>CM053986.1:11451078-12768578 GCA_028641955.1 Protonibea diacanthus
CAGAAATAAACATGTTTACAGCCTGGTACAAAAAACAGTTTTGGTCTCTATAGCTAATTTCCCCGTTCATGACAACTGTACTGAGGGTGAATTTATATACAACTCACCTGTTCAGATCAGCTCAGGTTCTAGCACAACACTAGTGCCGTTCTCCATCAGTATCTCCTCACCCCGCCTCAGCCTGAAAATTACTTCATCTCATAACACCAGTGTAAAAAAATATGATACAGTTTCACCAAAATCAGTGAAATAGTTGGTGGTGTGTGACTTAGCACTGTAAAACATTACGTATTTCTTGCAGGTACCTGGAGCACAAAGTTACATGCAGTGCAGAAACAGGCGTACAGGGCACCAAGTTACACAATGTTGCTTTAAAGCATCTTCTGATCACAAGGGGACAAAGCAAGCGGCAGAGACGGGAGTGCCAAGATGGCGGTCCCCAAAGCCACCTGAGCTTCAAAGCGGCTCTTCAGAAACCTTTGGATGACGTTACGGATAAATTCTTTATACTGTCTACAGGTACACTTCCACTTCCCGTGTCCAATTAAACCTCTTGTCTGGACGGTGTTTGACTGACATCTGTCTCATCCTCCTGTTCTTCTTCTTACTGGTGCATCTAGTTTGACGTACAACCTGAGCAGCAGGTCCAATCAGCCAGAATATGTGAAAACACAAGAGTCAGGCAGTTAAAGCACATTATTCATACTCATAACATTTCTATAATAAAAAAAAATAAACAACTCAAATTATTTATCTTGGTTTTATTGCAACAACAACAGTGCTGAAAAATTGCACAGTTCGCCCATTTACAATGACATCAGATAAAAATGTGAGAAATATAAAAACATCAAAGCAATCCATTTTGACACAATAATGCTTAAACCTGAGGAGAAAATACTCTTCCACACTTGAGCCTCACCAGAAAATATAAATAAAAGAAACTACCTTTTAGACATGGTATTATTTTCTGTCACCTAACTGCCTGGTACGGTATAGTATTAAAAATCAGGAGACTAACTAGTTCTGCACAACAAGGACCAGCTAGCAGGAGGTTACAGGTTTTAAAGTCACTCTAGGCAGAAGCAGAATAAAGAAAACTGATAAGGTTACCAAACTTCAAAAGCACTTCTAGACAATTTTAACATTTAATATGATTTTTACTTCCATATTACCAGATAAACACTGGAAAAAATGCTATTTTTCCATTACTTGGAAGAAAAATAGTGAACACAATCAAACTAATGTGAGAAGATTTTCACAGCCATCTCTCACACAAAGTTAGCAACTCTTGTAACACTCTGAAATTCTGTAACAAAGTTGGTTGTTGTTGTTTTCAAAGTTTCATAGAGGTCGGTGTTGGTCGTCATAAGTCATTTCTGTGAAGGATGCCCCTTCATGCAAGATGTATGTGCTTCGGACATAAAAAACATATTTATGACTAGCTGATAAGGAGCAGAAGCATGTTACGCTGCACGAAATCTGCGTTGTTAATTCTCGATTCTAAAAAAATTTGTTTGACAAAGCGTTTGCGTTCATGGTTGGTCATTTAAAAAAGCAGCTTGTCAAGTTTTTTTTTTCCTTGCCACAATTACAGTGATCAACCCGAGTGAGTAGAGCAGGTGATAGTGCTTTAATTTGAATTCTGAAATCAGTGACTAATTCATCTGTTGGTAGGACATTTTAGTTTTTTCCTTTATCATCCAATATGCTGCATAAGTGAATGTACATTTGACTGACAAGGTAATTAAATAAGATACCAGAAACAGTCAGAGTATAAGAGAATCCCTTACAGTCAGAACTGTCACTTCACATTTAACTATCCGAGTCATTTTTGAAAGAAAAGCCGTCATGAAAGACACTCGAGTCTAAAATCTTTTGTTTCTGCAATAATAGTGTTTAAATATATGATTTAGCTATCAGTTTAAATTAAGACTGCTACTCTTGTTATTAATGGTGCCATTTTACTGACTTAAACTTTACTTCATTTCCTCAAGTTACACATGTTTGTTCAACTTGATCTCTCACACCCAGAAGCATTTAAATATAGGGAAAGACTGACAATAATGTTAAAGTGTAGAAATCACGTGTTAAGTCATAAAGACTCCTTTGTCTGAATTCAGTCTTGGCAAATGTAACATAGGTGAACACTGTAGATGGTACAACCCTGATTACAAAACTCTGGAATGCTGTGTGAAAAAAGAGAATGTGATTATTTGCTAATCCCTTTCAACATATAATTTAATGCTCAAATTGTTAAACTTCATTGCTTTTGTAACTAAATACTAGCATCCCATGTTTTGGAATCAAGGTTGTAGATGGAGACATTTTTCACTGCTGCACAACAAGAGAGCAACAGGACCACAGTCTGTTTCACCACATTTAAAAATGGCAATATTTTTACGTTTCTTTATGTTTCTGCATGATTTTAATCCAACTTTCAACCTAATTCTGACTTCAAACTATGTTTAAGCTGCTTTTATGTCTTACTGTAAAATTAAAAGATATTTTTAGACAAAAAACACACAAAACTTCATTTTAAAATGTTCCAGAACATCATCTTGTCTGAGAAAATGTCACAAATTTCCACCAAATTGATTTGCCAGTTTGAAACAGAAAACCTTCATATGTAAATCTGGAACTACGACATGATCACAGTGAACACCGATACAAATCACATTTATATTCATATAAAAACAGAACAGAACTCTCATCTCTTCTAATTTGTTCTTCAAAGTAGTGAATGCCACCAATTCACGAGACGGACGATGTGCACCTCAAAAAGCGCTAAAACTGCACCAAACAGACAAGTGCACAGAAAAGCTGATCACTTACACCACTAGTAACTGTATAAAGTCAAACACACAGAGACATTCAGTGCAGGTACATTCACATTGGGAACAAACAGCGGCGTCTTTGTTGTATGTTGACTTGTGATTGTATGCTTGCTCGAGTGATTGGTCCCTAATGAACTTCTCTTTAGTATCTAGTCATTATAAAGTCACGCAAATCTAAAAAAATAAATAAAAATCAAACTACAGTGTTGAAGGAGTATTTTTGTGCACATTCACACAGAACCAATGAAGTGCACTTCCACTCACTGTAGGCCTTCATCATTTAGCGGATACGCTGTTGCTGAGGACTGCATGGGTTTAAAACGGACAGGCAGGTGTGAAAACTGCTCAAAAAAGGCACAGCAGCTGCTTCACTGACATGAGAGGGTGTGAGCAACAGCAGACGGATGTAAGACAAAGCAATAAGACACAAATTTAAACAAAGAGAGGCATAAAATACAAAAACTCTGGTACAGCGGTGTCATGTTAACAGACACTGTAAAACAAGTCTTTACTTACATTTAAGTTTTTTCTTAAATTGGACTGATTGATAAAAAGTCTAAGGGTGCATTCAGACAGGATCGGGTTCTGCGGTGAAGTGCTGCAGGGTTGTTGTAACCACTGTGAAACAGTCAGGAAATAACTTTGTATTTCACCGATTAACCGGCTTATTGATCCCAGCACTCCCTCACTCTCCTTCACTGTCTAGGTCTCTGAACCACTACTAGCTCTCTTTCTCTCGAACCATCAGACATAAACCAAATTAAACTTATTCGTGTCACTGTGTTGTAGCGTACACTGCAAGGCAAAAACAGATTTAGAAGCTGGGTACATGAAATAAACGAAGTCAGAACACAACAGTAGTTTTAATCCATGAATCCACTTGGATAGTCTCAGTTTCAGAGATATTTCAGGCTGACTGTGGAGGGGTTAGCCCGATCTGATCATCTGATTGGTGGCTACAGCATGACGCTGGGCTGCATTTTTTCCAAAAATTGGATTTAGAAAAGACTGCTCTGCCACAGGTTGAGTTTTAAAAGCAGCGCTGGATTCTATCTGAATGCATCCTAAGGAAGGTCAGTGTGAATGCAACTAGCCTTAAATGGAAATATTTGGCACAGTTAAAAAAAAAAGTTAAAAATGTTAGGCCTACACACCAAAACAACACACCACATTCAAACACCACACAGGAAACTATCAGGAAACAACCACAATGATGGTTTGAAGCGAATGTGGCAACAGAATTTTCCATTTGAATCCAACAGCTTCATGCTGTCCTCACCTTGCATTAAAAGGATAAAGGCTGGTCATACTCTGCATTTCTCTTTCTGTCAAACCAACAATGAATGTAGTTTATTTTGAATCTTACACACAATATTCTGCTGCCATCATTACGCAGTAGAACACCAAATGTGGATTAATCCACCGCTGAAAATAGTCCCCAACAAATACATTTCCTCTGTTTGAGTAAGTTATTAAAAACTTGAGTGTCCGGCTGCTTCAGGATACTATACACTCACTTACCACTTCACTGGGTATACCTGTGCAATCTAATGTGATGCAATACAACAGTTCTACCGTTACAAAGGCCAGAGAGGTATTCATTTAACTATAATTTTATTACTGAGGTCGTAGCTGCTAGTGGTGTTGAACTAAAGTGCATTATATTGAGAGCCATTTACATACATGACAGGGCCATATTAGAAAAACCTTTCAATATAATGCACTCCAGTGATTCACCAACAACTATGACCTGCATAATAAAGTTAATTATAAGAAATATATCATCTTTCTGACAATAATACGCTTTGTAAAAATAGAATTCACGGCAGAGTTGTCGTACTGGATCACATCAGATTGTACAGGTGTGCCTAGTGGCTGGTGAGTGCATGTTTGTCAGAAGATGTTTGTGTGGGCTTGGAGTTGGTAAGTCAGAATTTATTGAGATGAAATAACACATTGTTGGCAGAAAGATAAATAGAGAACATCTCCAGCTTCGTCTTCTAAGTCTTATATTCAGAAAAAAAACATTCAAATGGTCAGATTTTTGTTGTCACAGATGTACTGCTTCATGTGTGGTTGATGTTAGTTTGCAGTAGATTAGTAGTTTTAGATTAAATTTAGATTTGATTTACCTGTACACCTGCCAGTATGATAGCTCAACATGCTTCAATAAAACCACTAAATGCTTATTAACCTCGACACTGCAGCAGTGCAAAGAAAATTACAGTATGAGGTTAAGAGCTAGAAGTTGTTGTTTTAATCTCTAATCATACTTTATCAGCAGCAATACTGAACACACGGCGCATAATTGTCCACTGAACATACATCCGAGGCTTAGTGAAAGTAAATAATCTGCTTTTTAAACTTTCAAATGATGATTCATTCATTCATGATCAATGTGCAGGTTCTCTATGAAAATACCAGTGACCACAGGTGATGATAGTCGTTATGAACCTCAGGGTTGAGCTTTGTCTGTAGTTTTATGCTGTGACTGTGTCCATAACATGAAAGAAAACCACAATGAATATTTATGATTCTTCCCATCCCTAGAAGCTAATTTGTCTGTTTAGCATATTTATCTTACAATCACCTCATAAACTTTTGTTGTAATCGTATTGAACCATTCAACACCTGCACATTGCGGCCAATTTGGCACATGGATGGACCAAAGTCGGCTTTTGAGGAGGAGGAGGTTACTGGATCAAACACTACGGTGGTGCCTATGAAGTATTCACCTTTGAACTTTTTTTCCCCATTTGTCACCGGCTCACGGGGATTTTCATTGATACTGATCAACAGAAAAAATGACTATAATGTTTATTTGTAAACCTGGATATTCTTATCAATGTAAGGTTAATTGCTTGTTTTTACTTCAACATGAGTCTTTTTCTGTTGACCAGCTTGATTCTATTCACTTCGATTCAGTGCTGTAAAAAAAGTCAAAGGGTAAATACTTTTCAGGGATGTGTACATGTAATTTATGCATGCATATGAAAGGTGTTGATGATGATGGTAGTGTCTGGTGATACTGAAGCAATGGCAGTGCCCCATGCAGCGCTGCTTCATTTTTATTTTGGTGCTGAACCATTGCTGTACAGCTGCAGCGCCACTGAAGGCAGCAGTTAGTTGTGCATTCATGATAAAATCAGCATAATGTAAATTTTAACAGCAATAATTCCAGCAGTAAGTTTCTTTAAAGAATCGTAGTTAAGCTACAGTCAGTGAAACTAAACACTTTCTGCACTGATATTTCACGTTAAAAGGTGCGGTAAGCGATTCTCGGTAATGGAGGATTACACCCTATGAAGGGCTTTGAATCCTGGGAAGCTTTTAATTTGAAAGATCTGTGCAGGAAGTTTTGAGATTTGTTGAATGGAGAGAATAATATTTCTGTTAAGTGAAACTCAGAGACGGAGATAAGCGAATACGGCGTCACTACAATTGTTCTGATAGAAGCAGTGCTGTAAAAACGCACATTATACTGAATTTATCACGACACCAGGTAAAGACGGAGAGTTGGACTAGTTTTGATGAAGTGGAGACAGCGTCCACATACACATTTTAAATTATTCTGAAAATCCTTGTTGCTTTTCTCTTTGAGTTCTTCTCTCATAAAATTCAAGTAGGAAAGTATTTAAACTCTTATTTCTGACCACAAGACTATTAGATGCTTACTTCAGATTAGCCTCTGGCCTGCTGCTCATTTAACAGTCACTGTTGCCTAAGTGAGTAAATGAAAGTCACATGGTGACGTGAGGAAAAAAAGGACAGACGTCAAAATGAATGCTTGCCATGCCTCTGAAAACAGTTTGGCTACATCACTGTCTTTTAGAGAACATGGACTAGAACATTTTCTCCTTACGCATGCACGTCCAGCGCAACCCTTTATTTTGCTGCCTTTGTCATTGTGAATGAGGGAGAATGTAAACATGATTATTTGGATGTTTTCTGATGGAATGGATGTATGACTGCGACAGTCAACAGGTAGAGACAACACAGCTCTAAGTCATTGCTAAGCAGTAGGCAGTGTAGGAGTTTACAGTGTAGTGCCCACAGTGAACAATGCCACTGAAGACACTAGAAACAAGACATTTTAACAGTAACACCCTGTTATGAATCTCTAGTATCAGTAGCTTCACTGGTTGTGGAGTTCTTGCTCCTTGAAGGCAGAGCTATAGATATACAGAGTAAGGCAAACTTGGTTTTCACGTCAATCCTTTGGAGCCATATTTGCACCAAATGTTCCAAGGCCTTTACATCCTCTCAGTTTAAAACATAGTGTAATTACCATGGAGCTTTTAGTGCCAACATTGAGCAGACAGTTCCCCAAGCTATGTATGTCTATGGCTCTGCTCCATGGCAGCTGGACAGAATAAGTCTTCCCGGGACAAAATCGGTCTCAACCAGCCTCAGTGAGTAAAGCTGTATTTTAGAGAAAGGCCTGTTATGGTAGAGATGTGGACTGAAACCAGACAGATACCGTCAGAGCAGGCAACACAAGGCCATGGGGACGAGCGCTGCCGTCAGGAAGTAGGTGACTCTGTAGAGGTGGAGTGGAGAGAAGGTCACCATGGCGATGGCAAAGGGGAGAGGGAGGCAGGATGTGAGAGGCAGGAGTTTGCTGGAAGGGATGAAGAAAAGGTTGAAGCCGATTCGTGACAGGAGAACACATCTAATGCGTGCTGGTGATGATGTGCTCTTACCTGTTGCTGAGTTTTAAAGTGTTGCAGTTAATAAGCAGCATGTACACAATTATTACAGGCACAATGTGTGGCCAACAAGGGTCAGGATCCAACTGGGTGGAATACCTGCAGAAGATCACAACGTAGGTTAAACAAAGACATTTCTTGTCCTGTTCAACAATGCATCATTAATCTCAGACCCATCAGCTATTATTTAATTATCGTTTGTTTGATAGGGATAGATACAGTATAAATAGGCAAACTGAACAGGAAGCAAGTTGGCTGCAAGCATCACAGCGTTTGTACTGGATGCTAATTTGCAACATCTGTCCCGTCTGCTGCCAGCAAATATTCGGCGAACGGATATTCACACCAAGACATCCCCTTCCGAGCACTGGGCATCGTTTATAGTCCAATTAGTGACTTCCGATGCGAGAATGACGAAAGAGACACGTTTTTATAAGCTCTGTGTTTTGCCGTGGTATCAAAGGAGGTATCAAGTATCATATTTTTAATCCTAGAATTATATTGATGGTTGAAATCCTGGTATCCTGACAACCTTACACAGTAATGTGCAAAAACGTAGGCTGTTATCTAAACTTATTTTACTGAAGGATCACTGTAAGCATGACATAAAAAGATATTAGGAACATTAAAACATCAAACCAAGAGCTGGACCACACTAACACTGTTGTACACTACAAGGAATTACAGTGTGCTCTCTCACCTGTTTGAGAATAGAGCTGCAGCCTGTAGGAATGAAGCACCTTAAATAGTCTGACTAGAAATTTGATTTGCATACATGGTCTAGACAAACAAGATTGTGGCAGTTCTGTTTTTGTACATGTAGAAATGAGGATTTGTCTTAACAGACACACAGCACTAACTGATATGCTTAAATATGGGATTTAGCACACCTTCTAATAAACACAGTCATTTAGGTGCTTTGCCTCTCACGTGCTCTCATATTACCTCAGGTTTCGAGTCCAGTGGATGAGTGAGGGTGCGATGAGCATGACAGGAAGCGTGAGGAGCGCTGACAAGCAGAGGTGGAGCTGTAAGTCATCCCTCACCTCCTGCAGAGTGCACTCAGACAGCAGGGGGGCGCCATTACACTCTTTAGACTTGTTTGAGGACTCCACATCGACTGAGCCGTTCTCAACCTCTTTGTGCTTCCGGGGTGCCTGGAAAGATGGTGGAAGACTCGCATTTTTTCCCCTCTGTATTCACACCACTATCAACCACAATACCATCAAACTGCTGTGTCTGGAGCCAAAAAAAAAAAACAGTTAAACCTGAAACGCTTACCAGATTCAGCATGTGACTCAAAGATCTTTCTGCCATCTGTAGCCTCAGTACCTGAACATGCAACAGCAACCAAGCAGACGTGTGCAGTGTCAGGGATAAAGTATTTAAACTGATTTAATTATTTATAAAAGGCTGCATTAGTTTTGCCATGTCCAAAAACTCACCCTGTAAAGGTGGAGCAGGAAGGCAGCGAAGATAGACAGCGCCCCGCAGGAAGTGCCACCCGTAACAGTCAGACACAGAGTGATGAGGAGCTGCGTCCGCGGTCGCAGGGTGCCACAGTCTCGAGAGACACATGGTCTGTAGGTAAAACAGAAGGAATAGGAATCAAAAGGTCAGAAAAACTATTACAGTTATGTGTGTTATGTGTTTATATGTAAAGTGCCTCAAGACCAGTCACCTTCATGTTTAAACGTTTAACCATACCTGTGTAGCGGAGCTAATATTAGTGAGAGCAGTCGTATAATGAGACGGAGGAGTGTGCTGCCCCAGTATGCAACAGCTGCCCCAAAGATGTAAAGCAGGGGTGACAGGAATTGGAGCCATTCTTCAGCTGGTCCCTCGCCCTCATGAAATGTTGCGTCAGGGGTGGTTGGGGGGATGGTATCCATAAGGGGGAGGCAAAGAACTGACCAGACCTCCTGAAACCAGCTATAGCTGAGGGGAGGGAAGAAAAGCAGGATTAGCGAGAAAAACCATGATTTGAGAACATTCAGATTTTTTGAATATGCAAAACCAACATCTAAAAAGGGACATTTAGGACCCCATTTTCCCATTTTTGTGTCTAACAGCAAGGCTGCTATGTATTACTTGGGCTCAGATTGTGTCTCAACATTGGAAAAGACCCTACAGAGAAGAGTACGATCCTTTTTGTTTAACCAGAAACTGGTTAAACAAGGTTTCTGGTCTATCACTGCCTCTATAAGCTAGTTAGTTTGTGTTATTGTGTGACTATGGTGTTTTAACGTGTTAGTTTGGATCTATAAAAACACCAAAATCACATAATAACACAAACTAAACGATTGAGGCAACAGATGAACAGCAACAGGTACAATTTCTGTTTTTGTCATTAGAGTCTGGTAGCTTTGAACAGAATGACATAGCAGCCATTTGTGTGTGAGATGCAATTAGGGGCTCTAAAAAGTCTCGTGAATGGACCTTGAGTTAAGATTTGTCTGTCAAGCTATTGTTTCACACTTAAATTCATCATTAGACATCCAAAGCCTACCTAAGCAAGATGTGCAGAACATAAACGGGCAGATTGACTTTATGAGGTAGCAGGCCTCTGCCCACCACCTGTCTCATGTCTGCGGCTCGCCTTGACTTCAGGATGGAGGACAGCTGACCCCCACATGCCAGGAGGAGCGTTACAGCTGTGTACACCGGCACCATGGGACCACAGAACCTCAGTATCTGTCAGATAAGAGAGTGGAGGTCAGACCTGTGGACTTTCTCCTGTTTGAATCACTGAACAATACATGTAATAACATATCCAGGACTGCTGCCCAAAAAAACAAAAAAAAAAACAAGAGAAGAAAGTCGTACCTGTCCCAGCACTCTGGGTAATGAACTCCTTATTGACACCTGAGGTTAAAATAAAAAGATATCAGAACACTTCATTTATTTCTTGTCACATTTCAACCTTCTTATTGGCGATAACAATATAACAAATAACAATATTTGATACAATGAGTTATCAGGATGTGAAGACGTTGAGCAGCAGTACCTTATACTGGCAGTTGGGGGCAGTGTGGAGCTGAAGGAGGACGCCTGAAGTGTTGTCCGGTCGGCCTGTATGGAGCATCCCTGAGATCTCGGTCACTGATGGCACACTGGTAGACAGAAACAGTGAAACAGTGAACATAATGTGTAAATCTGCCAGAAAAAGAAGACAACTGTTTGCAGAGAAACGCCGACTCACCTGACTGTGGTTATAGAGTCCTCTCGAAACCACGGCACGTTTATCCTGTACACATTTGGAAGTCTATCTGCAGATAGACAATGATTATCAGCACATTTTAAATGTGTGCACATGTGCCTGGAATTTGATCACAAGACAAACTTACCTTTATGTACTTTACACTGACTTGCAACATTAATTCTGAAAGCTTGATAGACCTGAAGAAACAAAAGTGTTCACAAGTTAGAGTTTACAGAGACACTGAGTCCAGCAAGGACCCGATGAAGTAATGACAGCTACCTGGTGGAAGTGTTGCAGCTTGATGGTGTGAAGAAGTCCAGAGGAGTTGACGGTAACATCACTGACAGTCAAACCTGGAAAAGCAACAATTACTGAAAAGTTCTCACCTGGATTTTAGAGAATCAACACAAAGACAACTCACCAAAGGACAGGACATGTGGCACCGGCACAGACAGCATCTGAGATTCTTGTCTCTGCCACTCGCACTCCACCGTGAACTGTGGACCAGACATGACCAACTATGAATTATTTTCTCATTCATTTATATAAATTACATTACAAATTACATTTTTTTGGTCTGTCTGTCATCTCAAGATTTTACATTCTACAAACAACTCTTTTATTAAATGTTTGAATTCTGATTCAACCAGCAGCTGTTACTGATACCACAAAATGTTCGACAAGCGTTCACGGTCACCAGATTAATTTTTAATCCCCAATTTGGGTTTGTAGTAAAATGTTTACAACAACTGTTTGGATCGCAATCAACTCTGGTTCAAACATTTGTGTTCCCCTTTGAATTAATCAAAATAACTTAGTAATAATAATAATAATAATTTAAGTTATTTAATTTAAATACTTGCTAAACAATCCTATTAGGGATGCATAATATATATCAAAGCTGATAATGGAATTATAGTCCATAAATTATTGGTCAACAGTAATAATAATAAATTTTGAATTCTTATGCCAAACATTTAATAGGATTTCTATGAAAAGCTTAAGTTTGTCTGTGAAGTGTTTTGATGCTTTAATAGAAAATACATTTTTATTTTAAAAAAATGTATAAAAAAAATACATGCATCCCTAATTCTCCTTTCCCTCGTGTATACTTCACTAATTAAAAGATGTTAACATGCCAACACTCTCAAGTGTGAGTAAGTAGCGATGTAAGGTATAAATCGTCGACATGACCAGCTAAACATGAGCATGTTAGCATGCTGACAGAGAGAGAGAGAGAGAGAGAGAGAGAGAGAGAGAGAAGGTGAGGGGGATATCAACATCAGAGGAGTGATTTATCGTTTTGTTTCTAGTACCTGTTTGCCGTTGAGGTTGGAGGCAGAAACAACCAGATGAGTAACTGAAGACAGGTCACTGAGACTCAGAATCAGGACCTGCAGCGGATATCAAACAGCTATGAGCAAACAGCAGCAGTTCAGATTAGACTGGACAGCGTCTCTTCAGAGAATAATTACCTTGTATGGTGGCAGAAGCTCAGTTCCCATGGACAGATCCACAGCATGCACACTGGGAAATTCAAAGAGCACGAATGAAGAGTAATAGAAATACACACGTCATCCAATATTAAATATAATAAACGGTTGATTGAGGCGACAGGTGGTGAGAAAAGAGATACAATCATATTCTTACCATGAAGAACCATTCTTGTGCACGCAGCCATACACCCAGCTAGTCATCTCCTGTTGGACAGTAACATTAAATCAGAGTCAGAAAAAAATGATGTATGTATGAGATAAGGTGCTTTTGCACTTAAATCTTTAAGACTGAGCTGCCATTTCATGTTTACATTATTAACCATATTATATATATGGTTGTAGCTGAAACCCAAAAACAACAGTGCAGAAAACTCACCAGGTTGTTGTTCCGGCAGTAGAAATGGCTGTAAGCTTTCCTGCGACTTGACAGGGCAAACATAAAGTATTTGACCTGTCCTTCCTGTAGAGAGAGAGCAACACTGTATCAGGTCTTTGCCTTACTATATATACTAGTGTATGTAATATTTAGTCATGTCTTGTCTAGTTATTTTACTAATGAATTAAAAAAACAACAACAGCGTGTTACCTTTGGTGTGCTGTAAGCCAGGCGTAGTGTGTTAACTTCACTCCACGCTTCAGGAAAATCTGAAAAAAGCAGATAAGAGTGATTCCTTGGTCACTCAATCAAAACTTCACTTTGATTAGTTACACGGACAGGATGGTGCTCTAAATAGTAGACTAATGTAGTCTAACTGTGTTTATTCCACCATGTTTCCTCTTACCTAAGATGGAGATGGAGTTGTCTTGAGTTTCGCCCAGCATCCTGACAGGGTGCCTGATGAAGTGATGGTTTAGTACGGACATTTTCTTCTCTGGGTTTTCTGTGAACTAATTAGATCAAACAGGTTAGTCTGGAAACAGAAGACACATGCTTGCAACGGATGTTTATGAGAGACGTAATCTTTCATGAGCCTGTTCGATGAGTTCTAGTGAGATACCATCTTCTCTGATGGCATCCCTCCATTTATCTTTATTATCTAAAGATTCATTTAAAAAAAAAAAACGTGTTAACGTTTGTTGTTCTGACCTGTCTGGTTTCAGGATTTATGAGGTCGAAGAACGCCCTGACTGTAGCAAGAACAAGCTCTTTGCACCTGGAATGCAGAAACACTGCATATTAATAACCTGCATACTATTTAAATATAGATATGAATGACTGCACTGTCTACTGAAACATAATGCTATGTTTTTACCAAACAATGGACAGATGATCAGTGGACACCCACGTCCTGGGAACTGCTGTTGCCTTGACAAAAACAAGAAGACATTCAAACAAAATGTTAAAAAGGTACAATATGCAAGATATTTATTGTAGTCTGGGGAGGAGGGTGAGGGGGGATACTGCTTTCCAGTGAAGGTGCCAACAAGGCAAAAAATACTATCTCTTGAGAAGGTGATATAAACTAAACTATACAGCAAAAGAAAAATCTGACCTAGTGGAAAGGTATGTTAAAAACATGTTACAGGGTTGTTCCTGCAAGAGTTGTTCCTGGAAGAGTGCTCAATGACTGTGCCACACAATTCACAAACAATACTTACCACCAGTGACAACTTATTGGGGTCTCCTGGAGGACAGGGTAGGGATGTTAGGCCAGACCGGACCTGGTAGTCACGGTAGCCACCCCCAACAGACAGAACTGTGACATTCCTGAGCTTGTTCGCCTGGTTCACCCACTTCTGTCTCACCGCAGAGTAGAAATCTGCATAGAGGAGGGGCAAAGATTCACTCATTCATTATCTGAGCTTACATTTTATATCGTAGCTATGCTCTTGAAAAGTTCTTTCTGTATTTGCTTATACAAACAAGCCACTGTCAAGTCACATTTAGGAATAGCACAGCCTGCGTTTGAGTATTGAATTCAGGCTTCATGAAGAGGGACTGTGAAAATCTGTGGTTTTATGGCACGTAAAAAGCTCAGTGTCAGTTCCATTCCTCGTCAATGTGCCGTTCAAGACCAGCATGATAGTTCTCCTTACCCAGCAGGTATGGGTCCAGGGCCAGCACTGGAGCCAGGTGAGGGGAAGCCTGTGTTATGATGAGGCTGACCAGATTGGTGTTGAAGCGGGGCAAAGTGTACAGCGCCCGGGCCACCACTCCTCCCATGGAGTGGCCAACAAGCACCACACTCTGAGGGGGAGTCTTCAGGTGCTGACCGAGAAAAGGAGAAAACAGAGTGAAGGGACTTGCTGGGTTTAGCGTAAAAGCATCTACGAGAACGTGGAGTTAGAGAGATGAAAGGCTCCTTGTTTGTTAGTTTCACCTTGTGACCTTGGTTTCTCTTTGATGTTGCACTTTGTGTTCGGGATTAGTTGTCCCGATAGTTGAAGACTTAAAATTACTTTGCAGGTGTTTTGTGACTGATGCACCTGCTGTTTGTGCATAAATTATTTGACCTCTCCGGAGCTTTGCTGGTTGTCTCATGTTGCTTTTAGCCTAATTTCCAAGAGTTGGTTGCCAGATCATTTTTACTGCTGGCAAAAGCTGCTAACTGGCGTTAACCTTAATATAAACTACTGTAGCTATGTTTACAATTGCAAACATGTTAAACTTCAAGTGCATCGACAATTATGCCCTGCAGGTTGACAGACATATGAATATTTCATGGAATATTTACTGCTGGGAAGATTGACTTCTTGTCATGTTGTCGTTGTAATTTATTCTATTGTTGCCTTGTAAATGTCTGGACCACTGCGAGATATACAAGTCAGAAGGATTAGGGGGTGTTGAAATGTGTTTGATATGTATTCCCCACACTGAAATAGTACTCCACCAGCAACAACATCTGTCATCTAGAGTAAGTAACCCTGTCCTGAGTTGATGTTATTTGAGGCCTGACCTTGTAAAGCCTCAGGATGGCCTTAATGCTCTCATGCAGGAAGTGAGTCTGTCTGCGCAAACTGCCGCCGTAGAGGGCCACCAGCTCCTCGTTGAAGTCCACAGTGAATACGTTGAAGTGGAGACCACCCTCCATGTTTTCGGCCTTCCTCAAGGCCACAGAGCCCAAGGAGCGGGCTTCACAGAGAGAAGACATTTGATTGTGTCAGATACTGTGAGAAGTTCAGTAAAATCAATCAGATGTGAAGTCAATGCATGTACTAAACTAATCATCACCATATGCTCGGCTTTAAATGCTACTCTGCCAACAGATATGCTAAAATAATTATTTATGCACAGCTCGTGTGCAAATTATTGTTTTTATATTCTGAATTATTGATTACAGTCATCATGAATTGAGCTTCTTCCTCAGGGCAGTTCTTTACTGCTTTACTGCTAAAAAAAGCTCATTAAATTTACAGAGACTATCCTTTTTCCTGTATGGAAGATGCCTGAGACAAACCTGCAACACAACCTGATATTATCTGACACGGTACTGTGAAGTTGAGAAGCTTATCAAACAACTGCTGCTGTTAAAAATAATACATCGGCTTGAAGAGTCTAAATGTGGGACAAGAAATGTTGATGACCAGAGAACGTGGACCATCATCGCAAACGGCGCAGTGTAACTACAAAATGTTTGTATTCATATTAATAAAAGGGTACAGGAGTTTTCCTCCTACACAGAGCAAAAACAGGGAGCTAGCATATACTCAGAAAGGATTCATGTCATTGAGAGAGCAGCTGAGTCATTAGTGAAAATATCAGGTCACCAAAGGTTTGATTCCCCAGGACAGAATTATTACTCCCAAATAAGTAAAAATATAACATTAAATACTAACATTAAACTCTTTAAAACCAACAATGCATTCGTTCCTCTTTCAACACCTTCTCACTTTCCTTCCTCTGGCACTTCATATATCTTTAAAAATGGATCACAAAAATGTAGCTTCATTTTTAAAAATGAAAAATTAATGTCATTTCCAGAAACAGTCGGGCACTGTACCAATGCATTTGTGAGGGACTATTTTCAGCTGATTAACACAAATGTGGTGCTCGAGTGAGTATTTCTGGCAGCAGGACGGTGTGTGGAGGACTGAGTCAAAATAAACTACACTGTGTGTGTGTGTGTGTGTTCATGGTAACGAAGGAACATGTTACTCAGTGCAAAAGTGTGCCTCAATTATGTGTTAGTATGTGTTTTAGTAGTGGCACAGAGAAAGAAGACATATCAGACTTTGATACACAGAAAGTTCTTGTCAACTCAGATCAACTCATTGTTGGTTTTGGTCTATTCATGTGATTTGTTAATAAAAAAAGAAATATGAAATATCACCAGCCCTTTCTTTTAATATCTACAAATACAAAATGTGTAGCTGAATACATCACCAGAAAAACAGATCAGTATCATGTTATAAATGAAAGGTTTACCATTTTTCCTGTTATACCAAAACACAAATTTATCACATTATACTGTATATACACTGTTTATAAAACATAAAGAGTTATAACCTTATAACATGATAATTTGAATGTTGTAATAATGGAAAATATCTTTTTATAATGTGAAAAACACCTCATTATAACAATCAACCTTTCACATTATAAAAAGGTGATACTGACATGTTTTTCTTTTTCTGCCGTGGCAGCAATATGCTGCCATAGATCTGGGTGTACATATCCTTGAAATGAGGAGAAAGCTGCTTAACAACAACAACAAATACAAAAACACAATGAGTTTTTGAAGATAAATAACATCCCCAGTGTTCACATATATATATATATATATTCCTATATATATTCCAGAACCACATACACATAAAAAAGGAAATTGATTTTGTCTTAAATCATTTAAAGCGTGTGTGCTAAATTGTGAAGGACAATCCAGTCTGCTTGCCGGTCAGGTACAGACTAATCATCAAAAAGCATGAAGCCATGCTCATGTCCTCAAACAACCTCAGCACATCCACTTACTGAAAAAAAGTCACCTCCTCCTACAGCTGAATGCCTTTTCTGTCCAAAGCTTTCACTTTCTTCGTTTCCTCCCTTTTCTGGTTGCTAATTTAAATGCTAATACTGAAACCTGTCTGCGCAGTCTTTATCAAACCCTCCATTCATTTTATGCGCTCACCTTGTTTGTAACTGCCTGCATTTCCAGGCAGGAAGAGCACAGGGGCACCGGTGAGTTTGAGCGCTCGGGTCTCTTGGGCGTACATACCCTCTCCGTAGAGGTAGAGCCCGTACGCCGGGTAGAGTCTGGCCACACGACGAGGCAACGCCACACGCTGTCAACCCAACACGCACAAACAAAGACAAGGATTAGTCCCACAGTCACATTATTCAATAACACTTTACACAGTAGTCTCACTGTAAAGCAACTACAGCAGGGTGAACATCTACTGTACGGCTGTATGTCCAGACCTCTGTCAGGCTACATTTGGGGAACGGTGATATTGATTAACAGCTCTCTTACTTACCTCTCTCTTACTCTGTGCTGCTTCTCACAGTATTGTAAATCACAGTTTACTCTGGCGGGTAAACTTTGCAGCGACGCCAGTATTACCACAAGCATTTTTTTAACCAGACAAAACTGTCTTCATATCGGCGTGTATCATATAACACATACCCTGATACTGATAGGTCTGTGATGGGTCAATATCAGATGATATGTCTCATGGATGCATCACCCTGATTCTAACAGACCTTTTTCACAGCAGCCATTTTGACATGAAATAGGTCAACGCAGGTGTTTCCAATGATACTAATTAAGGTTCTGTTCCATTTATTCTAGCAGAGACTTTCCAGTGAGCCAACATGCACCACAGCAGGACCCTGACTCTGTTTGACCTGAATGGAACAGGGCCTTAATTAAGTTATTAATTGGTAACACCTGTGTTTACCTACTATTTGATGTCAGAATGGCTGCTGTGAAAAAGGTCTAGTGTTACGTGCCAAACCTACTTGGCAATAAACCATGATAGAAACGCTGATTAATCAAATAGTAGTAGTCAGTCGAGACAAAATTAATCTGAAACGACTCTGATAATCAATAAATCATTTAAATACTTTTTCAGGGAAACTTGCCAAACATCGCTGTTTCCTGCCTCTTAATTAGTTTTTTTATTATTGTAAATTTGAAGGTTTGGACTGTTTGAAGTTAAAATGAAAATATCATTATGTATGATTTTTATACATATTACGTTTTGCTACATAATATCTGACAATATCTACAATCACTAATGAGGAACTTCTTGGTCATGTTTCAGTTTATCTCACTGTATTTTCTCACTGACTGTATGCTGTTCTTCATTTGAGGCATATGTCTGGTTTTATTGTTGTTGATTTCATGTTTTTTTTTGTCTATAGAGTTTTCTTGGTTTGCTGTCTTTTTGTTTTGGATTTTGAATCATTTCTTACTTGTAAATGTAAATTTGCACCTTTTATCTGCTGCTACGCAATTTTGATTCAATATCTACCTCTCTACTGTATATATCCATATGTAGCACATGTACATGCAAACATACATGTGCACACGCTTCCTAGTCGGTTACGCTCTGTCTGTTGTTTCCTGTCAAATTTTTTTGTCGTAACGTATTCTGCATTTTACATAGCCATTTTTGTATATTGCATTGTAATGCATGTGCACTTTATGCAGTCCTGTCTGCACTATGTTCTGTGTATCATGCAGCACCATGATCCTTGTCTCGTTTCACTGTGTAACTGTGTCTATGGATGAAATGACAATCAAACCCCTTGACTTGACTTGCAAATTCATAAATTAATAAATAAAACACTGGAAAAATAAAAACATTTATTAAGTTGCTGCCCTGATATTCATGAAATCCAGTATGTGCTCATACATTTTACCAGAAAACTGAGCTGTATAATACAAAAATAACTAACACAATTATTTCTCATCACACTGATCTATCAAATCTGTTTCTATTTACTGAACCCCTTTCTCATCTGTGTGCATCCATCACAAGCTCCACGGCCCTACAACATGAACAAAGCAGATGTTTTTAGCTCTTTCTCTCTATTCTCCATATGCACTGAGGTCCATGTCCATACAGTGCATTGCCTCTAGCTGTGCTCCACTTCTGGACAGATGAACACATTAAAAACATAAAGCAGAGGAGGAGAGGGCGACCTATATTGCTTCGCTAACATCTTGAACTATCTTCACCTGACCTGTAGCCTCCACTGGAGATGATCTGCTGCTGAGAGGATTGAAAAGACGGATCAAAAGCAGCTGATTTATGGTTTATAACGTGGCTAATTTGAGCTGATCCAATCCTCCACAAACAGGCACACCTCCCCACTAACGCACAGGTGAATCTGCTAATAGAAACCATTGAGGAGACAGACGATTGTAGCGAGCAGGTTTCAGGAAATAACGTTAAGATTTGTGTTCACACGATGTGCTCAAATGATTTAGCAAAACACAATATGTTGAGCCAACGCAGCCAACACGGTGTGCTACTGGCTAATTTATGGGTGCTCCACGTTAGGAGGCGTTAAGTGTAATAATTAGTCCGGGTACTCACCCGATACTCCGGGTATTCAAACATATAGGTCATACTGCATCTGTTCTCCTCGAAACCAGTCAGCAACTCTCGCAGGCCAACCGCCAGAAGCCCCAGAGCAAACCCGTAAAAGGCCACCGTGGCGAGTTTCATGGTTCAACTTCAGCCTGTGGGTGTTTTAAAGGTATCACAGGTGTTTCAGCAGCGCCATGTTTCTAATGTTCATCCCGTGAACTCCTCCTCACCGTGTTAACACCACCAACACACACACACACTCAGCCAGGCGCCTGCTGCTGCTGCTGCTGCTGTCACCACACTCACCGGCTCCGCCCTCACTACAAACGGTCATGATGGGCGGGTTGTTTCAGCCAATGGGAGGAGGGGACGTGAGAAAGTGGACCAATAGAAGAGCAGAAAGCAAGTGACATAATGATATATAAGGAATTGCTAAGATTAGCTGCTTTTGCTAAATTTGAGTTGTTTTCATTCAGTTTATTTTATTAAATCTTTTTATTATTTAATTAATTAATTATTCATTCTGTACTTTTCTTTAAGGATTGCATTACATTTCTGAACGGTCTGCCTCTATTATGTATGTGCTTATGTATGAATATATACATGTGCTGTAACTCATTCCATAAAAGAAAAAAAAAAAGAAAGAAACTCACTCAGCCATTTTTATTTCCAGACGTGAGTATATACTTTTATATTAATCCCACTTCTGCTTTGTCTTTCTCACATAAGTCTATCTTGAAGTAAATTACAAATAAACTATATACAATAGAACCAAAGGAGCTTACATTTCTATTATTCACACCAAAGAAAGGAAAGTAGTACTAAGTCTTAGTGGATTCATACAAAGTCTGCTTGCTTTGGTGTTAGTCATTAGTTAATCATTTTTTACAAAAATAAATGTCCACAATCTCTGAATTCAGCTTCTGAAATGTGTATATTTACTAGTTCCTCCTTTGCTATGGAAGTAAATTAAATATCTTTGGGCTGTGGACAAAGCAAGGTTGGTCACGTTGGTTTTGGGAAACGGTGCTGACTTCTGACATTTTATAGACAAAACAACTAAGTGATTAATACAGAAATTTGATAGTTAATTGATTAATCACTGATGAAAATAATTATTAGTTGAAACATGTATTGTGTTTAGCAAGTGTATTAAATCTGGAAATTAATGGCACATTTTTCATTTTTTAAATCTTTATTAAAACAATCAAGGGTCTGCAGCAGCTGCATCAAACTGTTGCAGTCCTTGCAAACACATGTACACACATACAGTACATTTATATCATGTACCTCAGGGTCAGGTGGTCAAATAATTTGTGTGTGGAAACAAATCTTCATAGCACACAGTCTTACAGAGAGAAACAAGAGTTCTCTGCTTGGAAATACAGTATCATGAGATGAGAGTTTGCAGCACGCCCCACACGTGATGTTATGTATTAGTTAAAATAAATTATTTGAAAATAATATTTAATTATTATTAATGTACAAAACCTTTTAGAGAAAGAGTTCATAAACCTGGTCAAGTGTTTTTTTTTTTAGGGGAGGTATGGTTGGAAGCCGGGTATCGATGATGATGACGATGATGATGAATGGCTCATGTATTTCTACAGCGACTAGTAGATGAATCCAAGTTTTGTCTTGATGTTTTCCTCTGACTTCCCAGTGAGGTGATGGATCTTGTTTTCTCCCTGTGGATTATCTTGAAAGTTTGTTTTAATCTGGATTTAATTAAAGAAAATACTGAGGAGAATTTCTCTGACGTCGTTTCCTCAGATCCAAAGCAACTTAATCCAAAAGCCTGGAGTGCTCTATCCTTGTGATGGTCCACTCTGGAGGCACTCCTTTAGTAAACTCCCTTTGGAATCTGTCGGAAAGCCAAAAAGAAAGATCAGTAATTTATATATATATATATATATATATATATATATATTGTATATATATATTTTTTATATGTACGAGTTATTACACTCCTGATGAAAAATATATACTTACTCATAATTTGCAGTTAGCAGTGTCTTATTTTCCGCTTCTCCCTCTCCACTGATGACGAACTGGAACAAACGGGTTCCCTCCATGTCGTGGTCAGGAAGACATGCGCTTGTCAGATACCAGAAACGCATTAGGATACTGACAAACTTCCTACCTGAAAAAATAATACAGACACTGTTTAACTGATTAATCACACACTCAAGTGTGGTGAGCAAGCAATATTTAACCATGATCTGTCAGCATAGCAGGGACTAAGAAAGTGAAGCGGAGGCTGACTGAGAAAGCTATACAGCTGTCCATATTCAACATGGTGGTATTACACTCTGAAGCTGAAATCACAAAATATACCAAATGTTACATAATGTTTATTTTATACCTTCCAGCTCTACCTTCATTGTGGCACTCAGCCTTGAGTCCAGATGTAAAAAGATGTTTAAACAGCCTGGCATTGTAATTAACCACACATTAATCTACATTTGGTGTATTTACAGCGGCAGGAACATGTCACCAGTCCTGCAGGGTGATTCATTGATGCATTTTAATGTTTCTTTTGGATGCCAGTGGAGCTCTTTGGCACAGAGGAATAAAATACACACACAATACTTGATAGAGGATCGATTCATTGTTAATTTTCATGGGATTTGGGGGCCAAATGTTAAGAACGAACAGACTGTTATAACCAGCAATAACCTTTTAAACATATCAGGAAGTAAACACTTCTGACCGTTATCATCGTAGTAGATTCCCACGTCTCCTGGTACTGTGTACATGATCTCATCAGCCTCTGCAGAGAGAGCTTCCTTGTGGCTCAATGGCATCAGGCTGCACTTTTCCTCAAGCTTTGGAATCAACTGCAAGAAGAAAATGAAAATTAGCAGAGAGATTACACCTGTTATATACAAGAAGGACAGTCATGTTTCTCACAAGCCCCCAGAACTATAATATTTCACACTGATGGGGTCCTGGATCCACTGGCCTGGTCTACTTTAATTTCATATATTATTTGCTGGTATTAGTCTGTAGTTAGAAGCCTAGTTGACTTCTAACTGGCACCAAAAACAGAAAACATTGTCCATCCCTCTCGTTGCAGACTTCCACTATAACATATAGTAGATAGAACCACGGGTGATAGTGGAATTAGGAATCAGCTTGAGACACACAAATTAATGTATCTGTACAGAATGGATGATACAAGTTTGGACTTACTGGGCTCCCATACTCACGTCTTTAGCCACAAGTCCTTCCAAAGCTTCAAACTGACACTGTGACAACAGCCTGGAAACATGGGAGAAGGCCTGCAAGAGTAGTAATAATAAAACATCCTGGACAAACAGTGCTGTACAATGTTGAGGTACTTGTACTTTACTTCAGTCTTTCTTTTCATATTTCACAAGATTTTCATGTTAAAAAAACCCCCAAAGAGTTAAAAGTTAAAAATATGATGTTTTGTTCAAAATTAAACTATACCTCACTATAACTAGTGAACTCCTTTTATTAGCTGACAGGTTACCACAGGTACCTGCACATGTTCTACAGCACACATTACCTGTGGTGTGCCACAAGGTTCAATTTTAGGACCTTTTATTTTAACAGTTGGCGATATCATTGAACGTCATAACATCTCTTTTCATTGCTACGCAGATGACACACAGACACAACTCCCCCTGAGACATGGTGACCCAAGAAGCCTAGCTGCTGTTTTAGGCACAAATTTAAACAGATTAACTCAAAATCAGAAATCATATTGTTCAGTCTTAATGATCTAATGATATCATATGCATTGAGTACTTTAACACTTTAAAGGACCAGTGTGTAACCTTAACACCTCACCCTGCTCCTTCCTAGTGTGAAGAAAAAACTACGGTGGCTGTGAAACGTGAAAAATGCTCCATGTAGAGAGCCAGCAGTTTGTCCATTCTTAGATTAGAAACATGGTGGTCCACGATGGTGCACTCTGTGAAAGAGGACCCAGTAACATCAAGCCTCATTCTAAGATAACAAAAATGAATGAAATCACATTTATGTGTATTATATTCAATTTCTGCCATGTTGTGTAAATAGAGCCCCATAGGTCTGACACACTGGACCTTTAAGTACATTTTCTGATCATATTTACATACTTTAACTGAAGGGACATTATCAGTGCAGGAGTTTTACTTGTAGCAGAGTATCTGTACTGTGTGTACTGGTATTTATACTGTATTTTCTGGTATTTTTAAGTAAATAATGAGCAGGATGATAAACGTCATCATGTTATTATCACCAGCTGTGTTCAGGTGTTCACTGACCTGCTTCGCTCCCTCCGTGAACTCTTCAATGTTGAACTCTTTATCAAAATAAGCTCTAATCAGAAAATAATATATCCGCGTGCGGAACCACATGAAAGGGTTCGGGATGCCGACCACCATCACCTTCTGCTTCTTGTTCTGCCCGCCCCGGTTGGAGCTGTACGGGCGGACAGCTGCCGTCACAGCGGCGGCGGGTGATGAGGAAGGTAGCCGCTGTTTCCCGGAGCGGCTCAGGATGATACTTTGATTTAAAAACAGACGAAATGTTGATTGCACCCTACAACAACCTCTCAACATGGGCAGCGACATCTTTGTTCACTCGGAAGTCTTCTTGTCGGCGCACTTGTATCTTTCCCGCGAAGCGCAATGTATTATATTACATACAAAAACAAAAATACAGATAATACTCCAATAACCTCCTGAGAATATTATGCCATTTTTAGTTTTTAGCCACACACACATTATTATTATTATTATTTTTTGGTAATATTTGTTTTTTGCTTTAGTCGATTTTAATTCCGTCATTATTTGTTTCTATGAGGAGCACTAACAATGTGGCACCCGGAAGTGTAACGTGTTTACTTTCTGCAGCAGGTGAAGTCAAACGTGTTAAAATGGAGCTGCAGGAAAAAACACCTGTGCAGATGTTTACAGACGTAGACAAGGACGTGTTTCTGCGAGACATTTATCCACAGGTAAAGAGATTCAACTGCTAAATGACAGTTTGTCTCCATGGCAACAGGAAAACGCGACTTTACTGTCAAACAGACTGCTGCCTCTGTCTGAGCAGCTCACTGATGATTCACTTAATTTACTTATATTCACAGACACTACAGGTGAAACTTCCCCAGCTTACTACTTACATTCAGACAACTATTATTTTGCATTGCAAGTTTCCGATATGTAAGTGATGCATTATATCATTTGCATACATTTCCGGGACATAAATCTGAACACTGGACAAAGACAGGTCCATTTTGTGGACGTATTACAGTCAAAGGTCTTTACAGAGGGAAATTATTTCTTTTTGTCACTCAGTAGATCAGAAAATACTGTCAAAATGTTATCTCTGTCATATTTTCAAGAATAAAATGTTGTAAATTATGTAAAAAATGTTAAATCAGGCTGAATTATCCCATCCATCCATTATCTGTAACCGCTTATCCTCACCAGAGTCACAGTGGGGCTGGAGCCTATCCCAGAGGCGGGGTACACTCTGGACAAGTCGCCAGCTTATCGCAGGGCAGATAGACAAACAACCATTCACATTCATTCCTACGGGCGATTTAGAGTCACTAATTAACCTGTTAAGTGCATGTCTGTGGGAGGGAGCCGGAGTACCAGAGTAGTAATAACCCATGCAGACACGGGGAGAACATACAAACTCCACACAGAAAGGTGACATGCTGAATCCACCACTACGCGCCAGTTTGTTCAGTGTCTTTAAGGAGTACTCCACTTTTTTTTTTTTTTTTTCTACTGCACGTTAAAGTTGGGGTCTGTTGGTTAGAAAAATCCAACCAACAGACGTTGAGATTGTCCTGACTTTAAGTCCACGTGTCAAAGACCTCCTTCAATTCCCATAATGCACCAGTAGTGCCAATCTTTTTGCTGTTCCAGCCTGGTAAATGCAAACATCTTTTAAACTCCATGACCTCTAAGCCCTAGCTGACATTACATTAAGTAAACTTCATGCTGTCCATTTAAAGTGATGTATAATGTTATATATGATATTGGATCGTGGGTTCATTTATTTGCCATCAGGCCGTGTGTGCAGATTGAGATCGGATTAAAGTCTCACCAGATAAATTCTTCTTCTTTTTTCAGCGCAGGCCAGCCGTGCTGAGAGGTGTCTCTCTCGGACCCTGCCTGGAAAAATGGACGGTTGAATATCTTGCACAGAAAGGGGGAGACAAGGAAGTGAAGATCCACGTGTCTACTGTGCCACAGATGGACTTCCTTCATAAAAACTTTGTGTACAAGTGAGCTCTCTCTCACACAAACAGACACACAAATCAGTTCTCTGTCTCTGCAGATTTCTCAGCGACGCCTCTTTATTCACAGGACTCTGACATTCAATGAATTTGTGAAAAGGGCGTCTGAAAGAAAACACACTGACTTCTTCCTTTGTGAGGTAACCATCATAAAACCAGGACATGAATATACTTTTTGTACAGTATGCTATGTGGTATGATGACACAAAGTCCTTGGTCTTATTTTAGGATGAGAGCTATTATCTTCGATCACTTGGAGAGGACGTACGAAAGGTATTAAGATGAAGACGTTTTTGTCCCCTTTAGATTCTGCTGCCGTTGAAAAAAAACAAAAGTGTCTTCAGTCTGACTCTGCAGAAACTTCTAACCAGGACTATAAATGTCTCTCTCGCAGGAACCTGCTGATCTGAACAAACAGTTCCCAGACTTGGCCGAGGATTTTCACATCCCACAGTTCTTTGCACCTGATCAGTTTTTCTCCAGTGTCTTCCGCATCAGCTCCTGCGGTCTGCAGCTGTGGACGCACTACGACGTGAGCGCTCTGCTTTTAGTTTCTCTGCTCATGTGTTGGGGCGCTGTTGTTGTCCTTATCAGCACAGGTGCAAGTCCTGAATGAGTATCTAATAATTCAATGATTTTAATGGTCCTCTCTTACAGGAAATTAAGTTTCATATTTCTAAACTGTCTCCCTGTTCATCCAGGTGATGGATAACCTGCTGGCTCAGGTGACGGGGAAGAAGAGGGTGGTTCTCTACAGCCCACAGGATGCATTACACCTCTACCTGTCAGGCAAGTGGCTACAGAAGGACGCCAGCAGCTGCTTGTTTGAATGCCCAGAATACCGGATCAGCACTTTCATGTTAAATTTGAAATATTGATGCCACTTATTGGATGAATAGGTTCGTACGAAGTCTTGAAAGTTTGGAAAATGCTTCATTTTATATTTTCAAGGTTTGGTTTTGGTTTTCGTATATAATGCTTTATTCAAACATACATACATCACTCATATCAATATTTTAAATATATTGCCGGTGTCTCACGGCAGATGCTGAGCAGAGCTAGATTGACTGACGTAAGAGAGCAGACTTGAGAAGTTGTGTTTTTTCTGTTCGGGCTGTGGGAACAAAGAAATTGCATGAACTTTATTTCTTGCAGTTGCATTTATCTGATTTAGATGATGATAAAGACTTCAACAGTCCAGAAATTTTTGGTTTAGGTTCCTTGAAAACACTTGAATTTTGTTGTATGAACCTCGATATGTGTTTAATCGCTTGGTATAATGCTCATTTTAATTTTAAATTCAACCCACCAGGTGATAAGTCAGAGGTCCTGGACATCGATTCCCCGGACCTGAAACGGTTTCCAGAGTTTGTGAAGGCAACGAGGTACGAGTGTGTCCTGGAGCCTGGAGATCTACTTTTTATACCCGGTAAGACAAACATGTTCACATTAACCACATTATCCTGCTATCCCACCTCAATATATTCCATCGTACTATCGTGCAATTTCTTCTTACGTAACTCTCAAAGCAAACTCAGGAAACTGTAGCACACAAATCTAGATGAAATCATATTAACATTGATGAAACATAAAAAATGCCAGCAATTCAAATCATGTATGAAAATAACTCTGCTTTCTTCAGCCTTGTGGTTCCACAACACCCTGGCTCTGCAGTTTGGTGTGGGTGTGAATGTGTTCTGGCGCCATCTACCTGCTGACAGCTACGACAAAAAGGACCCGTACGGGAATAAAGACCCCGTGGCTGCAACTCGAGCCCTTCAGGCACTCGAGAGAGCGCTACACACTCTGGATGAACTCCCAGCAGAATATCGGGACTTTTACGGGCGCCGTATGATCCAACGCATCCAAAAGCGGACGTACTGTGACAGTCCGACAAACTCAGCTACACAGGAGGGCTCTGACAGTACGTTACCCAGCGGTCAATTCACCAAACCTGGATGAGTGTCCAGAGAAATGTGGAGTAACCAATAAAACACCTGTGTTGCACACGTTATGCTGTTGAATGTGATTATAAGAGCGTGTGGAAGTTTGGATGAACTGATGGGAACAAATCAAAACATGGGCAAGGGATTGACCCGGAGGTCTGGGAAATTGGTCAAAATACCTTAATATAATATTTCTGAGGAAGTTCACAGGATCGTTTTACCTGAAACGTTGCATAAATGTTTTCTGGTGCATTTGCAAAACTCATAAACAGTTGATATTTGAAGTTCCTGAGTTTCTTTAATAGGCTTATGAAAAAGACATTACTGCACTTAATACATTTTGAATATTTATCGGTTACCCTTACTCCTCATCTAAATAAATCTGAAAATGCACTCAGCGTGGTGCAGACCAAAGTGCATCAAAATTTAACATGCTGCATGAACTCTTTTCTGTGCTTTATTACCCAGATGTGTTTGCCTGTCTGGCTGCTGTGAAAAAAAGATCTATTTTTCAAACCATCAAATATGAAATACTGGACTTTATAGGCAACACTTACTATCCAGAACTATTTTGACAATATAATGTTAATCTTCAATACCATAGATTTTATTTTTCTTGTATAATCTTGTGATTACGGCAGCATATTTCTGCCCACAAGACAAAAAGATGTTTGTTTGTTCACTTTTGTCAAAGGTTTGTTTAAATTACGTCTTTCCATGTTATAACATTGACATTATGAGTTACCAAATTATTTCATTTTACAATAAACTTTTCTAGTTATAACAAAGTATTATCCGTCTTAGAGAAGGGTTAAAGTAAATGGGACAAGTCCAGTTGTCCGAGATTTAAAGATGACCTAGACGACTGAGAACCTTTATAGACACATCTGAATGTGCAGACATTAAATGAAAGGTAATAAAGTCTTGTTATAACTTTCCATAAATAATGAATTTGGTTTCTAGTAAGAATGTTACAACATGGAAAGCCTCATTAAGAATTTTGCTGTTACAATAACAGACTGAGCTGATATTTGTGTCATGTGGCAGCATTGTGCGGGTCTACGTAAAGAAATGTGAATAAGTTAGCCTCCAACACAGCCCTGATGAAGGAAACAGCCTCAAACATTTGCAGAATAACGCCTGGTATAATGGGAAATCATTAAAAAAAAAAAAAAGTCTTGTGCGACAGAACTAAATGCACATGTGCAGATACCAAATATGGCTTGAACTTTTATTGCACAAAGATTACAGTTCTTTCCTTACAAATGTTTTAAAGCTTTGTAAACAGTGAAGCAGCATCTCCCCGGTGTGTTCAGTATCTCCTGCTAACACTTCTTTGAGTCCCCGTTGTCACATTTCTTTAGTAAGTCTCAGCGATTAAAGTGTGCGCACAAGAGCCAACCAGTGACCGACTATGTGAAGCAGAAAGCAGCTCGGAGATGTGACTGGACCTTAAGTAGGAGGGCAGCTACACACTGTGGGACAAACTGTTCAACGTTAGATAACCTAAAGGAACTGAAAGCTGGTGACTTTTTTTTTTTTTTGGATTGTGACGGTTATATCGTGATGTGAGAGCTGCGTACAAACTGAGCAATCCTTCTGTCGGCAAACAGGTCTGGTTCCGTTTCACCACGAGAGACAAACACACCCAAACATTTACATTTCCAAAAAAATAGTTTTGACTTTGGATGCAGATTCAGAAAAGGTCAGATGAAGAAAATACATTTAATTTTGCTCTTTCATTCACAACACACACACAAAAAGCACTCATATCTTCTCAGCAAAGAGTCTTGGGACACTGGTGCGGTTGCACTCCACTGTGATCTGTCTCTTAAAATTTCTCCGTCCTCCGTGCGAGCAAGGCAAGTGAATATCTTGAATCTTGATGAGAGAGGCAGCAGAAAGAGAGAGCAGTGCAACATTTTGTCTCTCGCTACTCTGGACAACAGGTTAAGTCTTCGGTGGGACCCCTCCGTGTGGCCCATTCCCTCCTCTTTAACAGAGCAGTGCAGAGGTTCAACCAAAGTCATGAGGTACACAAACAGCCGCTCACCCGCTTCATGTACTTTCTGGGTGTGTGCACAACGCTACGAAGAATTCTCATCATACAGAAAATACACAAAGAAATGGCACATTGCTTGTTGGTGTTTTCCATTCTGTGGATACGATAACTAAGCTTGATTTTTTTTTTGTTCTTTTTCTTAAGGTTGCTACCAGGCAGACAGAAGAGAAACCCAATATGCAGGATGACTCTTTTCCGAGTGATGAGCCTGTTTTGGATAGGTGGAGTTGATGTGTGTGTGTGCGTGCATGTGTTGTGTGTGCGTGTGCGTGTGTGTGTGTGTGTATGGGATATATTAATTTCTATGGAGTCTGTGCCATGCCACGACTAGACTTCATCTTCTCCAGTCTTTTTGAAAGGTGGCTGTTGTTTGACTCGAGTTCATCGACTTTGTCCAGCGCTGAACGCAACTATCAAAGAGGGGAGAGAGAATATACTGTGATTAAAACGGAGCCTGTTAAATGAGCTGGCATGTCATTTTTTTGTGTGCAGTGTTAGAAAACAAACTCTACCTCTCTCTGTAGTTTCCGTTTCTCTGCCTTCATCTCGTCCTCCACTTTCTCTGCGTTCTCTGCTGCAGACTTGTAGCGTGTCACCTGACCTTCAAGTCTGGTCACCTGGAAACCAAAAAAAATATATAAAAATTAGATGCCTTAAGTGAGAATGCTGTCATGTTTTTAGGTACTCTAAAAAATAATTTTTCTTCTCGGCTTACATTTTGTTCCAACGCGGTGACTTCTTGCTCTGCCTTCACGAGTTTGAACTTCAAGTCGCTTATTTGTCTGTTTGAATCTCCTGGAAAGAATCGGCAAAAGCAAATATTCTTGAGTTGTAGGAGACGATAAAGTCGCAAAGTGCAACCACTTTTCTGTTTTCATGCATGTACATACTTACTCTGCAGTTCTATTATGTTTGGATCATTGCCATTTTCTATAATTTCACCACCTGGGCTTGAAGTGTTCTCTGTGCCGTTCTTCTGTGTCTTCTGTTCCAGCTGGGCCTTTAGTTTCTTTACCTGCCGATGGAGCCAGAACACAGCATTACTCACTAATGTTACACCACCACCTCACCCATTTTTGTACCTCACGGAAATTCTATAATATAATGTAATATGTCATTTATTTTTATCTGGTGCAGGAATCATTGCTGCACTTGTTCTGGGATTTTAAGGCTCATTTCAAAGATGTGTAAATGTGGACTAGTGGTTGATGTTTGTGTGGCTTCTATAAACAAGATCCAGGATCAGTGATATTTCACAAATATATACTTTGAAAGCAAACATTGATCAAACTAGAGGAAACTTGCTGGGTACTATTTTTAGCAGTGGATTAATCCAGATTTGGTGCTCTAGTGAATATTTGTTGCAGCAGGGTGGTGTTTGAGTCAAACTAAACTACAGTGTTTATGGTAATGAAGGAACACGCCACCTTGTGCAACACTGTAGCTCACTGATGTGTTTTTAATAGTTTCTGGACAACAATGGAGCTCTGTGGCACAGAGGAAGAGATATAGAAGGCGGCAGGAAGTCCTAAAACCAGGAAATGAGTTAGCATTTTGAATTTCCGGTCCCCTTGTCTCAGAGTCAATAGGTTTTTGGTTAAATGACTGAAATAATGTCTGTGTTTAACAAAAGCAGCGTTTTGTTCTACGACATAAAAGGTAAATGTCACACTTTTTGAAGCTTGTACGTGTGTTAAAAAAAGGCAGTTGCTAACAAGTTGCCAAATGAGACAACAGAGGTTGTCAGTGACATTTTGCCTCAGTACACTGAACACATCTATCTACTGTCTGCACAACCCTGTTGTATCTATACAGATGCTCTTACAGATTATTTTAACTCAAACTTTCTTGTAGTTTTTTATTATACAATTTAGTTACAAATTAGAAGTTTTGTGGTGGTGAAGTTGGAGTCGTGACCATGCTGTAGTTAATTTATTAGCCTTACTTTAGCTTTTTACTTCTGGTGATCACAGTTATGCTTCAGAACTGATAAAAGTGCTGTTCATTTGTGAAGATTATCTCTCTGAACAAAAACTTTTGATCACCACATAGCTTATTTTCTGCAAAAATCCAACGGAAATATCCAAGGAACCAGAGCTAACTTTGGGTAGGCCTACAAAAATGTCTGATTTGCCAGGATTCAATTCATTGTTGCTTTTGGCCTTTTCATTGGGATTTATTGCCGGTGAGAAACATACAGAAGGAAGCAGCATTCAGACTAAACATGTAGTCGCAATTTGCTCAGTAATGGGACGAATATATATTTATACATATTGAAGAAAATGGCCTGTCTGCTAGAGGTGGTGTATGTGAACTTGCCTTTGACTTTCAATTTTTTCAGTGCAGTTGAATCATAAGTAAATATCACCACTATCACCGTCTCAGATAACAGATGAGACGCCCACCTGCTCTATCATTTTTTCACGTTCATCCACCAGTTTCCGCAGGCGAATCTCTAAAAGATAAAGCACACGTTTGAGGAGACAACAAAAAACGTCACGTTTGGCAACTGAGTCACATATCGTTAAATCAAACAGAACGTCATGCAACGGCAACAACAATCGTAACTGCAATGGTCCATCTTTAGAAAGAAAAAATAAGTATGAACATACCAGGGGTGAGAGGTGTCAAGGAGATGGTGGTAGGGAGGGGCTGGGTCAGGGTGGGAGGTTGATGCATGCAACAGCAGGCATCCATGGGATAGTGATGGAGTGGAGTGTGAGGGGGAAGGTTAGCATGCACAAACTGTGGAGAAGAGGGTCAGTGCAAGAGCACACAGCTGAGAGGACTACATTCACACTGTAAGCACACGTTAAGCTGCGATACGACATGAACATCTCAGTATAAACGTGCTGTCTGAAGACACTTTTAGATCAACATTTCAAATTGGTAACAGCAGGATATTTATTTTCAGTTTGGACAGACATTTCATCCTTTCCATGAAGTGCAACAAAATGCAAACATACATTTATCGTCATATTTTGGGTGCTTTGAATTCAGACTCCTCTTTGATGGAAATGTCTTTCGTTAAGTCAAACAATAGTTTTAATAATCTCCGAAGGGTCTCGGGAACACATTGTTCATTTTAACCGTTAACATTACAGCTGGTCCATGTAAATCTTAATGAGAATTAACAATCAACATTTGTGTTTTTTTATTTTACGCCAATGAAATGAAACTGCAGTAAGAGAAAATGTTGTCTGATGCTGTAGCAGAGCAATAGTATCAATGACACACACAAGCAGCGTGGTAAATGTGCATCAACAACAAAATATTGTTACCTGATGTAACTTAGTACAGTATTGTCCCAAAGTAAAATCCACTGTTACCAAACAGTTTACATTCTCTCTGAGTAATTTTGGCACATATGGTCTTAGTGAAAACTCATGTTTGGTCCTTGAACCTTGGATGGATTAATCATAATATACATACATACACCAAATTCATTTGGGAAAGAAACAAAGTGCTGTGAGGTTCTGCACGTATTTATTTTACCACTCTGTAAACAGCTAAGCAAAGACTAGTAAAAGGCAGATGAAATGATACATATCTGAAAATATATACTATCTATAAGCTAAGACATCTTACACTCCTCTTTGCCCTTGGCTTTGCCTTTCTTGCCGTTTTTCTTCACGTCTTTCTTTGTCTGTGGTGGCTCTTTACCGCTGGCCACTTGATCTGCACTCTTAGGTAAAACCAAATCGTCACCCTGTAACTCATGCTTAATGGCATCTAATCCCTCTTCCACAGGTAAAGACATTGCCTGGTTGATGTTCTCTGCAACAATCACACCCTTTCCTTCCTCTATAACGTGCCCAGGCTCATGGGCTACAGCTATTTCTTGAACAGGTGTTTCTATTTGCTGTTCACACACATTTTCAGACGTGGCTCCCTGATGAGGCATAGTACCAGTCTCTTTATCTAGTGTATCTACCTGATCATCTGCACACTTCTCATCATTGTTTTTAACTGTCTCATCTTGATTATTTTCATTTGACGCTGTATTACTTTGGCACAGCCCTGAACTACCATCATCTGACATGACTTCAATTCCCTCCTCGACTTCTTCCTGGTTTTGATTTTTAGGATCATTTGTCACTACAGCCCCCTCAATATCCATGTCATCAAAATCAAAAGACTGTCCTTCGTCATCATCACCGTCCTCTTCATCACTGTCCTGCAGTGTGGGTTGAGATGAATCCTTATCCTCAGACTGGTCTTTGCTGGGTTCAAGCGGCTCAAGAAGCGCCTCGCTTTGATGATCATTTTGACTGTTTTTATGTTCTGGATCTTCTGCTACAGCTGATTCTTCACCACTGTGGTCCTGCTCAATAGAGGACCCAACTTCAGCAGCTTCTTTTGGAGAGTCTAGCATGTTTAACATGTCAGGGATTTTGGTCTCTTCTGTTTCAGAAGACACTTCTGCAATCTGATCCTTACACTGTAAAGTCTCACTTTGAACATCATCCAATTGTTCAACCTGTGCTACGGTTTCCAACAGACTCTTTTCAGTGTCTGGCTCGACTAAACCTTCAGGTTCCCTCAAGTCTCTGTTTAGCTCCTCTTCTTCTGTTCTGTCTGGTTTTAGCTCTGAATTATCCTCATCAGGACTGGGAGAAATCATACTAGTCGAAAAGATTTCTTGTTTAGTCTCTGCTCCTGGCTCCTCGTCATTTTTGACTATCTCAGTAGCCTCCTCAGGATCTCTATCAGAAACCTTAATGGGACTGTCGTCACTTCCTGGGTTCATAGCTGCAGATCCTGAAGGCGGCTCTGAGCCAGGAAAGCTCTCGAGACCATCAGTGATGTCATCAGGAGAAGATGGAGACCCCAACGTGTTATTCTTACTCTGAGATTCATCGGTAGCAATTTCATCATTGCTCGGATCAGGTGATTCACCTTCAGTGTTTTCCTTACTGTTTGTTTCATTGGTGTTTTCCGGGTCATTAGTTGTGCATTCAGAATGTATTTTATTAACTGACCCGACTTCATCCTCTGCACTATCAACAAGTTCTGACTCAGTATGGATGACACTGCCATTAGTTAAAATATCTGTTCCACTTTTAGAGTTATCTACACTGGAAGTACACACTTCGTCAAGACCATCAGTGTTCTCGGCACCTATTGAGTTGTCAATAAGATCAGGAGTACTGAGATTAGCCTCTGGAACAGGACTTATTCTAGATCCCTCTTCTTCTACTGTTTCAGTTTCCAAACTTTGTTCCTCGCCTTGTTCATCCTCCTTGAGATCAGTTATGGATTCTTTGAGGGTTTCAATGTGAGAAAGTGTTTCAGTGGGTGCCACTGCCTCTAGCACATCTACTGTTTCAGTTTCCAAACTTTGTTCCTTGTCTTGCTCATCCTCTTTGAGAGTTTCAACATGCAAAAAGGTTTCAGTGGGTGCTACTGCCTCTGTTTCAGTTTCCAAACTTGGTTCCTCGCCTTGCTCATCCTTTGTGGGATCTGTACTGGATTCCTTGAGAGATTCAGTGTGAGAAAAGTTTTCAGTTGCTGCCGTTTCTACTGCTTCTTCTGTTTCAGTTTCCAAACTTTGTTCTTTGTTCTGTTTATCCATGACATGATCCACTCTTATTTCTGGGGGAGTAGCTGTCACAGCTTCTACTTCTTCTACAACGTCCAAAGTTTGTTCCTTTTTGTGCTCATCTGTATCATGGTCCATTTTTGATTTTTTGAGAGCTTCATTATCATACAAGGTTTCAGTAGGTGTGACTGCTTCTACTCCACCTACCTTCTCAGTTTCTTGCCTGTCCTGCTCATTTTTAACTTGATCCCCACTTAATTCTTTGAGGGTTTCAGTGATAGAACCATCAGGTTCTGTCATTGGCCCATTACCTCTTGTAGGTGATTCAATGTCCTTTTCTGTTTTGCCTTTTTCTTTATCTGCTTCATTTTTCTGTTGGTTCTTATCCTCATGTGTTCCTCCTTTCTTCTTACCTCTCTTCTTCCTTCTCTTCCTTTTCCCTGAAGAAGTAGCACCTTGAGACTGAGATTTACTTGATATTTCCTCTGCCTCATCGTTCTCTGCCTCTTCGGCATTCTCTGGCTCTTGTTGAAGTTCAGTGCTCGATACAGCTGGGGCAGACTCATCAGGTGAACTTTCTTTCATAACTTCCTGTGAGACTTTTTGCTGAGGACAAGATTCTGTAGTACTCAAATTACTTTCCTCAACATGTGTCTTTTCTTGGTCTTTTAAAATGTTATTTGACTCCCTAATGTAATCACTGTGTGTGTCAACACTACCGTTTTTGGTTTCTGTCTCCCCTGAATCTGGGTTACTCGTCTCTCCTAAATCTACCACCTCAGGTATTTCTGTTTCTAGAACATTTTCCTCAGAACTTGTAGCAATCACTTGAAGCTCAGAGCTACAGACAATTATCTCTTTGGTTTCTGTGATCGAGCATTCATTAATCTCAACATTTAAGTCCTTGCTGAGGCCACTTTCTCCAACAACGTCTTCTTCTGTGGCTACACATGTCTGTTGTTCTTCTTTTGGCTGTTCTTCGCTAGGTGTTTCCAATGTGGACACATCAGCAACATTATTGAGCGTATCAGAGCTCAAGTGATTCTCTTTGGCTTCCTCAGACATTTCTTGATGCTGTTCTGGATCCACCTCTTCCTCTCCGCTACTTCTCAACTGAGTTTCATCTGTGTTGCCTGAGAGATCATGAAGAGCAGACGGTGATAGAGGGCCAAAAATGTTGACTTAAGATATGAATTTCAAAATTGTCTTCATAAGGAAGTGCATCAGCAGAAGACAAAGGAAAGGCAGAACACCTGATTGATTCAGAAAGAGAAGCACAGAGCCAAGATGACCAAGAGAAGCACGAGAAGAGCAAGATGAAGGAAGACGAGAGGAGCATCGAAATGAAGTTCTTGATTCCCAGAACATCGACATGACAAGAAAAGAAGCCTGCAGCTCAAAGGTGTTACAGTATAAACACATTAATCCAGATAAATGTTCCTTACACAACATTTGCTTCTATAAATAAATCAAATATTTTACACCATTAACCCTGTAGAGATCTGTTAGCAGTTATGCACCAACACCACCGGTATAAACACAGTTAGTTGTTATTCAGAACAAATATTTAGTAGCTAATATTATGGAAAAGGTTTAAAAAAAAAAAAACATAATAAAAGCCAAAACATTAATAATGAAGACAAAGCAAGGTGTGTGCCAAGTTTGTAAGTGGAATCTTACAGGAAAGCAAGATGTTGCTTCAAGGATAAGACTGGCGTTTCTCTATTTTGATATCTTTAATATCCTTTTGATATATCTTGTCACCAAATTCCATGAAAAGGCTAAAACTAACAATGAAACAGTGTGTCTCTCGTTACTTTCCAACTTTCCTATCCCGTCTGTAGCAATCAGCCACAAGCCCACTGGTTCCTACTTTTAAAAAATGGTCACAAATACAAAATTAATTTTTTGACATTCTAAAATCCTGTTTCCAAGTTCAAGAATGAACTTTCAATCTCAAGAAAAAGCCAGAATATCACCAGACTTATCCTTTTAGGTCAGTGAAAATCACAGTTAAAGTAACACTTGACACTCCAGGAGCACAAAATAGGGACCTGAAGACTTCACTCCAAAATTAGACATTAAACATTTGAAAAATCAGATGTCATTGCATTTATGTAATTTCATTTCTCTTCATTTCCGTATTTTTATTAATCCTTTTTTTGTTCAATCACTACTAAGAAGCATTTTGGAATGAAAGTCTTCAGACACTTTGATGCCAAGCAGTGCAGTTAGTAAGCTTCTATTCCACAACGTGTTTTACCGAGCATGCTGTTCCCCTCCGTTGGGGAGGTCTGTGAATCCGGAGTTGGTTGGGAAGCAGGGTCTGCACTCGGGGACCCGTCAACTTCTGCCTCACCAATGTCTCCATTGACATTAAGATCAGGTCCCAATACTATTCCATGTTTCTAGCCAAAATAAAAAGACAAACATTAGCTTCACAGATTACATACTTTTGAAAATAAGTTTTTCAGAAATGACAGTTTTAGACAAAAGAGTTCAGTTTATATATATTTGCTCTGGTAATTACGTTCTACCTTCATTAAACTAGGATCCAGTTTAATTTTTAAAGTTTCAGTTATCATGACAGTACTCAGAACTTTATTTTCAAATTTGTGCCCAAAAACTACCCACAGCATTCACACACTGACAGAGTACCTTCAGAATGTCTTTCAGCTTCACCACCTCTTCTCGGAGCTCATCTCGCTCAACTCGGATTGCATCTGTGTACTCTTTCTGACGCTCTAAGGCCTGAGCAGAGCCGCCAAGTGGCAGAGTGTGAAAGAAAGTGAAACGTGTACAAGAGGTAAAAAGAAGTTCAGAGTCATGCAAAGCAGATACTGAAATCATGTTTGCAGAAGTTAATGCTGAATGTGATAAAGTTCAAGACCAAAAAAAAAAAAAAAACAAAAACAAACAAAAAAAAAAACTGCTGGACCAGGGCTCATAGGCCGTACCCCAATTTTTTTGTCCTTCCACTCCACCGTCTCCTGCAGGTCAGCTATTTCTCTAACAAAACCCTCCTGTTTTAAACGCAGCTGACGGATCTCCTAAACAGCAGGAAATGGAAATAAAAGTTTCAGATGTAGAGAGAGAAAGCAAAAGGAGAAACGGAGAACATGCATATATTCATTGTGTGAAAAGAAGAAAGAAAGCTGTGAAATGCAACATGCAACCTTTCTGAATGACAAATTGAGCCTCTTTAAATCCACAGGAGGCTCCGTTTCTGCACCTTGTTTCAGACACACATTCACACTGGGGGACAAATACTCACATTTAGCAGCTCTTCACTTTGTTTTAGCATCTCCTTCATTTCATTGAACTGGAACTGAAGCACACTGTGGGCATGTTTCTCTCGCTCGAATTCCTGTGAGGAACAACAGACAACTTCAACCGATGACATCTCATACACACAAAAACATCCAACCCACCTAAAAACAGTACAGGAACGCTACTTCCATCTCTGTCAAGTTCAGTTGTCATTCTGAGAGTTATATTCATTACATTTGGCAGATATATTACTCATTTACTGTATAACTTTACGTACCATTGATATAAATTTAGTTTACTGCATTTGTGAAGTTGTGGAGTCAAACATCATCAACTGTGAGTTGGATTAACAATATTGACCAAGTCCACTTAAACTTTTCTAAACTTACTTTGGTATAATTCCAGATAATAACCCTCATTCATGTCGAGTCTTTGTTACCTTACAGGTTGTGGGAAACTGATGAGATTCACATTATCGTTTGAGATTAGGATTCCTCAGTTTCTGAACATTTATCTTCATTCTAATGGCTTTGTGGAAAGTCTCAACTTAGTTTCAAATAAACAACATTAAAGCTAAATTCCATACATTTTGGATCTGCAGAGTGAGGGTGTCCTCTGTAGAAACCAGCTTATGTGAATAAATCCACAACTTAGAAGCTAGCAACGTGTTATACTCCTGTAAAGTGTGTTAGTTAGAGAACAGCAGAGTGTTTCAACACTATCACACTGTCTGCCTGCTGTACCTTGACTTTCTCCTCATATTCCCGGCGCGACTCAGACAGCAGCTCCTCTAGCTCCATGAGCGAATCTTTGAGTGTGTCCACCTGGTACATCAGGTTGTTTTTCTCATTATCCAGCTGGGCGTTGGACACCATGGCCTTACGATACTTCTCTTCCACTTCCGCTAATGCATCCTAATGTCATGACATATAGAAACTATAAGAATACAACAGGTGCTGGGGTTCAAACAAAACTGCAATCATACTTTCCTCTGTCAAATAGTAAGGACTGACTATATGTTTGGAGTGACAGATGGAGCTCTCTCTCTGTAGCTCAACTGTAAACCCCAGTAAGTGGACATTTAAGTAAAGAAGTGCAGGCACAACACACACACATCAAAATGAAGAAAGATAGCAACATGCAGATGCCACTTTGCCAGTTAGACTGCCAGTTTACACACAAGTTAGAAAAACATCTGACCAGCAGAAAATGAAAGAGCAGCTCTGCCTTACAAAGGCACAAATGGACTGCAGATATTTGTGTTGAGTCTGGAGCAGTGCTACTCCTAAAATAGTCTGTGGAGAGTTTCTAGATAAGGCAAATGTTTTATAGTTAGACAAACCATTCATCACTTAGTTCAGTTTCAATTCAGATATCAGATTAGTTGGTTTATTGGTCTGAAAAGGAATCCCATCTATTCATTGTGCCCTTTTGGTTAACATAACAGTTAACAGGTTGCACATATTACTGCATATTTGACCCACTGTGAGTTACAAGTCCAAAGTTAGAGACGGCAAACTTATTAGTTAGTAGTGAGTCTGGAGTTAGGAGGAGTTCTGTGAGGGTCTCAGGCTTATACCTTGGCTTCTTTTAGGTTCTGCGTGTACTTGGTTTCCACATCTTGAATCTGATCCTTCAGTTCGTGAATCTCCTGGTGAAGAGTGCAGCAGCAGTGAGGCAGAGAAGCACAGCAGTGACAGCATCAGAAAAGGTGACGCAGAAAGTTTGGTGAGCGGGCAACGACAACAGCAACACACAGTGTTTGCAGGAAGAATGAAAATAGCACGACAGCACAGGACTTCATAGAAGAAGCCGAATTTACTCCTTTCCATATAAAATTTCTCACAGTACAACAGTAAGATCAGGTTTTTTTCTAGACAATGGATATTGTGTCCTGTAACATATGTTACAATTCTGAACCTCATATTAGAAACAACTAAGAATACTTTTTATCGTTTTAAGAACAATGAGTGCAACATTTTCCCTCTCAAGCCAACACAGAGACACTAATGCACGCCTTTATCACCTGCAGAACTGACTACTGTAATGCTCTACTTTCTACACATTACAACAATTTTAGAGTCTCTGCTCAGGCAAGCTGTCTGCTTCAGAATCAATTTTAAGATCCTTTTATTGGTTTACAAAGATCATAATGGTCTTGGTCCCACCTATTTATCAGATTTTTAACCTATGAACCCACTAGAACCTTCGGGTCTTCTGGTAGTGGCCTTTTATTTACACCTTCAGTTAGAATGAAAAACCTGCAGTGAGGCGTCTTTTTATTATGATGCTCTACATCTGTGGACCCTGAAGACCTCAGAGCAGCAGATAATGTTCATAATTTTAAAAGCAAACCCAAGACCTATGTTTTTAATCTGGCTTTTCCTTGAACAATTTATTTATTTGTCTATAAATTTTAATCAGGTCAATTCTTAATTTCATGATTTTATTTAAATGATCCAACACCCAACGATGAAACCACAATCCAGAAGGAAACTTCTCCTCTGTCCACAGGAAGCTACGTCTCTTCAAAATTACCTTGATTTCTCGTAAGGAGGACTCTGCATCTACAGTTATAGCTGTCTCGCCACTTCCTCTCCGTGAGGAAGTCCCACCTAAGGACGTGAGAGTTCCTGCTGTTAAGGCAGAAGCTGCTCGAGATCCCTGCGGAAGAAAAGACAAGATTTTTTTTTTAGTACTGACGCAAGACTTCATCTTGACACAGCATTTAGTGATGTGTTCCACTCACCTTCTCAAGATAATCTCTGTCCTCCACCTGTTGAGACAAATGAAACACAGTCAGAGCAGACACAGGGTGATATAGAGGCCACAGAGCTAAAAAGACTAAGTGAGGGAGGAAGGAAGGAAGTCCCAAAATCCTCACTACAGCCATTTCAGCACTGATAAGAAGATTTAGCCTCATAACGGAAAAGCAGCGTATGAAATCATACTTCCGAGTGCTCCAATCTGCTCACAGGCACACGTTCTTTTAATATGAAGGCAGACCACAAAATTAGCCTGACGCAGTATCTATTCAACAACAGGTCATGTGTTAAAGATACACTTCAAACACCAGGCCCACCACACATACAGTACAACGATCTTGTCACAGGACAAACTGGTCATCTCCGCAGTCAACGCACAAATGAACCTCTGACACCAACAGTTTGCAATCAGCCCTCCTTGTACGGTGAAGTGCACACAAAGCAAAAACAAAAACAGCAACCAAGCAAGAACTCAGCTCACGTCACGGCCTCGGCCTCCTGCATGTGCAGTGCGACTCACATCAGAAAAGTCAGGAATAGTAACATCGTCCAGGTCCCGCGGGAGGCCACTGCTACTGGCCGCACTCCTTAAAAAACTGGCAACAGAGCCGCAGTTGTCCTACATTGGCCACCAGGGGGCGAAACAGAACAACAATGAAGGCAAAGACTTCTGAGAAGGTCCACACTTAAACCACATGCATGAGGAAGTTGAGAATTCAAAATCAATTCACAAATCATCATCAGTGCTCAACAAGAACCAAAAGTCATCTTTATTCCTAAATCTAACTTTGTTACCTCAGGTTCCTCTTTTATTTTACATGGAGGCTATTTTTCTCATTACACCAGCTGACAAACTTTTATTTTGAAAAACTGAATTAGCTAAATGTATGAAATAGAATTATCTGACCACAACCAGCCCTGTTTCCCCCAGTTTCTTAGTCATAGTCAATCACTGATTTCATACAGTGGAGCTTTTACCACAATAGTAAGTAAAAGTATAAAATACAAGATTTGTGTATTGTGGCAAAACAGTTTTTTTTTAATTTTTTTTTTTTATGAATGACAAGCCTTAGATACTCTGCTACTAAAGGCTTGTGACAGACTCCTCGTCCAAAAAAAATGAACTGAACCGATGACCACACACTCAGCAGACTTACATTTCAATCTTTTAATGTGGGTTTCTAAATGTGACTGACTTGCAGTGAGCTTAGTGCTTCTCTGAGCTCCAGGTCACGGCTCACTAACAATACAGAGCATCCTGTAACCGCTGGCCTGTACAGGTCCACCAGGAAATACCTGCTTGTACTCTGCGCACTGAACAAATAATGTGAACTCATTTACAAATTCTGCAAATCGAGCCAACTCTGAGTCACAGGAACACCCAAAAACAAAAACCAACTAATTATGTACGGATTCAAAGTCAAACAGTGAATCATAAAATAAATATTGTCATGTAAGTGCAGGGTGGCTGCTATGTTATGTGGTTACAAAGTATCATGTACAACTAACACAGTTTAAACCCGCGGAACTGTAGCAGGGTGTCTGGGGAGTGAAGGCTCACCACTGGGCTGGCGCGGGCTGAGTTGGCCCTGGAGGAGACTCTGGAGCCAGAGCTGCGATAACTAGTGTACTCTAAAGGCTGTAGAGAAAACACATTGTTATATTTCTGTCTGCACGTGGAGGCAAACACAAACAAACATGCACATACCCACACTGACACTGCTTCCTAACCTGCTCCGGGCATCGTTTGTATGAACAACTGCTCATCCTTGTTATGTTTTTGTTACGCGCACTTGTTTAATCTCCAAGCTGCTGAAATGAAGTGCAACGATACAGCTAGCTTAGCAAGACTAGTCCACAGGGACTAGTAGTACCACAGCACCATTTTTATAAGGCTAAAAAGGCTGTTGCTGTGACATTGCTCCATTTTATGCGCTCCATTTGTTGGAGTTTGCTCGCTCACTGTTTGTTAGGAAGCGAATGCATGATGAAGGAGCAATGCCACATTTTGGAACCACAATCCCTTTAATGCGTAATGAACATTTAAATTCTAACTCCACTTGTACAAATCACATTTTTTTTGTCATATTTGTTAGTCTGTCATATTAAAATTCAAAACATGCAGCAGCATCTCTCCAGTCCCTAAAAATTCAACAAATGTCTCGCTAACATACAAAGAAAACAAAAGCAAACTTCACACGTGGCTCGTTCGATTATTTCACACTGTAGTCACTCACTCTACTTCTAACTACTAACTAAGTCACTGTTAGTATGATCAACCCAGGCAGTTAATAATCCAGGAACAGAAAACACTTTTCACACTTGACCGTGTCACGTCCCAGGTGCGTTAAACCAACAATGCCACAATTTAAAAAAAAAAAATCTTACATGAGAGGTGGAACCAGCGCCTCGCCGTGACCCACTGCAGAGGCTGTCTTCATATAAAGAGCTCTGCACATGTCACATGGCACACACACACACACATACGAAGATATAGTGTAAGCAGTATGCTGCGAACAGTCACTTTATGATTTTATTACATGCTTTTCTACTCAGTGCTGGAAAAAAAAAACATCCCTTAAGGGCCTGATGTGTGGCTCCATTCGCACTGTAATGCAATGTAATGTTAATGCTCAGTGAATTTTAAAGGTGATGAAGCGTTTAACTGGAGGCCCTTGATGTGATCATCCAGTGCTTTTCTCTAAAGACAAACAAGCTCAGTTTCAGGTGTGAGTGGTTGATAATACCACATATCATTTAACACTGCGTGAAAAGGTAAGCTGGAAATGATTGGAACCAACCCTACGATACAGCTGCTGGGTGATCTGACTGAGTGACCTGTAGAACTGCAACACAGGATGAAGTTGGGAGTAAGAATGAGGTTTACAAGGCAGCAGGTTCAAACAGGTTGTGAAAACATGAACAATCTCCATCTTGTTCCTCTCCACAGAACGGTAAAAGGTTACATAGCAGATGAAGAGCAGCAATAAAACGAGCATTTTGTCTGCATACAGACCTGGTAACCATTGAAAGCAGAGCCTGGGTTTCTGGAAGAGGACAAACCATTGAGGCTGTACAAGTCAGAGGAAGCATAAGAGGCCTGAAATAAGGAAAGGGGAAGAAGCAAGTAGCGAGCCAAGTCATGGAGGGGAAAGGATAGGAAGGTCAGAAGCATCTTTTTAAAGTAGGATTCATAGTATACAAGCAACAAACAGCTGTGCACGAGGAGCACACACAAACCGATTTAACTAATCCTCCGTGACAGTTTCACTAATAATTTAAACTTTTGTACCATTTGAACTTTCAGCCCAGCCTTTATATTTGTGGCTGTAATCTGTGCAGTCTAATGGTGCAGACATTCATTTCAGCTGGTTTTTAATTCTTAAAACAACTATGCAAAAATGATAAAAGACGCCTGAAGTGAAAAGACGCATACAAGTCAACACGTACAGTGCTCCACTGTCCCCACACATCTCTGGAAAATACAGCACAATGTGTTTAATGTGTTTTTCAACTTTGAGCCAGAAAAAAAAGAGAAATATTTTTAATTTATTTTACCAACAAGTTTTAGCTTCTACAACACGGCTCATCAGCTCACCTGTGAGAAATATTTGGGTAGTTTTTAATGTTTTGAATTAGAATTTGTAAAACTAAAGTTGAATACATTAAGGTATCTGTGGCGGGGGCCTCAGGACAGAGAGGTGTTGGGACAGCTCAGGAGAGCAGGGCCAGGTGCTCGTTGTCTAATCACTGTCTCCTTTTTAAGGCTGTAGCGTGCAGGCAGATGTGGCCACAGAGTTAGAGTTGAACTCTTTCTCTCTCTGTGTTAAAGAAGGGAGTATCTGAAGAAGGACAGTACAGTAAATAAGCGTCTTTCGTGCGCACCTGGCTGCCCGGCATCTTATGCGCATGAAAGACGTTTATTTACTGTATTAAACTGCATGTGTGTGTCTGCAAAGTCAAATGAATGAATCATTAACACTGCAGAGAAGACTACGTTCATGCACCTACATGTTTTCTTTAGTCTAACACAGGACAGCATGATTAGAAAATGTTTACATGCCCCAATAATAAAACTTTTATAGATTGTAAGCATTACAACTCATTTTGTTAATGAACACAGCACCAACAGACTATTAGTGGTATGAAGAATACAGTCTGTAGTGCCACCCACCGGCTGCAGGTCTAATCTGGAGGCTCGAGACACCCGGCTGTCATCACTTAGTCTGGAGCTCTGAGAGTCAAACACCAACACCAGAGAAACTACATGTCATCCTCAGTACATCTGACAACACACAGCTTTCAGTCAACAGCACAGAGATTCGACTCACTGGCACATCACATGCTGTTACGAGTGACACGTCGCTACTGGTTTGTCTCAATGTTGGGTTCAAAGAAACTGCATGCTGGTGTAGTTAAACATGTCTGAGATGGAAATGTGAGTAAAACCATGTAAGATTAGCTCTAGCTTTAAGTTTGTTTTCAGAAAAACATTTCATGATTTGTGTGGAGACATGCAATATCCTGTGTCAACCTGGCCATACTCTCTCAACCAACCAAAGTTGCTACGTACACTACATTTCATAACATACCACTACACAAAAACAAACAAACAATGCAGTTGTATGTGGTTCATCAAACAGACAACACGCACCGTGAGGTCTAGCCTGGAGGAGCGAGACACTCTGCTTTCATCGCTGAGTCTTGAGCTCTGACAGCGTGAGAAAGATGATCATGAGTGACAGGTGAGTGGTTGTCTAGAAGTTTGCCATCATTCCCTTATTCAACAACAGACCAAATCCAAATGTCTGCACACACAGCTACTGACCCTGCTTGATAGTACACTGTAATCATCATCATAGCCGTTTTTCTGTGAATGAAAGCACACGAGTGAGAAACACTGATGTTTCTGTGGAGGCCTTTTGTGCATTTTACAGGTCGAGCTTTTACATACGTCTCTGTCTTTGTGCTTATGTTTCTTCTTTTTCTTTGACTTCTTATGTGAGGAGCCCTTAGGCCAAGAGAAAGAGAGGGGGAAACAGTGAAGGATGAAAACACGCCGTACGGACAAACCTCTTCTCATCCGAAATCAGACCGATTGTTTGTGCAGCACACATGCAAAACAACGTGAAAAATGGTAGACAGTAACATTACTGTTACTATTTATAGGAAAACCAAGCAACACACAACACAAACATGCACAAATACAATACAATACAATACACAATGGACTCTTTACACACTGGTGAAATGCATGCAAATATAGAACAAAACTAACTGATTCGGCTATCAAACCAAATATCTAGCATCTCGTACGCCCACAAGAATGATTAGTATGAAGGATTTTTCCACATTACATAGCACAGAAGAAATAGCACTTAACATTTTGAGACATAACAGAGCCTAAAATAGCATGCACTGTGTTTTGGTTGGAGCACGACAGCTCTATAGCACATTCTTTTTGTCAAAATCTAATCGAACTGACTTCAAGGTATGTTCCTTCACAACAGCAAAAACAAGTCGCTTATTAGAAACACATGAAAACCAACATTCATTTATTGTTTTCTACATATTGCAATGATCAAACCAACAAAATGTCTGTAAAATTATGAACCATGACTTGCATCCTTCACAATAAAAACAGTATAAAACCTTTAAATTAAAATCCACTTCATCCACAGCACACAAACATGCTTTGTATAATAAAGAGAGACTCAAGGCCGAGCCAGATTTACTTCATGCTGTGAGTTTTTTGAACCTGCTCACACAACAAATCTTCAGGTAACGGGGTTAAATACTTCAAGAATATTCACTCTTACCCCTCCACAGTAAGCCCCAACTGCATCAAGATCCGACTGTGCAAAAGATATAACAACATCATCACCAGCAAGTGCCACCCACACTGACTACACCTTGTTAAGTTACCATGGACAGACGCACTGCCTCCACATAACCAAACAGGCCAAGGTCCACATTTGTGAATAAAAAAGAAACACGTGTTTTTTTTTTTTTTTTAAAAAGAGGCTTGAAGGAATTTTTTGGATTTTTAATGCATGTGCTGTTTGAGTGATACTGACCCTGACACTGCCTCGGCTTCCCACTGACATCCGCTCATCGTCGTCTGAGAGCTGTGTGAGAGAGCGAGAGATTGAAATGGATGGTTAGGGTTTTTGGAAAATGGCCACAATGTGTGACTTGTGTCGACAGTGAATGGTGGATTGTGATGGGAGGTATCCGGCTGCAGTGACAGAACTCTTTCAGTGCAAAACCAAAGTAAATAAACCTGTTAGCTTGTATTATCTAGTAACCGAACCTGTACTGTATATAGTATTATCATCCAACAAGTACTGTAGTTCAAAACAAGCAATCTCATTGGTCAATTAGGCTCCAATCACCATGACAGCACACCTGAAGCATCACTAAAATGTTACTCCGCCCATTGTCACATCCTGAAAATATATAACCTGAATAAATATGAATTACACTGGAAGTCAACTCTTAAGAAAGTAATATCTGAATTTCGATTTTCAGCTTTCTTTAATGAATATTTTGTATTTTAAGGAGCCGTTAGCCTGCCTGGTTAATACAGGTGTGTACCTCCCTTGTGTGTGGCACATCTGAAATCAATTAATGACTGCAGAGAAAACGACTAAAGGTCGATTAATATGGACTGAAGCAGAATATTTCATTAGATAAAAACATGTTTTTTCCAACATTGGAAATTATTACATCAGTCCTTTTTCAACACATTTTGACTTTTGGACTTTACAACGCTGTGGAGATATTGGAAATGTTTGGATCACATCCTCTATCAACTGTGTGCTGAGTCGCTAACACAGTGTTACTAGCTTAAAAATACATGTGAAGTTCACAGACTTAGTAGCTAAATCTGTTAATGGAAAAAAATATTGTTTTCAGCAGATATCTTTGTCACTACTCTTAGTCACTACAAGACTGAACTAGCAAGGCAGTTCTGTGTTTATATGTGCGGTAAACTTTAATGTGGGCTGGAATCAGAAATCGCCTCTATTGCTAGGTCGTTACTAAGGCTTCGACAACTAGCTGGAGTAGTAAACGAAAAACAATGATTGACTTCCAGGTATTAGTCAGATCCTATGTGTCTCCATGGAAATGGATGATGATTATTTTTAGACCAATATGTTATAATTATACCAATATTTCTTAAATGTACCTGTAAATTCAGCATAGTTTTATTATTTAGCATTGTTTCTGTTTTTCACTTCACTACTACTAATTTACTGCCAGTGAAAACACTTTAAAAACCTTTTGTTGCACTGATGGAATCACTGTTATATGAATGTACATTGATCATGCACCTCATGGAGCAATATGACAACTGCCAACAGCTGACAACTGACCAATTCAAATGATGCACAAACATGAAAAGAGTACAACATCACCTCCCTTATTACCTATAACTTTATCCATGTGATTAACATATTATTCTGTCAATGCTACAAATACTATAAAGGATCAGTGATCAGTGAGCACAGGCACAGTATTAGATGGGCAGACATGACGTCACCGGTCATCTCTGGGAACATGGACACTGGGAGTGAAAAAGTGTGACTTGACCACAGAGGTAGTGATACTAAAAAAAGGCTTTACCCTTTTCTGTAAATGATGTGAAATTAGAATATTATCTGAAAGTACCTGCAATAATAGTGTCCAGAAATCCAGGAAGTTATTCTGAACTTCTGTCTCAGGTAGTATGTGGCTTGGACAATAAGCAACGTATCTTTTAGAAGTTGCAATGATCACTTACCTTTGTATGTTTTCTTTGCTAACTGTTGGTTTGAAATGTGTTTTCTGATGTTTGATTGTTGATGACTGTATTTCAAAATGTCCGACTTATTCATCGGGCTCAATAGATTAGATACTTTTAGGGTGGTTTTAATCTGGGTGGAGCCACAGTTGGTGGAGGGAGTATGCACCTGTGAGCTCTGTGTTTCCACCATGGAGAAGGTCACAGTGATTAGTGATTGCATTCATCTGTTAACTGACCTAGCACCCTTAAATAGGGACTGTATCCCAGCACCTGCACACGCTGATCAAGCCCAGATGGCTGAAAACATCCTGTATACCAGACAGATATCTTAAGCAAATTTATTCAATGATATTTTCCTGAGTAAGACCCTTTCCTCTCCATATTAAGACAACTGCTAAAACATGGAGGACATGTTGTATTTGCAGTCATAGACAATAAAACATGTAGCCTGTTCTTAATAATATGCTCCAAATCTATTTTTTGATTACACTATTGCTGCACACAAGCTGAAGCCAACATTACCGAGCTGCTCTCTGTGCTCTTCCAGGACTGACGTTTCCATGTATTTCATATTTTTCATATAGTGATGGAGGGACAAGACTAAAGACGGAAAGGCATGAGGAGATGGAAACAGAGGGAGGGCTACAAACCGTGTGTATCCGTGAAGAACGTGAGTATCTCTCACTGTCCTCCTGGATGAGGGAGGGGATGGGTGAAGATGGAGAAGTAGAGGAGATGAAGGAGGAGAAAGATGTCAGAGATCAATGAGACAGATGGAGGAGGAAGGTAAGGTATACAGTGACTTGAGGTCAGAATGAGTCATGTTTTCATTACAGCTAAAAAATAGTTTGAAGGTCAGTGAAAATCAGATTTATTTTGGCCAAGACAATCGGACTGTTGCTAGGATACATTACCTGCTTTTTGGTACATTTCAATACATTTGTACATTTCCCACATTAAAACAGATCTAGCTAACTTTTTAAGGACACACTCGTTCACAGAATCAGGCATGCATGTTCTTAAAAACCATCAAACCGAACCGGTAATCCATGCCAATGCTAACAAACCACTGGGACACCCATGTTGCACAAACACTTCAAACCACAACATACATAAGTGAATTACACACCGAGGTTAGTCAAATTACAAGTCGCACACACAAGGTATCCTCACTGCTGTGTTTGAAACTCTCAGTTCAAAGTAAGTTATGCAGTAAATTCGACACAGTAAACCCCATGCAGTCTCACAGCAATGAGGCAGATGGTCATGCTGATCCAAAGCCAAACGGGCACCCTGCTCCTTTGAATAAGTGGATTATCATTAATGGCCAAGCTTTGATTCCTTATAATCCGTTATTTTCTAAAAAGGCTTAACAGGAATTATCTGGAATTCAAAAGCAGACTCGGCATACTCTGAAAAAGCTTCCAAACAGACAGAAACAAAAGCCTCAAAATATGTACGTGGCACAGGAACACGTGTTAGTGTTTTAGTATCACCACAGCACAGAAACTGTACCATCCATTGTTCAATATCTCCCCATTTGCTGTCCCCTCGGTCATCTACTTTGGTGTCCAAGCCATAATATTTCTAAGAAGAGACATGAAATGAGGGCAAGAAAGAAAAAAAAAAAAAAAAAAAAAGAGGTAATAGATTTCCGTTACTTTCCTCAGCACAATCTGGAACACACGCTTAGGGTAATTACACAATAGTGTTGAGGTGGAAGTGAGAGAGGTGAGACCTACCTTCTGGACCTGAAAGATCTACACAGCAACACCGATGAGAGGTAGAGAAGAAAGATTGCAGGATATCAAACATGAAAAGAAGGGGGGAAAAAAATTAAAAATGAGATGTGATAAAGACAGAAATTAAACAAAAACTTTAAAGAAGGCGACAAAAGGACGGACAGCGTGTAGAGGCAAGTTTCTGCTAATGCTCAGGAATGTGAAGTACCCCGCCGCACGGCAGGACAGACAGCACCTGACCCAAGAACACAAGTTCACTGGAGATTTGCTGCTGCTGCTGCTGATGATCAAGGTATTTTCCCATGGTTTCTTTAGGTTGGTATCAGTGGCAGAAAGCTGCGCCACAGCCACTTTCAAGTCTACGTTCCCATGACGACAGCTGAGTCTTGTGACAAACTGCTGACCTCTGACACCGAGAACTAAAATCTCAACAATCATTGGGTAAGTGATACCCTTATTCTTTTTTCTAGCCAAGAGTCAAATGAGAAGATTAATAACACTCTCAAGTCTGCTCAGCTCAGCATAAAGACTGGAAGCACGGGGGAACCACTTCAAATGCTCATATGGACACCTGATCCAAAAGATTGTGAACCTATCCGTTGACATGTTGTGTCTTGGTGGTTTTACAGGGAGTAACGTGACAGCTTACAACCACTTCACAGTTTAGAAGCTCTGCATGAAATATTAAAATCCAAACTTCGTGTTTTTCAACCTTACATCAACTATGTAGTTTTATTCAACTCGTGTACCAAAAAAGACGCTTCTGTGATTCGAGATATTGTCAGAAATTATTGGTTTTCGTCAGTACTGGGATTAAACCTGAGCAGGGATACTTCAATCCTATCACCTGTATCCTCTCAGTTCCGTCAACCTCCCCCAGTTCAGTCTGAGGTTATGGGGACAAGGATTCAAGCCCGACAGGGCACAGAGTCAATACCTGCCTCTTTTAGCCGGTGTAAGTGCTGTCACTTGTGGGTGTTGCTGTCTAAAATGTGGAATGTCTGAGGAAGTACACAAATTACAGCCAATTACATCAGTTTAACGTTTTAATAAATACATAAACAAATTATCCAAGAGTAAAACTACTTTTATATGGAATTTTTTCATCGTCTTTGCTGATACCCTTTCATTTCAATCCTCAACAGTGACCACAATCAGCTTTCCTCGCTCCCTTCACTGGTGAGACAAACAGGCTTTTAACTTTAACTAAAGGGCACTGCCTCTTCCAGCTTGTCACCTCCAAGCAAATCCAACACACACACACACACTGAAAAACACACCCCACCCTCACTGCTGCACTTTCCATTCCATCAGTCCTGTACTTTAATCCAGATTTACTACCACCCTTGCATGCTTGCCCAATATATAGATTGCCTACTTTGTAATTCTGGCTTTTAGAAATGGATTCATAGCTGACCTCTTTGTCTGTGGCATCACTTCAGGAACAACAACACCCCTGGATAATCAATGGGGTACAACCTCTTAGCCTCACTTGTCCACTGCTCTTAATTTATAGGTTCACCTCGTTTCAGCACATTCAAATAACTTGTGGTACCTCGTCTCGAAAAAAAAAAGGCTATTGCAGATGAAGAGGTCAGATTCATTTAGAAATTATCTTAGCGTGAGTTGCAAGCACAAAAACAATAAACCAACTTCACACCATTTTCCATAAAATATCGCTACTGTTATAAACTATAACTGTTACACTATTATAAAGAAAAAGAAAGGTCTTGACTTCTCTCGTCTCTTCATCTACCTGTGCATCATGAGCTCTAACCTTCCAACTCTCTGTTTTGACTTTTAACATCTGCCTACAAGATATCTTTTCCAGTTTTACCATCAATTAAAAATGTGAGAACTACACGGTACAAACATTGTTGATGCATAGTACAAAACAAATATTGACCAGAAGGTTCGTGTCTGCTGACTTATCTCAGGTTACTTGTCTCGACAACCACTTAGCAAGTGAGCCAGGCACCGTCATAAGCCCATTCATCAAATGGGTTACACAATCAGCTTATATGTTTGTACCCATTTTACACAACTCACCAAGTGCCCCTTCTTGATTGGAGGGGTTCGTGGGCGCCCGGTGAGGGCTGCCCCGAACCTCCTCCCTGCCAGCCGACGCCCGGCCGTTCTGCTGCCCTCAGGGTACCAGGAAGGGTGGCATCATTCAGCAGTCAGCAGGTGCCACCACGGCCAGTCATGTAGGCAGGATCACGGCAGGACTGAGATTTTGAGCTCAGAACAACAGAAGCAACCCCACTCTTCGCGGACTTTCGTTTGCTGCTACAGCGCCGATAACCAATCCTTAAATCCTGTCTTCACTGTGTGAATAACCATCCGAAAGTCCTGAAGCCAAAGGTGGTTGGGAGTGCCGCGATCCATCGCTCATGTCAACAACACTGTAACAACAACTGCTCCACTGTAGGCTGGACCAAGGAGCGCAACCTGCTAAGCTACTTTAGAACACGGCTAAAGGGTTTAAGACACACACACACACACACACACACACACACACACACACGCACTGACCAGACTCAGCTTAACAATGACCGTTAATCCAGTGCGTATGACTGGTCTATGTGTGTGCACATGTAGATTGTTGTTGTTTGGGCTCACCGACTGTGTTTTGATTGAATAATTGAGTACTTCTGGAATGCTGATTATCCCAGTATACCTTAATGGGAAAAAAGGTTTGCTATAATGGCAAGAACTAAATCGCCTGGATCAGACAGATGTAGAGAGGTGACTTTTAAATGAGGCAATGTGACTATATATTAGTCATATAGTATATATGGAGTATATATCGTCAGTTTTCTCTTTGTGGTTCATACCTGAGGTACAGTAGCTATTATTTTCATTATCTTGGGCTGTATTATGTCAATGTGAGCAATGCTTTAAATCCACAAGGATTTCCAGGTTCTGCTCAAGGTTTCTGCCTCTTAAAAGAAGTTTTTCCTTGCCAATGTCGCCGAATTCTTGCTCATGGTGGGAATTGATGGGTTGAGACCCTATGCTGTGATGGATGATTTTATCTATTTTTTAAAATTATATCTATTATCTATCTTTAACAACAAGAAACATCTATGGGTTGCAAAGATCGTCTGACCTTAGAAAGTTCCATAAGCCTAACCCTAAGTTCAGTTTCAAATCCTCTCTGGACGCAGAAATTAGTCAGCCTTTTTTAAGTTCAGTTTCGACAGGTGAGAGAGAAATCTGTTTGTGTGTATGGGATTACTGTAGGCTAAGAATAGTGAGCTGGGAAAAGTGCGACTCCCCACGGTACAGACTGAAGGTGTTAAACTAGAGAAAGAAAAACTCCAGTAACACACCACTGACCTACAGTCCAAACACACAACCACACACAGACTTTCCAGCTCTGCACCTGTTTCAACACAAATCAGAATGTGATGCTGGTGCCAACACTGACACTGGAGGTGCTGGGCACAGAGGGTGCAAACCAGAGTTCAACGGTCTCTTTGGTCTTTATATTTATCTTTGTTGTATAACTTCAGCACTATTTATTAGAAAAGAGGGACTCAATCTTTTATTTATTATCAATTGAAACATACCACACATTTAATACCTCTTTTACACAGCAGGCACTTCTGGATACTTCTAGGTATCAACAGTAGCCAACCAGAGGAGTAAAAACTACTAGTACTGCTATACATACTGTGTGTAGTTATCCAGAGAGGCAGAGCTACACAAAACGAACCATGATAAAAACCAAGTGGAGAAAACTCAAAAACGTCTTTCCAAACAAGTATATTACAGATAACAGAATAAACAAGATACTTTAAATCTAGACAGGGTGTGGAACAAGATGGGCTACACAAGTGCATTTCACTGTTTATTCCAGATGTTTTCCATTGTTTTAAGAGACATACCATGTTCAGATAACCTCAGAGAAAAAAATCATATCTATAAATATTAGGATCTACAAATGAACTTTTGCAGGATTACCTCTATCCTTTTTTTCTGCACTTTCTATGATTAGACTGTTAGGAAATCCCCTGCAGTGCTTCTCAATGCTGCAGTTACAGCTCCCACCTATGACCCATGACCTACAGGATTTAAGAGTCTCAGCTTAGGAGTGTAAAGCAATGCTGACAGGAAATGCTTTAGGTCCAAACTGCCAACAGAGTACCAACAAGACTGCGGATATCCTCCTAGTGGATTCCTAGCGTTAGAAATATGATGACCCACCCCTGTATTGAGTTGTTTGTTTTTTAGGTAAACCTCTCCTCAAAATGTTTCCCCTTTTTGTCCATGACATGTCTTATCACAGTTTTACATGAGAAAGTATATTCTTGACTTATACCTCTTTCTGCTGTCTCTCCAGCTCCTTCATGCGGATTTCTCTCGCCTCTGCCCTGGCTGCCCTCTTCGCTGCCAGCCTGGCCTCGGCCTGAGGGACGGATAGAAAAAAAAATAGAAAGAGAGAGAAAATAGAAAAAAAGAGAAGTGAGACAGCAACCAATTTAGCTGGGAAAAAAGTAGCACACATATACACATCTATAAATGTACACATGTGACCAGAGGTCCAGTTCCTCGACAGACGTGAAACGTGAAATTTGTGGTACATCAAGTTTCAGCAACAGAACCTAAAAACTAAATAACTTTCAGTCCTCGCACATCATCTTTACAACGCAGAGCGTCACGGTAGACTGGATTACATGTGTTGTAGCAGTGTCTATAAACACAGGATATCAAGTGTCCTTTAAACTCTGAATAGATGTAGTGGACTGTATTTATAAATATGCAATCTTGTGAGAAATGTCAAGACTGATGCAGCCACAATAGTGTGTAAATGTGTGCATGTATTTATATTTCTGTATTTGTCCTTTGCCTTTGCTCCACTCAGCACTCAGGCAAGAGCAGGGCCTTTTCCTTAAAAGGACCTCTCTCAGAGCGTGTACTGTATGAGTGTGTGTAAGCATTTCCTTCCTCTAACTATGTGGTAGACGCTATGTGGTTGCAGCCTAGGCGGGGTCACTGTGAGCCCTCCTATCATCGCACTAATGCATTTCCCCAATGTCAGTCACCATGACCGAGTAACAGGAAAACACAGACAAGAGACGAGTCGGCTTCAAAGGAAACAATGTTCACACACTACAGCTTTAAGTCATGACTCAGTTAACTCTGTTCACACAAGATTAAAATCATTAAAAATGAATGAAGAGAACATGTCCTGCTCCAGTAACTAAAGGAAACTTCTGTCTACAGGATAAAAATCAGATGAATAAAATCGGTTGACATCTGTATTCAACTCTTGCTCTGCTGTTTGTACTTAAAATAGATTTGGAATCTGGGAAAAATAAATCAGAAGTAGTTTGGCTACAGTTTACTCAAAACAACAGATCTGGTTGTCACACTGTACACTTAAACGCAGGCTAAAAGTCCCTGTGGAAACTTTTAAGTTACAGTGTTCCTGTGTGTCCAAAGCCATAGCTGCACCAGGAACCCCACCGTGCCCATTCACCTAGACTGCAAACAGCTGAAGTCCACAAACCAGGAAGACATCCCTCACTAACTGCCCACCCACCAACATTTCCAGCTGTGGTGGTTACACGATATTGCCAGACTGGAGACCCTGCTGTCAGGAAGTGAACCTGGGCCTCAGCAGGGCTCCAATAGACACTACCAGTTGTAGGTGTAAAAAAGAAAAAGAACATGTTTGTGGGTCTTTTTGATCTATCTGCACACACAGGACTTATCAAACATTTACATGAGGGATTAGAAATGGACTTAATAATTCCAGTGTAGTATTACAGTGTTATGTGAATTTACTATTATTTAAATTGCAATTTGTTATTGACATAATGTAAAATACACAAAATATATTAAAGTTCATGCAGCCCCTCAGATTATCCTGTCTGAAACAAGCTGCCTGTTTAAGGTGCTCTGACTGAACTTTCAGTGATTTATGTTTCCTGTTGGACAGATTTCTTTACTTATTGTTAGCCGTTAACTTGTTTAGCTGCTAACTGTAGCTGCTGTTAGCTAGTTAGCCGTGCAGCTAACTTAGCTGCAGCTGCAGATGTTGCACGATGTTTGACTGACAGCTTTGTTTGCTCTCCTGTGCCACCTGACTTTGGCTCACTGGGACACTCAGCACTTCACAACACAATATTTTGCTAAACCAGGTCACAGCATGGTGGTATCATGATTACACTATGCCTGACCACACTTGATAGTGACAGTGATAATGGTTGTGTTCAACAATGGACTTGAACTGTTGAACCTACAGAGGTCAGTGCAGCGATGCCTCTTTGGAAGTTAGATGTGCACAATTTAAGGTACAAGCTCTGAGACCTGCAGAATGATTTACGCAATGGCCATCTGCCCGAATTTGCTCTTAACACGCTTCAGTGGAAGAAATGACCAACATAGGCTTAAAATGTTAGAACAGCAGGCTTGTTGCTGCATCAGTAGAGATGCGTTTTACCCTGCAGTGAGCTCCTGCTTTGGATGTGTGTGAATGGGCACCAGGACATTCAGAGTAATCAAGCAAGTCCCCAAAGCTCTTCAAAACAGTCATCTGAGCGATGGAGGAGATAGTCAAGAAATAGTCGTTACTGATTGCTGTTCTCCCAGTGGCTCACTCACTGACTGACTGCCTGAATGGCATTTCCTCTTAGTCAATGATTGCTCAGTGTTCTTGGAGTTCTTAACATTTGTGCCCATGGCTTTTAGACACACACGCACGCACAAAAAAAATGCTGAAGCATGCTCGTACAGGGTCTTAGTACACATTTTATCTTCCATTAACCTTGAGGGTGACAGAGTTGTAGTATCAGAGTAGCATGACATCAGTCGTTTGGCCTCCAGCAGCATAAATACAGCTCTCGAAAACCTCCATTAACATGGCCACTTTGCACTAAGGAGGACGGGGCACTGATTCTCACTCACTCCATCAAACATAAAGCCAAGGGGTTAAGAGCTTTTACTCAATGCAAACTGGAGACAAATGAAACATTATGCAAGACATGACTCCGTTCAAATGAAAGACAAGAGAAAAGATAGACACAGAATATTAAATCAGCCTGGGGTGAGAACAATTGGCAGATATTTTTACAGCTGTTTTTAAATTTAACTGGCACATGGGTGGGTACCACAGTACACAATGCAACACAACACAGTACAATTAGTGCCAGGATTTGCAGACAATCGTATCGTATCGAAGTAGACTTTCCTGTCAATGACAACTTATCTGACACTCACTGAATTGTCCAGATGCAGTAAACCACACCCAACAACAACAAGTAGATTAAAACAAATGTTGTTAAACAAGAGTTATTTCCGGATCTATCGCTAATCTACTAAACTTAGATTGTCCACTAATACTCTGAAACTCTAGAAACTGTAACCTGACTTCATTTATGGCTAAGGAATAAAATACTATAAAGTACAATATTTGGTGTAAGGTTCTTAAACTGCAGTCAACTTATTTGGACCAGGTAAAGTTATGTTGAATATCTCCCTTATATCTCCTTATAGTTATCAATGCAGAAGTGCCAAAAACTGAAGCTCTTCAATCGGCCACTTGAGGCTGGCAACAAAATGAGTCCAGTCCAGTATGGATCAAAGTATGGAAGGTGGACTGGTAGCTGGAGAGGTGCCAGTTCCTTGCCCTTGAGCAAGGGACCGAACCCCCCAAGTGCTCTCAGGGCGCTGCTGTGTGGCTGCCTATCACTCCACCATCTCTCTCCACATTTACATGTCTGTGGGCCCTTTGTGTGTGTGGTTGTATTTCAGGTAAAATGCATGTGAAAAACTTGAGTGAAAAAAAGAATTTCCCCTTGAGCGATCAATAAAGTAATTCTATTCTTTCTAACCATGTATTATGTTTTGGGAGGGTCACATTACAAAGTACATTATACTTGGGCTTGTTTGCCAAGCACATTTAACAAGTCACGGTGACTGTTGCATGACTGCAGGTGTCATGTCTAGAAACAGGAATCAAAAAGTCCAGCATAAGTGATGCAAAATAAAATGTAAAGCCAAGAATAGGTCATGATTTTAGAATAGTCAGTGAACTATAAAAACACAAATAGTTTATATGACTTTTGTCTTAAAAAATATATTTTCCTTTGATTTTACAAGCACTTTTAATATCACATACTACTTTTACTTGATATATCCATTCCTAAAAGCCAGTGGAGTGTGAAAAGTGAACATTTTAAAAGACTTTCCACAATTCGTGCCAACAGTCAGCATCCGTACTGGTATACTTAGTACTAAATGTAGTGAGTATTGCAGCCACACGAAACCTTCTTGAAACTGAGCGGTATGAATCATCATTTACACATTACTGCCTTCCTTTTTATTGGGTGGGAGCACTGCTTTTGCTTTTAATTAAAAGCAGTCTGACTAGAAGTTGTCTAGTTTCTCTGAAAACAATGCAGTTACTTCTTTTACAAGGACATTCAAAGCAGGCAAACGGTAATCTGTGCACCTGAGGGCCAATGTTATTATTCAAGCATGTGTTAAAGTATCTTTAACAGTAATTCTGAGCAGATTATCTTGTGTATTATGTGAGAGGCATCTAATAGAAGTCAAAAATGTATGAGAATGCAGTCACAATAAAAAAAAGTGTTTCAAAGTTTGAGTCGGCATCCTTTTCTTAGCTTTATTTCTTACCTGACACCACCTGAGCTGCTGTGATGCGTTAAACTCCACCCATCTGGTTAACTGAACCGCTTAAAACAAATACACCAAATACTGTCCAAACATTTGCTACTTTCTATTAGTTTAGCATTTATAATTTCACAATTGTTTTTAATAAAAAGTACATTCTTGCTATCAAAATACACAATTGGGCTATGTCCGTGAATGTTGTACCTATGAGTGCATACTGTAGCCTCTAGTCAGAAAGATGCATCTAAATAGGCCAAAAGACAGAACCACACATCTTTTTTTCCCTTCCTCCTATAAAGCTATTTATAATGACCTACATGGTCTCAGGTTCTATCAAAACTGTTCTAATTCAGCACGATTTCAATAGTGACTGTCCTCCTGGGACCAAATGAGCTAGTTCATTGCGAAAATGGATTCTCTAACAAGATGTATTACTCGGATGTAACCTTTTAAACAGGTTAAATGCTGATAAAAGAAGAAAAAACATGAGTTTAAGCTTAAAATATTGTGTAACGGTAGATTGTCTAACATAGTGTTCTCCTTCCTCTTAGTCCTGACTTGCAATTTTATCAACCAATGTCACAGTTTTTGTTTTATATTGCAAAATTATAAGAGTAGTGTTTTAAACGTTCTTAGCTTAGCTTCCTTAATTGTTCCAATATTCTGCAATGCACATAGTGGTTTTAAATAGCACTTTTTCAGCACTGCATAGAGTGTGCGACATGCTGAGGTGACTGCAGACAGACCTGGCATCTGTCAGCCTGATCCCTCGTGTCTGACAATCTATAAGGGCATCGTGCCTTTAAGTGCCACCAGAACCGAATGCCAGACTGGTCTGACTCTCTCTCCAGTGAGTTGAATTCCCACGCCCTGAATGCCAGTCAGCAACCAAAATGGATGGGTATTTTAATGACCATGAGTGCTGACAGGCTGGACAAAGAGAGCATACAAAAATAACTAGCTCTAGAGGTTTGCGTTTAAAATGAGGTGGGACCATTAAGTTGATTCGTGCACACAGTTTGCTTATTATCCAGTTGAAGGATATGATGACTAGCTGTAAAGAAAAAAAAAAAAAAGCTTGTTTCCTCTTTGCAAAACCTTATAAACCTCCCAGATGTTGCCTAAAAGGGAGTGCCTGCTAAAACACTCAGCTAATGCTATAGTCACAGACGTGAGTCAGCTGAACTGACGTCTTTTTCCTCACAAGAAGCAGAAATGGATAAATCGAGTCTTTGTTTCCAAAAACGTATAAACTCCTGTAAAAAAACCCCAAAATGATGTATGATCACTACTACTACTACTGCTGCTACTACTGAATATACAATAAACAATAATAAATAGCCTTTGGGAAAGAGATTAAACATACTATTGTGAACATTTTTAAACTTTTAATAGATCTTTAATGTTTGTAGAGCAGCTCAGCAGTGTGATTAGGTTCATTAGAGCCTAACATGCTGCTTGAGGCCAATACTGATGAATGAATGAAGGAATAGCTCACGATAATAAATCCCATGAGGTCACCTAGTTTAAGCATCAAAGGTCATTCTCCACTTTGAAATAGGTTGACAACATAACCCCAACTCAACCGTTTCATGTGGTCTTCATTAATTATTGGAGTTTGCTCAGTTGTTGTTGAGAGTTGTTGGGTCTGTTGAGATGTTTTTGCCACTGCAGCTAATACACTGCATGTCATCAGTGATATGTTAGGTGTGAAAGTTATTTTTTGACTTGAGAAACACTGGTTTGAAATAACAGTCCAGTGACAAAGATGGTACTTATAATCAACCAAGTAATATGCAGTGCATCAATATATTGAGGTTCCTCTCATATTTACATACATAACTTTGATACTGTGTTTAAATCCACTTAACATTTGCACATGCTGCATGACTTTTAAGACTGTCACTGCCTGTCAAAGATCCATGCAGAGCAATACAGACCTATCCTGCACATTTATGAAACACCTTTACTCACACAGCCATGTAACTAAACCTCAAGCTGCACCACAAACGCATGGGAGCGCTCAGCACTGCAAACAAACTTGCAAAGAAAACAGCAACAATGAGCCTCTACGTCAGAAACAGAAAGTGCTTCGAATATTTCTAAAAATAAAAAGGCGGCAGCTGGTTTGAACAGTGAAGAAATGCAATGCAACCAGCAAAACTGCATTACAAAATCAAGTTCTCCAGGTCAGTACCAACAATGCGTTTGATGCCTGGCTTAATATTTTTGATCAAGACAGTGAATTATGGAAACTATTCAGCCAAGGAACATGATACTGGGCTGCTCAAGAAGCCGTAGGCCTTACAACGAGCCTGTGACATGCAAAATATATTTAAGATATTTTGGTTGAGGTTACCCACATGTTTCCAATCGGTTATACACTGTGGGGCCCTCCTTGTTTTTCCTTGTGGAAGTAATAGGAAGCTTCTTGTAGCCTGAACATGGTGCTTCAGGCTGCAACAGTTTATGTTGCAACTCTCACTGCTACTAAAGCATGATGGGAGTAAGCAATACCTCACAGGAAGTTACACAATGTAGCTCTGTGAGTGCAGTGAATAACAGGAGATCAGTTGCAAAGAGGAATTTCTGTGACATGTTTATTTCCAAAAGATGATTTATTTCTTCATGCTACATTCAAATACTGTTTACTACTTGCCTCTGGGCAGTGACACCCAAGTAAGGGATGGTTACATGCCTTGGCCATGGGCACAATGACAGGGTTTGGTGAAGGGAGAAAGTGACAGGCTTTGACTTCAGGGGGGAACTCCACCGATTATTATATTATTTTACTTGTCACGGGGAATGCTCTGGCAATAAACACTGCTATTCTCTGTTTACTACATTGGCTTCATTCAGGACTCTGGTTCTGACCTACAGGGCAGTGAGAGTCACAACACCTTCCTCCAAGCCATGGTCAAAGCCTTAAGCTCCGGTGTTACCCTCCACTGCTTTGCTGAAATTGACTGCAGTGTCACTCCAAAGAACTTGTGGGCAATCTCCGTCACAGCTCTTTTCTGGAATGAATTCCCAACTTTTCAGATGACTCCTTAGCACCCCGCGTTCGCACTTTCATCACAGTTCTTAAATTAAAAAAAGATACTTGCACTGCAGTGCACTCTGAATGTTTTTAGCTGTTAATTGGGAAGATTGCACCTCTAATTTTAGATGACATCAAGCTCCTCAAAAAGAATTATTGAGAGTCACTTCAGACAAAAGCCATATTATGTGACGTAATGAACCTTGGTATTGGAGTAATTATGTAATTATGGAATAATATGTATTATTATATTAGTCAAAGAAAAGGTCAATCAAGCCTGCCTGTGTGGCTTTAAAGCTATTAAACCATAGGGTACTAACCCTCTGTAACAGACATGCTGCTCAGTTGGTAAGATTTTGATTGATTGATTTTTTTTATTATTGTACCATGCATAAATAGTGGCACTCATGAGGAGAGCTCATGTTACAAAGATGTTTCAGCATACTGCTAATGCAAACACCCTGAAGTCATATGTTACAGGCTACAATTCTACATTTCTACCAGCAGCATAAACTCACTTTTGGTATTATTGTTTTGCAATGCGCAACTGAGAGAAAAACAAGCTGGCATCGATAAAAGGAAATGATAAGCTCGGAGTCATACGAGTACAACAGATCGGACAATTTTGGAACAGGTTCTCAACTGGAAACTCTTGATCTCAATTTTTATCTCAATTTTATCTTGTTATCTTGTTTAGCTTGTTATTTCAAGCTTTAACTGACTTGTTCTGGCTTCCATCTTCAGGCTGACTGGCCAGAGACCTGAGGGTCAGGACAAGTTCAAATGAAAGGTAACTAACATTACAGAAAAGAATAAAGTAATCTAGACAAAGCTAACAGGCATGCTTTAGAAAGCAAGTTTACACCAGCATGAATCAAGATATCACTTGAAGGTGTTTGATAATACTGAGGTCAGAAAATCGTTATCACACAGGAACATGTTTTTGTCAGGACGTGTTTGTTTATTTTGGGTTCCTCTTGCTTGCTTCATCACTGCATGGTCATTCTGTCCATCACCGCCCTCAGTGTTCCTGATTTGATGAACTGTAATACCTGCATACCTCAATCCTCGCCGAGCCCCACCCCCCACTGTTCCCTAAGCTTTGGAAGAAACACAGCCATGGTGAATAAACAGGAAGGAGTTTGTGATAACAATCTGCATGAGCTGTGCATGTGATGATGTCATCAAGAGGAAGCCAACACGCACACAGAGCCACTTCCTTTTAAGGAGGCTCGAGTCAGGCGAGCCAAGCCGAACTCAACGCGACCATTTGTGTTCATACACGCAAATCAGGAAATGCACAAGTAATTGTTTGGACCATTAGTGTTTGTTTTAAGTACTTCATGACATAATGGGTGTTTCCTGGAAAATATCAATCTGCTGCAGCCACATGCTGGGTGGCACAGCTGTTTAATTCACCTCAGTGTCTTGTTTAGAAGTCAAGCACATTGAAACATCTTAATGAAATTGAGTGCTTTAGACGGGACGGGGATGAAGTTACACAGCTTCACTATTTATTCAATGGGGATTTTTACTGTTGGCTGTCATTGTGTAAATGTGTGCTGCTTGTCCCCAGCATTAAAGATTAACTCAGCTATGACTGGACAAGGGACTGTGGCTTTCTGGCTTGTTCCCTAGATGACTGTAAGAATGAAAAGGGGATTGTGTGGTGGGCTTCCCCTTCCTCGCCGTCAAGTCCCAGACTAATCCACTCTAAATATTCAATTCTCTTCAACGCTTCACTGAGCTTCTGACAGTCACCTAGCACAAAACCAACGACTTAATCCCCAGTTAAGTCTGTCTCCTCAACTCGTGCAGACAAAACACACCATCAACAGAAACCTGAGGAGTTGTTGCTGACTAAGCAACACTAATGGAGGCTTAATGGGTTTGCAAATACCTGGGGCTAAACACAACATAAATCTTCTAATAATCCCTCATACAATAAGTTATTTGTGCAATAAGTAGTAATATTTAAGTACACTAAATCTTAAAACATTATGATACAACACACATCTGTACTAATTTTCTTCTGGGATATAATAAAATAAATCTTTAAATGTCTGTGAAGCAAATTTTGACAAACTCTTAACACCACATTTGCAAAAGGTCAATCCTGGCTGATAATATCAAAACTGTCAACACATCGCTAAATAGAACCCATTTGAAAATGTCCCTCATGTCAAATCTTTCGAGTATTCACACTGGAGAGGGTTATCTCTTTGCACTGACTATCACGCGAGCTCCAGTAAGGTTTAGGATGCCCAACTAAAAGCCTATGAGCACAGCAATATTGGCAGATCTGTCAGGTGGTTCAGAGCAAAATATCTCACCAACTAAGAGCTGCACGCTTGAGATTTGAACTTACTTGAGTCAGATTTAAGTGACAAGAGGAATAAAGCACAAAGTCTTCAGCGTTAACATAGCCTAACCCCTAAATCCCACCGGGCACGGCTGCAACGTGTCCTGGCTACACCATGGCCGGCAGAACCGACGTTCTAGACAATGACTGTGATTACACCAGAATGGTAGTGCACATAAACTAAGGAAAAATGACCAAATCTGGTGGGGGTTTAAAGCTATGTGGAGAACCGACCAAAACAGCAACTTCACAGAGCCGTGCTGGTAGAATCCAGAGCTAAGATGCTATAACCATGCTGGCAGCTCACGCACACCTAACATAGCTGAGGGTGAACAGAAAGTCATTTGTTTTGCTGAAGTATTTGGGCATAAACCAGAAGTACTGGACAAATTTAAATTTTCATCTGATGATGAATTCAAGCTAATGATTCAGCAAAATAATTACAGTTTCTCCTGAGAGGAGCTTGAAGTCAAAAGGTGGACGGATCAACATAGAGTTTGACACTGCCATCCATACAACCACACAGCTCGCATGGCTAAATCTACAACAATTATAAGTCAGATTGTAATTTAGGGTTGGTTTTCAGTTTTTATTGATTTATTTATCACATTTTCCAACTCGTCAACACACACGCTAAAAGTTTGCACATGGACACATTCATACTCCAGAGGCCCCTCTGGCCTCATGGCCTTTCCTCTTGAGACCACAATAGAACAAACATAACATTTTTAACCACTCTGCTGGCAACGATCCAAGAAGGGCAAAAGCATCAGTATGTATGATGAAAGTCAGCACGAAATGTTTGGTACCAACAAAAGTCAGCGCTACTACTACCTTTTTTTCATGTTAAACCAAGTGCAGTGATCCAGGTTAGAGAGCTTTAATCGTTCAAACTGTAACTGACTCCTGTGATTCCTTGAATCAAAAAAACATTTTTTTCAGCTCATAATTTAATGCCTGAAGAGTCAGTTTAATTTATTTTATTTTTTATTTATTTTAAAATTCTAATAGTGCATTCATCAATAATAATGTTTATGTGAAGTGCTGCACCAGAGCACAGTGCCATTATGCATGTCTGACCACTGTGTTTACTTTTATTTCAAGTTGTGTAAATGACACCAGGCTGCTTTTGAATAACCTACCGCGGTGCGGCGGTTAGCACTGTTGCCTCACAGCAAGAAGCCCCCTCTGCTGGGGCCTTTATGGGGCTGGGGAGTTTGTGGCTGAGCTCCTTGTGGAGTTTGCGTGGGTTCTCTCCGGTACTCCGACACAGTCTGAACACACGCAGGTTAATTGGGGACTAAATTTCCAATAGTCATGAATGTAAGCATGAACAGTTGTTGTTTCTCTGTGTCAGCCTTGTGATAAACTGGAGACCTGGTAAGGACAAGCAGTTTAATCAGACTGATCAGTTGTAATGCAGTATTCTCTATTCTTTCTCTTCATCAACATTTTCTATTAATTATTTCATATCAGAATTGTATAAACTGAATCAAAAACCCACACATCTGCTACTGGCTGCTCCTGTGTGTTGACATTGTGCCGTTCTGCACCAATGAGAATACAACAACAAACAACAACATTCCTGAAGAATCGTCTTTCCATTTGTTGAACTGTTGTCACTGTGAGTGACTCAGCTGTTTCAGAGCGATGACAGCAGTGCAAAGCCGACACAATCAATCAAAAATGGCTGGATCCGATTGGATAGCTTGATAGATTTTATGGTTTTAATGTGATCTGAAATTAAGTTCTGTGTGTCTCAACCATGCCTGTGTAGTAACACGGTGAACCTGTGAAGTTAAAGTAAACAATATGATGCTGCTCCATGATTAACAAAGTCCATATAAAAAGTTGCAGTGTTATTGAAAGCAAGAACGAAAGTATTTTTTATGTGAAGAGGAGTGTGTGTGACTGTAACCTACTATTTCTACTTGTTGGGAGACCAGTAGGAACATAACTCCTAAACTTCTTGTCAATATTTATGAAGTGTGCTGTCGAGTTAAATTTAACAACATTAACAAGCCAAGCATGTGCTCTTGAGCAAACTCTGCTGGGTGTGATCTTTGGGTGCGATTCAAACTGCGACTCACTGTTTTGCAGAAGCTTTTGAGAAAGTAAGTTTGCCTCAGGCCAAATTCCAGGACCATCGTCATTACTGTGACTTTGTCTAGGTGTCATTGTCACACAGCAACAGTAATTTACAGCAGTTTGACTCATGTTGTAATTTTCACACTACATAAGCTTCTGTTTGATACAGTACGCTATTTAAAAGATGGTTACAAGCAAAGTTAGCATAGGTAAAACTGCTAAATTAGTTTTAAGCCTTTGGGCTTGTAATTTTATCACCCATCTGTTTGTATAGGTTTAAAAATGTCTCTATTACTTTCACCACACCCAGTAGGGTAAGAGCTAAAGACAGCTGACACAGATCTACTATATATTTTAGTAACAACTCCTAGCTTTAGATGAAATAAATGATGCTTAAGGGTATGTCTTTCTTCTTTAGCATAACAGTGACATATGTTAGTCATCATTTGCACACAAACCAAGGTGGAAAATTAGCACCAGGCACAGACTGGTAAAATATTAAGTGACTGGTAGATTTCAAACACAACATAATGATTTACTATTGAGCAAATACTCAGTACTGAAAAAAACTGAAAAAAGCTGATGTGTGCCCAGCCTCCATTACAAACTGTAAAAAAAAAAAAAAACTATAAAACCAGTATCAGAAATGCCTTTTCTTTGCTTGTGTATATATATATATATATATATATATATATATTCTGATGTGTATGTATGTATGTATGTATTTTTTTTTTTTTTTTTTTAATGCACTTGTATCAGATCTGAACCTGGTATGCAGTGTTTCACTGTAAAGCAGTTTGTCGTCATGATACAGTAAATGAGTGGTGAGGTCTGAGGCTGCTGCTGATAGGAAGCTATTGCATAAGTTTAAAGACCTTCACACCCATGATAAACCCACACAGGTGACTTTAGTTGGTTAAGGCCTTTTTCACAATGAACATATTGACTTGTAATAGAAATAAAAACACAGGTTGTTTTTGATTATCTAACTTCTGTGAAAAAGGTTGGTTATACATTTATCATTGTTATTATTCAAGAAGTCTGGTGACCTCACGTAACTCCTATCTTAGTGTCAGCAGCCAGGTCTAATCAGTCAGAACAAGGCAAACATTTGAGAGGATGTGCAGTCACCCACACAATGAATTACATCATTAGGCTAAAAGCTCTTAAGAGCCCAGGTTTTTGCTTAAAATATTACTCTTTCATTCACTGTTTAGTTCTAGTGAGAGTGATTTCATATTTTTAGTATGCTTAATTCTTTGTAAATCATATCACTTTATCACAAAAAGGAGGACTGGATTTAACACTGTGGAATGATAAAAGGAAATTCCTAGTGGTGCAGAGCGAGTCAAATGATATCCAAGTCTACAGTCCAGGCCGTGCTCAGATCAGCTACAGTATGCCAGCTTCATGCTACAAATTTGTGTTTACAACTGGAATTCAAATGTTTGACATGGGTAAGGAACTAACTCCCCAAAGCACAGAATAACTAATGCTCTGCTATTCAATGCTGACATTCTTTGCTGCTGTGTGGTCCTCTATTTGGTCCACCCTAGGTCAGGTTTACAGTACTGACACTTTGTCTGAACTCTGTGGTGCAAAGAGGAGTCTGATGGATCACATCCTGGGCACCAAATTCAGTTATTTCCCCAAGGTCCTGCAACTGTCCCAGATTTAACAACCATTGTCCCAAACTGAAGCTCTTCTTTTACAGTCTACATAATGAATATAGTTGAATAACTTTGTTTCAGGAACTCACATCACTTTGTTGACTCTGGAAGTTCTGCTAGTTGTTCACTGCACTTATATCAAAATGAAACATTTCTAAAGCGCCCTAGGTGTTCGGACACAATCTGTTTCAACATTCTTTCAGTGACTGATTGAGTTACTGTTTCTTGTTTTTTTTTTAATTTATAGAAAGCTATAAAACTCCATGATTTGATTTTCTATGATATATTATGTGTAGTAACGCTCTCTGTTTTGTTTCTCTTTATTTAAGATAAAATAAGATAAGATAGACAAGAAGAAGATAAGATAGAGTAGAATAGAACAGAATATCTAAGAATGTAATATATAATAGATATATCAGAATATAATATAATGGAATAATAATTTTTATTTACAATGGGAGCTTTCTAGTTAAATAAAGGTCAATAGTAATCACCACACAAGGCAATGCAAATGCAAACTTGTGTCTTAATGGTTGAATAAGTTGCTAAATTTGTCACTTTTTGGAAATAAAGTGACTTAGAGGGTCTGAAAAGTCAATAAATCTACAAGAAAGCCGCCAAGTTGGCAACCCTGATCTCTATGATTGATTTTGTATGCAACTGTGTGACACAGTCTTTAAATACAATGACATGTATTCCATTATTTACACATGTTTGATTTGTAATGATATATTTCTCTACTGTCCCAGCTGTATGTTTGTGTCCCAGGTGCTATTTTTATTGCCTCCAGGTCAACTGAATGTCCTTAATTTCAAGCGTCGACCACTTGATGACCTAAAACAGCAGCTTGAACTACAATAAACATCTCCAACTTTCTGCTCTCTACAGACAGGCTCCCTGCGACAGTGCCAAATGATCCTATGCAACAGTTTCCATGTTCCCATCCTGGTGGGATGGCCAGTTGGCGCGCCACACCCCTCCTCCTCCATCATCCCCATCCCCCACCCACAGATCCAGTCTAAAACTGGGGTGCAGTAACAGCTGATCTTTCAGGAGGGTCTATTTTTAAAACTCTTTTGCAGATCGGGCCAACTCATCAGGGCTGACATACCGTCCTGTCAGAAGATTGCCAGTGAGGGACGTGACCCCTCTGCTACTTAAAGGCACAGACTTTCTCTTTGCGGCACAGATGTGACAGAAAACTGGCCACAATTACAGCTTTGTTGTTGGTTTTGTGCCTCTCTACCACGAGAACCAGATGGTTCTTCGATCAGAGAATCTCCTGGTTTGGATCTGCTGACTAAGTGTGCATGAGCTCTGTCAAGCTCCTCATCTCCTCAAACCTCAAATTCCTGCCTCTGCAAATAGACTACAACAAAAAACGAGTGCCAGCTACAGGAATGTGCAACCTCAGATACACTACTGCAGTGTAAATAAGTCAGCTAAGCAGTTAAGAGACGATAACATTCAAAAACAGCCAAACCTCTGTAGGCTTGGCTTTAGTAGCGGGGTCATTCACAGCTAGAAAGTGATGACAATAGAGTGTGTGTTTGTCAGTTACGAGTGACATGCAAATTTGCTGAAACATCCGGGTTGGGTTAGCACAGACCCAACTTCCTCCCAACTGAAGAAACTGTGTCAAAGCTACCCTAAATCAGGGCGATGGCTATGATGGTAACGTTCAACTTTTTGATGCTTTGCACCTCACTGAAAGAGAAACTCTGATTTCGTTGGGAGACAAACACCAGATTGATTAACTTGAAAATAAATTTTAGGCTAAAAAACAATTAAACCTAACATTCAGTGCTCACTATTTCACAAATAAGAATGACAACATCCTCAAAAAAAGTTTCACAATGTTGCTTCATCACAGTAAATGTCCGGCATCTTGTTTTTTTTAGTAGGTGTCTGGCATTTTGCTTTGATGTTAAACTCAAATATTGATTTCCGGCCTGTGTTTCACACCTCAAAGGCACAAGTGTAGACAAAAGCGTGCAGGGTATCACACTTCAAAAAACAGCGTGACTTCAGTCCTGCCATTATTCCTATCGCAAAACATTCATTTATCCTACACTAGACTCATCATAATAAAGCAATTAGACACCTTCAAAACAGTCTAAACCTGTCACAACATGACTTCAGCAACTGCTGCCGACGTCAGTCTTGTATTATTCAGGGGTAGCCCATCAATTCCTGCAGGTTAGCACATGAAAGGTTTATTCCTTGGTACTGTAAACCATTTTTAAAAATCAGCTGCAGGTCACAGAAATAAGCCACAGCTAAGTATTGCATGCAGTCTAGAGCACAGTGTGTATATGTGAATAGTTAGCATATTCAATGTGAATATTTTCTGCTTTCTTTGACAATAAACTGAATATTCTTTTATTTAACAGACCATTTAAAATCAGTCAAAGCCAGGCCATTATCCTATGGGCATGTTCTTATCCACAACCTTTCTTCTTCTTCAATTTGTGAATTACAGACGAGTTTAAAGTAATTTTACCCTCTATGTGAGCTTATGTCAGGTCTCTACAAGTTAATTTTCTTTTTGTATTGACTTGAAGAATGAAAAACAAGGGTATATTTGGGTATTTTATACTTTGGGAGTGTTAAAAAGTCACCTTATGTGAGGATATTTACAGGCAGTGATGAAATTTAGAGATTAATTGGGTACAGTGGTGAGCTATTTTTGTCAGTGGAGACTCTGGATGCTCTTAAGGAGGTGAAATTTGGGTAAATTTGATTTTTGGGTCATATATCATGTAAGAAACCGTCAGCCTGTAGCGACAAACACATGTCATTATGTAGGTTTTGGGGTCACATGTTATCTTCAGGGCGTTAAGATGAGTGTCTGAAGAGAGAGGGGGGACCACTTCAGGGACACCTGAAAGAAAGGGTTTTATATTTAAAGTTTGACACTCACCTCTCTCGCTATGAGATTTAGGGCATCGTCTTCTGCTGTCGACCTCTCCTTCTTGGTAGATCTTTTCCGTCCTGTGCCCTGAGTCCCCATGTTCCCCTTAAAAAAAAAAAAAAATACTTATCCGGATAACAGTCGCACTTCTTGTGGTGGCAGAATAAATCCAGACAGAGGAGCGGTGGTTCAGATGTGCCGCTAAAACGTTAAAGTTAAAAACAAATGGCAGCTGGTGGCGCTCACAGCGTGGGTCATTGTCTTACATCCGTTTTTTTTTTTAACACTTCTTCCTGTGTTTCTGTAACGACGCACAAAAAAAAGACTCACGGCGAAGTGAAGACCGCGTCGGTGACTGTCGGTGACTGGCGGCGTCTGCCCCCACGTGCGCTTCTGATGCTAGCGAACTCAGTCACAACCGTTGACCGTCGCGCGCCCCGCTGTCCGTTCAAAACCGCGTCCGTAGTCCGCGTGTCTGTCATTCAACGGAAACAAAACAAACGCAGCTAAACCAGCTGTTTCCAAAATGTTTGCAATAGTCTCTCGTGTTTAGCTAGCGGCGGTCTGACTCCGCCAACGGACGGATTTACGGCAACAGACGCGGACCTGTCACACCGACCCAACTTCAAAGGCTGTACTCAATCAGGCTGCCTTCACGTCGTGTCGGAAATTCGAGCTTTAATAGAAAGTCCGGACATTTTGATCATCACTGTGATTAGCGGTTAACACCAGACACACCTTGTCAGGAACAGGAACATCCACTGAACCTGTGAAATGATTTATTCTCACTGTTTAAATTCAGTTTGTGTTCTTTAAACATAATACACATATTGTCATTGTGAGTAATACGACAACGAAGTGCAGTTTAGCTTCCAACCAGAAGTGCAAAAGGCAGTAAAGTGCAGAGTAATGTTCATATGTATACGGATATAGCCTATAGATAACAGTGCGGATATATACATGAATATATTAGCAAGATATATACAGTGTTAACAGTATGGACAGAGTAAATTGAATACATAAGATATATACAGCTTGTGCAGCAGCTGCAATTGCAGATATGAACGCAATTATTGGTGTAATTATAATTACACACTGCAGGATAATTAAGCTAAGATATGTACAGTATGAACAATAATTATAGTTCAAGTCTAATTATGGACACACACAGTCCATAACACAAGAGTCAAGTAAAACAGACAGAGTCCACAATAGATACTTACAGTGCGAGTGTAAGTATTTAATATTAAGTATTTAAACTGGTGGACATTATATACAGAATAAACATCTATATACGAATGCACTGGGGTGAGGTAGGGGGAATCCCTCATACACATTATCACTTACACAATCTATTCATGCTGTTTATACTGTAATATTCACTTACCTCATGTACATAAAGCAAACTGCTACATACTTTTATGTTATTTTGTTTATTAGTATTACTTTATTATTACAACTATAAAGTGACATGATAAGGAAATACTCAGGTAAAGTTACAAGTACCTCAAATTTGTACATACAGCAAGTAAAAGTAAATGTACTCAATTACACTCTAACACTGACTACTAGCAATGTAAATTTAGTAAATTATATCCACAAAAAAAGTTTTCACATGACACTAATTTAGACTCCAATTAAAGCGCAAAGTTTACGCAGAGCACTTGAATGCAGCATCAACCTCTGGACGGGGACTTCATACATGTTCAGGGGTTCAGTTTCAGTCAGAAACCACAGCTCCTGCATGGGCTATCGCACTCTCTCACACCCCCTCTGCTATTTTTAATGATGACCAGAGAGCTCTAAAAGCAGTCTCGTGTTTCTTAAAGAGATAGACAAGAACTAAGTTTGAATGGGGACAATGTAGAGCCCGTAATGTTGATGTCATGGTACAGTACTGTTCCTGGGATAATAGATAGTGACCCCACTGGATACTTTTTATATCTTGTGGCATCACTGTTGTATCATTTTTACTTCTTCCAAGTCTAATGTCATGTTATCATTGTCATGTCAAGGAATGTCAAGGAATTCAGATAGGCATGCAACTTTGTTTTGCAATATTACAGGAACAAAACTTTGATTTTCTGTAACTTTTTATTTATTGAAGGTTTTTATTTCATGTGACGCTTAAAGTTTGAAGCTTACAGTTTGTCCGGATTCACAACTTTGTGATGGGTGAAAGGCTAATGGTGCACAGGTGTTCTCTTACTGAAGAAACTAAGACATAGGATGCAGAGTAAACGTGCCTCAAAAGTCATATGCAATACAGCATTTGAAGACATGTCCCTGTATTTTCTAACATATACATATATTGTTCATTTTGATATTGTTTCTAATTATTACACTTGATTATTTATGATTGAACATGCAAAACCATGTAGACATATGTTACACTGTTACACTGTTTGACACAGCTATATGATGATGATGGATATAAAATGTAAGCATTTTGTACTCATGGTGCTTATGGGTCCAGATGCAGTAATAATAATAATGAAATGTGGCTATAGTAAAGAATAACAAAGAATATATTTAATTCAGACACATGGTTATAGACCTTAAGGCAGAAACATATGCAATGCTGCCATCATGTGTTGGTACAGTGTCATTGAAGGACATGCGCAGGAAGAACAAGCCCCTTGTAGCCTGTGCAAAATCTCTGTGGAACCTTCGATGTACAGAGAAACATTTCTGTGTCTAAATTCTGATACCCATATAATACACTTATTGATACAAGAAATCAGTCATCAAACCATCAAACGTCTGCTGTGTGAAGTGACAGTGTCTTATTCCTTTATTAAATGTTTAAACTGTATGAAGACATAAGTGCATTAGAAAAAGCACACTACATGTACATGTTTGTATTTGTCATGTAGTAATTGAGTCAAAATAGCTGAATTGAAGGGAAACAACACAAAACATTGGGGGAAAAAACACCAACATTTCCCCGAACCATCTTAGTTTCAGTTTGCATGTTAAAAACTTCCCAAATGTAATTTACAATAAATGTGATTATTGAGTTAGTCATCCTGTGTGGGGTCTAATGAGCACAAAGCTGAGAGTGCATATGCTGCTGACTTGTAACTGGCTGGAAGGTTTTATGGCTCATGTTGTGGCCATGTACAAGGAAGTGAAATAACATAGCTGGCCTTTTACAAGTTAGGACTGGACTTTGGTTTTACTTTTATTTTCTGTAAAACAAGCGCACACAATTGCAGACTCTTACAGCAAAGAAGACATACTCTCTCTTCTGTACAGTTTGGAGTAACTGTTCTTAACAGGAAAAAGACTATTGGCTCCGGACGTGGGGAACTTCCTGGACTTTTTTTTTTCCTATCTGTATTCGCTCACTCATCTGGAGTTAAGGGGACTTTTCATGGGGGAAAATCTCAGAGGAGGAGCCCAGCTCCACAGTGACACTCTGAGAAAATCACTGCGGACCCTCAAAGTTAAGCTGGTGCTTCTGGGAAGCTCTGGTGTGGGAAAATCCAGTCTGGCACTGCGATTTAGCAAGGATGAGTTCAGGAGGACATCACCTACTGTAGGCTGTGAGTTCATGAGGCTTGGATAGAAGTAGTTACATTTAAGTTCTTCTTAATTCTTCAATAAAAAGTTCTTCAATATTTAAGAGGACCACCACCACCTTTGTAGATATAAAAGGCTCATTCAAAGGTAGCAAAAACACAGTGATCTTTATTTTCAGGTGATTATACACTAATGAAAACATAGTTAGCATATTCTGCATATAGATCATTGCAGTTTTAGGGGGGTCATGTGCTATTATTACTATTTCCTTACCGGGAGCTGTAAAGTCCTGGAGAAACCATAACTTTTCTTTTTGGCACCTCAGTATTTGTACAAATTAACTAGTGAGCTTTATTGGTGCTGTTAGGTATATTTTTTACCTGTGCAAAAAGCCAGGCTAGCTGTTCCATTTGTTTCCAGTCTGCATGCCAAGCTAGGTTAATATGTTCTCGTCTAACTGAACACCCAAAATGTTTGACTCTAATTCATACACATCTTCTGATCTAGTGTTTCTCAAAAACTTTATTTCACTAACCCAATTTCAAATCTAATCTAGCCAGGATCATCTCTAAAGATCTGTGCTGTCTTCTCCTTCAGGCGCCTACCTGACCCGGGTGGTGCATCTGAGTAATGTCACTCTTCGCTTGGAGATATGGGACACAGCTGGGCAGGAAAAATACCACAGTGTCACGCCACTTTACTACAGAGGAGCCCAAGCTGCACTCTTGGTCTATGATATCAGCAAAAGGGTAAAAGGAACAGACACCCGACCGTGGAAATTACTTATCTTGTCTTATCTTGGTTGGTGTTTATGCCATCGTGTATGCTTGTGTATTTTCACCATAGGAAACATTTATCAGAGCTCAGGTGTGGCTCAAGGAGCTTGAGAAACAGTACATTCCTGGATCGACTGTCATATGGCTGGTAGGCAACAAGGGAGATCTAGCAACACATCGAGAAGTCTCAGTGGAGGTACAAAAACCTTATCCTCAGTCAAACCCTATTTAATATTCAGAGTCAAGTTTACTCTACGATTTTATCTATGGCATGTCGTCTCTGGTTTCTTTATGTCATCATACAGGAAGGACAGAGTCTGGCCAATGACAGGGGCCTATTCTTTACAGAGGCATCAGCACTGTCAGGGGATCAAATCAACGAGCTGCTTCTAGCTATAGGTAAGTAAAGGTGTTGTAGTTGTTTTGAGGCTTTTGTCGCCTGAGTTCAGCCTCCCATGCTACAGAAAGTCCCACCAATCAGATGCTACATCAACTACAGATGTTTACACAGTCTGAAGAAAATCTCTGCGTGAGATAACTCATGCACCACTAGGGTGCAGTAGATACCAACATGAGGAGTGCATGCACTTTATCAATTATTAGCAGCATAAAAAATATAAAATACTATCTAAGTGTAGGTCAGGGGTGCCAGTTTTCTTTTACAGTGTGTATAAAATATCTGCATGTCTTGTGAGTTTTGATGATTTTGGTAACAGAGCTCTGATTCAGCCCACAGAGTGTACGAGTGTATTGGAGTGCAGCAGGAGGGTCTGTCAGAGTGGAAAGAGACACCTCTTGTGGATCTGCGTAATAGAGAAACATTCAGTCCTCTTGCATCCTGCTGCTAAGTTGGACTCTGTGACTGTCTACTGAAATATTGCCTGTCTTTGTTTCTTTGTTTGTCCTCATCATTTTACAGCTGCACTACAGCAATGCGCAACTTTTATCACACAATATGCACTCCTGCACTATCCTGAAAGATTGACCAGGATATACATTATCAGGTTTGTCAATATGAAGCTGAACCGATACCACTTACCTTCATTCACTGTCTCCTGCCTTCCTTCTGTTAACAATCTGAGTGGAGATCCCTCAAGCACAAGTGAGACCTGTCAATGTTAATAAAGATAATAGTAAAAAAGTTTTAAGAGTATTTCCACCATGGATATAATATGTTGCATTGTGCTGGTCTGAAGAAATGATTTAATTTGTATCTGGGTGAGCACAGTCACCTGGAACTGATATATAAATGTGCCTTATTTGTATAACTCTATAAAAAAAAAAATGGCTAAAATATTTGCTGTTCTTCACTGGGTGTCACTCTTTGTCTTAGTGTTGGCTCTTCAGCTCTGCCAACAAGATGGTTTAAAAGAAATAGTTTAACATTTTGGAAAAAATACTAACTTACACGAGAAAAAGAAAAACATAACAGTACGTTAAACAACATAAAAATCACACAAAAAGAAAGGTTCCTTCTTGTTATAAACATAAAAATAGTATCACATTATGACGTGATAAACATTTCATGTCATACAAAATGAATAGTATATTGTTATAACAAGAAATGTTTCTTATTAGTTAGGCTAGGTCAGGTGGAGTCAGGATATATTAATCTATACGGTGCTGCCTGTGGTCAGCGATTCAAACAGAGTGAATGAATAAAAAAGAAAAGCCAAGTCAGGCTAGTGTATAGTCTATCTTAGCACAAAAACGAAGCACAGCTAGACTACAAACAGCAACGAATCCGTGAAGCTCAGAAACAGAAATGTAAAGTGACATTTTGTTTCAGGGGTGGATTACATACTGGAATCATTTCTTGACAAACAGCAGCTGTGATTGTGTGCAGCACCTTAGAGTCTTGTCACAGGAGCTTCCAAGTTTTTGCCGGTGCACAGACCTCTAATAAAGCGTAATGCTTACTGACAGTATCTGGCAGCCTGCGCTATAGCTTGAGACGCTGAACAGAGGTGCTGAGCTGCTGATGAATGACAGTTTATACTGCTGTTCATCAAGAAACCTTCAGAACACGACCTCCCATAATCATTTCTAATCAGATATTGTTATTACATTTTTGATTCTGAAAGGAGATACAACATGTCATTTTGTCTAATTTCTATTTTGGACAGAGAACAGTAGCTGTTCAGTCTTTATGCTAGGCTAGGTTAAACCGATCCCCTATTCTGAACTCTGAACTTAACACACTGACATTAGATTTATAAGCTGTGTTCTATAGACCAGGAAATGTTTCTGTTCCATATCTTCTGGCATAATGATTTGCAAAGATGTGATGCAAAGGGACCTGCTGTGCTCCGGAATATATGCACAACAACAGAATCATAAATAATAAAAAATATTGTCCCTATGCTTTAATAACACCCGGATTTAAAAGCTGGCGTGAGGTAGAATAGTATTTCTGTTTGCATTTGGCTCATTGAAGCCTCCATATAACATTTACTTTTCTCCCCTGCTGTCAGTCACTTGCTCTTTGCACAATATTGTCTCGTGTGTTCTCAATACACACAACAGTTTTTTCTCTGTAGGATGGCTCCAAGTGTGGACTTTTTTACTGCTTAGTGATTTAAAACTTTGCTGAGATGTTGGATGAAACAAGGCTTTCTTCTGCTGATTGAAACCAAACTTCTGTAAGGTCTGAGGGACTGCTGGTACTCGTTTAGTCTGGATGCCTCACAGAAACAAGAAAGAAAGAAACAAGAAAGCAACACCTCACACTGAGTAAAAGAAATGGATAACAAATAAAATAGGAATGATTTTGTTGCCAAAACGAGCACATAAATAAATCTTGTGAATAAAAAAACAACCATCAGTAGGGTGTTTCAGAATTCGCAGATGGTGCAAATCCCCTGAGTAATCTCAGTCAAGATTTTCTTCATTTTAATAAACCAGTGAACAACTGCAGCATGAAGTACTGAATAATTATTTCAAGGATGCAGAGTGAAGCTAACGAATGCTTCATTCTTGATTCTTGGGGAGTTTTTTTTTTTTTTTTTTTACTGTTGAGCTATAAATGCTGTGTAGGGTTCCTCAAATGTAGTTTCAGTAATAGTTATATGTGAATATCCATGAAGGATAAAATCACATGTTGGTTAGTTAGTTACCAATCTTGGCCTTAGTCTGTTTTGTAAAAGTTGTTTTTACATTATAAATATTGGCATAAGTCAGTCAAAAATTAAATATGAATATAGAAACATGTTATCCTCTTTGCTGTATAGAGTTTTAGACAGTTCTAACAATTAAACATTTTAAACAATTTTAAAATGTTTTAAATTTTAATTTGAAAAAATATTTTTGCACTTTTGATTCAATGTTTGTCGCTTTTATAACTAAGAGAACACTGTTCTCACTTCTTGCTTTCATGTTGTTCATTCAGGGGGAGGGATTAAAAATGCGACCTGGTTGAACTGGATTAGCCTTTATTGTTTCACTTAAGCGAAATCTGTCTTTTCAAGAGAACACCGTGGATGTTGCAGCACACACGTACAGTCACACAACAGTTGACATCCAGTATCATATTGCACATTTTCCCCAATCAGACCTATAATGTCCATTTCACAGCAAACAAACTACCCGACAACAAAATGCAAACAAATGTCCTGAACCCAATAAATGTAAAAGTCACATCACACTTCTAATAGTGCTGGACAAAGTTCAGCAGCTGTTGTTGGCAGTAGGCATTGGCTCCATACATGGCTGATGGCCTGTTGCCTCATGTTCTGGGGTAAGCATTGCATGGTGTATCCAAAATGTATCCATTACACTGTTAAACTTTTAACTATATTGTATGTTGTATTTCTCCTTGTGACTACAGTTTACAGCTTGTCTTATCTTGCAGCTGTGATCCATTTGAAGGGGCAGCCAAGAATTTGGGGAGCAAACGGTGTCTAGAGTAAATAACTGTTTTTTTTTTTAATGAGTTTCTTCAAAAGGTTTCTCTGTCTCTATGATGAGTAGCTTCTGTGAGGAGTTTTTGTTGATAACCATTGTGTTCAGATAAGGGGCAGATTTGTCATTATATGAAGACTTATAACTGAACTTGAAATTTTTCGATGGCCTGGTCATGCCAGGTGCAGGGCAGGAACTGTATATATTTTACATGTCACACTCCAAACCACCTTGTGCGTGTGAGGATCTCTGACCTTTTGGATGAAATACTATGCTCTGTGTGTTATTCACTATAATGATGTTCTTACATATTTCACTTGTATGTTCATATTGCCTTCTTAACCTCATTTTATTCTTACTCTGTTGAATGTTTTATAGCCTTGGTCAGTGCTGCTTGAAACCCCAAATAAACTGAGATTCAATAGAAGTGGCTAAAAGCAGAACTCAACTCAACAACTCAATGCACTCAAAATTGTTGTTGCACTAGGATTATTGTAAACACAACTTTATATATATATATATATATATATATATAAGCACAAAGTAGTCAAAATAGTTTAGTTTGATTCATTTTTAATGCTTTGTGATTGAATATCGTGTTTTAAAAAACAACTGAAACAGTTTACATAATCTTTCCGACAACCTCACAAATGCACAGAGCCAATGTGAACATTGAAAAATGAGAACAAACTAGATATTCAATCATCCATAGCGTTTCTACTGTGTGACCCAATCAGTGTTTTCACTGTCAGCTGTTGGTCTGTAAACTTTGACTGTGATGAAAGCCAGCTGCTCGTTTCTCCTCGCAATTTTTCGGCCAAATCTCCCCACCGGCCTGATCCCTCTGTCTTTATACCAGGAGGCGTTGATGTCTGGATCTGGACAACACAGATGATAAAGGGACATGAAAAGAATGGACAAGCCCCACGTCATACATTGTATAACCTGACATGGCAGCCCTAGCTTGGACCAAAATATGACTTGACCCCTAAAGCATGATATAACAGTGCCGTATCTGTTAAAGGCAAGAAAGTATTCTACGACTAAAGGAAGAAAAATGGTTATTTCCCAGTGTTTATAGGGTCACTTCAGCTAAATTACAAAAAACAAACAAATGTCTAGCCATGCAGATTTGCTTGTGTTGCTCAAAGCCTTTCACACATACAGTAGCTAGTGTTATCCCTGTTTAAAAACAAACAAAACAAAACAAAACAATAAGGATACCCAGTGTTCATGTTCATGACATGACATGGGGAACACTGGACACAATGAATAAGACATCATGAAATAAATAATCATTTAAAAAAAATGTAATGATTCATTTCTGAAAATACATTTTTACAATCCAACTCATTATCATGAAGTGACCTTTATTCTGATCAATTTATTTTCATTTTACAATAATTTGTTTATTCAGCACTGTAACACTGTAAAAATTGTAAACCAAAACAAAACAACAGCAACAACAAACAAAACAACAAAAACAACAAAAACAAAAAACTGAAACACATTACTGGCAGAAGTGGTTACTAAACAAACACCATAGAATTTTCAAAGATTTTTCATGAGTTACTAAAATCAAACAGCTTTAATAAAGTAATGCTACTAATATGTAATAAGATACAAAAGTATATATCATTATTGTAATGATACATTTTATAAGATGAAAAAATATTTTATACAATTTTAAAAAACAAAACTTTGAAAAAAAAATTTCAAAAAATTTTTCATTCAAAACACTATTTTCAGAAGTGTTATTTTACTTCATAAATAAATCAGTAATTGTAAAACAGGTTTTGTGACTGGTTATCTCTGCCTTTGTCTGGAGAACAATTTGAGATGAAAAAAACAAACAAAAACAAAACAAAACAATAAACTAGTCTTTAATTAGGAGATCCCTCACTTCTGATAGTTACAGACCCATCTCCATAAGATCCACTTAGAGCTTGACTCAGCAACAACAAGACACCACAGAGTATTGCGCACACCCTCATTGCAGCTCAACCTGGAGTAAAAAGACAAACAGAAAATCAGTCACATCTAAACCCAGAATCAGTGGTGGAAAAAGGACTCAGATCTTTTCATTAAGTAAATGTAGCAAAAACACAATATTTTGCTACAAGTAAAGTCAATTTATGACATTCTGCTCTGAATGTGTCAGCTCGGTTTTGTTGTTTTCAAAAATTTTGCATTCAAAAATTTTATAAAATTTTTCAAAATGAATGTGTACATGCTTTTAATGTTGCAGCTGGAGCTAATTTTAATAAAATGATACATTGCTAGCTTGTAAATTTTCAGCCAAGTATCTAATCTTAACAATGATGATGAACAACAATGATTAGATTTTGTATTATTAAACTAAACCAACTTCTACTTGAGTAAATGTACTTTACTTTACACCACTACCCAGAATGGTGTCAAATATCAGTTTGCAGCTGATATGGAAAACAATCAGAACTGACACATTCAGAGCAGAATGTCATAAATTTTCATGGCAGACATCAGTGTCACTGAGAAAAGCAAATCATTAGAACTTGCAGAGGTTTCACTTGAATAAACTATATTTTATTATAGATGTTATTCATCACAAAATTAAATGTCAAAAAGTTAAAACAGCAGCAAAGATGGGTGAATATGCCAGGGAATGTGTTGGCTTACAGACAGAAGAAGAAAAACAACATACACGTCACTAAGTCTGCACTTTGGATCACTCTTGCACAAATTTCTGATTTTTTTTTTTCTGAAATCTCAGCAGACTGTTTGAATTGACTTTCTGGCTTGACATTACTTGGTATTACTTTCAATCCAAACATCTGACCTGATTTTGCTGCTCACTTTAAAGCATCACAGTCATATTTAATAAATATGAAGACTTACAGTTTGGAAGATTCCTTGTCGGATAGTTGAGCTGCAGAAACAAACTTCACTTGTCTGCTTCACTATCTCCAAATAAAAGCCACCGCAGGAGCTGAACAGGTGCAGGAATGTCAGATCTTTGTATCCCCCAGAGCTTGACAGCCTTTTGTAACTCCCAATGACTGTAATGACACTCTGAGGGGATTCTCACCTGCTCTGAGATCAGCTGTTTTATCATCACTTTATATTCCAGCAGAGGGGGAGGAGGCAGCAATGTGTTGGCACGCTGATGTCACCCACCTCTCAAAAATAACAATTAATGATAACTGCAATATTTCTTTATGCAGCTGCCCACTGTGTGTATGACCTGTACACAATAACAGTGCACTAACAGCACCATCATATCCAAAACATTCCCAAAACTGTGGGAGTACGTAATATTTCTGTTGGATGTGTTTGTAAAAGATGTTGCCAAAGATGTTAAGGATCTGTGTACACTGATGCAAAGACATGATGACTGTTGTGGAGAATTTCATTCATCATGGTCAGTTCAGTCAGCGGAAGCTTGGCCAGGAATGGAGGATTTATCAATACACTTGTCATGACATAAATAAATGCCCTCAGAATAGAGCCACAACATCTCTATGTCCATAAATGGTACTTAGTCTAGAAACAAGGAAACATGGTTACCCTTAGAGTGCAACATTGTCATCTGACTCTGTAGAGGCTTCTACATTACATGCCATGTTTAGGGAGTGAGATGGCCCTATTGTCAAACCTTGGTTACCGTAGTAATGTAGAAGTGTGCCTGCTTCCCTAAACACAAACATACAGGTGCTCTGTATCTCAAGAAGAAGAAGAAGTCACTGTCACCATACCAACACTATCGTTACAGTGACCTTAGGACATATTGTTGACCTTGTGAAAACCCATCTGTGGCATGGTAGATTAGAAACTTCACTCACAACAAACAACTAAAATGAAAAAAATAAAAAATAAAATATTAGAAGAGGACTTTGAAATGATCTCACATCATGGACCATCTTCAAAAAAAAAAAAAAAAACCCAAACAAACAGACAATTGTGTATTGTTTTATTGTAGAAGACAAATTTCCTTTCCTTTTAAATTTCCTTTCCTTTTAAATTTCCTTTCCTTTTAAATTTCCTTTCATTTCCTCCAATTGTTCACTTGTGGTGTTCCTCTCTGATTATGCTGACTAGTCAGTTCTTCTGTTTAGTCCAAACAACTGCTGCTGGAAATGTAAAACATTTAGTCTGTCTGAGCATTTCAACCAGTAAAAAGGATTTTTCAGATAAGCAAACATTTTCATGAACATAAGCAAAGTTTATAAATAAAATGATGTAAACTGTATACGTAGACGCATATTTCTACTTTAATATTTGTGTTCATAAAAGATCTCATCTGGATTCAAGAAACAAACAGGGCTGTTCAGTCATGTAAATAAATGACAACCAACAACTAAAATGAAAAAAAAAGAGTAGATTAATAGGAAAAGGACTTTGTGGGGATCTCACACCAAAGAACCACTGCAGGCAAGGATGCTATCAGAGGCTGCCAGCACTGTGTCAACAATTGAAGCATGATTTGTTGAGGTTATGGTGAGATAATGCAGGTAGGGGCAAGTCAAATGTGCAAGAAACTGCTGTAGAAAATGTTGTTTGATGTTACATTCATGGCCACAAACTACAATAGTGGTTAAAAAGGAAAAAAAGAAATGACACTATCAGTGTTTGTAAATAATTTAATAATGATAAAAACATGTTACTGCATGATGCACATGTAATTCAACTGAGGCTCAGCATCGGCTACAAATGATCTCAAACTGCATCACAGAGAGTCAAACAGAATTTAAAAAGGCTACAGATGGGTGACTAATTCAAGGAAAATCTGTGACCACAAAGACCACCCGAATCAAACCACATCAAATCACTGATCCTTTGTTCTCCACATTGAACCATTTGTGTGTCTCTCGACTCTTTAATCTAGGGTTTTCCTTCAGTTTGTCACCCGTCTGTCTGTATGTGCATGCATTTCAAAAATCTGACAAAGTACATCAAAATGTGTGAGATTTGTCAGTTTAAAAAATGTTAGGAGTAATTTCAAATGCTATTTGAGTGCACAGCTGCACTCTTTGAAGTGAACTTTTCACTTTTAACCCTACATTTTATACTTTCTTTCTAAAACAGGCTTGTTGCTTAGTTGTAAGGCACTGGGAATTCTCAATTTTATTTTTTTATTTATTTTTGTATCATTGCATGCCTTCCCAACATCAAATCCGGCAGTTATCAGATGTGACAAACGTAGATAAGAATGGGAGACATAGCCATGTAAAATTCAAACATGGTTTTGCACAGAAACAGCCGATAGAAATGTCCTTCAGAGAAACAGAGAGTATTTTTTACTTTAAAGTTTGAGATATTTCAGAGCCTCTACTTTTTCACTTTTACTTCACTTTACTACTAGTTGAGTTTTGTACTTTTGCCACCTCTGAAAACTACTGATTATGTATAACAAGTGAAAACCTTTAAACTCTTATTGGCATGCATATATGGAGAAGTAGAATATAAATATACACAGGGAGTATGCATAGATGTCTATATTTATTTGATTCATATAAATCATGATACCTTTAACTGACCTTATTAGACTTGCTGTATTTGCTATGATATGATTTAAATTTTACAGTTATTTCAGTCTCTTCTTCTTCTCTTTCATTTCTTAGGAAATGTTCATGTAAATATTAACAAAAGTGTTTCAAACTGATTCATAGTTTGTTATTTCATTACTTTCGAACTACAAGCATAAGAAAAAAATAACGTAATTTAAAACATTTAAATTTTTGCTTTGTTTCACTTTTCCATTTGTGAAAATAAATAACTATTTCATTGAATTAACAATTTAAAATTACCACAGTAAAATTTGCATGTTATTGTGTGCAAATCACAAGTATACCCTAAAATGCAGGTCTAGCAAAGTTAGCGCATATCATATGTAACTCCAGCATAAACTAACATAGACTTATGCTGTGTCTCATTTTGGTTACTTCCATTAGTGCATTTATATGTAGTAAACTATGTACACTGTGTACTTCCTGACGTAGTGCGCTAATTTCAGCAGAATAGTGTTGCCTCAGTTCGGTTATGGTCATTTTGCACTTACCCGAAATGACAATCACAACATTTTACATGTTTTTCTGCAACTGGTCAGAACATTGGTGCCAACATTTGACTGTCAAAATATAAATACAAAACATATGTACCACCTAGATTTTTATATACAACCGCTTCAGCTCCAGCAGCTTCCTTGGCTGCCTTTTTTCCAATGCTGGTGGTCCCTCCCCTTCTGCTACGCAGCCAAAATGGCAACAATTGAGGTGTCCACACTCAACTATTACCATTAAGAGTGCACCATCTGGATACTCACAGCACATTACATTTTGATATTTTGACAGTGTGAATGCTTATGTACTTAAAATAGCAAGTATGAGTATGGAAGTATGCGAATTGAGACACAGCATATATATATATATGAACAGGTGTAGGTATATATATAACACATATATAACATCTAACATTTTTAAATATAAATGTAAGCACTCCCATCCCAGCTGACAGTCTCGGTAACTTGACTAGGAATCTCCTTCATTCCAGCTAAATTTCAGTTTACTGAACTGTAAAAACAAATGTGGTCAAGAAAAACTTCACAAAATGCTCAGCCGCCTCCTCATGAACCCTGAGTCATTACTGGTTTCTGCAAGAAGAGAGAGACAGAAACAGACAATGACTGACTGTTTGATTATCAATTAGATAATCAATCATTTCATGCTTTGATTGGGTTAATTAATTCATTGTTAGTCATGAAATCATTCATAGCACAAAAAATAAATCTGACAAAAACAGGTCTATAATGTCTGAATGTATAAAGTTTAAGAACTGCAAAACATGTATCGTTCATTGTTCAAACAAGATACGCCGGAGAAAAAGTATCCATGGCTGAGTCTCAAATCTTTATCATTAACTCTAATTACTTTAATCTCAGAAATGTTGGCAGCCAAGTCAGTGACACCCTTTCAGGCAGATCTGTGTGATGTAAGCACGTGTTTTAAATCCTCATGAGTTTAAAACACATTTAAGATCACACTAAACAGCCATATACTTTCCATTTTCATTGTTTTTTCCCCATCATCCAATTCAGCCTATAATTGTTTTCAGTTCTTTTAGCAGGATTCATGTGCTGCCAAAACAAAACAGTCAAGCATGTGCACATATTAATAGTTTCAGTGCTTGTGTAAAAATAAATAGATTTGATCCTTATCTCTCCTAAGTATAAATACATTTAAACAACTTGAAATAACTGAAAATAAAGCTGTCACATTGGGCATACACTCTCAATGATGCAAGAATTACACAGAATGCATATATTTGATTGAAACAGAAGAGGAAAAAATAAAAGAAAATACAATTATTTCCAATCACCACAAAGCCAGATTGGAAACCATCCACCAAGATGTCAAAGCCCAGTGCTACCAGTAAATGAAGAGTTCATTTCCAACAATGGATCCATTTGGAAAGGCAAAAATAATTCTAAAGAAACTGTGCAACATTTTAGGAAATACACTTATTTATATTTATTCTTGACACAACTTTTACGCCGTCTGTTCCAAATAAAGCTACATCCAGCAGCCGATTAGCTTAGCTTAGTGTAAAGAATGGAAACGTGTGCTGTGTCTCAATTAATGTACTTCCATACTTACACTTGCTGTTTTGAGTACATAGGAGCGTTCACACTGTTAGTTACAACTAAATGTGAGTATTGGATAAATCCAAATTGAGTCCCAGCAGTTGGGAAACAGCTAGCCTAGCTCAGTCCAAAGGTAAGAAAATCCACCTACAAGAACCCCTAAAGAATAATTATTAACACAATAAGTGAATAATTGGACTTCCTAATGGGTTATTTTTTGAGCTTTTTTAAAAAAAATCTTTAAAAAGATCAAAGCTAGCCGTTTCCCCCTGCTTCCATTGTTCATGCTAGGCTAAGCTAATCATCTTGTCTCTCTTGTCTGAGTTGCGTCAGTCTTCTCATTTCAGGTCTTGGCAAGAAAGTGATGAAGTGTATTTCCCAAAATGTCAGACTATTCCTTTAAGTTAAATATCTTTCATACAGAGGACCCAGATTAAAGCACTAAAAAACTATGTGATTCACAGAATCACATCAATTTTACATACTTTTTCATTTAACTAGTGTAAATGAGGCTGTTTTTTCCCCAAATGGTAACTATATAATTTTAGAACTGAACTCTTCACAGCACCAGCACTGTAGAGTGGGGTCATACCGCAGAGGTAGCCCTGGTCTTGGGCTTGGCCACTGGGTTCCTCTGTGTCAGGGAGCCCCTGTAGAGGGAGTTCCTCACAAACCTGTCCACCTGGCCTGGAAACATACAGCAACTAAATTGTATATGCATGTTCTGCTGGCTCTCGTTTTTAAAAATAGTACAGTTATAAAGTTTGAAGATTGCAGTTACCTATGTAATTTAGTTACAAACCTAAAAGCTGGAAGCTTATTTAGAGACTCACAATAACAGTGTTAGAAAAGTACCATTGGAAAAGTGAATTAGAAGCATCCAGCTCTCACATACAGAACTACAGACACAGTACTTACTTATTACTTGAGTCCAATTACCTTAGTAGAGGGCAAGAATTAATACCCTTAAAATGTTTTGTAAACTACTATTCTTAAAATATTCTACCATTAATAGTACAATACGCCTGTGGGAATTTTGCATGTGGAGAATTTGAGTATCTGACATACAGATGGGAAAACTGAAGCTGTAGTACAATGGGACACAGTGTTCACCAGCTCATGAAGCGCATCATCATGTTCCCTGAATTTAACAAGGTTAAGATGTTTTGAGTCAAGGCCCTGGGGATCATGCTCAAGGGCAGCAGTGTCGGTTCTTACTTGTGGGAACGTTGTGGGAAAGTCTTCTTGCTTGGATCGGGATTGCAGACTGGAAGACACGAAAGCAGCAAACAAACAGAAAGTGAGAATGTGGGAAAATATATGGCCTATCAACATTTTTGGCACCTTTGAGCTGAGAAACATAAGAGACAAGCCGACTTCAAAGAAATTATCTTATTGGTTGAAGTCAGTCAGCCAGTAAGATTAAATCTGCTCTCAGAACGGCTCTGCCTCCTGTGCTCTACTACATGAAGTGGCTGTAAATAAACATGATTCGACTCTAAAACTCCAGCTTACCCTCAAATTAAATAAATGTTAATGTCTTTACCCTTCTTCTTTTATCCACTGGCATGCCGGCAGCGTTCAGAGCAGCAATCCTGTTCTCTATGTAAGAGACCTTGGGATAAAAAGAGAAAAACGTGACTCTGCACACTTCTACTGTTTCTGTTTCTTCAAAACAAATCGAATATGCCAACCAAGCTGAACTCAGCCTCTTTTTTTTTTCGCACCTCACTTTGGGCGTTCTGGACGTTGGCAGCCGCTTGTGCAACCTTGTCCTCCAGCTCAACCAGTAAAGCTGTCGAGCCTCTGAAGCTTTCCTTTGATCCCTCCTCTAGGGGGCGCCACTTCCTCTCCAGACTCTCTGTTGAAATGTTTGTCTACAAGAGGAATGTGAAGAAATTAAAAAAAAATGTTCCCAGTGAGCCCTGATCACGCTCTTGTTTGAACATGAAATCCCATTAAGTATTGAAAACTTGAGCAATGACACCATGAAAAGTTTTTCGAACTATCAGTTTTCAACTCAGTATATTAGCCAATGTTAGCATATCGCAGACATACATACAGTGCCATATATACAGTGTATACTCTGGCTGATGATTGACAAGAAACATCAAGACAAAAATGTCAAAGATACGTTTGAAGTCTTTTAGTGTCTCCAAATACAGAGTTTGTTAGGCAGAGAGTACTTAAATGTATTATTTACTCAGAACATATCTTAATTGTAATTCTTTTCTGTATGTTATTTGTTTATGTAAACATTGATTGATTGATTGATAGATTGTAGGATTAGTTTTTAACTTAATTTAAGTGTTTTCTGTTTGTTCAGCATCTTCTATGTAGCAAATTTGTTTTTTTTTTTGTGCTTCATAGCCTGAAGGAACCTGTACTAAACTGAAACAGTCAACATTGTTTTTCATCACCATCTTTGGTTTTAGTTGCCAAGACTTACCAAACCTCAAATGAAGACGTGGCTAGAAAACAGTCACATGATTTTTAAAAAATCTGTCATTCTGAACAATTTTTATTGAAAAATAATGTGGTCCACAACATAAGGGTGTCAGATCAGGTCATGGAAAACTGACGGTTTTGTTGTTTAAGTTGAAGAATGAACCACCATATCAGCTGATCATGGCCGGTATCTTAGTAGTATTTATGGTATGAAGAGCAAGACTCACTCTTTCATAAATTGCATATCCTGCAGTGGCAAGTTTGGCAACATGTTGACCTTTGAGCCCTTCAGTCTTAATGGAAACAATTTCACAACTTCACAGGTTCACAGGTTTTAACCTTATCACCTTCTAAGTCACAGAAGTGTGTTTCCCTGCTTGTACATGCTAGTGTAATGTATTCAGTTAGAACAGGCCTATAGTAAAGAGATGTTAAGAAAAACACAATATCATTACTCGCTGGAGCATTGTAACTGTGTTACTAAAGGGAAAGAAATGCCAGTGAAAACAGTTCAAGCAGCTTAGCACAAAAATTAAGAGGGAGCTGTTTCTCTAGAAAATTTTGTGCTTCAGAAAATCTGGGAGATGGTTGCAAAGGAAAAATAAACGCTAAGGCTGAGTGACTTGATTTATGGTGTATGCTTAAACTGGATTCCAGCAGAGGTGGTATGGAGTTTCATGAGCCAGGCTGTTTTTAGTACAGAAGTACAGAATGTGCAACAACCCAGATGTGCAGCGTGTGTGTTTGTAATGAACTTTCTGGCATCTAAGAATGCTACAGAATTTTATTTTCTTCTGTTCATGTTTTGCCTACTGATATACCTTCACAGAGTCAGGCTGCTGAGGCTCCTCCTCAAGTCTGGAGATTATGATGCTTGATCTGGATGAGGATCTGGTAGGTATTCTGGACGGCTTCACATCCCCCTCTGGGCCCCTCCATGCTGTGATCTCTTGGGAGGAGTGTGGCACGCTGGGCTCGTCCTCATCAGAGGTCAGGCTATGGTCACTGATGTTGTCCGTCAACTCGTGCAACTTCTGTCTCAGTTGCTGCTCCTCTAAGTCTACCTCCTCCCACTGAGGAAGAGGGGAGGTGCTGTTTGGAGTTTGAGGAGCCTGGTTGGTTTGAAGGAAAAGAGCAGAGAATATGCAGCTGAGAAAAATGATCTGTGCTGTTATACTGTGCATCTTTGTTTGATTTATCTGTTGAGTGAAAGTAGTCGGCTCATTGCCTCAGTGGTTTAGTACTGACTGTATTTCTATGGATTTCCTCAGTTTTCCAAATACAAACAGATGTGACTGTGCTGGTGGCCAAGGACACTGACAATGTATCTTCTCTAATGTTAGCCTAACATCAACATGAGTGGCTAACTCGCATACATGGCTACTGTAGAGTAGAACCTCAGCATTTATGCTACTACCAAATTATTAACTAACTACATTACTTTATCAGATTAGAGACTGGTGTGCAGATTTAGAAAAATCCCCATTCAGACTGAGATTTCAACCAATTAATGCTAACCACAGAGTTAGTAGGGCAAGACGAATGGTCAATTGCCTGTACAGTCATAAACTCATCGAGTCAGAACCATGCCAGTGCCACACCTGTGATCTGAACTAGTAACTAGATGTCTCAAACAGTCCATGGATGCAAGAAGGCGTGGGAACTGTCTCGTTACTATAGCAATGAGGTGAACAGAAACACAGACCTGCTGCGTGCAGACTCTGCCCTGACCAAACCAGCGAAACATGCGCTCTGTGCAAATTGATTTAAGCTGTCGTTTGCCACAAGAAAGAGGAAAGGCATGAGCTGATCAAATATTGCTCCCATTTGAGGCCGAATAGCCACTAATTACCAGGCGAGCTGAAGTTCTGTGTTCGTTTACGGTTTGCTGTTTTTGTGGGTTGGCTTGTTATCTGATGATATTGGTGTGGGTTTTAGAGCTCACGTTACAATTAAAAACAGACGCCAAACCCACATGAGACATTGCCGTTAACGAGAGGAGGATGAGTATGAAACACTGCGTGCCCCTCTTCATAACAATGAACAATGAGCTGTAAATAAAATACCTCTTTATTAGTAAGAGAACATTTCTACAAACTAAATACCACAAGTTACCTTTATCTTTACTAGAGGGTTTGAAGAACGGTCACATTCACAAGTTATTGATTGATTGATTGATTTTTGGCCACTTGGGGGCACAGGTGAGTTGCCTTTTTATACATCCAGCAGATGCAGAACAATGTCACCCTTTGTGAAAAATACCTGGCTTTTAGCTGATAAATGCTTCACTATGTTCACTAAGTCGCTAACTTTTTCTGTGTGCATTTTACAGATAGCTTTAAGTATTTATTAGAACCTTTTCATTCAAAACTGCACGTTCAACAGTTGTACCTGAAAATTAGGATGACACCTAGGCAGCAGATTAGTGGCGTTTTTTTTTTTTTTTTTAAGATTATTTTTTTGGCCATTCCAAGCTTTATTGATAGAGACAGCTGAAGAGTGACAGGAAATGTGGGACATGCAATGACATGCGGGAAAGTGACTCGAACCCGGGCCAGCCGCAGCCAGCCTTCGCATATGGGGCGGCTGCTCTACCGACTGAGCTAAGCGCCGCCCCCATTAGTGTAGTTTTAGGGTTTAAATCATATTACTATTTACCATGAGCAATATACCCTTAAAAAGACCAGAACTGATAATTTAATCTTGCTAACATCTAACCATTTGAGCTTGTTAGCATCAGGAATAAGAATAAAAAATACAAAGTATTGACCTGACAGCCACACATCATACGGTGTCCTGACAGTGCCAGGCCATTGTTCCAACAACCTCAGCAATCTGAAAAATGTCTCGAAAAAAAACCCCAAACATTACAGTGACAAGGTTTTGTCTTGCTTAGGCGTGATAACAGGTCTAATCAAATAGTTTTGGTGCCTAACCAAACTAATGTCAACTGAATTGTCTACCCAGACTTTAAATTATTATTACTACACTCTGAAGGACACTGTGTGGCACGTTTTGTCTAGCGAGACTAACGTGGGTATTACACATTTTTGCATGGTGCTTAGTTGCTACTTTCTAAACTGCCGGTCAAATAGGCTTTTCAGTCCAACAGAACATTTTTCACACTATTGGGGTTCTGAAGACCATTGAAACAATGTGCAGTGCCCCATACATCTGCATTTTCTGACAGCATTCATGTAAGCTACTTTAGCCAAGAGCCTTTGCATCCATATGAAAACACGGCAGTCACTCAGGGGACATTCCAGTAAAGTCTTTGAAGACAAAGCCAAGTCTCAGTATACAGTATATCCCCATATCACTGTCCATCCAGACTTTAATTGACATCAGCTGTGTGAGCAGCAAAAAAGTGAATGCAGCATGGTGCTGGTCTGAGGACTAAGACAAGACTTGGTTTCATCTTTCAACTTGCTTGGCTACATGCATTTCTGTGGTCAGTAAAGGTTCACATTTCACATGTATGCAGCTGAATGTTTGTTGCTCACTCATCTATCAATACTAAGCTCAAAATAAAGAACTAGCCCTGTTGCTCTGGCTATGTACATGTAAACAGGTTCTTACCAGCTTTTTAATTTTTTTTTTTTTGTTTTAAATTTCATACTTCATACTGTAATTCCCAAAGCCCAGCTGTGCTGGGGTTTGCTGGGGTGCTGGGGTTTTATGATTTAATGGATTTACCTGGTCGTATGTTGAGGTGACCTTCTGCTCTAAATGGTTCAAGAGGGTCTCAATGGCTGACATGCGTCTGTTCAGGTCAGTAATCTAGAGAAAGACAGGCAGAGTCAGGTCAGCTACAGTCAGATGATGAAAAGATGTCATAAAAAAAGAAATGTTAGCCGATAGAAGGATAGAAGTGTGGAAAGCTGAAGTTTTAATGGACATAAACAGTACAGTTCACAGTGTTGAAATCACTGTAACAGCAGTTCATATGATACCAATTTGACTCAGACTGAACAAATCAAACAATAAATTGGCATAAAAATAGGTCTTTCAAATACAGATGGCCTTCAATTTATTACCCTCGTGATGAAGTCCATGCTGCACTTTCACATGGTCTCATCAGAGTCTGAGCTCTGCCCCAAATCATCTCATTGCCAAATCTGATTTCACAAAATGGGAGGATCTTCTCTAAAATGACTGACTTGTATGAAGCCACAGTTCTAAAAATCTTATCTAAAAAGAAAAATAAATCTTCTTGAAATATACTATGTTCTAGTTTGTTTTGTTTTTTTCCCTTGTGAAATAAAAGAAATGTTCCCAGTAAGACTTTTTCTCCCATGGGGTCTTGAAAGAGTCTTATTGAAATTAGGAAGTGAAACAGACAGTCATCAGACATATCTCTGATGTGAAAAGTACTTTCTTACACCGAGCAATGTCTCTCAGATAATAGTTCCTCTGTGTCTAAATCATGCTGCCTTCATTCCTATAATGACTAGACTTAGAATATGACCCTATTCCTAATCTAAACATAATAAATTAATTGGTAGAAGGTCTACCAATTATACTAGTGAATTTCTGGGGGCAGAAATGGGGATTAATGCTGCCTAGGAGCTGTCAAGTCAAGTAAAAAAAAAGTTACTTTTGTGACATTCACTGGCTGCATATTCTTTAGAACTTAGTTAACACAGTTTTATACCAAAATGCATGATTCATTTGTGATTCATTTATTCCAGAAGGGATGTTTGTGTTTTTCATTATTTCATTATCTTCTCACTGGTTTGTGGCTGGGTGTGGCTCAGATAGAAAAAGGTGATGTCATATACAGAATTTCAAGATCTGATCATGTTGTGGGGTTGTTTACTTATGTTTCCAGGCCACTGTTTATCAAAGCTCATCCAAGTGCTGGACTCTCATGCAAAGTGCCTTGTTACCCAAAAGGTCATAGCCCTGTCTCTCTCAGCTTTCCTGTCTGCTTCTTCACTGTCATTGTAGATGATTTAGTCATGATATAAGATGTTAGAAAAACACTTGGAGCCAAGTTTGAGGTGCTTTTACCTTACTGCATGGATTTAGATATTATGGGATACATATGTTCGGATTCAGTGACATGTTAGGATGTCTAGACAGGACATATAATGTGAGCAACATCTGAGCAACAGCTTCAGACCTCTGTCTTTGTCTACACCACTGACAGTATATAATTAGTGGACTTCCACGTCTGTGAAGTAAAGCCAGCGCTGAAGTATCTTAAACCTACATTTCTTATAATGGCCAGCAAGGGGCAGCTCCGTCGGCTGCAGCAATAATATACAATTGTCTGGAGTCTTATGTAAAAATTACCCTACTTCTCACTCGATTTATTACCTAAAAAACAGTTTTCCCATGGGTTTATTGTCTAAATCTCTAGTTTGAAGTCTTCTTACGTACAGCTTGATGTTCATTTTGTAAATTACAGTCTCATTTAGACTAAAATAGATGATAAAACTGGGTATGATTCATGGCATGACTACTATGTGATTGACAAGACATTCTCAGTGAGTCCATCCAGTGCAACACAGCAGGCTTACAAAACTCCAATCACACTGTCAAAATAGTGCTGATCAAATACGAGTAAAGATCCCGTTACTGCATTGGTTGTTTCTCACCTCCAATCAGGTTTTAGTGTACTTTTTACCTCTAATACAACAAAGCATGTGATCAGGCACGCTGCCATTTTCCCTGCTTGAAAACAGAGTCAAAACCAATTGCAGCCAAAAAGCTACAAGCTCCATGCTTTCATCCAAATATGGTCACTTCTGACTCCAAAACAAAACAAAACAAAAAAACAAGATGGTATCGTCCATAATGCCGAACACAAGGGTTCAAAACCATTCTCCAGTAAACCAATGAATGATGTTGCGTTAGTTCAATAGGTCATCTGCTTAGAGCCCAACACAAAAATAGACTTGTATTACAAAATCAACTGGTTGCATTTACCTGTGCATAACACAAGGGAAACAGCCTGTGTAATAGAAACAAATCTGTTCACAGCTGAAGACACACTATAACATGTAAGTCCAAAATCTCCTGTAGGTGTTGAGTTTGGTTGAGATAAGGCCTTCACATCACTTTCATTCTGACCTTCTTGAAAGCATACACATTTGTTATGCTTCTTTGCTCATGAATTCAGGTTTTCCCTTTAATTTGTCATTTGTATATTAAAAAGCATAAACACACCGTTAACTTTGCTCTACACCATTTCTGCCCCACATGTTTCCTGGGCTTGTTGACTCATCCTGAACTCTTGTTCCACAAACACGATACAAAGTGGATACTTGACTTTCAACCTCGCCAGAAAGCTTGAATGGTTTTTAAATCAGAATCAAACCGTCAGAAATCAACACCGCTGTGTCTCAGATGAGTCACTGGTGCTTGCGTAGCTTGGATCTTGCAGCCAATGAGAGTGAGGCCTGCAGGGCACATGTTTGGCTGTATCTGTTCTGCAGTGTCCTGTTTGAGTGTCGCCCAGCTGTGAGACAAATTTGCAATGACAGAAAAAATATCAAAGGTGGCAGTCATGGTTACCGACCACAACAAAAGTTAATGACTTCCTTTTTTTATACTCTTTATCTTTAATAACCACAAAGAGCATTTTTTGATTCAGAAAGTGCAAATTATACGGCAATAATTAAACAATAAGTTCCACAATGTGGTCTGAATCAACTCAAAGACATATGAATTCAATCCTGGAAGGCGCATAAGGACACACACTTATGGTCTTATTGGTTTTGGGCAGTTGTAAGAAAAGCAGCTCACTCACAGTCAGACAAACTAATGGTAAACAAAGTTTGTTTTCTATCTGCTCCGTATTAACAGTTGTTGTGATCCTTTCCAGGGACTGGGTTGTATGGTAACACATAAATAGACACTGACGTAATGTATATAACCACCTCTGATCTCGCAGCTGTCTCCACAACATCACTCAACAAGTCAAGCCTGATGAATTCATGTGTACTGTGTTTGAGCTTCAACATGTGGTGCTAGAAATAATTGGAATAACAGAAGGATAATCACTTTGTTAGATGTTGCCTTTCAGAAATGGGAAACCACAATTGTACAGATCATATTATGTGCAGATTTAGTGCCACACTATTTCTTTTTTTACAACCAACACAGGAAAGGTTCATAAATATAAATAAAGACTTTTGTTTATGCTCTTGTATTTCACTTTATTGCTCATTTTAATGAGGCAAATTCCTTCCAACATGCCATGTTGAACAGCTCAGAGCTATACCATGTGGTCAAATGTGGCTAGTTGAATTTTCTTAAACATCTAATCAAGTCCACCCTTTTATTCATTTTACACTTTTAGTGTCTCTTTGTCTGCTTTTTATAGACTTTAATCCATACTTATGGCATACACATGGCACCAATAAGCCATATGGAATATATATACATTATAAAATTGATGAAATTGAAAAGTGATGAGAGTTGATTGTGTAAGAAGGTTTGAATATTGGAGAATGATGAATGTAATCCCACAAACTGGGATTTGATCATATATCAAGTAATATCAGGGCCAGAATCACCAATATTGAACTGATATTGATGCTTTTTATTAGGAGCAGCAGAGAGCCTCCTCTCCGGGTACTTCATTTTCCTTCCATAGTCCAAAGACATGCAGGAGAAATGGTGACTGTACTGTAGGTGTGAATGTAAATGTGAATGGTTGTTTGTCTCTATGTATCAGCCCTGTGATGAACTGGTAACGTGGTGTGCAACATGGTGGTGCACCCCGCCTGTCACCCAATGTCAGCTGGGATTAGCCCCCTGAAACCCTGATAAGGATAAGCATATAATTTTATTATATTTATTAAAAGTGGGTAAGGTAGTATCATGTAGAAGATATAAATGTTATGAACTGAATGGAACGCTGACTGGCTTTTTGAAACGTAGCTGTTATATTTTAATATTAACCATTTAATTACTTAATCACATGCATGTTAAAACACAAGACACTTTCTAATGCTCAATAACGTGTATGCTGTATCATGTATACTGTATGCCTCTAATGTTTACTTAAGTCTTTATATATATATATATTTTTTTTTATACCTGCACTGCCTACTGTAACTGCTACAGATATTCATACTGTTCATACTGAATACACCCTAGTGTATTCAAATATCTACCCCCTACTGTTTATTCTATATTATATAACAATATATATTGTATATGTACATTATTTTGCATTTTACTGCTTTTTGCGCTTGGAGATTAATTCATTATTTGGGCATCAATACTCAAGACAATATTTGGGGCACATAGTTCTGCAAGGGTGACATTAAGGGCACCTACATTAGAATAGAAATCATTTATCATTTCTAATTTTACTTACCCTCAAACTAAGCCACATAGAAAATGAAACAGTGCAGTCAAAAATACAATTACAGTATAAAATACCAACAAAATTTAAATATATATATTGTCCTGTGGACAAAATACTGTATTGATTGGGCACCCTCTGGATACACCCATATTATTAACAATACTTTGGGAATTGATATGCCCACCCCTAGTGCCTTCCCAGGAAAAATATATAAACCACAGGATAGCAAACCTACTGATTTACAATGTCAGAAACTTCAAAACCAGATTCATGAGCCTCAAAGCATCTGCCAAATAAATATAATGTAATAAGGACATTATGATGGCTGAAAGTTATTAATATGAACAATTATAAAACCTGTGGTGGAGGGTTTGCTGAGTTCAGGCTCTCTTGGGAGGTGTGGCTGCAGGGGCCCAGATGAGACTGGTAGAGAGGGAAGGCCTGGCAGTGGTCTTCCTCCCCCTCTGAGTCATCAGGGCCGGGCAAATAGCTGCTGCTGCTCCGGGGGCCCCAAGCACTACCACTGCCACATGAGGAGTAGCTGAGCCGAGAGATGGAGCGAGATGGAACAGTTCGGTTGTCTGGGTACACAAGGTCATCTGGAGAAAATATGAGGAGAATAAAATAATAATAATAATAATAAAAACATTTTTTCTGTAGGCTTCAAAATGAAAATTCCATGTCTAAAAATGTATCTATATCTGAGTTGGACAGTTACAGTAGTAATAGATGTTATTGTTCACTGATTATTTTACTCCCATGGTGAAAAAGTACAATGATTATTGTATTATTGATTATTATTCTTCCTGTGATTTACTGTATCAACAGCAATTAAACAACCATTGTCTAGGATTTAGTGGCATCTAGAGGTGTAGTTGTTGATTGCAACCACCTTGCATCCCCCTGTCCTTTCGAGCATGAAGGAGAAACTACAGAGACTGCAGAAACAAAAATCACAAAAGGCTCATGCTAACATAACAAAAACACTAATATACTAATGGAAACATAGAGCCCTCTGAAACTGGACCTTTAAAAATCATCTTTGTAATTAAACTTGCAATATAAAAAAAAATTGATTATGTGTCGTATTATATGTGTTCTGGATGAAGAGTTATTACAACACATTGTGAACAGCTTTACTCAGACAACATCTGTTACGATAGAACATTGTTATAAACACATCATAAAACAGAAATATAAACACATTCTGATCTGATTTTTTTTTTACCTTGCTGTGGAGCCATTCCCAGGTCCAGACCTTCGTGTTGCTCCTGCATAATCTGGTGGAAAACAGAGGCCATGTCAGCCTCAGCGAGCATTGACTCCCTTTCACCTATATCCATGTCCATGATGTCATGGGTGATTGGGGCCTGAGAATGAGGATGGAGAGTGTTGAGTGCTGTTGTGACATGAAAATTAAATATGTTTTTCATGTTGATTAATTGATTATTAATAGACATAAAATATAAATTGTCTACAATGAAATAATCAAGTGGTGGTACAGAAGTAAATTATGTTATACTGCTTATTTTTTATAAAAGTTATGGCTAAATCTATCTACATTTATAAAATTACAAATGAGATGACTGACACTCTTATTTTGGTGTTTTACTGGCATAAGTTTGGTATGTTGGATGTGGCCAATACCGCATCATCTCCTCTGCTCTTTAACAGTTCATTAGATTTATTTTTTTTTTAGATATAAAAACACATTATTTTCCATGTGACTGCCAAACAGCCACATTGTCTTGGTTTCATGCCACTTGAGTCTATTATTTGGTAAAACCCTGTTGTGTGTCATGAGCTGACAAGATGTGTTAGCATCTGTGCACACAAGCACAGATTGCACATTTGGATGTACACTAGTGCACATTAGTGTGTGGCCAGATATGAGAATGAATAATGACAGTTCTCAACAGTGATGTAATATTGTCTTGCCAAACCAGACAATGTTTGTCAAAGAAAGAAAACAGAAACAAGCTGAGAAGAAACAGACAGACGGCCCCTTGTGTGAATGCATGCAGATTAGTGTGGTTCGGATGAAAGCTGGTTCTGAGGTTGTCTGGCCTCTACCTGATTTGACCGTCCTCTTGATTCGACAGAGTAGTCCAAGCCCAGTCCGAAATCAAAGGGGTCAACAGTTAGCCGTCTTTTGGCCTTTTTCATCTTTGGAAAGCAGAAAGGTAAACACCATCACCAACAGAGAGGAGAGACAGTATTGAGATAAGATGTGATAAAAAAAAAAAGAAAAGCTCCAAGCTTTTGGCTCCAGGCCACAGCTTGGAGGTAGAGTGGTTCGTCCACTAATCAGATGATCGGTGGTGCATGCATGTCGAAATGTCCTTGGGCAAGATACTGAACAAGATACTGAACTTCTTGTTTAGCTCCCAAAACTGATGAGCAATTGGCACCTTGCATGGCAGTTAATGCCATCAGTGTATGAATGTGTGCATGGGTGAATAAGGTATGTAGAGTAAAAGTGCTTTGAGTGGTCAGACGACTAGAAGAGGCAAGTACAGTCCATTTACCATGTACAAATTTTGTTCCCAATCCAAACCCAGATGCGGATCTAGATGATTATATAAATATTTGAGGATCACGGAAAATGCTTTAAACAGAATTAAGTGTTTTTAACTTGGAACTAGTAGAACATCTGGAATGTTTTTTGGCTATGTGGCCAACAAAGACAGGTCTTTTCATTTTAATTCAAGCCCTCTGTTGTTGACAAAGGATTCACTCTGTCCAAGAAGTGAGCAAGCCACTTAACCACTACAGGCTCCAAAAACCTAACCTTTAGTTGCAATGTAACCTCTCTGAGTAAGTAAAAATGACAGATAACAAATGACAGCTAACAAGGATCAGTGAAAAGGCATTACTCCATGTGTAACAGTAGAGGGCACTCTGTATAAGTGAAAATCAAACAAGGGATGCAGGAAGCTCCAGTTGACCTTTTATAGTCTGTCTTTTTATGGCATCCAAAGTCCAATCATGTAACATATAAATAAAACGTTGGTAGTCACACTGGAAACTAAGACAAAGGATCCACAGACCCAGGAGAGCCTGAGAGTCCTGTTAAGATTTCTTCTACTCAGCAGCCGCTGCAGTGATTGAAAACAAACAAAGTTTAGCTCCCACATTACACAGAGACTGTGGTGTAAACAATAGTAGTTTGGATTTTATGATGAATTCCAGTGGACTGGGTGCCCCTTTTTGTTTTATTTATTTATTTATTTATTTTTTTTTTACAATTTCAGGACTTGAACGAGAGCCTATTTCAGCTCTGCTCGGACTCTTTTATGTGCGCGATTATGTTTGACAGCCTGGTATTTACCCCTAACACACAAGGCCAGTGCCAGTTCAATCCTGTTTAAACTTAGGCATCACAAGCTGTCTGAGTATCCCAGTTGTTCGTAAGGGGCTGCCCTAGATCACACAGATAACTTGTGCAGAAAACACCTCTTCTTTTCAGCAGAGGGAGGGCCTGTCAGTGTGACAAACATCAGCGCTGACCACAGGAGACCCTTGCAAAGTCTAAGTTGTTTTAAAAAACAAATGCATGCAATTTACTGATTTGAAGTTGAATGAAATTAGCCTGTTTTGCAGATGAGGTTTGATCCCCCCCCCCCACTTAAACATTTTAAATGAAGAAACATGTTAGGTGTGTGCAACAAATCAACAGAACTAAAGTGAATTAAGTATTGTTTACGGGTTTGGGGTCTCTGGTGAAAGTCACCAGGGCTAGTAATGTTCTGCTGTCTGAGGACAAATTGATATCTGATTCTTGTTTTATGATGCATATCAGTGGAAAATTTTTCACTAACTCACTAAAACTTAAATACCTACAAAATCGCTGCAAGATGCCTATTTATTTAATGTTCTCAACAAGCAAACTATAATTAGGTAATTAATGAAGCGCTAAAAAGAACCACATGCTCTAGTTCTTCAACTGTAAGAGAAAATTATTAAAAAAAAAAAGTTACCTCTTTGTAGTGTTGTGTATCTGTTGCATCCATACTGTGCTCCTCGTATCCATCTCCTGATAAAGAAGGCAGATATGTTACAGCCGACCGAAAGCTTACATAGAATAAGCATTTCTCCCTGTGCATCATGTGAGCAAACGTAAGAGTCACATTATGAAAACCTCTTTTATAACTCTTTGTCTTCACATCAGGATGCATCGTGTATGCCTTGCAGCAGATCAGATGCTTTTTTATTTCTATATATAGCAAAGAGGCAAAAAAAGGGGAACATTGCACCTCTTTATAAGACTGTTTATAATAATAATAGTTCCCTCTTAGAGAGAGAAAGACAAGCAAGAGACTGGGAACAACAAAAGCTGCAGGGAGAAGCACAAGTTCAAGAATCTACTTCCAAGATAAGCAGTCAAAGTCATAAAGTTGAAAGCAGTACAACAACATGGTTACAGTAAACAACCTTGAACATTTCCTGCAAAAAAAAAAAAAACCTTGTTGATTCTCCTTGACTAACACTTCCCTGGATCTGCTCTCCTACTCTTAATATGCCAATGTGAGTAAAAGCCAGTCGTGCACTGACTGTGAAAGCCTAACCAGAACCTTTTGGTCTGTCCCCAAACCACTGTATGACACATTCAAAACTGCAACATTTAAACGGATGATTTAAATAGTCTAATGAGAATATTCAACACAGAGACTGAACTTCATTCTATCATTCTGTTTACAATAAATTGAGTATTCAAGTAAATTTTATTGTAAGTAAACAAGGCAGCATGCTAAACATTAATGTGACTCCAGAATGGATTTGAGGAAGACCACATACAGTACATGGCTGGATTAAGTTTCATAGGGGCCCCCGGGGGAAAAAAGAATGTTTAAGATCAAACTGAAGTTTTTTTTTTATTTTAAAAAAGGTTTTTAATGCTTATTACCAAACAAATTGGAATTTAATCATATTGCAACAAGCCAATTGTTGGTGATCTATATAAGGCTTTCGGGGGCTGAGTGGGTGGTGCCCCGATTAGACAGTCCCCTCGTTTGCCTGGTTGGTAATCCCGTCTTAACCACACAGATGCACTGAAAATTACTCCAACATGTCTGAAAATCAGCACACAAATAGTAGGCTATAATGTAAACTGACCATGTCTTCAAAGTCAAAACAACTTTGTTAATCCCACTGAGGGCAATTCGTTTGGAGCAGCTTTAAACACACAGGAACATACAAACATACAGATAAAGGATACAAGGGAGCCAATTGTGAAGGAGTCAATAAATAATTGATACATAAACTACAAAAGGACAAGATAAAAATAATAAAGAACCACGTAAGACAAAATAAGAACAGATAAGTATATTTAATTAAAAATATGTCAATAATATCTGACCTTTCCCAATGATTTAGATCAGTCATTTTAGTCCACTTTTTGTGCTGTGTATCATACTCATGGGCTGCCAGAAAACAGACAAGATGAAAGAGGATGTGGCTTATTTAGTTGTTTCATCTAAATTATCCTAGAACCTGATTTGATTGTTTTGATTACCTTCTCACTCCCGCCTGGTACAATGAAAATGAATGAGGTGAGGTTTGCAATTTTGCCCTTATGTAACTATAATAAATAGCTCAGCAAATTGGGATAATTCAGGTAGTCCTTACTTTTCACATAAAATAATAATCTAAAGCAGCAGTCACACCATTAAAGTGAGGAGCCGGGGTTAGCCAAGTAACTGAGTTAAACTCCTTTTATATGCAATGTATGTGAACAAAGGCGCTGTTGTAAGCTTCAGTGTAGATGTAGTGATACATCTCCAGACACTGTACACATAGGATGACACCCTCCGAACTTCGGGGGCCCAACGGACCACAGGATAATACATACAGTAAAAAGAATGCCTCTGTGTGAGAGTGTGTGAGAGCAGCCATGCATGTTGAATTTAATCCAGTTACTCACATGAATGTGATAAGTTGCTGATTGTTTCTAACATAATGCATCTGTTAACATGCATATTTATTACTGTATTTCATAATGACAACTCACATATGTGCGCACTGGATTCCACTTAAATACATGACAAACAGACGTTTTTGTTCTCCCACCCTCTTTCTGTCTCTTTCGCTCTCCCTCTCTCTGCTTCTGGTCTGTGGAGATCTGCAGGACTCCAGGCACAGAACGGGAGACATGTGACTGGATGATCACAAGGCCCGCAATGCTAAACCATCCAACCAACTCGCTCTGTTTCCCTTCTCAAAATCCTCTAGGGTGACTCAGCGTAAGCAGTACCAGGAGTCCCGGCTGTCTTCATAATTCATTGATCTCCTGATGCTATGATCTCACTTGGAGACCTGCTGTGTATAATAAAGTTGTAAGCTCAAATACAATGTGCTTTAAGGGCACTTTTTTTTATATGCTCTGGGTGTTGTCAGCGGATATTGGCAATGCTGTGAGAGCAACTTCAAAAAGAGAGCAAAAATCATTGGAAAGAATTCGATGAAGCTGCATCCGTTACAGCATCAGACTTTAAACACAAGCAGTAAACACAAACAGGACTTTTCACCACAGGAATAATTCACTGTGAATAATGTCACAAGATGTACAGTAGTTGGTGTACATTTCCCACAAGGTTAAGTTTCCAAGCACAGTGGTCAGTTAAGGACAAAAACCTAGAATTGGAGGACCTAGTCTGAACTGTAGCCAGGCTGATCTGACAGCACTCTGCACAGCTGTGAGGAGCCAGAGCTGGAAAAACAGGAAAGATGGGAAAGATTAAATCCCTGTGACAGATTTGGCAGTCTGCTGGTAATTGCTTACTATCTGACTCAGAGTCACAAAAATGAAGGGCCTCACAGTCAGATGGGTGACAAATTAAAGAAAAACCACAACATTAAGCATCTTAGTAATGTTTTAGGCCATTACCATTCTGAGCTTTGTTCCCCAAGTGTGCTGACAGCTGCTGCCATTGCTTCAAATGATATTCCTTAATTTGATGGTCTTTATCACGGCTGTCTAATCTCCCAAATGTGTACCATTGGGTTGAGATCAGCCCGATAACGTCTGTGCTACTTGCTTGCACTTGAAGAATGTGCTTTTTTTTTTTGGTTCACCGGAGCAATAACCAATAATTAGAACAATACCAACCATTACCAAAGAGAATTCTTGAACTTGAGCTTGAAAACTGGCTCAATCCACACATGGGCTGAACTTGTCATGGTGATGTTTTACCAATTTTCAGATGCTGGAGTGTTATTCGAAAAGGCTGATACATATTTTCCATGCAGTTACAGTACAGTATGCAGCTGCTGAAGCTCCTTGAAGCTTTTCATTTATTGAGGATTTCTTAAGGGAAGCTCAAGCAGACTTCCAGCAATGCTCTGCAACTCTGGCAGACTTAACTTATGACAGCACAGCTCGAGGGCTTGTAAAGAAATGAGTGGAACAGATGGAAGAACGGTAACCTTGACCTGAGACCTGACATTGTACCTTTTTACCATTTGTAACCTTAGATTAGCACTGCTTTACATACATACACACATTCCCACCTGGTAGCTGCCCAGAATAACTACAGGCCTTGACTGTTGAACACTGAGCAGCCTCACTCAGTTAATCTCTTCATTGAAAGGCCAGGCTGACAGAATTTTTGTGACGTTAAGGCGTTTAAGTCATACACTTACATACTGATTTTCACAGTTGGATCATGGATTAAAACATTCCAGACTCAAGTATTAAAATCAGTTTTCATGGCCAACATTATGATGGGAAACCATTCAAAAACCAATTTAGTAAGAAATTTCATTTATTTTCTGATCAGAAAAACATCTTGATAAGAAAAGTTGAATTACTCACCTTCCAGGTCATTTTGAGAGCAACTGTGTTCTCCACTCAACCTTTTGAAGAGCGATCGCATCACCTTGGCACTGCCGAAGCGCTTGAAGCGGGCACGAACATTTTCGTGGTACCACTCCAAAGTACCGATCTTGAGGACCCTGTTAAAGAAAATGGAAGAAACACAATGAACACCTGTGGGAATACAAATAATCCAACAAGAGCAAAAGCAAGAAAATTACTGACAGCTGAGGTGAACAAACAAAACTGTGCAGCATAGGTTTAAGCATGAGATGCATAGTATGATATTTTCCAGACTTTGGCTGGGTTCAGTGAAAGAGCTTTAAAGTGCACGGCAGCATCTGAGTAAACAATACTATAATAGTAACATAGGGAGCTGGAACGAGCTCCTTCTATCAAATCCAACTGCTGCTAACAAAAACACTTGAACAGCAGGAGAGATCTTAGCTGTGTCTGTTGAGTTGACAATTGCCAAAACTTCCATCAAATGCTGTGTGCGCAGTCAAAGCCAAAGACACTGGACCTTTGACTGCTAATTAATGTATGGATTGCTCTGGTCAAGATAGTTCCACAGGGACCAGGAGAGGACTGTGTGGAAGGACTTCATTATAAGTTGCCTCTAGCTAATGTGTTATTCATGTTACCCAAACTGAACTTGCTGGGTAATCCAGAAACACATAACTCACATATTGCATTCTAACAAATATTCAGACCTCAGTTAAGGTGCCAAACCCAAAGTATTTATATACTAGCTGGTGAAAAGCTTACAAATGCATCCATGACCATCTAGATATTTAAACTATTGCACTTATGCATTCATAAACCTTTATAGTGGAACTTTAAGGCATGGCTCCAGTGACTGTTTGACCTGGACATTACTTTGTATTTTCATTCCCAACTGACAATTATCAGAACGTTTAGTGTGCAACGGTTATGGAAACACTACAGTACCAAACAGAATTGTTTCATAGTTTATTAAAACTTTTGTGTTCCTTCTAAAACCATGGGCAAAGCAAATTGAATGTATGCATGTTTCATAATACAGTCCACATTCAGTATATTGAAAAAGGGAATTAATTGGAGCCTCCTTTCCAAAACTTAGGGGTCAATCTCTGTTGACATGCATAACTAATATTGAGTTCCCAAGCCAACGAAGGTTTGAGGAAGAAGAGCTGTGCACCACGGCTAGCACGATGTAAGTAGTTTTAAAGAAATTACCAGATTGAAAATGAAGGGGGAGTATAATAAAGGACAAATTATGAGGTTATACTGATATAATGTCATTTAATTCACATTTATCTATCTTACCTCTCGACACCACAAACTAATGTGCTCTGGAAAAGAAACCTGGGAAACACTTTCTAAATGGATCTCTACCAAGATACACAGATCTTTTAGCTTTCAGCCGTGGTGCTGGCCACACTTTGAATCACTTGAAGTTTCAACTTTTAAAATTGTTATTTCCTACCTGGCCATGCGACAGGGATCACACACCCAGCCATGCTCCTTCTTGTTGTAGCGACTGCAGGACTTGCAGATATAGAGCTGGCAGTCGAGACACTGACGCTTGCTGTTGACCAGGAACTTGAAGGGCTGGAGACATCGAATACAGTGTGACTCAGTCAGGCTGGTCTGGTTGCCCAATAACTCCCTCTTGGTGTCTTCTTTTTCAATCTTGGTCTTTAGATCCCTAAAAGAGGCAACATGGAAGAGTTTGTGTAAAACAATTTTCTTGACCAACATTCCATGTAGTCACCCATATTGAAAGGCTGTACAGAAGGCAAACTACCACCTAACAAAATTAAAATAACAAACAACAAACATTTCGTCTGACATTTGTCTCTTTCCCTCCAGAGAGCGTTATTAAATCTACTGTGTGACTGTAGGGCCAAAACAAGCCATGATTTATTGTTTTCATGGATTTCAGAGACAGACCATATGCTACATGCATGGAAAAACATAAGATATGTGCCAGAAAAAAGATGAGACACAACCCAGCTGTTCACTACAAGCAGAGAGACGAATGTATTTGTTGAAAGCAAAAGACCTGAATGCATCTGTGAGTCAAAAGTTAATGTCTTGTAGTTTCTAAGTTCAACTCAGCAAGCAAGACAAAATATTTTTTACTTCCACACAGTGTTCACACAGCATCACGGAAAAGTCTGCACTTTCATGTCTTCGTTGTGTCAACGTCACCATGCTAGGCAGGTTAATCCAGGCACTGAGAATGATTTGCAAATGATCTATTACCAAGGTCTGTATGTGACATTGATTATAGGTCTACTGATGTCTTATATAATAGTACAGTCGCAATGGCTGCAATTCAGAAAATAGAGACACTAACAATGCTGCTTTGTTTTGGCTGCAAAAAATAAGAGATTAATAACTTTTTGGATGCTCACTTTATCTGGCAACCTGCACTAGCTGGAGAGGCCACACAGAAATACTGAGCACAAGAATGAACTGAACTGCCATTTTTGACGCATTGGGACTGTCTAGGCAAACAACAGTAATGCTTCAAAGTAGCATGCTATAGATACCCCACTAGTGTTAGTTTTGCACATGCAGGGCTCTGCAGGACAATAAATATGCAACGTCCATTAGATTATAAAGCTTGCTGAGAAGCATTTTAAAGTTTAAATGGCTGCAGTTTGCTCTGGTTTAAGGACCAAAAACTACTTTTGGTAAAATAAGTATGCAGTGCAACACAAGTTAAAAAAATACATTTTGACTTTTGAATTTTGGCTCTACAAAGGGCAGAATCAGCAGTCTCCTGGGTTAAAGTCCTGTGTGGCCCAACTACCTTCAGATGTGGAATTTCTCAATGGCACATCATCACATTTTTGAAGCATAGGGTCACTGACCAAGCTGCTGTATCTGATGACTGATGACTTAAAGCTTATGTATATAAAACAAGACAACCTTGTTGGGTGCATCTTTGAACTTTGGACAGTGCCAGGCTAGCTGTTTCCCCCCTCGCTCCAGTATTTATACTAAGCTAAGCCAACCATATCCTACACTACTCATCTCACTCACAGAAACAAAGCAAATAATCAAATTTTCCCAAAATGTTGAGCTAACAAGTGCTTGAGCTGTCATAGAATACAAGCTAAGTTTCAGATGTATTACTCACTTTATGTTTATACAGCTAAAACAACAAAAATCATACCATTTCATATACAGTGATTTTATGAGTCAATATGCTGGCTGACGATTATGAGCAAAGAGATGGTTGTCAGCACATGGATGTTCACACACGGCTTCATTTTGGCAAGTTTGTGTAAATATTATGTCAGCCTTGTTACATGGAAAAGTCAGTAAAGGCAAAAAAAAACCCAACAAAAAACTGTAGAGCTTCTCTAGGAAACATTTACCGCTGCAGTTACAAATGAGAAAAAAAGAAAAATTAAGATTGACACTTGGTTGTAATAGGTGACATTCATGTGTTAGAACCAAAGACTGTATAAGACATGGACATCGCATCTGTGACGTCACCTAAAAGTTTCTGAAGAGCTGTTGTGAAGCTCAAAGTGGGGTGACTCTGGCCGGCCCCATCTTGGCAGTCTTGCATCCACCTCCCGGCTAATCTAAAAAATGGGCAAAGACGTGAAGCATGGGTGGAGCGGAGATGGGCTGAATGAAACCTGGTTGTTCAAACAAGCCACCAGTAACAGCACCCATGTGTCAGTCAAAGCAACCACACTACTAATTATGCATACATTGAAGCCTTGATATAATTTGAACAGGTGAGTTATATATAGTACAGTTGTCATGAACAGTGAAATTAGCTATAGAGACCAAAACTTCTGTAAACATGTTTATTTCTGCTGTCAAGTTGGACATCTTAATATGGGGGCTTAGGGTACTGACTAGTTCTGTAGCCAGCCTCAAGTAGACATTAGAGGAACTGCAGGTTTTATTGTTGTTGTAATTATTATAAGTCTTTTATATTTTTTTCCCCTTAACACTCAAACTCTTGCACCATTTCTTTGTTCCAGTGTCTCAGGGCTTAAGAGTATATACGAAGAAAAATGTCTTCAAACTGCTTCAAGACCTGGAAACGATTGGTTGGTGGTAGACAACATTTTTGCTTGAGTTCTCACTAATTATTGGTTGTAATGAGTAACACACCGTATGGTCACATTTTCACTTTTCATTTTGAGTAAGTACAATTAGTAAAAAACATCCATCCCAGCCTTTAATTTGTTTCCCTCCATATAAATCACTTCTTTTTTTCTCGCAGGCACATCTGAGTCAGCAGAGGAGAAACTGCAGAAAAGTTTCCTTTCTTAAATGTTCTCACTCACTGCATTGACTTGAGCAATACCTTTTAGATTTAAAGTAAAGCTACACTCAGTGACTGAATTTGAAAATACACTGTCTTCAGCTAATAATTATACTTGAACAATGAACTAAGTGCTGCAATAACGTCAGTCAAATCCTCCTCAAAAACTTCAAAAAGTAAAGTCAAAGCCAATTCAAACAAACACATCCTCTCCTGTGTGACTTGGCGTTTCCTCACACATGTGTCATGGATGACTTCATTGCTTTGAGTCAAACCATCTTTTTCTTCAGCAAAGTTTGAAGCAAACTTGTGCTGATTGTTAAGACAAGTAACATCCTCACTCAGCACTGCGAGATGCTGACGGTAGCGGAAAGAAAAAAATCAGATAACAAATCCCAAATGTCACACAGCGTGGGTGGAGTCTGGCAAAACACCCACCAAGGATGAGAGGATGCTTATTGTTTATTAAAGCTATTTATTTAGGCCAAGCTTTTTAAATCATAGTCCAGATCATCAGGATAAATGGGATACTTTATAAATATCCCATAACCTTCTGTAAACACAGCTGCAGACCATTAGCTATGAGATTTAAAAGTAATATCTATTAAATCTGCCGTCCTCTGAAACATCAAATCCCACAGATTTGGGATACAAGTTGCCCTTTTATGATTCAAATAAGATGTGTGCTGTAGGAAACTTCCATGCCTTCCAAAAACTATGTGGCTTGCAAGGTCAAATATCAAAGAAAAGCGCAATGGCTTACCAAGAGTGAGAATGGTGCCCTCTGTAGGGTTTACCAGCAGTTTATAACTGATGTGCAAAAAAAAAAAAAAAAAAAAATATGGAGACACGGCTGAAAATACTGGAACATTTATATTAGGTCGACTTTGTTTTATTAAATTTGGTGACATCTTTGTTGATGAACTCATTTCTGTACAGTGTGCAGAGTGTGTAGCACTGTCGCCTCACAAAAAGAGCCCCTCAGGGGTCTGGGTCCTTTCTATGTGGAGTGTGAATGTGTTGGTTGTCTCCGGCTTCCCCCTAGTGTCTGAAGACAGGATAATAGACTAATTGGTGACTCTAAATTGCCCGTAAGTGTGAATGTGAGCGTGAATGGTTGTTTGTTTCTATGTGTCAGCCCTGTGATGAGCTGGAGCTTGTCCAGGGTTGAGCCCAATGTCTGGTGGATGGACATAGATCTGTGTTTTTGGCCCCTTGATGAATCTAAGTTTTGGTCTCCACCTGCTGCTGAAGGAGATATGTGTCTCTGATGCTACTCCGCTCTGTTCACCAGCTAGTCACTGACTCTCTCTTGCTGCTGTTTGTTGTGGCAGGTGGCGATGAGAGATTTTGTCAGAGCTTTTTCGCTGGAAACCACCGCCTAAAACTGAACCAAGACAGTTCACTTTCACATTATGCTCATGTCATGTTGTTAACATAAAAATATTGATTAGTTCAGCTTTAAACATAGACTAATGCTCCTCATATTTCTTCGCACCTCCTTATTTTATTCCAAACATACTACTTTAGATGCATCTTTGGAGCAGACAATTTATTCTTAGCAATACTGAAATGCTTTTATGAATCACTGGGAAAGAGAGGATCCCAACTTTGTTTGTCTGTGAGGACATACATGCACACACATGTGCACATGGGTGACATGATACACAATCACTCTTTCACACTATTCTAACGCCAGCAAGTAAACATGAATGTATAAAAGTTATGGATCGAAATTGTTCAACAGCACAATGCGATGAGAAGTAATGTTACAGCATGTTACATGCTACAATTTGCCCTAAATTTGATTTCTCTTTCTCCTCCTCCCTGAAAAACGGAGGTCATATGTGTTTTTTTTTTTTTTTTTTACAGGAACACACTTAAGTATGTCCTCAAAAACCCCAATTTTACTCAGTATTTGATTAAAAGCAGGTACTGCAGAGTATTTGCTTAACTGGCAAAGCTCTGGAATCTGGGCGCAGCAGCCAGACATTCACTTAGACACAGACAGCAATAAAGACCAAAGTAACTGAGTGTTCCCATACATGGTGATCTTGCCATGTCAGTTCACACAAATCAAACTGTCTCTAGTCCAAATTAACTTCCTGTTCCAGACCTACTTAACCGAGTTTGAGCTGGTGTGCTCAGTCTTTTGCCTTAAATCAATACTAGCAACTGACAAGTTAGCACGTCCTTCATGGAGCGAGTGAAAGTGAGAATAAGAGAGAGAAATAAAAAGGGAGACTGACACACTCTGGCACAGACACACACAGATGATTAGGGTTAAAACATAATGCTTTCCAGAGAGAGAGCCAGCAGCTCCACATTAGCTTTGTAGTTAGGTTTCCATTTTGCTTAAGACAATGTTCAAACAGCTTATTAGAATAAATCTAGATAGAAAGATACTTCCACGTCACACTCTTATGTTCTGTAAAGTCTTTCCTCGTGACTCATATGGCTGTGAACTATCTGAATTTAGCCCGTACTAACAAAAATCATTCAGAGTTATAAATCTGTTATCTGCAGCATCCGCAGCTTAACTTAATTCATGTTTATCTCAAAATAACAGGTTATTTTCATCTCTGTCAGGAAGAACTGACATTTAAGGATATGTTTAAATCCAGAATGACTTTAAATCAGCATTAGCTCTTCCCTGTTTGCTCTTTGGTGACATTGGAAAAAAATTATAAACACAACATTGACATATTATTTTTTTTCAAGTTTATATTGCAAAAGGGTTGGCAAATAATTGCCTATACATTATATATATATACGACTTAACTCACTGCAACATTAGCATTAATTTGGAGTTGTGTTTGTATCCAACTGATGAATCTAAGTGGAATAGTCACTGCTTTTAGCTCTGTTTTTGGTTTCTATCATGCAACAATCTCCAAATGAAGACAGCATAGAAGTTGTTAAAACTGTAGTTTCTTGAACTGACTACAGTCAAAGTCAAAGTGAGTTAAGGTGGGTAAGGAATCAGAGAGCACCCACCTCCAAAGTCTTGAGCTGGCTGGGAAGTGAAGCCAATGCGTAAGTGCCAAAAACTGAACTGCAGTTCCTTAAACAGCCACTTGAGGCTGGCTACAGATCATCTCTCAATCTCCATAAGCCCCCATATTAAAATGTTAAAATATAATTTCACAGCAGAAATAAACATGTTTACAGCCTGGTACAAAAAAATGTAATGCATAATTAACAGCATGGCTGCTTTGATTGTCAAATATGTGCTGTCACAGCCCACATAGCCTGCCTCAACTCCTCCCACACCTAATGTTTTTGTTTTCGTTTTTTGAATTAGCTGGGAGGTGGCGCAGCCCTGGAAATCTCACACACAGGACCTTTGAATGACATCTTTGTTGTTTTGGTGGACAAAATAAAGTCAAAATCCTTGCCAAAGTGATTCCATTATATAATTCTACATATGTGGTTTTACAAGATTTAGGCGTGACAGTTTTATATGTAAACCACATGAAGATCTGTACCTATTTATAGTTTGCAGAGGCCCTGAATGAAAACAACAGTTGCCTTAGCAGCAAACAACAGCTTATTTGAATGGAAAACAAATAGCTGAAGAAGAACCTTGGCAGGGACCACAACCTAAGTGGTTGAAACTGAAGAAGTATAATGCTGTCCTATATTTGTGAAATGTACATTGTCTGACTCTCTTCATCCATAGCTTCCTTGGGAAATGCAGGCAAGTAGACAAGGAGGTACCAGCGGTAATGCAATTAAATCGGTGTGAAAGGATCTTTTTTTTTATCATGCATCCTGTATGCAGACATATAAAACCACTATGTCTAACAGAGAAAAAAATAAGGAACTACAGGAAATCCTCTGAATACATTCATAAAGTGCTGTGAAGTGTGGAACATTTTATCCTGGCTCAGAAACAGCACTGAGAAATATGACGTCAAGCATTTTGGAGCTCACAATGGTTTCTAAATAACTATGAAATCAATTTGTCTTAGATTACATACTTCATATGAGTAATAAGTAGAGTCATAATAAAAGATCTGTCATATCAAAACAGATCTTAGTCTTAATATACGACCCAGCAACCCCACACAGGTGTTTTCAATCACAGTTGGGTGGAAGATAGGTGGAGCTGTTTGGAAATTGTGTGATGTCACCAAAATATGTTCTGGAGATATATTTATTTTTACCCAATAACAATGACCAAGAAGACCTCAAACACAAAGAGTCAACTCATATAGACCGAACCAATCTGGAGGTGGGTGAAGTAGCAGAGTCTGCAATTGGCGCTAAGAGGCTGTTTACAAATGAATCACAATCTGATTGGACTAAACCCCCAGCAAGCTTGTCTGAGCTGGAGATAGGGTTTGAATGCAGGAACAACACTACTGCTTTCTTGCAGTACTTTCTCTGCTGTAGATGCATTGCCACCACAGATGAACAATTAATCTACAACGATGCACTGTTGTCAGCTGGTGGTTTTGATAGTTGACTAGACATTTATTTGTCTCTGTGAATTCAATAAGCCCCACAGTCCTTAGTAGAAACACCTCTGTCTATAGTTGTTTAAAAGGTTTCAACTTGGGCTATGTTAAGTGAAGTTGCCTCAGACTTATCGCCATAGGATCATTTGATTTGAAATGTGTTGACCTATGTTGTAGAGGAGACCTGAGTCTAAATCTAGTTTTAATACCATCACTGTTTCAGTTTATATTATGATTATGTGGCATCTATTGTCTTGTCACAAGATGTCTTAATTGATTAATCGTGTTCTGTTTGCAAGTTTCAATGAATAATTTAAGTAAAATATAGTGTGTACAAACTTTGACTTAGCTTTCAAATATCACCAGATTTGTAAATGTGCACTACTGGGCATACAAAGACATTGGATTACAGATTAGAGGTGTAAATCTCACTTTAACAACATGCCACTGAATGTTTTCTTCAGTTGTGGACTATCCTTACCGTCCCTGCTGCTGCTTCTGTGCAGAAGTCAACCCACATTGAAGGATGGGGGAAATTCCCTCTAAACCTCTTCCTTCCACAGCCTGATATCTAACCCATCCATCAGTTACTCTTGCCAAGAAGACATGTGAGCAGTAGCTCAGTGAGTTGGGATCAAATGACTGAATCATCTGTTGGTGATGCACAATTTGCTCAGTTTTACTAAATTTAAACCAAACAAAATGAAGAATATCCGCTGGACAGTGTTTCTGTGGTGGTTTGACAATATACATATGCGGTCTGACAATATTCTCAACCCTTCCCCAAAATAGGGAACCCATAGAAAGGTTAATCCCGAAGCCAGAAGCATCAAAGGAGCGTCTTTATGTGGGTCTTTTTAACTCACCCAAGTCTGTCCTCCTCCTTCTTCCTCAGGTCAAAATCTCGCTGGACCACTGCCCAAACATGCTGGGCCTCCTCGTCTGTGAGCTTGGAGAGATCCAGCTTCTTGCCTGTTGTTGTGGTGGCAGGCATAATTGTAAATTTGACACCTGTGAGCTGGCAGGCTGCCTGGTGCTGGGCTATAGTAGGGTGATAAAAACATACAATTAGTTATTTGCAAAACAGGCAAAGTTATTAGACCGTATTTAACAGTGTGAACAGAGGTCTACGCAACATAAGTCAAGACTAATATTATAGATGACCTGCAGGTGAACTGTAGTGAAGACATTGCACATTTTAAAATTAGGTCGCTTGCCTTCCTTTTCCATATAATCAATCAGTGTTGCACTGTCAACAATGTCATGCAACATTTGATGCCAAAGTGCACTACTTCACATGAGTGTTAGTTGCTCTGGGAAAGTCTACAAATTCACGTGGCATTAGAAAGGTTGGAAATAGATTTCCTGTGTGAATTTTGTAAGGGAGTATACCTGAACATATTAGTGGGATCTTAAGGAATTCATTTAATACATGACTTTATGAGCTGTAATGTTTTGAACTCTTCAACATTCCAGAAACCATCACCTAATCAAATGTTAACAGTAAAAAAAAAAAAGGCTCACTTTACGTGCTCATTCCTCTCTATTTCATTATGTTGCAAAAATAACACCATAAAAATGAATCAGCAACAGATGTCTGCTCATATGTACATTGAAAGCAATCCCTTCTCAATGTGATGACCCTGAGATGGGGAACAAAATCCACAGTCTTTGCTCCAAAGCTAATTACTGTAGTCTGAGATAAACAAATCAAGTGTGTATCTCATGGCAGGAGCATACATTGCTGGTATTGTGCACTGGTAAAGAAACCTACACGCAACTCCCAAGAAAGCCGGAAACGTTGTCAATGGAAGCACAGGAAAGGAATCTCATACTATAAAGAGAATCAGTTTGGAAGATTCCAGTTTAATTTGCCAACTCAGACTGCTGAAGCCTCTTATTATCTTTGGCTTTAGAGTGCATTTCTGCACACAGCGAGAGTTTGGGTTGGGCTATGACTGTAGATTTGGTGCCCTGTCTTTCACAGCAAAGTCATGTGGATAACTTTGTGGCCATTATGGACAGGATAAATGATCTATGGAATGTGAGTGTCTTGAGGTTTTGCACATTTCCCACTTTTCACTTCTCTTCATTATTAACACTTCACGGCTAGAAAATAGTTTCTGACAAGCTAATTATGACAAATTTATTCAAGATAGGGTTGCTGTCTTTTTTATTCTTGACAGGCAGTAACAGTAGGCAGAAGTCTCCATTTGATTCATAATTTCAGTCTTCATTCAGTTATGCTTTAACTTAATTTAACCTTTAATGCTTAATGCACTCACTTTCTGGCCAGTTGGGGGCAGCAACATTGACATATCATTACATTTAAAGTTGAAATTGCAATCTTTTTACACATCCATTATATATGGAGCAATTGTATGATTCACCAGAGTCGTGTTTGTGTCCACCTGATGAATCCAGTTTTTAGTCCTGCATTCAGTCATGTTTCGCTCTTTTTTTTTAGGTGGGAAATATCTGGCTGTTTAGCTGCTCCACTGTGTTTACCAGCTAGTCTCTAACTGTGTCTGTCTGCTGTTTGGTGTTGACCTGCTCAACAGGTTTTAGAGCTTTTTTGCTGAAAACCGCAGACCAGAATAATAGTATTGATCAAGGGTCAGTGGAGCACTGTCATCCTCACGTGCATGTGTCCTGTGTTCCAGGAAGGTTTTGCACAGTTCAACCATGACACTGAAGGTTTTTAAACTCTGTTAAATGAAGCCTGCTCAAATATTTCATTATATTCATCATATAGTTCAATTTCATAATTAAAGAACTAGTATGTAGGATTGTTGAAACACTAAAACCCTTTTCTACAGCCAGTCCTTGGTTTATCCTTTCTAGGCTACTGTAGTAGCAAGTTGGTTCAACATGGAGGACTCTGTGGAAGAGGACCTGCTCCTTGAAGACTCATTCTAAGGTAAGAAAAACACAACAATTCTTATTTTCATGTGATTACACACTAATGAAAACATAGTCATGAATATTATATTTATTATTTTGCCATATTCTGCAAATAAATCCCCTTAAATCTAAATCCACACTGGACATTAGCTGCTCTTGGAGAATGAGGTCCTCTCACAAGATGACACAGCAACACGTGTACACACAGACCTAAGACTAAAGGAATGCTCAGGAACATCACATAATTGTGTTTTCCACTATAGCCATGTAAAAAGACTAATCTAGCCTAATCTAATTTCTGCTTCTGCAAATGGGCACTAATGGTAAAAACAAGCATGGAAGACTGAGTAGAACATTGTACGCGCCCAGCTATATAAAATATTGTTTACAACTTTCCCACAGTTAAATTCTTAGACTTGAATAGCTAAGGAGAATTCAAAGGCAAAGCTGTGTTTGCTTTGTGGGTGTAAGCAACTTGGTGTCTTACGCTATTGTATTAAGACAGACATTATGAAAACACACACATTTTCATTATATCATCTCATACAGTATTGTAGTCTTTATTCCTTAATCATTCAAATCTTATAGCCTACCAAAGATTTTCTATTTTAAATTCACTGTGGATGCACACATCTCAACAGGTGCACTCCTTGTGTTTGCAAAGGGAAGGTTTAGCTTGATAACAGGCGTGCACACGCACAAACCTGGAATAGTTTGACCAGCAAAAGAACAGTACAGATAAAGCATACATTTATTCCAATTCAAACCACTTCACATGCTCTCATACAGAGTTTTAAATGTGGCACTTTGGCTACCATTCAGAAGATTTACGAATTCTTTGTGTCATTTGATTCAGAAGCTACTAAATATATGAATTGTGTCTCTAATAACAAGTTGGAACACGTTTAGACACGCGTTTGGTTGGATGTAAAGAAAAAAATGTCAAAAAAGAAGCAGGTATTAAAATATATTAACATCTCGGGGATGGAAAAACATCATAGCATCATTTATTTCTCTTTAAATCAAGAGGAGATCAATGTACATATTATGACTTACCTTGGTGTTAACAGAGGAACCCGCAGGCAGTATTTCCTCGGAAGGCAGACCAGCCTGACTGCAGGGCAAACTAAGAAGCAGACAGCAATGCTAATCACATGTCTAGTTAACCAGTCATGCAGGGACACAAGCCTCCTCTCCGCCTTCCTTGACTTTACTTCAAAGGGTCTGGCCTCTGTGCTTTGGCACCAATGGCCTTATTGACAGTGGTATTAAATACAATGTAACTGCCATTTGTTTGCATTTATGTTGGCAAATGCCTGACTAATGGTAATTCACTTGCCTTGGAAGCAATAATTTTTACTTGCTTGGACAGTATTCAAGCGATCATGAGGTTATTCAGAGGGCAGTTGGGCTTAAGTCCCCAGTCACATGTCATGGATCCTATAGGAGAGGGTGGTGATGCATGATGAGAGAGCTATTAATTGATAAAAGAGATCAGTTTAATAAGTTAATCATACTGGGAATAACACTGGGAGATCTTTGAATGTTTTCAGTTTTATCTGTTAATAATTGATGCGCTGTTGATGTAAGGGTGCTAAATGTAGAATATAGCTGCAAGTCAGCTGTTATTTGCACAATGGGTGGGTCAGTTTTCCTACTCAGAGAGGAATAAGGTTCCACTGATGAAGCCAAACATTTACACATTGGGAGAAAAAGTTGAAGGTATTTTTATGTGTTGAGGTCATTATAGTTACTGCAATTCATTAGTTCATAAACTTTTAGGGGTTCCAACACTAATAAAAGAAGAATGCAACATTGAATTTTAGTGAAGTGAAAGTCAGCACAATAGCATCAGTTTATTTTCCTTACAGAAATCATATTCAGTCAACATATTTTTACCCTGATCATTCACCCCCCTACAATGGCTCTATGCAATCCCCAGGCGGTCTGCCCTGAAGTTTGAGAACCGTGGCTCTAATGCGATGTGATGAAAGCAGAGTTGGAACAAGTGAAGAATGATCATCACAAATGAAACGCCCCACTGGTTCTAACAGAAATGTACACTTAAGTACAAGAATACAACTAGGTGCTGAAATGAGAAGATCTTTTTCAATTTATTTGTCTCGTCCTCCTCTTGCAAACATAACGATTTGCTCCCATTTTCTCTCTCACTGGTTTATGTCTTCCAAGACTTTGAATTGAGCCATGTGTCCCATCCAGCAATCCAATTTTCTTGTTTGCTTAACCACCAGGCCCTGTCATCTTCCTGTGGAATAAATAAACATGAACATAGTTTTTGGAGGAGATTAGTCACGCAGAATTTATTTTTTTTTTACACTTTACAGTTTTGTAAGGTAATTAAATTCTGGTTAATGAATCTGTAAATACTGTATGTTTATTCAGGGCCGTATCCTGTTTACAGATAAACCTAGGCTTGAAACAACAAATGTTTGTTGTTTAGACAGAGTGAGAAAATCATCCCAATTCATCACAATCTTCTCTGCCTCTCTAAAAATCAGCAAAGATGTGGGACGCCAAATGACACTTGGTTGCTCAAACAAGCCTTCTGTAATGGCACCTACCTGTCAATCAAAGCAGAAAAACTGTAAATTATATATAACGTTATAATTTGAACCGGTAAGTAAAAAAATCAGCCTCAGTACAGTTGTCATGAATGTGGACAGAGACCAAAACTGTTGTAATGTACCATTATTTACTCAATAATATCCTTTTGATATTATTCAATTAGTAAGTCTTAAATGACTGAAATTAACTTATAAATTGTCATTGTAACATGGTTGATACATAGATGTTTGTAAGGTTTACAAGTGACGTCAAACTATGTACAGCTTTTTCTTGGAAGTCCACCCATTCTCTTACGCTTATCTGGGTCTAGTCGAGGTGGCAGCAGGTTTAGCAGGGCACTCAAGGCGCCCTTCTCCCCAACAACCCATTCCAGCTCCTCCTGAGGGATCCCGAGGCATCCCCTGGCTAGACTAGGCATTCCCTGGCTTATTATGTGTTATGTGTCAAACTAAGTGGAATATGTTTTAATTTATGATGATGAGATATGAGTGTCTTATGACTTGACTGTACATAAGCTTATACTGACCATTGTAAGAGTAATGCTTTGGTGATTACTTGCTTTGGTCAATAAAACAATGTTTACCTTAAAATTAAATATAAGTCAAAACAGGTGATATGATATTATAGTATATTAATTATTTTAAATCATCTCAAAATTTAGACTTGTAAATGTTCTTTGGAAATCCCACTAAAACAACAAGAACCTCAAACAGTCTTTGAATTTAATAAGAAAAAGATAAACAACAAAGGTTTGGCACTTGCACAGTCAGTTCACATTAAATTCCTTCCAATTTATATTGGCACCTCCCAGAACAAACAAACCAGTGTGTATAGAAATCCTGGACAGGATATGATCAACAGGATTACATGTTTGATTTTCACTCTCCCTGTGCTGACCTGCAGAATATACCCACCAGAGCTGTCAGGCAGTTGGAGACTTAACAGACACAGACACACACACACACACACACACACAGTGGTTATTTTCACTAAAATTGAAATTTCTCAATGATGGAAGTTTCATTTTGAAACAAAAAATTCTTTTTGCACTTGTTATGCATGATTGTCATCACATCTTGTTTCCCTCATCCTCTTATAAAGAGTTTATTTGTGTGAGCAAACAAAGAATTACAACTATAACTTCAGTCGTGAGTGTGTGCTAACAATGTTGTAACAGATAGAAGCAAAGGTAATATGGCAAACTTTATTAATGAATAAAGAAAAAGTATGAGGAACCATTTACACACACACACACAGTCATCATTGAAACGACTGGAGACAAAGTCTGTGAGTAAGACGCAACTTAAATATTTGTTGTGTAACGGTTTAAAATTCTACAGCCATACTAGTGCCTCATGCTAATATGAGCACGCTAACAACATACAGTATGCTAATGTTTACCATGTAACCATGTTCACCATCTTACTATAGTTTAGCATGTAAGCATGCTAGCATTTGCAAATTAGTACTAAGCACAAAGCACAGCTGAGGCACACCTCTGAATAGATTTTGTTTGTTTTGATTTTTTTTTTGTTAAATGTCCCCGTCATGTGCTTTATTGTGCTTCTGTAAGAAGCCCTCAAATGCAGACTACAAAGTGGTGCGGAAAAGTGAATATATAAAAGGCTGATTGTCAGGCAGGCACAGTCCAAAGAAGCAAACAAATCTGTAAAGGAGCAGGCTAAATCCAAAGTCTGAAACAGACAAGATCCATGTGAGGGATGGATGATAGGACACAGGTGAAACTAATCAGGCTGGAGAGGAGAGAATTACAAAATAAAACAGAAACACTAAACAAGAAATCTAACCATGACTCATGGCTCAAAGTGATCTCTCCGTCACTGCAACTGACCACTACACTTTATGCAAATAAGTGCTATTATGTCATTGATATGCAAATTAGCGCATGGGCTTCAACTGGTGACTTCTGGTGCTAGTGTTAGCTACTTCCATCAGAAAAGTGTTGACAATGGCCCAGTGTGTCAGTTTAGTCACATAAAAATGTGTTTTGGGTGAGTAGGTTTGGTGGGAGTGGGTGGGATTATTTTGGTGGTGGCACAGATGTGACATGTTCTGTGTTTGCCATGGCTGCCAGAACTAATTGCGCCGTTCTAGTCATTGTTTCATACCCCACAGGAACTGTTGCGGCACGTTTCAGAAGCAGTTCTCCACGTCTGTGCTATTTTTGACAGAAAGTCAGACACAGAAACAGCATAGAGAATCCAGTCGAATTTCAAAATAAAACAAAGTCTGGTGAGCAAAATGCTCCTCTTCTCAGACTGGTGGGGTTTGAAGTTGCTCGGAGAATGCACTAGAACAGCACTTTGGCCATGACATTACATAAGATGTGACCGTTGGGGTTTTGGCGTGAAATTTAAGTCTACAAGTTATCTCTAAGAAGGGCAGTACCAAAACAACACAGCAATGATTAGTAAACAACAAAAACAACTTTTCACTACTAACTATGGAGGCTGCAAGGGGTATGGTGGTGGTGGATTCCTTTGCAATATGTTTTGCATTCCTCCTAAAAGCACTACTACAGAAAGGAGAGGTGAAGTGACACTTTTCATGATGCATTTATTTTTCATTACTTCTTTCAAAAGGCCAAGCTCTGACAGACAGTAAGAAGTACTGGCAATAACCATTAACAATAACAGCTGTAGCTATGTGGCTATGGTTATTGCTATGGCTGCATTTTTTCTTGAATCTATATTGACCTGGATATGGCTACCGTGGCTGTACTGCTCTTTACTGCTCCTATTAACACCGAGAAATCATTCCAAGCACAGACACACAGGTTTATGAGAGACTGAGAGGGGGAATAGTGCAGGGACAGGTGGTGAGAAGATACAAACCGTGCAGGGCATGATTGGTGGCATGAATCCAAAGACAGGAGTAAGTAAAGTAACGGGGCGGGTCTGGAAGTGGTAGTTGAGTGACTGACAAAGATCCTGAGACACAAAGAGAGATCAGGGTTAGTAAACAAAGACAAGGAACACTAGCTTTGGCTGTAGCCCAGCAACACACACACACACACACACACACAAAACAAAGAAGGACAGAGGGAAACTTAAGGGAATGGAAATTTGGGGATAACAACATGAACTGCAAGCCACACAGCCTCATCATGACACACAGGGTTTGAACCTGCGGTGCTTCTTTCAGATGTGCTACCAATACACAGAAGGAGCTCAGGAATACAGTAGCTTCAATACAACACACAGTCCCTGTGTCTAGCAGTGTTATACACTGTACACCCATTATAAATTAACATGTCACAGCCATAATCTTAACAACCAAAGTGCAGCCATGGCTACAGCCACAATCACAGCAACAACAACGGCCAAATATCATGACTCACAATCACAGCTTGTCTCACTCAGCCTCAGCTGTAGTCTGCACAGGAAGCTCATCTAGAAGATAGAGAGACAGAGCTAGGATACACCTGGCTGCAATGTTACATACCACAGCTGAGGATGTGCCCACATGTAATAACTACATCATGACACAGCTCAGCCTTTGTGTGTGCTCCATAGAGGGCTATATATAGTTTACAGGAAACCTTTCACCATCTGGTTTCACATACTGCGCTGGCCTGATTACACAGATTGCACACAAGGCATTGGAGTTTTTATTAATGTATATCTTCGTAATGATCAGTAATGAAGATTGTATAAGGATCTCATGCAACAGAAGTCATGACCTGGTTTAAACTGAATCTCTGACCCCAAAATGTAACCAAAAAATTAGAAAGAATGAGCGAAAGAATTTAACTACACCACAGATCTAATCATTTTTATCTCTTGACCAGTTATCATTATGTGGTTTTGGAGTCTCCTCAATTTGCCTGACATTTCCCCCTATTGTGTGATTAGGCCGTTTTAGTCTAAGCAGTCACTTTGATAAGGGCCTGATGACTCTTCCTTATCATTTGAGTTTTGGACCTCCTTTTCAGTAATCACTGGAAAGCAGGAAGAAGTGTTTTCAATACAATGCTGTGATTAAGCCATAACAGCAGGAAATTGTCACATTTCCCTCAGACTTCAAAAACCAGCACAAATACCGAGATGTGTACATGGTAAAACTCCATGTCTCCATGCCTTAAAATGTTTGGATTTGTCATAAATTTGATGTAGCATTACACCATAGGTAGACTAGTTTCATCAGTGATTAGTGCCGATGTGTTGGTCACTGGCTTTTTAAAATCTTTGCATAGTATGAGTCTCTGGACTGGAACAAAGATATCACATTTATATTCAAAGGTTCTTTGTGTGTTCTTTAATGGGGATTATACAGCTAGCAGTTTCATGGGAATTCCCCAATTTAAAATGTTGGAAAAGTTTCCTTTCACACATCCAGCTGGGCACTGCTGGCAGTCATTTTTTTCTTACGCGAAAGCTGTTTGGACCAAATGACAAAGGCTTATTATAGAGACAGTTTTAGTGCCGCAGAACACATGGGTCTTTTACAGTGTCTCATGTTCTCGACAATAGAGAAAAAACTTCAACGGTCACTCTCTTTCTTTCTAGTGTGAGAATTTTTAGTTAGCACAAAAACACACTCTCTGAAATAAACTGTCAGAGGAAGTAGGAGTCTTCTCCAGCCTCAGTCTTGGTCTGGCATTTCTTATATATTCCATTCATTAGCCCAAGTCTGTCCTCCCAGGAAAAAAAAGACAGCGTCAGTCATTTCAGCACATGGCTAACAACAACATATGTTTATGTTCAAATCACTAAGTTGCTGATGTAATCATGAATGTATCCGTGCGGGACTTTGACATGGGAGACCACTGTTTGATACCCGTTTCCTTCCAACAGTCAATGCTGGTTTCTTTTAACCATGACCACAATTGTTTCCTAACCCAAATCAAGTCATTTCTTTGCCTAAATCTAACCAAATCTTAAACATAGTGGTGTCAGATCAGAAAACTATGATATTTTTTCTGACAAATGACTGAATAATTATGTCTTTGTGCCAAAAGGGATGCCTAGAAGATATTTGCAAATGATGTATTTTTGCTGATGACTTGCTGTACAACCCATACTTCACTATGAAAAAATATCCTGTAAGTGTCCTGCTTAGATTTAGAGAATTGACAGCCCTGACTCTAAAACAATATGGAAGCTACCAAGTGACCTGAGAGTCCTGCTGCACTTTCATAACACTGCAAAATTATGTGACACAAAACCGGCTGCTCGCTGCTGCTAACTCTATTTGTCAGATTTAATGCAGTTACTGCAAGAATGGCAGTATGGCAGTCTGTACTGAAATATAGATGCGTGATTCCTATCATAATTAACTGCCTAGACTTTAGAAAACACTCCTCTTCAGTTGATTAAATCTGTTCAGTTATCTGCAGACAGCAGGGCATATGAGTGACATCTACAGCCTTGAATATGAAATGCAGCATAGCACCACCCTCTACAGTATGTGCAAAGATTTATCTTTACCTTTACGATCTAAAAAAAGTCTGATATAACACAGTATTATACTAGCTTTGTGTTGATCATGATGGGGTGTGGAATAGGGTCAGTCAAAATCTGAAGAAAATTTTAAATTTCTTCCATACTCTGTGTCACTGACTGTCCTCAGGGTCCCGTGTTCCCACCAATGCTTTCTCCATAAGCATTGGGTTACTGGGGGCAACAGCTGTGCGCATCATCGCGTTCTTTCCAAGTTGTCTGGCAATAAGGCTCAGTCAGAAGATCTCTTCCAGTGATTATACTGTGCATGTTGTTAAAATCAATTCCAGAACTGGAAAACAACCAGCGAAGAATAGCATAGACCGGAGTAATAAGATCTCATCTCTTGTAGAGTGTGAACAGACTGGTAGGAGCAGTCTGCACTGGCCGCAGATGGGAGTTGTTTCTATTGCTGAGTCATGCCTTCAGGGAGTTATACTAATTGAAGTTGGAGAGGCTCAAATAAACTGCTCTGTGCCTTGAAAGAACTCCTAACTTTGCTGATACACCTTTAGCTTAATAAAATATGCTAGGTCTAAGAGGGTTTGTCCATAATTTCCATCAGTCAAGAAAATCAAATGATCAAACATGATAACAGACACAGAATGCAAACGGAGGCCAGTTTATTGAGGTCACAAAGAGGGACCATGCAGGTGAGTGGGAGATCCAGTGAGGAGGTGTCCAGGGTGGTGATATCCAAAGTGCAGGCATGAAGATGTGACAAAACTGGTGATAGCGTTCTCAGAGTTTTCTTTTCTCAACGAGACTGAACAATCTGGCAGAGCCTGGGATAAGGAGCTGGTCTTTTATGCTGCAGCAGTTGATTGGCAAATGAGGAACAGGTGATTAGGCAGGTGAGAGGGAAACAAGCCCCAGCAACATACACAGACAGACAGACAGACAGACAGACAGACAAGACAGACAGAAACACAAGGGAAGAGGAAAATTACATGAAACCACTGGGAAGGAAGGGACAAACAGCTACCACGTGACATAATCATCCAAACTGTCCATTGTAAACATCCATCACAATTTATTCTTCCTGGACTTCCTGGTGCAACTTTGACTAACCTTAACTGCTGCAGATTTCATTTATTACAATTATAGTTGATATTATGGGTGCACACACTTTGTGTTTTACCTTCAAATAAAGTGGTTTAGAGAAAGAAGTCAACTGTTTAGCAGGGTAAATGATTAAGATTAATTTACAATCTGGTGACCTGCCTAAAGTTTTCGTTCAGTTTTTTCATCACTAGCTGGCAAGACTCGAAACAACGACTTCATAATAAGTTATGAGTAAACAAACATCCTGATATTTAATGCATCCAGCAGACACAGACAAACAACAATAACCCTATGTTGTCTGCCACCTCATCAGTAAGATATCTTGGTCTCCTCACCCAAACCGATTGTGTCTCAGTCAGTGGCATAATGAAGTTACAAAGGGCCCCAGTGCAAGCTATTACGATGGGTCCTAGCTACCGTACATCGTATCGTGTTGTCACATGATCAAATAAAGGCTTGACATTGGACAACATAATCATACATGAGCTCCACCTGGGCTGGTGTGCTCTGCCTTATAAATACCTCCCTCATTCTGCAGACACTCTCTGGCTTTCTGGTTCTGGTCCTGCTTTTGGTTCTGGCTATAGCTCTGTCATGACAACAGCATGTGTTTTCTTTTGTGTTCTCTTCATATACACTGTTACACATCCATACATGCTTTACACTTCTGACTTAATGATGGCTACATTTAGTTTTAGTAATTTGTGTTTTTGTAAACTAATTTCTTTCTTTCATTGTAGCGTCCCTCCTTGTCGCAGTCTTTGAGCTGGACTGTGACACTATATTATTGGCAAACACCATAATGAAGATGAGTTTGCCTTTTTTCAAGTGCAGTGACGTACTTAAGCACCACCATAATTAGGAAAAATTGCTGTTATGACGTAGAGTAGCCAGGGTTCAATCGCTGAGCTCCAATTATTCAAACTGGACAGTGACCTTTTGACCTGCAGTCATACCATCATCCTGAAGTGGCTGCTCTGCCTTAAATACAGCACTGAGTGTAAAGGCAGCTCTGGAACATAGCAATTCATCCTTTCAAAGTGGTGTTTGTTTTACTCCCATGTTGAAGCGTGTGCCTCTGCCATTATGTAACAACTGCTTCGACCATGTGAACCTGTAAAGCAGAACATCCAAAGTCTTAAACATTATTCCACTCTGTCAGACTCTTGGCTACATCCTCTCTACCGCGCTGTACACCCTGCTACATAGTTAAGGTTTTTCATGATTACATGGTACACATTTTAAGATACCTTTGTGTCATGACAGTGAGTTGGATGCTCTTTTAAAATGAGTCATCTTTGGCTGCAAACTTTGTCCAGTTACAAACAACTGGTTCGGTTTCCATGTTGCCCCAACTTTAGTCTGATTTACAGCAAGAGTTGAAAACATGCAGCATATTTTGCATGTTAACAAAACCACATGGAGGTTCAAAATGTTTAACTCTTTAGATTTGCATAACTATCAATTTTAACCATGTCAGCACTAGAGGCTTGTTCTGATTCCCCCCTTATCCCTGCCTCCATAGTGTGAAACACAGTACTGTACTTGACATTTAGAGAGACGGGAGAACACAACTGTAAGCCTGATGAAAAAAAATTATTCCCAGATGTCATGCAAGCCAACTCATTTATCCAGATCATGGAAATTATAACTTCTCAAGGTAAATACCACTCATCAACCAGGGGTGGAAAAGGCGACCGTACAGTGAGTCAGCCTCTAAACATCTGCAACTCTGAAGGGCCTTTTCAGGACAACTAAGGACTATGAGAGACAGTGCGACCATGTTTCCATCTTTGAATCCGGCTGAAAATGCATTTTCATTCATGAATATGTACGTATGTAATTTATTGTGGAGTAGCCATGGCTACTGGCTACAGGATTAATAGATTCCAGCTGTCAATTAAAGACACCCATTGAGGGTTCAATGGTGGGCATTGTTCGGTCGGATTGGTGAGTCAGAGGAGCACCCGAGGCGGAGGGGGGGACTATGCGGCTGCACTTGGCAGAGCAAGAGGGAGATGTGATACACCAGAAGCAAGCTACAGCAACATTTAAGTGTTGGAAAGACATTCAGTCCCTGCCTCTTTTGTGGGGAACAGTGGGAGCCAAAGAAACTGCAGCTACTTTATTGCAGAACAGACATATGTAGAAAGTTTGTACTTTCAACTGCTCTTGAGTTATCAGAGTTACATTTTGCTTAAATATCCTAATGGAAAGCTATTGATAACACTAATTCTATACAACACAACTAGTCCACAAGATAACAGTATCGGGTCTTTTTTTTTTAACTTATCTCCCGGTGAGATTGAGTGGGTGTTGTGGGAAGAAGGTGTGGTTAGTTACTCCATCGTTGTTGTGTAAGAAGAGGTGTAACAGGGGCCTGAGGTTGACCATGGGAAAACTAAGAGAGGAATATTCCAGAATGGCTTTCCAAACCCAAAATGGGTATGGAAATATGTGTGCATCACGTGAGTGACCATGTTAGTGAGCTCTAGTGGTTTGCTGAAAAAATGACTTTGGAGCCATGTGACTGCATTTCAAAGAGAAATAATGGAGTAATGATATTTGGATGGAGATGACTTGCATTTTGTATGACATTAGTAATCCTTTCATCCAAATAAAAAGCCCAGACAAGAGAGACGTTAAAGTTAAGTCCCTTATTTTAGTCAATGGCTTCACTTTTGGTGCTAATGCTTTTCTGTTAGCATATACTGTATGTGGGGGAAAATCCCCAACAAGGTATCCATAATCAGAAATATCTACAATCAGGATTTATGAATCAAAGCAGACACACTGTTCACTATGCATAACTTTAAAAAAATATATTTTGGGGGCTTTAAAAGTTTTATTTGACAGAGATAACTGAAGAAAGACAGGAAAGCAGGGATTTAGAGAGGGGGACGACATGAAGCAAAGGGCCACAAGTTAGAATCAAACCTTGGGCCACTGCAGCAAAGACTAAGCCTTCGTACATGGAGCACAAACTCTACCAGCTAAGCTAATCAGTCCCCAACTATGCCTATCACAATATTGTTTGAACAGGTGAGTTATATAGAAATTCAGACTCAGCACAGCTGGCATGAACGGGGAAATTAGCTATAGAGACCTAAACAGTTTTTATACCAGGCTGTAAATATGTTTATTTCTGCTGTGAAGTTGGGCTTAACATGGGGGACTTATGGAGATTGAATCGTTCTGGAGCCAACATCAAGTGGCCGTTCAAGGTACTGCAGTTTTTGGGACTTCCACATTGGCTTCACTTCACAGCCACAGAGGTTGCATGGAGAATACAACTTGGTAATGGCTAATTGGCAAATATTAGCATGCTAACATGCTAATATAAGTTGCCAATTTATTTACATGATCGTTCATTTATTGTGTATCTTTAATAAAGTTTTATCATGTTAAAGAAATGGCTACATTTTCATTAATTACATTTTTTTTGCATTTTCAAGCAAAAAGTATATTACAAACATTTGAATGCATGTTGAATTTTTGCATTAAAGCCTGACAATATATTTGGATAATGGCAGAGCTTGTGTTCTTTTTTAGATTTTTTTTTTTCCCACTTTCTAATTGGCACTATTGAAACTAAAATGGCACCAACTAAAATGGTATACTTTTCTTCTTAAATCTTAAATCTTTTTCAGTTTAAGGTTATATAACTTTCTGACTGTTCTGCAGTGTTGGCACAAATACAACAGACCAGATGAAGATACAGGTATGAAACTGAAAGGCCACGTCAGTTTAATGTCCACCAGTGTGGATCACGTGGACTGCTTGGTGTTGTTCCAGAATATCAGTACTTAATCCAGATAAGAGTGAGGGAAATCAAAGGAAATGGCTTTAGTGAGGGATGGTACGCAGCTGTGCTCCTCATGTGTGCAACACATTTCCATTTTTATAACTCCTTTTGGGCCTAAAACATTTTTTTACTTTTTTTTCCACTCTTGGCCAGCTGTTATGCCTGTCTGCTTCCTATTTAGCTTTTGTCTTTCAAAATTCTTTCATTTCTTAGTGACTGCATGGGTGTCAAAAATAATAGCAAAAATTATTAGTCTGTGCCGATCATGTAGGTGAGACCCTAATAGCAGATATGCTTTTGTTTCTCTACATCACATAAAGAATGATCTGATTCTCATTGGGCATCGTTTTCCTTTTTTTCATCCTCTCTTTATGACTAAAACTCAATCTGTGATTTAGTCAGTTAATGAATGATTAGCAGCTCAGTGCAGACGATGGATTACTCACATAAAAACATTCACGTTTTTCCAATTATGGTTTCCATTGTTTATTTTACAAACAAAACAACATAACTAAATAAAAGACTTTAAAAGCCAAAAAACAGAGGTAGGTGGGAGCCTCCCACTGTGAAGAAATAGCTAAATAAAAGACTGTTGTATGCCTTACTCCTACCTTAGTAATGATTACAGGTTTCAGTGTTTGTCTATAACTTCCTCAGATGTTGAACTTTAAAGTTCGAGATGACAAAGCAGATAAAGGGAAAAAGCCAAAAGCCTCTCTGCTTCTCCCTGAACGTCACTGCTGATATAAAGCGCAGTGTTTAGAAGATATGAGATAAAACAGATGCACAATGTGATGAGTACATCTACAACAGAATGTCTTTTGGCAGATTGAAGGGGCTGGACTCATCCCTGCAGAGGAAATGGCCTGTATAAATAGTTTTGGGCCTTTTTTTCTGGGTTTGTGCCTTAGCAACGCCTCACACACAGAGACACATCCACATGCAATGCAAATGCTTAATGAATTTCTTATTTTAACCTTAGAGGAATTTGAACTTTTTAGGAATCACACCTTCTCATTGGGAGTTTTATGAGAGGACTATTACCACTCTAATTTCTCCATGGTTTATATACATAAAGCTACCAGCAGCAGCTGATTAGCTTATCTTAGCTCAAAGACTGCAAACAGGGGGAAACTGCTAAAAGGACTCTACTTTTATAGTATAGCGCATTTCTCCTCTTCTACCAAGGCGCTATTACGCTACAAATCACATTCACACATACACACATTCATACAGTGAGTGAGCTATAACCGTCACACTCGTACTTTGGGGTTTAGTACCTTGCCCAAGGACATGTCGACATGAAGGATGTACGTAGAAGAGAATATAGGTGAATGTATATAGTGCAGGAGCTGTATGACCAATTTTCTGATTAGTGTTTGAACTACCCCCTGAGCCACAGGAGGCCCATGCTAGCCTGCAAGTCTGGGTCGAGCCAATCGCAGAATCCACCCACCAGCAACTTGAAAACTTACCACAATTAACAGATTGTATCCTATTTGTGTAATAGGCTACAACATGATTGTTCTGTGACGGAATTGCCAGCAGCAGGGACTGCAGCAGTGAGTGGGCTGATCTGCACTTAGATGTGAATGAATTTAAACCGTTTCATAAATAATTTCAAGACCCACTCCATCCATTGCGTCACATTTCCCATTTTAGTTGATTGTATGTAGTCCTCATTCAGATCAGTATTAAACTATTATACTATTTGGTTTAAAGCAAAATGTGTTGAAATAGAGAAGTATTTGTATCAAAAGATAGCGCTACTGTTTACTCTTGATAAAAGCCTTATCATGATTCTTTTTTTTTTTTTTCCAAGAGTCTCTTCCCAAGACCTGGTGTCTGGCCAAAATGACCTCACTCGACAAAAATGTTATTTTAACAGTCTAAAACTTAGAATGGTTTACACATGGATAGCAAAAAACTCATGTGTTCAAGTACAGGCCGTACATGAATACAAATATTAGCACTCACAAGCACAATACAGTTAAAGAAAGAAGAACAGCAGACTGCGTAATAATTTGCCTATGGCAGCAGAGATAAGTTTCTGTTTCCTTACTCCAGGAGGACCAGTGTGTTCCCCCTCTGCTGCCTTCCGCTCACAATCCCCACTCTGCTCTCCTACAATGTCATCTGTAAGCAGTTTACTTTAACACCTGAACACACACACACACACGCTGGTTCACATCTGGTGCATTTATCAGATTTATGAGCTAAGTCCATGTCTCTGTCTTGCCTGCCTAATGGAGATTGCAGTCCCAAGTAACAGCATTAGGGTAAACTTAGTATGAGCACTGATTGAATAGTATTTACATTTAAACCTTGTTACAGACAATACATTTACACTGTATCCATGATGTGGATCTAAAGTGATATAAACCTTGAAATCATCATGGTATTTATTCATAATTTTCACTTTTGTAACTCTTGATCTGTCTTCCTTTGTTGTGATTCTACTTTTTAAATTTACTGTACTGTAGTGTGTTTATTAGATCTGTCAGTGAAGCAACATTAAGTGGATTAAGGGAATACAAAACATTCAATGTTTCAGTGTTTTGGTTATTTTTGGGTGTGTGTTGCATGTGAGGAAGTTTGGGTTTTTTGTGCTTCTGTGACTAATCACCTGATTACAGTGTGAGCTTGTCAGATAAAATGCAGGGGTTTCCTAACAGACAGACACAGTACAGTAGTGCAACAAGGAAGCTGCTCTAGAAAGTCTTGATTAGAGAAATACGCTGAAAATCTGTTTTAGGTCTGGAAGGCAGTAACTTGCACTCAATTATTTGTTCCTTATGAGCTCAGATTGAGGAGCTATGTTCTCAACAAAGACATTCATTTTGCGGAAGACTTCACAGGCAGAGGATTTTACAATAGGAAAAATAGCAGTCACTATTGAATTATATAAAACTCCACAAAGCATGTTTATTTGTAATAAGATGTGGTATCTCAGTGAAACATGCTTTTCCTTGGGTGCTGTCCATCCACGTCATCCACGTCAGTTATACAAAACCTCAACAAGTACAATGATACAGTGACATTTTACAGAAACACATATTAGCCAAAACTCCTTGTTAGTTAAAATGCACAACAGGAAGCAATGGAAAGTATTAAATAAGAAAAAAGAGATAGAAATTCATCAATAAATAAGTACCATATAAGAAAAAGAGGATGGATTTGTTGGATAGCAGAAGCAGACAGAAAATACAATAGAGGGGCATGACATGTAACAAAACATGCAGTGGCCATGTGCCAATGCAACATTCACCGTAACTAATCTTTATTTGTAAATGCAGACCAAATATCACATTTTTGAGCAAATGAGTGCCATACTCTCTACTTGGGTCAGTTGAAAAGTGGAAACATGTAACCTTGCAATTAATTCCAGTGAAAGTTACTCAGTGGGAAAACTGCTGAAAAAGATTTTAAGGATTCCTGCAGAAAACTGCAGTTCCTTGGATGGCCACTTAACAAACAACAACAACAAAAAACAAACAAACAAACAAAAAAAAAACCCAACCCCCAAACCCCACCGGACGAGGCTCGTTGCGTGTATTGCGTGCTCGTTGCGTCTGTCAGTTCGAGCAATATGCAGCTATTCTATGTTCATTTAATGTATCAAACCCTACAGGCTCTGCTATGGTCCGTTTCAGAAGTGTCCAAGAAGTAGCTCTCTGCTCGGCTCCGTGTTGAGTACGTGTCTGTTCTACTTTTGACGCTTGACGCGAGCAGCCCGCGTCAAAGACACTGACCCTACACAGACCACCTCGAGCGGGCGGAAGCCAGACACCGAAATAGAGAATCCGATGGATTTTCAAAATGAAATACCCTGTGCAAACTGCCGTTTGTAAAAACAGACAAAAGCAAAACTAATTAACTACGTAGCATATTTACACATGTAGAAGCATGTTTAGAAGAACATACACCGGGAAAAAGGCCAAATCTATTCTTTTTGCTGTGAGTGGGTTAAACCCAAAACATGTCATGAACGTCATCCGTAGTTTTATGAAGAGCCACTTTGAAGTTCAAAATCTGTGGCTCTGGCTGCCACCATGTTGGTAGTCCTGCGTTGTCCACCTCCTGGCTAATCTAAAAATCAGCAGAAATGACTGGAGCGGGCTGAATGACACCTGGGTGCTCTAATACTGTAAGCCACCTGTAACAGCACTTACCTGTCAGTCAAAGCACCCAAACTGTTAATTATGCATAACTTTAAGCCTTAATAAAATTGAGTGAGTGAGTGAAAAAAAAAAAAAAAACCAATTCCTCAGTACAGTTGTCATGAATGGAGAAATGTTTATTTCTGCTGTGAAATTGGGCATTTTAATATGAGCAATTATGGAGATTGATTCACTTCCAGAGTGAGTGGCCGCTCGAGGAATTACACTTTTTAGCACTCCTATGTTGGCTTCATTTCCCAGCCCAGGAGCTGGCAGCTTGCAAAAGCCCTATTCTTACAATATAGCTCTGAACAAAACTCGGGTGAATCCTGAATGTAACTTTAATGTGCCTGCTTAGTTGGCTAAAAAGCCACAACAAATAAGACAACTCTGGAGTGACTTGAAGGTTTGGAGGACCTAGCCACCTCCCCGCAATCTCAGCCCCGGCGACTAGCTAACGTGACCTGCAGTCTGTTCACTAAACATACAGAGGTGAAACTGACTGCAAGCCTCCCATTCAACTTCTGGTAAGACAGCAAACAAAATTTTTGGAATACTAGTGTAATACTAGGATTAGAAACTGTACTGTTTGATTAAAGTAGAAATTGTTAGTTTTTTTTAAATTTTTTTTTTTACCACAGCCGTTTTGTACCACCCAGGGCATCGGGGAATAGTGACAGGAAGCAGAGCTGGGCAATGTAACTTTGCTTAGCAGCATCTATGGACATAACGACAGAAGTGAAAAGCCAAAGGTGACGTTAACGCAGCGGTTCTCAAAGTGTGGGGCACGCCCCACTGGTGGGGAATAGAGACGTGACAGGTGGGGCGTGCCAAACGGGAGGAAATTTCCCTTTTTATACCTATCTTTATCCAGACATCCCCACTCTCCTGGAAGTTCCGGGAGTCTCCCGCCACTACCATATTGGTAGTGGCTCCCTGACGCCCGCAAATGAGATCCATTCTCCCGTAATCTGGAGCAAGACCAGACTAGACTAGAGAGTGATTGTGCATGTATGCATGTGTGTTTGTGTGACTATAAATGCACCGGGTGTGAGAGCAAAGCATCCTTGTGTTGTTGCATATTAGACCGATCACCCGGCATATTTATTGTAGTGAAAAAAACTTTCTATTTGAACTTGAACTTGATGCAAGTTATGACACAGCTGCACTTTTATTTTCCCTATTGTTGAACTTGGTTTAATTTGATGGTATTAAGTTATAATTTAGATACAACATGATGTTACTTGAAAATCTTAAGCTTGGTGTATTTCATTAGCATTGTGTTGGGGCGATGGGGGCAGGTGGGGCTTGAAAATTCCCCCTCGTCCAAAGTGGCGAATGACCAAAAAAGTTTGAGAACCACTGCATTAATGGAAGAAGCTAAGAAGAGAAAAGGAGAGAGTGACCGAACAAGAAGCTGATAGACAAGAGTAAATCTGGTGCTGACATTTAGTTGTTGACGAAAGATTTGTTAAAGTAAAGGGTTAAAGACAGACACCAAACTGGGCTTCTTGCTGTTGGACTAGTAAGTAATATTAGCTGGCTGCAATGTCTTGTGTTGTTGCATTTACTTGTTTTTTGTCTTTTAGCAACGTTTTAGCATTACGTGTTATTCTGTTTACATTTTGCAACATTACAAGTTACAAGGCCTGGTACTCTTAATTCCCCGTGAAAGCCCTTTTAGTCTGTAAGCCCATAAAGTCTCGAAGGAGAAATGACTGCTCAAACGGTCCTTTAAACAACAATAGGCTTCCCAAATGTTAGCTTGGCCTCTATTACCACATCAAGAAAACTTGACTGATTACTCAGCATTTTATTCTGGACGAATGAAGCCTATAATCTAGCCACTTATTCAAATAACGACTGAAATGAATTGTCTTTAGATAAGTTTCATATTTAGACTGATGCCTCGGCTTGTATGTCCAGATGTCATAGACGTTATATCCCACCTCAGGAAATGAACAGAAGTTTGGTTTTTGGATACGGCCACCTGCTGGAAACACAAAAAAGTAAATCAAAGTCGCACCAGCTGCTTGCTTATAGCGCTTTTGTTGTCTTCATTCATTATTGGTTTTGTGACCAGAACATTACCATATAAACCAGTGCTGGCACACTATGGTGTATAGTCCATCATGCTGCATGGTAGCTTGAAGACACCTTTTGATTCTTGAATCGAATAACCATAAAAAATGCTTCTTAGGAGCCTCATAGTTTTATGAGTCATTGGGTGTTACTGATTCAAAGTCATTCAGAAAGAGGAAAGTACAGCACATGTGCCAGTCAGTATTATACCATGCAGGAATATGAAAACCACAGGAAAAAGATTTGACTACAATTATTATGACTTTATGTTTCATCCGTACTTAATTCTGGTCTTTTGTCAAGCACAACAGACCAATATGATGACCCAAATGGTTATTATAGACTATATTGTTGGCCTGAAACTCACTTGAGGCAGTGTGGTGGCTGATGCCCCACATCGTTGCACTCACAAAGGGCCAAACAGTAATTCCTCTATGATCCAGCTCAAAAGAAAAAGCAGATCACCTCACCATACAGATCACTGGCTTTGATTTAAATTCTCTACAGACCTCTGACGTATTTTTGAATGTGGTCCACTCTAAAACTGAATATTTGACCTCTGACCTGTTAACTCATTCCTGCTGGAGTATGCACACATAACACTTCACTCTCATCAAATGCTGTCTTTGATCAATCATGATGTCAAGTGGCTCTCAGATCTTAATTTCTGAAGTCAATACCTATTATGTACATTCAGTGCATCCAGTGCCTGAATGTTTAGAACAATGTCAGTTTATTCTGGCGTGTTTTCCTGTTTGGTTCTTTTGGGCCGGTCTGAAAGCTGCCAATCGAACTCTGATGGGGACTAAACAACCAGACTGAGACCACATGAAAAGGAGGGTCAGAGTTAGAAGTGGTCTAGTGGTGTGGTTTGTTTGCGGTGTAAAAACAAAATGAACAATACACAGGATTTTATTAGAGCAGATATGTTATTTTAGCATGAATATAAAGGTCCAGTATGTAAGATTTGGGAGGCTCTATTGACAGAATATGGCAGAAATGACTTCCTCCCGACAAAATCAAAGTAATGGGAATATTTCCAGCCACTGAATGTAAGCTTCTCTATCTTCCAAACTAGCTACTTGGTGAAGTGCATGGGCGAAGATTACAAAAATATACAACAAAAGTAAGGTTGTAACAATGTATTGTTTGGGGGTTAATTGTAACAGTATTACATAAATTTTATTGGTAATTAATTACACTATTCATTAAGTAATATTAGTAATAGTTTACTGCCCAACACTGCACAAGATACCCCTTTTAGCACGAAGGGCACCGTGTGTGGCCTGGGATCAGAATGTATTGGATTGTTCGGAAAGAGAAGAACTCGAGTTACCACTCAGTAATCAAATATCAATGACTTGCTTTACTTTCAAAAAACCCTAAAGGCTGAGAATGATGCAAAGTACCTATTATCCTTCAATGCACTATACACTCAACTAGGGCACATGCTTGTGTTGGATTGTGGATGAAAGGAATTAGCTTTTTAAAAAAAATGTGACTGCTTACTGTTATTCTCCCCTATTTGCACCTCATTATATTGAGCATTTACCGTTACTATGAGTATTAATACTTTCCTCATCAGACACGGTTGGCGTGAAGTCAGTCCATCTCCACCCATTTATTTGCTTATGCTCAAATGGAAACAAGTGTGTCGGTGGAATCAACACATGCATTTTCCTCAAACTGGCTGGTGAACAGTTTGTTCCTAATAGTAACGTCTTCACAGGCAAGAAAAGCAACTTCCAGGGACTAGATTGAATACTCCAGTTATGTGGAGGGGAGCCTCATGCTTTTATTTGAGAATAGAATAAACACTGAGTGTGTTTTATAGAGCTTAAGGACACATTTCCTATGCTTTTCATAATTTCCACATACTGTAAGGAACCTTGTGACATTACGGCCACACCCAAAAAATCATGTAGATGTTGAAGAAAACGTCCACTGGTTCCAGTTTTTATGCCTAAAGTGATAAAAAAAAGTTGAGTGATTCTGTCGCATACCTGTCTGTGTTATGAAAGCTGTTCGTTATTAATGAGAGCAATAAGAGTTAGGGCAGCTTTTAAAACCATCACAGGAAACAAGCTGTACTTTCATCCTCCCACATGAAGTCACCTTGGTGGGATGCATCAAAGAATCCCTTTGCCACAGATGTCAGCTCTGCCCTGCCTTGACATCTCAGACAATTGTTAAAGGCTGTGAGTGTGACATTAACATTACCCTACAATTTAACTATTAGTCCTTGTGACTAGGAATGGTTTTGATTTGGAGGGTCTGTGTTGGGTTAACTCACTCACAAAGGAATATATGTGAGACATGTTTCCTAAATGATGAAGGAATATTTGGATGTAGTCAATCAGCCGGCTTCTTGCTTTGATCTTAACTCTCAACATTGATGAATGCAGTAAAAAAAGAATTGATTTTACATTGTTAATATATGTGGTCGCCAACTTTTGTTAATGAAGCACCTTAATCGTTCATTATTTTAGGAATTTCCTGCTTATCAGATCTCCATGCACTCTCGGGAGGACATTCAACAGCTTGTAACCCAATGAACATTACAACAGTGGTTGCCTAGCACCACCATAACAGTGCAACGCTTTGCAGGAAATATTGGTGGTGTGAGTAATGACCCACAGAACATGAATGCAATGGGCCAGTGTTATAAATACTTCCATATGGTGCACTTTTTTTTTTATATAATAGTGTATGTAAATACATTATGCAAAGATAGTTCAGTGGGGTAACAGAGGTGCTCCTGCTGTTACAGCTCAGATTTCAACATTAAGTTACACAGATGTAAGGAGTTCATTTCACAGTACACTGTCCTCTGGGAACAAAGTCTGTTTTCACTCACTGACAGTAAAATGCAGCACCAATCCTCCCTTTATTTGGACTGGACTTCAGTTCAACAGCAAAGTGCTGGAGTTCAGCAGCAAAGTGCTGCTGAGGGTTCTTTCCTGTTGCACATTATGGCCAATCAGCATCCCATTATTTATACATTTTATACGTATGCTTTAATGTATACACTACTCTTCTAGTGTTGATAGTTGGTAGATATATACAAAGTATGCTATAAGTTTGATGTGGGAAACATGTTAAATACTCCAGCAAACTGCTAAATGCTCCTGTTTGGTGCTGGGTAGGAAGTGCAAAGTATGTTTATCAACATCATAGACTGTATAAAACATGGATGACATATCTGTGACGTCACCCATAGGTTTCTGAAGAGCTGTTGTGAAGCTCAGAGTGTGGTTCTGGCCGTCACCATCTGGGTCAAGGGCCAATCTAAAAATGGGCAAAGACATGGATCATGGGTGGACCTGAGGTGGGCTGAATGAAGCCTTGTAAAGCAAAGCAACCATGATGTTAATTATGAATAACTTTAAGCCTTAATATAATTTGAACTGGCGTTATATAAACATTCAGCCTCAGTACAGTTGTCATGAACAGGACAATTAGCTATAGAGACCTTTTTTGTACTTTTTTGTACCAGGTTGTGAACATGAACCCTTATTTCTGCTCGGCTTGTGGAGATAAACTCTTTCTGTAGCCAGCCTCAAGTGGCCAATTGAAGAACTGCACTCATTGGCACTGCCGCAGAGGCTTTTTTTTTTTTTTTTATACTGAAAACAGCACCCCACTGTGGCTGAAAACAAGTTTGATGAGAACAAAGTTGCAGGATGGAAAACAAAACAATGAGCCAAAGGAGGGTAAAAGGCAGATGGGTGAAAATTCCCTGTGTGTTCACCACTAGCGGTTGTGTGTTCATGAGCGACACTGATCACTTTACAGAGTCATTTGATCCATTGTAAATGTAAAAACATTCATTCATGTTGCTTTGCGCCAGCCTCCTGAAATCAACATTATATAACTTTTCTACCATACAGTAACACTTCAGTGTCATTCTGATGCTACACTGACTTGTGATACATCCTTCTAATGTTCTCCTGAGTTTCCTGATAAACAGTAAAGTAACTGTTGTGATCTGTAGCTGGTCTTAGCTGGTTATCTCTGCTCAGTTAGCTGTGCTTCCTCGGGCTGGGTGCTCAGAGCGCAAGGGAGAGTTAGTGTTTACACTGGCGGTACAGGAGCTTTGGACTGCTGAGAAGAGGAAGTTTTTAGGCCTGGGACAGGGTGTATGCTGACGGAGACTGGCGCTGATGTTAAGCGATGATGAGCAGGCAAGAGGCTGCCAGGTAAGAGTAAATCTAGTAAATGGCCGAAAGACAGACTAGTAAGTAAGACTAGTAAGTAATACTAGCTGGCATTTTTTAAAAATAAATTTAGTATGTAGTTGGGACCAAACTACACCCTTCCATGAACTCTGATGTGTTTTTCCATCAGCTACATCTAGAAACATGGCACATGCAATGTGTAGTTTGAGGTTTTTGATCATAAAAATGAACTCATAAGCCATGTCATGGGCTGCATTTGCTGAATTTTAATTGTATTGTGTTGTTGAGACACTTACATTCGTGGCACTATGTCATTGCTTTCCCTTTCACATTTTCAATTTCTGCCAGAATACTGTCTTGCACATTCTTCTGTGGGGGATTTGTGAGACCTCTTGCCAAAATGGCTTACAGACAATGCGTCATATTTATTTGTCGAGACACTGAGATGTAAATTGACACAACATGTTAGCATTCATTAATAAACCATCTTCAAGACGAACTTGCATAGCTTAAATCACTTTATCAGTGATTACTCAAACCGCATAATGTTTTAAGTGTTATTTCAGTATAGCAAGAAAAAGTCCCTGCTACTCATTGAAATTTCTTTCTTTGGTTTCTAAAAACAAATGATACCTGAAATGTAGGAAATAGGGTTCTACAGTAGTAGCTGGAGAAATGGCAAAATGTAGGAAAAGGTAAGGATGAAAATCCCGCTCCAGACTTGTGACATCATCCTCCCCATTGCTCACATCCAGACCAAACAGGGCTATGTGTCTGGTTTTCATTTACCCCCCCCCCCCCCCCTTCACTCCTCTCCCTCCTCTTTTTCTTTTTTCCTTTCTTTAGAGAAAGTGGGAGGAGGAAAAGAGAGGTGGCAGAACTCCAGGAGTTTGGAAGTTTGTCCCATCCCAGCCTTGAACTCAGCACCACAGCTCCTCTGGTTTGAGACCGGGCGGGTGTCTGTCTCTCTCTGTCTCAACCATTTCCTCTCTTCACTCAGGACCCCTCTTTCTGCACATCTCTTATCAGTGGCCTTATCACCGCCTTGTTCAGCAGCCTTCCTCTGGAGGGTGCTGAAAAAGCCAGCAAGGGGATTTTACCAGGAGGATAATGAACAAAAGTCTAGCTTGCATTTTACAGAATTGATCATTTTTCTTCAAAAACAAATAGAGTGGAGTACAGCTACTTCAGCTCAGGGTAAGTTTCTTATCTGCTATGTTATGTCTGCTTGCTTTTTACAAATGCATGCCTAGTTCATTCCTCAGCTTTTACTCTTTTAAGGATTGACCTTGATTGCACTTTATGTTGATTATAAATAGTGCATTGACCATAGACTAGTTTCTAGTCATAACATGTAAGCGTATGATGGGTGTCATAATCACAGGGTTGCAGAGAGTTTTTGGCTTATAGCTCATAAATATCAGACAGCATGAGTTTAGCAGCATGGCTGAAACCTATACTTTAGTGGTGAGAGTGCTGCAAGGGCAAGAGGTGAGCTGCAGTTAGGGTGAAGAAGGCAACCTCAGCAATGTTACATACGCTGCATGTGAGTGTAGAGGGGTGTGTATGCTCTCTTTTTCCTCTCCAGTAGTTTTAAAATGTTGCCCTTCTGTTTGACATTCCCAAAGTTTAATTTATTGCACAGTTGTCAAGTAATTGTAGTGGGGAGAGATACTCTAAAGTGTCAAGTTGTGATGGATAAGTGTGTTAGAGTATTGAGGCTGTACAGTGTTGGTTCACACTGATTCATTTCAGTTTATCAAAGGTTTGAACTTTGTACGGTCAAATGCACATTTTGTGTAATTAATGCTTCATGTAATGCAACAGATTGTTGAAGTCTCCTATCAAAACCTGCTGCTGTATCTCACATTAAGAAATGTCACTGAACATCTTTCAATGCCTCATTTTTATTTTGAAATGCTCTTTTGTTCCTTCAATTAAATCTAAACAGGGAATATGTTGGTAATGGTACAGTCACATCTAAATGTTTAAAAGTGGTCCACACCCACTTGCGCGCTCTAAAGAAGAGTCGTTGGATGGGTAGATGTTTCCATTGCAGCAGTAGCCCAAAACCACACCCTCTCTGAAACGAGTACAGGAGTGAAAAAGTGTGAAGAAAGTGTTTTCCACACTACTGGCCAGATGAACCAGAAGGGGTTTGGTCCATTCGACAAAAGAGGTGGAGCGGGTGGTGGTGGTGGTGGTGGCGTTGGGCTGTAAGGGTTTAGTGGACCAGGTGTGAGCCATTAATCTTCCACTTCTCCTACAAGACCATCCAAGTAGAAACTGAGGAATTCAGCTGTGTCTTCAGTGCAGTGTTTAGCATGTGGGATTTGATGTACGAATTAAGTTGTTGTCACAACTTTATGATATTAAATTGGACATTTGTCATAAATACATCTCATGAGCTATACCACTTCCACGTAGTTTTATGTTTGCATGTAACCCGTTGCTATGATACAGAGAGGAAAAACTTGGTCACCGCTCAATAGAAAGAGGAAACTTGGTGTGCGCTCCAGATTTGGTTTTATGTGTTTGAAGCATTTTCATAGAATTTACTACCTCCACTGTGACAATGCTACAGCTCCCTTTCGGAGTTAGTATCTAAATTCTTATTGGCAGAGGGACATCAGGATGATTCCTAATAACAGAGGATTTTTTTTATATACTGCATAAATCAAGCATTAGTGTGTTTTATGACTACTCTGCTCTCTCCAGCTTTTTGTCTTTTTTTTCCATTATGCAGCACAGATGACTGGAAAGTTGGAACATTTTTCAGAAAGGTCTAGTCTCAGTTGTTGTCTAGTCTCAACTGTTGCTCCAATGTCCTTCTTTTAAGGAAACAACCATCTACAACAGTAACCATTCGGACTATTATGCATGATGCATCAGTTAGTGAGAGCACCAGGTTTGTGGGTGATGATAGCATTACGTTTTGGTCATGTTGGACTTTTTGTGGCCATTTTGAGGTGTTGATTGATTGATTAACAACACATGACCAATTGGCTACAAGGTCCATATGGAGAAAAGTGAGTCTTACTTACCTTACTGATCTCATTACCTGAATGTCACATTTAATACTTGAACTCAGCCCTAACCCTGCAGGCTTGGATTGGCCATGATTCTTGAACACACATCTGCTAGGTGTCAGACGGACTAATACACACCAGCTGTATAGGAACTGCCCGCCCAACCTTCCGCCCACGCCTCTTTTTTAACTTCATCGTTCATCCTCCTCTCATCTGTACCACACATGTCACATCACAATTCTTCCAGTTGAAGGGTGGGTTGAGTGTGCATGTCCACACAGTCTTACGATTGTTTCATAAAGGCAAGGTAACTTATACATACTGTGTGTATGCCAGTGAGTGGCAGTGTTGAGCTGTTAACTAAAATAGATATGACTCACATCCCTTGTAACTTATTTTATTGATCTCTTAGCTTGGATTTATGCACATCTTCTTCTTGTTGACAGTATAATTGATATGTACATGCTTTCAGTCTGTAATTAAGTGTTAAGGGAGCTGCTAAAGTTGAGGCAATTTGTCAAAAGGACCCTTTAAGCCCAGAGCATAACATGTGGGCTGCACACGCTTTAATGATTTTATGATTTTGATCATAGATTTTTGTAGATTTCTGCTGTACACTGGTTGAGGCGTTAGTCACCAAATACAGATTTGTCAGCGTGGCAGCTTCTCTATAGCTATGCTCACATGCAACATTTTAGTATCTGACAGAATATATGTGTCTGCACTGGGAAACTAGCACACTTCCTATAATATTAACACTTGAGTGTTGCCTTTGAACATAAATCAAAGAGCAGAAATGTTATTTTTTTCACCTAGTTCATGAAGATACTGCATTGACACTACTTCATTGTCTCTGACAAGAGTTTGTTCAGATGTGTATGGGAAAGGTCTGTATTTAATCTTTGTTTGAATTAGAGAATCTAGACTTCTAAAAATCACATCTATATTACTTTGAAACACCAAAATATGAAAAACACCACTCAAGCAAATAATTCTGAAACATGCACATAAACTTGCAATAACTGTTTTAGTCAACTTGGGGGCAGTAAAAACAAGCTGTAAACAGGAAAAAAAAAACATGCACGTTATCCTTTTAGCTCTGTTTTAGTCTCCACCAACTCCTGAGGAAAATATCAGGCTTTTTAGCTGTGATTTGATGCTGATGAGATTGAGCCAAAACAGTGAAGCCAAAACAATTAGCTGAAAGATGCTTTTTTGGCTACTAAAATACTTTTTAAAAAAATGCTTTCTTTTGTAGTAAATCTCATGTTTAGTTCAAACATTTTATTGACAGAGTCACGTCATCTTTTGGTGTAAAAATATTGGTGTAAAAATGAATAACGCTGGTATATGTCATTGAGGCTAATGTAGTTCTGTGCTGCACTGCACTGAAAGCTTGTGTGAGTGTGTTTACGTATGTGCATGTTTGTGTGTGTGTGTGTGTGTGTGTGTGTGTGTGGTCTTTGCAATAAATGAGTGTGTTGAGGTCCAGCTGTAAACTTGCTTCAGAGTGCTCATGGGCACATTGCAGTGTCTATCTTGCTCTGTAAATACAAACGGACACTGACACAATCCTGCTATATACAATGTACAGAGCAGTGTGTGAACATAAACTGCTCACTACTTTAATGCTGCGCTCTCTTTGCAGCCTGTCACTTTATGCTGGTGACTGGATTACGCATAAAGATTAAGTGGTGACACACCATATCGTAGAGACACACAAGTGGACGTGCTAACAGGTCATAACTCCTTGGCTTTTACACCTTTTTAGTATCATTACACTATGATGAGATATATGGCTGTCTCTGCTATGCGAACAGGCTCCGACATGCTACAGTATATGATGGATGACCAATGATATGTCATGTATGAGATTTTAAAAAAAAATCTTGCTTTGGCGACTCTCAGTGGTAATAACTAAAAACACAGTCTCATAGACTAGAGCGCATGTTGAAATTCCTCAACTTCACATGGATCTTCTCACATGGGAGCCCTCACTATACTTGTTACTGTCATTGTCTTATTCTTCTCCAAATAAAAACCTCCCAAAAATTCCTAAGATGCTCATCACATAGTTTGGAGGGGTTGCAGTTTTACATGGTGTACGCAGTAAGTCTGTTTTTCAGAAAGAACAGATTAACAATGCAGTCATTGAGTTCCCCAGGAATGCCAGAATTCATGTTTGTTGCAAATGATTTGGGCTGAGACCAAATAATAATTTTGAGATGCTGACAGAGACTGAGATTCATACCAGAGAGTATATGTAACAATGTATCAGTGAGCAAATTAAAAGTTGCCTTTTTTATATTAAAGCTGCACTTATCAATATATTTTTAGTAACAAAGGATTGAATGACAATGTGTAATGTAAATGTTCTTTGTAGTAACAATTCTACAAAGAATTATCAACCAGCTCTGCACTTGACAATTCTCAACATAGTCAATGGGTTTTTATCTTTTAGCTCATAACTTTAGATTAATGTCTTGCAAATTTACTGTTTTGGTTCAGTCTCTCAAATTAATCTAATTTCCAGCAGCATCAGGTAGCTGTTTTCAGTGAAAAAAAAAAAAAAAAAACACTCAGCAGTGCAGCATCAAACAGCAGACACAGTTAGAGACTAACTTTAGGGAACACAGTGGAGCATTTAGCTGCCAAAGAGACAGATGTTTCCCTCAGGAGTTGGTGCAGACCAGAGGATTGCCACAAACAGCCCAACTAAATAAATGAAATATAAAATATAATAAATGCTAATGTTAATACCTCCAAATGTTTGTTCAGCTTGTTTCGAAGATCAAGTGGCAAAAAAGAGGAAAAGATTAATGCACCTTTAAGACAGTGAAGTAATTTGCTTTCTTTATTAACTTTTTCTCCAATGTAATCCCCCATGCTGCTGTTGTTTTGTCTGCTCGTATCAGTGAAAACAGGAGTCTTGTGTGCTGCTGTGTTTTTTCTGTGGTGGTAAGGGGAAGCCATAGTTTTGACACATTGGCCAGGCCTGGCAAACTCTGCAGAGAAGTGGCTTTTGAGTGACCTGAAATCACATGAGCATGAGTGGAGAACACAAACATCTGTTGCAGTGTCCAAGAGAGATTAGATTTCCTTGAAATAAAGGAACTTAGTGATTTAGGCCCTAAATGTGGATAGTGACAGCATTGGGGCATTTCTGGGATACACATTTCTCATCACATGCGGGAATTCTGTTCAAAGGATACTTATTTAGACCTTCCTTACTTGTTTGAAATATATTGTCCAAGATTATCACACTGTGCAGTCATATTTGTCTCTTCAGGCACTACAGAATGACTCCACCTGAATTCTTAGTTTTTAGTTCTGACCAAAAAGTGAGTACAAATGCACTGCTAGTTCTTTTTCCACCAATTCATCATTCTCATCTGTAAATGTGCTCTGCATAAACAGTAGACACAGCAAAGTATAAACATGTTGACTCCAACGAATGAAACTGAGTTCAGCTTTAAATACGTCAGCCATGCGTGTATAATTAATTATTGCTGTGTATTGTGGATGGCTTTGATTCAAGCCTAGCTGACCCAGGCTTTCCTATCCCTGTGAAAGGGTCTCTTTTTCTCCACAGCAAAACATAATTTAACTTAAATAGGAGTGAAGTGCATTTGGTCAAGATCACAGGGTAACTTGGACATTTTCCACAGCTGAGAGTTAATTGGTATGGATTGTTGGTGCCAAGATTTAGAATCAGACACAATGTAAGCCAAAGCCAAATCATGTTGCATGTTGCATTTCAGTCATGTGCAGCCTGTATCATGTTAAATCTGCCTCTGTTGATTGAAGTTGCTAGTCAGAATTTCTTTTCTTTTCTCTCAGTTTTTCTTTCGATAGCTGCAATGAGAAGCCTAATTAGAAATTGTTAAAAAAAAAACAAACAAAAAAAACAAACAAAAAAAAAACACTTCAGTAATCAATTTCTATGTGCCGTAATGGATTTTGTCATATTCCTATTACTGACTGGGTTTTCTTGGCTTTCCCTGGGGCATGGTCGATGTAATCTAAAGTTAAGGGAGGCAGGTTTATGACTGGAAGATTACCAGTTGGATTCCTGGACATGGATAGATTCATTAGAGTAGGGAGGTACCCTTAAGAAAGACCGTGAACTCAGAACTGCTCTGTAGTCAAACATATCGGGGCTGTGCTTCTACTGGGCAGCCCATTATTGACAATGTTTGTTGGCGTGTTTTGTTTTATATATGTCCAAACAGATAAATCGATTCAATCAAAGCGAAAGCAGAAAATAGGAGGGACAGAGTTCAACAATGCTTTTTTATTAGTTTTACATTCATATAATTTTGTAGCCTCACAAGTTAGATTTTCTCACACAGAAAGACACAAAGATATCTTCTGTATGTTACCTACCTACCATGCTCATGACAAAATTCAGATTACCAGTATACATTTTATGTTACTTAGAAATAGAAAATCAGGATCTATCACACTGTGTTATTCCTATATTTTCCACTAGAGGGTGTTAATAATTGTCAGTGTCTGCACAGTTGCCCTCCATCATTATAAAAACACATTGCTTTGTATACAATTTTTGGCACTGGAAAATCCAAACATGTTGCACATTATAGAAGTTCTCCTGTTTTATTCCCAATAACGTAGACACACAATAAACTTGTAATTACCTACATACTACTTTTCTTACAGTACACATTACAGTTGCTCTTAATTATGAGTTTTATTGTTTGTGCACCAGCAGGCACAGAGGCCGTTAAAGAGACTTCTCTAGGACTCTAATAGTTGCCTACCTTCACTCCCTCATCATTAGTTTAATGGAAGGCTTTTTATTTTCAGTCTTTATATGGTTGTGTGAACATTTGATTTTGAGTTTTGCAGTTTTAAGTTTACTTTGCTGTGTTAAAATGTAATTGCTCGTGCTCCTGCTCTTGAGTCTTTTTGGACTTATATTATCACCTCAGGGTGGTCTGAAATTTAATAGGTTGTGTGTGTGTGTGTGTGTGTGTGTGTGTGTGTGTGTGTGTTCTCTTGGCCTGTCCACCATTGTGAGAACCATTGTGAGTGTTAGACGAAGAGGAAAGTTATGCCAATTCCTCATTTTCAAAGGGTTGTTTGAGGGTTAAGATTAGAAGTTAGATTAATGTAGAAAATGAGATACAATGTATGTAATGAGGTAATGATAAAACATCTTATTCAAAGAAATAAAAAAATAAAATCTATAAAAGGTGCTAGGGAAGTCTTAATAAATAACATTGGGAATAAAACAATGATCCCAGCCTCTCAGTATGCTATAATATGATTTCCCCCTCTGGCTTTGACCAGAGTCAGCCCTTCTTAGCTGATTTAGGTTTGTTCAGCTTGTGAGATACTGGTCCCAGGGGTTTCAGATATAGGGGTGGCATGTAGGTAAACGGATTGGAGTGAGGTTAGGTTCAAGCACAGGGGTTAGGGTGTGGTTTGGTTAAAAAGAGTCTATGTATGTAGGAGTGTGGTTAGGGTAAGAATAGTTGATATGAGATAGAGAGACAGGTCACCAGCTGAAAGAAAGCCCTCCCCTTGGTCAATGTAAATACATTTACATTGGGATTTTTTTTTCCCAAAGTGACTTACAAAAAAGGAAAAAAAAAAACTGTGTAACTGTGATGGTTAGGTTTAGGGATACAGGTCATGGAATGAATAGTGTCAAACAGAGTCCTCACAAGTATGAAAGTACAGGTATGTGCATGTTTTTGTCTAGATTTCTTCATGAGGACATCTTGGTGTGATGAGGACATTTTTAAGGCTTATCATTACTCACTGACTGCAGAAACATTCATGTGTTTGAATGTGTGATTTAGGCAGTATTTATTGATATCAAAATTGACAGACAATGCTGTTTGTAACTTGCTTAAAGAAAGTTTGACTATAACTACTTTAACATAAGTTACATGCATACTTGTATCATATTTGATTTTATGTTTGAAACATTTCCTGTAATATTGGCTAAATTGGTAAACTACAGATTATTTCTTTCTTCTCTCAACCTCACACCTTTATTCCATGAGCTGAATCTATAAGGTCAGTAGTGAGCCATGTATGACCTTCCTTTCATTTCCTGCGACATTACTTAACATCGCAATGGGGGAAAATCTGACTAAATAGAAAACACACACCCCTGCCGTGAAGCCGGACTTTCCAGTCCAACAACCCCCTTAGGAACACATTATTTTGTGAGCTGGAAAATACAGTCTTTGCCAAGCAGAGTTAATTACTAAAGCACGTTGGCTGGTCGTTTTAACAGGTGGTTTTGATTATTACCACTCTTCAGGTCTGCTACTGATATAACAACACATGGTGCAGCTCCTTTACCTACAAATCAAAACCAAAATGTCAGAAAAGTGCTGATGATTCAATTTTCATTTTTTGTTCAAACATAGCAGATTTTAATGCCAGTTGTCATGCCTGTTTTAAAGCTTGGGCGTCATGTACATGCCACACTTGCCAGCCATGCTTGCTTGGACACAGTGACACTTCAGCAGTACTAGCAGTAGAATATCTCACAGCATACACTGCAAAAATGCATTTTTCTCTTGTGTGGTGTGTCAGAGACTAAATGTTGCCCTCTTGGCCAAGTAGACAAACTTATGCAATGTTGTGTGTTATATTTAGAGAAGCAGAAAATAGGGAGTACAAAAAAAGGATATCCCTATGAGTCAAACTTGCTTACCAAACTGTTCTGGAAGTGCAAGGATTGGACAGGCTACTCTAACTGGCTTTGTGGTATTCGCATAGAGCAGGTCTATGTGTTTCCTGGGTCATTTATTTTTTTTCTGGTTTTACAGGTGCCCCCTTTGCTGTTTCGGTGATAGAAGATGAGGAGGCATCGGTTGTTACCGCTGTGTGCCCTCCTGGGCATCCTGTTTGCAGGACTCCTCCCTCGCCTTGATGCTCAGGATGGTAAGTTGAACTTAGTTAAGCTGTTTTCAGCAGATTGTGCTTATTATGCAGATGATCGATCTGTATTTAATGCTTTTTCAGTTTTCAGCAATGCTCAGTAGGATCATTTTTCTGTTTTTGCTCTCCAAGAAATATATAATCTACAGAATCTAAAGAAAGGTGGGATTTATAAAAGTGGTTATGCCATCCTAATAAAACAAAACACATTCATAAGATAAGGTAATGTTTTTTTTTTTTTTTTTATTATTTTTAATGAGCATTGTTGGTAAACTGGCTATTTTTCAGTTATTAGTATTATTTTTGTTTTTAGAACAGACATAACACAAAAAATAAAAGGCCTCAGGGATGTTCACTTAGATGCTTTTGATAATGATGTTGTCACACATAGAATTTCAGTTGTATTGTGCAACAGCATTAATGTTTGGCACCAAATCAATATTGTGGAACCAAACACAAAGCATCTATTCACAAGTCTTCACTTCTGTCCTCCAAACACTCTTTTTTGAAGATTGTGCACAAGGGTTGGCAGCTGACATATACTTTCTAGTGGATTCGTCCTGGAGTATTGGAAAGGAGAACTTTGAGCATGTCAGACAATTTCTGTACAGCTTGACACAAGCACTTCACCAGGTTGGAGGGGACAGGTTTAAATTTGCCCTTGTGACTTATAATTACAAGCCGGAAACTGAGTTCCAGCTCAACAGCTACTCCACAACACAGGGAGTCTTGTCACACATCAAGGCTATGTCTTACCGTGGTGGGGGCACCCGAACTGGCCTGGGCCTGGATTTCCTGATTCGTACACACTTAACCACTGCTGCGGGCAGCCGTGCTGTTGAAGGAGTCGCTCAGGTGGTGGTGGTGCTAACAGACGGGCGCTCTCAGGATGATGTGGCCATGCCAGCTCAAGTGATGCGGTTTGCGGGCGTGGAGGTGTTTGCAGTTGGAGTTCAGGATGCAGTGGACTCTGAGCTCAGGGAGATGGCTAGCCATCCCCACAACACTCATGTGTTCAATGTGCACTCTTTCCTGACTTTGCGGGATATAATTCAAGATTTAGTAGTGGGGCTTTGCGGCGCAGTGACCCGGTCAGGGGGTGCTCCTGTGGCAAACGAGGCCCCCGTGGCTGGAGGAGGGACAGGTAATGAAATGGGACCAGTGTCACTACCATACTAATGTGTCTACATGTGCAGGAAGAAGCTGCTGCATATGTGGTCGTGACTGGATTTTATTATTAACACAATGAAGTATTTTTTTTAACCACAATAACCTTTCACTATCCACCTGCAAAATTAACATCACTTGTTTTGTCTTAATATCCCCTAAATGCTTTAAAAATCACAATAAGATCTGCATGTGATTGACACTGTCTTAGACAGAGAGCCAGAACGAATACACTGAGTGAGGATCAAGAGATCTGTGTTGGCATACAGCAATAAACTCAGTTGAAATTTAAGACAGTATCTTCAGATGCCTATAGGTATTAGATACAACTATGTGAGAGGACACATATAGTGACACCACAGATTAACAACAATCCTTCAGAAAACCTTTGGAAAAAAATATGGTCTTGGGATTCCTTATAACATCACATCTGAAAATCAAACATTGAGCTTTTAACAATAGCTAACCACGCACAACTGCTTACGTGTCTTGCCCTTTGAATGTTTGTCTTTATCAGTCACAATGTCTTTCTGTGTAAAATATGTGCAATATTCTGTATTTGAAACAGTGATGAACCTGCATGAACTCATCCTTGACCTGCAAAAGAAGTACTTTGAGAATATTTTTATATGTAGATGTCCAGAAATTATGTGCAATGTTACACTACTGAAATAACAAAGCACATTTCTATGAAACTACATACATAAAAAAAAAATTAAAACACTGCAACTTTGCACACATGATTCAAATTAAGATGAATTGGAAACGAATTTGACATTTGACATTTAACATGTAATCACATGTAATATTCTCAAGTACTGTAAACTTGTAGGCACCAAGGATAGGTCACAGGATCATGACTGGTCACTTTATCTGAGGTCCGTAACAAGAGTCTGCATGGGAAGGCTGAACACAGTGGAGCTTTATCATACACAATCAACATATCACACAAATTTAATAAGGAATTTTATTTAAGGTTTATGATTAAACATTTTTTCTTTCATCCATTGTTTTTCTTTTAAATTGCATTTGTCATCATAGTCAAGCCTCGTGATGGTACACTTTTTTTCAACTTTGTTTTTTTTCTACACATTAAAATCAATAATAATTGTAATAAATTATTGTTATATATCCTTATTGCACAAATAATTATAATTAATTTATACTTATATTTTTTTACACATTTAAATACCAACAATACAAAGTAACAAGTCATTCAGTCACATTAAACATTTTGGCTATTTATCCATACAAGAAGTGGAGAATTACCTAATTTATACTGTCAGTGGTTGGTATTCATCCTGACTACAACACTACTGCGCTGCACTACAACAGTTACACTTATGCTACTGTAATCCATATCTAGTCAACAAAACTATTCTATGATCAGATGGCACATGGCACTATAGCTATCTTAGCAATCTTGACTAAAGTCTGCTAACCTACATGTAGAAAAAAAATCAGCAAATTACATCCCTTATGAAATCTCCTTGGTTCAGCCTACATGCAGTATGATGTGTTTTGCAATGTTGTTATTGATTTGTTCACTTTGAATGTCACTTGACACATGCAATGTTATGCTAGCACGAGTTCTTGTCCCTGTCTCACTATGTTAACGCTTTCACAAGTTCCATTTTGTTTTGTTTTCTCTCTCTCTCCTTAAAGCGCAAGATTCAGCTGACCTAGTACTCTTAATTGATGGATCAGAGAACGTTGGACCAGAAAACTTCCCCTTTGTGCGTGATTTGGTTATGAGAATCATTCAGCACCTTGATGTGGGCAGGGACACTGTTCGGGTGGCCTTGGCCCTGTACAGCGCCAACCCAGAGATAAAGTTCTATCTAAATACTTATGAGAGCAAATCATCAGTCCTGGAAGCTGTCAAGAGCCTGACATACTCAGGTGGCGACGAATCTAACCTGGGCGCTGCCTTGGAGGAAGTGGCTGAGAACCTTTTGAGCCAAACAGCTGGGGGCAGGGCAGAGGAGGGTGTGCCCCAGATGTTGGTGGTTATCAGTGCTGGGCCATCCACTGATGATACTGGTGTTGGTGACAGGGCCCTTAAAAGGGCCGGCGTTATTACATCGGCTGTGACGATTGGTGACAGTGCCACTGCAGATCTGGAAGCAGTTGCTACAGATAAAAGTTTTGTCCTGTCAGCACCTCATTTCAGAGAATTGGCAAGCATGGGTGACCAGCTGCTCCCATACATTCTCGGGGTAGCCCATCGCACCATTATAGTTCAGACTGAGGTCACAGAAGGTATGTAACTTCTCTGTAAATGTTGCCAGGGTATTGTGGTTGTGGAAGGGGACTTAAAAAATAAAAGCCCTAAAGGGTTCCTAATGAATATGTGATATAGTGTGCAAGGTAAGATATGCTTGTGCTAAACATGAAATTAGAATATTCTCAATGGAGGTGACAATAAAACAGTAAAGGTGACAATCACTAAATCTTTTATGTTCTTTAAAAAATAGTATCCAAATTTGTATTAATAATATTATTATTAAAATTATATGATTAAGTTATTTTTAATGACTACTTGCCAAAAATGTTCAGAACAAGCAGCAAGCTCATATATAGATAGATACATACATACAAGCCATACAATTATGTCCAAATTATGTCATGCCATGTCATGTCATATATACCTAAAAGTACCTAAGTATAAGTTCATTGGTATAGCTTAAAACATTTATATACAAGTATATACAAGTAAATAGTTAGTTTTGTATGAATGAAAAAAGTATAGTTTACATAAACTTCTGAGAAAGAAAATGTTTCAACAAATACACTTACACTTATATAATATACTTGTATATATAGGTTAACAAAAATAAATCAAATGATTTTATGAACTTTTATGAATGACCAGGACATAAAAATGAGAATAGAATGGCAGATAATGAAGAGCCAAAGTCAGTTCCAGGCTAGTCTCTGATTTGCAATGCATTATTATTTCAAATCTGTTGATTAATCATGTTGTTAAACATTATTTTTTATAATCTTAGGGTACCATATGGCTTGTTCATTTTCAGCTGTCAAAACATGACTAAACTGTAAATTTGACAAAATCAGAATTTTTGCCTTATAAGAATCCATCTTTAAGATTAAACATTTAGAAGGTGTCAGTCTTTTTTAGTTTAATATTAGTTAACACCTTATCTAATAGAATCCAATATAAATGAAAAATATAAATGTAATTATAGAATGTCTTTGGTTGGCTTTGTTAGCATTTAGTACTTACATTTAGTACAGATTTATTATTTGAACATTTCTTAAAATCAGGGGTTATTTTCATATTAATGTTTTTTTCTTTTCTTTTCAGCCTTGACTGCCGGAAAACGAGACGTGATTTTCCTAATCGACAATACAATGGGTACAAATGTCATCAATGCCGTCCGCGGATTCATCAAGCGGTTTGTCGACTCCGTACCAATTGGTCCAGATGAAGTTCAAGTGGGTGCAGTCCAGTTCAGCAATGTTCCTCAACTGGCGATGGATCTCAACACTTATAGAACCAAGGATGAAATAGTTAGTGGTTTGACCCAGATCACACAAAAACAAGGACAGATAGTCAACGCTGGAGCAGCCTTGGACTTTGTGCGGTTAAATATGCTGCGACCTGAGAAGGGTAGTCGTATTGAACAGGGCATACCACAGATTATAATGTTGATGACTGGTAAAAAGTCCAGTGACAGTGTGGTAAACGCTGTTAGAGAGCTGCAGAAAATGGGCGTATTGACTCTCGCTGGAGGTTTCAAGGCTGCTGATGAAGGAGAACTCAAGCAGATTGCCTTTGCTGAGAGTGCTGCATACATGCTGAAGGACATACGTGGACTGAGAATGAAAAGTAATGAAATGATTAATACACTCTCAACACTAGCTGGGATGATGGTGACCGAAGTGCCCACCGAGCCAGGTAATACTTTCTAAGCACATTCAATAAATTCAAAGGAGTAGTTACATTAAGGAATTAATGAAATGGAAATAAGGATTAATGACAAAATAAAAAAAAAAAAAAAAAACTTGAATAAAACTTGAAACTTGAAAACATGATTAAATATGTGTGTGAAATTAAAGGTAAAATTCAGTTTCTTTGAAGTGGGTTGTATGAGATATTTAGCTATAATCTGTGTATTAAAATTTGCCTAATGGCGAAGATAAAGCGGTGAAAATATTCAGAATATCCTTAACTAATATTGCTTTTTTTAGGTAGCTAAAATATATTTTGTTGCTGCCTCTGTCCACGGCAGTACATTGCTTAGCTTCATTGTAGCTCCTATCTGCTCCTTTAAACTTGAAGTGTGCTAACCTCCATCTACTGTAGGTGATGCACTGACTATGAATAAGTAACAATAATAACTCATACAGCTCCATTCCAATAAATCTAAACCTATTTATACATCATGCTCCATGATGTATGAAAATTCAGGGCAGATTTCAACCCAAATATAAGACATGACCAATATGTTAGAGTTTCTGCTATTAGTGCTGGTGTTTATAAAGTTGAGTTTTTTAATGACTCATATGCATAAAAAATGCCTAATTTTACACCAAATATTAACATATTACAACATTCAAATATGTGCAGATACCCCAGAACCAAGATGCTATTTGCGTGGCAGTGAATCCTTTATGGAGAATTACACGGTTTCCTCTTTGTCTGATTTGTGTAGGTTTAGCAGCCGTAAAAGTCTGAATTCGCCATGAGACAGGATTTTACAATTCTAGAGAGATATGCAATGCCCAGAATGTAAAGAGTAGAAATATGTTGGTCATGATCCCCATGACCCCTTGTGCTCTTTGCTACCAAACACACACACTCACAGTCTAAAAACTGTGTATACCTTTACAACAATTGACCAAGATATTCCATGTTGTTTTTTTAATTTGTCACCCATCTGCATAGAAGTTGGGATGGGGCTATATGTTGTTCACATAGGGAGTGGCTATAACCTACACTTTCAACTTGCAGTGCAACTGCATAGCATGTATAGATAATAGGTCAGTGAGCACTGTTGAAATCTTGCCATCTTTGTTTTTGTGCTTTTTCTTAGTGGTGGAGGTAACTACAGTCCAGACTCAAAAAGTAATCCGAGACATTGTCTTCCTTGTGGATGGCTCAAACTACATTGGCAGCAATAACTTCCCATATGTGAGAGACTTCATTATCAACGTGGTCAACCAGCTCGAAGTACGTCCTGACAGGGTCCAGATTGGTCTCATGCAGTTTGCTGAAAGACCAAGAATTGAATTTTATCTGAACACCTTCATAAACAGACAAGATGTTGTGGACAGAATCTCTCAACTCAGGCTGACTGGAGGCTCAGTTTTGAACACAGGAGCTGCCATGGATTATGCGCTTCAAAACATGTTCCAGCCATCAGCTGGATCACGCAAGAGGCAAGGAGTCCAGCAGGTGTTGGTTCTGATCACAGGTGGTCCATCCCAGGATGCGCTTAAAACTGTTGCTGATAAATTGGCTTTGGCAAGAATTCTGACCTTCACTGTCAGTTCTGGGCAAGCAGATGGCAACCTACTGAAATCAGTTGCCTTTGTTCCTGATTTGGCTTACCATGAAGGAAGATTCTCTGAATTACCAGCTATTGCTGAAGTAATCATGCCACAGTTGATAACGGTGGTTGGTGATACAGAAACTGGTGAGTTCAGTATGTCCCTGTTTCTATAAATAGAATAAATGTGACATACATAAAAGTTTGACTGGTAATAATTGATTCTGTTTTTGTCTTTTCAGTTGAAGGAGCTGAAAGGGATGTTGCCTTCCTTATTGATGGCACAGATAATGTTCGAGCAGATTTTGGCTACATCCGGGATTTTATCATTAAAATAATTGAACCACTTGACATTGGCACTGACAAGGTACGGATTTCAGTGGTTCAACACAGCGAGAGGCCAACTCCAAGTTTCTACCTCAACACTTATCAAACCAAAGATGAGGTGATCAGAGCTGTCAACGGAATGTCACTGGCTGGTGGGCGTAGTCTAAACACAGGATCTGCTCTAAGATTCATGAAGGACACCATCTTGTCTGAAAGGCATGGTAGCCGGGCTGCACAGGGTGTCCCTCAGTTTTTGATCGTTTTGGCTGGAGGCAGGTCAAGGGACAGCGTGAAGGAATCTGCTGGTGCACTGAAGACAGAGGGAGTCGTACCATTCGGTGTTGGTGTCAAGGATGCAGACCCAAAGCAGATTGAGGCCATTTCACACAACCCTTCCTTTGCTTTCAATGTGAAGGAATTCAGTGAGCTCAGCACCATACCACAAAAGCTCAATAACTATGTGAGTCTTCCAAAGGAAGAGCTGACCCTTGTTCTGCAGCAAGGTAAGTGAAATCTCTTTTGTTAATGTTGTGTTAAAAACATTTCTACTGAGGTTTCTGGTGTTTTATCGGAATAACTGAATCTTATTTGTTGTGTCATAGTACAAAGCAATGCTGTAAAAAGAGATATTGTGTTCCTCCTGGATGGCTCTGATAACACAAGAGATGGATTCCCAGAGATAAAACTTTTTGTTAAGAGCATAGTGGAGAGCCTCTCTATCAGTGAGAGCCAAGACAGAGTGTCTGTGGTTCAGTATGCTGATAACCCTGAAGTCAACTTTGATCTGTATTCTCACAAGGCAAAGAATGAAATTATAAATGCCATAGATAATTTAAGGCACAAAGGTGGGAGGTACCTTAATATTGGGAAAGCTCTCCAGTATGTAAGGCACAGTGTCTTCACATCCTCAACCGGCAGTAGAAGACTAGAAGGAGTGCCCCAGATTCTAATTCTTCTAAGTACTAAACCGTCCACTGATAATGTGAGAAGCTCAGCTTTTGCTCTTAAAGAACATGACATTGTGTCAGTGGGAGTTGGAGTGGGAGAAGCCAAACTTTCAGAGTTGGAAATGATTGCCTTCAAATCTGGCTTCACATACAAGGTTACAGATTTCTCCCAGTTGCCCTCAATCCAATCACAACTTGTTTCTACATTGAACATAAACAAAGACACTGAAGAAACCATGACTGGAATCTCTGATTTAGTAGGTAAGAATTCAACATTTGAATACCTAAAATAGGAGTACAGTATTACATCATCTATCCCAAGAATAATAAGTTTTACTCTCTATAAAACTTTTGCTTTCAATAATATTTAACATAAATTGCTTCAGAGTAATGATTGATGAATGATTATGAAAGGTTTTGGCACATTTCTGTTGCATGACATTATTGTATTGTTGTTTTTCTCTTTCCAATTGTCCACTTCAATCAATGTTGAAGATGAGTCAACATATTCTTTCATACATCTTTTTGATAAAAAGATGGTTCTTGAGTAGTTCTGCTTGAAATACCACTTTCAGAGGATCTTTCTTTCTGAATTGCTCTGAAGTCACTCATGCTGATAAATATGCATGAACACAGAAAAGACTTGAACACTTGGTTCGTGAATTCTCTTTCTATCTATCATGTATCACCTCGTTGACACAGGGAGCAAGAAAAGGGACATAGTGTTTCTCCTTGATGGGTCGGATGACTCCAGAAATGGACTACCAGCTATTCGAGAGTTCATCAGAAGAATGGCAGAAGAGCTGGACATTGATGAAGATAAGGTTAGAGTGGCTGTCGTACAGTATAGTGATGACACCACAGTTTACTTCAACTTAAAAACTCACAGATCCAAAAAAGCTATCGTCTATGCTGTACGAAGTCTTCGCCATAAAGGAGGAAGACCTCGAAACACTGGAGCTGCTCTACAGTTTGTGAGACACCATGTTTTCACAGCTTCATCTGGGAGTAGACGCCTGGAAGGAGTACCTCAGATTCTGTTTTTACTGACTTGCGGAAAATCCAGTGATGATGTTTCAGAAGCTGCATTAAGCCTAAAACAAATGGGTGTTCTGTCTTTCGCCATTGGAATGAAAAACACTAAGCAGGAGGAACTTAAAACAATTGCCTTCTCCAACAGATTTCTTTTCAACCTTCCTGTCTTTGGTGAACTTTTGTCCATTCAGCCAGAGATCACTGCATTTGTCCAAGCTCCAATACAAACTGAGCCTCCAACTGTTGTAGGTAAGAAGTGTGAGATTTGTGAGAATCTGAGAAACTGACATCCAGTTTATATTTTTGTACCCTTGGTCCTTTACAGTTTGAATTGGAATGAAACTGCATCATCTTCTGAATGTCAGTCGATCAGTTTCATGTTTCTCAAACTGTCTCCAATGGCTTGAGGCAACTTCATGGTTATGCTGTCTCTTGTTTGGCTCCCATCTTTTTTTTTTTTTTATCTTGTACCCTGAAGAGTCATTTCTTGACAGCTCCACATCAGCAAATGTCTTTTCTTTCTATTCTTGCATTCTTCCTTGAGCCAATGATAATCACATCATTGAGCGAAGTTAAAGAATATGTTTTTCCAGCTTTCTCCGTCTTTCATTTTTGAAAGAGGAATATGCTTGTTATCTTGTAGTTATTTCCAAGTGTCTCAATGATTTCTTCATCTACCAATTTTCCTAAATATCCTTGCATCCAACACCTTGTTTATTGCAGTAATTAATTTTAATTTCGATTACCACCTCTTGTAACTTTAGCAACCATCTAATATGTAGTGATTGCACCAATATACCAGTGTATTTTAACTTATGCACTATATGTCTGATTCTAAAACAAAGTTTTTCTATTTTTTTCTAGTTGAATTAGAGTCCCCGCAAAGAGACATAGTGTTTCTGTTGGATGGGTCAGATGACACACAGAGTGGATTCTCAGCAATAAAAGATTTTGTCCAAAGAGTGGTAGATACACTCAATGTTGGTGAGAACAAAGACCGTGTTTCTGTGGTCCAGTATAGTAGAGATCCACAGACACATTTCAGTTTGAACAGCTACACAGAAAAACAAGATGTTCTTGCTGCTGTTGGGCAACTGAATCATAAAGGGGGCAGACAGCGCAACACTGGGGCAGCTCTTGACTATGTGAGGAGTAATGCTTTTGCGGAGTCCTCTGGGAGTCGGCAGCAAGAAGGTGTACCTCAGATACTGATTCTGTTGAGTGGGGGAAGATCTCAAGATGATGTTGCAAGTGCCACTGTGGCTCTAAAACGGGACAAAGTTGTTCCATTCTGTGTAGGTACAAGAAATGCTGACATACTTGAGCACCAAATGATTGCACATAACCCTTCCTACGCTTTCTCTGTGCCCCGGTTTGATGATTTTGGGAGCATCTATCAACAACTTGTGTCATTTGTGAAAAGGGTGCCTCGACAGCAGCCAAGACTAAAACTACAGAGTGGCCTAGGTAAGACTGACTGACTATCTATCTATCTATCTATCTATCTATCTATCTATCTATCTATCTATCTATCTATCTATCTATCTATCTATCTATAACTTTTCTAACTTTTTTCTATTTAGAACATGTGTAATTCCTAATGAGCATCATCTTTGTGTCTGTCAAAGTTTCTGCAGATCAAACTGAATCCATTCAGCGTGATGTTGTATTTTTAATGGATTCCTCGGATGAAATGCAAAATGACTTTCAAGCAGTTATTGGCTTTGTTGAGAAAATGGTGGCGAAACTCGATGTGGAGGAGAACAAAGATCGTGTTTCAGTGGTGCAGTACAGCAGAGAGCCCTCTGTTGAATTTTTTCTGAACACATATAAAACACAGCAGAATGTTGCTGGCAATGTGGGAATTCTGAGGCATAAAGGAGGCAGACCTCTCAAAACTGGTGCAGCTCTCCAGTACGTCAAGGACAATGTTTTCACAGCCTCTTCTGGAAGTAGGCACCAACAGGGTGTCCCTCAGATTTTGGTTCTCTTGACTGGGGGACGGTCCAGTGATGATGTCAGAAATGCTGTAGAAAACTTGAAAGGAATTGGTGTGATGGTATATGTGGTGGGAACAAAGAATGCAGATCACCTTGAGATTCAGTCTATATCACAGGAAGCCAGTCGTGCTTTCTTTGCAGCGGACTCCAGTGATCTGGCAGACATAGAACAACAAATATTTTCTGCCATCACCACCAAAAAGGGTGAAACCCCTGCTATTAAACCAGTATCACATGGTAAGACTGTTACACATCATGTTTTTTGCTGCATGCACAACTTCATGCATTGTCAGATTTCCATAGACCACAATCTGTTTATGCAAATTAAGATTTGCCCACTGGTCAGTAAACTGTGGCGTATCCATCATGGATCTCCTGCTATCCATAGAAAACGAATAGGATTGACTTGAGAACAGAGTAGTGCCCTTCATTCATACAAAAGAAAACAATAGTGTTTTTTTCCAACATTTTTTATGATTTAATGATTAAAGTATAGCATTCCTATTTTCTCTAACTGTTGGACTAGACTTTCCCTAATGTTGTCTGTGCAGTTCCATCCAATTCAGCCAGGCAAAACATCTCTGCTGCACTGTTTGTGTCAACAAAATGGTTTACAGGAATAAATAACAAATTGTAATCAACTTGTTTTAATGCTTCTGTGATTACAGATCCCAACAGGAGAGACATTGTTTTTTTGCTTGATGGTTCTGATGATTCTGAACAAAGATTCTCAGATATTAAGGACTTTGTCCAGAGAATAGTGGCGGACCTAAACATTGATACAAACAAAGATCGTGTGGCTGTGGTCCAGTACAGCAACACAGCAGAGGTTAATTTCAACTTGAGACATTACTCAGCAATGGATGATGTTCTTGATGCAGTAAGAGGCCTAAGTCACAAAGGAGGTTATCCTCACAACATTGGAGTGGCTCTTCAGTATGTGAGGGACAATGTATTTACCTCTGAATCAGGAAGCAGACTCCTTGAGGGAGTTCCACAGATGCTCATAGTACTATGTGGTGAAAGATCTGGAGATGACATAAAAACCGCGGTCAGAATGTTAAAAGAGATTGGTGTCATTTCAATCGCCATTGGAACAACTGACGCAGACACCATAGAGCTTCAGACAATATCTCATGAACCCAATTATGCACTCTCAATTACTAATTATGAGGAGCTTTCTACTACTAAGCAGGATGTGTTTTCATTGTTAAGAGAGACTTCCCACCACATAAAGGAAACCACTCCCACAACGAGTTTTGGTAAGATGCGGAAACAAATTGTGTAGTAAATTGAGATGATTTCTGTTTAGGCCATGGCTGAATAACTGTCACTGTAGATGCTTACCTATTACTTGCAGAAAACCACATTGCCTTTATTTATACATCCTTTGTTTTTGCTGCAGATTCTAAGAAACAAGATGTAGTTTTTCTGATTGATGGATCATATGACTCACGAAATGGCTTTGAAGAGATACGAGGATTTATTGGAAAAATTGTTGAAAGTTTAAGTGTAGGTGAAAACAGAGATCAAGTTGCTGTTGTTCAATACAGCCGTGACGCCACAGCCAATTTCTACTTGAATTCCTATTCATCCAAGAATGATGTGCTTAATTCCATTGGAACGATGAGGCATAAGTTGGGAAGACCTCTCAACATTGGCAAAGCACTTGAGTTTGTCAGAGACAATGTCTTTGCTGCTTCAGTTGGAGGAAGACGTGCTGAATCAGTCCCTCAATATCTGTATGTATTTAGTGGTGGGAGATCAGGGGATGATGTCAGAGGACCAGCGCAGTTACTCAAAGAAAATGGAATAAAGACTTTTAGTATTGGAACAAAGAATGCAGATACATTGGAAATGCAAACCATCTCTTTCACGCCAGCACATTATTTTTATGTCACAAACTTTAACAGTCTCCAAAGTTTACATCCATCTCTGGAAGCCACATTGAGGGGTGCTCAAGAAACAACTGATTTTCCAAGTGTTGGTAAGAAGCAGAAAATTAATTTGCATTTTAAAATTATAGAAATGACCTCTACACAGACATATTAGTTGATATATTAGATGATTATATACTATGGGTGTATTAAAAATGAATCTTGGGTTTTTATGTTTGTTTGTATCTTTTCCAGACACTTCCACAATTTCAGAATTAAAACTCCAGAGTGGGGATATTGTTTTTCTCCTTGATGGATCTGATAATATGAGAGCAAGTCAAAGACACATTTTGGATTTTGTCAGAGAGTTTGTCAAGCAAATAGAAATTGGGCCAAACAAAGTACAAATTGCTTTGACTCAGTACAGCACAGAGCCCACTATTGATTTTCTCCTGAACACATACTCCCTGAAAGATGATGTCTTGAGTCATTTGAGCAATGTGGAACTGAAAGGAGGGCTCTCTTTGAACACTGGTGTAGCCCTTGATTATGTGAAGAACAATGTGTTCACTGTTTCATCTGGAAGCAGAGCCCAGCAGGGAATCCCACAGATACTGATTCTTGTAAGTGGGAGAAGATCAGAAGATGATGTCCTAGGTCCAGTGGACAGGTTGGGAAATGCCGGAATTGTTCTTTACAATGTTGGAGTGTATAATGCAGACCGGTTGGAGATGGAGCAATTAGTACACAATCCTAGAGCCAGATATTTTATCAAGGAGAATTCTGACTTTCCACTTGTGAGGGAACAATTACTCTCAGTGATTGCATCTCACAAAGGCACAGTCCACCATGGTATAGGTGAGTGAAAACAAGTATTAATTTTACTTGATGAGATATATCCAATGATATTTGTATCCAAACCCTGTAGATCGCATGTAATTTGGTTACCCTAACAATAATCATAATTTCTGTTCAATAGTATATAATAACTAACAACATTTATATGATGGTGGACTCTTGTAGGTTCAAGCTCAAGTATGAAAAGAGATATTGTCTTTCTCATTGATGGATCTGATGATGTCAGGAGTAGATTCTCTGCTGTACGCGAATTTGTTGCAAAAATGGTTGAAAGCTTTGACCTGGACAAAGGAAAAGATAAGGTTGCTGTTGTGCAGTATAGCAACAATGCTGAACTCAGTTTCAGTCTGAATACCTATAACTCAAGAGATGATGTTCTTAAGCACATTGCAAGCCTAAAACTGAAAGGTGGAAGGCCTCAGTATATTGGAGCAGCACTGCAGTTTGTGAAGGATAATGTCTTTGTTTCAAATGCTGGTGGTCGACATAGTGAAGGTGCAAAGCAAATGCTCATTGTCTTGGCTGGTGGAAGATCTAGAGATTCTCCTCGAGGCCCAGCAAGTCTGCTCAAGGCTGCAGGGGTTGTCACATTTGCAATCGGATCAAGAATGTCAAATTCAGCAGAGATGCAAATCATTTCATCTGAACAAAATTATGCTTACTCAGTCCCTGACTTTGTAAATCTCCCACGTATTCAACAAAATTTGATGGGTCATCTTACTCAAATGGAAGTTAAGGAAGAAACTAAAGCAGGTAAGAATGCAGATTAATTAAATTTTTTTTTTTTTTTAACAATTTAGTTTGAATGTATTTACAATGATTGTGATCAACCTAATACAAATTATATCTATTTTTGTTAATAGAGGAAAGTGATGAAAAAGGAAGGGATATAGTCTTCCTTTTAGATGGATCTGATAATACCAGCAATGGATTTTCAGCCATTCAAGATTTCCTGTACAGAGTAATAGAAACACTTAATATTGGACCAAATAAAGACAGAGCTGCTGTGATTCAGTTCAGCAATGTTGCACGGGCAAATTTCTTTTTGAATTCATTCATGAGGAAGGAAGATGTTCTAACAGCTGTCAGAAGGCTCTCACACAAAGGAGGAAGACCTCTCAAAATGGGTGCAGCACTAAAATATGTGAAAGAAAATGTATTCACAGCTGCCTCAGGGAGCAGGTACAAACAAAACGTACCACAAGTTCTTGTTGTTTTAAGTAGTGGACCATCAAGTGATAGTGTGGATTTACCTGTCGCTTCTCTAAAAGAAAACAATGTTACAATATTAACAATTGGAACAAAAAACTCTGATCACAAGGAAATGGAGAAGATATCACATGCTCCAAGTTACACTCTATCAGTTTCTGAAATGGCTGAACTTCCGAATCTACAAGACCAAGTTGTTGCTGCAATGAGAGAAGAAAAAATGAAAAATGAAATTTCAAAAACAGAAGTGATAGGTAAGAAATGTTATATTGCACAGCTTTTTTGAATACATGTTAAATTAATGATTTGCGATTTTCAACATTGTCTCAAGATAAAGAACCAGGACCAGAATGACATACATTGATACAGAGAGGAATACTGCAAAATGACAACTTCAGTATTCTTTAAATATTGCCTCTGGTCTGGGATGTTGTGTAAAAAAAATAGGTGAACATCTACTGACTATGACATGTTAAAATAAATATGTCTAAAATTTCATGTTCCCTAGTGGAGAGAAAACCAACTGGAAAGGATGTTGTGTTCTTGTTGGATGGATCTGAAGACACGAAAAGTGCATTCCGAGCTGTGCGAGACTTTGTCCAAAGAGTAGTAGAGACACTCAGTGTGGATGACTACAAAGACCGTGTCTCAGTGGTTCAGTACAGCAGAGATCCAGCTGTCCAGTTCTATCTGAACACGTACACAACAAAAGGCGAGATCCTTGACACTGTCAGAGGTTTAAGTCACAAAGGCGGAAGACCCCTCAACACTGGAGCCGCACTCCAGTACTTGAGGGATAATGTCTTCACAGCCTCTGCCGGAAGCAGGCGCCAGGAAGGAGTTCCACAGGTTCTGGTACTGCTAAGTGGTGGAAGATCTTTTGACAGAGTTAATGAACCAGCCTCTGCTCTCAAACAAATGGGTGTGCAGATCTTTGCAATTGGAAGCAGGAGGTCTGACAGAGGAGAACTGCAGACAATATCCCACGATCCCAGTAATGCTCTTTTCGTGTCTGAATTCAATGATCTACCAACTGTTCAGCAGCAACTTCAGTCCTCAGTGGAGGCTGTGGTTACTGACGTCACGCCAGAATCACCAACTGTACCTGGTAGGTTAACGTGCACAGCCCCTTGCTGGCCTGAAAAGCAACCTGACTAGTTGAACTTACACTAAATGAAAGATATTGAGTGTGATACTTGTTTAGTTCTATGTGTGTGTTTAAAGGGAAGTTGTGGTCTCCTTTCTTGAACTGAAGTAGGCAGTGCTAGGTCTTTCAAAAAATAGTCCACCAGCATAGTTTTTCAAAGTTACATATTTTTTGTCTTCCTGTGTTTTCTCAGTTGACACTGTCAAAAAGGATATCGTGTTCCTTCTGGATGGTTCTGATGGTACAAGGAGAGGCTTCCCTGCCATGCGTGATTTTGTTGAGAGAGCTATAGAGAAACTCAATGTGGGGCAAAACAAAGACCGTGTCTCTGTGGTCCAGTACAGCAGAGATGCAGAGGTCAATTTCTATCTGAACACATATGCCACAAAAGAGGATATTGTGGATTCGGTCAGAGGGCTAAAACACAGAGGAGGCACACCCCTCAACACTGGAGCAGCACTCCAGTACTTGAGGGATAATGTCTTCACAGCCTCTGCCGGAAGCAGGCGCCAAGAAGGCGTTCCACAGGTTCTGGTACTGCTAAGTGGTGGACGATCTTTTGACAGAGTTAATGAACCAGCCTCTGCTCTCAAACAAATGGGTGTCCAAATCTTTGCAATTGGAAGCAGGATGTCTGACAGAGGAGAACTGCAGACGAAGATATCTTCACGACCTACTTATACTCTGTCAGTGTCTAACTTCACAGCCCTCCCACGGTCAAGAACAGCTCTCTTCTGTAATGAGTACAGTGCTGGTGAGGGCCACGCCACTCGACACCAACTGTGACTGGTAAGACAGTGACGATTTTTTTTATACTAGGATCATGATGAGTACTGATTGAACTGTCAATGTGTACTTTACTAAGTTAGAGGTCAATACATTGATACTTTGACAAATCAGGTGTGCCAGCATGAATGAATCAGGATTTGGAAACTTTGAGCTTAACTTTCATCATGACTGACATGGGAAGCGTAGAGCATGAACCTAAGTATGTCTCATTTTGTGAACCTGTTGGAGAGAAAACCAACTGAAAGATGTTGTGTTCTTGTTGGATGGATCTGAAGACACTAAAAGTGCATTTAAGATATCACGAGACTTGTCCAAGAGTAGTAGAGACACTCAGTGTGGATGACAACAAAGACCGTGTCTCAGTGGTTCAGTACAGCAGAGATCCAGCTGTCAGTTTCTATCTGAACACGTACACAACAAAGCGAGATCCTTGACACTGTCAGAGGTTTAAGTCACAAGAGGCGGAGACCCTCAACACTGGAGCACTCCAGTACTTGAGGATAATGTCTTCCCAGCCTCTGCGGAAAGCAGCGCCAGGAAGGAGTTCCACAGGTTCTGGTACTGCTGATGGTGGAAGATCTTTTTGACAGGATTAATGAACCAGCCTCTGCTCTCAAACAAATGGAGTGTGCAGATCTTTGCAATTGGAAACGGAGGTCTGACAGAGGGGAGAACTGCAGACAATATCCCCTACGATCAGTAATGCTCTTTTAGTGTGATTAATGATCTACCAACTGTTCAGCAGCAACTTCAGTCCTCAGTGGAGGCTGTGGTTACTGGCGATCACTTGTAGAATCACCAACTGTACCTGGTAGGTTAACATGCAGCCCCTTGCTGGCTGAAAAACAACCTGACTAGTTGAACTTACACTAAATGAAAGATATTGAGTGTGATACTTGTTTAGTTCTATGTGTTTAAGGGATTTGGTCTCCTTTCTTGAACTGAAGTGAGGCAGTGCTAGGTCTTTCCAAAAAATAGTCCACCAGCATAGTTTTTGGAAAGTTTTACTTCTTTGTCTTCCTGTGTTTTCTCAGTTGACACTGTCAAAAAGGATGTCGTGTTCCTTCTGGATGCTTGATGGCACAAAGGGCTTCCCTGCCATGCGCGTGATTTTTGTTGAAGGCTGTAGAGAAACTCACAGTGTGGGGCAAAACAAAGACCGTGTCTCTGTGGTCCAGTACAGCAGAGATGCAGAGGTCAATTTTCTATCTGAACACATACACAAGGAGGATATTGTGGATTCGATCAGAGGGCTGAAACACAGAGGAGGCACACCCCTCAACACTGGAGCAGCTCCAGTACTTGAGGATAATGTCTTCACAGCCTCTGCGAGAAACGTGAAAGGCGTTTCACAGGTTCTGGTACTGCTAAGAGTGGTGGACGATCTTTAGATAGAGTTGAACCAGCCTCTGCTCTCAAACAAATGGGTGTCCAAATCTTTGCAATTGGAAGCAGGATGTCTGACAGAGGAGAACTGCAGACAATATCCCATGATCCAGTAATGCTCTATTTGTGTCTGAATTCACCGACCTTCCTACTGTACAAGAACAGCTTCTTCTGTAATGGTAGAGAGTGCTGGTGAGGGCCACGCCATGACACCAACTGTGACTGGTAAGACAGTGACAGATTTTTACATACTAGGATCATGATGGTAGGAGATTGAACTGTCAATGTGTGTACTTTAATACGGTTAGTCAGCCATTGATACTTTGACAAATCAGGTGTGCCAGCATGAATAGATCAAGTTGTAAACTTTGAGCTTAGCTTTCATCATGACTTTGACATGGAAACGCTAGGCAGCATTAACCTAAGTATATCTGTTTATGTTCCTAGTGGAGAGAAAACCAGCTGGAAAGGATGTTGTGTTCTTGTTGGATGGATCACAGAAGACACTAGAAGTGCATTCGAGCTATATGAGACTTTGTCCAAAGTAGTAGAGACACTCAGTGTGGATGACAACAAGACCGTGTCTCAGTGGTTCAGTGTGAGATCCAGCTGTCCAGTTATGCAGACATTGCACGACAAGAGATCCTTGACACTCAGAGGTTTAAGTCACAAAGCGGAGAAGACCCCTCCCAACACTGGGTGCCTCCAGTACTTGAAGGATGTCTTCCCCAGCCTCTGCGGAGAGCAGGCGCCAGGAAGGAGTTCCACAGGTTCTGGTACTGCTAGAGTAGTGGGAAGAAGATCTTTTGACAGAGTTAATGAACCAGCCTCTCTGCTCTCAAACAAATGGGTGTACAGATCTTTGCAATTGGAAAAATTCGGGGGGTCGCAGCCAGCGGCGAAAGGAACTTTAGAAGCATCCACGATCCCAGTATTAACTCTTTTAAGTGTCTGAATTCAATGATCTACCAACTGTTCAGCAGCAGCTTCAGTCCTCAGTGGAGGCTGGTACTGGCGATGCGCCAGAATCACCAACTGTACCTGGTAGGTTAACGTGCACAGCCCTTGCTGGCCTGAAAAGCAACCTGGACTGAACTTACATAAATGAAAGATATTGAGTGTGATACTTGTTTAGTTCTATATTATTATTGTTTAAAGGGAAGTTGTGGTCTCCTTTCTTGAACTGAAGTAGGCAGTGCTAGGTCTTTCAAAATAGTCCACCAGCATAGTTTTTGCAAAGTTACATATTTTGTCTTCCTGTGTTGTTTTCTCAGTTGACACTGTCAAAAAAGGATATCGTGTTCCTTCTGGATGCTACTGATGCCACAGGAGAAAGCTTCCCTGCCATGCGTGATTTTGTTGAGAGAGCTGTAGAGAAGCTCAATGTGGGCCAAAACAAAGACCGTGTCTCTGTGGTCCAGTACAGCAGAGATGCAGAGGTCAATTTCTGTCTGAACACATACACCACAAAGGAGGATATTGGATTCGATCCAGAGGCTGAAACACAGAGGAGGCACACCCCCTCAACACTGGGGCAGCCACTCCAGTATGTCAGTGACAATGTCTTCGCACTCTCGAAATTGAAGCGGCTCAAGGTGTTCACAGCTGTTGATCCTGCTAAATGGTGGAAAGTCTTTTGACAATGTAGATGCCCGGCTTCTTGCCCTCAAACAGCAGGGTATTTCTGTAATTGGCATTGGAACAAGCAGCTCTGACATCAATGAGCTGCAGAAGATCTTACGACCCTACTTATACTCTGTCAGTGTCTAGCACAGCCCTCCCCACAGTCCAAGAACAGCTCTCTTCTGTAATGAGTACAGTGCTGGTGAGGGCCACGCCCTTGACACCAACTGTGACTGGTAAGACAGTGACAATTTTTACATACTAGGATCATGATAGTACTGAAATTGAACTGTCAATGTGTACTTTTACTAAGTTGAGGTCAGCCATTGATGCTTTGACAAATCAGGTGTGCCAGCATGAATAGATCAAGTTGCAAACTTTGAGCTTAACTTTCATCATGACTTTGACATGGGAAGCGCTGACATGAACCTAAGTATGTCTCATTTTATGTTCCTAGTGGAGAGAGAAAACCAACTGGAAAGGATGTTGTGTTCTTGTTGGATGGATCTGAAGACACTAAAGGGTGCATTCAAGATATGCGAGACTTTGTCAAAGAGTAGTAGAGACACTCAGTGTGGATGACCCAATAAAGACCGTGTCTCAGTGGTTCCAGTGCAGAGAGATCCAGCTGTCAGTTCTATCTGTTTGCATTACACAACAAGAAAGGCGAATCCTTGACACTGTCAGAGGTTTAAGTCACAAAGCGGAGAAGACCCTCAACACTGGGCAGCACTCCAGTACTTGAGGACTGTCTTCACAGCCTCTGCCGGAAGCAGGCGCCGAGGAAGAGGAGTTCCACAGGTTCTGGTACTGCTTGCTAAGTGGTGGAAGATCTTTTGACAGAGTTAATGAACCAGCCTCTGCTCTCAAACAAATGGGTGTGCAGATCTTTGCAATTGGAAGCAGGAGGTCTGACAGAGGAGAACTGCAGACAATGTCACGATCCCAGTAATGCTCTTTTTGTGTCTGAATTCAATGATCTACCAACTGTTCAGCAGCAACTTCAGTCCTCAGTGGAGGCTGTGGTTACTGGCGTCACGCCAGAATCACCAACTGTACCTGGTAGGTTAACATGCACACAGCCCTTGCTGGCCTGAAAAGCAACCTGACTAGTTGAACTTACACTAAATGAAAGATATTGAGTGTGATACTTGTTTAGTTCTATGTGTGTGTTTAAAGGAAGTTGTGGTCTCTCTTTCTTGAACTGAAGTAGGCAGTGCTAGGTCTTTCAAAATAGTCCACCAGCATAGTTTTGGAAAGTTACATATTTTTGTCTTCCTGTGTTTTTCTCAGTTGACACTGTCAAAAGGATGTCGTGTTCCTTCTGGATGCTACTGATGGCACAAGGAGGGGCTTCCCTGCCATGCGTGATTTTGTTGAGAGAGAGCTGTAGAGAGAAACTCAATGTGGGGCAAAACAGACCGTGTCTCTGTGGTCAGTACAGCAGAGATGCAGAGGTCAATTTCTATCTGAACACATACACACCAAAGGAGGATATTGTGGATTGATCAGAGGGCTGACTGCAGAGGAGGCACACCCCTCAACACTGAACGCACTCAAGTACTTGAGATAACCCCAGCCTCTGCGGAAGCAGGCGCAAGAAGCGTTTACAGGTTCTGGTACTGCTAAGTGGTGGGCGATCTTTAGATAGAGTTAATGAACCAGCCTCTGCTCTCAAACAAATGGGTGTGAAATCTTTGCAATTGGAAGCAGGATGTCTGACAGAGGAGAAATTGCAGACAATATCCCATGATCCCAATGTCTCTATTTGTGTCTGGTCACCGACCTACTGTACAAGGGCAGCTCTCTTCTGTAATGGGTAGAGTGCTGGTGAGGGTACGCCCATGACACCAACTGTGACTGGTAAGACAGTGACAGATTTACATACTAGGATCATGATAGTACTGAAATTGAACTGTCAATGTGTACTTTAATAGGTTGAGGTCAGCCATTGATACTTTGACAAATCAGGTGTGCCAGCATGAATAGATCAAGTTGTAAACTTTGAGCTTAGCTTTCATCATGACTTTGACATGGGAAGCGCTAGGCAGCATTAACCTAAGTATGTCTCATTTATATGTTCCCTAGTGGAGAGAGAAAACCAGCTGGAAAGGATGTTGTGTTCTTGTTGGATGGATCTGAAGACACTAGAAGTGCATTCGGGCTATACGAGACTTTGTCAAGAGTAGTAGAGACACTCAGTGTGGATGACAAGCAAAGACCGTGTCTCAGTGGTTCCAGTACAGCAGAGATCCAGCTGTCCAGTTCTATCTGAACACGTACCCACAACAAAAAGCGAGATCCTTGGCCTGTCAGGTTTAGAGAGTCACAAAGCGGAAGACCCTCAACACTGGAGCCGCACTCAGTACTTGAGGATAATGTCTTCACAGCCTCTGCGGAGGCTTGGGCGCCAGGGAAGGAGTTCCACAGGTTCTGGTACTGCTAAGTGGTGGAAGATCTTTTGACAGAGTTAATGAACCAGCCTCTGCTCAAACAAATGGGTGTGCAGATCTTTGCAATTGGAAGCAGGAGGTCTGACAGAGAGGGCTTGCAGACAATATCCCACGATCCCAGTAATGCTCTTTTAGTCTCTGGGCTAATGATCTACCAACTGTTCAGCAGCAACTTCAGTCCTCAGTAGGAGGCTGTGGTTACTGACGTCACGCCAGAATCACCAGCACTGTACCTGGTAGGTTAGCATTGCACAGCCCTTGCTGGCCTGAAAAGCAACCTGACTAGTTGAACTTACACTAAATGAAAGATATTGAGTGTGATACTTGTTTAGTTCTATGTGTGTGTTTAAAGGAAGTTGTGGTCTCCTTTCTTGAACTGAAGTAGGCAGTGCTAGGTCTTTCAAAAAATAGTCCACCAGCATAGTTTTTGCAAAGTTACATATTTTTTGTCTTCCTGTGTTTTCTCAGTTGTACTGTCAAGGATATCGTGTTCCTTCTGGATGCTACTGATGCCACAGGCTTCTGCCATGCGTGATTTTGTTGAGAGCTGTAGAGAAACTCAATGTGGGCCAAAACAAAGACAGTGTCTCTGTGGTCAGTACAGCAGAATGCAGAGTCAATTTCTATCTGAACACATACACCACAAAGGAGGATATTGTGGATTAGAATCAGAGGGCTGAAACACAGAGGAGGCACACCCCCTCAACACTGGGGCAGCCCTCCCGGTATGTCAGTGACAATGCTACGCACTCCTCGAGGTAGGCAGGCTCAAGGTGTTCCACGGCTGTTGATCCTGCTAAATGGTGGAAAGTCTTTTGACAATGTAGATGCCCGGCTTCTGCACTCAAACAGCAGGGTATTTCTGTAATTGGCATTGGAACAAACAGCTCTGACATCAATGAGCTGCAGAAGATGTCTTGCGACCCTACTTATACTCTGTCAGTGTCTAATACAGCCCTCCCCACAGTCCAGAGCAGCTCTCTTCTGTAATGAGTACAGTGCTGGTGAGGGCCCCACGCCCATGATGACACCAACTGTGACTGGTAAGACAGTGACAGATTTTTTTACATACTAGGATCATGATAGTACTGAAATTGGTGTAATGTACTTTACTAAGTTGAGGTGTATTGATGCCCAACGGAAATCAGGTGTGCCAGCATGAACAGATCAAGTTGCAAACTTTGAGCTTAACTTTCATCATGACTTTGACATGGGAAGCGCTAGGCATGAACCTAAGTATGTCTCATTTATGTTCCCTAGTGGAGGAGAGAAAACCAACTGGAAAGGATGTTGTGTTCTTACATTGGATGGATCTGAAGACACAAAAAGTGCATTCCAAGATATGCGAGACTTTGTCCAAGTAGTAGAGACACTCAGTGTGGATGACAACAGACCGTGTCTCAGTGGTTCAGTACAGCAGAGATCCTGTCTGAACACGTACACAACAGCTGAGATCCTTGACACTGTCAGAAGGTTTAAGTCACAAAGCGGAAGACCCACTCCAACACTGGGCACTTGCTCCGGTACTTGAGGGATAATGTCTTCACAGCCTCTGCGGAAGCAGGCGCCGGAAAGAGAGTTCACAAGTTCCTGGTACTGCTAAATCAGAAGATCTTTTGACAGGATTAATGAACCAGCCTCTGCTCTCAAACAAATGGGTGTGCAGATCTTTGCAATTAGAGCAGGAGGTCTGACAGAGAGAACTGCAGACAATATCCACGATCCCAGTAATGCTCTTTGTGTCTGAATTCAATGATCTACCAACTGTTCAGCAGCAACCAGTCCTCGAGTGGAGGCTGGTTACTGACGTCACGTAAGTCACCAACTGTACCTGGTAGGTTATGCACAGCCCCTTGCTGGCCTGAAAAGCTTAACCTGACTAGTTGAACACATAATGAAAGATCAGGTGTGATACTTGTTTAGTTCTATGTGTGTGTTTAAAGAGAAGTTGTGGTCTCCTTTCTTGAACTGAAGTAGGCGGTACTAGGTCTTTCAAAAAATAGTCCACCAGCATAGTTTTGGAAAATTTATATTTTTATCTTCCTGTGTTTTCTCAGTTGACACTGTCAAAAAGGATATCGTGTTCTTCTGGATGCTACTGTTGGCACAGGAGAAGCTTCCCTGCCATGCGTGATTTTGTTGAGAAGGCTGTAGAGAAACTCAATGTGAGGCAAAACAAGACCGTGTCTCTGGTCCAATGCAGCAGAGATGCAGAGGTCCAATTTCTATCTGAACATACACCACAAAGGAGGATATTGTGGATTCGATCAGAGAGGCTGAAACACAGAGGAGCACACCCCTCAACACTGGGCAACACTCCCGGTACTTGAGATAATGTCACAGCCTCTGCGAGCAGGCGCCAGAAAGTTTCTGAGTTCTGTACTGCTAAGTGGTGGACGATCTTTAGATAGAGTTAATGAACCAGCCTCTGCTCTCAAACAAATGGAGTTATTAAATCTTTGCAATTTGGAAGCAGGATGTCTGACAGAGAGAACTGCAGACAATATCCCATGATCCCAGTAATGCTCTATTTGTGTCTGAATTCACCCGACCTTCCTGTACAAGAACAGCTCTCTTCTGTAATGGTGAGAGTGCTGGTGAGGGCCACATACATGACATAACTGTGACTGGTAAGACAGTGACAGATTACACACACATACTAGGATCATGATAGTACTGAAATTGAACTGTCAATGTGTACTTTAATAGGTTGAGTCAGCCATTGATACTTGCCTTTGACAAATCAGGTGTGCCAGCGAATCATAGATCAAGTTGTAAACTTTGAGCTTAACTTTCATCATGACTTTGACATGGGAAGCATGGGGCAGCATTAACCTAAGTATGTCTCATTTATGTTCCCTAGTGGAGAAAATAGCTGAAAGATGTTTGTGTTCTTGTTGGATGGATCTGAAGACACTGATGCATTCCCGAGCTATACGGACTTTGTCAAGTAGTAGGGCACTCAGTGTGGATGACAACGAAGACCGTGTCCAGTGGTTCAGTACAGCAGAATAGCTGTCCAGTTCTATCTGAACACGTACACAACAAAGGCGAGATCCTTGACACTGTGTCAGAGGTTTAAGTCACAAAGCGGAAGACCCCTCAACACTGGAGCCGCACTCCAGTACTTGAGGATAATGTCTTCAGCCTCTGCTGCGGAAGCAGGCGCCAGGAAGGGATTACAAGGTTCTGGTACTGCTAAAAAATTGGTGGAAGATCTTTGACAGAGTTAATGAACCAGCCTCTGCTCTCAAACCAAATGGTGGTAGATCTTTGGTGGAAGCAGGAGGTCTGACAGAGGAGAACTGCAGACAATATCCCGATCAATGTCCTCTTTTCGTGTCTGAATTCAATGATCTGCAACTGTTCAGCAGCAACTTCAGTCCTCAGTGGAGGCTGTAGTTTTGCTGACGTCACCTTAGAATCACCAACTGTACCTGGTAGGTTAGCATTGCACAGCCCCTTGCTGGCCTGAAAAGCAACCTGACTAGTTGAACTTACACTAAATGAAGATATTGGTGTGATACTTGTTTAGTTCTATGTGTGTGTTTAAAAAGGGAAGTTGTGGTCTCCTTTCTTGAACTGAAGTAGGCAGTGCTAGGTCTTTCAAAAATAGTCCACCAGCATAGTTTTGCAAAGTTACATATTTTTGTCTTCTGTGTTTCTCAGTGTTGACACTGTCAAAAAGGATATCGTGTTCCTTCTGGATGCTGCAAATTGCCACAAGGCTTCCCTGCCATGCGTGATTTTTGTTGAGAGAGCTGCTGAAGCTCAATGTGGGCCAAAACAAGGAGCCGTGTCTCTGTGGTCAGTACAGCAGAGATGCAGAGACAATTTCTATCTGAACACATACCACAAGGAGGATATTGTGGATTCGATCAGAGGGCTGAAACACAGAGGCACACCCCTCAACACTGGGGCAGCCCTCCAGTATAATCAGTGACAATGTCTTTCACCTCCTCGGGGTAGGCGGCTCCAGGTGTTCCACAGCTGTTGATCCTGTAAATGGTGGAAAGTCTTTTGACAATGTAGATGCCCACGACTTCTGCCCTCAAACAGCAGGGTATTTCTGTAATTGGCATTGGAACAAGCAGCTCTGACATCAATGAGCTGCAGAAGATATCTTACGACCCTACTTATACTCTGTCGGTGTCTAACTTCACAGCCCTCCCCACAGTCCAGAACAGCTCTCTTCTGTAATAGTACACAGTGCTGGTGAGACCAGCAGAAGCACCAACTGTGACTGGTAAGACAATAGTGACAATTTTTACATACTAGGATCATGATAGTACTGAAATTGAACTGTCAATGTGTACTTTACTAAGTTGAGGTCAGCCATTGAGTACTTTGACAAATCAGGTGTGCCAGCATGAATAGATCAAGTTGCAAACTTTGACAACTTTCATCATGACTTTATTTATAGAGCGCTAGGCAGCATGAACCTAAGTATGTCTCATTTTATGTTTCCCTAGTGGAGAGAAAACCAACGAAGGATGTTGTGTTCTTATGTTGGATGGATCTGAAGACACTAAAAGTGCATTCCAAGATATGCAGACTTTGTGAAGTATTAGAGACACTCAGTGTGGATGACAACAAAGACCGTATCTCAGTGGTTCAGTACAGCAGAATCAGCTGTCCAGTTCTATCTGAACACGTACACAACAAAGCGAGATCCTTGTGCTGTCAGAGGTTTAAGTCACAAAGCGGGAAGACCCTCCCAACACTGGAGCTGCCTCCAGTACTTGAGAGGATAATGTCTTCACAGCCTCTGCGGAGAAGCAGCGCCAGGAAGGGGATACAGTTCTGGTGCTGCTAGTGGTGTGAAGATCTTTTGACAGAGTTAATGAACCAGCCTCTGCTCTCAAATGGAAATGGGTGTGCAGATCTTTGCAATTGGAAGCAGGAGGTCTGCAGAGGAGAACTGCAGACAGCCATCACGATCCCAGTAATGCTCTTTTTGTGTCTGAATTCAATGATCTACCAACTGTTCAGCAGCAACTTCAGTCCTCAGTGGAGGCTGTGGTTACTGACGTCGCCAAGTCATAACTGTACCTGGTAGGTTAACATGCACAGCCCTTGCTGGCCTGAAAAGCAACCACCGACTAGTTGAACTTACACTAAATGAAAGATATTGAGTGTGTCTTGTTTAGTTCTATGTGTGTGTTTAAGGAAGTTGTGGTCTCCTTTCTTGGAACTGAAGTATTAGGCAGTGCTAGGTCTTTCAAGAGCAGATCACCAGCATAGTTTTGGAAAGTTGCATATTTTTGTCTTCTGTGTTTTCTCAGTTGACACTGTCAAAAAGGATATGTTCCTTCTGGATCTGCTGATGGCACAAGGAGAAGCTTCCCTGCCATGCGTGATTTTGTTGAGAGAGCTGTGAGAAATCAGTGTGGGCCAAAACAAAGGGCCGTGTCTCTGTGGTCCAGTACAGCAGAGATGCAGAGGTCAATTTCTATCTGAACACATACACCACAAGAGGATATTGTGGATTCGATCAGAGGGCTGAAACACAGAGGCACACCCCACTCAACACTGGAGCAGCACTCCAGTACTTGAGGATAATGTCTTCACAGCCTCTGCGGAAGCAGGCGCAAGAAGGCGTTTCACAGGTTCTGGGTACTGCTAAGTGGTGGGCGATCTTTAGATGAAGTTAATGAACCAGCCCACCTCTGCTCTCAAACAAATGGGTGTCAAATCTTTGCAATTGGAAGCAGGATGTCTGACAGAGGAGAACTGCAGACCATCCCCATGATCCAGTAATGCTCTATTTGTGTCTGAATTCACCCGACCTTCCTGTACAAGAACAGCTCTCTTCTGTAATGGGTAGAGAGTGCTGAGTGAGGGGGCCACGCCCATGACACACCAACTGAGCTGGTAAGACAGTGACAGATTTTTATACTAGGATCATGATAGTGCACTGAGAATTGAACTGTCAATGTGTGCTTTACACAATGAGTTGAGTCAGCCATTGATACTTTGACAAATCAGGTGTGCCAGCATGAATAGATCAAGTTATGGCTTTGAGCTTAGCTTTCATCATGACTTTGACATGGGAAGCAGCTAGGCAGCATGAACCTAAGTATGTCTCATTTATGTTCCCTAGTGGAGAGAAAACCAGCTGGAAGGATGTTGTGTTCTTGTTGGATGGATCTGAAGACACTAGAAGTGCATTCAGAGCTATCTGAGACTTTGTCAAGAGTAGTAGAGACACTCAGTGTGGATGACAACAAAGACCGTGTCTCAGTGGTTCAGTGCAGCAGAGATCCAGCTGTCCAGTTCTATCTGAACACGTACACAACAAAGGCGAGATCATGACACTGTCAGAGGTTTAAGTCACAAGGCGGAAGACCCCTCAACACTGGAGCCTCCAGTACTTGAGGATAATGTCTTCACAGCCTCTGCCGGGCAGGCGCCAGGAAGGAGTTCCACACAGGTTCTGGTACTGCTAAGTGGTGGAAGATCTTTTGACAGAGTTAATGAACCAGCCTCTGCTCTCAAACAAATGGGTGTGCAGATCTTTGCAATTGGAAGCAGGAGAGGTCTGACAGAGAGAACTGCAGACAATATCCCACGATCCCAGTAATGCTCTTTTAATTGTCTGAATTCAATGATCTACCAACTGTTCAGCAGCAACTTCAGTCCTCAGTGGAGCTGTGGTTACTGGCATCGCCAGAATCACCAACTGTACCTGGTAGGTTAACGTGCACAGCCAACCCCTTGCTGGCCTGAAAACAACCTGACTAGTTTAACTTACACTAAAATGAAGATATTGAGGTATGATACTTGTTTTAGTTCTATGTGTGTGTTTAAAGGAAGTTGTGGTCTCTTTCTTGAACTGAAGTAGGCAGTGCTAGGTCTTTCAAAAAATAGTTCACCAGCATAGTTTTTGCAAAGTTACATATTTTTTGTCTTCCTGTGTTTTCTCAGTTGACACTGTCAAAAAAAGGATATCGTGTTCCTTCTGGACACAAGGAGAGGCTTCCCTGCCATGCGTGATTTTGTTGAGAGAGCTGTAGAAAGCTCAATGTGGGCCAAAACAGGCCGTGTCTCTGTGGTCCAGTACAGCAGAGATGCAGGTCAATTTCTATCTGAACACATACACCACAAAGGAGGATATTGTGGATTCGATCAGAGGGCTGAAACACAGAGGAGCACCCCTCAACACTGGGGCAGCCCTCCAGTATGTCAGTGACACAATGTCTTCTACGCCTCCTCGGAGTGAAGCGGCTCCAAGGTGTTCCACAGCTGTTGATCCTGCTAAATGGTGGAAAGTCTTTTGACAATGTAGTGCGGCTTCTGCCACTCAAACAGCAGGGTATTTCTGTAATTGGCATTGGAACAAGCAGCTCTGACATCACTGAGCTGCAGAAGATATCTTCACGACCCTGCTTATACTCTGTCAGTGTCTAACTTCACAGCCCTCCCCACAGTCAAGAACAGCTCTCTTCTGTAATGAGTACAGTGCTGGTGAGGGCCATGTAACAGCACTGTGACTGGTAAGACAGTGACAGATTTTTACATACTAGGATCATGATAGTACTGAAATTGAACTGTCAATATTGTACTTTACTAAGTTGAGAGTCAGCCATTGATACTTTGACAAATCAGGTGTGCCAGCATGAATAGATCAAGTTGCAAACTTTGAGCTTAACTTTCATCATGACTTTGACATGGGAAGCGCTAGGCATGAACTAAGTATGTCTCATTTTATGTTCCTAGTGGAGAAAACCAGCTGGAAAGGATGTTGTGTTCTTGTTGGATGGATCTGAAGACACTAAAAAGTGCATTCCAAGATATGCGAGACTTTTGTCCAAAGAGTAGTAGAGACACTCAGTGTGGATGACAACAAAGACCGTGTCTCAGTGGTTCAGTATGAGATCCAGCTGTCAGTTCTATCTGAACACGTACACAACAAAAGGCAGACCCGACACTGTCAGAGGTTTAAGTCACAAAGGCGGAGAACCCCTCAACACTGGGCAGCACTCCAGTACTTGAGGATAATGTCTTCACAGCCTCTGCCGGAGAAACGAGCGCCAGGAAAGAGGAGTTCCACAGGTTCTGAGTACTGCTAAGTGGTGGAAGATCTTTTGACAGGACAATGAACCAGCCTCTGCTCTCAAACAAATGGGTGTCCCAGATCTTTACAATTGGAAGCAGAGGAGGTCTGACAGAGAAGAGAGGAGAACTGCAGACAATATCTGATCCCAGTAATGCTCTTTTCGTGTCTGAATTCAATGATCACCAACTGTTCAGCAGCAACTTCACTCCTCAGTGGAGGCTGTGGTTACTGGCGATCGCCAGAATCACCAACTGTACCTGGTAGGTTAACGATGCTGGCCCTTGCTGGCCTGAAAAGCAACCTGACTAGTTGAACTTACACTAAATGAAGATATTGAGTGTGATACTTGTTTAGTTCTATGTGTGTGTTTTAAGGGAAGTTGTGGTCTCCTTTCTTGAACTGAAGTAGGCGGTGCTAGGTCTTTCAAAAATAGTCCTGGCATAGCTTTGGAAAGTTACATATTTTTTTGTCTTCCTGTGTTTTCTCAGTTGACACTGTCAAGGATGTCGTGTTCCTTCTGGATGCTACTGATGGCACAAGGAGAAGCTTCCCTGCCATGCGTGATTTTGTTGAGAGGAAGCTGTAGAGAAACTCAATGTAGAGGCAAAAAGAAGACCGTGTCTCTGTGGTCCAGTACAGCAGAGATGCAGAGGTCAATTTCTATCTGAACACATACACCACAAAGGAGGATATTGTGGATTCGATCATAGGGCTGAAACACAGAGGAGGCACACCCCTCAACACTGGAGCAACACTCCAGTACTTAGAGGATAATGTCTTCACGGCCTCTTTTTGCGGAAGCAGGCGCAAGAAGGCGTTCACAGGTTCTGGTACTGCTAAGTGGTGGGCGATCTTTAGATAGAGTTAATGAACCAGCCTCTGCTCAAGACAAATGGGTGTCCAAATCTTTGCAATTGGAAGCAGGATGTCTGACAGAGAGAACTGCAGACAATATCCCATGATCCCAGTAATGCTCTGTTGTGTCTGAATTCTGACCTTCCTACTGTACAGAACAGCTCTCTTCTGTAATGGGTAGAGGGGAGTGCTGGTGAGAGACCCACGCCCATGACATAACTGTGACTGGTAAGACAGTGACAGATTTTTACATGGATCATGATAGTACTGAAATTGAACTGTCAATGTGTACTTTAATAGGTTGAGGTCATGCATTGATATGACAAATCAGGTGTGCCAGCATGAATAGATCAAGTTGTAAACTTTGAGCTTAGCTTTCATCATGTCTTTGACATGAGAAGCGCTAGGCAGCATTAACTAAGTATGTATGTTTATGTTCCTAATTGGAGAAAACCAGCTGGAAAGGATGTTGTGTTCTTGTTGGATGGATCTGAAGACACTAGAAGTGCATTCCAGAGCTGTATGCGAGACTTTGTCCAAAGTAGTAGGAACACTCCGATGGATGACAACAAGGAGCCGTGTCTCAGTGGTTCCGTACAGCAGAGATCAACTGTCCGGTTCTATCTGAACACATACACAACAAGAGATCCTTGACAACGTCAGAGTTTTAAGTCACAAAGGTGGAAGACCCTCAACACTGGAGCAGCACTCCAGTACTTGAGGGATAATGTCTTCACAGCCTCTGCCGGAAGCAGGCGCCAGGAAGGAGTTCCACAGGTTCTGGTACTGCTAAGTGGTGGAAGATCTTTTGACAGAGTTAATGAACCAGCCTCTGCTCTCAAACAAATGGGTGTGCAGATCTTTACGATTGGAAGCAGAGGTCTGACAGAGGAGAACTGCAGACAATATCCCACGATCCCAGTAATGCTCTTTTAGGTAATGCAGATTCAATGATCTACCAACTGTTCAGCAGCAACTTCAGTCCTCAGTGGAGGCTGTGGTTGCGACGTCACGCCAGAATCACCAACTGTACCTGGTAGGTTAACGTGCACAGCCCCTTGCTGGCCTGAAAAAGCAACTGACTAGTTGAACTTACACTAAATGAAGATATTGAGTGTGATACTTGTTTAGTTCTATGTGTGTGTTTAAAGGGAAGTTGTGGTCTCCTTTCTTGAACTGAAGTAGGCAGTGCTAGGTCTTTCAAAAAATAGTCCACCTGCATAGTTTTTGCAAGTTACATTTTTGTCTTCCTGTGTTTTCTCAGTTGACACTGTCAAAGGATATCGTGTTCCTTCTGGATGGTTCTGATGGCACAAGGAGGAGAAGACTTCCCTGCCATGCGTGATTTTGTTGAGAGGCTGTAGAAACTCCAATGTGGGGCAAAACAAGGAGCCGTGTCTCTGTGGTCCAGTACAGCAGAGATGCAGAGGTCAATTTCTATCTGAACATACACCACAAAAGGATATTGTGGATTCGGTCAGAGGGCTGAAACACAGAGGAGGCACACCCTCACCACTGGAGCAACACTCAGTACTTGAGGATAATGTCTTCACAACCTCACGGAAGCAGGCGCCAAGAAGGCGTTCCACAGGTTCTGGTACTACTAAGTGGTGGACGATCTTTTGATAGAGTTAATGAACCAGCCTCTGCTCTCAAACAAATGGGTGTCAGATCTTTGCAATTGGAAACTAGGATGTCTGACAGAGAGAACTGCAGACAATATCCCATGATCCCAGTAACGCTCTATTTGTGTCTGAATTCACCGACCTTCCTACTGTACAAGAACAACTCTCTTCTGTAATGGGTAGAGTGCTGGTGAGGGCCACGCCTATGACACCAACTTTGATTGGTAAGACAGTGACAGATTTTTACATGCTAGGATCATGATAGTACAAGTGAACTGTCAATTTGTACTTTATAGTTGAGGTCAGCCATTGATGCTGAGAAATCAGGTGTGCCAGCATGAATAGATCAAGTTGTAAACTTTGAGCTTAGCTTCATCATGTCTTTGACATGAGAAGCGCTAGGCATGATAACCTAAGTATGTCTCATTTTATGTTCCCTAGTGGAGAGAAAACCAGCTGGAAAGGATGTTGTGTTCTTGTTGGATGGATCTGAAGACACTAGAAGTGCATTCAGAGCTATGAGACTTTGTCAAAGAGTAGTAGAGACACTCAGTGTGGATGACAACAAAAGACCAGTGTCTCAAGTGGTTCAGTACAGCAGAGATCCAGCTGTCCAGTTCTATCTGAACACATACACAACAAAAGGCGAGATCCTTGATAATGTCAGAGGTTTAAGTCACAAAGGTGGAAGACCCTCAACACTGGAGCAACACTCCAGTACTTGAGAAGTAATGTCTTCACAGCTCTGCGGGCTTAGGCGCCAGGAAGGAGTTCCACAGGTTCTGGTACTGCTAAGTGGTGGAAGATCTTTTGACAGAGTTAATGAACCAGCCTCTGCTCTCAAACAAATGGGTGTCCAGATCTTTGCGATTGGAAGCAGGAGGTCTGACAGAGGAGAACTGCAGACAATTTCCCACGATCCCAGTAATGCTCTTTTCGTGTCTGAATTCAATGATCTACCAACTGTTCAGCAGCAACTTCAGTCCTCAGTGGAGGCTGTGGTTACTGACGTTACGCCAGAAACACCAACTGTACCTGGTAGGTTAACGTGCACAGCCCCTTGCTGGCCTGAAAAGCAACCTGACTGGATTTAACTTACACTAAATGAAAGATATTGAGTGTGATACTTGTTTTAGTTCTATGTGTTCAAAGGAAGTTGTGGTCTCCTTTCAGCCCAGACTGAAGTAGGCTGTTAGGTCTTTCAAATAGTCCTGAAAACATAGTTTTGAAGTTACATATTTTTGTCTTCCTGTGTTTTTCTCGATGCGACACTGTCCCAAAAGGATGTCGTGTTCCTTCTGGATGGTTCTGATGGCACAAGGAGGCTTCCTGCCATGCGTGATTTTTGTTGAGAGCTGTAGAGAAACTCAATGTGGGCCAAAACAAAGACCTGTCTCTGTGGTCCAGTACAGCAGAGATGCAGGCGTCCAATTTCTATCTGAACACATACACCACAAAGAGGATATTGTGGATTAGGTCAGAGGCTGAAACACAGAGGAGGCACCTCAACACTGGAGCAGCACTCCAGTATTTGAGATAATGTCTTCACGGCTCTGCGGAAGCAGGCGCCAGAAGGCGTTCCACAGGTTCTTGTACTGTTAAGTGGTGGAAGATCTTTTGATAGAGTTCATGAACCAGCCTCTGCTCTCAAACAAATGGGTGTCAGATCTTTGCAATTGGAAGTAGGAGGTCTGACAGAGGAGAACTACCAGACAATATCCCGCGATCCCAGTAATGCTCTATTTGTGTCTGAATTCACTGATCTAGCAGCTGTTCAGCAGTAACTTCAGTCCTCAGTGGGGCTGTGGTTATGGCGATCACGTCAGAATCACCAGCCTTTATACCTGGTAGGTTGCGTGCACAGCCCCTTGCTGGCCTGAAAAGCAACCTGACTAGTTGAACTTACACTAAATGAAAGATATTGAGTGTGATACTTGTTTAGTTGTGAGTGTTTAAAGGGGAAGTTGTGGTCTCCTTTCCTGAACATGAGTATTAGGCAGTGCTAGGCCTTTCAAAAAATAGTCCACCAGTGGTTTTGCCAGAAGTTCTCTGCATCTTCCTGTGTTTTCTCAGTTGACACTGTCAAAGGATATCGTGTTCCTTCTGGATGCTATGATGGCACAGGAGAAGCTTCCCTGCCATGCGTGATTTGTTGAGAGAGCTGTAGAGAAACTCAATGTGGGGCAAAACAAAGACCGTGTCTCTGTGGCCCAGTACAGCAGAGATGCAGAGGTCAATTTCTATCTGAACACATATGCCACAAAAGAGGATATTGTGGATTCGGTCAGAGGGCTGAAACACAGAGGAGGCACACCCCTCAACACTGGAGCAGCACTCCAGTACTTGAGGGATAATGTCTTCACAGCCTCTGTTGGAAGCAGGCGCCAAGAAGGCGTCCCACAGGTTCTGGTACTGTTAAGTGGTGGACGATCTTTTGATAGAGTTAATGAACCAGCCTCTGCTCTCAAACAAATGGGTGTCCAGATCTTTGCGATTGGAAGCAGGAGGTCTGACAGAGGAGAACTGCAGACAATATCCCACGATTCCAGTAATGCTCTTTTTGTGTCTGAATTCACTGACCTACCAACTGTTCAGCAGCAACTTCAGTCCTCAGTGGAGGCTGTGGTTACTGACGTCTCACCAGAAACACCAACTGTACCTGGTAGGTTAACGTGCACAGCCCCTTGCTGGCCTTAAAAGCACCCTGACCAGTTTAACTTACACTTGTTTAGTTCTCTGTGTGTGTGTTCAAAGGGAAGTTGTGGTCTCCCTTCCTGAACTGAAGTACGCAGTGCTAGGTTTTTCAAAAAATAGTTAATTTTATGCTGCAAGAAGGCACTGTTGTCCAAAGTGAGGATTCAGAATATCTATATATTTTACTGAAAGTCAAAAAAGACAAATTGGGAGAAGATGTCAATGACCTGATGAATATTCACCAGACTGTAAAAGAAACACATATGACACAATATCTATGGTTTAGAAGTATTGTGGACTAAGTCTTTCTCTGTGTTATCAAGTCAAACAGGAATCCAACACTCTGTCAAAAGGCCATCACACACTGTGTATAATTGCCAATTACCTTAGGCCTTTTGTTCCTTATTTTAATCATTTCTGTCACAAAACATAATATTATCTTTTGTTTTTCTCTTTCAGCTGAGTCGCAGGGCCCCCGGAAAGATATAATTTTCCTTGTTGATGGATCTGATGGTGTTGGACGGGAATTTCCTATCATCCAGGAGTTTATCCGCAGGGTTGTGGAGAGTCTCAATGTGGGAGAGAATAAGATAAGGATTGGTGTGGTCCAGTATGGTGACTCTGCCCAGGCTGACATGTATCTGAACACACATACAACCAAAGAAGGTGTTTTGAATGCTGTCAGGGTAATGAGGCAACGAGGAGGAAGACAACGTAACCTGGGTCAGGCCTTGCAGTTTGTTAGTCAGGATGTTCTGACAGCAGCTCGTGGTAGCAGGAAGCAAGAGGGTGTACCGCAGTTTGTAATTGTTGTCTCCAGTGGGTCTTCAACAGATGACGTCAGTCGTGCAGCCTCTTCTCTCAAACAATCTAGAGTTCTTCCCTTCAGCATTGGGACCAGGGACATTAATCCCACAGAGCTCCGGGTGGTTTCATATGTGCCTAACTTTGCGTACACTGTAGATGACCTCCCTGGCCTGTACACCGTCCAAGAAAACCTAATCACCACTCTCACTGAGTTGTCAGATGATGACATCGCCAGGATGCAACCAGAATTCCCAACCTATGAAGGTAATTTTGCTCTATGGAAGTATGTCTTAAATTAATTGACCACATATACACAAACCCTACTTTACTACAGTATTTCAATCAAGTTTGAAGTTCCATGTGACTTACTTCCTCTATATCTATTGGGAACTACATAGTTTGTAATCGTAACATCTTAATGTGCTTGCATTCTTTCTGAGCAGTAATCACACCAACAGCTGCAGAAGGAGAGAAGAGAGATGTTGTATTTTTAATTGATGGCACAACAGCAGTGCGAAGTGAATTCCCTTCCATCCGTGAAATGATAAGAAGAGTTGTGGAGAAGCTGGATGTAGGAATGGATAAGGTCAGAATTTCCGTGGTGCAGTACAGTGATGACGCAAAGGTAGAATTTCTCCTGAATGAACACTCCACCAAAGATGAGGTTCGCCAGGCTGTGTCAAAACTTCGAAGCAAAGGTGGCAGCCGTCTAAACACAGGTCGTGCTCTTGAGTGGGTCTCCAAAAACATCTACCACAGGTCAGCGGGAAGCCGCATTGAAGATGGTGTGCCTCAGTTCCTCATCCTAGTTACTGGTGGCAAGTCTACAGATGATGTATCCACTGCAGCTGACCAACTTAAGAGAAACCATGTTGCGCCTCTTGCCATCGGCTCAAGGAATGCAGACGTTGATGAACTGAGACAGATTTCCCTGAAGCCCGAGCTTACATATACAGTTGACAGTTTCCATCAGCTTCCAAATGTGGAGACGCAGCTAATTGATTCAGTCAAAACAATATCCACCTCTGATATCATCACAAGTTATGTTCCTCCCTCAGTGGACATAGGTAAGATATTCAAGTTTGAAGTGCTCATAGAAATAAGTGATTGTTTTCATCATTTGTTTTTTTAGCATTGTTATTAAGCATAACTTGAAAAATGCATTATGCATTATGGTGGTACAGGAGTTTAGTTCCTGTCCATAGTGGTAGAGATATTTTTCTAATATACTTGAAAATAATCTGACTTCCTCTTTGTTGTGCTTATTTTGCAGAAACCCTAAATCTTGGGAAAAAGGACATTATCTTCCTTATTGATAGCTCAGACAATACAGGTGCTGGTGGCCTTGCTCATATCCGTGATTTCATCCACAACATTGTCAGACAACTTGACGTGCATCCTGATCAAGTGCGTGTGGGTGTTGTTCAGTATGCAGACAGAGTTAAAACAGAGTTCTCACTCAACAGACACAGAGACAAGGCATCTGTTCTCTCTAATATCAAAAGACTCCGCCAGATGGGTGGCCGGTCATCAGATCTGGCTGATGCCATTCAGTATGTCATGGATAATGAGTTAAAACCCTCTGCTGGTGTTCGTCCGGCTGAGGCCTCCCAGCATCTTGTAGTTCTCACAGGTGGACGTTCCTCCCAAGATGTGTCTCTCTATGGACCTCTGCTTAAGAATTCCCGGGTCAATTGCATTGGTGTTGGAGCTGGTCCTAACACAAAGCAGCTAACCCAAATTACCACCACCCCAGAAGATCTCCTTCAGGTTCACACATTACCTGGCCTGCCAGCAATCAAGGAGAGGTTTATTGCTAGATTGAGAGGGGGCATCCCAGAAGGCCCAGACATCGAGGAACCTAGTAAGTTGTGCAAAAATTTCCATATGACAGATACTTAGATAACAAGTTTTATGTTAAACTGATTGTATGATATAAGAATTCTAATATCTCTCTGTTTTCCATTTCTTCTCCTTTCTTTGCCCTGTCCTTTTCAATATTTCACTTTCCTTCTCATAGCATCAGGTCTGCCTCCACCCAAAAAGGCTGATATAGTATTTTTAGTTGATGGCTCCATTAACTTAGGCAGGCAGAATTTCAAAGAAGTGATGCTGTTTATTTCCAACCTCATTGATCTGTTCTTCACTGAGAGAGACAACCTGCGGATTGGCCTGGCACATTATGCTGCAGATGTGACTGATGCCTTCTACCTCAACACGTATAAGGACAGACAACATATTATGGATGCCATAGACCAAGTAGAGTACAAAGGTGGAAATAAAATCAACACTGGTGCAGCTATTCGCTATATTCAAAATGTTTACTTTACCAAAGAAAAAGGCAGTAGGGCAGATGAGGGCACACCTCAGATCCTGATGGTTATAAATGGAGGAAGCTCAGCTGATGACAGCAAATCAGCAGTCCTTGGTCTGAAGCAAAAGGGCGTGAGAGTCTTTGCTATAGGAGTAGGCAACACTGAGTTGACAGAGTTAGAAAACCTAGCAAGCGAGTCCACCACTGTGGCCCGAGCACTAACCATTCAGCAACTTTCTGACCTCAATGAGCAAATCCTGGAGACTTTGGATGATGAAGTGAAGGGAAAGCTGTGTGTTGGTGTGCCAGAAACTCCAAAAAGTAAGAGCCATAGTATTTTTTTCTTGCCAATGAACTAATTGACAGCTGAGTTGTTTCACATTTAATTTGTAACTTAGAATTCAATTTTCTGTCATTCAAAAAATAAAATCAAGCTCTGTTTTACAGGTTGCAACATCGAGGTGTTGGTGGGCTTTGACGTTTCTGCCCAGAACATCTTCAGTGCTCAGACCAACCTTCAGAACAAGATGGGTGCCATTCTGCAGAGAATTTCCAAAATGGCAGCTATCAGTTGTTCATCTGGGGAGATTCCCTCCGTGCAAGTGGGCATGCTGGCTATGGACTCTGCCTCTGAACCTGTCCAGTTGGACTTCACAAAAAATGCTGATGAGCTCTTTGAGGGCTTCAGAGCCCTGCGAAGTCGTGGCCCATTTGTCCTTAATGGCAAGACCATTTCTGCTTACACCAATAGGTTCAGATCCAGACACAGCGATGTTGTCAAGGTTGGTTACTGAAGCTGAAGTTTAAACTAGAGATATCCCAAGCAAATCCTAAGTATGGGGGCCAACTTGGTCACATTTCAATAAGGGATCCGCATTGGCTAAAATAAAGATGATAAAATAAGTTCCTTCCCTTATGAAACTATACTGGTTTTAGTCCTCCTCAGCCTGCTAATGTAGCATTGCTGATCAGCTTTACAGCCTGACTGTACACTGTTGCATTTTTTTGCATTCTCATACAAATTTGAGTGTATAGATACATATGTGTGCACCTGTGCTTGAATTTGCTGATGAAAACTCAGCATTCATTTTTTGAGTAACAATTAGACCACAATTAGATTTGTGTATGTTGTCTAGATTAAGGTCCTCTTTACAATGTTTTGTGAAAAAAGTTTTGTAACATCTCTGTTCAACCATGAGCAGACTGAGTGTTTCTTTACTTTCATCTCCAACACAGTCTTCTCTCTAGCTGATAGCATCATGTTTTAGGTGTCTCATTTTCTATTTATTTTTCTTTCACATCATTTCAATAATTTAAGCTGATCAATTTTATAGTTTACTACTAGGACCGTATATGGATCAAATATCTTGTGAAAAATAAAGTCTGCAAAGTTTTACAGAGGTATTATTTCAAAGTATCAGATACCTATTTTAATCAACTTGTATGTAAACATACTGTACAAATTGAATCTGACCCAGCACTGGTAGATACATAAAATTAAAGGACTCGGATCAGGATTGTGACCTGGAAAAATGCATTGGGATATCCCTAGTTTAAACTTACAAATAGAAACACTCATGGGAAATGTAAGGATGTATGAAAATGCATTGTGTTTTACTCCTGAAGGTTGTCATTCATCTGACTGATGGTGTTGACGCCCCATATGCTGAAATGAAAAGGCGAGTTGATGAACTGCGGGAGTCAGGTAAGATAATACAGTGCAAACTGGCCTTGGTGACTTTCTATTCTTAAACCCCTGTGAAACTATAGCAATATCATATTCAGAGATTAGTGAGGACAAATCTGTTCATGGAACTCTTGTATGCACAAAACAGGAGTGAACAGTTTCATCTTGGTTGGGCTTGAGCGGGTGCCCAGATTTGAGGAGGCTTTGCAACTGGAATTTGGTCGTGGCTTCAAGTACACCAGACCCTTACGAATCAATATCATGGACTTGGACTATGAGCTAATGGAAGAACTGGTGAGTACTAATTAGTCAGATAAAAGGCATTTGTGAGCTTTATGTTTTTCCCTTAAATTACTAAATAATTGTTTTCTTTTGCTGTGTAGGACAATATTGCAGAAAGGGAGTGCTGTAGAGTACCATGCAAATGTACTGGTGCCAGAGGAGACCGCGGAGCAGTTGGACTTCCAGGGTCTAAGGTATCCAATGTCAAAAAACAAAATATATTTTTAAGTACTTCAAAAACATACAAAGACCCTCCTTTCAATTAAACCCTAAAATAAATGTTCAGCAGAAGCTAATACTTGTTTTGTTTTTCAGGGTGGTCCAGGATTATCAGGAAGTCAGGGACATCCTGGAGATGAGGGTGGCCCTGTAAGTCTGAATGCCTTTGTGCCTATGTGGTCACAGTCTGATATTTCCATGAGAGTCTTTCACCTGCTGTAAACTGCCTTTATCTATAACTATTGTTCACCTGTTTTGTTTTTTTCATGAAGTTCAGTGACATCTTCATTTTGTTTTTATTGTTTTGTTTTTATTTCTTGCCACTTCTTGTTGCTTCAAATTGCAACTCTCCTGTATTTTGTTAATGTTTTTTTGTCTTTATGTGATGACAGGGGGAGAGAGGTCCTCCTGGTGTTAATGGAACTCAGGGTTTCCAGGGATGTCCTGGACCAAGAGGTGTCAAGGTAAAAACATTAAAATTAACTTCACCATACAACTTAAATGCATTTGTTATTATAATTGTCAATATTGCTATTTATTTATTTAATATAATCATGTAACACTATTTTTTTTTTCATTTGTTCAGGGTGGTCGTGGGTATTCAGGAGAAAAGGTGAGTGTTTTTTCTTTCTTGTTATTAACATTCTCATTATTAGTATAATGCACTGATTACATAACCAACTGCTTACATTTTGCAGGGAGAATTTGGAGAAATTGGGCTTGATGGAATCAATGGAGAAGAGGTAAGTGTGCGTTATATTAGTGCTTGGTAATTAATTTGTATTTGTAACATCATACAGAATCATGTTTAATTGCTTCTTGTCTTTAACTGGGCTGTGAGTCCAATCAATGTATTCATGTAGCAAAGTGGCAAAAAGTAAATCGGCTCTGGTTCATGCATTATTAGGTGCTTTAATTGTTCAGCTGCTGTATGTTTTCAGGGCAAAAGTGGTGTGGCTGGACCCCCAGGAGGCAGAGGACAGCCTGGCAGAAGAGTGAGTGTCTGCATGTAATTTTAGCTTTACATTTTTTTCTACTGGTTTTCTTTTAAACTTATGTAGTCAGTGCTGATACATATTCAGTTAACAAATAATTATTGCTTTTAGGGTCCCAAAGGCACCAAAGGACAAGCTGGAGACAGAGGAGAAATGGGAATCAGAGGAGACCCAGTGAGTACCAGACTAAGTTACATTAATTCATTAATTCCCTCAATTGCCACTGCTCTACTGCCCCCTGAACTCAACATCAGCCACTAGAATAAATGACTGTCTTATCATCTAGTATGTGAATGTATACATACATTCCATAGCTCCACCAGGCACTATGTATAAATAAGAATGTGTTCTTAGTCATATTTCCTGTGTACATTGTGTTTAAGTGTAGCTGAACCCAATCTGTCTAATAGGGCACAACTGGAAAAGATAACAACCGCGCAGGACCTAAAGGAGACCCTGGTGATGCTGGACCAGTGGTAATTTTTTCCACTTCACACATTTTATTGCTATCAAAGAAAATCCTGCCAATGCATTTTCATCATTATACTTTCAGAAGTTTTTGCAGTTCAACATTACATTTGTTTTTGTTTGTATGGGTTACTATAACTTTAATATCTGCTTTGATATGATAGGGAGAGCCGGGTGGTGAAGGAAAGAAGGGAGGTCCTGGTGAAGTCGGAAGACCGGTAAACATTTTTAACACATGTTCATTATCTTTCTAAATACTTGCTACTGTTTTTTGTAAATCATCACTTATTTCTTCTCCAAATTCATTAGGGGAATAATGGCAGAAGAGGCCCGCCTGGACAGGCTGTAAGTTCCTTTTTGGTGATAACAAAATACGTTGTTAATGCTTATTGTGGTAACTCTGCTGTGGTAACTGCAATGGCAGTAACTGTAACATTTTGCTGATCGCATGTCATTAAAGGGAAATCCTGGAAAGCCAGGAGCTGATGGTGTTCCAGGAGAACCTGGTGTTGGAGGATCTAGAGTAAGTTTGTTATTCTTTTCATAGTATTTTACATTATTTACATTATTCAGTCTACAAATCCACTTTCCAAAACATGTATGATTGCTAGTGTTGTCAGTACTGTTAATACTTTTCTTGGCTGCATTAGCAATATGACAAAAAGATTTGACTGACTGGATTAGTTATGTTTCTAGAAATGTATGTTCATTCTTTACTTGTGCATTGGAAGACAGTGCCTAATTTGCAGGTGCAACAACGATGTCTGGTTTTTCTTTTTTAAGGGTCCACCTGGACCGAATGGTGCACCAGGACCCAGAGGAGAAGATGGGAACCCTGGACCAAGGGTGAGAGAACAGTGCAGACATATTAAAATCTCATTTGACAAAAATCTTTTCATTTTAGAAAAGGTCTTCTAATATCTTAATGTATTGTTCTCTAGGGTCCTGGAGGTAGCCCAGGTCCCGCTGGAGAAAAGGGCAGAAGAGGAGCTCTTGGTCGCAAGGTACTGAGTGGAACATAATTTGATGTGGCTTATGTTTTTCCCTAACAGTCTTGTTTGATTGATAGACACACTGACCTAAACCTACCTCTCTCACATTACTGGACACACATGTAGTATATCTGAGCAAACATGAAAGTGCTGTAAGAAAAACATAAAGGCTGTACTTGAGATCTACTCCTAAAAAAACTATTAAATCTATTGAAACTGACCCGATGGCTTAAATAAATATTTGATTTTTAATTCAAACCCTGTCATTGTATTTGAATCTTAACTGTGCCTGTTTGTATCTCATTCTCTGTATCCCTGCATATGTAGGGAGAGCCAGGACAGCCAGGACCTAAGGGTGTTATTGGACCCCTTGGCCCCCGTGGAGAGCCTGTAAGAATAAATCCACATCTTTTTTGCATGTATGGTAATGTAAAAAAAGATGCAAAATGAGCAACATAAGAACTTTCTACTGTCTAGAATTTTCTAAATTGTCACATTGTTTAAGAAACCACATGTCTATACTTTATTATACAGTAGATGATTATTTAGTAATCTACTTAATAACTGCCCTTTTGAAAGAGAAAGCCTTTGGCAGGAGAATATCTGCTTCAGGCTGCAAGTTGAAGAAGCTTTTCTTTGTATCACTGCCATGTTTGGTTTAAAAGCATGGCTTATGTTGCTGCATTTTTTGTATATGATAATGTATGTGGTGTGTTTTGAATCAGGGAATTGATATTGTTGCTGAGTTCTTAATGGAGTACCATAACATTGTTTATTGCCAAATAGCAGTAGACTGTCATGTTAGGACAAAGGAGTGGGGGGGGGGGGGGGGGGGGGGGGGGGGGGGTGCGCTCATGTTTCCCCTTTGCTACCAGAATGCTTGGAGCTAAATTAATAAACATTTTACAAAGAATACAAATCTTGTTTTTCATTCCAGGGTGAAGATGGTAGAGATGGATTTGGCATCCCAGGGCCTAAAGGAAGAAAGGCAAGTGAATTTTGACCTGTAGTAATAAATATGTATACATGGTTATCAGAAGGTGTGTCTTCATTTTGATTAAAGTTAAATATTAAAGTTAGGTATATCCACTGATATTTTAGAAACTAACTAATTAAATTAAGCAAAATTAAAATAACAAACAGAACTGATGATAACAGGGAGTTACAGAGCTGCTAAGCTGAACAGTACGTATATTCTGCATTTAAAGATACAATTATCAAAGCAGTCATTCAATGGGACAATAATGATACAAAAATAATAATCTGCATGCATTTTGCTCCATAGGGTGATGAAGGCTTCCCGGGATACCCAGGACCAAAGGTGATTAAAAAAACACAGATTCCTGAAGTGAAATATCAACATAGGTTGCAAACTATAGTGTTAAGTAGTGCAATTTGGCTCTTTCTTTTAGTGTTTTTTATTTGCTTTCTTTCTCTTTACCTCCATTATTTCAGGGAGCTGCTGGTGATCCTGGCACTATGGGCGGACCTGGACCCAGAGGAAATCGTGGACAGAGGGTAAGTTTGAGCACTGTATGGTATCACTTAGCACAGTCCCTCAGCTGGACTGTAAATCACTGAACACGTGTTTGGAGAAACACTAGAGGACTGGTTTTGACGTTTGGTCTGAAATACATAGTCTTGGCAGTGAATGAGCTGCATGAGCATGTTTGAGAGTGAGTCAAGCTCCCTTTTGAACTATTGACAGTTGAATAGCTTTAAAAGTGACTTATTTTTCTCTTACTGTTTATCCTTTCTAGGGTCTCTCTGGAAATATTGGTTCAGAAGGACAGAAGGGAGAAGTTGGATATCCTGGGCCATATGTAAGCAATCTGTTGTAAAATGTATATAAATGTCATGGTGCCACCACAGCACATATACAGTATACTTGAGGGGTCTGTTTTTGCTCACTCAGACTTATGACACCGTATACTGCATAATGTACTATACACACACACACACACACACACACACACACACACACACATATATATATATATATATATATATATATATATATATAAAAAATAAAGCTTTGGCCATGCCCAGCTGTTAACAACAACTGCTTGTTCCTATAGGGCCAGAAAGGACCGAGAGGACCAGGTGTTGTGGTATGTGCTCATTTTTCAAACTGGTTAAAATTGTCTTGAATGAACAGAGCAAAACCCTTTTGTAATCTTTAAACGTTTTTGACCGCATGTCTTTTTATCCTCAGCAATGTGACCTGGTCAAGAAAATCAGAGACAACTGTCGTAAGTATAATTTAATAACTATCAGAATTGTCATTCCATAATAATGAAGAGTAATGGTGGTCATGTGCTACAAAAATGTCTCACAACATATCTCTTTTTCTTTCTACCAGCTTGCTGTTATGGTAAGTAAATGAACTTGTATATTGATAATGGTTGTTTGAATGAGTTTGTATGTTCTGTATGCACTACTACAAAGAGAAAAAAATTCTTTACGTGTACATCATTAGGTCAACAGGAATGCCCACTCTACCCCACTGAGCTGGCCTTCGCCTTGGATGTCTCTATGGCCAATGGCCGTCCAACCTTCAACAATATGCGTGACACAGTCCTGCGCCTACTCAGAGACATCACCATCTCTGAGAGTAACTGTCCAAGAGGAGCTCGTGTTGCTTTGACCCTGTACAATGATGAAGTGACGACTGAGATCCGATTCGCTGATGCAATGAAAAAACGTGCCCTGCTGCAGCACATTGAGGGACTGCAGACACTACAGACCAGGAAGCAGCGCAACTTGGAATTGGCCATGAGCTTTGTGGCCCAGAACACCTTCAAGAGAGTGCGCAGTGGTTTCCTCATGAGGAAGGTGGCCATCTTCTTTGTCGGTGGGCCAATCAGTCAGGCAAGAACACTAACTAATGCAGCTCTTCGCCTCCATGATGCTGGAATTGCCACTCTGTTCTTAGTCAACCGTGAGGACAGTCAACTCAGCAGAGCACTGCAGGTAAAAAAAAAAAAAGTTTTTGAGGCATATTTAAAGTCTGTCATCAAAGAAAAAATACACAGTGTACACAGTGTGTATTTTCAACATTTTTTTTCTCCTTTGTAAACAAGGTCAACAACACAGCACTGGCCCAGGTGATTGTCCTTCCCAGCCCTGGAAGTTCACAGTACAATTCAGTCATCCAAAAGATTATGAACTGCCATGTCTGCCTAGGTAAGAGTTCTGTGTTTGTGTACTATTAATGACATCACAGTTCCTTAAAACTTAATTTTTTTTATTCAAAAAACATTTCATTAAAGATGGCCTTTAAAATTTGAATCCAAAGTTATTGCCTCAGGCATCCAGTAATTGTCTGTTGTAATTCTGAAAATGACAATACACAGCTAGCAATGAAAGTTAGATTACATTATTTGTTTTCCTTCTTTAGACATCTGCTCTCCAGACCAAATGTGTGACTATGTGCCCCCATCAACTGGCCGAGATAGAAGGTCTTCTACCACAGACGTGGACATCGACATGGCTTTCGTCATGGACAGCTCTGAGTCTACCTACCCAGCTTTCTTCACAGAAATTAAACGCTATATAGCGCACATAGTGGAGCAGCTAGAAGTGTCTTCAAATCCCACAACATCCGTTCACCATGCCAGAGTCTCTGTGATCCAGCAAGCACCTTATGAGTTCTTCCAGAACAAAACTGGCTCTCCTCTCCATGTGGATATTGGTTTGACTGAGCACCACTCAGCTCAGGATATTGTCAAATTTCTTCTGGAGAAGACACCGCAGTTAGAGGGCGGCCGGGCACTGGCAGCGGCTATTGAATCGACAGTAGAACAGGTGTTTGAGAAGGCTCCTCTCCAACGTGACAGGAAAGTACTCGTGCTCTTTGTGACAGGAAGTGTGGAAGAAGAAGCAGAGCAGCTGATGCGTATTGCCACTGAGGTCAAGTGCAGAGGCTACTTCCTGGTCATCCTGGGTGTGGGTGAGAAGCTGACTGGTGGAGATGCTCGTCTCTTGTCACGCATGGCAAGTGAGCCAGCAGATGTCTTCTTCAAGCAGCTGAACACCATCTCCCACTTCTATGACAAACACATCCAGACCTTTGGCCAGCTGATGCCAAAGTATATCAGCAGTAAGTTCAAAACAGATATTAATCTGTCACATTTTATTGACCTTTTATACAGTTTTTATTAACAAGTTTATGTTTAATGCTGTTAATTTAATCAGTTAATTAAGGTCCCTGTGAGTGACATGCTGTGTTATTTTTCTTTTTAGTTGAAAATGCTTTCTACATGTCCCCTGAAGTCTCCAAAAACTGTAAGTGGTTTCAGAGTGACCAGCCCCTAAAAAACCCCTTCACATCATCACAGCGTCAGGAGTAAGTACTGAGATATTTTCATCCCATAGGATTTGTTGTTTTTCATTTTTGGAGACGCTGATGGTTTCCTTCTCTATTTTTTGGTCCATTTATAGGAAACATCAGAAACTTCATGAAAATCACCAAACGGTTCATCAAAGAAAGCACAAAGGTAAGATTTGGATATACTAAAATGAACTTAAACCACTTGAGCAGGCAAAGTACTGTTTGACTTGGACTGGTGGATTCTATTTTCTTTACTGTGAGTCATGCATAACTAACGGCTGCCCATAAACCAGCACCATTCTTCACACTTATCTCAGACTTGTTGCCACACTCTTCACAACATAAAAAAATAGCTCCTTTCCCCATTACACTGATATTCATCCACGACAGTTCCTGGCCTCCTGATGTTTTCTGCAAACATGTGATTTTAGTTTGCTTTCTCCTGCCTTGACACCACTTTGTCTCACTCCTCAGTTGCAGAAGAGCTTCAAATCACTAATGTCACATCCAGCAGCTTGAAATTGCGCTGGAGCAGCCCAAACCCCAAGCTCTTTGTCTACTTTGAGGTAGTGGTGACACGGTTGCACGACCATACCCTGGTGCTGAAGACCAACGTGTCGGGCACAGAGCTCTCCGTGGACAACTTAGAGAGTCGTCAGACATATCATGTTGTGGTCACTGCCCACACTGCAGAGGGTCAAATTGTCTCCACCCGCAAAGGCATCATGACTACCAGTAAGTCTGTGTACACACTTATGCAAATATGTTTTGAGCTTCCTTTTTATGCCACAAGACATGACATATCATGTAAAAGAGCAATGAGAGATATTTTGCCTGCCTCCTAATACAAAACTTAGTAATATACTAACTATGGGGATTGATAATGACTAGATTAATACCACCAGGTATTTAGATTAATGGGTTTTGAAATTTTGAAAGCTCTGATTTGAACAAACCTCCATTAGTGCATTTTAGTTTTGGGGGGCTTTGTTACTTGTGCAGTCACGAAAACTAAATCTAAGCTAAACAAAAAGTAATACCAAACATTAAACACTGGGGCAGTTGTCTTGCCTGATTCCTGGACTTCACTCTATTATTATATCTGATCCATGACTGCTGGTTTCACTTTGACAGAAGCAGCAGAGCCTAAGCCAGTGCATGAGCCAACCAGCCAAGTCACCAGTACTGTAAACACCGCACCACTGGACAAACCAGAAACTGGTGAGTGACTGTGCATGCGTGTGCGTATGCGTGTGCGTGTGCGTGTGCGTGTGCGTGTGCGTGTGCGTGTGTGTATGTGTGTGTGTAATGATTTTGCTTTAACCTCTGTAGCATAAAGTCTTCTTTAAAGATACATATTGAGGTGAATTGGCATACTGTGATTTGTACATCCTATAGCCTGTGCTTTGGGGAAGTTTAAGCTTGAAATGTAAGAGTGTAAATAAGATAGGAAACATCTTTGGTTTTACATATTTTCTGCTGACCAACTGCCACATATCAGAGTAACAATGAACTCCAATAGGAACAGGAAAGGATTAAACAGTGTGCTGGCTTTAATCTTAGATGCACACATCCATTCAATATTTACTCAAAGGATTGTGGAATGCAGTAATATTCCAACTCAGCTACTACACAAATGTGCTATTAATCACCACAGTAGTACATGCCAAAATGTATTGTAGATCATTCACGAAAACGTACGAAATTGGTTCTTAATCTTTTCCTGCCTCTTCTTAGCAGGAATGGAGAGGATTTGTGGTGCAAATATTTGTTTTCAGAGTGAGGCCTTACAGCTGCCACTTCTTATGGAAGACACAAAACTTAATGCATAACTGAGACACAAGACATCTATACTGGTTATAAAATCAGGAGGATGTTTCAGAAAGCAAGTTCCTTCACCTACCCGACCATGATTCAGGAGGATTTTCACCACAATTACCTGTGTAAAACTACTTCTGTGGTTGTTCTCTGGCATTGGTTAGATGCAGAAAAAATGGATCACCCACTCCATCCAAAACCTAGATGACTAAATGAACTAACAACAAACAGAAACTGTAAACTAACTTTTCAGTGCACCTATACAAACCAATTATCCAACCTATTTCTTTCTACTGACTACTTTTTAGTTTTCATATGCCCAAACCCTTAATAATGCAAGATCTCTGAGCTGTCTGTAGCATGTTATGCCATTATGTTGAATGCTTTGCACTATAAGAATGAACCTTATCAGCACTGAGACTCATTTGACTCCATTAAACCCTTTGAAATATTGCCAATCTTCTATTACAGCATACGTTTAACCACTACTAGTAACTTAACAGTAACAAGTAACCTAACAAGTAACTGCTGTATGCCTTAAATAGTTGAACAGGTATGCTCAACACTAACTCATCCTCTCTCTCTGTCTGTCCACCATCATTTCTGGTGTTTTTGTTGTTTTTTTGCATGTTCTAGTTAATGAATTTGCAGACCCATGCTCACTTGACTTTGACCCTGGAATGCCGTGCAAAGACTATCAGGCTAAGTGGTTCTTTGACAGAAAGAACGGGATCTGTACACAGTTCTGGTATGGAGGTTGTGGAGGCAATGAAAATAGGTTCAACACTGAGGCCCTCTGCTTGAAAAACTGCATGAGGTCAGGTAAGTGGTTGTCATTGCAAGGCCCTCTGAGGGAATGTGCTGCCCCCTGGTGTGATGGTGCAATATAATGCAAAAAAAAACAAAGAAAAAAAAACAAAAAAAAAAAACAAATGACTGTTTGCTAAAACCTTCCTCCAAAGCAATTATAGTCCAATCAGAGCTAAGCAACCATGAAGGCACAGCATATATTTCAAGTTTTGGATTTCTCCACATGCTGTGCATGAGGCTGTATGTGCAATACTACTGTAGTTTGGAGGCTTGAGGGTCTTTTTTTAATCACTGCTCTAAAAGCAAAAACAAAAGAGGACAACTGAAAAGAACTGAAAGAATAGCAGAGGCAAGGGAAATGTCATCTAATTATAGGATAGAAAAATACCTGTTTGAGGCTGGAAAATCCCCTGTGTGTGGGCCAAGTTGCTAGTAGTCTACATCCCTTCCCTACTTGCCATAACGATAGCCGTTGCTATGCCTGCTGACAGGCATAGCAAAAGTAACTAAGAAGGCAGGGCTTAACAAATGGTAAATTAAATTAAATTGTATTCCTGATATAACTTAACTGTCACTGATCACATGAGCTGTTGACACAATGTGGATTATAGAGCAGTGATGGGGAGCTAGAGCAGAAAATTAAAAGTAATCTGCCAATGTGTGTAATGTGTGACAGATAATGAGGATTATATCTGAGTAAAATGGTCATTTAAATTCACATTGAACTTGTTATCACGTTGAATGTCCTCCAGCAGGTTAAGTCTGTTCCTTGAAACTAAAACAATATTTATATTTTCATATTTCCTCAGAACCAGAGCCTCAGCCAAAAGTGCAGCAGGTTGAACAGGTGGAGATCGTCCCAGCTCCTGGTGAGATCTGATATACAGTTACTAAATAACATTTCTTTACACCCACAGTATTATGTTACTTGAAACTTGCTGTTTTGAAGATATAACTGACTTTGATGTAGGTGCATGGGTATGCCATGAAAATTCTAGTCAACAGGAAAGAAAAAAGCACTTCCTTCCTGGTCTAGTTTAAAAAAAAAACACATCCACAAAACATGATCTGAATCTAGCCTTTCAGACCACCCCTACTGTTGGGCATACCGTATACCTTGACATTGAGTCACCAGCATTACATAACTCGATTTCCACAAACCGTGCTCGCTTAGCAAAACAACAAGTCCTTTGTGTTTAACTGTAAACCCACCCCACCTCGTCCGTTGGCCCTCCAACGGTCTAAATGACTGATGGAACAAGTAGAGGGCCAAGCATGGAAAATGAGAAGGTTATGCTTTTGTCACAATTGTGAGCCAAGTCATAACCACAGAGAAAATGAATGGAAAGCCTTGTTCACTGGTTCATTGTTTTTTTGGCAGCATTCCTCACACCGAGCAAGTTCAATTTGTCAGTGCCTCGTCAGTCTTGGGAGTAAACTGACACAAGATACAGTACTACAAAGTCTACTCTAAAACAAATCTCATGATTGTGGAAGAATAAACATCTGCTGGGATTGAAGTGCTTTTGTTCTTTCCTTGCAAGATTTATAGGCATTATACTGATTCCCATTCCGCAACACAAACAAGTCAAAATACCGCCATAATCTCCTCATTACTGCTCATTATGTATAATGGTGATGATATATTTAATGCTGATTGCACCACACATAAAGCACGCAGCCTGTGTGTGTGTGTGTGTGTGTGTGTGTGTGTGTGTGTGTGCTCTTCTAATTGCATGTGTTCTCATACTTTTCCTTGATTGTCTTTTTTGTCACCTCCCTCACAGCGGCTTCTACAGCCGTGGATATCTGCCAGCTTCCCAAAGAAGAAGGCACATGTGCCAAATTTGTCCTCAAGTGGCACTATGATGCCCCCAGCAAGAGCTGCACACGCTTCTGGTATGGAGGCTGCGGTGGCAACCAGAATCGCTTTGACACGCATGAGCAGTGTGTGAAGGCTTGTGGAAAACCAGGTACATGTCTTGTTCATAATAATAATCTCCCAGTATCAGTGATAAGTTATTGTCAGTGTACAGCTATGACTAATGATATGTCCCATTAACAACAATCAGAGGACAACTGATTCACAAATATCATAAAACAACAAACTGTAAAAAAAATAAAAAAGTTTAAGTAAGCTTAAGTTATGTCCCACATTAGTCTGTTTGTGGGTTTACACAATGGTGAAAAATAACAATACATTTCAAAGGGAAATAACTTTTTAATCCACTACATTTATTTCATATATTTAGCTACTAGTTTCAGATTAAGATATATAAAAACACATATGATAAGTGCTTACATTGTTTATGATCAGTTTCAGGCAACATTTTTGACACTTTTAAAACTTTAAGCTGTTTCCAATGGCAACGCCACTGACACAGGTGTAACTTGTCACTAGACTGACCATGTCATGTCACTGTAGCAATATTACTACTTAAATGTAGCATTTAGCATTTTGGCAAAAACTTAATGCACCTACTGCATTTTTTTTTTTTTTTTAACTTACTCGTCCACCACAGCATCCTACAGCTCCTATGGCTACATTAATTTAGACAGGCCCTATAATAAAGTTTGAAGAACAGTGTCACTAAAACAACACACCTGTTAATTCCAGCTTGTTATAGACACTGTTGTGCACTTGGCAGTGACACAGGAACCTGTTTCTGTTTAAATCTGCATGGATTTTGATTCTAAGTTACCAATTTATTTGACTGAGAGACTCAGAAGGTCTCTTTCTGCCCTTTCAGTTGTGTCTGGTTGATGTACAAAACTTTTCATATAAAACTTTTTACAACTTAAAAGCATGAAACTCCATTAAAAAAAGTATAGAGCTGTCCTGTCAGCCATCTGGCTGTACCAATTCAAGCTTTTGTGGCAGGTCATCCCAAACTTTTGAGAGGTAGTATATAAAGAAGTGTCTTTCTACATATCAAACGGCTAACCATATTTTCTTTTCTCCATTCATCACTAGCACCCGTCAAACAAGGAGTCATCGCTGCAATAAGAACATAGGACAAAAGTGACACACATGGCCAGCTTTCACCTCTGTTTATGTAATTGTGAGAAGAACCATCTAAAATGGCGGTATACTGTCAGGATTTAATACCAAAGCAATGGTGGCTGCACTGGATTCCACAAAAATGGATTTTATCCCCCAAATTCTTGAAGTAGTCTTTTTCACAACAAGACAGAAGGCAACACGATTTGCTGCATGATTTGTTTTAACCTACTGGTGCTACATAGTATGTTTATTTTACAGATGAGTTGTTTGGTGCATTCATTCAAGTTTTCTGGAACAATGACATCATTCAAGTTTTCATATTTTTTAAAATGCAGTTTTATAATTAAGCAAGAAACATATATGAATATCTTGGACAGAGATTAGCAATGAATCAGTACATGCAGGTCTGGCATTACTCAATGCAGTAATCTTTTTTGTTATATTGTGTTTTTTTTTGTTTTTTTTGTTTTATTTTTTTACATTCCACATTCACATAGCAACATTGGCTTTTATTGATTTATATAGTTCTCACTTGATCCCTGTGGAATAATTTCTCTCACTCGTATACAGTCACAGAGTCCACAGCAATGTTTACACAAGTCTTGTATGGCGGTGTGTGTATTTAAATGACAGTGACCAACTGCTCGAATGCTAAAACGTTAATGTAATGTTAAGTGCACTTCTGGATCCGCTGCCTCAAACACACACGCGTTCCAGCTTTTGAAAAATGGAATGTACTTGTCAAGCTGTTTTTTGTTTTTGTTTCATTTGGTTTTACTGACATTTGTGTTTCATCTGGGTATAGGAGAAATAAAAATGAATTAGACTTTCTAATAAACATGAGCAACTGATTATTTTCTTTCTTGTTTTGAATTAAGACAGAGACAAGAAACAGTCACAGAGATTCAAAAGACATCCTTTCAAAGGTGGAGTTTAAAAACAAGCTGAAGACTGTGTAAAACAAGAAACTAATAAAATTCTATAAACAGTTATCTTTCATTTATTTAATATTATTTTACTGCTTTTTAGTTTTACAGAGTTTATTTAATTGTTTGTTTTTAAGTGGAGTGACAAAAGGTGCAACTGACACATTGATGCAATTAATTTCTGGGACGTGAATATCACCATAAAACTTCCCCAGTTGATTACTTACATTAGGACTTTTGTATTAGTTTTATGAAATTATATGTTTAATTATATGTAAATGGGATATTCCATCCATCCATTATCTGTAACCGCTTATCCTCATTGGGGTCACAGTGGGCTGGAGCCTATCCCAGCTGACTGGCCGAGAGGCGGGTACACCCTGGGCAAGTCGCCAACTCATCACAGGGCACACACACAGAGACAAATAACCATTCACACTCACATTCTCTCCTATGGGCAATTTAGAGTCACCAATTAACCTATTAAGTGCATGTCTTTGGACCGTGGGAGGAAGCCGGAGTACCCGGAGAGAACGCAGACACTGGGAGAACATACAAACATGTATACAAATTTGAGTCAAAACTTTTTACAGAGGGAATTTTGGCTCTCGTTTTATCACTCCATGAATCAAAACATACTGATAGATATGAGTTGGCCCAGAGTCAAAATAATTATTGCATATTGTAAATACATACATTTCACAAGACAAATTTGTAACTAACAGACATAGACAGTGCATACGTACATAACTGTAATATATAATATGTACATGTGTATAAATATATGTATGCATATATACACAAGATACACAAGATATACAAGATATGATATGATATAGAGTATAGGTGTATACTTGTATACTTGTATAGTCAAGTATTTATGCATATAAATACTTGACTATACAAGCTATACATACAATAGATAATATACTATGAGGATAAGAATATGTAAATAGAATGTGCAAAAAGACAAAGATATTGTATAAAAATTATATATCAATACGGTCAATATTAACACATATCACATATGATATGAAGTATATGTTCTAGTATTTGGAGCGGAGTGTTGTCCAGTTCTGTAATAGTGGCTCTGACAGAGGTAGATGAGTTATAAAGTCTTATTAGGGTTGGGAGGAACGATTTCCTGTATCGTTCCTTAGAGCAGCGGGGTTGGATGAGTCTGTTGCTGAAGCTGCTCTTTAGCTCGTCCAGTGTTTTGTGGAGGGGGTGAAAGGGATTGTCCATGATTGCCAGCAGCTTTGCCAGCATCCTGTCCTCCACCACCTCAAGTTTAGAGCCAACAACAGACTCTGCCTTTTTGATGAGTTTGTTGAGTCTGTTGGCGTCCTTTGCCTTAATGGCCGCACTTGACAAACTGGAAGAAGGTTGGGAGTGTGGATGAGAAGGACTACAAGCAACCAAATGAGATTTTCATGGGACATACATTACATAGGATTTAATAATAAAGACATGCAAATGACCAAACCAAAACTAAATCAAGACTACCAAATGACACAAAAGCAGCACTCCAGGGAACAGAAGAGAAAAACAGAACAGAGAAACACATGCAGCTGTAACAGTAAAAAACATGCTAACATTTGCTAAAGAAATCTACTGATGAGTGAGAGCTTATTGGAAATACCTTTACCCTGGGGGCATTAATAAGATATGAGCATGTGTATATATTTTAGGAGTACTTGTCCTCAGGGAACATGTATTTGATATTACTCCTCATTTTGTAATAAACACTTTCCTTTAAACACATTTATTTAATTTAATTTCCAATACACTGAAATGTCATCTGTATAAAGAGCACAGAGACAAAACTGAAATATTGACTCTTCATTTGTGTGATACTTGAATTAGCATTCAGTAAATACATGTTTTGCATGGCCAAGAACTCTTAGTTACTCTAGCTGTATCTTGTCAGGTCATTAATATAGTGTCAAATGTTTGTTACTACCACCTCTAGTTTGGTGACACTGAGATCTCAGTAGAAGTCTTGGAAGTTTATATAGACATACGTGCAGAGGCTCTGAACTTTGTAGCCCACTAATGCGAGTCCTCCAGAGTATCTGGAGTTCCAGCCTGCATCTGCACCTCCTCCATTACTAAAATAGTTTAGCGGCAGAGACCAAAACTAATGATTTGTTTAGACGATATTTAACTTGTAAAGTCAAACATCTCAAAGTGTATTACCAGTAAAGCTGCTGTTAAACAGCTAAGGAATTGCAAATACAGTACAAGCTGTATGACCAAGAAGCAGACAGTGGCAAATAGTACACCAGGCTGAATTGTAAATATTCATTTGTACAGCAGCCTATAAGCTGTATATGCTGTAGACAGCTAACAAATTAAAGGAAAAAACAACATACAATGTCTTAGTAAGGTGCAGGGCCACCATGTGCTGCCAGAACAGCCTCAATGCGCCTTGGTATTGATCCCTAAACTCTACTGGAGGGATGAGTAGCATTCTTCCAAACGATGCTGGTCCAAAATTTCCCATAGGTGTTCAGCTGGTATTCCTCAACATCACTACTCCATGGGTAGCAAAATACAACAGCACCTGCCACTGTGGAAAACCTTGATCACATTAAATTGTGAAGAGTTGTTGTGCAATTGACTACACAAGAAAAGAAATTCACTTTTACAAGTGCTCTGTAACAGTGACCAAGCAAGCACACTTTGTTTGAAAAAAAATACCACTACCACTAAAGGCCCTGATGTAATGTCTCATGATTGTTTGAGAATCAAGAATCTGGAGATGTTAACAACGAAGCAGGAGTTTCTTTTTCTACAATTACCGACAAATTGGATGTTTTGACCAATATCTTTAAATGTGAATGTTTACAGGCAACATTTTTATTTGAATTATATGAGTGTTTTTTGTGTGAGAGTTTGCATTGCAGCGATTTTGACCTCAGTGTTTGTGAGGATGCTGAGCTAAACGCCACCCACAAAGCTCACTTTTAAATAGGATTGAATGTCTTTATATTGTCTGCTTTTGGATCTACAATTTATGACCATATTTCAAGTCTCATAGGCCTGACTGTCAAGTACATTGTGTTTATCATGGAATCCATTGGTCTTCATGATTACAAGCAATGAATTTGCTTTCCTCTCTTGATTTCACAGTTCTGCCCATTCATAGCAGCCACAGCAACTTTGTTTCACTATGTAGTGGTAGTGGGTTTCTTATGAAAACATTTGTGTACAGTGAATATTGCCATTGTCATTTCTCTTCAAACATTCAGCTATTTCCAAGATTTAGATGGTTTGAACAAGGACGCACATGTGCATTGAGAGATCAGACCTAAATAAAACAAAGTAAAGAAGTGAGAAGTGCAAGATTTGTCATTGTCTGGAGAGAAGATTAAATATTTGGTCAGTGAATTTTAAAAGCCTGGGAATGTGTTCTCTCTTCAACTGCTGCAAAGCCTCCAGATGTTATGTCTCCTGGGTGTTTGAAATAGTCCATTGTTTTGATAAACTTTCCTAATTTCCTCCCATGTTTCATCACCTCTTGATTCCTCACCACGGTTCACGTTCCATCACTTTTACTCTACGTGGAACATGATTTGGCATTTCTAATGAAGTGTAAATGAATTTAATTGTGGTAAAAAGAAGTCGGATAGGTTTAATTGAGGGATCCACTGATATTTTAGACTAAAGTGTTCAACTTTGTGGCAGTGTTTCTGTTTATCTTTCCAGTTTCATGTAATGTAAGATCCATTAAAGAAATAGTTTTTCCAGTTTGGTGTGGTAAAACTTGAGCCCTGACCCCATCCAACACCTTTGGGATGAACTGTATGCCAACTGAGGGCCAGTCCTTCCCAGCATGCATTGTTAGATCTTATTAATGGGAGCAAATCCCTGTAGCCAGGTTCCAACATCTGGTGGAAAGACTAAAACCAGAAGAGCGGAGGCTGATGTAGCAACATGTCGAGGTGTCCACATACTTATGGCTATGTAATGTGAATATAAATAACTATGAAAAGTGGAATAACTTTTTTACTAGCACATTTACAATTATGATTTTCATGATTATTGAAAAATCTCTCACTCTGATTATTGTTTTGCACTTTGCTGCTCAAGCATTCAGTTAATGCGGGACTCTGTCCCACATCACATAGAGTTAAATCTTATTAGTAGACTGAAACATCACACCAGAGGACAATTATTCAAATCTAAAACCCTAACTGAAAACAACTGCTCACAATTAGTGGTGAGACTTGATATATTTACACCAGTGCTGTCTCTTTCTCTGCGTGGGTGGGAATTTATTCTTTTGGACAGATGTGATAAAGATCCAAACAGCTGTATGGGGCTTGCCAATGAATGTAATAACTCGCATTCACATGCAAACCTGATTGTACATACTTAACATACATTGACATGGTGCTTATGTACACTGTATCCAGTGGGAGTTGATCACTAGCACACTTGTTACAGCAGCCATTACTCTTTCACGCCCTACATTCATCACTGCACAATCATCCCAGTCTTCATTGTGTGCTAAGATAGCACATGGTCCTTTGCAAATTGATTACATATGAACGAAGCTGATATGGTAAAATTGCCAACTCATGATGTCAACCAAGCCAGCACAATGTCAGTGTTGAAGATAACAGAGGCTGTACAGTAGATTTAAACTCCTTCACTTGTTCTTTTCAGATACTTTTCTGAACATATAAATGAGATTCACTGGATTTTAATTGCTGAAAGCATTGCTCAGATGTACAAACGCATTATGCCTGCTTCTTATTTAGTTTACTGTGTGACTGCCCAAACTTACTGCAGATTACATACATTATACAGAGAGGGGACCCAACTTCTATAATTTTCAAAAAACGCTTATCCTTGTCAGGGTTATAGGAGGCTGGAACCGATCCCAGCTGACATTGAAGAAGAGGCACAAACAAGCATTCCCACTTACATTTACACAAACTGGCAATTTTCAGGTATGAAACAGGAACTTTTTGCTGTCCTCACCTCCCTATATGTTTATAATACATCTAATATAGAGTTGTTCAGACTTCATGCAACCTGGCAGCTACAACAGCAGAATCCTGCTTTCAATGTGTTGTTATATCTACAGTATCTAATAATGCCATTTATCAGTCACAGGGGCCCAGTACTTTTGGCACTTTTAAGTACATTTTTCTCGTAATACTTTTCTTTAAGTAAATTAAATCCAGGCATTTTACTTGTAATAGAGTATTTCTACATTGTTCAATGATCTGAGTACGTCTAATCAATATTCTCACCATTTTCTCACCTGGGGCAACATGCCACCACCAACACAGACATTGTTGGTGACAATTTGTAAAAAAAAACAGTGGAAACACTGCCATCTTCCTTAAAAAAAGATCATTGTGACAGTCTGGTGTATTCCAGTCCCACAGGAGTTAAAAAGTAGAGTAAGTTAGCATAGAGAAAAATGCTACCAGTCATTGGTTTACAGGAAAAAAAAAAACAGAGGCCAGAGCAACTGGCAATTCTGTGTCAGAATTTCCACAATGAGCAGAAAGTGACTAACAGCAGCTCACTGTGGTACACTGCTGAGGCATTCAGCACATGCCAAAGCAAACCACCTTCTCTCTTCCAGCATGCAACCACCCAGCAGAATATGAGTTAAAACAAATAACCTCACCACCGTTAAACAGGGCAAATCATTATTTTGGTTTTCATGAGGTGATGAATGGGTCATAAAGAACATGTGAAATAATGGGAATCCTTCTTTAACCTCTCCTCCATTTCTGTCCCAAGTAATTCATGCTTCTGCTACTTGTTTCCCCTCTGTTTGAGACTTTATTATTTAATTTAAAAGCCACCGTTTAGCTGTGGCTGTTGTGCCCCTCCCTCCCTCTCTCTATCAACATAGCGGACTTTCTTGGGATACAGGCATGTACTGCATCCATGCTTGGAGCTGTACATAGATCTTCTGGGCCCTTAGCTTAGCATGCACGGTTTCACATAATAAGCTACTGGGGGTAGTCCGGTAATTATGTTGATCTTTGTAAACGTGAATATGACTCAGAGTTTCCACAGGAGATTTCCCAGTGGATATTTTGATTTGTATGTTTGATAAATGGAAAATGAGCGCTGGTGTAAACAAAGGCGATATTATATAACACACATTCTGTTTGAATCTGTAACTGTAGAACTGCTGTGTTTTCCCTGCAATTTAAACCCTTTTCATTTACTGTAATTCACAAAAAGGAACAATTTCAGCCTCGTTTCACTGTGCGCTACTTCCTTCTATCCATTCTGTTACAGCGTAATCTTATCAGGATCTGAATAGACAAGAGGAGCTCTCATCACTTCCAGTTAACCGAACAGGCTCCTTTGGTTCCACCATATGGTGCCATGACCAAACCAGTGGTTGTGTGGTCATTTCCACAGGCTCATGATTCATATAGGGCCATGGGTGTGCCAGTGTAAACATGGTTGGAAGGAAAGACCGTTGCCATGCTTTATGCCACAAGCTTGAACTGTTCAAAGACACAAATGAAATATGTGTGGTTTTTCTGAACAAGTCTGGAGAAACTTTGAAAACCAAAGTGCAGCAGTTTCATCTGCATGAAGATGAGTGAAATAATAATTGCGGGTTCAAACTGTTTTGATGCTAGGAAAACCAACAAAAAGACCCTTTAATAGGGCCTTGAAGCCGAAGTGATCCGGCTGGTAAACGATCATGTAGTTGTGGTTTGTTCAACTACTTTCCAATTGATGAACTTGGCAAGGTTAAACTACGAGCGTGGGAGCTCTGCTCCATCTCTGGTGGCTTTATACTCTATGCAGCCAAAAGAACAAGAGGTGGGGAAAGCAGTAAGGATTTTTTTTACTGCTGTAGCAGCACACATGCAGTCGTTCCATCGATGACTCACACTGCTGGCTCTGCATCTTTCCACAAGAGCCATAAAAGTCAGGGGCCTATAATGACTTTCACATTGAGCAGCAGAGCTGTAAATGTACTCCCACTATCTGCAGCTCCTGAGTCACAGCAGAAACCACCAGCAGACTCATCTCTTCCCTCTCCCACTCTCTCCTTTGGCTCCCTTGGCCTAAAACGGGCATTCTGTGGCATCCATCCATGCTTGTCAGCTATTGCCCATTCATGGTCAGCCTTAATGCTGAGCAAACAATTCTCCCTAGACTGGTGAATGTTGCCAAGTTAAATGTCTAACATAAAAGCACAAAGAGATCTGAGAGAACAGAGAGTAAAAGTAGCTTAATGTTTTAAACTTTTTGTCCTCAGAAATGTTCTAATTTTATGGTGACAGCGGGGTTAACATAGTTCTCATGGTTCCCATCGATTATCAAAAGTGTTTGTGGATATTTAACATTTTTTGTGAACCGGAGAGAGATTTCTCTTGCCTATTTCTTTATACAAGTCGTCATAAGAACAGGTCGATTATTATTTTATGTGATTAAATCCTGTGCAGTCCAAATTTAAGATAAAGTTTATCCTGGAGAATGTTTGGAAACATATTTACCGAAGTGAAATATCATACTATCCACTATTTCATTATTACACTGTTGCCCATGAAGTTGGAATAAAGTATTTTTACCTCTTCTCATGGAATGCTTGTGACAATGTGGAAACTTAAAAATTATTTCAACTTTATGGACAACAGCCTATAAGAGATTGTAAGCGTTTCTGTATTAGACTCTAAATAAGAAAATAAAACAAACTTTTTAAACCTAATTCACTTTTTAAAATCTAAGTTGTTTGTTATCTAAATCACACAACACTGGTATTAAGTGACAAAAAGTTACTACAGGAAATCCTAAAATGTGGCCAACTTTCCACATAAGTCAGTGTGTTCTGTTCCACTGGGTCTGACACAACCATAAGTCACTAGATTCAGTATCACCCACGCAATGACAACCCTAACCCTGACGCACCATGTCTTCTTCTGAAGTTTGTGGTGATAGTAACTGTCAAAGCCTCTTCTGGCTTCTGCCAGATGCAGGTTTATGTTTTATTCCATTGGAAAAATGATGATGGGAAGGTTTCAAATTGTTACAAACAATAAATCAGGTGTTTTGCATCACTGGTCTCTGTTTGTTTTATGATGTTTATTTAATATTAAATGAATAGCTCAGTTATAAAAGCTATTTTTTCACAGAAGGCATTTTGACATGTTAAAATAAGAAAAGTGTGGGTGTTTTGAACACCTAATCCAGGAATGACAGATGAAAAATTACCCTCTGACTAATTCTGTCATCTTTTTTTTTTTTCTTCAAATCAACTAAGGTTTTTATTTTTCCTCTTAGACTTTCATATTTTCGATCGCTTATATCCGTGATCTCATCCTTTTAGTCACTAACCAAAGTTCATGACCATAGATGAGTGTTAGAACGTAGACAAACTGGAAAACTGAGAGCATTGCCTTCCAGCTCAGGTCCCTCTTCCTCACAACAGTCTGGTACAATGTCTATAGGGCGGGGTGCTCGGATGTCTGGAGGGTGCTTGGAGTAGAGCCACTGCTCCTTTGGATCAAAAGGTGCAAGCTGAGATGGTTCGGGAATCTGATCAGGATACCTCCTGGGCGCCTTCCTATACAGCCTGGGAACACACTTTGGTATCGTCCAGGAGGATCTGGAATGCATGCAGATGGATGGATGGACTTCAATATTAGGCAGTACTGCTCAAACCCTTGTCATGAAGTGTACCTGCATATCTGACTGAAATGTTAGCCAGTCTCATTTTAGTCCTCATGTTTTGTAGATGTTGAATAAAACTGAAAATACTGAAAATACTTTAATGGCCAAACCACAAAGTTTCCAGTCACACATTGTGTTGATGAAAATGAGAAAGAGTGGCCACCAGATATAAATAAACCTTCCAAAAACAAAGATTAAAAAAACAATATGTAGAAAATATTTTCTATTCTCTGTGAGCACAAATTTTCCCTCTAAATTCTGAATGTGAAAGTGACTAGCTATTAGTGGTAACTGGTAACACTTAATTCTGTTTGTTTATAATATGCACTGTAATAAACTGCATTGTGTTTATGCTCCATGAAACACTGCAGAATTTCATTTGTTTATGAATAACCATTCTCTTTCCACAAATGAGCTCTACATTCATATTAGTCTGGCTAAATGATCTGCATGTAGTTACGTTCCCATTAAGGTTTCCAACAGTAAACACAGAACAGAACTCACTGATTATAGGCCGTTTTGTCCCTAATCAGCTCTGTTCTAAGTGAGTCATTTTAAGACAAACACATACATTAAAACCGTAAACACGCATTTAACCCAAATATGTTTGTTAACAATCAAAACTGCGAATTTTGAGGACCGTTAAGAAACCTAATGAGCACTGAGGACGAGAGATCCCAGCTTACTCATGACAACTGTGCCTCCTGAAGGCCCCTGGCCTCCAGTTAAGGTAGCAGCATCATCACTAGAGGAATTCAGCAGGATCTCCAGAGTGAGAGATTAAAAACACACTCTGATAACAGGAATCCTGTCAGACGGCATTCTTCGGATTCTCCCAAACGACGACATATGTTTTCACTCTAACATCCTTCAAATGTGTAAAGGTTGCTATGTAGACAATTGTGACAAAAACACTACACTGTGCTGTTTATAAGCAGACTCAGCAGTGTTTACCAATTTTGTCAATTAACATAAAGTTAAAACCTTTTACTGCTTATTAGGGTAGATTGTCTTTGTGGAATCCAAATAAAAAGAGTATAGGCTTGTGAAAGTGACCAAATATATCTGTGTATATAAAGCTTTTTGTGCATGTAGTCTGATGTGTCAACATTAGTTGTGAAACATTAGTTTTTGTCTTAAAAAACAGGAAACTCTAATCTTTACAACAATTCAGGTCTCACTGCTGTAGTTTTATCCATCATTTATGCTGAGGTTTCTGAACACTAATGACACGCAAAGGAATTTCTAAACAACAAACAAAGAAGGGTTGGTTAACCTTATTTGGAAAAGAAACAAATCAACTCTTGGTTCAGGCTTCACCTAGAGTGCACACACTTCCTGTGCAATAAGGGATTATTAGTATTATCACAGGTGTGCTCACTTTCAGTTTCACCTCCAAATTATGTGGTGGAAATAATCTGGTTAAAACATTGCCTTGTTTACAACCTACTTGATCATCTGACCATTGGACACCGGTCCTCCCTCTCATTTGAGTCCAATTAAGTTATGATGGTGGGGGCACAGGGGATGTTGATAACTGATAAGTGAAAAATGTCTGTATGTGTGCAGCTACTCAGAACTCTGACACAGGTGGGTGTGTGAAATGCAGCTGACCAGGAAAATACTTTAATGTCTAATGCTTTGATCACAAATGGTCAAAGATCTACAAGAAAATCTGGGGTGACACAGTCATATTTCATATACTGATTCTGACTGATTCTTAAATACAAGCTGAAAGGTGATTAGAGAATATATTATGAATACCACAACACATTATGTTATCAGAATAGTTGAGGGAAAATATTAAATCTGGAAGATTTATATATAAAAAATAAATAAATATATTCAATTCAATTTTCAGTTCAGATTTATTTATATAGTGCCATATCATAACAAAAGTTATCTCATGACATCTGGCAAATAATTACAAAAATCAATAGTAATTGAAAAAAAATAATAATACATTGAAAAACAATTTAAAGATGTATTTTTTCACAATAATCTGGTCAACATTTCCAAAAAACAATTTAACAACGTCATGCTGAGGCAGTAAAACTCTGGTTCAACCCGAAAATCTCACGGGAAAGACATTCTTTCCATCCTGAGTCAGCGGTGAGATGTGAAAAGTGCTCTCAGAGGAAATAAATAGATTAAATGAATAATCTGAGATCTGAAAACAGGAAGGAGTTCTGATAACAAGTCACTGCTGTAAGAAATATTGCCCCAGTCTGAATGTGAAAAATACTTTTAGTTTAGAGTGACCATCGTTATCACGATTTCCTATAAAGCTACAGTGCAGCCATTATGCTTGTGCCATTGATTTTTTCAAATTACTGCAGTGATGTTGCCTCACTTACCCTCTGTCAGTTGGGGATGTTGTATTATTCACAAATGGAAACAATCAAGCTAACAAAGAGAGATGCTGGCACAGAGAGAACAGAGAACAACGGCTTTCTTTTAAGCAGTTCCCTCCATCAGATGGAGTTTTTGGCTTTACAATATTAATGCCAGATTGCCAACCAGTGTCAAAGTCACATGTGCACAGACCCTTTGGAAGTGGTTTTGTTGACTTGTTTTCTAATAGCATCAGCCTGCAGTACATTGTCTTTAAGCAAATTACACAGCAAGCTCACCTGCCTTTTATGTGCTACAGTATGTGTTTATTAAGTGTTTGCTTACTATCCTATATTTACCACCATTTTTTTCTTGACTATCTGTAACTTGACCTGAGTGGGCAAAAAAGTGCTGTTAACTGGTAACTTAGGGTAACTGTGTGTCAGATTTAGGGGTGGTTAATTTACACAATATGGCAGAAATTAAATATAATATTCATAGCTATGATTTCATTAGTTTATAAATTACCTGAAAATAATATTGTCATGTCTTTGTTGCTGTTAAGAAGGCCTACAACAGCAGGAACAAAGGAGTTTGTATTTGTTTGTCCTGCATCTTGGCAGACTATCTGCGGCCTGAAGGCAGTTGCTCTCTCTCCCTCTCAAATCATCAGACACAAACCAGAGGAAACTTCTTCGTGTCACTATTTTGGAACACATGACTGTGAGCCAGACGCAGATTTAGAAGCTGATTACATGAAATAAACCAAGCCAGAACACAACAGGTAGACTATCAGAGTTTACTAAATGAACTCCACCCGGTTAGCTCCAGTTTCAGTGACATTTCTGGCTGACTGTGGTGCAGTTTGGATTTGGTCTGAGCCAGGTTTTGACAAGGAAGAAGAATGCTCTATATCTGGGGTTGCATTGAGTTTGATCTTTTTATATAAACTGTCTATCTTGATTCAGACAGCATTGCAGGAGTATAATGCTAAATTGGTGGCAAAATCTAGTGATTTAACTTCTGACCTAGTACTGCAGTAAGAATCTCTCAAGTCACCCTGTGACATTGCTGTTGCAGTGTCACACTTCAGTACACCCAACCAGGTAAGTGGTGCTAGGCGTGGAAGTGGAACAGACCAGAGGTTATAATCAATCACTGCTTTTCAGTCTGGTGTAAAGTTCCTCTTTCAGTCTCACTAAGTATTTTTACACGATATTATGTTTCATGGACTGCTCCTCCAGCGCAGCTATAACACATTATGACAAGTGAATTAAGCAATGCACCAAACAATAAACATCAACTTGAGCAAAATTAAAGTTAGGCCTAACTTGTTCCAGATTTTCTTTCTGTGGAACCAAAGAGACATAATTGTTCCTGTATATCTGACTTACCCTAATTAGGGAACAGCGGTTTAGTTGAAATTTAAAGCTACTGGCTCAATGAGTGCTTATATTATAATTAGCCTGTGATTGATCTTAAATGCAGCATAGACATGTTTACCAATGAAAGTCACACTGACCACATTATAATTAAAAGGAAAAATGAAAATGACATAAAATCTGTTTTGCACTTATGTTTTGCATTTATACTGGTTAAAGCAGACTTCCGTCTTCTGAAGTGCGTGACCTTGTCTATGGGAATTAATGAGACTCCTTTGCTGTGAGAGATTGGAATGTACACATATGCCTGCTTAGCACCTTCCCAGACCATATTGCTTTTTGTCATCCAGTCACATATCTAAACTCTGTAGCAGAACGTACGTTTATGTGATTTAAACAAACCATCTGCAAAGTACATTTTCTAATCTGTAGAATTTCACAACATTATTATGCACGCTCGTATCGTGTGCAGCTGTTCCTCTTAAACTCAGACATGGGAACTCTGTGATCTCACTCATTGGAAATACACAATTGCAAGACATGGAAACAAACTACAAGATGCGTGCCATATTTATTCAGTTTCTATTAACCACAGTCGCAGTGTGTGAGAACAACTTTATTGAAGCTTATTTGAAAAAAATATGTACAGTACCCGGTAAATAGTCAATTTCAGTCATATTACAACACTTCAATAAAACAGACATTTTATTTTAGTTGACTGAAAGGATACTCCAGTGATTGATTATTACAGTTCCACAAAGTTGGGAAAAAAGAATCAAATTTGAAGTGACAACTAAGAGATATCCTGATTTCAGTCATATGGATCAAGCTCCAAAGGTGCTCAGTCCAATTCCCATAATGCAACTTCACAGAATCTCTTGTAGTTCCCGGACTTGTAAATATCCACATCTTTCAAGCTCCATGCCCACATCTGTAGTGCAGGCTTTCTGTAATACATTTGTAGTCTCAAAACCAAAGCAGAGTTGGCCCTGATCATTTTTAAAGTTGGTGGAGAGCCGCTTTAATTTTTTATCATTATTTGTGAGCCCATACATTGTAAAAAATGTTCTTTTAACATGTGAAGAAGCCAAGTGGCAGAAAGATTAGGCTAATGGCACTGGAGCCTGTTTCTTGCAGGAAGAAATTGGATTTGTGCCTTTGCACCTGGTGGACCCGGTAGTGGAAAGAAATGGCAGGAAAAGCTCTCAAAACCCGAGCTTAAGGAACTGGCACAATTTCTACAGTTGTATCTTTTCCAGCAAAGAGGAGAAGGGAGAGAGAAAGTAGACATTTGAATCTCTGCACAGACACTGAGAATATCTTACATCACACACAACTTCCCGTGTGACAACAATCCATTGTGTACGTTGGGCCGGTGTAATGTGATGTTACACGACGTCCTGAGCTTTGCTGGGTGACTTATACCTTCAAATATCCAGAGAATTCAGAGAAAGTGAAAAATAATAACATGGGACACAGAGGCTGTGGCTCGCTGTGAACCACAATGAGATGTTTGGATTGATGCTTTGGGAACACAAGTTCATAAAGTGCAGGATGGCAAGCTACACAGACTTACAGTGCATATACTTACAGTGTTATAAAGTAATGTACTGATGATTCTTTTTACAGCTGTTTCTTCTGAAGCTCTACAACTCTTGAAGACTAAGGCTGGTGTTACTCTATATTTGTATTAGTTTGAACAAATTCCATAAAACCCACAGCTTCCAGCTTCCCCACTCTGTCTGCATGTGCTCCTACTGCAGAAATAGATCTTCAAAAATATATAGTTTCATTTTAAAAGACTTTCAATACTTACAGTCTAATATATTATTATACTATATTATATCATATTCATAATATTAATTCAGTGTGTTAACATGCTAACATTATAGCTGTGCCTGCTGGGAATGTCATTAGCTTTGCAGGCATTTGGTCATAAACCAAAGTATTGGACAAATATTGCACAAAAACTGAAGATATCATCAAAGTTATTACAATTTATCCTAAGAGAAAGATGAATGCCTGCACTAAATTTCATGGAAGATAATACAATAGTTTAGTGATATTATACTATTTCAGTATGGACCAAACTGACCAACTGACCAACATTACTGTCCTCAGAGCCACACCAACAGCGCGGCTAAAACGGCTCAGGAATGTCCTAAAACAGCTATGCATTGTAATTTTTAGCAAACTTTACCCAAACAAGAGTAAATTGTGCATTTGAGGACTTTTTTTTTCTTTTTCAGACATTTGATGCTGTTGTGGCAGTCGGTTTTATTATCTTTATGGGACTTGTTAACTATAAGACACAGATAGACAAGATTGCCAGACTTATAAAGTGTCCCATTGTTTCTGAAAGCAAAGAAAGAAAAAAAATCTTTGAGGAGGAATCATAGCTGAAATAGACAGCTGGTAAAGAAGAACAATGTGCATGTTCCAGCTGCAAGAGTAATCTCTGCTGTGTCCCTTTGACGATGTCCCTCTCTCAGCCTAATGCTTTCCAAAAAGTATTATGTAACACTGAATCAGTCTTGATTTGAAAAGGGGTTTTGGCATTGAGAGGGAATGTATATTTAACTTTCTTTTTTCAAATAAAAGCAGACTTTAAAGTTGAATAAAATGAAAACAGGCCTTTGTGTGTCCTACCTCTACTCTGCCAGTGATCTGTATTCATTTTCCTCACTTCATTTCCTCTGCAGTTACACAAATCTAAAGGCAACGTCCCCAGGAGCAGGACATGAATAAGGGGTACATGGTGGGCTCATAAAAGACCTATTCGGATCTGGCTGACAGTGAGACCACTTAAGCCATGTGAGGTCCTAGTAGATATGTTAACTTTTAATAGTGGGTTAGGAAATCGCCTGGATGAGAAATGTGAGGACCCGGAGCCCTTGGCCATTATCTGGAAACTCTTACTGAGGTCACATGGCTTGGAAAACAGCTGCATCGAGAAACTGCATCTAATTCTCCGTTCGTGAGAATAAATTTTCACCTTCTGTTGGTTCTCATGAGTTTGTTCAAGGATGCAGGTGGTGCTGTACAGCTTTAGGAAATCTGTGTGAGTTTTTTGTCCGTATGCAAAAAAAAAATAAAAAATGTAAGCATATTTATTCTCTAGAAAATGTGATAGCTTTCCAGGTAAACATAAGTGATGTATGAATCCACCAGACTGTAGAATCTGTGTGGATGTGGCTTGTAATGACACAAACTGTAATGCAGGTTGCATGACTTTAATTATAACTTCAACTCAATATAATTCAATTGAATGTAACTTTAATGTAATCTCTGAAAATTCCATGATCTCAATCATATTATGCTGGAAAATGTACTTTTGCTGCAGCTATATTCAATTTCCAGCGTCTATCTTTGTCTTTCATCCTGTTTGCAGCAGAGATTTGCCCAACTGGCACTCGTACAATGCAATGTTTCCTTCACTCTACATCTCTTACTCCCACCATTCCCTGTCTTTGGCTTCTACTGGCTCCTGACACAACCTCTTCTCCTCCTCTCCCACCACCACCTCTCCCCCTTTTCTCTCTTTTTCTCATCACCATCCTCTGTTCAGTCTCCCACATCCTCTTGGAGTCTTCTCTTGGTCTCATGCTCATGACTCATCATCCCACATGGAAACATTTTCTCTGTGGATGTGAGGGAGTTTTTACTGCTGTTAATGAAAATTTAAACAACGCCCCCCCCCCTCAAGTTGGAGCAAAAGGAAGTGGAAAAAAGGAAATCTGCTTTTTCTCCTCTTATCCAAATATTGCTACTTTATAAATTTGTTCATGATGCACTTTAGTATCCGGTAAAAGCGAGCAGCATGTGTCATGTCAAACGTCTGTGTGCTCTTTCTGACAGTGAAGACTGCCCCCTGCTGGTCCATGCTGGCTCTTATGTAACCTCTTCCCCCACCAAGGCATGCTCTGTTAGGTGAAACCTGTTTCCAGCCATCTCCACCTGATTTAAACACTCCCAGAACTGCTGAGCCATGTCATCATAATACGTCAGATCATTTTCAGACTCAAGCTGCATTTAAACTTTATATAATGGATCATGGATGTTTCTAATTTGGCCATTCATTAATTTACCATGAAACTGTGCCACTAAAACTTCATGAGCATAATTTAACAAGCCCTAAATGAACAGTGCTTAGCATGCATCATATTAAAAGAATTACATTTGAAGGACAGAAGTTTTCAAGTTGTGCACAGGTGTCAATAGACAGTTAGTCTTTGTATTTTGGCTGCTGATTTGGGCGCTTACCAACATGGTCAGAAGGTAGAGCAGCAGCAGTAGCAGACACACAGCTAACAGAAGCAATAAAAAGCTCAAAGCTCAAAACCCTACTTGCTATAATACTACTGAATTATAGCAATTTATACCAAAATGCATACTCCTTGTCTTACTTACTTACTTATAACTCATAACAAATCAGAATGCACAGATGTGATGTGTGTTTGTATACCATCCCTGCCGTTATTTATAACATCATGTCAGAGGCATGTTCTATGATGCGAGGCAGAAGTCACCTGTGACCTCTGGAAAGAATTACCTCATGAACAAGCGGTGCCGGGGGCCATTGTGAGGTCATTGACTCAGTTAAGATCCCATGAGGTTTCTTTCTTTTTTTTTTTTTTTGCACTCAAACATGCCATAATTCAAGAAAGAAGAAAACGGCATGTGCAAATTTTTCATTTTGCTTTTCTGTGTACATTTTTCTGAAATCTGCTATCCGTCTGGAGGCTCAATGCAAACAAAACTAGGATGACTGTACAAAAAATGCAAAACAGTGATCTCAGCCACTTCAAAGGCAGCAGGTTAAAGTGGAAACATGTGAATGACAAAGGCTTCTAAAATGTGCAGGCTACTTGGACGGAGCTGTGAGAAACTTGTGTTGACTTGAAAAGGCTGACAATTATTTTCGTAACAAGGGCTGTAATCCATTACAAAACACTTGTGTTAACAGCATGCACTGGTCTTGGTATTTCATGTTACTAACAGCAGTGACTGGTGAAAATGACAAATGACACCAATGCTCAGCCTTTCGTACAAAACAACTGTTGCTGAAGCTCAGTTAATGTTACCATTTTTAAAGTTGAACTTTACATGGGTTCACAGCCTTTAACCTTGTTAAAGCAAGTAGTTATTGCTGTTGGGCATTTTACTTTCAGTTCATGCATACATGAAACGAACAGAAAAGACAAACAGAGGGGCTTCTTCATTGCACCAACATGTTGGTATTAAGCCCACAGCAGTAAAAATGGTTAAAAGCCTATTCTGAAAATACCACATGACCCCGTGTCCTCACTTCAAAGCCTTCTCACAGCTGGTTCACAACAGAGGCTTGACATATTTTATGTATCATATGAACCTGTAAAACTGTGCTGCCTACCCACAAACATCAAGTTACTCAGCATTAATGATCTGAATGGGTTTTAAACAGCAGCAAAGCTGGACTGTAAAGACTGATTTTGTTTCGACATGCGGGATATAAAATTGTCTTTTGAAATGAGCTTGTTTCCCTTATTGGTTTCCTCAATGATGTCTGGAGTGATGTGCTATAAAGGAGTTCTTTGTCAAATGCTCACACTCAATACCCATGAAAGTTCAACTTTTTGCTGTTGTTGTTTTGTTAGCTATAGCATCAGGTGAGTTGTGAATATTGCTGTCAGGAGCTGGTGTGCTGGCTCTAGGAAATAGTCTCGTCCACAATGAATCGTAGCTTTGCAGCAGAAACTTTAGTGACAGTTTGTAGCACAAGTGCTACCTGTGTTTACCCTAACATTTCATGTCAAAATGGCGGCTGTGAAAAAGGTGTAGGTTTCTGCTTCTTCAAGTGACTTCTTCACTGACTCCACCACCTGCACTGCACATTTCATTTGTTTAATTTAGTCTCTGGTCGGTGTTTGCACGAGTCTGTTCTCATTAACTCACATTCTTTACTGAAAAAGTAATTTTATTAGAGTAACCTGTCACTAAAGCAACACTGCATAGAACTTAGTAATGATTTAGCGGCATCAGTTTCAGAGAGTCACTGACTGCTTTTCTCCTCCCAGCTTCCTCCATCAGCATCCCCTTCGGTGTTCCACAGAAGCTGCTAAGCCTGGTTACATTGCATGCTCACCCGTCTCAGGTTCTGGCACGACACTGGCTCCACTCCCCCGTCCTGGTGGTCCAAAATGCCTGTGGTGAAAACGCTAACACTATCCTGGTGGAGTTCACAGCCAGGACAGCCCAGCAAACAAATGGAGCTAACATTAGCTAACAGCAGCTATACTGTAGTTTGCAGCCGTTTAAATTGACTGTCCATCAGGAGTGAAGACAGAGCAGGAAAACCGAAAACCAGAAAATATGTTCCAGGTTTACCATTATGAGTGAAATAGTTGCTGGTGTGTGACATATTTCTGTACAGTGTTACGTACTTCGAGTGGGTGATTGTACCTGGAGCACAGGGTTACACAGTGATTTGCAGGCTTCATCCTCAGTACAGTCATAAACAAAGAAACTTGCCAAGTAAAGAAAACAAAACCATTTTATCACCAGCATGTAAACATGTTTACTTCTGCTGTGAAGTTGGGCATCAGTATGGGGTCTTATGGAGATTGACTCATTGTGTAACCAGCCTCAAGTGACCGTTCGATGATTTGCGGTTCTTTGTACTTCCTCCCTGAGGTCACAGAAATTGTCGTTTCATTTCAACATACAGTTCACTGTAAGATAAATTTGGCCCGTACGGGGATCGAACCCGCGACCTTGGCGTTATTAGCACCACGCTCTAACCAACTGAGCTAACCGGCCATGAAAACGAAACATATCATGTACGCAAACAGGCCTGCCAACGCAGGTGCTCAGTCTCTGGAATACATCCAACAACGTGTTGACACGTCTCGGAGCCTTCATCAGGATATATCGACATATTTTATTACATTAGCGAAAGCCTGTTGGAGTACAGTAAGTTATAACATGTAAGTTTTACTCTGGACTCTCGACACATCAAGTCTGCCCATATCAATACAGTTCAAATCTATTTTTACACCGACGTACCTCTGGCTTTGCAACCTCAGCTCAGCATTTCATCAGTCTGGTAGGTAGATGTGTGTGTGTACATGTGGCTCTGTGTACTAATTTAGTCCTGTTGTGACAGACTCCAGATCAGCAGCAACATACAAGAGTGATCTGGGTCAGTTACCTCCTCACCACACTCACTCTGCTGACTGACTCTGGCACGCTGTGCTGTCATGAGACCAATGCTGCTTCAACACATGCCTGCACATGGGTTTGAATCAACACGTGTTCATACAGCAAATGCACAAGCGTACTGTAACCTTACTATATATAGTGCAATGAGTGCAATCTAAAAAAAAACATTCACTGAATATTGCAGACAACAGATTTCAATTTAGATATTGGAAGATGTAGCTTTGATTGTTATTAAAAGAGCCCACACAGCAAATATTAACATAATGTCAATCTTCATGTTTGCAGTCGTCTCCAATCAGCCAATTTCATAACAAAGCGAAACATGTCAGGAAATAAATGAGGTCCTCGCCTCCACAAACGCGCAAGGAATGGATCTAATGAACGTGGTTTCACACTAAATCACATCAAATGTCTGGCACTTCCTCTTAATATGAGGCTACACTGCGGATCAAGAAACTACAAAGTAAGGAAATGATGCATGTTTGAAACTGTTCCTCATAACAGGAGGTAGATGGGACTAAACAAAAAATAAAAATCACTGTCAGACTTTTATTTTGTAGCACTGATGATTAAACAGATGGCAGCCAGATATGCCTTTACAAAATCAAAGTCCATCATGATGTTAATTCTTTTCCCAGCTGATTCACAGACTGTTCATTTTTAACGATATTCACACCGACAGTAATGAAACCTGGTGGGTTTACTCATGCAGCAGACATGAAAGTTTGTGGACTGCAACTTCATTAATTATCCAGAGCAATTCATACCATATGAGGTATACATGTAGATGAACCAAAATAGCTTTAATTCTGATTATTGGCTTCAATATCAAGTTACTTGGTGGTGTAATGTGGCTGTAACAACACTATTAATATGCCTCCCCACACATTATGTTATTCCCCCCGTGTAAACTTATAATGTCAAGCTACAGAAACAGGACACACTTATTTTCATGAGAGAAACGTGACACGGTTTAAGGGATAGTTTGTGTATTCTGAAGTGGGGTTTTAGTCAGTGCTCAAATGTTCCATGTACTGCATTATGACGTAGATCAGAACAACACAGCTAGAAAAAACACAAGCACGTACCATTTTTGAGATCTTTACAAACGTTAAGTTTGATTTGAAGCTGATCTTTCAACATTCAGACCCAAAACAGCTGATCTGCGGCTTAATACAGTGCATGTCGACCACCGTCTACTGCACTTCATACAACCCCACTTCAAAGTACCTAATCTATCCCCTTAAAGTCCTGAAAACCAAACATAATTAAACGTTCATTTTCCTTGATTGAGCCCAGCCTGCTATGTGAAGACCAACCTGAAACTGAGCTCTTGATTAAGATAAATAAAAGAATGCTAAATTAGAAACAGCAAAATATTTATTCACCAGTCAAAACATAAACTTCAAAATATGAGGTCTGAGGACTGAAATCCACAAGTTGATGCATGCATGCCAAGACTCCCGTTACCTGACAAAATTCGTTTCAGTGCTGAAACACAATGGACGTACAGTACATACTACTTTGTGTATTTCTATTGTGAGGGAAAGGGTTTGTTAGGTTAGCAATAAAAACATACTGACATACCTCCTTCAAAATCAGACCCAACATTTACACATCAGCTGTGTTGCAGAGAGCAAAAGAGCAAAAAAAAATAATATAATACAACTTTGTGTCTGAAAGATAACCAATTTCAGCATATGAATTAATAAAGGGAGGCTATATTAATCAGTGGACATAAATAGGCAGTTCCTGGAGAAGAGCTTGCAGCATTCATGCAAGTTGATGGGTGTGTTTTTGGTACGTCTTCATCAGGGAGTGGGTCTATGCAGGAAGGAGGAAGAGTCTATTATCCAAAATTGTGTTCTCCCTCTGTACCAAGCAAGCAAAAAGGGTGGCAGTGGTTGTGGTTGGTTATCAGTTCTCGAGGAAAGCCACGTAGTCAGTGAGTCTGGCCAACTGCTGCTCATTTGGAACCAATGAGACAGGGGGAGGATCTGTTGAGAGAGAGAGAGAGAGAGAGAGAGAGAGAGAGAGAGGAGAAGAGAGAAAAAAAGACACAGAGGAGGAGAAGTTGAGTCAGAGGGGGATTCCTTGTTGTGCCAAGTGCTATCGATCTTCTACAGGCTACAGGCCCACGTGTTCTAACAGACACAGCACTGGTTTCAAGTTAACCACACTGTCGACGCAGCTTGACCTCACCGTTTCCTCCCCCCTGAGACCTGTTTAACAACACCACCTTCAGCCTCTTCCCATGCGACTGTGAGACAGACACTCAGGCTGGAGATCATTACAACACTTTACATTTAATCCCAACCAGAATGATTTCCTGTGTGAGATCAAGTCTACAACCAAAATTATCAAGCACTGTTAAGTTGCAGTGGCAGTGTGGAAGGTGGGGAGAGGCCAACACGAGGATTAATGGCGAGTGGGTTAGTGTGTTGTGCAAGACATGTGTGCGGCACATGCTTTAGCAGTAATGTCCAATAATTACAGAGAGGACGGACCGCAACCTCCCCTTTTGACTGTTAGCATAAATCAGTAGGTTTCTCCAACAAGATGGATCAATGCATGGCTCTCTGGACTTGACAAAATAAAGTAGCACAGGAAAAACAATGGATGATGACGTTCTGGAAATATGGACACCAGACTGGAGAGATATAACATATCAAAAAATGTCAAACGATTCTGGGAAAACAAAAATGTCATCCATCTTCCACTGAGATTAAAAAATGGCCCCTAAATCCCTGCTCTCGACATTTTTATGTGTGTTTAATAAAAATGAGGAGGAAAAGTAGCAGGGCAGTGGGTGCAGGATAAGGGAAAAAACATTTGGGCAACAGAGCAGCAGGCTGATGATGGGTACAAATTAAAAGAGCAATACTGCCACCTACCGGGCTTTTTAGGCATCACCATCCTGGTAGCAGGGTCTGCCTGCCAGCCCTGGCTCACCACACCTTTGGACAAAGGAGGTGAGAAAGGAGAAGAAAACACCTTCATCAGCACATGTGTGAGTGGTTATGTAATGGAAATGAACTGTGCTACATCCTGTGGAAATACGTTTTTATATAAAGCTGATTCAATCTTACCTTTTACTGCCTCTTCCACAGAGTATCCCACAAAGGCAGCGAAATCATCTGCTGTGATGGAAGTGTACGCCTGGGCCACTAGACTGTACGCCCTTTGCCGTGTGCTCTCTGTGAAGGATGCATGAACCACAGAGGCATTAATTTAAGAGAGATACACAATACATATGGAATGCACACAAGCCCAAACCGTGCCCTGGTTCTATTTAAAGTGCATACATTACATGGCATCTTACTTACATGGTGTTGAAGAGTTACGTTACTTGCAAACAAAGATAGTAATTAGCGACAGCACGGGAGGTTTTACACCGACAGGGTTTTCCTGTTCTTGCAAGTGTCCCATTTTGAAGTTTGGTTTTGGTAATTCTGTGTGTTTGAGTTGTTGCTTCCTCACCACTCCCATTTCCTCCTCAGCTCAAACAAGCACACGCTCACAAACAACTTAACAACATTCAGGAGATGGTTTGTGATTTAAATAAAATAAAGCTTTTCGGAACAAACAGTCTGGTTGTCTGCCTCAAATTGCAGCATCTGGATTTGTTTTAAATCACATGGTGCATGTCACTGTTATAAGACCTATAATTTGATTGCGATAAACAATGAGCTAAAACAAATAAGAAAATAAGAGCTCCCATAATCAAGAGTACTTAATTGAGCTAAATAAATGAAGCATTCATGATTGACCATTCACGTTACACGCCGTGGAGTGCTTGCACTACAAACCACTTTAGTCTTTATCAGCAAGTCCTGATTTAGGTCTCCAAAATGTCAAAGCGGCCCTATCTATCTAGTCTGGTGTGACATGGAGCTGTAGTTGGTGGAGATAAAGAGTAACAGGGCCTCACAACAGCATGGAACAACATCATACACCGGCATACATTTGCTGCTGCTCTTGCAGCTATCACGTAAATGCCTCAAGGTTGTGGCCTTTCGTGTTTTATAACCTAGCAACGGTTCATGTGTACCAACAGCCAGCTCCCAGTCTGGTGCAGCAGCTAGCCGCAATAACAATAACAAGTGGGATGAAAAAAGACAGCTGTTGAGGGGAAAGCCGGAGATTTGTCAAGAGCACTTTCCCATTCTTCCGTCCAAGAGCTTCCTGTTCTCCCTGTTTTTGCACTTGTCTGGTGGTAAAATTATTAATTTGGAAAACCATGTCAGAGCAGTGTTTATGTATCAGCGAGGTTTAAAATTGGTTTAATTGTTGTTTTGATAAGGCTCTATTCAAGTTTATGTATGTAAAACAATAGCTGGACTCCTTCTTTTGACATCATGCTGCCTATTTTAAATGGCCCGGGTTCAGAGAAATGTGGATGAAATATTATTGTTTTGTCATTGTGGTGTCTCACCATTGATGTATGACTAGAGAGGGAACTGAGTGAGTTGTTTTTCTCCTCTCTAGTCAGTATAAAACTGACGATTCATCACGCTTCATGAAAACTCTTCCTTGTGTTGGAACATCTTTTTTGCACCTGACTGGCTGCATATTAGAAAAGAAATGAGCTCTGTGAGCAAATGTTCCCAACACAGAGAAGCAGGTCATCTCAAGGGGCTTTTTGTAACCCAGTCCCCAGGCAGACGTGTATTTTTACCACTGGCCTCTTGACCGTTAGGCGATGACTCGTGTGACAACTGGACCGGCCTTTCTTAGTTTGCCCTTCTGACACACTGGAGTTGAGTTTGGAGCTGCTGAGCAAGACGTCCATGAGTGGGAGGACGGGAGTTTTATGGGGGAGAAACAGGACCTGGCCTGTCCTTCGCTGACAGGGCCGCTATCATTTCTCACTCTCTCACCTCTTAAAAATAGCCCCCCACTTTTCACCAGCAAAGGCAAAGCAGACAGGACATGGCAAGGGCTTTTATTTTTAAATACAGCCTATTGCCAAGTAAGAGCAGCAACAGACTGGGGGACATTTTGATGGAAGAGCTCCAGAGAGAATCTATGTGACCAAAATAATACTGGGTCTTCATATGTTTTCCTCCTCTGTATGCCCCCTGTTTCCTCTTTTAGTTTAGCAATAAAGCAAATTGATGCTTCACTTCATGCAGCTTTATTCCACGTTCCATTACAGACAGATTTGGTGATTACAGATCAGCTGATCACCAATTCAACACAAACTTTGACAAAGTGAGAAAAAACATTTCCATAAGCTACATACGAGGGAAATGGTGTGTAATCAATCTTCAGACATTCTATATTTACAATTATCTAGATCCATTTTTCCATTCAAATGGCTTAGAAGTACAAAAGTATAAAAAGAAGTTAAGAAAAGGTACGAATGCGACAATGAAATTAAATATTGCACTGAAAGTAAGGGAAAGCCATTTTCACTGTAACCTTACATTTCTTTCAACATCAAATGCAGTCCCTGCCATAAACACTTGTGTCAAAACAACCCGTCAAAGCACACATTACAGTATTTCCTCCAAGTCCGTGACCACTCTAATTTTCATTATTCCTCCTCCTCTTCTTCTTCTTCTTCTTCTTCTTCCTCCTCCTCCTCCTCCTCATCTTCTGCATCCTCAAATTCATCATCATCACCCACTCCAAAGTCCATTTTTGCCAGGACTGCTTCAACGTGCTCTGTTGACAAAGTGAAGTGGTCCATCTTCTCGAAGCCTGGTTCTGGCCTTTCTTCCCCCAGTGCGCATTTAGCTGCATCCTTGGTCTGCGTGATAAGGCCCTTTGAAGCTAACAGAAACTCAGCAGCACCACCTTGCTCCAGTGCCCTCACAGCCGTATCTGTTAGCTCTGTACTAGCCTGCAGTCGTTCCCCATAACGCTGAGCCAGTGCCCGCAGAGCTGCCACCTTTTCATCTTGCTCTTTACCAATCTGCTCTAGTAGAATGGTCTTGCGCTCTTCCAGGACAGCATATAACAGGTCGAAGCGCTCAGCTAGCCCTTGCTTAGCGCGCTGTGCATTTTCCTGCACAGCACGACAGGCGTCTTCCATCTGGTTGAGCAGGGCCTGCAGGCGTCCATTGCTGGAAACCAGGGTATCAATAGCATTACTCAGTTCAGCCTTCTGGGTCTGGTAAACACTTGCTAAGGGTGCCACTTCACAGTCCTTATGCTGCCCAAACACTTTGCACATGGAACAAGTGGGAGCCTGGCAGGTCACGCAATAGATGTTGATTTTCTCATCCTCATGTTCCTGGCACATCGGTTCTTTGGATTCTTTGGGCTTCAGGGTGGTTTCTGTGTTTCCACCGCCGCTACCTTCTTGCTGCTGCTTGTAGATGTCGATAATATTTTCAACCAACAGGTTGCGTTGGAGCCCATGCACACCATGGCGGTCAAGCACAACCTCAAACCGGCAGGTAGGACAGCGAAAGACGCCACCAGAAAAGCGATACGGGTTGCGCGAGTCGTAGAGGTCGCTGGCACAACTACGGCACAAGTTGTGCTGGCATGGCAGGATGACCACCGGTTTGGTGAACATGTCCAGGCAGATGGGGCAGCTCAGCTGCTTCTCAAGGCTATCCATGGGGCTCGGTGGCCGAACCATAGATCCTGTCCTCTGGACGTCCATACTGGAAAAGTCTCTGTCTACAGTTAGACCAGTCAATTTTTGTAATTTAAACAAGAGAAAACGCTTCACTCTCCTGAGTGAGTTCCTGAAATAAAGGGCAGACGCTGCAAACTTATCCTTAGTGTATGCTGTCACTTAGTGAAATGCGGATGTCTATTCTGGTTGAGAGCTAGCAGCTCTGTCATTTATACCAGCCCCTCACAGCTGGTGACATCCGATCCTTCCCACCAACCAGAGAACGCATTCCTGCCTGCTCACTGCCCTGGGATCTTTTCACAGAATTGGGCCCCCTCCTACCTAGTGCTGCATGTGTCACATGTCCCAGTGGGCAATGTGTACCCTCTTACAGTGATAGAAGTGGTGGAAAGAGCAGCGACAACCAGGGTCCATGTGACTGTCTCAGAGGAGCCCAAGATGAGTGAGGGAACTCAATCGTATTGGTAAACAAGTCAGTGTCAACATCCTGACACTCGAGTTGTTTTGAACATTTTGGCTGCTTTGATTTGTTGTCGTTCACCTGGTGTGCCGTTTATATAACCTTTGTTTACGACAAATTACACAATAACTTCATGGCCGAGGATTGTTTTCATATACTTTTGACATTAATGTCTCATCTTAAATCGTAATCTACGGAAAAAAACTGTAGCTTTGGGCGATTAATTTTATTTTTATCATTTATTGATTACATAAACTTTAAGTCTTCCTGTTTTAAAGAATAATCACCAAACACTTTCTGGCATACTTTTTAAAATATGAAATATTCAACTGTAGTAATCTGGGATGCCCATTTGGTGTTAGTTTTATAATTCCTCATGTTTATGGTAAGATTGCGGCCGATGAACAGTTGGAACTTCCCAGTTGTTGTTAACTTGGATAGTGTGATAGATAGATAGTGAAAAAACATGAAATACTTACTCGCTAATAAAAATGTATTACATAGACAACAGTTATATGAGAGCATTTTCTGTTTTATCAACAACTTTCAAAAGAGAGCAAAATATGTTCTGACACACTGAGTTCCCCATGTTGACCACGTCTACCAAGAAATTATCAATGGTTGCCCAAGTGTGTTACGACATAAGTGTAGGTCAGTATCCATGGCAGTTCAACACAAGTACCGTAAACATGACAGAGAATCTATTCTTAAAACTCTTACACAAGGGAGCCGTCACATGACACAGGTGCCCCAATGACAGGGAGCACGAGGGTGACAATGTCATATCGCTATGTTTCTCAAAATTCTGTATTTCATGTAAGAAGGTGATGTGTCAATGAATGAACTCAGGACCCAACAGAAATATTATGATATTCAGCTCCTTTGAAAGAAAGCATCAGTGTATGTCTGGGAGTATGTAAACTGAGTATTGTGCTGTAACCACCTGCGCTAGCCTTCATCCACCTGCTTGTAACACTGCTATAAATTACAAACAATCCAATTCAGTCCCTTATTTGTTCATCATGTTATTTCCACGGGTTGCATCATAACAAGAACTGTGTTCAGCTGGTGCCCCCTGCTGATTATACTTGCACTGTAACACATCAGGCAAAGGAAATGTAAATATTTGATTAACTTTGTGTAAAGCATATAAATATTATTCTAAATGTTCTCAGAATCAAAAAAAGCGACAGGACACTTAAAGTAATCAGAGTGAAATGTCGGACTACCTCGAAGGGCCTCCATGACTGGAAGGATATTCTCTGACCATTGGTAAGCTGCGATGGTGGTGTAGATCCCTGGAAAGTCTCGCTGCCAAATGCGCTGGCCAACAGCCCAAATAGCTGATAACTCAGGGTTTGCCTGTATACAAGAAGTGGAAAAGCATCTCAAAAACTTTCAGCATGCTACACATGACAAGGTGGTGGCTATCACACCCACATACATAGGATGTCACAGTGGTTTAACGTTGTGTGTCCTGTTAAGAACACCAAATCAACGTTTACACAAGATGAAACTTTTTCTTTTATAATCTGAGGTCTAAGTTATGATCTGATAATTATTCATCAAGATTAGAGATGCACTTAATTGGAACTGGCCAGTTTTCAGCTTGATTGGCCATTACTGGCGCCAATCAGTCTCATATATCCGATTTTGTGCCGGTCAAATTTACATGAAAGCTATGCAGCACAATGGCTAACATCATGCGCACAGCGGCATAGAGAGTGACTATTGTCACTGCCACACCCACATGCACACCGAGTTGTGTTTTTGGGTGGCTTTAGAAAAAAATAAAATAAATAACTGTTTTAGACGGTCAACACAGCAAACACAGGAAGAGAGAAACAGAAAGAAGCAGGGCTGGACAAACTGGTGTGCAGAGGTGTGTTTGGGGGAGAAGAACTGAACGAAAAAGCAAGATGAGTCGATTAGTCTGTAAGTAAACACTAAAATAAGGAGGAGCTAGAACTGTTATTTTTTTAGTTGGCCTTTATCTGTCCGTCTCTGACATTTATTTATTTTTTTAAAAAAAGGACAAGGTTCAACACTGTAATTACCATCGCATGTTGATGTGAACAGTACTTACAAGATGGAAATAGATAACAGTAACTACCATCATAAGCAGCAAGTATGAGCAGGACACTGACATGTATCACACTGAAATGGGTTTCATTAGCACTTCTTCAGCAGCGTCTACATATGTTTTTACAAGCTTACCGATTTTATTGCTTGGGGAGTCCGTTTCCATAGATACCTGGCATTGTTCCTGTTACACAATACACAGAACAGAGTAAAGTTGCATGCAGAAATACAGCACAGATATAACTAAACAGACTTGCCACACACATATCCTTCAAATACTGTGGGAGGACACCGACTTGAATAATCACTTTTTCTAGCAATTTTAGGTAGTCGATAATTGAATTTCACTTGTAAAGGAGCAGAATGTGGCATTATGATGTTATTAAATTATGATGCATTTAATGGAGATGCAGCCTGTCTGTATATTTCAGCTGTAACCTATAATAACAATCAAGGTTTTACTTCTGTATCTTGTGTGCAGGTGTTACGCACAATGATACAAAAAGTCACAGCACAAAAGCTAAAGAGGAAAAGGGAAATCAAGGATGTTTTGTATATTATTAGCTTTGAATTTAAGGACCGCAGAAACAAAACAATATGCAAATATGTTATCTCTAAAGCAGAAATCTAAAAGCTGCAGTCCATGCGCCCATCGCTAATAAAAACAGAAGAGTACAGTACAGGGAAAAAGAGAAAACAGGCACACAGGTGACTTACATGTCATTATGAAGTAAATATAGTGCGAGCAACTGAGCGTAGACTTGAGGTGTTGCAATGCCCCCTGGAGCCTGTTAGAAACAAATGCAGGTGTCATGTTAAAGCTTGAAGCTAAAAAGAAGATGAAAACCGACCTCTCGTTACTTTCCTAAACAATACACGGTGCCTATTTTAAAGATTATTCGATAATCTACATCACTCATGCTATCAGTTTTCTTAGCTTCTGCTAACGTTATAGCATACCTTACCTTACAATATCACTATATTTATTAAGGCAAACGGGTGGACCTAAAGGTACCTGACGCCACACAGTAAACCTACCTATATCCTTTAAGTGAGGAGACACTAAATAAAATAATACAGAGGTTTTAGCTGTGGCTGTGTTTACCAACATAACGAGGAGATTTGTGGCTATCCAGGTTAGCTAACTAGCTACCTGCTAACTAATAGCAAAGAGAAATGCTAACTCTGCCACTTCCGCTTGATACAAGACCAACTTTGGCACCATTGTTAGCACGACACTGGCTCATTTACGAGATAACTCGTAACACAAGTTCATTTAACTCTGCTTGAAGGCTAACTTAGCGTTAGTGAAAACAGGCTACGTTAGCCTGAACTGGTCATGAGCTAACTGTCAGAAACACTAACTTCCTACCAGACAGACACAGAAAGACTGTAAGACAAGATCTGTTGCTGGCAGTAAAAAATAATGATGCTAATAATGCTATTCGGTACTTACCTCTAGCTCTTGAGCTTCACACTGCTCTAATAATTTATCAAAATTTTCCTCCATAATCACAGCAGTAGGCATGATGATGCCTAGCTGTTGCACCAGAAACTTCTTCTTCTGTGTAATTGCAGCAGATTAGCAGCACGGCAGCGGTGCTGCTGCCCTCAACTGGATGAAGCACAAAGTTACACATCACAACATACTGTACATACAGATACAAATCACAGCATACATACAGATACACGTACAGTAAAAATAATAGTGCAGATAAATATGAATATGTTATAAGGTATAGTATATATAGTGAAATGGATATACTAAGATATATACAGCTTGGCAGTAGCAGTAATTGCAGGTGAAGAAAATGTAATTACAGGTGTAATTATATAGCACGTGTTAATTAAGCTAAGATATGTACAGTATCAACAGTGATTATATTTGCGTGTGCAAATACAAGTTCTTAAATTGGTCGACATTATATACAGAATAAACAACTGGATGTGAATATACAATACAGATGGTAGCATAGAATGCACTATATATAAACAATATAAACAGTAAGACAGTATAAATAATTACTGATTTGTGAATACAACCATGTAGAGCAGAAGAGAATAAAAAGATACACATCTCTCTGGATAGCCTCAAGGAAAAGGAAGAAATCTTTCGACTTCATGATCCTTGTTGATCTCACTAACAGTATCATAAACTAGCTCAGTTGGTTAGAGTGTGGTGCTAATAATACTAAGGTTGAGGGTTTGATTCCTCTAGATTTTGCCCCTTGTATGGACCAAATCTATCTTACAGACAATATGCTGAAGTGACTGTAAAGTCTAATGTGAGGAATTGCATTTTCTTGAATGACCACTTGTGTCTGGTTATAAAACAAGTTAGTCTCTATAAGCTCCCACATTTAGAATGTCCAACTTTACAGCAGAGTCACATATTCTGAGCTTCAAAGCGGCTCTTCAAAAATCTACAGGTGACGTCACGCATACACTGTCCGTTCTTTACACTGTCAGTGAGTACAGCCTTCCCAGGCTGTTAAAACATGTTGTGGTCCATTTATGTTCAGTAAAACCTGTAAGATGGGATTTATCATTTAGTTCTCAGTTGCTTTGTTGGGATTTAGAGAAACTTTACTTTTGCTACTCGTTGTTTTTTTTTTTTTTTTTAATAAATTGCCATGATGGCAGACTTCATTCTTGTCTCAGTGAACTCCACAGTGCTGAGAAAGACCGCCTTTCTCTTTAAATTCACTAATAATCCTCTACCGCCTGCCAGTGTCTGGGATTTCCTTTTTGATCTCTCCATTTTCTTTGATGTTGTTTGACTACATTCATCTTTTTCCATTTCCATTTCGAAAAATGGCTCGGCACCACCAGCAGAACTATAATGTGCTCCCATTATATTTTGATGTTGTTTTTTTAGTTGTTGTTATGGAGAATACAGCTGTATTCTCAGCTCATCTTTCCTGCTCCTCATCTTTTCCAAGCTTTAGGTCCTCAGAGACATTCAAGGTGAGATTCCTCTAAATTTCTTTCGTTTTAATGAGAGCAAACATGGGAGTTTTATTTTGCTTTTTTGCTCACTCTAAGCGTCTCTTCCAAATAGTGTTACATCTTAAAACTTTAATTTGCATCTCTTTTATGATGCTTCAGCCTGTTTCCCTCCCTTACAATGTGGTTATATAAGGGCAAGAATAAAAAGATGTTGCAATAAGTTTTGTATTTAAGTATTCAATTCAGTGTACGTGTACTTTACTTTCATTTTGTGTAGATTTATTCTTCTACTTCGTAACTAAGTACTAAGTAAAATATTGTACTTCAATTATGCATAATTTTAAACTTTAACATAACTGACATGAGAATGTTTATTTCTGCTGTGAAGTCGGACATCTTAACATGGGGGCTTATGGGGATTGACTCGTTTTGTAGCCAACCTCAAGTGGCTGTTTGAGAAACTACAGTTTTTGGCACTTCCATGTTGGCGTCACTTCATAGCTACAGAGGTTGCTGCTTTGTTCCAATAAACTGCATGGGCCATAAGGCTCATGTTTTGATATTTGGTCTACTAAGATTTACTATAGTTACAAATTATTTATAACAAAAATCTTGGAGTAGCTGGAACATCCAAAGGTAAAAAAAAAAAAAAAAACAGAGCTCATGAAAAGTTGACTTTTGAGAGATCTCATAGGACAGTGAAAAGAAGACAAGTCCCACACCGTACAACTTCAAATCAAGTTTCAGTCTTTTGTTCTTCTCACATTCAATCTAAAAAATCTTGGGTCTCTATCAATGCTCACATACAGGGCCTAAGAAATACTGTACTCACTACTTTCAGTGAGACACACAGAATATCTACAACAATGTGTCAGTGTTTGACACACAGTGTGTGAGAAATACATAAAAAATAAGAGTTACACTTTATGTAAAAGCTATATTTGATGCGGATGTGAGAATCAGAGCTCTAACGTGACAACAGATGCGTGCCTTTAGGCATGTCGGTCAGGGGGTTAGATTGTGGAACTGTGAACCCCTCTACTCTGCGCCTCTCAAACCATTTCTGTACTTAAAAGGAAGCCAGTCCACCTGAAAAAATACTCCTGGCTACTGCATGGATTTTTCTACAACTAAATAAGAACTCAAGTGTCTTTAAACACTGCAGTGCTTGAGCATTATGAAAAATCTAGTTGTCAGATTATTTGACATCTTTGCAAGTTTGTGGTGAACCCAAAATTGTACAACATAAAATGAAAAAAATATGCCTCAATTCTAGCACGTCATGCACACACATGTATGATTCCACTGTAAATGAAACTGTAGTAGTGCAGTGCATAATTCTGCAATGACTAAAGTCACCACTTGCAAGCAGCATTGCTCTGTTTTGTATTTTACAAGGTTTTACCAAGGCACTGCAGTCCTCAGACTGCTGTGTGTGTCAGAAAATTGATTTATACTATTTTTAGTTAGCAGTTTAAAAGCACTGAAGGTTTTTGTGCCATGGTACTGTATGTTTCTGCTGCCACATTATGAACCATCCAGTCTAGTCTTACATTTCCTAAGATGTGCCCTTCATCTCATACTTTAACTAATCCATGAATGACGAAACCAGACAATTGTTATCAAAGATGATGCTCTGGTCACATCCTCAATAAGTATGAGTATCCTTGTTGGGATTTAGTCTAATGAAGAGGAGCTTAAAAATACTGAAGCAGAACCCCCCCAGACACCTGAATGAATCAGATATCACCAAAGCAAAATGTTCATCAACATCTCTGTAGAGCAGAGTTTAAAAATATAAATTTGTCATAACCATCCTCTCAGTATACAATGGAGGATTAATCACAATTTTATAAATAGACATTTCAGGGAGGCATTTTTGGATGTTCTTAACTGATGTATGGTACCTGATACCTGCTGAGACAGAGATGACAGAATAAAGTCAGCTGTAATAATAGTGATCATAACAAACCTCTTTCTAATATACAGATTTTAGCTTCTCTGGTGTAAATGTATCCCTATGTTTTGCTGTGAATCAACCTCATAATCCGCACCATCAATGGAATTCATAATGACTTGCAGCGTTCCTCATTCTTTACATAAAATGCCCCCCCCTCTGTTTTTTCGCCACTGGGAAGTCTCTCAGTTTACAGCTCTCATGTAGTGTTGTGTTTCAGAGGAGAATGAGAGAGAATTGGCCTTTTTTTCTTACACAAGTTCATTAGAACAACTAACCAAATGTTGAAAAACAGAGCAGTTCACAAAAACACATTTTAAGGAGGTGGTGAGGAACAATGTTCCCATATATACAAGCATCTATTATATAGAAGAAAATAAACTCTATAGCAGAGATGCCTACAGTACAAGTCATTTTTTGCAAGTCGAGCCCAAGTCTGAAGTCTTTCATGGTTGTAATAAGTAGTCTGTCATCTGCTGCATGCCATCCAGTCTTCTTAGATTATTGCATACCTATGTATAACCATTTCACAGTATACTGAATTATCATCACTCTTATCTATTAGGATACAAAATCGGTATCGATTAGTTGTTTGCAGTGTTTTGTTAAATGATTATATACCAATCCAGTATGAAAAGAACACAATGAAAGCTTTCCTTTAACGTTAATTACTACATTTTGCCATCTAACATGGACATACAGCTACAGGATAGACCAATAATTGACTAAAAATTGATATAGACTAGTGGCTAGGTAATAGAATACACTCATATTGTATTATGATTATTAATATACAGCATCACATTCCTCTCACCCAGCGTAATGGTAATCTTATAAGCCTGCATATTGCATGGTCAACAATAAACCTGTAACCTGCCTGTAGCCAATGTTACATGGTTACAATGGTTTTTAGGTGCCTGATAAAGTACCAGCGTCCTTCATTTTGATACCTCAGACAATGTATTTTGTGATTCTTAAGTTAAGTTAATATCACCAAAGGTTAAGACAAATGGTATGCTCGCCATGGTGTTGTTGCTGCCACTTATCATTGTGTGCACAAGTCTTAGATCTCATGTCCAAGTCAAAACTCAAGTCTCAAGTCACTGTGTGTGTGCGACTTACAGTAAGTGCTACTCAAGTCCAAGTCCCAAACTCGAGTCCCCATCTCTGTTATATTGTAAGCATGATATGGAGTGTGTTTATTTCTAACTTTGAAAACTGTTACGCTTCACTTACTACACAGCTGAGAAAGTGTTGCTTTAATCTTTGAATATGTAAATAGAGTTTAGTGACACTGAATGCATGACTGAAGAGAAGACATAGTGAGAGGCATTGCTGGGTTAACTTACTTAAATAAAATTGAGGTGTTGCATTTTCCATATAACGTATTGCTGTCAATTTTTATTAGAACCTTATGAGGACTCAGTATATGAATACTTTAAGTTTCGGTGTGTTCGGTAGGTTTGGTGTGTGTGCTACGTTTACTTAGGATGTGAATACTTCTTCAAGCACTGGTTTTAATGAATAAAGAGCAACACCATGTTATATATCAGTAGTGTGCTTCTACTTATTGTTCTTGACTCAACAAATTCATTTGAAACTGAATAATTATTCTAAATGGAGACAGAATACAACAAAGATACTTTTCCATCTATCATTACTTAAGCCAGACACAACTTAACCTCTTTTCCCACACAGTATATTGCCATAATTTAGTTCCATCCATTAGGTTTTCACCCAAATACCAGGGGAAACTTGGCTTTGGAAGCTGTGTTAACAGATATTATTGATTCATCCAATTGCATTGGGTCTACTTCTGCTCAACTCATTCAACTGTAACATCGCCTCGGCTGTATAAATCATTCACCCTGACTGCTAGTCCCACCAGAGTTGAAACCTGCTCTCATGTTTTAAACAAAGTGAGACATTTGTTTGTGTAAAATCAGGTCAAGCAGTGTGTTGTCACTTTGCATCCAACATTTAGGTCATCTCAGTCTCACATATATTACTGTAGCTGGTGCTCCCTGTATGTGGTTTGAGGCTTCCACTACATCTGGCCCCCTTTTCAGTGTTAAAGATGATTCTGAGGGAGGGTAAACAAAAGCAGACAGATTGACTTCACGACATCATTTTTTAAAGTTATAATAAGATATGAGGAAAATATTTCGCCCTTCCTTTGTTTACATGCATTAAGACTACTATTATTTCCAAACTCCATTTAGCAAGGAATTGTCTATAATGATGTCAGGGCCTAGGGCAAAGTTAAGTCCTTAAATTAATCTTTCGCCTTTTGTGATCCAAACTTATTCCTCAACATTTACAGTTTGGACACAGCTTCTCAATGACAGTTTTTCTTTATTTTTTTTTAATTATTTTCTATATTGTAGAGTAACACTGACACTATATGAAACATTAAATATGGAATGAATATGCGGTGAACAGAAAAGTGTAAATATAACAAAATGTATTTTATGTTATAAATTCTTCAAAGTAGCCACCTTTTGCTTTAACAGCTCTGAACACTCTTCTCTCTATCAACTTGATGAGGTTGTCAACTGGGATGCTTTTCCAGCAGTCTTGATGTTGTTCCAATATATGCTATACTCTTGTTGACTGCTTTTCCTGTATTCTGCAGGTCAACTCATCCTAAACTATCAAACTATCTTAGGTTTAGGTTGGGTGTCCACAGCCTGGCCTGTTTTGGGTCATTGCACTGTTCAAAAACAAATAATTGTCCCACTAAGCGCAAACCAGATAGGATGGCATGTTACTACAGAATGCCATGGTAGACATGTGGATCTTAAATTTGGTTATGCTGGCCTTGAATTTTAAATAAAAGTATTACCTCTACACCATGACACCCCCTCCTTCATGCTACATAGTGGGAACCACACATGCAGATATCATGTGTTCACCTTTTCAAAAGACATGGCAGCTGGAACCAAAAATCTCAAATTTAAATTCATCACACTAACATACAGATTTCCACTGGTTTGATGTCCATTCCTTGTGTTTTTTTGGCCCAAGCAATCCTCTTGCAGGTCTCCCTCAGTAGTTTCTTTCCAGCAATTCGACTGTGAAGGCCTGCTTCTCCTCTACTGGTTAATGTAGAGATGCTACTTGTACTTGAAGCATTTATGTGGGCTCTAATCTGAAGTGACGTTAATTAGTGACCTCTGAAGCTGGTAACTGTAGTGAACTTATCCTCTACAGCAGAGGTAACTCTTAGCCCTCGTTTTCTGGGGCAGTCTTCATGAAAGCCAGTTTCATCATAGTGTTTGATGGTTTTGATGACGGTTCTTGAAATTTTCTAAATTGACTTCATGTCTTAGGGTATTCATGGACTGTCCTTTCTCTTTTCTTAGTTTAGCAGCTCTTGCTATAAGATGGATTACTACTGTAGTCAAAATGTGTTATTTACTGTATACCAACACTCCTCTGAACAACACAACTGATCGTCTCAAGAAAGTCTAGTTTACTTTTAAAAAGGCACATCTGTTAATTGAAAAGCTTTCCAGATGACTTCCTCATGAAGCTGATTGAGAGAATGCCAAGAGTGTTCAAATCTGTCATCAAAGCAGAAGGTGGCTACTTTGAAGAATCAAAAATATGAAACACATTTTATTTTGTTTGCCACTTAATTCCATATGTGTACTTCATAGTTTTGATGTTGTCAGTGCTCTACAAGGAAGTAGGTTACTCCAAAATAAAGAAATACCATTGAATGAGAAGGTGTTTCCAAACTTTGACTGGTACCATTTATAATTTCAATTTAATAAGAACAAGAACATTTTCATTGAATAGTTTTCTTCTGAATTAATGAAAGAAAAGAATATTCTCCTTTCTCTTCCTCTCTTTCTCAGGGCTGTCACCTACTTTTGCCTAATGGTGAGATCGCCTCTTGCTGTCAGAAAAATGAATGTTTCCATACCTCAGAGAAAATGAGGATACTGCCTGAGGGACCTTTGGAGGTTTTGGATGAACCACTGGTTACTAAATTAAACACTTCCTCTTCATTTATTGAAAAATATTTTTAGAATGTTTTCATGTTATTTTCCTGATTTCCTGTTGCTCTGCATAGCTTCTGTCTTCTGTCTTTGTTCAAAGTGTAACTAAATTCTGGAACCTCTTTTTATCAATGTATATGCATATTTAGTGATGTTGTTGAAACACAGCTATTCCAATTGAATTTTGCTATTGGCTAGTTTTCGCTACCACGACATGTAGCCATATATATAAACCAACAGGTCTGGACTCTGCAAACTGTGGCCTGCAACATAGCCAGACCGACACTTCCTGACAGACACATACACTGGAGCCACACTGAGCTGCTAGCTTAACTAACGTTACAACCTTTTGATTTAAAAAAGGGCCATGAATGTTGTTCTAGTGCCTGTCAAAGCTCCACATGACTCTCTGTGTGTCCATCACAGACATGGAGAGTTGGTTAGCTCTGCCTCCCTGGTCTGCTTGCTTATTTAACCAAAACAGGTTCCAAAACTTTTACAGACTTTAATTATTTGCATGATTGCATGTCAGCTGGTTGAAAATGTCAAAAGCAGAAATACAAACAATATGAAAAATGGTGTTTGTGTTTTTTATAGAGGTTTCACCAAATGAAGTGACCAACACATTATGAAACAAAAGTGTGCTGCTGACCTGAGCAGGCAGGCAGTGACATGCGTGAGATGCACATCAAGATAGCAGTGCTGGATTGGCATCAGTGTATCCTCTCCTCCAACTGGGTGCATACAGTATCATATTGCAGTGAGTGGGTACCGTATTTCTACAAGTGGATATCATATTGCTACAAGTGGATATTGTAGAAAAAACAAATGAAATAGTTTCACCTTGTTTTTTCTTGGTGTGTTCCCCTTCCGTTGTGTTTCTGTCTGTCTCTTGTGTGTGTCGCCGGGCGTGGCATGTCAGAATACCTCATCACCTGTTCCTCATTTACCAATCAACCACTGCATTTTAAAAGACCAGCTCTACCTCCCAGACTCCCAGATCGTTCTGTCACCCAGGCGTCTGCCCAACTCTGCTCTTCTTGTGCCTCCTTGAAATACCTCACCGCTACTCACCTGCCACAGAAGCCACCCCCACAACCTTCCCTTCTTTTCAATACAATAAACTGCGTTGAACTGATTCAGTCTCTTCTCCTGTTGTTTTTGCTGCCGGTTAGTGGTTTTACTTCTAGTGGTGGTTTTACTTACTAGCACACTTCTGAGCACACCCAAAGACAAATCTTAAAAGTTATTCTACGTCTTTACGGATATGAAATGGAGTGAAACACTGTAAATGCTTCAGTCTGATGTTAAGTTACACTTTAAGCTGTAATAAATGTTTATTTTCTTTCCTTTCCATACTTACTGCCCACTAACTTTGGTGGGTTTCCCTAGGCTTGCCATGAATTAGATCCAACACGTCAGCTCAACAACATAGCCTATCATATTTCATCTTGGCACAATCTGAAACTCCTTTGATCCCCCAGCTTGTTATGTTCTCTCGCCAAGAACAGTGCAGTTCATCGCCATTCAAGTTCTTTCTAAGAGGTGAAAATCACAGATGGTAGGCGGGTGCATGTCAACATCTTTCTGATATTCCCACAAGGGATGGAAAAATGCAATATTTATGATTTTATGCTGTGTGTGTATGTGGTGAGCGATGTGTGCCAGGCCGGATGTTTGATGTGTTTGTAATTGGCCCTTGAACTGCTCCTTGAATTGCTCCAGTTGTTTAATGTATGCGTTTAGACAAACACACCTACAAACACATGCAAAACATCTGAATATTTCACAGTCAAGTACTTCACACTTCAGTCCTCAACACACCTCTTTTTTAGTGAAATTGGCTATATCTGTTTTTTATTGCCCCTCTCTTGCCTTTCAGTGTCTGAAAATCTTTGTTAGTTAATAAAATATTAATGCTGGATCCTGGAACACTAATTTTTTTTAGGAATTTATAATATATTATTTGAGTTTACTGTGTCCAGCACAGACTTGCATAGAAGATAAGTGTATGCTGGAGGTTGCAGGGATAAAGGAGAGGCGTAAATGGTCATATACAAATTTTATATAACTATTTGTATTTTATATAACTTTCAACTCTTTCAAATACTAAAAGATACAGTAACATGTTCACAGCAGACTGGCTCCCACAGAAGGCTGGCCATGCGTTTCCTGATGAAATGTGATAGTGACCGGAAAGCTGCACAGATGAGACATGTACAGACACATAAAAAACATAGTGGCAACTGCAAGTGCCTATGTATTAAAAAAAATATTATCAGACATGGTCTGAGACTCTTAAAAACAGCCTTCTGCACCTGTACGAACAGAGTGATTTAAGAATAAGACGTTTCTTACTGTGGTTTTGGTTTGAAGAACTGAGAAGTGGTTTATTTATTTATTCACTCTGAGCCTTATTAATAATGTTTATAAAATGAATATATTTCTCCTGAGATCTTTAAGCTGTAAAAAAATAATCTGGCTTCATTAAAATGCAGTTTCTATCTGTCCATCAATTAACATCAATTAAAAGAATATTTCCTAAAAGAAAAGATATAATTCTAATAACCATACAAACTGAATTACACTTGGTACCAAGTACCAACACCGTATTTTGGAGGATCCTAAGCTTAAATATTACAACTTACACATGGTGGATATTTTATGGGATGATTTCAGTATGTGTGACTCGTTATAACAGACAGTAAATTACTTTCAGGCAAACAAAAGAAGAAATAAATAAGGGATTTATTTTTTTTCATTAAAAAAGAAACATTTAGGTCTTTGTTAAGAGAAATAAAATTATAACATTGAAAGAAAATAATATTGAACAGTTAACTGAATAAAAGAGATGATTTCATAGACTTTCTGTTTGGTATCTGGTGAAAATTTTCTGAGGGGGGTGGGAGAAGTTGTGTTGGATGGGGACTTGGATTCATACTGTTACTGGAATCCTGTTAATGGCCGTGCTTATGGAAACCTTTTTTGATGCTGAATTAAGAAGATCAGGTTATAGTGTTAGTCCCTCAAAACTGCAGCCTGCTAGTGGCAACATTTTACGCTGATCATAAAGTAGAATTATATAAACTATTATAGAGTGCCTGGAGTTACAAGGTGGTGTACAACGGTGTCCTTCCCTTTGTAAATTCAATAAAATATTTGCACTTTATTCAGGCTCTGGTTCGTGTTTGCTTTTGGGTCCGTTAAGTTCTCCTTAACACAGACCTATGACATTTGTCAGTTAACAGTCTAGTGACTGCATTTTTGACCACCTGGACACAAAAGAGCAAATCAGGGTGGGGAACAGTCAAGTCTCAAGACTCGACTAGATGTTTATCGTCATATGCAACAAAAGGAAGCAAGTTTCTTTGTGCAATGAAATTCTTTCTTTGCTGTCCACACAGATACCGACATAACTTAAGAAAAAAAATATACAGTAATCAAAGCACAAGGACACAAACAAATGAATTACTTTTCTAGATCTTGAAAAGTTAGTAGATTTTAAAGTACATGTTTCTAAGATAACAAAACAAAAACAGGATTGGCTTACCTTCGTCATGTGCAAATAAAAATTTGTATGCTGGTCAAAGAGAACTCCTTTTGAGGTTTGATTCATGTTTGCTGCTAGGGGATAAAAGCACTGCTGTATTTTTTGGAAATTACTCTTAGGGCCAATGAAGGCCTTCTGTTTCAGTTAAGTTGGAGGACATTGTCTGACATGAGCCCTATAAGATGCTTCTTTTTGAGGCTACTTTAACGTTTCTTTGTCAGGTATGAAAGCACAATAATAAACTGACAATACAGCATAAGTACTGTATATTGTATGCCCAAACCCAACCTCACTTTGGGCACCCATTACAATAACAGCAATTATGTTGAAACCAAAGCAAGATGCATAAAAATGATGTACAGTAAACTTAGTTGCTCTCAGGGAGCCACTACAAAGTGTTTTGATGTGCTTGGATACAAACACACTCCAGAGTTATTCTCATGCTGTATTATTTATTTATATTGTATATAAATAATATAGCATATTGTAAAATTATAATGTATATCCAATGTAGACTATTCAGTTCCCAGTTGTTATTACACACAATGCAGTAAGCAATCCTTCTTTCTAAATGCACTGAGCAGTTTGGGTCCAGGATTTTGCAGGAAGCAAAATTGTAAACATTAGTTCTTGTGGGGATCAAACTAGTGACTGTTTTTGTACAATATTGCGTGAAATACAAAGCCTTAGCTACCTGTGAAAGGGGCACTACAGCACTGTAATTTAATAAAAAGGCGAGACTCACAAGTGAAAAAAAAAAAGGTATTATTTTGCTCACCCAACGTCTTGACAGTTCATTACGTCTCATGTGACAGACACAACAAATCATCTGTCAGGTAACATCGATTATGTTGATGTCGACTATGAATGCCTCCTACACATATGCAAAATCAGATGAACACTCATAGTAGATGTTAATCTGGTACATGACTGCAAACTCAGAAATGACTGGAGTTAACTCAACTCCAATAAAACACAAAACTTTCACTCCTTAAAATAATAGAAGTACTATGAAGGGAATGCGCTGCAGGATTAAGGTATGAGGCTTGTATTATTATTTTATTTTATTTGGCACTGTGCATTAAAGTCAACATCATTTATTCAGTATTTGTCAGGCTGTCATGGTTTCATCCTCAGTTTTTATTTTGTTCAGTCCACCCATGGATGTATAAAGAGAACTGGATACAGTGTTACAGCCTAGCTTAGTTTATTTTTATGGCAATTGCTCAGTGGCACATGAAGCCAAAAATGTTCTACATATTCTGCATATGCTTCCAGATTGTGTCCACCAGAGACTTCCGTCAGCTGAAATACTAACTTCCAGTTTAGACCTCTGCCAGCCTAAATGGGGATAAAGTGACTGAATTGTTCGAAATGTTATTGGACCAAATGGATCAAATTCTGATAGTGAAACAAGCCATTTTGCAAAGTTGTTATGGTGGTTAAAATAAATCTATCCACCATTTTACAGCCACTTCACCCACCTGACTCCCAAATGCACCTGCTCACCTGTTCACCATTCTAAATCATCACTTTTCTTCACCAAGGAACTAAAGGCACCAACCGCCTGATTTGAACTGTCAAATAATCAATTTGCTCTTTTTCTTGTTACTCCCTCTTTTTCCACTGGTAACGTCACAATGCTATGAACTGTGGATAAGTCCCTCAGGCAAGGTCTGCAGAAATGTGGACTTACAGAAAGTCTGCATAAAGGGCTCAAAATGTCATGAGATCCCTCAGGAACTTGACGATTTGATAGCGGGACAACTCTAAACCCTTACAGATTTACTGGGAATATGCCTCAAATTCTGTGAATGCGGAGAATGGGATTTGGCCAATATAAGCAGCTCATCAGCCCTTTCCTTTGCCAGTTTGTTATGTCATGTTGTCCACTTTCAGCTTTCTATTCTTTACCTGTTCCTGATTTTCTGCCTCATATCTGCTACTTGTGTTTTGACCTGTCTGCCTTGACCCCTTGCCTTGTTTTCCTTCTCCTGTCTGACTATAAATTTGAACAAATCCTATTGCCTTGTACAGATTTAAAGACAAGACTTTGACTTCTCCCACATATTAAGATCTCTGCTATAGAATTATATAAACAAGAACAGACATTCACAAGTTGGGCCCTAAGATTAGAGAGTTCATCCCATGACTGGATACTTTCCTGCTCAGCTCAGTAACCACTAGTGAGTCAATCAAAGCCTTCTACACCATTAAGCAAAATATCCCCATTCACTCTAAGCTGCTCTTAAATGTGATGCAGAATCCGGCAGCTCATTATATGTGTTGCATGAGGTATCACTGTTTTGAACCACCTCTTCAGTTCACTGAGCTGCAGTCACATTTCAACATGTACCAAGGGACTGGCTGTGGCAGCTGGATGCATTGCCTGGATATGAGGACAACAGAACCCATAACAAGCCACCAGATCATCCTTAGCTTAGAACGGATTTGCAACTGACCCAAATTTTGCACTGAAAGCGTAAATAGCAGCTTTGCTCCAGTTTGCATGGGTACTGCTGAAGTGAAGTCCAGGAATGTTTTGCTGTAGTTTAACTCACACTTGGTAATTAGAGATATATCAGAGATAATCTGTTAAATATGCTGACAGTAGTGCTAATGAAAGTACAATGTGTATCATTAGGGCTATTTTTGTGCAGTGATTTTGTTTTTTTCATTGCAGCTGGTGGAATGTTACTTGACAAGATTCTTTTTCTTGGATGGAAAATATTTTACCCATAATGAGGAGTCTAAAGACTTCCAGGCTAAGTCTTAGCAATGCAGATGTTTCCTTTGACAACAAAAAGACAGTCATACATTTATATGTGAAATGTTGAATCTTTGCTAAAGATTATTTTCCCCATATATCACAGTGACAAATTCCTAAATGTACCAAAATGTGCAGTAAAAAGCGGCATCACTGCAACCCACTCACCCAAATCTCTGTGTGGATTGCAGTGTGTCACTGGTGTTTCTTCTCCAGCTGTTTTTATTTTTGGCGTCGCAGCAGCAGACAAGACAGGAGTGCTTTGGTTGCTTGCCAGCCGGCGCGGCAGCCCAGCATGTGTCAATTGAAATCAAAGTCTCAATTGGTACATTACAGTTAGTGCGCTCTCTGGTAGCGATGATGGCTGTGGCTATTGATGACAATCTAGCAGAGTGCATCAATAATGCAAAATCTTATATGCACTCTTCTTGAACTGTCTGCAGATAAACAGATCGATGTGAACAACTGGGAATTGTGAATTTTCTCTAAACATAACTACACAGAGAGGCCTTTCAATTGCTAAAACAACACAATGCTTCAAAGAATGGTGCTGTCCTTCTATTTAAAGTGTACACTGATGTACAATAGCAATTTGCTTTTATTATTCCTTTCTCATTTAATTGTTTGAATACAGGCAGCTTTGTGGATAATGATGAAAAGATTTATACAACCTCTCTAAACTCTCATCTGACGTAAATCAAGTTATCTGAAAGAAATGTATTCTTCAGAGATTTCTGCAGGATTCTAGATTACAACCCTGAATCTAACAGAGTCCATGTGAATATGCATCCATACATGCATCCATCCATCCATCCGTCCATCCGTCCATCCATCCAGGTTTAGCAGGGTGTTCCCAGTCCATCTTTTTGATTTGATTTGATCTTTCCAGCTTCCAGCTTCTCATGGGGGGATCCTGGAGTGTTCCCAGGCCAGATGGGCTGTATAGTCCCTCCAGGGAGTTCTGGGTCTGCCCTGAGGTTGTTGGGAACCTCAGACCTTCAGCACAAACTGGAGCAGTTTGCAGCTGAGTGTGAAGCGGCCAGGATGAGAGTCAGAACCTCCATATCTGAGACCATAATTTTCTGCCAGAGAAGGATAAAATGCTCTTTCTGGGTTGTGACTGAGTACCTGCCCCAAGTGAAGGAGTTCAAGTGGCTCGAGGTCTTGTTCACAAGTGATGGGAAAATGGAGTGCAAGATGGACTGGTGTGATGGATTGGTGTGGTGTTGGGAGCTTGGAGTAGACCTGCTGTTTCTTTGTGTCAAAAGGAGCTGAACAAATCCTATTTGTTCAGCTGAGGTGGCTTGGGCATATGATTAGGACAACTCCTGGGCACCTTTCTTTGGAGATGGTCCAGGTATGTCCAACTGGCAGGAGACCCTGGGGCTATGTGAATGTTACATTTGAATATCAGACGCCAAAACAATCCTTCCGGGCCCTTGTTGCAATAAATGAATATCTCAGCCAATCAGGGACAAATGATCTGAACTCTCACACTTTGTCTGTTCTTATCTTCCTACTATAATTAAGACATTTACAGCTTTGTTTATATACAAACGTGTGTATGTGTGAGAGAAACTAAATCAGCTGTGTGCAAAACCAGAGTGCACCATGAAACACACACTCTCCATCTCTTTAACCATCCCAATGGTACTTAAAGTGTTTTCATATTTAACTGTGAGCATGCATCATCCTTAAGTGGAATTGTCCTCACTCTATAAATCTGACATCCAGAAACTAATATACCATTTTTATACATTTTATTCATGTTTATTTCTGAGAAATTCCTTTCAAGCTGAGCTGTATCACATCTTAAAAAGATATCCTATTTTTACACTGCTGAGTTTGTTGCTATTTTGGGCAAGTTCATCTTCAGGATGTCTCTTCCTTTGAAGACAGAGGGACACACTGTCAGTAAGGATATAGATGTACAGACAAGGTTTACTTTCTGTATGTAGTCTGGACGGTTTAACAGCTTGTGTTTTTAAGTCCTTATAAGCTGGTGATTGTTTCATTGTTTCCTCTCTGTCCTACTATCCATAGCATCTTGAGGTTATCCGTCGTGCCCAGGTGCTACAGCGGATTCCCCACTGAAGCTTCCCTACAACATCAGACCCAAAGTTTAAACATTCAAAAAATAAACTTTACATTATAGTAGTTATCACTATGTCAAATATGTCTGTTTATTGTGTTGCTGAGCTATCTACTATAATTAGCATACTTACCTACTTTCTTCGGCCCATACTGTCTTGTAGTCACTTGTGCCTTGAGAAGTGATAATGAGTAGGAGAAGTAGAAAATTGGCCAGATCAGAGGGACGGAGCTACTGCTAGCAGACAAAAAGCTGCTGAGGCTGGGGGAAGTCTAGGAAGAGCTGGCCAGAGTCAGAGCCAGAGCTTCTTAAGGTATAAACACCCAGAGTTACACCAGATTCAGCTCCGACCTATAGCCGTTTACCAGAGGGAGGAGAGCTCAGAGTTTATTTTGCTTTGGGGTTTAAAAAGTAGATTTGTCATCTCTCTGGCTTCTCAACCTGTCTGCAGCAGCCATCTGTGCGCACCCAGATCTCTGTGATACCACTTCATATTTAGACAGAAAATGGACACAAAAGGAATTGCTTGGAGAAAAGTAAGCAAGGAAGTTGGACTACCCGGTAAGTGCTGAAAATGTGTGTCTGGTACTTTATCCCAACTATTGGTTGTTAGATCGATCCAAACTCAGAAAACAAACATTTTAAAAGTTGTCTGCTTGTCATCTTGTGGACAGACCTAACAAAGGACAGCCATCATGATGTAGTTATTTCAGCATTCTTTTGTGCCTTTCCCAGATAGGGCGAGATCAAGTGACAATTTTACAAAATTGGTTGAACTGGACCTTGCATGGAATTGTAGCTCCTATTCAAACTGACATACAGAAAGTCCTTTCAATCTGAAGTGTGTCACATCTAAGAAAATACATCCTATTGACATTAGGTGCTAAGTTTGTCTTCAAAGGAAGACACTAACACTGAGGATAAAATCGCCCAAAATAGTACTATACTTGAATATTAGGACTGCATAAATTTGCTCACTGCAGGTGCATATTGCTAATTTATTTACACACCATGCCAGTGGGATGTGAAAGCAAACATAACATGCGGAAAACAGAAATAGCTACAAGAATTCAGAACAACAACAGTGGCTGCAGGGAAGATTGAGAGAAATTTGAAGCTTTAGAAATCTTTTGATATGCCAGAACGGCGCAGATATCCTCTAAGGTGCTCAGAAGGCTGAGTCTAATTCATTTCAAATGTGTTGACAAAAGGAAAAGGAAGTGAAGATGCTTTTATTATAACTTGAACCAGTTGTCAACAGTCATGCAATGGCGTGTGACAGATTCGACTAATTTAACCATCATGTCACACTGCACAGCCTAAAGGAAATATTGTTTGTTTGTTCGTATGAATCTCTGTAACGTGTCTGCTACAGCCTTACTACAGGAGAGCGAACAACTGTATAAAGTTTTGGAGGCTCAAACCAACACATTGCTTCACACCCAGAGAATGACTTAATGAATCCTGAAAGGGTGGGAAAACATACGGCCTGTGCACTAGTTTGACTACATCAGCTCTGGTCCAGAGATAACTCCATGCCCTGCTGTAAAACTGTGTTGTTTAATCTTTTTGAAAACAGCAGCAGACATCACATTGCTTGTGTCAGTCATCTCTCATTGAATTGATTTTTTTATGTTCAAGAACTGCTCTCGCTCAGCATATTGTACTGTAGAACAACTACAGAGTAATGAAGAGTGTCAAACCAGGCAGCAGACATCTTTAAATGTGATCCATTTGCAGGCTGGGTGCTAATCAATTAGCAGTAGAGGCTCTATGTACTGAACTGAAATTGAACTGTTAGCCAGATGATATATTATGTGCTCTTCACCCAGCCAAATTGAACGATATATTGTAATGGTATTGGATAAACATAAAATAGGACTCCACTTCCATCAGCTTTGGTTTTATTCAAACTTAGTGTGTCACGCTGCGTGGACACTTGATTATTTTGAAGTCTGTGTCTGCATTCTGCTAACATGCAGTGTTCTGATCATTTTATTCATTTAACACATAATATGATGTTACAAATTCTGCTCACTCTCGCATCATTTATTTAGGAGTGAACATGATTCTTTTACTTAATCTTCCAGTATTCCCTCACCATGGTTAATGATTACATGAGGATTTAAAATGGCAATTCAAAATTTATGAAGATATCTTATGCAAGGACCCATGCTGGTCATCAAAAGCACTGGAAGAAATCTTTGTCGTGTCTCAATCATAACCCTAAATTTGCGAATCTCTCTAGAGATAGACAGCCATATCCTGTATGAAACAAAATTTAGTGTTGATTTGTTATTTTAACCCATGATCTTTTCCTAAACCTAACCAAGAACTTTGTTAAGCTAAGTCTAAAAATAAAAAGCACTCTGTCTGTTGAGGGAAAGCTCTGATCCTTTCATCTACCACATTCAACTACTGCCCACTATGGAGTATCACTTTTTATAGTACCTGACTCAGCATTTTTTTTCAAGCAATTTGTTGGTCTTTAAAACAACATATTTAGGTTTTAGATTTCTTCTTGTATGACTGCAGATATGTTTTAAATGTAGCGTGACAAGAATATTTTGAAGCAGAAATTATGTGTACAAGTCTCACAAGAGTTTTGCCAATCTAGGGTTACCATCTAGATGTGACCAGCTGATTTGGCATGAGGGTCAAGCAAGTCAATGAAAACCTTAACAGGTAAAGCAAACACAACACAGCTACATGCTACAGTCCCTTAGAATCGCTTAGGTTTGAGGATGAAAGTGCTAAAGTGCCCTCTGTGGTAGACCAAAGAAAACACGATGCAGGGCCCTCTTGGGTGCTCTTCCAGAAGAGAAATTGCAGTGCAGTGCCAAACTAAAGTTGCCCTATATGCTAGCAAATTAGTTGGTCTCGATGTGCCTCTAAATGGTTAATTAGTAATAGGGTTTGGAACTGAACTTCCATTTATTGTTAGGTGACAACCTTGGGTAGCTGTGGTAATGATGGGAGTAAAGGAGGAAGTCAGGTGCCATAGTATAAGGAGCAACAAAGTTGGGAGGAGGTCGGGGGCAATAGATGAGTCAAACACAAGACATTGTCCATTGTCCCAGGAGACAGCTGCTCTTGTCCTGTGTAAAACCAAAAGTCAAAAAGGTCTGGTATGTCACTGATAATCTCCATGGGTCAAGTGATCCATGTCGTTTTTAGAGTCATTGGCAAATGACCTATTTTGGCATTTAGGTATGGGGACGTGTTGGTCAATGTGCAACTGCAGACTAAATATAAATATGATACATAAGAAAGCAAGCCAGGAAAAGGCTCCAGGAAACTCCAGACAATGTTTAAGCAACCTGTCCATGACAATTATTTCTCTTCAGCTTTGAAGAGAAATTGTATTTAGCATTGTATTCAGCCCCACATCCTTACACACAGGCGGCTACATTTTTTTTTTATTTTCTCTGACCAGTTCACTCTAATCTTTCATAGGGTCTTCTCAGGGCAGCATCCTTTCCCTGTTATTAGTTGTCTTGTTCATAACAGCTATTTAAAAAAATGCATTATTTATAAATGATCAGTCTGGTTGGTTTCAACCTGCTGCACTTACCATAAAGGTGGCAACTGTGGCCCTAGAGGTCATGCAGACTTTTCTCTTGCCAGCTCCATTTTAGAGGACACATGCAGCTTACAGGCTCTGGATCCATATTTGATGTTTGTGCTCGAGAAGTAGTAGAAATGACAAAATACACACCCAGTTCACTAACCCTGGAGAAGTTCTTGTTTTGAACACAAACTTATTGCAGCATTTTGTTTTGCTTGCTACAAGATTTGGTCATTAATTTTACTTCTAATGGTTGCCTTGGTGACAATATTATTGTTCCATTAAGAAGATATTAAGCTTTAAAGTTCTGTGAAATAAATAATGACTCTAGGTCTAATTGTTCCTTTGTTCTTCTGCAGTAGTACCGCATGTCTATGGTTTATTGAATCAATTTAATATCATAATGTGTAACTGACATTTCATCATCAGCAACCTATTCTTGATTGCTATCTCCTGTCACTTGGTTTGAGCTGTGACTGCTATTAAAGCAACAAACAGCAACTTCAGAAGCCCCATCAGTGGTTTATTGTGGAAAAGGGAACCTGCAGATGAAATATTTCTGCAATGTATGACAATGATAATGATGATAATAAACATTATAGCCCTCAAGTTGAGAGCAGAATTTACAAGGTGGATCATAGAAAGATGCAAAAGAAGGATCTATAACACGGCTCACATGGAAGCAGCTAATAAAAATAGAAAGACCTTGTGAATGTTTCCTTTGCTCTCAATGAATGATGATCAATAACCCTACATAGCAGTTTTGGTTACAAGGTTGCACACACACACACACACACACACACACACAAGCACATTGCACATCACATTTTCAGGTGCTATATTGATATTACTAAAAGAAGAGGCTGCCATTGGGTTTTCTTCCGTATTTGTTATCTCTCGTCATTGTTGTCATTTTTGTAAATTGTGAAAAATTAAACTAAACTTAATAAACAAAACAGCACTGACATGATCGCCTTTTTATATTTTATTGTAAGCTTTTATTTTGTTATGTTAACTGTGATCTCATCCGTTAATGAATACTTTGAATACATTACTTTGAAGCTCAGGCAAACATATTGTGGTAGATGTAGTTAGAAATTTATCTTACAGAATATAATATAAAAAAATGGAGTAATGGATGCCACCTGTCAGTTTTATAAGGTGATTCATATAATTTACTAAAAGGCTAAATGTTTTTTATCCTCTATAAAAGTTTTATTAAAATAACAGACTTCTTAGTATTCTGTTACAACTTGACAGTTATGAAAGTCATTTCATGGTTTTCAGTAAGAATTAGATCTTAAGAGCGGGCATTGTGGTTTAATAAATGTTATCAATTTGGAATGAAAACGACTAAATTAAATGTATTACTATAAACTCCCAGTGTGGCATTCTTTTATTTTTATATAATCACTACGGTTATCCTGTTCCCATGGCATACTTACTGTATAATACAGAACTTTCTCAAGTACTAGGTCAAACATCATTAAAATATTATAACATTTCTTTATGCTACATGTGTCGCAGGCTCAGTTCTCAATTCATCACAGATGTCTTACTGCGAGGGCTATTCCCTCTGTGGATTTAGTTTCTCTCCCTCTATTCTCTCTGTAATTACAAAAAGTCTTAAATAGACCCGTGCATTAATCATTTCCCGTCAGCCCTGCACCCTTACTGTACAGTCAAGTGTGTCATGGCGCCGGTCCCGAATGCAGCAGAGAAACCACAGAAAGTGGAAATCTGACCCCGTTCCAGGCTGTGAGTGTGGGGTTCAAGGTTGAAGTAGGCTGTGCCTACTGTTTCTTACTATCCACATAAAATGCATTTAGTATACACTGCAGTTAAAGTACAGCATCGTCAATTTACTTCAAGCTCCATAACAAAGCATAGTTGAATCATTTATATAGGCCTATCATAGGTCAACACTTGGATATGTACCACTGCAGGACCTCCTCTCTATTTCTTTTTCAATCCCCACATTTTCTTTACCCTTGGTCCTATACCATCACCACTCCTCCAACTCTTTAGAGACCTCCGTCTCATTCATAATTAATGGTCGACATATGAAAAGGTGAGGGAAAGCACCCCCAGAGAGCCAGCTTGAAAACAGGCTTGAAGAGTTGCATGTTGAAACAGAATGGAAATGTGAAAAAACGTATAAAAAGGTAATTAGATCATGGTGGTGCATGGACTGGGTTCTGATTAGATCAGCGTCCTTTTAAGAGAAGCCAAAGAGGTAAGGAAGGTCAACCCACCTCACTGTGAACAGACGAGCAAATGATCGCACTTGTTCTTTTACGGCAAAGTAAATGCTCACAAGTGGGTGATGTACAATACTGCTTAAGTGGTGATTCAATGTGGAGGGGAAGGAGGTTTGGTGTTACTGAGGCAATTGTTTCATCTGCCAAGTCTGTTTCAGTTATGTTACGTAATCAGGTAACTTTATTAAAGTAAGTTGCAAAATGTTGATACTGATTGTATAAGTAAAATGTTCACTGAAGATGTATTTTATTTGGTTTCCTGCAACATTTGCTTTTAAAGAGTAATATCTCCACGGTATGTTTAACATTCAAAACACTTTGTTATGGATAGGGAAGGATTGTGTTCTTGGTATTAGAGTTCAATCAGGAAGTTAAATTAATATTTCACTCAGGATGTGAGTCTTCACCACTGGAAACATGTTTATCCTTTGTGGTATGACATTGTTGTCTGACTCTGTAGAATCTCTGTATATGGAGTAAGACAGTCCTTTGACCTTGGGTACCATAGTAATGATCAACCTATTTACAGTACCTACCTTCACAACAACAACCTCCCTTCAAACCTCCACAATTTATTTTGACATGATGGTGTAAACAGCTGCATTCTGCTTGCTATAGGGTCAATGACTCAATCTACTGACAACAAACACAATTCAACTGCTGTATCACTTATTAAAAAGTAGCACAGGTTGCATTTTATTATCATTTTCACACTAATACTAAAAAGCAAACTGAGCTGTAATGATGACAAACTTTAAGTCTTTGCGTGGTCTAATAAATGGAGGAATATAACACTAGATATCCATACCTGGGATCTGTCCATTGTTCAGATGGCCCATCATCCCGAAACCCCAACAGTCCTAATACTACTTTGTTTAGGATAGATCATGGTTTGCATTAAAATGCGTTCCTTAGTCACATCGGTTAAGTTACATGCATGACATAACATGACATAACAGACTGGTATTTTTGGATCAATGGGCATTTGTTTCTGGGATTAATGACTTTGGGTCCAATGGGACATTTTTCGGACTATTGGAGAATAACTGTCTGTCAGAACAATGGCATCTCCACAGTTTTATTCCTCAATGCAGGAAAGACTGCTAGCTTCATAGATCAATTAGAGTTAAGCTAATTTAGTCTACAGAGATTAATGCATTTATGAATGAATGAGGTCATTTGAACCTACAATTCAGGTGCCAGAATTACAGCAACATACATAAACATCAAATTCATTGTTCTTTGCTTTTGTGACTGTTTCGAATGGGAATATTTTTGAATATTTTTGAGAAATCAAACATTTTTCTCATGATTGTAATTTAAGCCAGTGTTTATATCAGTGTCTTTTCAGTTGGGTTGTGTCCTTCGGAGAAAGAGTAGTCCACTAATCAATCCTGTCTCCTATTTCCACAGACCTGCAATGACTCAACAATTATAAATAAGGAAAGGGGAAAAATAACTCAGCATAAACTTACATTGTCAACAGTTTGACTAAACAAATTAGGTCAAGGGAATGCACAGGGAATTCATATTGGGAGGAATCATTACTGTACTTATTGTTACCATACAGATACAATTAACCTAAAAGTGGAAGCTGAATATAATTTTATTGGCTATAAAGATGGTCTGGGTGTCTGTTCCCCTTTTTAAACAAGTACTGCAGTAATCATTTTTTATTTGGGGAAACAGCAATTTCCTATGATAAAAATAAATAAAAGTCAATTCATTAACTTCCACCGGGAGCCATGACAATTCTGGGAATCCATCAAAGAGAGAAGACAAGCACTTTGTTTGTCTCATCTCTATCCAGTAATAGTTGCATCCGTCTCACACTAATATTCCTCCTCTGTATGGGAGGTATAAAGAAAACACATCAGTTGATGTGGTCACTACTAATGAAAGCACTGGGCACAAATAATGCCGTCTGGCATCGTGGGTAGTGGAGGTGGAGATTTATTTAATGACTCTGAGCGCCTGTCGAACTGGCTTGCTGAAGTGTAACACATCAGACGTGTGCGTAAATTGCATTTCCTCAGCTATGGACTGAACGCAGGAGTTTAGATCCTTCTGCCATCAGAGCATTGAACAAACTGCTTCGCTGACAGTGTTATGTGCTGGGATATATAAATGTATTCATGGGGACTCTATATATTATTTTCATCTGTGTGTTGCAGTGTTTACATCTGCATGTGAACTGGCTGTGAAAACAAATCTCGATCCGGGACGACCTAATCAAATACAGAGAATTTAAAAAAAAAAAAAAAAAAGTGTGACAGTTGCAGATCATACAAATAAACATGCAGACTCTCTTTGAGTATGATGAAAAAATGAGTGATGATTGAAGGAGAACTGAAGGAGAGATGCGCTTCACTCTTCTATTTCCTGCAGCTAAGGAGGAGGAAAGAAGAGACAACACATCACTCTGCCCTGCAGACTGATGGACAGATTGTGACACCAGGAGGTGAGTTTGGACTGACACAGCACTGCGCTCTGACCAAGGCTCCCATGAACTTTCTCCTCCACATGCAATGCAAAGGTCCTGGCTGTATCAGCAGGGAATCAGTCTGTCATGTACATCAAAGAGAAATCGATCATCATACTATAAAAGGATACACATGCTGCGTATGAATGAGAGCAGAATAACACCCAGGAATAGATGAGACAGATTAAAAGGAATTTCTGAGTTGGCAAAGTCAAGAGTTGTGCTGTTCACTGAAGTGGAATCATTTAATGAAGATGTTGCTTTCTGAATACAAATTTAGACTTCATTTGGTGTCTTAAAATGATCAAAATCAGATTTTACACAGGAAAAGAGTGGATATTAATATAAATAGATGAAGAGACGAAACAAAAATAGAGCTGCGACTGAAATCAGAAAAGGTTTGGAAAAAAATAAAAATCATTGTTACGTAACATCAGGCACATTATCCTCAGGCCACAGATTATAAAAGTCAGAGGGATTAGTACACTTGGCACTCGTGTGGGCAAGAGCTGTGTGGCGGGACTGAATGCACAGAATCAGCATATTAGAGATGGAGAGCTTCGTCTGGAAGCTTATCCGCATAGCATAGCAGCCGATCTCTCTGAACAGATTTGATGTAATAATGTTGTGGGCAAAGAAAACTTACATTTATTTCAAGAAAAACGCCACAGTTTGTGCAAATTATGAGCGGATAAAGAAAAAAAAAAACACATGATCGCTGACGGTCTGCCTGCTCAACCATGTTTTGAAGCCTCACTCGTCCATGAAACTGTGTGCACTGAGGTTTTAGATAATGATCCTCCTTTGCACAAGCTAAATCTCGTTTTGTTTAAAGCCCTACGACTGCTGACTGACTGGTGAGATATGGTGGCTGAGGCACAATGCCCACAAGTATGCATTTTATTTACTGTTGCTTCTTCAGGAGCTGGTCCTTGCTTCCCATTTCACTTGAAGAATATGGTACAGGTTCATTTACTCTTGTGCTTTTGAACCTACCTGCGTGCACCTGTGCAGAACTGATGAAAGTCAGAGAAATAAAAAAATATATATCTAAAGGCTGAGAGTGAACTTGAGTACTACTGTAATGGCTACACCAAGGTTTAGACTCAAAAGCATGACTCATAGATAAGGCAGGAAGGTTAAAAGCAGAATTTTTTTTTTAATTTAAAGGTACTTTATTATTGTGTCTGAAAAACACAACAAACACAACAAAAGTTAAAAAAAAAAATCAATAAATAGGACAAGAAGTGGACCAAACAGCTCAATCAATGACTAGACAGGGTCAAGGGATTATTTGGCAAAGGAACTAGGCATATGTCAGATAAATACCAACTACCAACTATGTTAGTATCAGGGTCCTCGTATTGTTCTTGCTGTTTAACACAGCCACAGCTTGTGAAACACAGAAGTCACAGTGTCTCTATGTGCATCGTCATTTTGTATTTTATGTATATTTTTTGTGTGCAAATTGAAAAACCTGAATGAAAACAAAGGAATGAATGAAAGCTCAAAAGAACTTGGTTGAAGTGAAAAAAGTGAGTGCGAGCAACAGAAAATAAATGTTATATTTCCATCACATTTTCCAAATGGATTTTGATGATGTGCTGTACTACTGATATTCACACAATGAAAATGAAAGATGAAACCACACAAGTCACCACAATTTGTTTTATTTGCTGAAAATCTATAGTTTGTGCCAACTTTAGTCTGCCGTGAGAGAGGCCTGTGGACAGATATACAAGCTGTGTCTGCAACCACTCACTATTTACAATATTATGAATTCATGACAGCAATAATATTACTTGAGTGTGCATACTATGAAAAAAACTGAACCCTGAACCTAAACAATCCCTCAGTATAATTGTGTGACACTACAGGTGTCAAAATTACAATTAGAAAATGACAGTGATTCATGTTTTCTTTTTTTTTAATCCCAGTAGTTTACAACTAGTATAATTAGCAGCAAAATAATTGTCTGATATTTACTGCACGGAGTCATGAGTGAGTAAACAGCCATATATACTAGGAGACACACACCATTAACCATTTTTATGATATATACAATATATACAATTTGTGCCCACACACGGTATAGATCTGCTCCAAATTTTAATTTGTTGTTCCTTGGCTCACAGCCTTACACCACTCCACCACATGAACATCTGGCTTGTAGTATTTCTGTAGTCCAGACTAACAAATAGCACGAAAAATCCTTGTTGGAGGTAATAATGCCTGCATTCCATTTTAGTGAGCTAGTGTCAGGGTGCTGGTGCATTCTGGCTCAGTGAGACACTAAATGGAACTGAGACATTGATGGAAAAAAAAGGGTTCGCAGTTTGGGTTTGGGAATGAGGTGACTGGATCTGGTTAAAACATACTGATGGAGGCTGGAGATTGACAGGCGTGCAAACAGGTCACATGTGAAGTTTTCTTTTAAAGAAAGTTATTCTTACATTCAGTGTTACTCATCAAAACACACCACGTGTATCCTTGAGGCAAACAAACATGCTGTTCTTCCTCAGGAACATTTGCAGAGCTAGTTTTTCTTATAAGTTTGAAACCTGTGTTGTCTATCGATGTTTGTGATTTTCTTCTTCACTTTGTTGCACTTCTTCTACATTCCCCATTCAGTGTGCAATTAAGCTGCTTAAACATTTTGTGCAGCTGGCTGTAATTCCATGGCTCAGAACTTTAAGCTGACACCGGCTCAGCCTTGTTCTGTGTTGTTACTGTCTGCCACCATACAGAGCTGCACTTCCTCGTGACATTTTGGTGTTCGACCGTTGGACAGTGACACATTTCCTATCACATCTCGACCTTTCATGCATCAGAAGGTCACGTCTCCTCCTTACTTAAACTGGATACATGCTTTCAAGTGAAGGCAAGCAGTGAGCATCAAAGTGCTCTGTGATAAGCTAACAGTAGAAGAGGCCTTTTACTTATTGATGGTGAGATTCACCCGGCAGTGTGGACAAACTCTACCTGCATGCTGTTAGATAGTTTACAGCTGACAGCCACTGTACCATCACTATGTAAGAGAATAGAGGGCATGACACCCTCTGTCACATGTCTTATCTCCTTCAAACTACAAGACAGTAGGATCCAAGCGTGTTTCACAGTAATTATCTTAAAATGTCACAGCAGTCAAACATATCTAGCTTCCTGCATGCGATACTGGCACTGATGCTCTGATTTAATTACTGACAGCAAACCTTGTTGTGAAAATCCATTTGGACATTTTTTCATATAATAATGGCACACAAGTGCCTTGAGTGAAAAGGTGAATGCAGTACCAGGACCTGTTACTATAAATGTCAACTCCAGGGCCTTTTCATCTGAGCTGGGACGCACAGAGGAAATTGCTTGTGACCTTCGAAGATGGAGCACTAGTCAGAGCAGTAATTCTTAAATGGGAGAGATCTGCCATTGATTGTCCTTTTTTTTTCTAAATTGCACACTGAAATTTGAAAAGTTAACCATGCAAAATGTGCTAGGTGTGTTATGGTTTAGTTCAGGAAGTGAACCTAAATGCAGAGGTGAAGGTAGAGTGAACAAAAGACAACTTTAATCACTTACCAAACAGGCAGGTTAGCACGAAATAACAAATGGACTCAAACTAAATCTAACCATGACACAGAAAATAGATGAGGAAAAGGTCAAGGCAGGAAGTAAAGTAACACAAGACACCCAAGGAAAGACTCTTTCAAAATAAAACAGGTCTTTTTGTACTGTGCATATAAATTAGTACATCAGACAGTTTTTAAAGGAGCTGTGTTGTTCACCATTGGCCTGCACTAACGTTCATACTTGAGCGTAATTAGTTTAAGGTAAAGAAACTTTAAATATAACTTTAAATCTTCAGACAAAAAACAGCTCCTTTGTTTCTTATATCAAATTTCAAAGATGTCATTACTCTCTAGTCTACTATTACTATTCTCTATTATTCTGCATTATCATTATAATCATCTTTATCGCTGCTTCTTTTCCATGCTGTCAGATTTCCTCTAATTCTCAAATTCTTTAGTCATCATAGCTAATCATTAATCAGTAATCTTTGTACTCTTCTATCTTGAGCGAATAGACCTTTTCCACAGCAACATGAAAGAGTACGGTGAGCCCAGATGTGTCCAATGATACTAATTAAGGTTCTGTTCCATTTATTGCAGCAGAGACTTTCCAGTGCGCGAACATGCAGAACATCAGCAACCTGACTCTGTTTGACCTGAATGGAACAAAACCTTAATGTGTATCATTCTGTTTACTTACTGTTGCTATTTCATGTCAAGATGGCTGTTGTGAAAAAGGTCTAATGGTGGTTACAGTCTGCTCAGAACTACTGCAAAGCACAACACCTCCCATCCCCACCGTGACCTTCAGGAAGAGCTTCACCTGAGAAGCTTTATCTTCCCCCTGCTGGTTTTATTCTACCACCACCAGTGTCTATGCTCCAGAGGGATCATGTCCTAGCTCCTATTGCGTGGGCATATATTTAATGAAGATGCTTCACTCTAAAATTCTGCTTCAACAAGAAATATTGTTGTACACCTATTCTTTACCAATTGTAATCTCTTTATTGAATGACCTACAGTCATAATGGGCAAAAATATAAAAATACGGTTGACAAATAGCACAATTTACTTTGCTCTGATAAAGTTGCAGCAAGACAGAGGAAGTGATTTTGTACCTTAATTAAAGGCCACCAAGAAGTATATTTCACCTTTATATGATGTCATATAAGAAGCTAGCATTGTCACTTCAGGTTAAATGGTGGCTCTATATTGCTTGAATGGATGTTTGTCTCTAAGTGTCAGGTGATAAACTGGTGAGTTGTCCGGGGTGTACCCCACCTCTCAAACTGTGCCCGCTAAGATCAGCCCTCTCCCCCCCTGTGAATAATATGGTAGAGCCCTGTGGTGATTTGTGACTTTGAACAAATCTATTCAGAATCTGCACAGAAAGAGAGATAAGACCAGAATGATTCTGTTATGGAGACATGGCTATAGGAAAATCATATTAAAGATTGTATTAATGATCATTATTCAACAATTTATCTCATTACTGTGTGCATATATATATATTCTCTAATTCCTTCTCAAATTAATTTGCTCCTTACATACTTTACACTCTGTGTTACTGGCATATAACATCACGTTTTATTCGAATAGCACATTTCTGACAATAAAATCCTGGCAAAATAAAGTTCCCATTAAAACAACAGAAGGACAAGCAGCAGATGACAGTATAAAACATGTGTCTATACAGCAGGTCTGTAAACATGATGCTTTCACATGCAGCAGCCATCAGTTTTATCATGTTATGTAATCTGTCCCCGTGGAAAAAACAAACAAACAAAGGTTAATTTCTGTGCCATCAACCCTAATCATGTATGTAACTTCATGTTTTTGAAGCCAGATTGTTCATAGTCTGTTATCCTGTCTCGGTTAGTGAGGGCTTACTGTTCCGTTACTGTCAGATGAATGAACAAGCCCGCTTGCACTCACGGTTGGCGCACCAGCCGAGCAGGTCTTTACGCACAAGGCATCATTGGCTGAGAACCCATGCGTGTCACAGAGAAGAACAACGAACCAGTTAATAGCATCAAACGAACCAGTAAACTAGTTTCAGTGGCTCCCTTGCGTCGGCCGGCTGTGTGTGTGATCACTCCCAGCAGCAGGTTATCGATCCGCGGACTGATTGGATTTTTCCTCTCCGGTGCTGGTGCTCTCCACGGTGCTGAAACATGAACCAAAGCGCGGGAGCAGCGCAGCACAGTCGGCGGTATTCAACAGACGGGAAGGTAAGAAGAGCTTCTGGTTGTCCACTGCATCATGTATCGACACCCATAACACAAGTTGCATGAATGGAGCTGTTTAAGTATTTTGCTTATGTGATACAAAACTCTCCGCGGGAGAATAAAGTTGGCTGCTGCTTCCCTAAGTTGCCAGGAGCAAAACCGAAACCACGTGGAGGAAGTTGTGAGTCATTTAAATGACAAAAACTCAGTGTAAGCATTTGATCGGTTGTTGTGTTTGCTTTAGCGCAGGCACGATGTTAGATAAATGATTTAACAGGAAGGCAGGACAAACAGTGTTCTCCGTTTGAGGACGGTCTCTCTCTCTCCGGAGTGCACCCACTTAATTAAATGATTTATGGGACCACCGACAAATATATCAGGCCAAATATTAACATTTAATATCAAATCTGGATACTGAATGCATTTATTTTGTCTTTCTGGAGGTGGAGAGTGTGTTTCAGTGTTGGAAAGACCTTTAGAGAGCAGGGTCCAACAACAAGAATAAAAGCAGACCCATAGATGCATCCATGGGATGTTTGTATTGCCCATTACATATCAGGAATGACAAGTGTTTAATGGCTGTCTCAGACAGCAGTTGTCTCTTTGTCAAACCTTATCATTTCCATTTTTTTTTAAATCTTAAAGCAGGTCTAGGTGATATATATAAACAGTGCAACTGTGCCTTTAAATGAGCCTTTGGGACTTTTGTAAGCTTATGATGTCAGAACTATATACCCACAACCCCAACATGGCCCATCCGGACCCACTGCCCAGGTAGGCTACAGTCCATTACCTGTGTTGGCCTGGCCATGTGTCACTCAAAACAATCAGCAAATCAGAAGAGAGGTTTATTAAAATTAATCACACAAAACGCAACAAAAGATCCCGTTCTTGCCAGAGCTCCAGAGAAGAGATGTAAAACTATATTGAGATTGTTTTGGGTACTTTAAACAACAAGTACAGTATATCTTTTTAAGAATATATATATAAAGTGTAAACTATCGGACCTTTAACAATCTGACTGACGCAGATGCTTCCCAGTTCAATGACAGCACACTTCAAATGTAAAACAAAGGGACTGGAGCACAGTGACTGATGAAGACACTGTCCATTTTGAGTCGTATTTACAGCCTTTAACTGTGCAAACTAACATTCCATTGTTACCAAGGCATACGGCAAACAGAACAGGAGTACAATTGCCTTTGTGTAACTGGTCGAATAGGATTTCCACTGGATAATGAATTCACAGGCGACCCAGCAGTCAAGTGCCACACTGCGTGCACTATAATCACATTAGAAACCAAAGAACCTAGACAAGAAGTACGGCAAGTGGATGAAGAAAGGTGATTTTCAGTTTTTCTTTATAGCCAAAAAGCTCCATCTTTTCTGTTCCCTAGAACTTTGATGACGCTACAAAAATGGTTAATGCTGAACAATAGCATTGACTTGACTAACCACTGACGTATGTATCAGTCTGAGCTGTGTCAGCGTGAGTTCTACTTAACCTCAGCTCTTCTTTGTGGCTTCATTCATGTCATAACATACCAACAAGACAACGAAGATAGAATATATAAGATAAGGTAAGATCAGATAATCTATTGTGTATAATGAGTATTGTGGTTACAAAATGAATAATGTATACAGAAATTAAATATATATTGTACTATGTGGAATAAATTAAGACAAGTTTATTTGTTCAGCGTGCTTTACATTCAAAGTGCTTTACATAAAGAAAAAAGCATTAAGACAAAATATATACACATAGAGACTCAAAGAATGAAATACAAGAGAAAATGATTCTGTCAAAACCCAGAACAAACAGAAGACTGAGAAATTACATTGCGGCTTTAGCACAGTACTCCTGAATTTGATTCAATAAAAGGCAGCAAACATAAGAGTTGTATGCCTTTATTTGAAGGAATTGAAAGTTGGAAAGTTTTCTTCCAGATATGTGGTGAAACAGCAAAATGACTCCCTAAAACTTAAAATGAAAATATCATGGTGTGGTCTTTTTGTATATGCGTTGACATACAGGAAGTCAGTTCAAAAAGATCTGAGAACTCAATTCATTTTCACTTTCTTGGTAAGGACTGAGCTACAGCTGTCTTACTGACTTTTTTAGAGAGAACTGTGATTAGAAGCATAGACAATACATGGGAAGTATGAATGGAAAAATAAAAACAGCATGATCCTTATTAAGGAGTGTGTGTACTAGTAGGAGATGTGATGAACAGCTGGAATAAATGTGTTGGAAGAAGTGATAATAGAGCATATGAAAATTATCTTTGTGAATGTCTGGTGAGGTATCCAGCAGTGAGGCAGGAACGTGTGAATATGGGTATTACCACTTGGTAATGAAGGGTAACTTAGTATTGAGTAGGAAGGCTGCAGCCAAGAGCCACAAAATCTGGATGTATCTGATAACATTATGAAGAGGACCCTACAAGGAAATGAACTGCTTTTTGTACCTTTTCACTTTATCTAGTCTGTGTCAAGTTGTGCTCAAGGCAAAGTCTTGTTCCAAAATATCCTCTGGGGCTACAGGATCACAGCTTAGGATCACAGCCCCCACAAGATCACCACTGTTCTCCGGAGCCTTGCAGCAGCTGGCTCACCCTCATCTGCCTGCCTAGTCAAATACAACAAGTCACTCCACTTCTCCCGAGATTTCATAATCCCTGAACTCTCTGAGCGAGACTTGGTTAGACATGCATGGCATCAAGCAGAAGGAAGACAAAACGTTTCATTTTCCTATCAGGGCTTGATGTCAGACACTAATAATAATGATCTAAGCTGGTCAGTGGCAAAAAAACAAACAAGCACTTTTAGTGGACTTAATTTGATGGTGCGCATAAGGATTACATTGTATTCTCTTCTGTGGCTGCGAGCTACAGCACTCAATACTGGAGCGAATTCAAGAATTGTTTTCCCAGTTAGTCACTTTGACACAAAAACACGGGGAAATAAAGTCCAGGTTGAAAATTACGGAAGTTACCCTTTAATATGTTGGAATTTAGCATGTAACATTTAGCTTCTTAGCATGTTTAGCTAGTGTAATTTTGCTATGTTAACATTCGATTCAAAGATTCAGGTGAGGATTTTTATTCTGTTGCTTGTTTAGTTGTAAAAGTACCCTGTCATGAAATGAAATGCCAAACAAGTAGAAAAACTACATGCATTACAATTAAAGTCAGTGGACTGCTATCATTACCACCCTCTATATGTTCTAAATATAAAGGCAATACATCAAATTGATGTTGAGATATCACTCTCATGTCATATGAAGGTGTTGGACTGACAGATTAATGGACCAATGGACCGACCAACTGACATTGCTGTTCTTTAGAGCCACACTAATAGTTTGCAATGATAGCTTCCCTCCGAGGCACATAAATTAATTTCAGTCATCTTGGCTATATGCTACACTCATGCTTGTCTCATTACATCCAGCATTATGTAGCCATTAAAACCAGCTGCAGAAAATGGAAAATGAGGACAATTGTGACATTGCCCCCCATGGGCTTTGAGAGAGAAAAAAATGTGCATACATTGCTGGCGGCTATCCAGTTTTTCATTTTCTTGCCTCCTCCAGTCTATCCATTAAACTGTGGATGTGAGTGGTACAATTTTTCTTTTGAGACCAACAATTTTCTTAATGACACATTCTAAACTGTCAGAGTTATACTTTTTCACTGTGAAAAAAAAAAAGATAAAAGCAATTTGTCAGCATTTTGTCAGAATTACCAGCAAGATATGAAAACAATAAGAAGATTGCAGTTAAATAATTCCACTTTCTGATGATTTTCACACTGATGGTTTGCACTGGTATTAAAAATGGTCAGAAATTGAATTGTGTTTTGGCGATTTTCTGTCCAATGAATGGACCAAAAACAAATGGACAATCTTTCTCAGTCTTTTGTTAGACTGATTTTTTTTTTTTTCTAAATACAGTTTGCAAAAAAAAAAACAAAACATAGATGTTTCCGGTACATGGTCAGTGTTTCCTGATAATTTCCTAGAAAAGAACTGATATGATGATATATAGTTTTAAATTCCCATAAAAGTTCCTGCAGACAGTATCATTTGATACCATTTGCAGATGTGGTATTATTTAGTTAATATTTGGTTGTGGGAGGGCTATTCCATTGGATTGCATTAGCTTGTACAGGTTGACTTGAACTGTATGTATTGTGGTGCATGCATTTCTGAGTGGTCTATAAATTGCAGGTAAATATTCCACTTAACAAATATAAAGTAAGTAATGATGTGTTTAAATGGATCTCTGCCAGCTTTCAAGAATTTAGCAGTTTTTTAAAGAATATTGCTTAAAATATTTTTTTATAATTTAAAATATTTCTTGTTCACTCCTGAGAGTTAGTTAGATCAATACTTCTCCAGCAAACAGTAGCTTAGTTTAGCATAAGGAATGGAGAAATATATATATATATATATTGTTTCCAAGAAATAGTCAGCATAAAACCACAGTTGATCATTTTTTTACACTCATTTTTACACTCTTCTCTTTACATGTGAGAGATATGTGTTAATTAGCAAGCTTTAGAAGTGCTGGTAGGCAGATTTTTTCTTAAGTTAGGCTCAGATGAGCTGATTTCCCGACCTTGTGCTATGCTAAGCTAGCTGAAAGTGGTAGTGATGTTCTCTTGACACTTAATGTATTCAATGTAGGTAATTACTCATGCCCTAATGTACTGGTTAGTTTTGTTTTCCAGTTGTCACATTGCTCATCTTTATAGAGATGCTCCATTTGAAAGGATCAGGTTACTGAGTCCATTACGCCTCTCACAAACATGTACATTTGTCATGAGCCAGTAAAAGAGACTGAAGAGACAAAGTAATTCAGTGGATCATTGGTTAAGGGAGTGATATCCTCCCAGTGGACTATCCAAGTATTTGAGACAAGACTCACAGCTAAAAAAGATGCTCTTAAAGATTTGTCCCTGTCTACTGCTACTCTTTTGTAAGTATAACCACAGTTATAATCACACATTTTGACACTGCCATTATATTACTTTGTTTGAATTCCCCAGTAGGAATGTTGTTATCAGAAGAAATATGCCACTAGGATATGAAAGTGCTTTGGGCCTGGACTGCATCTGGAATGGAGAAGTGTGCAGATAAAAGGCACGTGTCGTGTTTTGGAACAGTGGGTGTTTGCCTTGTGCTCAGAGCATGATTGGTTGAGATTTGCCTTGGAGCTTTTGGAGGAAAAACCCACACTAAAACACTTTTGCATTTAGTCTTTTTATGTGTCTTGGGTGGAATGGATAGCTATCAGATATCAAAAAAGGATTGAAATCTATGTGTTCAAACCTCCAACGGTGGTTACATACATTTTCTTTACACCTACAAAGAGTAGTTCAGTAAGTGTTCTGTTTAAGTAGCTTGTATTGGATCAGTTCCTGTGATAGTGGCAGCTGAAGTTGCACTGACATCACTAAAATGTTTTACACTGAGCTGTTGCAGAATTTTTCTGAACCTTGATCAGTTCAGTCACTAAATAATCTGGTGAGGAAGAATTGTGAGTTACAGCCTGTAAAACTTTTTATTGTTCATAGTCCATCCTTGTATTTGTTTCAGTTTCTGGATAGTTATTAGCTAGCTAGACTGTCAACTGTCAAGACAAGTTATTTTTCTTCTGGTTTCCCAGGTGCATTACCACCTCCTAATGTCAGCAGTGCTTACCCTGATTTCCAGGTTGCATGTGAAGACAGAATACAATCGCAGATTCATGATTTGGTCGGATATGTCACTATAAGTCTAAATGTCCTAAAACTCATCTGGATTTTATCTAGTGTTTAGCATTTGGCATGTGTGAAAAAAACAGTCATTTGTAAAATGCAGAGGACTCTAAAAGAACTAACTAGCATGGTTGTCCAGAAAAAAAGTGGGTGTTCAACATAGCCAAAACGTACACATGGCACAATATTTAATTCTCTTCCTCTAGGATGGGACAGCATCTAGGCACAAATGTCGACTTCAGCCACAGTGTAGCACGATTATGGTCCACTCCAATAAACGGACACCTCTTTTGGACCAATAAAGCACAAAGAACAACAGGCTGTCTTTAGGAACAGCTCAGTGTGTAGTATAAAGGAAATACCCTTGGCACTTTGGGGCTCACTGGAGAGAAACCGTGGCACCACAGGGAGCTCTCACTGCGGGACAGATGGTGAAACATTCGGGCTCTTGTCGCCTTACTCCCTGCTGAGAGACTTTCAGGAGAATGTGACAAAACAAGAACCTTTCACCAAAACTTTGACTCTGTACCTCATTCTCCAGGGGTGTCAAAACATTCAATCAACTGTGAAAACTCTTGCAACCCACCGACAAGCATGAGTCAAACAACAGATTATTCTTTATGTTTAGGGATTTTGGAAAATTTAGGACATTGCAAAATTGAAGTAACACAGCATGTATTATAAAATAGCTCCTGGAATATCAGTTACATTGTAAAAATATTGAAGAGTTGAATTAAAATCTGAGCAGACTCCGAGCTTTCCTGCCTTTTAGCATGTAACTGACAGAAAAGCAAGAAAACTGAAGTGCTTTCACTGCTACTGCCAGACAGCGAAAAACTATAATTTAGTATTTGACAAGTGGCAGTGTTTCTTTATTTTAAATATATGCACGGTTCTCAGCAGATGTCAGAAAGTCCACAACAGGATTTGAATTGCTATTGAAAGGCTGCAGAGACGCAGCGTACTGCTTACAGACATCAGGATGAATCCAGCTGTCAGCTCTTTGTGTCCTCCACATGATGAAGTCATGAGAAAAATCCTTGAAATTGGTTCAACTCGTACTGAACCACTGCCAGCTGTATCATTGGTTTGTCCTACATAAGCCTCTTCTATTTCATTGAGCCATTGTGATTAGAAAACAAGCAACAAAGACGGGATGGAAGTGTGTTCCATGTCATCAGATGAACACGGTGACTAACTCACATTTTCATCATTTTTACCTCTGCTGTATCCCAAGACGCAGAAGTAGACTAAAAATAAGTTTTCATAATTTGAAAAATCGAGCAGTTTTGAAGTGTCAAAGCAAAGTATAGCAGTGTCGGTTCTAATACTGCTTGAAGCTTTTGGTGTCAGTTCCCTATCAAAGAGGTGAAACAGCTGGAGAGCTAATCGGAGTCTTGCTCTGAAAGGAGATGATTGTGATTGCAGTTTCCCAGCAGTTCTCTCGGCTTGGCTCTGTGAGGCGCAGAAGACAGGTGGAAGGCGACATGCAGTTCTGATAGAACATCATTGTTTCGAGGAAGTATTTTTCTCATTGCATGTTGATTACAGATTGTTAGTTCCCCACATGCTTTCTATGCATACTGTTGGATTGACTGTGGTACAGTATGCTTTGGTAATCACATGTTTTGGTGGGGTCGTGTAATATAGGAGGTCAGCTTGCATAAAAGAGGTCCCAAATAGCTATAACTATAAATTATACTTATTAAGAGTTTAGATGCCAGTCCTTGCTAATTTGAACACCTAATATCAGTCCTTGAATTTTTTATTTAAATGAGTCAGTCTGCCACATTCCACGTTATAATGATGTTATCATCCACGTTAGGCGAAATGCACACAATGCACTGCACATGCATAGTGAATATACACTATCAATCAATTAATCCATCAAACTTTATTTTTATAGCACTTTATAGCTACTAAATGTAACACAAAGTTCTTCACATAAAAACATAAAACATAAAAGCAAGCAAACACCCTCCGCCCATCCCCAGCCCTCCACCCCAACACCCACAGCTGAACCCCGATTCTCCACCCCAGACCCTCCATCCCATTTTGGGCAGTGGGTGTGTAACCCCCAGCCAATAACAGAGTTCAGGTTGAGAGTTTTTAGTTGGAGAAGAACTGAACTTCCTTGCAATGATTTGGCCCTAAAGCTACACTAACTGATTTTTTTTTTTTTTTGATCACTTGAGGGCAGCAAAGACAAGTTGTGAACACAACATCGCCTTTTAAGTTGCTGTGAGCAAACAGTTGCTTATTAGCTGTTAACACATCCATGGTAAAAGCTATGTTTGTATGCAAAGGATTTAATTTCAAAGTGTTTTTGCCAAGAAATCTGTACACGAGATCCTGTAGAACTCCTTACATGGAAGCAGGTAAAGAGTCTTTTCTTACATGATTATTTGAAGATTTCAACTGCATTGGGAGCAGTTTGCTAACAAAAGACAACCAGGGACCGACGAACACTGAGCGATTTGCATACACAGTGCTGATGCATATCTCTTGCTAGCTTGGCACTATATATTTGCTTTTTGAAATTTCAGTTTTACAGTAATATATATAAGGTTTCTATGAAATTATGCATTTCTGATCCCACTGCAAGAAATCACAGAGTTTGCTGATGTTAGCAAGTAAATCCTGCTGGGTTCAGTTAGCTACTTGACAAGCACTTTGACATCCACAGTGGTGAGGGCAGACAGATGTTAGTGTTATTTGCAAAGCATGTATCATAACTTAATTGAGACACGTGTACTTGAGACAAAGTTGAGAGAAAGTTCCACATTCAGACCACCTTTATTCCTGTCAAAGGGAACAAGTGTCGAGAGTAATTAACCCAAACATCTCTGGCTCCACTATCATTGTAAATTCAGTTTCACTTTCACTTTGCTACCACATTGAGGGCTTTAGAGATTATATTCACACTGGTTGCCATTAGTTTGTAAGATAATTTTAATTTATTTGTTTTTTTGAAGTTTTTCTTAAAAGTTATATAATTAACTAAATAAAAAAAAAAGCTTAAAAGCTCCATCTTCTACTCTTTTAAAACACTCAGTGAGGCATGCAACCAAATTGCAATTGCTCCCTCTAAAAATCCTGTGAGCCAAACTCAGCAATCAGGCAAGCATTGAACAAGGGGCAGCACCTATTCCTGTCAATCACAGGGTGATTTTGGGAAGATTCTCTGGTGAATGGAGTTGTAAATTTATTTTGAAGGGTGTGAAAAAATGTTTTTTTTTTATTCTAAAAAACTAGAGTAAGTAAAAATCTGAGCAGTCAAGTCATTACGTGGATTTAATGATTAAGGCTGATGCAGCAGATGCATACAGGCAAATATCTACTGAACATTTACTATGATAAATAATTATTAAACACAGAAATACAAGAAAGGGAAAATCATGCACAACCAACTAACTGCATATTTTTTTTCTAGCAAGAAAATAGACACGCTCTCTTCTTACCTTAAAGTTTACATTCAAGACTGGCCCAGTTGTGGTTTGTTTCTATATTTCTGCTTTTATGACATACCCACTGACTTTTGCCCGCCAGGCTTGCTGCAGGTGTGACTTGGTGTGTATATGTAGTGAACCTACACTGACATGCAACCCTTTCATGTCCTTGTCCAGGCCCTGATACATGAACTACAGGGCAGAAAGCAGAGAGGCAATGAGCCTCCGGTCTTGAGATATTGAATTGAAATGGAATTCTTTAACCTTTCACAGTTGGCAGCTCGGAATATATGGTTCCCAATATACTGTATGTCAAGCTTCTTTTCTAGCAGTGAAAATCCCTGTGAATATTTTTTCATAGAGTCAAAGTCAGACCAGTGGAATGATAAGGAGAGCACATTCACCTATTGAACCAACATCGATGCACAATACAAACAGGTGAGCGAAGACCTAAAAATATAGATGTTTCGATGTAAGGCACTGAAGGGTGGAGGAGAGGTTCATTGAAAAGACAATGCTATCATCATCTGATTGATGCTATCGAAAGAATCAGCTGGAAATCACAGGATATTAGTAGCTATTGTTTCCCAACAATCCCGCCTCATCCTGATGACCTCCCAAACCTCAGAATACCATGACTTTGTTCTCTCTATTTTGATTGCAGGAACTTTAATTTCTTGTAAGTGCACGTGTTCAGGGCCTGTAACCTAAAGAATATTTTGTTGCCAATAATTACCTCTTTGAACTTTATTTATGAGCAAATAATTGGACTTTCTCACTTCACTTTCAAACTGAACGCTCAAGCACGGGCGTTAATTGATAGCTCCTTAAAATGATTTGCTGGGGAGGGTGGGGCATTGTTCACACAACAACATCCTTGAGAAACAAAACAAACTTTTAAAACTGGGTCACACCGACAGTTTCCGCAAAATAAATAAATTATTCTCAGCTTTCATTAAATTTTGTACTATGCAGATTCAAAATGTAATTAGAATTCCTTTTTTTTTTTCAGGTCAGGTCAGGTACAGTCGATTTTTCATATCTAGAGATTCTGCATAATTCTTGATTCCTGAGTTTATGCCAGTGAGATAATTCCTGAATAGTATATTTATTTTTGTATATTCATCTAATGTTTGCTAAGTACTGTATTAAATCGTCTATGTAAGACAGTAAATAGTATCAATGGCGAAATTTACTGCATTTGTTTCTTAGTGTGAGGAATGCTGGGTGAATTTAATTATCATCTTTTTTGTTATTTGCATGTCTTCCACAGTTCCATAAATAGTTGTTATTAATGAGCTCACAGAGCAGGTGGACAAAGATCATTATATCACTGAGAAAGTGGCAAATAAAAGTACTGAGCTGTCTGAGAGTAAAGGCTGAGAAGGAGAAAAAAAATAAGGGGGAACTTTTTAAATGGAGAGAATGCCATGACTAGATCAAAGTAGAACAAAGCTGCATCTGCATGCAGTGGATTTCATCCAAACTTACAAACATAGCTGATGCAGGGAAGGAGTGGAGTTGCAGAAGCTCAGAGGCAGAGACTCCAGATTTCACCCAGGGGACAGCATCGGTCTCTGGGGAGCCGAGCTCCAGAGGCATAGATCTCAGCACTGACGTATAAGGGCTTCCCTCGCTCTTTGCTAACTCTCTGGGTAGAAAACTGCATTATTAGTTATACAGTTATTTGCTGCCAAAAATATAAACTATTAGTGAGAGTGAATCTGGGTCAGAAGAAGTGGTGCCAGAAGAAGAATGATTTGTTATGTAAGGAGTATGGACTGTGTAATGAGCTGTGGAATCATATTCAGGATATATATAGATCCAAGTGCTATTTTACATAAAGTAAAATATGGCATGCTCTCTATTCATTAATCAAGTCAAGTCAATCAAAGACAAGTCCCAGTCCAGCAGTTGTACTGTCACTGTACAGTTTTTTGTGAGGCACTCAAAGCACAAAGACTTTTATTTTGAAAGAATATTTTCTTTTCATGGTACGATTATGCCCTCTGTTGACCAGTTGTTGTGGGCAGCTTGGCTTCATTCCCCGCGTAAACAATACACACAAGTTTAAACACATTTTACTTTTAGAGGCCTTGAGCATTTAAGTCCACGCACACAATGTTGCTGGTAAAAAACATTTTGCTTTTGACCCCCAAACATTCACACTTCAGTCTGGATATTCTAAATGAAACTTACTTGTTCATGTTACTGCCACGTGTGGTGTAATGTGATGCCACATTATTTTCATATCATGTAAAAATACATGACAGTATATAAAATGGCATGACATGTCATCATGCCCTTTTTCTTGGTTCATCCTGCCTTTGCTCTATTTTTCTGTTTCAAGATTTGTCAGAGGTTTTCATGTGTTTTTGCCCTTTTAGCAAATGTATTACACACACAATATCATCATATGTGTAGTGTTAACCTGATAGTTATAATAATAAATAAATAAATATCATGGTTATTATCAATATTGTCATATATCATGTCATGTATTTTTATGTTATATTATGTCACATATCTCGCACATCATATTATGATACCTCATCAAAGTCACATTTATATTCTACTAATGTATAAATGTAATAATTAGGAAATGTTGATTAATGATTAATGTATCGAGTCACAAAACTGTTGATACTGAACATATAAATATAGCAAACTGAACACTGACAACATATAATTTCTGCTCCCACATCAACTGTTCTTGCAATACAATATCTGCTGGCAACAAATAAAGCATAAGTTTAGAAAAGTCAGAACTTCAAATTAGAAAGTTTAAGTTAAAGAACTGAAATGTAGAAAAGAAGAAAAAAGACCTTTGTATTATTTTGATGACAGTTACACAACAGTCAGTGTTTCTAGAAACAGTATTCTCATTGTCTTAGTTAGTTTTGGCACATCCAGGACTTGCAAACTTAACTGTAAATGATGTTATATGAGCTCTGCCATCGCAGAACCATTCAAGAGCGTAACAAAAGCAGGTAATGAGTCATCATGAACTCATTAGGAGCACCAGATGGTGCCTAAACCACTGGATTGGCAGCAAATGAAAATTACTTTTCAACTGTGTAATTTTAGCATCAAATCAGAAGAACTGCAGCTCTGAGGGCCTTCTTTCCATTGCACTTTCCAATTTCAACACATTGATACAGAGCAGCACTGCACACAAAGGGTGTGAAACTAAATCCAATATAATGGCACTGAGATGATTCACAGCAGGTGAGCCAAAGACAATTGTGCCACTGGTAATGCCCTGTGTAACAAACCTTTCCATTTATCACACCCAGGAAGACTCAGAGATCGAATAACACATGACTTGAATCTGACTAAGAGAGTTAGTGTAAAGTGGGGAAAAGTTAAAGAAAAAAACAACATAGACTCTCTTAGCATATGCTCATGGTGGCCAAACAACTTACTGTGTCTCAGTATAGATACCTCTGTTAGTACACTGTGTACTCGGCAGAGTGGTGTCCAAATATGGCCATTGTATACTTACTGGAAAAGACGATTGTTACGTTTTCCGCTTCTTTTTCTGCATCAAATTGCGCCTGGGAGGTCTCTCTCCTTCTGCCACATAGCCAAAATGGTGTAGTCCTCTGCCATGTCATGTTACTCTATGTCTGTTGGAGTGTTAGGAATAGAGAACTCTCTGTTGCTGTGAGTTTTCTGTGTTTGTGTAGCTAATATTAGCCTCCTGCTAGCCGCTCCCTTCTATTAAGAGGTACAAACACAGCAATGAGTGTGCAACATCTTCCAGTGACTCACAGGTTGTTCAGTTTGTTCAAGTAACATTTGATAGGGAACAGCAGGCAGCATTTTTTTTGCGTTACTTTTGTTTTCGGGGGTACGTGTGCTTTCAAATTTGCGTTGTTTCTGTATTTGCAGCATGTGTGCTGTTAATGTATTTGGCTTTCTGCAGGACATCTTTTCATTTGCAACACATTTGTTGTGGATTTTCACGAGTGATTTTGAAATGGCATTGTTTCTGTAACTGCAGCAGAAAAAAAAAAAACATGTTTAATATCATCAGAGCTTTTTAGTCTCAGCTCATGCAAATAGTGACGTTCCATCATATGAACGGTGTCAGCCACTGAGCTCTTCTCCATCAGGAACAACTGGCTACACAGTCATAAACATGGAGAGGGCTCCAGGGAGTCTCAGTTCTCTCGAAATGTAGAAAAGGAGGAGAAATTGGTGGAGTTGTGGAGTGAGCACGAGTGCTGCTATTTGTACCAAAGTGAAGTGGAAAAGAAAAAAAAAAAGTGGACAGAAATTGCTGCACTTGTGGTCAAAAGTTACTTTTCTTTCTGGTCCATTGTTCAACATTTTTTCTTCTTTAAATGTCCACCAGGCACAGGAAGGGGAATAATCTCAAAAGTAAGTAGTAAATAGTAAATAGTAACCCTTGAAGATCCTCAGTCTTTGCAAAATCCTTTTTTTGCAACAATACACACTAGCTGCAGTCTTATTTATTTTATATAAAAATCTATTTTTAGTTAGTTGTGCAGAAACAGTGACACACAAGTGCTTCTCACATCTGCACTGTACCTCTGTCTTCAGATTATATTCCCTCCTATTAGACTTCCTCTTCCAGCTGGCTGAGCACTATCTTGCTGCAACAAACCAGAAGAGACACAGATATTTGTGCATGTTGCACACATAAACCCACATGCAAAAAATCTGTTTTTGGATACCTGTGAATTATGATTACACCTCATAAGATACGGCTGCTTCCTTATCGTTCCAGTTGTTCAGAGAATGAGTGATTTGAATAAGTCAGCCATTGGAACGGAGGTGCCTCCTCTCCACTTGTTAATAGCAATTGTCAGCCCATGAAAGGTTTTCCAGAACACGACTGTTGTTTTCAGCCGATGGGGGAAAATGTGTGGATGGCTTCCATGGCAACTTGGAAATGGGAGGGACTGTTGGAGCAGACGCCTGTGAAATGTGCTATATAAACAAACAAGCAATCCCTGAAAACAAATGAAAAACGAGAAGAAAAAAAATCTACTGGAGACAGACTATGGAACAGATGAGCGTTAGCCCTTTTCTCCTGGTGCTGTGTTAAAGTTTATTTTTGGTGCCTCTCTTGGGAGTGCACATACAAAATGCTTTTGCAACTAAAATGATTCTTTAACTGAAAAACAAGATCTGAGAAAATGACAAGACAGAAAAACATCTATTATAAATGTACACTGCACACTGTGTAGACATCATACAAACAATTCAAATGCCCTGAATCCATCCTAACCTCTCTAGATTCAGTATTAAAAACACAGAGATTCTCTATAAGTACGTATGTTGTGATGCCATTCCATATCGAGCAAGATGCATGGCAAGATTTTGTGGTCTTGGTGAAGGTATGTGCTCATGTGTCCTGAATCACAGATTGTAACTTCACCTCTGAGTGAGAATCATGAATTGATCTGTACAGGGGGAGAGGAGAGGAAAATAGAACCAGTCCGAACTTACTTTTTCCACCAATGTTGTTCACCTTCAGGTGACTGCATTGTCTTGCAGATATTCAGTGTTGTGCTTAAGTGCTACACACTCTCCTTATCTTCCTAAGACACATTCACACAGACACACACCTTCTCATAAACAATATTGATTACGTTAAGCCTCCATTTGGAGCTGTGCACTGCTCCACATACTATGCGCATTCTCCATTTACTATCTACCACTTTGTCCTTCATTGCACCTCCATTTAGACACTCTTAATCCGTGTTGCTTCTCTGTATCTGTATCTGATTACGCATTGGTTTACAGGCTTGATGTGCACACACCAATGTCAAAATAAAAACCCCACACCTTGCACGTGTTATCTTCTGCTGCCAATGGATATCCTGCAGTGTGGTGCTGGTGGCGGTCATTCACACTGTGAGTGAATGACAAGATCTGAGGTGCAGGTGAAGAAAGGGCTGGAGAAGCAGCTGTTTAATGTGCTGCAGTGCTGCCTAATTATGCTAATCCTCCTAAAGGCATCCTCCATAGGATGCAGACACACATGAGCTCGAATTGGCTTTGAAGAATAGAACATGCTGAAGGAGTATATCCACAGAGGGCTGTGTTTCCCTTTCTGTGTAAATGTGTATGCATGAGAGGAAGTATATATGCATTCAGTTTATCCTTCTTATGCCACCTCTGTTTTTGAATAGGAAGAACTGCACTGGATGCATCACATAGCAAAACTAGAAACTGTTGCTATCCGTGAAGCCGTGAATCCATCACTAAAATGAACCTGCAGCCCTCAGTGAAGAAAGACACATGCACACACACACACATACATAGCAACAAACGTCTCTCTATAATTAAAAGCTGAGCTTTGTGCATGAAGTATTTTGTTATGTTTTACTGCATGTGTTGGGTTTCTACCCAATTCACAGAATACCTTTCAGCACCTTAGAGAGCAATGGAGCAAGTGTTAAGTTGCTGTGAATGTAGTGAGTCTGTGTGACGGACTGGCTGAATCACTGGTTTCTGTCCAGGGTGTATTCCTCTTTATAGCTGGGGAGGTCTGGGAAACTGAACAGGCTTTAGAGAGTGGATGGATGGATGGATGGATGGATGGATGGATGGATGGATGGTTCATTCCCACTTCACAATCAGCTTGGTTACCAGCTGACTGGTATCATCCAGTCATATTCTTGTAGGTTTTGTAACTTGGCTCATACTTATAGCATTTGCTGCTGCAGCCCCCTCAGCCACCTGACCACGTCTGCAAGCGTTAAAGCTTTTATGTTCACTTGAATAAGATTTTATGTTCATGTACTGATTAAGGGGTATTAGTTCAGAGTCATTGTTTCTGCTCAGATTTTTTGAGCGCTCCCTCCAAGAGCAGAGCCCTTTTTTTTTTTTTTTTGCCAAATCTACATTTTTAGTTCCTTGACTTGTCTCTGACTGAAATTTAACATGTTTTGCACAATGATTGATGCTATTCAATATGTACCTCCACTGTGTCCCATTACTTGAAATTATTGTGCCATTCACATTATATTAGAAGAATAAAGAATTTCCATCAGAATCACTTATCAGAGCAGCAACTATGCTAAAATGACATTGTCCTCCCAAGAAAAAGGAGAGCACCAGGCGATTCATCAAATGCTGAACAACAGCATTTGTTTCCATTCAAGTGACAAAGTCCTCTAGCCGCCATAGCAATTATGACTCTTATCTGCCGGGAACAAAGAGAAATTAATCTCATGATTTAGAGCCAAAAATGGTGAGTTTTGACACTTTGTTTTCCAATTACAGATGACATTTTTCTGTAACCATATCCAAGTGCTTCTTACTGTAACCATGACAACAAACGTACCCTAACCTCTCATGAAACAGTCATTTTAACTCAAACTGTGATTTTCCCTTAAAGCTAACAAAGCTGTTGTTTCCTGCGTAAACCTAACCAAACCTTTATTATAGAGGTGTAAGATCAGGCTGTTAATATAGGCGTAAGGTGTCTTCACAGACCTCCATTAAATGCTCTTGGTTTAACTTTGACATAGTATGTATCTCTGATAAGGTAATAACCTTCTACACCTTTTTATTTTTTGCATCAATTCACAGAGGGCATCTGCATTTCTGTGAAGGAAAGGAAAACATAGAATTTATGTCCCAGGTGCCAATTCAAAATATAATAGAATATCATTCAAATGTTTATTCCCCTGTAGATAATATTTCTCATATCATGTCAACCCTGCAGCATTCACTTTACTGTTCTTTACTGTTTCTTTAGTAACCTCTTTTGCTGTGCATGTGGCACATATTCACACCTCTAACCTAAACATTTTCTGATCTCACATTGCACCAAAAGGCCTCATATTCATGTTGAAAACATGTAATGTAACACTCTTGTGTGAATGATGAAATGTTTCAGTATGTCAGTGATCAGCTTCTCTGTAGCTAATGATAAATTGGTGTTGCCTTAAGGTTAGTTACACTTCTTAGTAAGCAAACTTGTAAAACGTTACCCAGTAGCTCATTAGCTGCTATCACAACTTCGTTTTGATTGTTTTTGGTTTTGTTTTTTTTTTTTTAAGAGAAAACGTCCTTATGTTGGACCTCCTTCTCCTTTTCCCTTCTCGCTCATCCATGGTTATCAGCTGTGCATAATTGTGCTTCTTCTTCCGCCCATTGAGTAGCAGATTTCAACCAGTGCTTCTAAAGTTACATATTGCCACCGCCACCTGTTATTCTGGAGGTATTTTTTTTTTAAGTCTTCATCAAATCAAAGTCCTCTGTTATGTTCATGTTTTTGCTGAAGGGGTGCAACAGCACAGGTTCTAAATACTGAGGGGGATGTTTCCCCTGTGTCGCCCTAAAAACCTACGCACCAACTACCACTTCCATGAGTCATAAACACAAGAGTGCTAGCTAAATCTTGTGGGTGGTTTCATTTTTTTTTTTTTTAATATTTCTTATATCACCGTCCCTGCATCTGTTAACCAGTTAAAACCTCACACTCATCTCAACATTAGTATGCTTTCCCTGTTGAATAAACCCGAGTCGAAAGGTAGTCTGCTTCATTGCATTATGTTAATTAGCTTACCTTTTCACCAGAACGTACTTGATGTGTTCTTGCGAAATGCTGAGAGTTTTAAACAGCATACTGTAAATTTATATGCATTCTCCTCTTTTGTTCATCTGAACTTCCTAGGTGCTCTGCTCCACATACTATGCTCATTCTCCATTTCTCCGTTTCTTTATACAAGTGCACCATGAGAAACCTATTAAACGCAGCAGTTTCTTGGACATTTATAAATCACTCATGGGTTAATGATGGAGGGGCCATTTTAAACCTGAAGGATCTATGATGTCATTTGTGGAGTGTCACATAAAAGCTGTGCCTCAGGCCATATACAGTCAAGGCCACTTAATAGATCCAGAGCATGTGTGATGGGAGCTCTGCTGGAGGACAGACGGATAGTGGGGGTTGCCTGTTAGCCACCGGTTATGTTTGTATTGCACTCAATGCATTAGGAGGTCTTAAATCATTAACAGTGACAAGGGAAATAAGCCTTACTGCAATCCAATATTTTCACATAAGCTGTAGAGTGATTTGTAGGCCCAATGGCAAAGTATAAATTCAGAGTATAAGCATGTTGACTCCTTTCATGCATACATATTTAATGCAAATGCATGTTTTTATTAACACACAGAAATACTGTCTATGTATGTGTTAACAAATTCAAATTGGCTTCATTGACATGGCCATAATTAAGTGCTGCGTTGCAAATTAAAGTAGGTCGTACAGTGTTTACAATAGAAATAAAATTGTCCTGAAGAAACAATATTCAGAGAAACGTGATTAGTTTGATGAAAGGTTTGGTGTTGAAAACAAATCATTGGAAAAAGTTTTAAAAATTTAGAACGAGACAGTTAAACAAGTGAGACTAAAACCAAGAAAATAATAGAAGGTTTTGAGGGAATTCAGTATACTTTCATATGTTTTCCTTCAGGCCATGAGATGCCCTGATATGCTGTATTTTGTGGCTTCTACGGCAATATCAGTTTTTACCCTGAACAAATATTGAATTTTGTTTTTGTGTGCACGGATATTAGAGCATATGAGTTTTATTTTGGTAGTTCTGATGTCTTTATATTGGCTACAGTGCTGCTCTGTCTCTACTTCTTGGCTGATTTGAAACTGTCTATTTTGTGTTGCCAGGTTTGTCTACGTGCACCACATCAACAGCCAGGTTGTGGTCACTCAGTCTGTACTATTAGATGTGAAACGTTCATTTCTTGACTTTGGATGCAGCGCCTGACAAAACAATCTTATCTCAGGTTCTGTGTGGTTGCTGTTCTGGAGCTTTAATTTGTCCAGTTGTCATGGAACTGTAGTCGTTAAATTTCCTTTTTTTCTGAGCACTCCAAGAATTATTATTATTTGTACTAATTATAAGGAAGTTTTTCCTCGCCACCATCACCAAGTGCTTGCTCATGGTGGAATTGTTGGATCTCTGTAAATAATATTATAAAGAGTACGGTCTACACCTGCTTTGTATGGAAAATTGTCATTAAATACTGCAAGACCCTTCTGATTATGATAACCTGCCCTGCACATAATACATTTACATACTCCATGCTAAACCAGGTGAACTATCATCAAATATATGTAGCTGTCATACCCATAGGCATGCCTTATAAATCACACTGTCAAGCTCACTGCAGCAACAGGGGCAGGAATTTTTCACTGTGATGTAGAGCTGCAGAGGAAATTATTGTAACGACTTTCAATAACCAGTAGGGAGCAGCCTCACACTGAGCAAAAGCTGCTTCGTAAAATGACGAGCTGTATATCAGTGCATTAAATGAAGTAAATAAATAATGGATGCTGTGTGTTTCCTGTGTGTATGAGGGATTTGTTGCAGCAGTGAGTGTGTAAAAGCTCTGCAAAGAGAAACAACATAATAAAGTCTCAGTTGTGAAAGATATTAACATGCGATGCTCCTCTCCTTATGACCTCTAGTCTGTTTCCTTGGGTACATGGAGCTAATTTCATTCCTCCCACATTGTACATTGATTATAGTATTAACTTCTACATCTGTGTCTTTCTTTGTCCTGTTGCGGATGAGAAGATATATCCCTGTGATAAGCTGCTATTGAATCCAATATGTAGTTTAATGGGTAATACATGAGGCTAAGATTGAATCTGAAACTAGGTTATCAAACTCAGGACTTATCTGTTGACCTACTTTGTCATGTCCATCCAGTTATAGAGCCTCATGAGCCTTTTTTTTTTTTTTAACGTTGACCTTCTTACCTCGTGATTGCTAGTATCGTAAAAACAATGCTCCATCAGTGCTTAAGAGATAGAGAAGAGACACTTCCAGACGTAACCGGCGATCAGCTCACACATGAAGCATGGCACACTTAGAAGAGGATCTCGGTGTCTTGTCAGTTGGAAGAATGAGTTTGTGCACTTGGGCCTAGATTGCCCCTCACTCTTCCTGCGCTCTCATATCTCTTTCTGGAGAGCTTAAATTCATTGGCAGAGATATCAAAGGCTGCATTCAGTAGATAGCCTATCTATAAATTCATCCTACCCACCCCCCACACCCTTACCCTCCTTCTCCCGAGGGACTGGGAGTTCTGCAGCTCAATCACACTTCATGCATATCATATTACAGCAAAATCTGATAGGAATAGGAAACTAAAGGGACAACAACGTATACGGGCAGGGAAGAGATAAATCTACTGTTTGTTTTTCTTCTTTGGCTGGGGCAGGATTAGAGACTGCACTAAATGAGAAATGTCCACCAGTGGCATTCATGGCTGTTAAAAGACATCCAGGAATTGTAGGAACATCCCACTGCTTTTGTCTCTGTGTCCCTTTTTATGTAAAGTCAAATCCTTAATGGGCAGGAACAGGACCCCAATGGAAAACATTGGGTACGGAGCTTATTAATTTATTGTAATAGCCTGGACAATTAGGAAACCCTGATTAATAATCATAACAGGGATTATAGTAACCTTAATTAGATATTTACAATATTAAAGTGATGAAAATGTGGTCTATTCTAAATGTACTATACAGGAAACTCCTTAAGCCACAATAATAAAGTGTCACAAACATTAAAGGTTGAATCTGCCTGTAATGTGAACGGATCAATGATATCAATCACCGCAGCTCTATGCAGCTTTCAGCCCCATTCAGATCGTTCTCGTTCACTGGTCTGTATTGTTATTTGTTGAGTGCCAGCAGCTGTCACTGGCTTCCCAGCTCACAAGCTCACACATACCGATTATACAATACTGCAAAAAAAAAAAAAAAAAAAAAAAAAAAAATATATATATATATATATATCAGGGAGCCAAAATAAACAAGCCACTGGTGAAGTTGTATGTTTAACAAGCAAAAGGGAGTTCAATATTTTTTTCACAAGAGTTGATGAACCAAACCGAGGCAAGAAAACAAGTGACTTCCACTTGACAAGAGCTGAGAAAAGGGACTCTGATGAGACGCTCATGTTGCACTCTTTCTGAATATGTACGTGTAGTAAGTGAACAGTTAATTAACTTAGGGAAGGTGATAATGACATGATTTGATATGATTAATATGATTGGCTGATATTTAAAGGTGGAGTCGTTGATTTTTAGGGCCATTTGCGAGCATTGGAAACAAGCTGTAAACATAACACTGACAAATCTCAACCATATAATATTAATATGGTGGCTGTGTTAACATTGTCTAATTGTTCCTGTGACGAGCTGGTGACTTGTCCAGGGTGTACCCCGCCTCGTGCTCTAAGTCAGCTAGATCGTCAAGTCAAGTCTGTGATTTACAGTTTTCCAATGGACAGTATGGCACGATTGAGCCACTAGACAGATGATAGTGGCTCACTTATTTATTGCACTGATAGGACACACAATGTTTGGAAGATGCTTGCAGGCTCCTTGCTTACTTTTTGGTCTCTCCAGTATGTCATGCTTCGCTGCCATCTCTGTGTGTTGTGTCCTCTCCAGCCTTCTTCAACGTCCAGCACTCTACTGTGTTAAAAGGGGAGAGTGATTAGACAAATGGATGCAGGTGTGCTAATCACCTCCCCCTGGTGCTGCTCTCCTGAGCCATCTCAACACCTCTGCACTACAGCTGATGCACCACACCCCCACCACAGACAGTAAACTGTTGTGAAATATAGCTGCTGTTAGCTAATCTTAGCTCAGTTTGTTAGCCGGGCTACCTGGATTGTGAGCTCAGAGTGTTGGGGGAGTGTTGGTGTTTGTACCACAGGTGGTTTGGACCACCAGGAATAGGAGGTTTTCAGGCCCAGTTGAATGCTGCAAGCAGGCAATGTAACCGGGCTCAGCAACCTTTACTGACATAAAGACAGGTGTGAAGAGACAGAAGAGGGCATTGATGGAGAAGCCACCAGGCAAGGAGTTTCATGCTGTTGGACTAGTAAGTAATATTAGCTGGCTGCTATGTCTTTACACATGCTTGATGATTGGCTGAGTTGTGGACTCGTTAGTTTTTGATCATAAGTAATGAAGTCATAACAAATACGTGTGTACAACTGTCCATATTTACAACAGTGGTATTACACTCTACACTCTATGCAGTGTGGCTTTAATTACACATCCGGATGACACAGAGAAACATTAACATTCCAGCCCAGTCTCCTGGGTGAAAGTCCTGTGTTTGTTTGAGCCATCTCATGCAGACACTACTACTCTGCAAAGCATAGTATTTGACAGCCTGGGAATGAGCATAGCTTGAGATATAAAATAACCATATCTGTCTCTGCCATCTTTGTTTTCAGTTGATCAACAGAGATCAGAGACATACAGCGCATTGGAAAAATACTTCTTTAGCTTCCTGCTGCATCCATGTAATTACCCCAACTTTGCTCTACTCTATAAGGGTCTTTGTGTTACCTTGAAGGAGAAATATTGATCGATAGCATCCTTCTGAGACATATTTCATAAAAAGTTCACCGCAAGAAACAAGTTGACTATTTTTTTCAAGGGAATACTATGGGATGTCTTGCAGCTTCACAACTGTCTAGCCTTTCACGGACTGGTGTGTTTCTGAGCACATCTCTGACACTTGGAAGCTTGTCCATGCTCCATTTATTTATCTATTTACTGCACTCCTAAGACATGTTTGGCCATCCATGTCTATAGTGTGGGGCCTATCACCAAGCCAGAATGATGACACTGAATGTGTTTTTTTTTTTTTGCACTTCTACCGCACTGAGGTATTGTTTTTCAGATACTGGATATTTAATGTGTTTTTATTGAAACATTTACTGTTGTCATTTAGTTTTAGTGTCATCCTTTTGTCTCATTTAAGAAATTTTGGACACCTTTTACAGGGTTCTCACTTTAAACTAAGTCACCTGGAAACGTCAGTGGGAGACAACCCATCTCATCCAACTAATGTTAGCTTAATTAGCTTGCTACAGTTAACTTAAAACATTATTCATATTTGTCATTTCAGCCTGCAAAATTGATTGTCATCAGCTAGAAATGTGAAGCCTCAATCTAGGAGTGGTGAATCTAAATTGTAAACTTTGTGGTAAACTGAAGAGAAAGCTTGACAAGTCAGCAAAGGTAGTGAGGCTTAGCTTAGCTATTGCTGAATGATCAGATCAGAAAGTGCATTGATGTTTTGTTATTTAATTCGGAAGACTTAATTGTGAATATCAGTCTAATATTCACTCTCCATTTAGCTCTGATTTGGTCTCCACCAGTTCCTGAGAAGAAAAACTAAAGGCTCTTTAGCTCCTAAATGCTCTATTATGTTCACAAGCCCATTTTATTTATCTCCCATTTAGTTCTGGGCAGGTACTGTATGGTGAGCTTACTAGAGCTTTTCCATTGAAAATAGCTGTTGCTGCAACTGGAAACAACAGAGCCCTGAGAGTCAACCAAAAGTATAACTTGATAAAGCTGCTGGCTTTGCAGGCGTATTTACAATTGTGATTTTTTTACTTAACCTAGCTCAACCTCTGTTGAGTAGGCTGGTGGTAAAAAGCCAACAAAAGGTCATAATAAAATACCACAGGTTTTCCTTTTAATCTTTTCAGGAGCTTGTTGTCTCCCTCATTACATTGGTCATCACTTCAATATGGGGCAAAAGACTCAGCCTAACAAACTGTAATCAAAAGCTTCTTCAGGGGGACCGCTGAGGCAGGCTGTCCTCTTTTATCTTGAGCTAGTGATTGAAAGCAGCACAGCATCACAAAGGAAAACCACAGTGGTCAGTTGTTTTCATCGTCTTTTGGGTGATTATTTGACCTTTTTATTTCACCGGTCTATTATAACAGACTCATCTGGATGATCCCCAATATATTTATTTCCAGCTTGCATATGAGGTCAGTCATCTGCTACTCATAATTGAATCCCTGGCTGGAAAGCGCATATTTACTGGGTCTGCTTCTCCATCTGGTACACTGTCGCTAACCTTATCAAAATCAAATGGGCAAAGAAATGCTCCATGAAATATCAAAGGCACCACCAGGGCTTTGTCTCATATCTATGGAAATTTATGTTTTCCGCAGTCAAGGTTCCTGCCTGGCAGTCACTTCCTCCTCCACCTCACCTGAGAGCCAGAGCAGTGTCAGAGGGACAGAGACCTTTGTGTTCTATCGAAACTACAGTACATATCACATATGATTTTGCTTTCTCAGAAATTTAAGGAAAAACAACCTTTGCAACAAAAACAACAAAGAAACAGTTGGTCTGAGCTTCTCTTGTCTTCACAGAAATAGTGTTACTCATATGCACTGCAGTCACAGTAGACATATGTGTTACACAGCTACTGTCTCCTGCCTGTTAAGTTATTCGAACAGCAGGGGTCTGCTACAGAATTGCTGAATGTCTGATGTTAAATTCACGTTTGCCAGCAGAGCAGTGTTACTGTTGTGAAGCAGTTCAGATTTTTTTTTTTTTTTCTTTTTAGAAAAATACAGGAGACACATAGCAACAGAGCCGGTCCCCTTCACCCTATTTTCTTACAGCAGCTTCAGAATAAGTCATCTAATGTATACATTATATGGAAGATAATAAATATAATAAGAATTTCATTGCAAAGCACAGGCATTTATTTGATTATATATTATAATATGACAGACTGTCATAATATAATACTTAAAATTTTATATTAATTTGCACATTAATGGTGGTTATAGCATGCCAGTATAAGGTGAAGCCTATCTGGAATAGTCTCTGGGTGTTTCTGGGTTGTAACTGCAACACTCTGTTGTTTCTTGTTTGTTTTTGTGAAAAGTATTGCGCAGCAGCCAAGCCTGATGGCAGTGACAAGTTCTGTCATTACAATTCAGACAAACTCAACCACCGTACTTTGTAATGAGTTTTCCTCTCTTGGTTCTGTCTTTCTTCTCACCAATCTGAAGTTGTTTCCACAGACTTTTGCTTTGAGTCGCAAGTGCATCCTGTCAGCTTCTTGTTCTAATTAGACAGTCATCTTAGTTCGGAGTGTTGGTCAGCGGACAGAGTTAAAAAAAAAAAAAATATTCTACTACCTTACGTCACCTTTGCTGTTAAATCCCCATTAAGCAATATATCTGATATTACTGAATCAAATTACTTGCTGTGAATTGAAAGTACTGCTGGTCCCACTGGGAATCAACACTGAACTCTGCAGCTTTCCTTCAGCTTTAAGCTGCTCTCGGCTCATTGTTTTGGTTTGCTGGTCAGTATGATTAAGTCCCAAAGGCTGACTCCATCCACCCACTCCCCTCTAAAACTATGGACAGCAGAACACAAGCTCACAAAACCCAAACGCAGTACTGCATTCTGCTTTGCCCTGTATGAAATAGCAGAGCCAAAGTAAACAAGTGAGTGATGAAAAGAGTCAGTTTTCGCTCCGGTGCTGGTGGACCAAACTAGGACTAAAGCACCAATAAATATTGCATTTGACAGGTAGTGAAACAGAATTCCAGGAGATACCAAAAACACTGTGAGATAAGTGAACTTTAGGCAAAATTGAGATAACAACTTCATAAATCAGCACAGCTCATTTAGAAGAGAATTGTAAATGCAACACATTTGTACACAAAATAAATAAATAAATACAAGGGTAAATCAGCCTCTGGGGGGACTTGTGTATTTTGTTGTGTTTTAAAGTTGTATTTTAAAGTTATACTTACACAGCCACACCACAATTTTGTATTGAAAATAATTTTTCTATATAACCAATAAACAAGTCTGATTTTTACAAAGAGAGAAAACCTTCACAAGAACACATATGGTATTAGATGATCTGATGATGAATACCAAAAAACTAAAATGTTTTGCTTTTGTACTGAATATATTTTCTATTTTTGTGAGTTTAGTTTTGTAACACCTCTAACATTCTAACTATTAAATGGTATAAATTATGTAATTATCATTATATAGTTAAATTAAATTAACCTGCTTTTTCCTTAGCTGAGGCTGCTCAGTGCAATGAGAATGAACCAAAACAAATTGCTGCCCACACAACCAACACAACAAGCTGAAAGAGGCTAAAACGTACTGTAAATTCAGGTGGAGTCAGGCGATAATTCTCTGAGTGTTTGCCACTAATGGTGACCCTTTCGTAGTCATTTCATGCATTGTCATTAAGAATATTGATTAGAACAGCTTTAAATATGATTTGTTTCTTTTAATTCCCCAAGTGGTACTTTCCTATCATTGGGAACATCTGGCAGATCAAGCCCATCAGTGGGTTCAAATTTGGATCATAGATATTAACTTTTTGGCAACCAGAACCTGTGACTCACGTCCAGTCGCAAGTGTTTCCCTGTGAATGATGTGACATTATGTGGTCATAAACTCAGACGTTGCCAAGTCAGCATTTAGGACACGGATCATATCCAATAACTAACCTGAAGGAAACAAAAAACAGTCATGAATCTTTTTCACCAAACTTTGAGCAATCTTTGGGCGAGGGCACTAAACTACTGGTAAGCATCCATTGGGCAATTTTCAGCACAGATAATAACAGAATCTGTATATGTAAGATAGAATCTGCACCTGTAAATAGGGCTTGTGTTCTTCAGAGGTGAGTTATATAACTATGCCTTAAATAGGCAGGTAAATAGATACATGTGAATATTGCAGAAGTCCAATCTTCATAAGCATGCTGCATATGTCTGTGCCTTATGAAACATTAATGCAACACACACACGCACACATTGTCTCAGGGGCTGGACAGTGCTGAGAGCAAATAGACCAGAGCCTTGGCTGGTCAAGAAACTGGGAGGGTGAAATTTGCAGGACTGGTCTACTCAAGCCTTGGGCATTGAAAACTGCAGAGAGAGTCCCCTCTTTGATGTTGGGATCTATTATTCATCCCACAGCCGTATGTGTGCGTTCGCTGTTTGAGGGAGAGCAAGAGGCACGTAGTTGAGTGCTGGCAGTGTATTGTCCCACCTCTTTCCTTCATGTTTCTAATGAGCAAGAGTAGCAAGGCCTTGCAACTAATTTCTACCTCTTCAAGGTCTCTACCTGCCCACTTTTCTGTCTGCATGTGTACGCAGCCTTAATACTAATTTAAATAAGTCTCTGGGCTATATGGCTTACTACAAAATACCCATTTAAGTATATTCATCTGAGAACTAGTGCATTAGAAGAAAAAACATGGCCCAGGGACTAAACATGATGTTTTTTAGTCTGTGGAGGTTCTTAGTCATCCAGGTCATCTTTCTTCAAGTAGGTTAAATCTGGGGCAACTGGACTTGGTTGTAGATCTGTGAAGATGTTTTGCCTCGCATCCAAGAAGCTTCTTCACTTCTGACTGACTGGTGGGGACATCCAAGTATTTATCCTATGCAGGGTAAAGCCCATTGTTCCACTTGGTTCGTTAGTGCTCAGTGTTGTTCTGACAGTGTTGTCGTCAGAGTCATTGGCGTGAACAACAGTCGTTAAGGTCACCTGAGCTCTGGTGTGAAGTGCTGTTTGGTCTCCTGGGAGGAAATGAAAGCATTGTAGGTGGGGGATAAGTGGTGTCTGAGGCTTCCTCCTCTGTTGAGAGATGGTGTCTTTACTTTTACATAGATAGCCTCCTTCACTCCTCTTTCAAGCAATCTGTCTTCCCTGTCTAAAATGGAAACATCATTGTCACTGAAAGAGTGTCCCTTGCCCTTAAGGTGTAGGAAAACCATAAAATATACAAGGACATTTATGTTTTGTGATTGTAAAAGGTAAATACCAGGTGCAAAGTATGACCCTGTTGTTATATACTGTGCATATATATTGACTTGCTTGAAATACAAACCTGGCTTGCCATTGGAAAGAAGAAAAATTAGCATGTTAGTGCAATTTTTGCTCTCCTACAGGAGGAGGAACAGGGACTAAAATACAATTAGAAAGTTGGAGGGAATAATATGGATCTGTGCAAGCCATGAAATTGTGAGGATACATCAAAGCCAGTCGGTCAGTACAAGAGCAGAATTCCAATACAGGCTGAAGCCAAGAGCCCAAATAACTTTCAACTAAAAGTCCGATGAATACTGGGACTAGGATTCAGTCACTTTCTGCAACTGGCATTAGCTGTAAGAGTGTATGGGGGAATTACAGGTATGTTGTACAGTATATTATATCCAGTTACCTTGTTATGATGAAGGAAAACATGCTTGGGTTAGCTGTGGTATTTTGGGTTCTGCATAATCTTGTAAGAAAGCCTGGATTACAAAAAAAATGGTCCAACAAGTCCTCCTGACCAAATTTTAAAAGCACTCATTATGCAGAATGGGCCCTTACAGAGAATTATGTTCATAGATGGGGAGCAGCCCATCTGGGAACTTTGGTTTTGTTTTGGTAGTCCATCCAGTGTACAGTAAGTTACTTTGTGCTGTTTACAAGATTCATTATTAGAAGGTAGGTCAGCTCAATTTATGTGCATAATTAAGGTTTAAGTGCCTCCTTCTCCTGGTGGCCTTTCACGTTTACAGACTGTCAAACCAACTCATAGTAGGGCCATGTTTTTTTCACAGTAAAAGCTTTAGTTACACCATCAGTAATAATATTAATATTATTTATTTATTTATTTTTGCTTTGATCTACAGGCACAATCAGCACACACGTCATTCACTCACTCACTCAGTAACCTGTGATGAAGTGTCTACATCGTCAATTTCATTATATGATCACTGGTGTGTTAACCTGTGGCCTCTTGTGTCAAGAGTGTTAAAACATATTTTACTGGCCTGTTCGTTCACCTGACCTCTCCACCTGAACAGTTTTACATTTTATGTTGTAACAGCATCACACTACTACAAATCACCATTCCCCTTTCTTCTGGAGGCCCAGGTAAAGATCGGTTATACACTGTATGCTGAGCCTTTATGGTTTTCATAGGATTATTTTTATTCTCTTAATGGCTTTAATTCCCTTATGGCTTGTTGCCTAACAGCTAAATCACTAATGTAAAGTGAAAAATAAAGGAAACTGTTTCCCTTTGGACATTAGATGAATAAAACTAAAAATCCTCCAGACTTTTTTAAAAGTTCTGGTCTTCCAGGAGCGAAATGCTCCTAAAGGGAAATAGTCAGGTGACCATGAAACAGTAAACAGTAAACACTCAAAAGGTCTTTCTTAGCCCCTTGTAGTCTTGTATTGTACACTGTGTATTAGCTGCCACTGATTCCATTAGACTGACACAGTGGTTCCGTCTACCCCTCATAAAACAAGGCAGCCCGCAAATATAATCTACAGTTTTCTGTGAAGCTTTGTCATTTTATTGGAAAAAAAAAATGTGCTGCTTGTCATAGGATATTTGAGATTTGATTCAAAGGACATTTTTATTTTGTGAATTGAACAAATTATGAATGGAAGTTGGTGCTTTTATTGGATTATTCCTTGTCAGAGTTTGCATATAAGAGTTTTAGAAAATATACTTTTTAGGCTCTCTGCTTGTTGGTCACACTGAATGCTACAATGACTGAAAGGTGGTTTTCATGGTTTTCACCATGGCAGGTCAATGTGTGCAAAACAATGAGCGAATAGAAGAACCAAATAGGAGAAATGCCACTAATCCATTTACCAAGTCATTAAGGAGCAAAGATTTCCTGTAGTTTGACATTCACAAAGCATTGCTTTAATGTGTCAACTTGTAACCTTGACCTCCCACAAAAAAAAGGGAGAAAATAGAATAAGACTTACACTCACACTTTTAAATTTTGGAGTTGAGATAGCCAATACCGGCAGAAAATGAATTTTTTGTCACATGCCTTTGATTGGAATTGTGGTCCTGTCTGAGTACTGAGGCTTACACTGCTCTTCGGATGTGAGCGCATTAGCATAATCTGTCCAGTTGATTATGTTTGGGCAGCAGTGACATAAAACTCGGGCCCTGTGATTAGGCTCTGTAGGGCTGTCAGCCAATGCAGACAAAAAGCAATCAGTGGAGCAGATTAAAATGTGCGACAGCAAACAAAATAAGGAAGGTGCAGACTACCAAAACAGTGGAAGCACCATGTTTGCCTGTTTGCGGCAAGGGGTAAAGAGATGATGAGTGACAAGTTGCTTAATAGAGGAGTCCATCTCCTCCTTGTCCTATTCTCTTGGCTGATAACTTCTAAGTTGGCTGGTAGACATAGTCCCACCAACTGAGATGACATCCGAGAATGAAAGATTGTGGGTGAATAAAAAACATATTTACACAAATTTAAGTCTGCGTCATATTTTCACTGTCCTGTCACCTTGCAAATAACCATATGACACACCCTTGTGGTCATGTGCCCAAAAATATCCAGTGATAAATGAGATCGAGGATGATATAATTTGATCCATATCCAACCACATATGCTCAGAGGAACTTTGGCCTTAGCTTTCATCACATTGTCTGGGAGAAAGGACAAATCATGAATATTCATGATCTGAATCAGACACTGATGATTCTGCAGACGCCCCTGTGGATTGTGGACACTAACGATGTAGTGGAGCCCATCTGTTCATGCAGGTCTGTGATAGATCAGTCTGATGCCACAGGTGCTCCTCTGACAGCAATGGAAAAAATTCGAGGTCACCTGGTACAGAGCACTTTGTGCTTTTGTTTGAAAAAGTAGCAACAGCTGTTATTTTATGATCTCTTGCAACGATAGAAGACCCATTTACTGTATTAAACATTAATACCACTGCAATTAGCATTAAACAGTTTGGTCAAAGTGTTCAGTAGGGCACAGTTGCATCACCAGAGAGTCTGGACAGGACGATGTGCCAGAGACTGCACATCCTGGCTTTGTTACTGTTTCTGGAAGGGTGTTTGGTGAATTTTAAATGTTTGTTGCTGTGGTAAGAGCAATATGTTCTCACTCCCAACTCATCAAATATGGCTGCTTGGTCAGTGGCCCTGAGGTCAAGTTCGCTAATAATAAATATGCAATGTTTGGTTAGACTTTCAAAATAAAGACTGCTGAGAAACATTTGACATTTTATCAGTTTAAACAGTCACAGTTTGGTTCAGTTTGGGCACAAATATGACTTTGTTAGATTTCAGAAAAGATCATTATTTTTTTTTATTTTACTTAAAAATCTATTGTATTGTATTTTACTGCTTTAGCTAATTTATTGTCCTTTATGTCTATGCTCCCACAACTACAGCTTTTAATGCTTACTGGCTCATTTTCATTCATAAACAATACATTTTTCAGCCCAAGTTTGTGGACACTAAAACAGAGCTAAAAAGTGAAGGATGTCTCTCTTTGTTGGATGTGTTAAAAGGCAAGTATTTGGAAGACAATAATGTATCAAGGCCACACAATTCTATGAGGGGCTGTTCAAGACATTATCCATTCTGGCCATTTCACGTACATATATTCTCCTCACACACACATACATTCTCCTTTTACATACATATATTCTTCTTTCACATTACATACAGATTGTTTCCATTTTTTGCATAATTTATCTGACCTTTTTCCAGCCAGTCTGGGTCCATGGCCCCTTTTAAATTTTTCTAGACACTCAACCGATAATTCTAGGCTATTATAATGTCTCAAAACAATAAGGAGGTTTCACCACTAATCTGTGCTCCAAACACTGCCTCCCACACACTTAATCGTATCACCCAGTCTGCGATAGACCTAAGCGCTATCCCCAGAGATAAATCAAGGCATGAAATGTAATACAGTTCTAAGCACCTAGTAAATTTCTCCCATGCTATTTTACCCAAATTACACAGCAAAGTATAAGGTTCAGGAACATAATTAGATTGTTCATGCTATTAAGGCAAAAAATAGTCTGTGCGGCTGTCATTACGACCATGACCAGTATCCACTGAATTTTACAGTCTTGTCACCACACCTCTAGAAGGTTTAAACAGTTTCCTATGTGCATCAGTGAAAACAGATTCCCCAGTAAGCAGTTCTGAAAAAAAGTTGCATGCAGTCAAATTATTTTCTTTCCCCCATTCACATCATCACAACATCAACACATTGCATTTTGCCAGTGACAGTACATTAGTATGAGCTGCCATCCCAAATTAATTCAGTCAATTTAAAATGCTGATGCAAAACAAAGCAAATGTTTTCATGGGGCGTTGTGGTGTTATTCAGCAGTCTATTAATTCTAATAGACTTTTTCTTGTAGAGGTAAAACACAAGACACTAATTTCAGAAAACACAATGACGATGATGAATTTTGCGTGGCCACTGGCAAAATTTGGAGTTGATAATGTAATACAGAGTGAGACAGATGGTTCAACATCACGGCATTATTCACAGAGATACACGATCAGCCATTTTCTGGAAGTGAAACAGGGCTGTTGACTTGTCGACTGTGAACATTATGGCAAGTTATGTAATTACTGTACATTTTCTTCTTTACTGTTGTGGCTCAAAGAACATCTGTAATGATAGACGGGTTCAGATATGTTACATATGAGTTAGGGCTCAGTCACAGACCAGTGACTATAATTATCTGAAGTTTGAAAGAACAAAACTGTATTATAGTTAAGTGTGAACTTTATGTGCTAATAACTCCAACTAAATAAAAAAAAGATGTTCCTTGTAACTACAGCTCGCGTCCTCTGCAAAAACTGTTTGTCAGTTTTGAAGAAACTCATTTCGGCTGCTTGTATCCATGGTCAAATTCTCTCAGTCACTACGAAAACGAGTGTCCATCGGTGAAGTTTGGTTGCTCAGTCCCCTCTTGCTCACAACGGTGGCTACAGCATCTGCATTACATCTCACACTCCATTTTTTCCATCACTGAGATACTTGAACTCCTTTGCTCCTCCGCAGTGCAGACAGTCTGTTGTAAACATCTGATCTGAGAAACAAATAAACTGCAGTCTCAACAAATTTACAACAATTTACAGCCATGCGAGCATCTCTTTGAACCTCACATACCTACAATGACAATGCTAATGTGTTGATGTTTAGCAGGTGTGGTTTCTAACATGTTCACCGTCTTAGTTTTGTGTGTTAGCATGCTAACATTTGCTAAATAGCGTTAAAATATAACTAAGTATCAGGTTTTAATGTTTTTGGTCATAATCCAAAATGTTGGACATTAACATGTTGACCTGATGTTGGTGCTAGATCACAGAGGATCACCAAAGTCAGTAGGACTCTGGAGTGTGAATGTCTGGATACATTTTATGTGAAAAAAGTTGATGAGATATTTCAGTCTGGACCGTGTTTACTGAGGCCCTCCACAGTAAACACAAGATGCCAATCCTAAACAGTTTCTTGCTGAGTCATTGCGGACAGACATAGAATAAATAAGTCTCCCCTTTATTTTTTTATCACCCAGTTGTTCATATAACATTGTAACCTTTTATTGAAATCCAGTTTACACACATTTAATGCAGACATTATCATCTTAAGCTGTCATTAAAGGGATTATTTTAAGTAAAGAGAGGCATATATGATATCTTTTTTACAGCTCGTAGAGTCAGACCTGCTGCATATCACAAGTACTTCAGTTGAGGTAAACTGAGGGGATATTTAATGCATCAGTTTCAGTCTGTAAGATAAACATTATTTGTTATGTGTTTACTCATAAATAACCAAGCATGTCACTGGATCCTTGTGGATATATTGTCAGGTTACCCTCTTCATGATTTAGTATTTTGAAAAACAGTGGGATGGGCTGCACGCCGACTCAAAGCTCTTCTGCAGTCATTAATAGTAGATTTAATTGTATTCTGTCACAAGTTGCAGCCCAGACAAAATTTCTCCTTACCCCTGCCACTTTGAGGATGCCAGTTCTTTAATACATATAGCTGATAGATTATTGAGTTGCAGAAATATTTCATTTAGTTCCAAACTTTCAATAGCTGGCACAAACTCTGTAGCTGTTAAATTTGGATTAGAAGCTCTTGCCTGACTTGAATGTGCCTGAAAGCCAAGAGTTACATTTCACACACAGCAGTGAGCATTAAAAAATGATCATACTTAATCATCACCTGGCTAAGCAAAACAGAAGTCCAAAGTAATGCATTTTTTTCCATTTTGCCAGGGATTTCTTGCTGTTTTATACCAATCTAAAGCCCCATTTGGATGGGATTTATTTCTCTAGGGGAGGTCGGATGACTTTAATATTCCATGGTCAATGATTTTTGCTTGCCTGTCCATAATTTAAGTCCAGAGAGAGACTTTGCATTCTAAAGTGTATCTCTGTGATTTTACGCATATTGAGCTGTTCATCAGCTTTGCGATGACACTTTCAGTTCTTTGAGACAACTGACTCAGAGAACAAGATGACTGAACTGCTCATCAAATGGTTGTTGTAATACCATATAAATCATCTTTAACGCTGGAGCACCCCAGGGCTGCGTTTTGAGTCCCCCGCTGTAGTCCCTGCACACAAGAACTAAGGAGGAGATGGTGGAAAAAAACAGGAGAGGAATTACGCCCCTTGGCCACATGTGAGCAGCTGATCATGTGAAGAATAGTTATCTATTATTATCCAGCAGCAACAATCTCCCAGAAATGACATATCTATACTCTATACTTCTATACTTTTTACAACTTTGAGAACAGCTACAAGGGGTAGAAACTTAGTGGACTGTCATTTGATTGATTCTTTTGGCATACATTTATTGGAAATGCACTCAATATTTCAATGCATTTTAACAACATTGTTGGACAGAATTCAAGAATTTATTGATGAATTAGTTCAATTAAATTGTGTGAGAGGCTGCTGCACTGTTGCATTCTGATTCATATGCACAAGGTTGCCAGCAGACATGGAACAACATTACAAGTATTTCTGCTCATGCTTTTGCCCACATGATAAACGTAAGGCTGATATTTCATTTTTCAGACACTCTTGCTGTTTTTGTCCTGTTAACTAACTTTTTTTCCTTTCCATGGGTTTAGCATGGATTTAGCAATTACTAATTAGTCACTAATGCTGTCTGTCTATCATTTGGTGCTGGGCAGATAGTGTACAGAGGGCTGCTGAAAACAGGGTTTGGTTAAATGGTGAGAAAGCTGAAGCTAAAATGTTCTGTAGAGCTGAGTGAGACATGTGATAATCCTCTGTGGGTTTGTCTCTATGAATGAGCCCTTTCACATTACCCATCATTTAACTGTGCAGCTTTAGATAATTATAGACCTCCTGGTAATGAAGGTCACATAATTGTAGTTATAATATATTATCATACATTTCCTTTGTAGTTGTGCAGAAATGCCTGGAGTAGGTGAAGTCACATCCCTGTCATACAGCTGAAGAAATGAAATAGATGAAATATGACATTCATCAAGGGAAATCACAAAAGAAATTACACAAATGGCGAAGAAAAAACAAACGTTTATATAAATTAAATTTATATAAATAGCCTCAGAGCCAATGGGCCACATGAGCTGCAGCACATGCATGAAAATGGTTCATGTAAAAGACAGAGCTTCAATGGCCTTAAAGAAAAGTAGCTACTTCCAGGAACTCAATGAGCAATTTCGTTAATGAAGATTCTTGGAATGATAATTTGAGCATGTGATGCAGGCAGTGCTGCAAATGACAAGTGAGCCGCAGGAAAGACAATTTTGACTGACGTACAGTAGAGGTGATTCAGAACTTTTTTTTTTTTTTTTTGCTTGGATGTCGTGTGAAAGTTGGTATTTCAATACAAACAAAATGGTGACAATGTGCAGTGGAAACAGATTAAGTTACAGCTTGTGTGTGACTTAAAAATCTGCCAAAACTTTTGCTCAACTGGAAAGACGAATATTAGGGGCAGAAGTATAAGCAATGATACATGAAACAAATATAATTGTCATATATCATGTTGTCCACTCATTTTCCATCATTTTAGGTTTGAATGCTTGAATGCTGCTCACAAAAATATAGTAAAATATCTAAGACTTTAAAGGCTTATTTCTCTCAGATTGTGTCCATAAATGTGTCAAAATCTGTAACTAAGCACTTCTCCTTTGCTAAGGTAATCCATTCACCTGGCAGGTGGCAAATCAAGATGCTGATTAAACAGGTGTGCCTTAGATTGCTTACAATAAAAGGTGACTATAAAATGTGTAGTATCTTGGAAAAAAAGCTTTCATTGGGCACTGAACCAAGGGTATTTCTCAAAGGGCTGCAGATAGCAATTTTTTCCCAGGAGGGTATAATCTTGACCTGCTTGACTCTGCCTCTGATTGGCAAGTATTCATTGTCGTTGTTGAAATATTAAATATTGTGGTCATAGAAAGACTTCAACAACTCACAGTAATGAAAGCAGAACAAAATTTATATTTTTGTTGATCGTATGTCACCTTATGCCCTTTTCTTATGCAATGTTTTAATCGCGCTCTACTGGAGGATTAGCATCCTGCTGTAAAAGGCCACTTAAGTCGCATACCTTTATTTGTGCTATGACATGTTATTTATGTATATGTTGAATGGTGGATGAAGCTAAGGTTTCTAGTTGCTGATATTTTGTTTTGAGTTATTGTAATGCTGTAGTTTGTTGGATTTTAGGACAGGTTTGGTGATGCCGTAAGGAAGTTTTGAGTGCACATGGGCACAGAAAAGGGTGTGGATAAACATGCTGATATAATATTCAAATAAGTCAGTGAAGTTATGGGTATTGACACAGGTTTTTATTGTATAAACGATGTAAAGTCAAGCAATGAGCTGGTAAGGAACCTGGTTGGGATTTTTGACTAATCTGGAATCGCCTTTGATGATGGTGTTAGTTATTAATATTTGACTTTAAAATTTAAAATTGTGATTCAATTCGGTTTTCATAAATGGACTGAATTAAGTTTATGGACATGGGTAAAAATGTGATACACTCTGCAGACTAAGTGGCATCAGAACTTGGAGCTTGTGGTAAAACGACCACTACAAGACGGTTATCTCAATAAACCAACTCATAACAGTAGTGGATGGAGAAATGCATTTATGAATTATTTTTGCTTACTTGATGGATTAGATCTGGTTAAAATTTGAGTTGTATGATAGAAGCTATTTGTAGAGTCAGGAAGGAACAGCCACATGAATTGTTTTAGAATCAACCTATTTTGTCACGTAACTATGAGGACAGTGTAATCTGTTATGACTAATCTGTGTATTTCTTTCTATTATTTACCCTAAACTTCAGTCAACTGTACAGCAAGTAACTACACGTTTACCTTGAAAGAAATGCACTGATTACACCAATAACTTAAATTTGTAATTGATATATTGTTGATTGACCTGCATGAATAACAGCTTATTCAAATTTTGAAACACTAAACACAGAAAAGACCATTTTTAGAATATTTGTCTACTCTGCATGTTAGACCCTGAACAACACTACTGTACCTTAATTAGTGGCGATCCAATACAAAACTATTAATCCATTGTCAGTTTCTGAATGCAGAATGCGTTTGAAGGATTATTTCACAGCCTTTTAAGCAGGTTTCCTCATAATAGTGCTAACTTATTCAGATGCATGACCCACTGACCCGCAGAATCTTTAATATCTCAAGTCTGCTGGTTGTCCGAATGATTCGTCTTAATTTTCAAGTCTGGTCAAAAGTATAGAAACAACAAAACAGTTTTAGGCATGAATTCTGGTTAATAGCATCTCTGGGATTGTGCCAACACTTTGGATTTAATGAAGTATGCTAAACAGCTTTGGATCTGATTTTCAACTTATTCAATTGATCGTTTTTCCTTGCTTGCAGATAGGCCTTGATATGCTTTTAAGGCTGGTACACTGTTGTTCTCCTTGATTCATAGGTACATCACAGGGAGGTTTAAGTATGTTCAAGTGTAAGAAAGATGAAAAGAAATGTAATTGTCATGCATTAAATCCATCCTAAAGAAAGAAATCAAGTTGCGCTATGAATTGCCTTTTGTTCAACAGAGATAAGGTTACCATTGTTTCCTCAAGGAGAAAAAAACAAACCATTATGGCCAATCCCTGTCCTGTGCTTCGAATCTGCACACACCACATTGATAGTTACCTTGGCTGAAAAAGGGCATGTGACAACAAAATATGCATAACATAGAGCTATGCGTATGTTAACATTACTCTGTAGCATGACAAACTTTTATAAGTCAGCAGAGCTAAATATATTGGTGTACTTGCTCCTAACCAGAAAGTTGATGACTCTAATGATCAGTTGAGAAACACCCAACTCAGATATCATACCCCTTTCAGACAGCAGACATGTCATTGGGTAGACCTAGCTGTCACCCTGCTTCTCACTGTCAGTGGAGACTCCAGTCAAGTTACATAAACTTCACTGATAAACCTCAGAATTACACTGAATAACATCAGATTCTGTCATGGTTTTTGGTTTATGGTTCAATATTTCCTATTCTAGTTGAAGCAGTTTTTCCTAGGGTGGCTTGTGTTACTTTACTTACTGTCTTTGTCTTTGTTTTCTGGATCATCTGTGTTTAATTACTCAATTCATTATTTTATTTAGTCCATGTGTTTTCCACTGGTCAGGGTGTCTGTGTTCATTCCTCAGTCCCCCAGGAGACTGTAGTAGGTTCTGATTCTGTGCATTAGAAAAGTCTTGTCCTAGTTCAGCTGGCAGTCTGTCCTGGTTTTAAGTCATAATGGTCCTAGCCACCCTGAAACCTGCTGGTGTCCCTCCTTTTATCCTCCTCTTCAGAGATAGACATTTTGCTTTTCATGTTTTAGGTCTGAGTTAAAATTGAGTCTCATGGAAAGCTTAAAGAGCTAAAAAGTAGACCTTTTGCTTCAAGATCATTTTGTTATACTGTTCGCAAAGGTCAAGAATTAATTTACAAGCTCAAGAAAAATGTACATTTAAGAATGAAACAGTCATTATAATACAAGCCTCTTTGATTTCATGTAGGATTAACGCTATTAAGGTTCACAATGCATTTCACATAATAGGTGCACAGATGATGATTACATTGCAACCAGGTTAAATAGTGTTCTGTTAGATCCATTTATAGCTAACTGTGGAAGTGTGCATTTGGCTTCTGTACAATGACTGCAATTATTAAAATGGAACAATGTGTGAACACTACATATACAGTTTTTAGATAAAGACTGCATAGTGCTGCTGTCTCCTTCACAGATTTTTAGTCGAGACAGACTTTTGTGCATCTGGCACTCTGAAGGAGATTGTGGTTTAAACCTCTCATTGAAGGTCTGTCAAACAGTCTGAAAGCATTGCTGGATATGAGTTGTGCAGTAATCACATTATACGCATACATGCATGCCATTACTGCCGGAATAAATTGTTTTTCTGCAGGCTGTTTTGCAATGCAATAAACTGATGAGCTCAAAAGGAGTTACAATCGATTTGGTGAATTGATCACCCTCTGGCTACTGTCAGGACGTAAACAAATTCCTGAATCTAGGGATACTGAGGCTGGTATAAATCATTTTATATTTAAATCAAACGAATGGGTTGCCATTCGTAGACATTATCCAAGTGTGAACTGACTGAATATCACCCATTGTTTTTTGGAGTACAGTTTTGAGATCTCAGGTTTGGCACTATGGCTGTCACTATCTTGTACTACCTGACCCGGACCTGAGGTGTGCTGAATGAAGCCGAGTGTTCAAATAAACCACCTGTAATGGCACCCACCTGTCAATCAAAGCAGCCATGCTGTTAATTATGCATGACTTTAAGCCTTTCACAAAGCGAACACCATGCTGTATGGAAGAAGACTTGAGACTAGCGATTGAGACTCTGAACCCATGAGGGAAATACAATACAATATAATACAATATAAAGTCTACTGTCAATGACTCTATCGTGATGTGCATGTCACTGCAGCACAGTTAATCCTTTTTATATTTATGTAATGGCCATGGGACTCTAACAATGAGCCTCTTGTTGACACTCTGCTCTTTACCTCTACCTTTACTTTAAGAGTCAACAGTCACTGTAAGTCACCACTGGCTGTGTTTCCTCAAACTGCTATTAAAATCCATTGAATCCCACTTTAACGCCACATTGGAGGACATTGTTATCCACCCTTTCGACCGCCCCAATCATTTAGCCTGTCAGCCAGACAGCCCAGTGGCTCAATGAAGATTAATTATGATCCTGCTGTCGACAGGGTGGCCGGGGTAATGAGATGTGCCGCATGGCGAAGTGACGGTGCATCGTTTTCCTCCCTGTCAGATACAGTATCCTAGCTTATCTGTGTGCTGCTCTGCAGAAAGGTCCACTGTCACATAATGCCTCTCATGACAGCAGATGGTGAGGAGAGACAGGATAGTAAACACATCGATGGACAACATGGTAACAACCTCGTTATTATGTTTGTCTAATGCTAGTTTGGTTCAGACAGAAATGTAATGGCGTCACACTGTTGAAAGGTAGAATTAAAGCTGGAGAGAGAAGCCGCGTGCTTGTTAGTTCAGTGTTGTTTGGTGAGGAGATGAAAGGAAAATGCATTAATGTTTCTCCTGGAAAACTTTAAACACGGCAGTTATTTTGCTTTCTCATAATAGTCAGTGTGCACATTCCTCAAATATATCAATATCTTTTTTTAATACCAAGTCCGAGTCTGCTACCACTATTGTGTGTGTGTACTGTTTTTTTGCTCTGAAGTTTTTATTTATTCTTTTGTTTTGCACTTCACTTTATTTACTACTCTGAAAATACAGGAAAGGAAAGAGAAAGAGGCTGGAATCGAACCCTGCCTCCTACAGCAAGGGCTCAGCATTGGTACATAGTATGCTTTTTATCCTGCAATAATGAGATTCACTGCTCATCCCCCCCCCCCCCCCCCATATATTGTTTAATGTAAAGGCGCCTAAAAGTCTCTCTCTCTTAGCAAGGAATGCTGTTTTGTTCCCTTCATACTGTAATATAATGGAGCTTTTTTTTTCAATCAAAATATATGTGCGGGTAAAACATCTGTAGCGATGTAGAAACATTCAAATGTTGTAAATGTGTAGGGTTAGGGTTAGGGCACTGCATGCAACACTAAAAAAAAATCCAAGCAAAAACAACCCTGGGTGTATTTTACTTTCTATAACATGACACAGTTCTTACACTTCTTTTAATAAACAGACCCTTTAGTAGTAGAACTGGTGCTCCATATACCAAGGCTAAGTCTTTACCAAAGCAGCCTTGGTTTGATTCGAACTTGTGGCATGTCTACCTTCACCTGTCAATTAAAGGTGAAAAAGCACCAAAAAATAAGATCAAATAAACAGACACGGGTCGTCCCACTTCTTTTATGCAGAGGAAAGACATTGATTAACATAATCTTGAGAAACTGATGTTTTTTTCAACTCTATGGAATATGGACTCTCAGTTAACCCATTACAAAGGAAAGGATTTCTGACTTAAGCATCATATTTTCCCATTTCACTGGTCAGGTGCTACTCTGCCGCCCATGTTTTTATTGATGTTCTGTTGGTTGAGTGAATCTTCAGGTAGAATTGCAATTTATTCTTCATCTTTGAAACAGCAGCTAACACAGACAGCCTTCTATGACATGGATTTTTATATTAGCTAGGGGGTCTCCGATAATATATCCTTCATAAAATGTGCCCCCTTTGCCCTTCCCCAATCAGATATTGGTTTGTTGCCTCAGGGCAACATCGTGCTTCAATCTTGCTAAACCACCAATGTTTTCAGTAAGTGGAATCTGGAAAATAAAAAAATATATGCAGCAGAAAAACTTTTGTTTTGACAAACATCAACCACAAATGGTTCTAACCGATTACAAGTCAAATGATCTAAAACCACTGCCTCATAATTAAATGTTTATCTCATTTCATATGAACATATAATCTACCATTGTGTGTGCGTATGTCTGAATGTTTTTATGTGGCTTATTGTTTGAATCACTTTTTTTTTTTTTTTTATTACAAAGCACATTTGATTTCCTATTCTATTCCTATTTCCTATCACATTTGCTGACTGATCCTTAATGTCCTAACTGTCTCTCTGATTCAAGTATTGACTCTCCTCAAGCTCACTGTTCTCACTGTCAGAGGAAATGACTCTAACTGCTCAATCATGTTTCTTCTGTCCATAAAATGTTGTTGGGTCCATTTCCTGTAAAAATCAGTAGATAGCCGAGTAAAAAAAACAAAAAAACATTGACTATAGTCACAATAATGTTTTTGAGTCTTCACACTTTAGCATGATCTTGCCTTAACAAGATCATAAAAAAGTAATCTAAATGCTCGAGCCTCCTTGAGCTCCTGAAACTATTGCTCCAACTTGACCCCCTCATTTGACACAGACATATCTGGTCACTTAATGACAAAAAAGGTAGTTTGTCATTGCTTTCCAACATGAATCATGATGACTTTTTGATTCAATGTTTTGAAATGGCTTGTCTGAAAAGGGTTTAGCCACTTTCCTTATCCTTATCATGAATACATTGTTTTCATTTGATCATGGAAGACTTAAAAAACAAATAAATCCACAGAAATGCCTCAACGTGATTTGAAGGACTGAAATGTTGTATGCTGGTTTATTTGGTCATTGCTCAAGGTTAAAATGACACGTTTGTTGTTGGCAGGCTTGATAAATTGAGTGTCTGCCCTCTGTGACATTTTCAAAGTCAAGACCTGAATGTCTCAATGGTAATAATGATTCTCTCCAGCAGCTGGAGCTAGGACATTTACCTGACACCTCCAAAGCTAGAGTATGTTCTCGTAAACAAACACCACAGGAAGGTTGTCAAATGAGATGGGGCACATGAGAGTAGTTGAATTTAAAGTATACAGTTATGTATTATTATTCATCTCTACAGTGTTTCGATAGTGTATATCTCAGTGAAAGTAAAATTTATCATGCATCACTTAGTTGTGATCACACATTGTGGTAATTAAAGACTCCATGACAATCAAAGTTTACTGGAGGTTTGATTCGGCTTTGTTTGAATTTAATGAACAGAGTTCCTGACACTTTTATTAAATATTTTCTGTTGTCTCAGAAAATGATGTGGCTTAACATGTCAGGATAATTAAAGAATGGAGGAGGGATTAAAACATCGAGCCAAAGGTTGAATGCTCACAATAGCTCTGAGCCAGGCCTAATCAATTTCAGTTTCAGTTTTCACTCATCCACACTGACCAACATGCATTCTTTCACAGTTTCTGAGTTTGTAAATGGCATTTTCATTTTTGTAAAGACTCACAAAGACTCGCAAAGTTAAATCATTGGTTTGGGTTTGGTGTTTGGAAACAGTGCTTTGTCTGTCCAGGCATGTCTTATGTCTTAGAGTTTACAGACACATATTTTGAGCGCTTCCATTCTTGTGACTGTCAATAGCCATATGTTTTGAAAAGTGTGGTTGGAACTCACATGAGAAAATTGATTTGTCAGACATGATTGGCAGTGCATCAAGAAAGATGGGAAGGAAGTAAGATGGCTCACTTGTTAGATACTTTCATACACTATAGTTTACTTATTTTGTCATATATCAGTTTTTGCATGTTGGGCCGTCAAATAATTACATAAACCATCCATTACAGTTTACAGGTTAACTCCTGGTGCAGCTTTTGTACTTGCCATAGTTTTGTGTGCACTTTTCCTGTAGAAAGGATATTTAAGGAGTACTCATTTTTTGTTTTACCTAGTGGCCTGTGTGACTTCTTTTTAGCAATGTTACCTTGTTCCCAAATTTCTGCAATTAATCTGGTGACTACAAATAGAAGCATAACTCTGTTTGTTTATGTGAAAACTGCACAGGGAACCTCTAATAATTTGGAACAAATAATAAAAACAAAAAATCTTACCAAAATCTTACAGGAACCGTTGGACTTGGTGACAAACAAAGTGGACATGGAATTGTAGGTAATATATTAATTGAACTGTCCATCTTATAGATAACATGTCTGGCTGATCTTATTTTCATAAAGCATAACTTACTAATTGTGATAAAAATAAATGAATTCATTGCTTTTCACTAAAATGACAGTCTGTTCCTGTTCCATGATGGGAAGACTACCTTTAACTGACTTTCCTTTTTTTAATTAAAAAGCTCATTGAAAAGAGATGAATTGGATGATAACATCACTACCTTTTTCTTGACCTCAATTTGGCTCCCCTCACCTCTACAAATGAGTCTGGAGAACCTGTCTGTGCATGAAAACTCTCTTTGTTATAACCTGTCAGATTAATTCATTAAATCTGGCAGGGAGTTTTCGTTCATTAATGTTCAGGATTGTTCATGGTTGCGCCTGAAGTGCACCAACAGTCATCAATGTTAACTGCAGGACATTGACTTTAGTGAGCGATGAAAGTTGATTTATGAAATGCAACAAATTAAAGACACTGAAATGTTAAAGATGCAGGCAGAGTTACTGTCAAAGTGTCATATTTACTTCAGTAAAAATAGCAATACACACTGTAAAATATTCTCCATTGGTAAGAGTAGTAGTAGCCTAATTCTTTTTATAGCGACACACAGCTTAAAATGTCCTTAAGAAACCATCCCACAACATCTCAGTGATGGTATCAACAATACCCTATAACAGTGCATTTTGTTCTCATCATACATTTTGCATGAAAATAATTTTAAAGTAACTGTTAACTACAGCTGTAAATAATTGCAGTGGAATAAAAAGTCTAAGTAGTAGTTTGTACATAAGTACAGTACTAAAGTTAATCTGGAATTCTTAGTTACATTACACCGCTAGTCACAAATAAGTCTCAAGTTTCAGTCTTGCGTCAAAACCTGTGAATAGAGCTGGGGTTTCAATCCCATTTTATCACATCTGACTCTAGTTTTGAATCTCCTATTGAATCCATTTGGGTTCAGCAACATTTGTAAGAACATTTCAGATAATTAAAGGTCACAACCACAAACAGATAAAACCTGAAAATGAGATGAGCAGAAGAGGACAGCAAAGTGTCAATTAAATATGAATCCAACATGATGAAATGACAGCTGCAGACTACTGACTTGGTACAATTAGTCACCACTTTTCATCATATTTTTTTTACACCTCTTCAGTATGGATATGGAATTTGGAATTATAATTGTAAACTTGCATAAATTAAGATTTACTGGAATTAAAGGACCTTTAAATAACCTTGATTATACTGAGAGAGAAGCAGGACAGTGAGATAAAGAGTGGAGGAAAAAACTGTTTCAGTGTTGTGTCATGCACTTCAGCTCCTTGCCCTACTTCCCATAGGGTCCTCCACACACACACACACACACACACACACACACAGCTCACCAGAACCACTCACCACTTTACGAAACAGGCAAGCTGCGCCTGTTCGATAACACAGTCAGAAACATGCTCGGTGCAGCACTTCAGCCATGCTCAGAGCCTCCAGTTGTAATGTGATGCATTCCTCCAGACTCCTTCTGTGGCTCCACTCTGTGTTGAAGTGACTCCGATATCTAGTATCATACTGACCTATCATATACCCCAGAGACTTTGTACTTGTGATCCAGGCTCAGTAAAGGACTTGGATTACACCGTCACTTTAATATTTATTATTCATCTGTCTTTCAGCCTTTGATTTTTCCAAAGCTCTTGCCAACGATTAAAAGACAGTCCAAAATTTACCCTTGTCAACCACCTCTTGCTCAGTCATCACTTTTTGTTTTCTTATTAGCTATGAACCAAGCTATGTTGATTGCTCGCCCAGTTCTGGTTCTGGTGCACATTCAGCATTTTCTCCCCGGGGGCCTAAAAACCTCCTCATCCCAGAGGTGACATATGATCACAGAGTAGGGATGACAGAGACCTCATTCACCTGAAATGATTTTAAACCTGTTAATTTATGGTTACATAATGTTGCTTTTAATGATACAGCAGCTTCATATTAAGAACTTTACGTGACTCCTATAGGTGTATGAACAAGCTGACCCTGTTTCTGTCTAATATGAGTAATGAACCCATTGTTGCTCCATCTGTACCAGACTGTTTTATCTCCCTAGGTTTGTTTGCAAAGATTACAATGCTTGTAGACCAACCTTGCAAGCCTTTTTATGCAACCAAAGGACATCTCCCACTCATGCTTTCTCTTAATATTCAGTGTCCTGAATAACCGCTGAAGCACAGCATTCCTCCCTGCTTTTATTTGACAGAAATGTCAAGTGTTCGCAGCTCCACACTCAAAGCTAGGTGATATATTATCTCTCAAATTCAGCCTTTGGGATATTTATTAGAATATTTCACTCTGCCAATTCATCATGTAAATGTTGTTCCCATCCGCTAAAGTGCTCAGTAAAATATTGAATTGAGGCACAGCAGGCACTCAATTTCTTTAGCCTGTCATTGCCAACAGATGAGCAGGCGAAATCCAGTCAGGTTGAATCAGTTTAATATCCATGAGGCGAAAACCACTCTAAAAAAAAAACATTCAAAACCATTTAAGATTGGAAATCAAGTTGAGCTGGTCTGAGGTCAGATTTTGGCAGGATTTATCAGACTAACCTTAAATTACAACATTACTGAGTAGCAAATAGAGGGAAATGAATTTCATTGTATGCACTTCACACTGAGTGACAAGCTTACATACCTACAGTAAAAACAGCTTTTTTCACCCCTCAAATTCCTCCACTGACAATGCTGTCATGTGCCAAGTAGTAGAAAGTTATCTTATTGTCAAAATCTATTTTTTATTCCTTGCTCCAAATTCTAACTTTATGTCTCATGGTTTCAGTGTCACAGTTGTACTGGTAAGGAGAACGATTGTTTGTCTTATAGTGTGTCTTTCTTGGTGCAGTTTGGCCTGAGTTTGCATCATCAGGAAAAGGATTTGGGGATGACTGAGAGGTTTTGTAAGATATCCAGACTCATGGAAGGACTCTGAAATCAAAGGCAACCTGTAGGAAAGCCAGCTACTTTTAGTTCAGTAAATCCCAAGCGTATATGACCTACAAATGGAGGAAAGGTTATCAAAAATACATTCTGCCATTCTACAGAGGAAAGAAGAAGCAACTTGTTGATAACCATGAAAGGGCCAAAAGGTAAAGGAGGAGGTTCAATATTAGGACATCTGGATTTTAGGACGTGAAGCAAAAACAACATGTTCTTGTCCATGTTCCAAAGACAACACAAAGTTAATGATTTGAGTGACTTATCAGGAGGGTCAGCAGTGGGACTGGCTCGGCTCAACAGGCTCAGTGAGAGTGTCATGATTTACATTAAAATTAGTATTCTTTGCAGTCATAATGAAGTCACATTTATACAATGTTTAAATAGATAGATGTGATACACATATTTTAAAATTCAACTTGTCTTTATTTTTCTCGAACATCCATTGGGAATAAACCTATAAATCTATAAATCTGAGTAGTGGTGATGGAGGGTGTAAAGAACGTAGCACGATTGTATTGATTATCAGACTTTGGAAACTCCTACCTTAGATAAACCTTACAGCTCTGCATGGTCAGAAGCGTCTGATTGGTTGGCATGACCATGCCAAGGAGAGGTATGCGTGGCTTTTAATCCATCAGACTTTCAAGGCACTTTCCAGTGTTTGTACTTCTGAAGCACTCTCCATGTTTTGTGATAATACTGAATGGAATGAGCTTTATAGAGACATTTTATGCTTCAAGGATGTTCCCAAAAATGTTTTAGAGTACTTGCTCTGGGTGAACTGGGCACACAGTAGTGTGCATTAAAAAAACGTCTCTATTGGTTTCTGTTTCTCTTGCTTTTGGCAAGTTGCTTTGAAATGTGATTGTTATGTTAAAATGCATTTTAAATAACAGAACCTTTTGTAAAGGCTGCGTCAGACTTACTGTATGGTTCAAGGGAAACTGCACTGCATTGTCCACACGACTCTTCCTGTTTTTTTTTTATGTTTGGCACTCCACTCATCCCGGAGATGCTGAAAACATGTTTTTAACCAGATACAATCACATGACAAATTGAGCATGAGGGAATCCAAGTGCAATTACATTTTAAAACTACTATATACAGTTAAATAGTCCAATGATAAATAACAAAAAAACAAAACAAAACAAAAAAACAAACAAGGATTTGTTCATGGCATGCATTAATCCAGAATTATGTTAATTTCTAGGTTGCTCAGTAGATAGGTAAGGCAGGAGGGGCTTTGTGCCAAATGACCCATAGTGTCTATTGAACATAAACTCCCTCGGAACATTCAGTTACACTGTGGAAAACAAGTTATTTTCTCCATCTGAGATGTGGTGAATAAAGAGCTGGAGCAGAGAGGATTCTTAGCGGTCTCCGAGGTGATGGTATGACAGTGATAAATGCTCTTAACACTGATATAGATGAGTACTACCTCAAGTGCAAACTGTCACACAGGCACAAAGATACTAGGATACTTATCAATAATAATCAGTGATAACATCTGTACAAGAGAAATATAAAATGTGTTGAAAGACTTAAAATTCATGACACGGCATAATTAGATATCTGCTATCACTATTCTTGGCATTTGGAAGTTTCAAAAATGGCAAAGAAATAGTACCACTGCTTGAATTAAAAAAGAACATGCTGGATACACAAGTACTATGACAGCTGACCAACAGGTTCATTCCAAGGGCTTAATGACTATTAAGAATGAATCAGAACAGTCTATAACAGTTGTAAGGGTTGAACGTGAGGAGTCCTGGTATGTGAAAGGAATTCCTGCAATAACATTTCTATATTTGTTCTCATGTGTGTTTGTCGTTGGATAGCTAACTGCAGAGTTTTTAAATTGTGTCTATCCTCGAGGTAGATGTAGAAAGAAGTACTGTAACATGCTTGTCTACCCCTCCTCCTATTCTATACTTATATACAGTATTACATTTTAATATAATAATATTAAAGTTAATTAAGAGAATGTGTTGAATGTGTGTCCTTTTTTACACGGTAGATTACCTATGTTCTTACTAATAGTTGTTCCACTCAAAATAATACATCTAATCTGTTAAATATAAAGAATAACTTGAGGAAAACATCGAAAAAATAATTGATTATCATCAATCATGCTCCTTTGAGTTTTGTGCATATGCTAAATTATGCCATCAGTTCTGCTTCTGATTGAGAAGATTGCTCCTAGAAAAAAAGCTGGAGCCTCGGGAAAGGCTTTGGCTTTCAAGCTCTCGACCTAAAATGCTTACAGGAAGTAACAATGTCAGAAATACTAGCTGCCATTGCAAGTTTCTGATTTAAGTTATTTTTCTGCCATAGAGGAAAGTTACACACAGTACACTGGTCCCACCCTTAAAGACTCCAGGAGCACCCAGTGGAGATGGAGGCTTTATTTCAGATGGAGATTATCACAGAGATTTAACTGCTCTATAATACACTATATGGCCTGTTTTCTGTGCAGTTCAACTTCTGCAACTCTGTATCTTCAAAACAGCTCCTGTCACAATGCTGCAGATAGCATTTCACCAGGAAATGTTTTGCCTCTCTTGACAGGTTAGCAGGTGAGATACAGTGTCATTGTATGTGGTATCTGTTGGATGGTATCTGCTGGAAGCTTTTTATGGTGGTGCTGACGAAACAGACACGTTTTTGTCTGTGCACCGTAAGGGTACGCTGGCATACAAAGCATGAACAAAATAAGAAGACTACTTAGAAATCCTTTTACCTTTTTGCATTGTGAGTATTGATATGGTATTAATGTAATTATGATGATAACCAATACCATGTTACACGTGATCTAATCATCGAAGTCTTCCCCATGCCAAACTGTAACGGAAATAAGCTGTTGGAGAGATTTCTGACCTGGAATCAGTGAGTCGTACCCATTTACATCCTCCTTTCCCAGTCGATTAAAAGCATGTCTATATATATTGCTGTTGAAAATGACATCCAAACTCACCTAACTGCACCGCATGGCTTTACCATCAGACCAAAATAAATAGACTTTGAAATAAGGTATGCTACCTTTCAAAGTCACAAACCTTTGGGGATAAAATTAATAAAATAATTGCTAAGCACAACATTTAGCACCTCTTAAAGCTCTTAAACACATTTCTTTAAGAAACATGATGAATCGTAAAGCTCGCATGGCAACTTTTGTTTACGGCTTCTTCCAATACTCACAAATGGTCAAAGTAATACCTGTACGATATGTGAAAATTAAACTACCTGTCATTAATTCAGTTTCAAAATGGTCCTACCTGACAATGCACTTATTTATTTCTTTTTGATGTGCAGAGCTTGTTTTTGAACATGCTCTTTGGATAATTGAACTGACTTGAATCTAATCAAACTGAATTTAACTGAATTTTGTTTGTCTTTGGTTGGCTCTTTAATGGTGTTTAGTGGGTTCCTTTCATGGTTATTTAACTGTTTTTTGAAATGGATCTGTAGCAGTTTGAACAACTCTTTGTAGCACATTTTCACAGCAGGGAACGGCAAGATTCACTGAATTCCAGCATGTGAAAATGTACACTATGAGGAACATAATGGCCCGAAAGCACAGTGTATCAGTTGATGTCTATGAATAATGATCTGATGAAGAAATCGCAGTAGCAAATAATGTTCCCTGATGTGTAATGAGGGTTGTTCTAGGTAATGAGGCTAAACAAAACAGAGAAAATACAGACAACACAAACAAAATTATGTTGAATCTAGACTGGAGGAAAACTCTTCACAGTGGAAAATTATTTTTCTCTTGTGAGCCATCCAGAATTTTAATATCAAGAAGCCACAGGGACTTGGTATAAGGCTAAAGTTGTCGAGTAGAACTAGGGGGGGTTTAGAGTTGACAAGGCTCCAGGATATTTATCTTTGAATCATCCGCCCAATTAAAAGACTTGGAGAGCAAATAGACACAGACAGTTCTTCGGTAGCTTGAGGCTCTGTAAGTAAGAAAGATTTATTTATAACACTCCTCTGTCACTACAAATGAAATAAGCCTGTATAATTGATGTCAGGAAGATAAAGAGTTTGCGATAAGTCCAAAAATGGGGCTGGCCTTCAGGGAATTGTTCTGTTCTTTCATCAAGTTTGGTACAGTAAGAACAGCCACAACGCCACAACCCTCTGGGTTTATTCCAAGAAGCAGGTTTACTGAATTACGTGGAAAATGTTAAGTAAAAACTAGAACAAGTGGAGTTTTTTGTTGGTTTGCATAAGTTCAAGATTTTATTTCCAAGTTAAATGTCACTATGAATCAGATCGGACAAGGATAACGTACATTTCTTTGTCTGCGAATGACTTTTGGAAAAACGAAACAAATGTGTTCATTAGATTACATTAGATTAACCCAAAGCACAAAAGACAGTAAAGCACAGAGTAATGTGTATAATATATACAAGTAATAACAATAGTGAGACTTTATATGCAGAATAAACAGCTATATATGCAATATAGGCAGTAGTTTAAGTATATATGTATACTTACATATATACTGTATATGTATATATGTATTCTGTTTGGCATGCTTTATGATTGGAGTGTCAAACATATGGCAGACGTGCCAAAAGTTTAAATGGGGAAATAGAGAGGTAAACTACTCTGCTGTTTTTCAGTTCCAAAATCCATGCAACGTTGGATTGCAAATTTTGTGTGTTTGTAGAGTCACTCTCTGTAAACTGTAAAAATGTGCAGACAGACTTCTGACTTCAGAATGACTGAATGTGGAAAAACTGAGACTTATTGTTGAAATTGCACCAATTCTTCTTCAAATTTCAGGCTGTTCATCATCTGTTTTGTAAATTGATGGCTCATTAATTGTGAATTGTATGATGGTTTTACTGGTCCTGCCTATTTGAGATCAAATTGGGCTGCATGTGGCTCATGAACTAAACTGAGCTTGACATCTCTACTTTACGGTCTTTTTCATATTGTATCACAATGATAATTTGTATCAAATGTGTAAAACCAGTTTGTGTGTTTGTACTGGAAATACTTCTTTAGATACTGGGCTTAGTCTGAGGAAGTAACAAAACACAACTGTCTGATGTCAGCCTACATCATCTGGGACTTTTATGAATTTTCTATTGATTACTGAGGAGGAGTTGGATGATTTGTTGGCACTGACACAGTTAGAGCTAGTATTGTCTGTTGCCACTGATTAGCATCAGCTGCTTCACACAGGAATCACAATCACTGGCTCATTCGACTCATAACGTCCAATCATATTCATGCAGGTGTACAGCATTTTAAGTTGGGCAGACACTGTGATTTTTTTTTTTATAAATCTTGTACATTATGCTAAGTCACACTTCTTGTTTTAATCTGCCTAATCTGCCTTGTCCCCTTGGATTTATGCACAGACTCGGTCAACTACTGCACAAATGGTTTCACTCAGGGACACTTCAGCAGCTTGCCACATTGGGGGAAGACACTTACTACCCCACACAGGCGTTCACTTAATAAATTACTTTTCTCTCAAATTTATTTCCTGTGTGTTGCTATTTTGGGGTATTTTTCTTTTACATGATATAATATCAATATAATTGACTTCATTTGTTTTGTCTTATTTTATAGGATATTGGGCCTATTGGACAGGATAAAAACTGGAAGGGCATTGGCATCTCCCTGCTGGTTATTCTGTTGGTGCTCTCACTAATTGGACTTTCCATTGTTCTGCTGTCAAAAGGTGAGACTCAGATACATCACATCATCACAGTCACAGAGTTTGTGAAAAGTGAATGGAGAAATGTGGTCAGCAGTCACTTGTTATTAGTTTATTTTTTTTCAAATACATTATTCACTGCTCAAATTGTCACTAAACTTGCTATCTTTTACTGATTTATGAAACATACTTTGTTAAGATGCAGTAGGGCTACTTATTCTTTACTTTAATAAACACATCCATTGTTTTTTTTTTTCATAGTACTTTTCATACAAACAAAATGTAGCACAAAATGTTTCACGCAATAAAGCAATGCCCACCCTTCAATAGTACCCAATAAAAATCAATTTGCAGTGAGGAAACAGTATTAGAAAGGCAGTATTGTATTCATTGTATCTTTAAATAATATTATCTTATCCTTTTCCTGTTGATGTGTTCTTTTCTCCTGTAGATGATCTTGGTAAAAACACTGGTTCACAGTTGACACTGGATGACCTCTTTCAAAGAAACTTTCAAATACATGAGGCTGATGCAAAGTGGATCAGTGGTAAGTATGTCAAAAAAACAAACAACAGGTAGCTCACCTGGTAGATCATGTGCCCATGTACAATGGCTTAATCCTTGCTGCATTGGCCAAGGATTTGGTTACAACCTGTGGCCCTTTGCTGCAGCTCATTCCCCCTCTCTCTCCCCACTTTCCTGTCACTTTCATATAAAGGTTCAAAAGCCCAGAAATATCTTTCAAAAATTAATTCACCGCTACAAATAGATCTGACATAATATGAAATAAGTCATCACATGTATGCAAGTATCCATAGACATGCTGTTTATGTTGGACGTTTCTTCAAAATCCTTGATTACAATATCTGCACATGACAACTGTGGTATTTGTTCCCCATACTAGACATTGAACCAACTACAAGCCACCACAGTATTTTGTACTCTCTTAAAGTGAAATATTCTTACCATTACACTTATTTGCCCAGGGAAAAAACTAATTCAAATCTGTGTTTTCAAATGTTAAGTCAAATCAACTAAAAATGAAACTCTTCACGGATGTTGTTGTGTCACCATCTGTTTCCTGGGTTCCTCTTAAGAATCCAAGAGATTGTTTTGCTGCAGACACCATGAATAACACATCAATTACCACTTTTCATGATGGAATATTCCTATTCTTTAAAAGCTCTCTGGTGGTCCAGCTGTTGGTGCTGTCAAGTGATCAGTTTTCTGCTTATGAAAAGAAAAGAGTTTTAATAAAAAAAGAAAAAAAGAGGTTTGCCAAAAAATTAGCTTATTCAAAAATTAAATCTGAATGGCAATAAAAACACGGTCACTCCCTCGATGAAATGTCGCCTCGATTCTCTCATCATTTTAATTGGTGTGTGAATGGTTGTAGATTTTCTTTACAGTGTAATTCCTCTTGTAAATAAATTAGTATTCGATAAGAGAGCAGATAATTAGCCATTCATCGTTTGTAATTGCCTTATTGGTATATTAGACATGTAGGGCACGACTGTGGAATTGTTTAAGCCTCTGCAAATGTGGCTTCAAATAGCACAAGGTTGAGCTTCCCATTAAGCATCCACAAAAGCCTGTGAGAAAATAAACCTTTATTACTATTAGAAATATTCAAAAACAAAACAACAACAACAACAACAACAACAAACAAACGGCCACTTTGCTGTGTAGACCAGCAGATATAGTTTTATTGAAAGCTCCCTCAGGAGGAACAACACAGAAGCTAAACAATGGTGGTGACTGTTTTGGTGAGTTTTATATTGTTTCTGCCAAATTTTGAGAGAGCAAAGCAGTTAAGCTAATCTTAGAGAGAAACTCAACTCTTGAAGATTCATGGTTTAATAGGAGAGCAGAGAGGTGTTTCAGTTTAACGAGCGACCATGTTAAGTGGTGACAGTCAAATGCATCTGTGGTTGTCATAGTTACGACATCTGTTTCAAACAGCTGTCAAACTACACTAATCAGGTTCACGTTCCAATATTAGGTATCAGTAATGCATCTTGCCATCCACTATAAAAAAAAAGACAAAACACAATAAAAATAGCTGATACCACATGCTAGATACCACAATTATATTGTTGTTGTGAATTCATTTGTCCACGATAGTTGTGCAGTTAAAACTTGATATTGTGACAGCCCTAGTTAGGTCTGACGTTCACTCTCTTTTCTCTCTTAGCTCAGCTACGTTCATCATCTTGTCGCTAACTTTGTCTGTTTGTCTGTCAGAGACTTTTGGCTGGAAAAAAAAAAAAAAGCTAACAAGGAGCTAAGAGCAGCTAAAATGCTCCGTAAATCTGGGTAATCTTTGTAGGTTTGTCTCTATTGTCTCTAGTAACCCCTTTTATTCACACATTGTCTGCATTCTAAATGAAAAACTATTGATCAATGCAGCAAAATCATATTTTCTTTTATTATTTGTACGATTCTTCTTTATGCTCAAGCGTAGTGTCTCTGATCACACTAAGCCACATTTTAGTGACAGACAAATGGAGCATTCATTATGGCTGTGATAAATGACGGGGAGAATACAAATATGAAAGCTGCTGCTATGAAGACAGTGATAATGTGTGTCTGTAATAGCTTGATAATAAACCCACGCCACTGTTTCTTACTGCTCTCTGACCCTGCAAACCCTTCACTGCTTCACACACTTCTTCAGTCGTATATATACAATTAATCTGCCATGTTTCAAAAAAGGTCAATTGCTTCAATAAAAATCATTCTACTTGTAGATTTATATTAATTTGTTTCAAAGGTATAAGTATATGTAAAATACCTTATATAATTGATATAAATTGATAGATTTACAACAAGACGATGCTTTTTTTGGTTTGATAAAATGTTGATTTATTGTATGACTTTTCCAGTATGAGTTTCCATCAGTGCAACAGAGCCACCGGGCTTAAGGAAGGCTCTTAAAGTGCATTTGAACGTCTGCTTCATCACCACAGACAACACACCTTATCCCTCTCCAAGGACTGCAGTGCCATTTATGTAATAATGCCCTATGACAGCTGCTCCACACACTGTGGCTGGGGCTCTTTTTTTAAGAGCCTAGCTGCCCTTGGTGCCTCTGGTCAGTCATTACTAGGCCTGTCTGGATCACAAAGGTACAACAAGTCAAACTTGTATTGCTCAAAAGCACAAAGTAATCACAATGTATCTGCAGGGTGTTGACAGGGCATTGAACAATAGTTCAATATCAGTGACTCAGCAGTACTTCTAATTTCTGCACAGGTGCAGAGAATTTTGGCATATTTTTCCACAGCTTATCTATAACAGACACGAGTGATGAGTGAGTGACTGACAGTATTATTATTAGTCCACTGTGTTACACAGTATAATTACAGAAACATGGAGGATGGAAGGATAGCATACATGCTGCCAAAGCGGGTGTATTATGTGTAATGTGAAAAGTTTCAGTAATGGTTATGAACCCAGAGGCAATTACTCTTTTCCTCCACCTCATGGAACATTGTTTTGGTTTTATTGCCAAAAACTCCACCCCTATCAGCTTTGATTTTAGCTGCTTGAGGCAGATGTTTGCTGCAAAACACTGGATGATGAACCCTTGGTGTATTATCTTAAGCATTCAGTGACTAGCTGGTGAATGTAGTGGAGCATTTATCAGCTAAAGGAACAGATGTTTCTCTCAGATGTTGGTGGAGATGAAAACAGAGCTGAAAGACAGAGAGAAAAAGTGGAAGACTAGTGACAGAGATTATAAAAAAAACAAACAAAACAAAACCAATGAAAACAACATATACAGTATATAGTCCTGGTACAGAAAAAGTCCCTGAACACATATTGAGATCTAGTTTTCGTCACACACACTTCTGTTTTCACAGCAGGGGGAAGATTGTTGTCAATGATGTAGCGACCAATGAAACCAACATGGTTTACTCGCTGTGCTTGTAAAATGAATTTTGTTGTGTGTTCTCATCTTAAACAGAATACAAGATAACGTCTCTGTCTCTGTGTGATTGTCAGTAGACTACATGGGGGAGCGAGAGGGAGATTATCCACTAGTTAATTGTTCAAGGATGTTGCTCTCATTGTAGATCTATGTTTTACTTACTTTGGCACTGTAGATACAATTCAGCGTTCAATGCAATTAATGGAGATCACATAAATGCCCTTCAGAGTTAGAGAAAATGACATTGTGGGATGGAGTATCATGTCATTTTGTGTGTATGTCTACACAGTTTAAGATTTTAAGCTTGTAAAGAAGGCATGTTTTATTCATGAGTTCATGAGTTTTGGACATGCAACCTACATAATTATCCTAGCAATAATCAGGTGACTGAGAAATGGTCACAGTTTGGTTCGGTTTACATATTTGAAACTACTTGGTTAGGTTGATGAAAACATCATGGTCAACAGTAACTTTTGGTTTCACTCAGTACACAGACAGCAGTATCCTCGGTTAAAGTCCTGTGTTTGTTTAATCCATCCATCCACCTCCAACCTCCCGATACAGACTTTTTAAAAAATAAAATGTCGTCACCGCACAGCAAAAATGGTGGTGACATAAAAAACAAAAAAGGCATTGTGACGTGCACAATGACCTGACCTTAAAATTCGCACAGTCACTTTGCTTTTTGAATCAGCAATGTCAATTCAGCCATTAAAACCATGTCTGGTGCTTTTACTGGCTGTGAAACTTGGCTATTTTCACACCCATCGTCTAGAGATAGACTAGAGATGTGTAATTTATCAGTCTGGTAACAGTGTCAACAATAACATAACTGGGGATTTTCTTTAATTCTTGGGCTAACAAAATAGCGGCACGTCATTGGATAGCTGGGACACTTTTAATCACAGCTGAGATTGCATGTCATCTTTTTCCTCTGAGCTTTTATTGATGGCTCTGTTGTCAACTGAGGAGAGTTGTCACAATTTCCAATTACTTTTTCTTGTAAAATGCTTCATATAACCATTGACTTGATACATGCATGCATTATAAAATATGTAAAAAGGATTGTGCGTTTTTTTTTGTTTTTTTTTTCCACTGTTGCTAAGGGTTTCTAAATGACAAGAGCCCTTTTGAGGATTTTCTTGCCTGTTGAGCACAAGCTATCCATCTGTCTTTCGTATTTATTTCCCTGTCATTGTAGTCAAAAGTGTTTTGAGTGTTTGCCAGTCTATAGCCTCTTGCCTGAGATTGATGCCTCGGAGCTTATTCATTGACATTTACATGAGATGGGGACCTTGAAATGATTTAGACCTGTCAAATGCATTAATGGAATTCAGGCCTCCCTGGACTGTAGTGTTGGTTTGGGATTAATCCGGAGTTATTGCAGACACTCCTGTCATTGTTTTCACTGTTGAAAGTTGAAGTGTAATCTCATTGAGCCGTGTTGTGTTTGACAAATCCCCCTAAATGAGTTGTTGTTGTAGTTGTTGTTTTCTTCTTTTGTGTCAAACTCTCTTCTCAAGGGCTCCACTGACATCCATCTCTCACATTATCATTTTAATGCTTGTTGTATACCGACTCATTTTGGACCTATTTAACCACGCTCAAGTATCTTTGATGTAGGCTGCCAATGTGATCAACAAAGGAATTCCTCGAGGTCGACTGGAAAGACAAAATATCCTTAAAAGTTATGTTTATGTTGACGATCATGTTGAGCACGATTTACATGCAAATATTTTCAGCTTGTTGAGTTATTCAGAAAGTCACTCACAAAGCTAAAATATTTCAGTTATCTAAATGCTCATCTCCTAACTTCATCTGTGTCTTAACTATAGGTTTTCCATAACCAAAATGCTAAACAGTCAAAAAACAGTTATTGATATCTACAGTTCAAAGTGTGAGAATCAGAGGAGTGAAAATGACGCACAGTGTCACTGGCACAATGCTGATATTAGCATAGTTATAATTATTCATGTTTAACATTGTTTTGGTGTGGTTTTGCTAATATGTGCCAAACACAAAGTCACAAAGTACAGCTTGAGGATGACGGGAATGTCAAGTTTTACAGGTATTTGGTTACAAACAAACAAATGTGTCCAATTTTATTCTCAGTTGACATGCCAGTGTCAATTAATCTAATAGTGGTCGAGACATTTTACTTAAATCCACTAATGTTAAGACAATATCAGGATTCATCATCTGGGAACGACAAATGTCATTAAAAATATGTTATATAAAATATTAATAACATAAAAATATATTCCAGAATTTTTGAGAAACGTCCAATATCATTATCCTGCTGCTACTAAAATTACCACATTTTTTTTTTGTTCTCCACTGCCTAAAGCATACCTTTAAATCTAAGTAACTGTACATGTGACGTTTTGAATTTACACAAATGATCATCTGTTTAGTTAAAACACATCAACAACAACATACATTATGCAGGGGGTAAATAATATGCTAATTAAATCAAGTGGCCACAGAGATAATTCAAACTTTGAGCACCACAGTCCAGCACAACAACACATCTTTTGTTGGTTTAGAAAGGGAAGAGGTGGTTTGATAAGGGAAAAAAAGACAACTGATAAGACAATTCACATTTCACAGCATTTTCAAAAAATAATGGTCATCAGTCCAGGAGGCTGAACGGGGAGTTTAGACAACCTAAATTGAATTTCATGTAAATGTATTACCTAAAGTACTCTGAGCATGCCTTTTTCTGTCTTAGATGAAGAAATCATCTATCGGAGCTGGGATGGAGACATTTTGAAAGTCAGCACAGACAGCAATGAGACAGATCTCCTGCTGAAAAACACAACGTTTGTAAGTTTGTCCCTTTTTTATTGTTTGCAAAATATGACATACTGTACTATACTGTATTACAATAATCCTTTGTGAAGATAATATCAGCATTTTGCTTTCTGAGTCGACTCAGTTTGGGAGAATGCTTTGGGGTTGCATCAAGACAATGATTGTATCCTTAGTTTTAGAAAGTTAAATGAGAACATTAAAAAAAAAAAAAAGATCTCATCCATCTCTTGTTCTTCCCACAGGCAACTTTTAAGGCCTCAAAGTTTGCTGTTTCTCCAGATCTTAACTTTGTCCTTCTGGGATATGATGTCAAGCAGGTGAGAAACTCTTAAGTCAGGTTGCATATATTCTGACACTGGTGTTTGGCTTCAGGGCTGCTAATACTGGAGGTTTACAGCACACAAATTGAAATGAAAATGTGACTAGCATGGATATATTCATCTGTCCAGAGTCAGTGAGTCAAGCCAGCAGGGTGCAAGTAGGGTACAAGGAGCAGTTCACAATGGCATACTTCAACCCTGTGGCATATGAAATTTGGAATTTATGTTAAAACATAACTAGTTAAAATACTTTGCACTTGAACTGCTTTGACCATGGAACCTAAGAAACGCTAGTCTGTGTCTCAATGAAGACTAGTGATAGTATCTGTATTTTATAAGAACCACAGTGTTGGAGCTGCACTAGTAACTGTTTGTTACCTCTGTTATCACTCAGTGCACTTGTTTTTAGAAGTTTTTCCATGGGCCAGGGGTTAGCCTAGAGGGCAATGTAAACACAAAGCATTTTGACATCTGTCACTCATCCATCTCACAGAGCAAAAAACACTTTTAGTAAACAAAATAATCTGCACCAACACTGAGACAAACATCACTTTGAGGCCCTTTGAACCTTTTTACGCTTTGAGTCGTAATGAGTGATCAAGACCCCCAGTTGCACGATTGCAGGTTTCTGGTTTCACTTCAGGCATATATTTTTTTCTCATCACTAGATAAAAACAATTTTCTTCTTGTATACTCTGCATGGAGCCTAATGCAATACATTTGGTTATTAGAATTTAAGACATAAGAAAATTAAGAGGATAACATCTTGTAAACAAAAGCTCTCTTTTTGGCTCAAACTGGACTAAACATCCTTTATTCTGGCTGAGAATGAGTGTGGGCTTTGAGCGAAAGCATTACGCTGTAAATAAAAGGGATGGATGCTGGATTTTGCCCTTTCTAGCTGAAATGGATGAAACATAGCTAAGGCCACTAAGGACTTGTCAATCGCAGGTTAGCCTTGCCTGAAAACCTTCCCTCTATTTTACTGTAAATGGAACCATAATTTACAAAATGAACATCAAGCTGCATGGGAGCAATTGAAACTCATGACTGTATATTGATGTAATAAATCAAGTGAGAAGTAGAGTAATTTCCTCTCAAAACTCAGTGCAATATGACTTCATACCCCCTGGTGGCCTATAAAAAATACAGGTTTAAGGCACTTCTGATTTGGCTTTACTTTTCAGACCCAGAAGCTCAGTCAAATATATAAAATATATATATATATATATGGATGTAAGCCATAAGAAACCTGGTCAATATTAAGGTGGAACCAATGCAGTAGAGTGTGTTTGAACTGTACCAGTAAGTGTGATATCAGTATAACATTAGTATGAAATGTAAAGTGACATCCATGTATCATACTATACGAGTGACTCACTGAGAAGCTTACAAGCTCAAGATTTGTCCTTGCTGTCCTTGAGTCTGGTGCTGCTGCAGTACTGTCTTCTAGATGCTAGCAGGTAGAACTGTTTGTGTTTGGGGTGACTGTGCTTGAAAATGAGCCTGTGGCCTTCTTCTTGCACGATTGGGGGTACAGGTAGCAGGATGGTGCATCAGAGATTGACTTAAACTAAACCACAGAGACTGTGTTCATTGTGGTAAAGGGACCTGTTAACCACTGCAACAGTGTGACCCGTTAAGTGTTCTGAATAGTTTTTAGACACCAAAAAACTCAGTTGCACAAAGAAATCAGGTTTTAGATATGTACAGAATATAGAAAGTAATCATACCCTTATGACAAAAACACCAGCTGCTTGAGCTGTTCAGCATAGCTGCACTAAGGATTAGTGATGATGCAGGCCAACATGTGTCAAATAAAACTGATTCTATTTAGTTTAATTAGTATTTGTAATAATTATGGACTACTATGTTCTACCACCACCTTTAATTGGCCACATTCAATTTTTGTATGCATATAAGTTTGTTTCCTGTGTCTCTGGCATAGTGGAAATTTTAGTCAGCTGAAAGTAATAATGCATCAACTGTGTACAAGTAGGGCGCAGAATAGCATAATTTCTGCTCACCAGGCAGCTGTTAAAGGCTGTTGACATCACTGCAGGGCCTTGATACACTGGCCTTGATGCTGTGTTGGTCCTGTAAGCAATTTGTTTGCTCTTTCATTTCAACTCATAAAGGATTCATTGTGTCTTGAACTCCACTAACTGTACGAACTTAAGTTGTTTTCAGACACTCTTGTCAAGAAAAATTCAAGTCTAGTGTCTTTACAAAGCCACGTTTGATCTTACAATAAAAGATAAATAATCCAAACATACAGTATCCTCCGGTCTGTTGGTTATGGTGATGCTGTGGTTGTGCAAGTCGTTTTGATCTTTATGCGGCGTTTCTGAATTTTCTGAAAGGAAAGGTCATCCTATTGAGAAATATCTTCCACGAAATGCCTTCATCTCTTGTTAAATGTGGGGTTTGTTCATATATAGAGGAACAGCAATTGTTGTTTGTGTCAGATTCTTGCACAAGAGGAACCTTGAGTGACAAAGGTGTACATTGATTGGTTGATCACGTGGTCCAATGTCATCTAAACATCGTAAATAAATATCAAAATGCCACAATAAACAAATGTGTGTTTTCTACACATTTGAAGTACTGAAGCAAAGAAGTTCTGAACCATCTTTGACTTGAGTGGTAACCTCTCCAGTCAGATCTACAGTGCACAGCTGACAGCTACATGGTTACATGACAACAGAGGGAGAGCATCTAATTTTATGCATGGCAACACACAAGTAAGATGCACATGTTCAGTTACGACGCAGTGTATAACATTGTATGTTGTACCAATGCTCTGTATTCATATTGACAATACGAATGCTAAGCCTTGAAGGTGTAGTTCTCTGAGTCTGTAGAACTGATTTAGGTGTCTGACATCACCTTTTGTCTTTAATTAAGACCACACGCCTGCTTTTATCTGGAAATGTCCTCGTGGTGTTCCCTGATTGTCTCCTATTGTTCACATTACATTCATTCCTGCACATGTATTTAGGATTATTTGCCTTTAACTACTACTACTACGTCCTATAACTACCACAGATCAAGGTATGGGAGAAACATTAAATATACAGAGAGAAACAAATGTAGGTTTCTGCTGAAAGAACTCTGTTTTTCTCAAATATCCTCCATGTGACTAAACACAGAAACGCAGGACTCTCTTAGATAATTCGATGATGCTACAGGTTTAGGTTGCCACTAGAGTAGTAAGAAAAGTAGTAAAACGTGGCATCCTGCCATGTCACCTCCTTGTATTACAGCAACACACTAAAATATGCTTCTTCAAGGCGAGAAACTGACAGTATACAGGAAAAGAATCTTGATTCATATTTGATTAGTTGATTTTAGTTTTTGGCGCGTTGTGCTGGATGGATTCAGTGAAACTTGTCAATCACAAGGCAACGTTGCCCTGAAGCATACCCAATGTTATTCTTTATTTTAATCTAAATATTATCAGAATTTCCAAAATGAATATCATGCTGTTGGAAGAGACTATCGATCGAGACCATAAACTCATGAAGAAACTGTTTACTGAGGTAATAAATCAGGTGAAAAGTAGGTAGACTTTCCCATAAGACTCAACACAATCAGACTTCCTTTACAGCCAATGTTAAAGCTACCAATGGAGCTGCAAATATATATATTTTTTTCTCAAAAGTGTAATCAAACACCATGGGAGTTGTAGTTAAGTTCAGTTGTTCAGTTGTTCACTCCTTAAAATTGATTCAGCTGTGAGTCACAAAACACAATACTGTGTCTTGGGTGGGGCCTAATTATACAATTCCCCTTAAGATTTTCTTGGATCTGATGAGAATTTCTAGTCCAAATGCTTCAATCCTATAAAAATGCTCTGTGAAGCTCCATGTCACATGGAGTGTGACTTAACAGATTTCTAATACCCCAATACAATGACACAGATTGAAGCCATGTTGTTGGCCTATCAGAACCAGATCAATGTTTGTCAGCCACCCTTCCTTCAACCGTCCACCTACTCAGGTTACCAGGGGTTTATATAATGGATATAAACTAAATAATACCGAGTTCATGCTTTCTCATTTGAATGAGGACAATGTGGGTGGTCTGCTGTATGAAAAGGGTATAATCTAAACATTAAACTATAAAACATTGAAAATATGCAAGCTTGTGATTAAAATCAGGTTATTGCACTACTTGAAACATCCTTCAATGTTGTTAACCTACTTTCTCACAATAACCTGCTCTATCCTGTGAATGTAACTGCAGTCACTGTTGTTCCTCACTGTGCTGAGAAGAACTCATCGTTGAGACCATGAAACACAAAAAAACACTTAAGCTGAATGTATCGATCTTATTGTGTGTCAAATTGGCCGTTTACAGACCATTTTCCCAGACTCGACAACCAGCTACTTTGGCAACTTTTGCAGTTATCAATTATCAAACATGTAGTTACATGTTACATGTACTTAGTTAGTTTTTTGGAATGCTATTCAAAACTATGTTTTCTTTGGCTTGTTTTTAATTTCATTAACATACAACTTTTTTTGGCCTTTTCAAGCTTTTATTTTGATAGAGAAGCTGAAGAATGAGAGGAATGTGGGGAGAGAGAGAGAGAGAGAGAGAGAGATCGGGAATGACAGGTGGGAAAGAGCCACAGGTCGGATTCGAACCCTGGGCTTCCGCAGCAAGGACTGAGCCTTCACACATGGGGCGGCTGCTCTACCAACTGAGCTAAATACCGCCTCTATCATGCAACTTTTTAAATGAAAGCACACACATCTGTTCTGCTTCATCTTCTAGTGACCCCAACACTATAGCATAATCAAAAGCAAAGCTAGCAAGCTAGCATAAATTATGCTTGATTGTCTAAACTATGAGCGAAAATGCTCCACATTCTTTTGAGCATCAATGGAATTTTCTATCTTTAGGTTACACGAGGTCACGTGTGGGCCTTGAGGTCCTCGGCAGTATTAATTGTTTGGCTTTGATTGGGAATAGTAGGTGCCAGTCTATCTCAACACTGTGGTGATACAGCATAAGACATCAGAGGCTCCTGAACACTTTCTTTCTTCCTGACCACACCATTGACCTTTGATTTCAGCAATTTCTCCACAACAAGACGAGGATACAAAGTATCCTATTACTGATGTGGATATCTGTGACCTGTACACAGAGTCATAACTGTAATTTTATTATTATCTGATCCCACAATGACACATTTTTATACAACCCACTTCCAATAAAGTTGTTGTCAAATGATGAAAGTGAGAGATTTTGGAAAACTTCATGCAGTTTTAAATTTGATGAACCCCACCCCAAGCCTCAAAACCTCCTCTTCCTGTTGGTCCAAAATGCCTGTACTAGCTGTGCCCTAAACTCATTGGACAGCACAGCTAACTGAGCTAACATTAGCTATTGGCAGCTGCATTTCACAGAATTGTATTTTTACTCTGCCAAGTTGAGTTTTAGGCAGAACAGCCAGGGGACATCAGAGGGGGAAAAAAAAAAAAAAAAAAAAAAAAAAATTAAATAAGTGAAATACTAGGTGGTGCATGACTTTCTACCATAAAGCATTATATACTTGTTGTCTGAGATCCTATGTGGAGAAAGTAATAGGCATATAGGGCACAGAGTAGCCATCACAGAGCCTGTATCCATCAAAGCATTTTAGTCGTCAAACTGTTAAATGCCCCATTTGATTTTAAAAAAGGCTTTTGTCCTGGAACAATTTTTTCAATGGTTGTAATTTGGCTGAAGTAAAAATAATATTGATAATGATCCTTTAACAATTCCAATGGGTTTTATATTACACTAGAACCTAAAGTGGATCTGTGCTTTGTGGTCTTTCACAAACATAATTATGTTTCTTTTGATATGATTGCATTAACTGAGCTCACACAATTTAGATAACACAAACACTAGATCAGTACTAGAAGATCTTTTTTTTTTTTCATTTAAAACAGTCATGCTTGATTAGAATGTGTTATGTGTAAATATCTGAGTGCATTGTAAAACACACAAATTAAATAAGTAGATCAAAGAAAACCATCCAAAAATGGCTACATTTAGAAAAAGGTCAAAACAGAAAACAATCGCATCACTGAGCATCTCCATCTCTCTATACATCTACTTCTGTCAGCTTATCCTCGAACAAACTTCCACCCTCTCTGCTGTGATACACAGCTGCACTCTCAGGCTGCTAGCACTGGACTCTTAAACTAGCCCCTCAAGCCAGCTAAGTCTCATGGGTGAGGCTCGGCTGGCTTATGAGACAAGCTGGCAACAGAATAAAAATAACTGCCTCACTGCACCAGAGTGTCTTGGATGGGGTCGACTGCCACTCTTGGCTCCCAACAGCTAAGGCCAAGTGCCCACTAGACAACAGACACTTAATTTAGCCATCCCAGATTCACTTTCAGAATTACAGTGTCAGAATCTTCGTCACACTTCGCCATCCCCTATTGTTGCCGATCAAGTCTGAAACACTTTGACGTGACACATGTATGTATACATACACACGTGTCAAACTCAATTTACCCTTTGCCAAGTTACAGTTGCCCTAAGCTTCAAGAACAGCACAATTTACGTTGATATTCACGTCAGATTTAGCCCTCAAACTTTTTGTACCAATGGTTCTTCAGTTTCACACAGGCCTCTATTTAAATTCTGCCTTTTGTATGTTTTATTCTAAGAAGGGTATAATTTTCTCTTCAATAGTTTTAAACAGCAACATCAAATAGTCTTCAGATTTCTTAATCAGTGCTCTCATTTCAGTTACAGTTTATGCATGTTGTCCACCGCTCTGGGCAGATACATAACCCCTTTAAAATACAGTTTATTTAGGAGTAAAGTTATTGGCAGGATTATTGACTTTACGTGAAATTACGTTAAAGCAGATAAGTCAAAGCAGATAAGTTAAATCAGGTCTGCAATGCAAAGTTATGTTTGATTAACTGTGATTGGACAGTCACAGTTCAGATGAAGGGTTTAGCAAACTGTCAATTTCTGAATACATTTCCATATCCTTAAATTAATGGCATTTACTAAGCTGTACAATTCTGGTTATTCCAAAGCCTTTTTTTTTTTTTACCCATGCATAGCAGCCACGGCAAGGGTGTTAAGCCCCTGCAGGAGATAATGTTATTAAGAATAGACATTTATGCATATCCTCTATTGTAATTTATTGGGTATAAAAAGAATAAATCATATCTCAGTAGTGGCCTAGTTGAGGATCAGCACTCTGAGCCACCAACAGTCCCAGCAGGTCTTATTCTAAAATGGCAATATCACAAAACAAACACTGAGCTTTGTTTTGTTGCCCAGCCACTCCAAGTTTGCTTCACCATTTAACATGGTGTTTACTGAGTGTTGACGATGGGATGGAGGATTGTTTGTGTGTGTTGAAGCAATGCACTCAGACACGGTTATCTGAACAATCGCCTCTGTATGCGCTGATGCTCAATTGCTGATCCGCAGCACTTTTTTATTTTCACTATTTCAGCTTCTTTTCGCTGCTGTGAGCGGATTCTGGTACAGTGGAGAAGTAGTTTCTTCTTCTCAGGCAGAGATAATGCAAATGACAACAATGGATAATATGCAGCAAAAAAAATTGTGATAAATAAAAATGTGCAATACAAACTTGTAATATCGCTGCTAGTATTGCGACTGATTATAATAAAGCAGTAGAATAATGAAGTCATATTACTTTGTACATGATACATTTACTTTACTTAATTTTAATATACTTTTCTATATCTGTAAGATACTGTTCAAGTAGAAGTATCTTTGCACAGTTTAATTATAATACTGCTGTTCCTCTTTTATATGTAAAGTTTTAAATCTACCTTGAATAGATTGCTGTTCAAGTGTAAATTGGTAATCAAACCCAAAGCATCAGTTATTTCAGTTTTTGTGTGCTTCTAAGCTTGAAGTTGACAAAGGCATTATATTTAACATTAAACAGCAGTAATGTTCACTCAGGGACGTGTTTTATTTTTGTATTTCTTCATTCAGAGAAAAAAAAAGCACTGTAATCAAAAATGTGTAGCAAAAAAAAGATGCATTTTTTTCTGTGGATTTTATTACATTTTGTTCTCAGCTACTTTATTTTTAATGTTATTATTGTTTACGGCAGGACTCAAGCTGTATTTTAACACATTTTCCAAAGTAATCAACATAATCAAGTCATATATGAAGCCTATCAGTAACTCTTTGTGTCCTTTGTATTATTGTCATCACAGATGAGAAATGTGATCCAGCCATGCGGCAGAGATAAGGCCTGTGGCCTCTATGGTGTGGATCCAAAGATAGAAACAGGCTGTGCACACAATCCTGGAAAACTCATTAACATTGCAGCGTAGAGAGGACATTTGTTACCTGCCATCTGTAAGGGAGAGCGGCTCAGTTGTGATTACTGAGAATCGGCTGAATTACTGTTCTTTTCAGCTTTGAAACATCTGAGATGGACATAAGCGTAACATTTTCACACATCCAGTGGGACATTCCTTGTCAGATTGTTGTGATAAAGCGCTTATCAGCAGCTACAGTATGCATGGGCATGACTTCATAATTATCAGTTATTGCACGAAATGATCTTCTATTGAAGAATTTATTCATTTATTTTTGTCTCTGTACATGTTTCTAATTTTTAAAAGAAATATATTGTCAAGTGTCCATTGGATTGCAATGACAAAGTATTCAGGAGTTTTTGCACCCCTGACTGGCTTCTTCTCATTGTAAGAAAGGCTGAAGCTCATGAGTATCATAGTATTTACAGTAATTTACCACACTGAACTAATGAAAACAGTGAGACTCAGAAACAACAGAAGTTGAAGTAATGAAAACTGAAAGCCACCACATGGTTCTATCGTATAATTTAATTAATCAGGTGACTCCTACGTGCTGTGTAAGTACTACTGAAGATGTCATTAAAATGCATCTAGAAAAATACATTTTTTAAACATTTGACTGTGTTTTTATGCACTTTTCATACACAGACATACACCATATCAATACATTCATTGATATACATGTACTGTATATAGACCACATTACCATGGGTAACGAACCATATGACAATATTCTAAACTAAAACTGTTGAAAGTAGTATTGTATCCCAGTTCTAGCCAGCTAGTCATGTATATATACTGTACATACAGAAAACAAATGTGGACCAAGGAATGACATTTATACACTTCCAATCTGCAACAGCAGATTGGACTTCAGAGAAACATGAATTGTTTTTACAAGGTTAACTAACATAGGTGGCAAGTCAAAATGTGGTCACATTAATGTATCTGCAAAATGTTAGCATATAGCATATCATGTGATATGTGATCTAGATCTTGTTTTCTTCAGTAATCAAATTAACAAAACTGTTAACTGTAAACTGGACTGTCCTGTTAACTCAGGCAGCTGTCCCTTGATAACTGGCGTACTTCTCGTATCAGCAGAGTTCCAGCCTGGCGCTGCCTAATTTGCATTTGTGAACCTTTTTTAGTCTAAAAATTTTCAATTTCCAAGAGGCGTTATCAACAGGCTCAAATAAAATATATAAAAATACATCTGGATGAATCTCCAGAGTAATGAAACATGTGACACTGCACTGAGCAACAAATACAAGTTAGAACAGTGGTTAGTCCATTTTCAAGCTGTGAAATAATGCTGACCTGCGTCAAATGATGTATTCTGCACATTCCGTCAGTGCTTGATGTGGTAATGATACAAACTATAGACCTTATTAATCATGCATTTATTAGAATGAATATAATCATAGTGTGTAATCGCACTTTCTGGCTCTTTTCTGATTGTAATATCTCCTCTAGAAAATACAGAAACACATTAAAAAAAAAAAACATAATCCTCTTTATTCTCAATTAATTATCAAATGAATGAAGATGAATGCATTACTGTGCTTACAGTGGGGATTATCACAGTTTGAAATCAACATTAAGATGGAACATGCCCACCTAAAGGTTTATTTTCATAGCAGCTTGCTTCCTTCACTTATTTAAATACAAGTCATTGAATGATGGGCTTGATTTTCACAAACAAATCCTTTACTCTTCACCTGCCTGCTCTGAAGGACTGACAGCTCCATGCTGACTGCATTCAGCTGTGCTGAAGAAAACATGCGCATATAATACAATGAATAAAAGAGAATTGTGAGTGAGAGGCCGGTTGTAAAGAGCTTTTTCCTTCAAGGTAAAAAAGCACTGTTTACGTGGGTTCAGTGTTGGTCACAAAGTGTACCAGCGCCCCGCAAGGACCTTTTCTATACAGATCCCGTTGGCTTCTGTTAGAAACGAAACTGGCAGCTGTGTCTTTATAACACTGAAGAAACTGCATGAGACCTTTATGTTTCATGCAAGTCGCTAGGGGAAGAAATGTAAGACTTCTGATTCATCTCACCAGAAAGCCATTGCTGTCCCCGTGTCCAGTACCAGTGAAATTGCTTTTTGCATATCACACTGCACGTCTCCCTGGCTGTTCCATTCTACGATTTGATGGCCGCAGGAAACATCTTAGTGGTGGTGGACTAAACAGGCTTAATAATGCATTCTGTGTGCTTGATGGGATTGAGACAGCGGAGTTTTAGAGGTGATATCTCCTTCTGAGATGGACGGAGCAGATGTGTTCATCATCAAAGTGACAGTCTGAATCTATGGAGAGTAATGGCCTGCTGCCGCACCACTCTTATGAATTTATCATAATCATGCTAGCTCTCTGCTGCATGATACTGCTGCGTCAAAGGTTTCCATAGATCTTATTTTGTTTTTTTTTATAGTCAGCAGCCTTTCGATGGACATTATAAAGGCCATTTTTTATTACTTGTAGTACACTTACATATAATTATGGAGGTGCTGATTATAGCAGCGGTCACAGAGTATCCATTTTTATTCATTTGGAAGCACACAGTAATGAAGTTGTAGTGAGAGAAAAAGAGCACCAATTAACCCAGTCAGCAATTTCAAAAGTGTTCAGGAGAGTTGCTCTCTGAGAATAAACAGAAACTGATTTAATGAGCCTCATTCTTCTTTGCCAGACTTCTGTCTTTCACCATCAATTAAAAAAATGTCTCATTACATCTCAGAACTACTTACAGGCCAGTCAAGATCAGTCAGTGTGAAAACTGAAAACAGTGTTGTATCTGTGCCCTTTTGCTGTAAATCACTCTATGATAAATCCATTCAGCAAAAACTTACAAGCTCTTCTGACTAGAGTTGATTAGTGTATATGGAACTTATTTCAATAATTTTGAATGGATACTTTTGACCATCATTAGGAAGGCGCTGTGTGTTTATTATACATATTATACAAGTGGCTTAAGATTTGTTGTCGTGGTAACGTTAGTGTAAGACAGTTACATTTTGTAAAGGCAGGAAACAGCTTTACCTTTGTCCCAACTACTCAACGGTCTAGTTTACTGAAGGGAACAAGGACATATGTACAGTAGTGCAGCCATTGCCATAAGAGCCTCAACTGATGTACAAGCAGTTTTGTGCTTATGGGGTCATGATGCTGTAAAAGAAGAGCTAATCAGATCATCAAACAGTGTCTTAAGCCCCTCTGCCAACACCGCTTTGACCAACCTTGTAAAACCCAATTCAACATTCACACTCGCTTCATGCAGCTTGGCTTGATGTGTGAGAAGAAAGTAGGCAGGATTTGCTTTTGATGTGAAACTGGTCTGAAACTACCTTATGGCCATTTGTATAATTGCACCTAGATTATCAAACAAGCACATGTCCACAGATCTCCTCTGAGGGATTGAGGATGCAGTCTGAGTACGGCCCTCAGGTATAAGCACTGAACGTCTTCAGAAGCGTACATACATCGGTATCATTCTGACTGATCAGTTTCATCACGACTATGGACACAAACCAGTTGATTAATCAGCATAAACTGGGGGGACAAGACAAGAAGACCAATGATTTATTGTGTATTGAATGAATGTATTCCCCTATACTCTACTGTCAGATTACTGGTGGCAGTACTATGCTGAAAATGTGTGGTCAAACTAAAAAATGCACAAAACTTCCGATAGGATACTGGATCAACCAATCAAACTGCATGATTGGTGGCTTCTCTCACGTGGTGGCTTCTCTCTGAGCCTCGGTGATCTACCTTACTGATTGAATTCAGATAGATCAAATACTGAAGGTTTTATTAGGTTTGAATGACAAGTTCAGCTGCTTTTCAACTAAAGTCATGACTATGTGCTATTCTAAGATGTGTAAAACAAATACTAGGAATTGTATATATGCCATGTAACCCCGGTCTACTGAGAAGACCGCCACACACCACAATCAAACACACCACTGCTGTATAAAACAGTCTCTTACTCCCTCCACATCTCTAAACATCCGGCCCTCTCATGTGTCACCCATCACTGACAGCCTTATCAAGGAGTCATCACCGAGCTGTCACCTACACTATGAAGGGTGTCTACCGAATGGTGCTGACATCTTTTTTGAAGGAGGAAGAAGTGTCAAGTTACAATAGAGTTTCATTTTTCCTTCCTGGAGAATTCTCTCTTGTACAGTGAAGAGGGAAGTCCAAATTAGAAGTGAAGGCTGGGTAGCGAGTAGATCAGCCAAGCAAACTCCATTCTGTGCACAATTGATCTTGTGCTGAGGGGAATGGAGTGGCTCCACAGTATTTATCATATCACTCTGGGGTGAGCTTACTGTAACATTGTTATGCTAATGCTCCAGCCGATTAGCATGCAGAGACACTTGGGTATTGAACCATTATCTCAATGAATCCTAAAACAAAAAGCTGGGTGAGTGGATATTCTCTGGTCGTTTTATTGCACATGCAGGTAGAATTAGTGAAACCTCAAGAATGGTGAGGTGTGTAAATATGTGGCTCTGGTTTTAATTTACAGGTAATTGCAAAATAATAATCTATGAATCATAATGTAAAAACATATGTACTGTAGTGCCTATCTAGTTCTTTCCAGCCCTACTTTTTATGTTTTCACACAGCAAATTATTAGTTAACATTTAAATTTAGCATGCACTAGAAACAAACCTTTTCTTATACATTTTATCTCTGTTAGTTCAGTAAGTTAGGAACATTGGTCCAGGATGCAGATTAGCATAGCTTAGCACAAAGCTGAAAGCATAAGGAAATAGCTAATGTTAGTCAACTAAAAAAGGACAACATGTTTCACAACAGCTCCAAAGTGGTCTTATTTATGTATTCTCTCTTGTTAGCTTTAAACATAGCAACCAGACTAACGTGATGTTTATTGGGCCCAGTTGTCACGTTGGTAACATGGCTCCAGTCAGTGTGTAGGCCAGCACTCATTAAACCACAATTTTCTTTTCTACTTGAGTTACATAAGTTCACAGAGTGCAATGAGTAAAAAAAAAAAAAAAAAAAAAAAAATGTTGAGAGAGTTGCAAGAAGACACTCTCAGTAGAACTAGGCCAGCTTTTTCCTCCTGTTTGTGTGAAGCCAAGCTAAACACATGCAGAGCAAGCTTTTTAATGTGAATGCGAGATGTTGCTTTTCTTGTGTAACGCATAAGAAGAAGCAAAAGTCAACCCCAAAATTTGAATGATGTTATCTCTCAGCACTCAACTGAAGAATTTTGTGAAATTAAACCATATTCATGTCCAAGGTAAATTTAGTGAGAAGACTAGTGACAAAGTCATTTTTGTTCCTTTTACGCCTTCACATTTTTTGACAGAATCAAGGCAGAGAAATATTGTTTCATGGTTCTTCTTATATCCCTGGAACACTGACTCTCTCTCTCCATTTATATGCAAATATGTGTGATGACCTTTGGACATACAGGCATAAGCGTAGGCTGAGCAGTTTCATGTTTTTCTTAAAAAGTGGCATGTGAGCGGTGTATCCCTGCACCTCGACTATATGCCTGTATTTGAAGGTAATGAAAACTACACAAATGATTGTTTTGAGTGTTTTTCATGAGAATATGATTTGATTTCTTCAGATCATTGGATAATTGCACTTTAAAGAGCAAGGACTAATCACAGTGCAGTCCAGTCACAGCTTGTGTTCCTGTACACTTGGCTGTTGCATTGTGCGAAATTAAGCACTGTCAAAAACATTGCATAATATAATCACAAAATCCTCTCAGAATGTTACGTTGTGTGTAATTTGTTGTCAGAGATGAACATGATGGTCCAATATCCAGGCTGTTAATGTGTCAATATAGCTTTGAACATAATAACATTGAAAGCATCTTTTAATGTTGTAGGTCTACCAGCATTCTTTCTTGGCATCGTACCTCATTTACAACCTGTATACAAGGTAAGTAAAAAAGATTAACCCTAATCAACATAGACCATAATTAAATTACTTCTTTTTTAGTTCGTGCACCAAAATGCTAAAAGCAACCCCCTCCACTCACCCTTCCATTGAAACTGTGAAAGAAATATTATGATGGCTGCAAAACATGGAACAAAAAAAAAACAAACACAAAAGGCCCTATTGAGAACCAGTGTTTACTTTATCTGTTATGGGCTGCTGTAGACACTTGACAGTTTAACATGACCAAGTGGCCATGAGGAACTGCTGGAAAATTGTGGAAAATTCAGTTTAAGTTTAAGAGGACTTAACTTTCATGGTTATCGTTGCAGTCATGTGTACCTTTTTGAGATTTTAAAACAGTAATAATGTAAGTGCTTCCTGGTCTGGTGTGTAATTGTTCATGTCTAAAATGTTTTTAATTGTCCTTGCATCAGAGAGGTGCGCGAGCTGAATCCTCCAGAGGTGTCAGATTCAGTCCTCCAATTTGCCTCATGGGGCGTTCATGGTCAGCAGCTGGTGAGTTTTTTACAGGTCTAAAAAGGTTGAATGCATCAGAATCACGTTTCCATTATTCACATAATGACAAGTGGTGGGTACTTTAATGCTGCGTTAAACAAGGTTTTTTTTTTTTTTTTATGAATGAGATATTTTTATTGGAGTATCTTCTCCTTAATTACCCAAGCAAGTAAACAACAACATAATAACCCATATACAGCCTCACACTCCTGAGTTCTATTTTATTCTGTGCTGTAGTGGGCGATTGCACAAAGGAAATCCTAATTGAAAATATGTGTGTTCTCCTCCATAGATGCAAGCACAGTTCATTCTGGCCCATATTATTATTATTATTATTATTATTTTTTTTTTTTTTTTAACAGCATTGGGTTAAGCCAAAACATGTATAATATATAAGTCACCCTGTGATAAAATCCCACCTCTGGATATCATTAAGTATGCATAAATAAATAAGGCCACAATGTGTGAAAAATGCACAAAATGCCCAGGACATAATAATACAATACAAAATATGAATTGATATATTGCTTTTCGATACACACACACACACACACGTATACACAAGGTCTTCTTAGGGATATTCAGTTCATGATGAATTCAAAATTTTGGCTTTGTCAGTGTACAAAAAGAGCAAATATGAGATTCATCAGTTTGTTCCTAGACAGAAAATAAATCAATAACAGTTTAAAAAATTCAGTAAATTTCAAGGAAAGAGTAAGATGAGAAGATAGAAATGAATTATCCGAAAGAAAATTGTTATCCAGCACCTGAAGTACAAAGTTGGAACAATAGTAAGGATAGCTATGCGTGTAAAATATCAAATTTGAACTACAGATGAATGTATGTTGTAAATTCATGATAAGGCATGCAATGTCCTATTGTTGCACATTATTAAATTAAAATGACAACCTTTAGAAGGTTCCAGCTTCTCCAATGTATGGATTTATTGTTTTTATATCATTGTAACTGAATATTACACTGGTCTGTTGAGGGCTTTTCACACTGCACTTAGCCCACAGCTAAAAGCATTCTTCAAACCATTTTTTTTGGCCCCAGGCTAAGAAAGCTTTCACAATGGCACAATCCTGACACATTCCAAAGTGCCTAAATCTCGACTTTAGCCTAGGGCTTTGCCCCAGAGCAGGGTTAGCCTCTACTTTGCAAAGGTATCCCCTGAAAATCGACTAAACGCGGGGCTAAAAGCTGCTAGCGTGAAACTATAAATGAAAATAAAATAAATCTAAGCATTCCAAACAGACATTTAACCCAGGGTACAAGTGCAGCATAAATCATATAAGCTAGGGATAGACCTAGGTGTGAAAAACCTTTTGGTTGGACAAGCAAGCAATTCAGATTTCTCAGCTCAGCTTCACGGACATTGTTATGTTAATTTTTTTGACTATTTTATATAACATATTATAATAATTAATCCACTTTCTTCCACTGAGAAAATAATCAGCAGATTAATCGATAATGAAGTCAGTTGTGGCTGCAGCACTGAACAACTGCATCTGGATTCAGTTTTGTCTTGTTTAAAATAAAGAAAGCTTGCTGCATAGAGAAAGGTGAAAAACAGTGTTTAATTTGATGCCTTATGTAAAATTGTGTTATGTATAATTCATTGCATTTATAGAACCCGCTCTGCTCTGAGGTAAAGACGGATCAAAGGCTGTTTTTGACTTGAAAGGAAAGACAAACTCCCTTTAAACTAAACAATTATTTTGAAGAGAAGCCAGCAACAGTTACACTAATCAAGTGATTGCTGGAAGACGTCTTGTTGGGCGGCCAAAGCTCTCTGTGTGAGTAATGCCTCTGCCGTGCAGAGTATTGTGCACAGAATAATCAGTCCATTATTTTCTCCAGTGCAGACAAGGAAAGCAATTAACCATGTGATAGCATATTTATCTCGTTTCCTCAGTATTACTACCTGCCCTAAGTGGGAGCTGTTCTCCGCGAAGCCCTGCGGCTGTGTGCCACACCACTAATGACAAAGTAGTATTCATCACTCCTGGATTCTACCTGCATATTTGTTATCACAAGAGAGGACGCAGCATTTTTTTTTTTTTTTTTTTTTTTCTCAATGAGCATGTTCTGTACTGTGAAATCAGTACATCGGGTTCTCAATTTGTTCAGTCAAGATGTTCTATCACCGCAGACCTTGTTCATCTTCAAAACGAATGCATAAAGGTGCTGGGTATGCAAATATTTTACATATCACACACACACTCAACGATGGCGGAGAACCACCACACAATTGCTGGTCTGGCAATTGGAAGAAATGTGGTATGCAGCGTCTTGCCCAAGGACATTCTCTTGTTCCATCAACAGTCCAAATCTCAAAATTATTCAGTTTACTGGAATTGAATACAAGAAAAAGCAGCAAATCTTAATCCTAATAACTGTTTGATGTTTAACTGACTAACTGATTATTTGAGTATTATTATTTGATTATTTAAGTTGAGGTTCAAATGTGATATACAATGGGTTAGTTCTTCATATTTCATATATATTTTTTCTTTGTAAAAATCATATTTAAAGTACCTGAAAAGTACAGAACTCGAGTACATAAAGTACGTAAAGTTATATTTTCTCTCCGTCCCACAGATATATATATTTGAAAACAATATTTACTACCAAACGGATGTTCAGAGCAGCTCATGGAGACTCACCTCTTCTGGACAGGAGGGGATCATCTTCAACGGCATCACAGACTGGCTGTATGAGGGTACGAGAGAAGCTACTCACGAGAGAAGTGACTCATACAAGCTGGCAACAACAATGGGTCTAGCTGAAGGACAGATCGTACTGGAATGTTACGGAGAAAAACAGCATTTCAGATAGAAATCTTTTATGTGTAGAAGGATTCACAGTGTTTTGTAGACTTTGTGCAGACTGTGGCATTGGGAAAATATTTTACCTCTCTGAACATGTATACCACCTTCAGAAATCACAGTTATCTTAGTCATCTGTTCAAGTACAACCTTTAATAGACATATTGTTATTACCGCTGCATAGGGCATGGCTAGGGTGGATGTTCCTGTTTGCCACCAACAAGAAAAGCTGCTTTGCTTTGCATTCACTATGCTGATGATATTTCCCTAATCTTAATCAAGTAGTTTTAGAGCAAAAACCTAAGCAAACATTAATCTTAGCAGTTCTAACATGTGCATACGTTTAGCAATTTATATTATTACAAATTAAGTTTATATTATGTAATGGTTGGTGTTTGTTAGGTTCAGTATATGTTGTCTCCACCTGTTTCTATGTTTCTTTTTTATCTTTAAAATAAGCTATGGCACATTTTGAACGGTACATATTATTTTCAATAGATGAATCAATTCATTTGAAGGGGAATTTGATAACCAGTCAGTATATCACTTATTCATTTGGCCAATTTTTCATCCAGCTATCAGTTTACATCTTACTTGATAATATGCATTCACCACAATCTGACCTGTCTTCTCTCGTTTTTTCTAGAGGAAGTGTTGCACACACAGGTGGCCCACTGGTGGTCACCTGACGGCTCCAGGCTGGCCTATCTCGCCATCAACAACTCCCTGGTTCCTAACATGCTCCTGCCCTGTTTCACAGGCTCGCTATACCCCAGGGGGAAGGAGTACCCTTATCCAAAGGTAGAACTGAGTGTACTATATGTCTGATTGGCATGGATCATTCCTTTATTTCTAGACTTTCAACTTAAAATTAAAGCTGGTTATGACGTATGAAATTGCATCATATCGATATCCTATTGAAAAGAAATTATCAGAGGTAAAATATGAAGTAGAAAATAATTGCAAATATCTTTTACAACCAGAACATTAGTATCCAAAAACTTCTGATCCCCTCCAACCTTTTTGATCACTGCATCTGTACAGCAGCACTAGAAATGAGTAGATCCAGTTCAAATTCACTGCCGTCATTCTTTAGATTATTTTACACTGTACAACAATCCTTACAACTTGACTCTACTATAGCCTGCACGGAGACATACCTGCCTTCATTGCAGCTATGAATAATATAACTGAAGACTGTCTGCTTTAGCTTATCCATGAAGGTTAGTGAATCCTTTTTCTTGTTTAATTCATCTTACAGTTCTTTTGAAGAGGGGAGGGCTGAAGGGATCTGTGGCACTGGGAGGGATAGGAATATAATATGCTTTAGTAAGGCCAGTTAACACACTACCATCCTTTGATGCGGATGTTTAGCGTATCAAATGCCTTTAAGATAGGAGATGGGTTGTGGAAAACTGGTGGAATGGGGGTCATAAGGTAGAGGGCAGCCCAATTTGTCAGTTCAGAGCCATAGACGGGGGGAAGGGGGTTCATAGGAAGGCATCTGATTAATGAAGCACTGCACTTGATCTTAGTCTTGCCCACATGGTATGTAAAAAATGTCTACACACACAGTGATTCTGTTTTGTTATACCCTTGAGTGGGGTCAGTGTTATAATATTTTTGGACTAAATGAAGCTGAGATCTAATTGCCTACTCCTTCTCTTTGCCTGTGAGAACACTGATGCTGTACAGCAGTCTGACATAGTCCGTCATACTTCTGCTTCAGTCACTTGGGGATGAATTTGTGTGGGTATCTCCTCATGAGTCGATACACAGTAAAAGTGATACCCTAGAGAGTGTTCTTCATGGTTATCATGCGTCTGCGCTTCAAGAAATACCTCATTACTGTCATAGTGATAAACTGTTTCATGTTATAGCCTGGTGCATACTGGATTTTTTGAAGCCGATACTAATATAGATATTTAAGAATAACAAGACTAATACCCCCAGTGTCTCTAGTGCTTTGAGCTAAAAGCTAATAGGAATGCTAACACCCTTCCTTTTTAAAGGTCAAGTTTACCATCTTACCAGCTAGTGTGTTAGCAAGCTTAGATCAAACTGCGAATTAGCATGAAACCCAAAGTGCAGCTGAGGCTAATGGAAATGGTTTTGCAGTATTTGGACAGATGAAAGGTTAAGGAGACCTGAGATATCACAATTCATTTCAAAGAAGTCATGAATATCTGCACCAAATTTTATAGCAATTTTATTCAACCTTTGTTGTCAGCCAACTGGCCCAACCAAATAATCCAATAATAATATATCCGCCAATTATTTAAATGTAAATTAATTAAAGAAATGTTGCTCAATTTCTGTTATAGGTAAATCGTATTCCAGCCCTGTCCCTAGAGATGATATTTATATACGATGAATTTGCAAGAGCAAATACTTTTTGTGGAAAATGTAATGCTGTCCAAATTACATTTAGTGTTAACATAATGAGGACATGTTGTTCATGTTGTTCAAAAAATGTTCATATTGAACATATAGTTAAAATGTTGACAGATAACAAAATAGTCAATCTTGGAACAGATTATCCACTCGTAGTGACTACAGCATTATTAACTCTGAACCAACATCATGGTCTTTCTCAACCAAAGTGCTTTTGATGCTTACAGTAAACCTAACCAGAGATCAAAGTCTTGAAGAAGCACAAATGTCCTTGTGACTCCGGAGCATGTAGTGTTTCATTCACTCAAAGTAACTATTTCTCTGAACATAATCCAGGCAGGATGAAAACAGATTTCCAGGATACATATTTAAAATATTAAAGATGGCAGTACAGTGTGTAAATAAAGTGACATTATAAGAAAATCATTTTAACTCAGTGTTTTGTGTCAAACGATACATGACTAATTGCTGAACATCAATCTTAATGACATGAATCTTATTTAATATTTAAATTAAAAGGTTTCATATGTGTTACCTGTCAGGTTTTGTGCTGCAAATGGCATCAGTAGAACAGAAAAGAGTTATTCCAAGAAGCTATTATACATCCCACAGAGCAGAAAGTGAATGATTGGAGAAGACATGAATAATAACCAATAAAAATAAGCGGGCATAAGTGCAGAATAGATACTGTCGTCTGTGTGATAGGTTATGCTGTATTTTTGAGATTTCCCTTGTCATGTAGAGTAATGAGCTCGGTTTTTGAGGGAAGCTTAAGCGAAGTAAAATGACTAACTTGCCCCAGGGCCTGCACAGTATACAACAACACAGTTTGCTCTCTTCTTGTTTCATATTCTCATTATATCCTCTGTCACTAAGTCCTACTGGCATTGTTCAGTATAACAGCACATAAAAATAGAAAACGAGAGCAGCGCGTCGCTCAGTGCTTATTGCTATCGCCGTGGTGCATGCAGTGCATCATGCATATTACATCCAGTGATTAGGCTTGTGAATGTAATTGCACATTTGTGCTGTTTTTACTTCAGATGGGTCAAATCAATCCCACTGCCAGACTCTATGTCGTCACTGTAGATGGCAGCTCCCTCACAACAGAGCTGAGACCTCCAGACAGTTTTGAAAAGAGGTATGACTTAAACACATTTCAGATATGAATAACTTCTTATTGATCCAGGCTGTTTATTTTGGTTGCTGCCATTGTTGTTGTACTTGGGATCGGTCTTGAAGGTCGGCCATTTTTACTCACTCTTTTCTCACTCTTGGAGAAAAGAGGACTCTATTTCAAGACCAGTCGTGGCATAGAAAAATCAGTCATAACTGTGGGGCCATTGTTTTCCCCTTTAACCACTAATGGCCCTTATTTGTCCCACCACAGTTACATAGCGAACAGAAAATAGTTTTACACTTAAGCCAGAATGTTCACTTTCACTTTCCCTGGAGAGATTAAAAGAAATGACAGTGGAAAACAGGCGGAGAAACAGTTCAAAACGTGGTTGTACAGTCAAGTTATATAGCAAGCACCTGCATGGATGCTCAGTGCAGAAACATAAAGAAAGTTCAGCTCCTAGAAAGTGAAAAAATTTCCCTCTGGGAAGATAGATCAGTCAGATCTTCTGTAATGAAATTTGACTTCCTAAACCAACAAAAAAGAGTTCATCTGCAAAAAGGCTTCCAAAAGAAAACACACAGCATGTAAATCCTACATTTCACTTACTGAGACTGTTGGGACCACATCTCGCCCAAAGAGATTTGGCAAATATTAGCAACAAGCATGCTATACTGTATACTGTCTGGTCTTGTTCTTGTCTCTATCTCAATATACTCTGGTCTTGACTAACACACTGGTGATGTGCTCTTTCCTAGTGAGTACTATGTCACCATGGTGAAATGGGTGACACAGGAGATGCTGAGTGTACGATGGATGAATCGAGCTCAAAATATGTCAATTCTTTCATTGTGTGATGTCACAACAAGTGACTGCACAAAGGTTTGATTTAAAAAAAAAAAAATTTTTATGAACAATTCTTCCGTCTTCTTCTGTCAATGACTTTACAGAAGTGTTTTGTACTAACTTGATCTTTCCAATTCAGAAACACGCAATGACATCAGAGAAGTGGCTTGATCATCAGGTGAGTCCGTCACTGCAGAAGGACTTCTTTATCTGTGATATGCCAATTATAAGACTCAATAAACTGTTAATTTTATATGAAAGCTTGTAACATATAGTAGCTGAATCTGTAATGATAGTCACGTGGAGGAATAATTCTAATAAAGGGCAAATTAAAAACAATAAAAGGAAATGGAACTGAATGCTTGACATGGTATTTCAGCATCAGTACAATAAAACAGTTATGAAAAGTATTACTGAAATACTTATACTTTGCTTTATACTTACTTTAGTTAAAAATAGTAAGCACTGTATACAAGCTCATAAAGTGAATGTTTCAGTTTTTACAGTTTAAGGCGTTAGTTGGGGGTTGTGCCTGTTTGGAGTTCAATAGAATTAATCTGCATGCCACTGTCTTTTCCCTGTACCATGCACACAGCTTACACTGGCTCAGTTTCCACCGAGTGTCCCAGCGTATCAGGCGCATTTTTAAATACAGAGTTCCAAAAGTTCTTCAAAAATGCAGGAAATACCCCACAAACAGGATTTCTTAGGATACATTTTAGAAAGCTTGACCTTTTAAAAACAGAGATGATGCAACACCCTGAATAGACCTTTTACACAGCAGCTATTTTGACATAAATTAGTAGGGTAAGCACAGGTGTTACCAGCGATACTAATTAAGGTTCATCCAGGTCAAACAGAGTCAGAGTGCTGCTGTGGTGCACGTTGGCTCACTGGAAAGTCTCTGCTGCAATAAAATAAAACTAAATACTGCTGTGTAAAAAGTCTACTGTACGTGACCAGGCCAGGTAAATATCAATGCGGAGTGCACACCCTCCCTATTCATTGTTTCTCAGTTAAGCCAGTTCCCAAGCGGATTTCAGAAAATCTCTGGATATATCCAACCAATTAGACACAGTTATAGATATATGATATTACCCCCCTTAACAGATAACAAGGATTCCATCTGGGTGGTATTAATAGCACCTTAAAACTATTGCATATGATTTAGTTATGAATTTGTAGAACGCCAAAGAAACAAGACTGAGGCAGATTGAATTTATTGCGTAGTAATTCAAAAGACGGGAATGCACTTTGTAACATTGTTACACTTTGAGCTGCATGTGTAACATGATTTCCAGTTTAATTAACAGCATGAACATGTTTATAAAATATTTAGTGAGTAAAATTTCGGGTTGTTTTTTGTTACTTAATTGATTAAACATCAAGTAAACACAAATTAAGTTTTGAGTTTGTTTCAACAGGAAAACAACATCAAGAGCAATTTAAAAGTGGAGCAGATCAGAAAGAAAGGAGGCTTTTTGCTAAAATATAATGGCATTTCACTTATAGAACTTATAGGATTGTTTATAGAGGTCTTTCACTGCCATTCAGCCACTTTTGGAAACATTTGCAATACATTTATTGTTTATCTTTTTTTTCTCAGAATGAGGAGCCGGTATTTTCCAAGGATTGCTCGACATTCTTCATCACTATGCCGTTGAAACAGGGTAGCCATGGGACATTCAACCATATCACCATGATCTCCAATCAAGTAATACTACTACAAACTTTTAGTAAAATCAAAACTGTGCAATTAGTTAGGTGCTATTTAAATAAAACTACTTGTCTCGATGTACTTTTCTCCTTTTGTTCCCTAATCTGCCCTGCCTACAGTAAGGGTCTTGAAATTATTCATACAGCTCATGAAGATCCATTTGAAGTCTCATCATTTTGAATTATATTCTAACCCTATTTCCTGAAACACCAGAGAATTAGGAATGTATTCACTTGAATAAATTAAGGACAGTGTTGTACAGTAGATTCCCTGAGTTCTATGCCAGTTCAATTCAGTTTCTGGAGAGATAATAAGTGGAACAAAAGTTTGAGACTGAAAGTCACAGCCAGGTAAAAAAAAAAAAAACTCAACTCACGCCTTTAAGACCATGTAGGGCATGTGAGGTCATGTTAACACACTTTCGCTTTTTTTGTGTTGTATTCTTTGTCATGTTTCTCAGTCTGAGGGTCAAGAGGTCAACGTCCGCCACCTGACCTCAGGAAGCTGGGAAGTCTCTCAAATTCTGGCCTATGATGAGAGAACAAACTCAGTGTAAGCACAGACTATTGATACCACACCCTAATAACACACCAATGATGTTTATATATGACATGAAATTAAATTTGAAATGACATTTGAATACACGACATAAAAATAACTCTGGAATAACAGGTCTTTTAATGCTTTGCAGTTATTTCCTAAGTACAGAGGAAGGCTCAACACAACGGCAGTTGTACAGGTACCACATCGAATTCACTTCAGTGCAGTAGTAGAGCACCATCAATAAAGAATTAGACTTGATAGGGAATAGGCTTGCCTAAAGTTAGATCGATACTACTCTTATGTCTGTGTGGTAAATGTTAAATACACAATATTAATCAAAATCATGTACAGAGTAAACAAGCCAGATATGAGTTAACCAGCTGCTGGTGATAGCTTCATATTTATCTCATCCAAGTTATGGCAAGAAAGCATTCTATAAAAGCCCTGTAGCCCTGAGTGTAAATTGTATTGTATTATATTTTATTTTTCATGTTACATAGCTCCATCGTCAGGTTTCCATCCATGTAATGTAACAAATTTTAACAGAATTTCCAGAAAAGTGTCAAAAGAAAATATGAATTATTGCATTTCCATCCACTATTGTCATATGAATATTAGGGACTGGTACATTCAGATAAACAGTTGGTGCTGCTCATTCTGCCATTAAGCCATTGCCACTGACATAATGGAATTAGCACCAGCCAAATCTCAAACAGGGAAAAACACACGTGGAAAACAATGAAAATGCAGTGTTTGTTTGTTTCATGTATTAGTATGAGGAAGGTTAGTCTGCTCATCCCTCCACGCACATCTGATGTTTCGTTTCACATAATTTTTCAGTCTCTTCAGCGAATGAGTGGCAGCTTCAGCGAATGAGTAACATGTTTCATGTATGTCATGATGTATTCGTGTTGTTTGTTTTCATGCAGTCACATTTAGTTTTTATGATACTGTTGCACCTCTGCCAGGCCTAAATATGCTTTTGTGATATTTCAGCAGATTAAAAATACAGAGAAAAACAAGGCAGATGGAAGCAATTTACGAGTTAAACCACAGTGTTGATACATTTTTTTCTTTTTTTGGCACATTTTGCTGTTAATTTATCTTTTGCCTGCAGTCTACAAACAGACTGATTGTATCTCGAAAGCTGCAAATCCTCTCAAATCAACTTATTTTGTCCTTGTTGTTTTCCCTCAAACAGAGTCTCCACCGTGGATCCTTTTCATAAAGAATGCCTCACTTGCTCCCTCTTCAAATTAAAGTGCACCTTCTACGACACGATCCTCAGCCCAGACTATCAACATGTTCTTCTCAATTGCAGAGGTAACGCCTCATTATTACCAAAACAGCAACACTGTAACTGAGTGGTTCATAGCAAGGTTTTCATGACAGATTTCATCTGCACAAAATGTTGCCAAAATCTAATCCAATCTAATCAAAATGTCAAAATCTAATTCACTTTGTTTGCATTTTTTTAACACTTTTTTTTTTCAAGATCTGGTTCATTATTTCACACATTCACACATGAAATGTTGTCTCAAGGTTAGTTCAATATTTAATAGAGTTTGTATTTTAATTGTGTTTGTCTTAGAGGCCTCAATTGTGAGTTGAGTCAGATTTATAAATGTAAGCTAAAACATTAAAAACAAGAGCTGGTGCTGGTTCACTGTCAGCCTTTTACCACATCAGGTACAGTGAGAATTCTCATATTCAATATAGGAACGTTTTTCTAGATGTGTTTTTCTCATGTTTTTTCCTTTAACGTTGTTATTTTATTTCATTTTTTTTAATTTTATATATTTACTTTGTTTGTTTTTATTTATTATTATTATTATTATTTCATTTACTATTTAGCCTCTTAGGGTTTACTGTCTTAATGTAAAGTGTCCTTAATAAAATGTCCAATAAAGTTGCATTTCCTGACAGGTCCTGGAATACCCCAAACTACTCTTCACACACTAAGTGCTATGAACAGTGAGTACTCTGGGAATGACAAACTTGAACCAATTTACTATTTAGACTCTTTCACTCAGTTGCATCAGATATATGTTCATTACTTTTGGGTAGGTGTATGTTTGTTGCCTTCAGTGTCTAAAAAATGCATGAATCGATCAACTCATTTTTGGAGATTAAGTCACGGTCATGAGTTTGGGTCATGGGTTTACTTGGGGCTGTAAAAAAAAAAAAATGAATGGGTGCAATTAAGATTAAGGTGTTAAGTGCTTGAAATGATGCTGAGTGTAAATCAGAGGCACTCAGAGATGCGTCTGGGGATTCTGCAGTAGATAAACAGTTCTCTACTCCTACACACTCACAGATTGAGGGATGTTGATTATTTTGCTCTTATAAAATCACAGTTTTAGTTACCGTGCTGTTTGACATTAATCTGGTGACATTTTAAATTTGTTGTCATTTTGTTGTCTGGTTGTTTATTTCAATTCTGGCTTATTGTGTCTTTGATATTGCAGGTGAACAGAGTTCGGGTATTTCCTCAATAGTTCATAGCCAAGCAGGATATTTTGTTAATTTGTTATTGAGGATTTATCAAGTCACTGTTTTATTTGTTGGAAGTATGAGTTTTCTTCTAACTAAAGTAAATATTCTTCTTGCTCTGTCATTCAACAGAGTACAAGACTCTGGAAAGGAACACGGCATTAAGACATGCACTGATAAACAGAACGATGCCCAAGTGGGAAAGAAAAACTGTACAAATCAACAACTTTGGTATGACATTATAATCATCTTTAACTATGTACAAAATGTAATGTGGGTTAAGATAATGATTTCTTGTTCTCTAATTGTCCCTTTGTCTGTATCATCTTCATCACCACCACCTACTAGTAGATTAGGCTTATTTTCCACATGTTTATCAAGCTTTATGTAGTGTGTGGAAGGATTTTCATACTGATTCTTAGGCTTGCTTTACACAGTTAAACTTTCACAAAACTAGTTTGTATGAGACATGATCTCCATGTAACATAAATAGATTTAGAGTGGGCTTGAAGACAATTTAATAGATTTCTTCTTCAGTTCTTCAGTTCTTTATCATTTTGTAGTCCGGTTGTCTTTGGTTTTCTACTCTGCTACTATGTTAGAGTGAAGCTAAATTATTCAAACTATACACTCAGGAAAAACAATTTACTGTATAACTTACTTAGTGTGACTGATTAGTACAGACATCTTTATGACTGATGAAGTTAGTGTACCTGACTATGCAGTGTGTTAGACTTTGATGTAGTCAGAAGGATAGATATACATCCAGTGCATAACAAAAAAACGTTTTTGATTCATCTTCACCAACATGCCACCTCTGACTGAATGTTAAGCTTAGATGCAAAAGTTCCATCTGCAACCAAATATCTTCCGTAGAGAGTTTTTTTTTTTTTTTTTTTTTTTTTTTGCACATGGCTCTCCATCAAACTTAACTTAACAGTTGTCATCTTAAATACCCACAATCCATCTGGTTTTGGCATACCCTAAGTGTTGTAAATCAATCACAAAACTATCTAAATCTATACTTCCAGCGTGTAATTTAAAACACTTGGCTTATCATATTAAGCAATACATTTTAGGCATTAGAGGCAAGCACCACATTACACTACAAACATATTAGGCATATCACATTCAATATATACACAGATGGATGTGTTTAAGCCACATCCAAAATTTATATTATTGTTAAAGGGCTTAGACTGGAAAATGTTGATATACTCACTATAAGGTAAAACCAAATGTAAAGACAGGTGCTTGAACGTTAAGTATAAGCAGTGTTACTAGGAGAACAGACATGACAGGAAATATTCATCCAGAGACTGTGAGTTAGAAACATGTAAATCACATGACAAATCATGAAATTCTGTTGTTGACTTGTTTTGCAGCACTTCGTCTGGAGTTAATTGTCCCAAAAGATTTGGATGAAACAAAGGAGCACCCACTATTACTGATTCTGTATGTGATTTCCCTTTCAGATATATTTAAGTTTTCTGGGGTTTTTCTTCTTAATGCATGCTTTGTTTAAAATGTTAAACAATGCAGAATCATTCGAACAATCATTTATCAAATGAAAGGCCAAGAAACAAATGAGTAGAAATTAAATGGCAGAGGTTCCTAACCTGGGGGTCAGGACCCCCAAAAGGGGGTCACAAGATTAATTTGAAGGGGTGTTTGATGATTTACACAAAATACCTTTTCCTTGAAAATTACATCATTCAGACTAAAAATTATTCAGATAACATAAGTCAATGGTTGAACATGTTTATTTAGTCTGGGCTGACTTTGGAGGATTTTTTGCGAAATATTTAATGGACTAAACTCATACTGTCTTTTCACAGTGACAGCGCTCCTGGTGGCCAGGCTGTGAGTGACCGCTTCTCCCTCAGCTGGGACACTGTGCTGGTCAGCTCAGACAGTATCATCGTGGCTCGTCTGGACGGCCGGGGCAGTGGCTTCCAGGGTCAGAGGATCCTGCACGAGGTTCACCGGAAACTGGGAACTGTTGATCTTCAGGACCAGATCACGGCTCTGGAGTAAGTTGTTTTTTTAAGGATCGCCTTGATTTTACAAACTGTATACACTGTGTACTGTATACTGTATACAGTATAGTGTGAGACTGAGTAGTCTTATTAGGAAGAGATCACCATTCCATCACCATAATCTTTCTTATTTTATTTTAAATTGTCAGGCACCTGATCAGGCTACCGTATATTGATGGCAACAAAATTGGAGTTTATGGAAAGGTATGGTTTGTATCTAATATCTAAATAACCACATAAAACGTATACTTTTTATTCTTTCAGACCTGACATGTTGGGTTTGTTTTCCAGGCATATGGAGGATTTCTTTCCTCTCTTCTGCTCCTCTCCTACAGCTCTGTGTTCCGCTGTGGCATCGCTGTAGCTCCTATAACAAACTGGAGACTCTTTGGTGAGATGAGCAAGACTTGTACAGTGATGGAACATCACATATACTCACAATATTAACATGATCTGAAGTTGTAGCTTTTCCTAGATGTGCCAAAGATACTCAAAGAGTAACATTTGGTCATCATCTGGTCATGGCTATATGTCTTGGAATAGTCATTATCACTGAATGTCAAACAAACAGGCAGCTTATACACAGAGTAGAGTAACGTTAATCGCAAATGGCATTTTCTGTTGCAATGTATGCAATGTTACAATGTCCAGTGCTAAGTTAAGAAGTTATACTGAAAGGCAATGGAAGTGTTACCCTGAATGAATAGTGAGTTCATTAAAACATCAGTGCTGCCCTGATTCACACTATCTCACCATTAACTGTTTCCTTTTTTGTCCTCATAAAGGGTCGGCCTATGCTGAGAAATACTTTGGCTTGCCAGCAAAAGCGGATCAGAAATACCAAGTACGAGTTTGAATGTGCAGTTATTTTTTTTTTACAATAGCATTAAATGTTCCTGTAAACAGCTAGAACACATGCTCACACCCGGCCGATGCTCCTGGCCTGACAGGATCATAAACAATGCTCAAATGCAAACCCGACCCGTGTAAACCAGTTCATTGTGGTATTCAACATGTAAATGAGAGACATTTTATTTGCAACGGCCAGCACAAAGCGGCAGGTCTTGAGAGGTCCAAACACACCTATTTTTTTTGTTTCATTCATATGAGTGGCCACAGCAGCATTGTGCACAGAGGCAGTGTTAAGAGGAATGCAAAATTGGAGAGGGTGGCGATCGTTGTCCTCTCAACCAGTCACATTTCTTGTGTCATAACAGCTGTGAGGTATGTCAAAAATGTCTCAAACAGAGAGAAGGCTCCTCCAGACAATACCAGGTTATTGCTGTCTAGACTGTGCAGAGTGGCACGATCAGATTCTGAACACACCGCAGTGCATACCTGCAGAGGGAAACCGTGTATTGTAATCAGGTCATTCCTCTAGTACTGACAGGTTTATTGTGCAACGCAGTGATTTGAATACAGAATAACTATTATACATAGTTCTTTACTGTTGTATGATAAAATAAAACAAATCGAATAGAATAGAAGTTATTTTTATGACTGTAGTAATCATAGCAGCAGGTGTATTTTCTTCTTGATGCACAGGGTTGATAAACTCTTAGTTCACTCTCAGAACACTTCCAATGAATTTGGAAGCTGGCTTGATGTTTGGTTTAGTCCCCAGACAGGCCTTTTTTTTTCACATTGTCACATCATGGCAGGGAAAGCACAGGTGTATCTAATAACATAAATGATGGCTGCATTCCATTTAGGTCTGCCAGTTTCAGGGCCCATGTCGTGTACATGCTGGTTCTTTGGCATGGCTTACTGGGACAGTTAAAAGGAACTGAGCCATTGTTGCCATTGTTGGTGATTAATCACACCTGTGCGGCCTGTTGAGAAAAAGCTCTTTTGAAATGACAAAGAATTTTAAATTCGCTGCACCACGGGATTACAGAAAATTGCACCTTTTACACGTTTATCCATAGCAACAATGGCTGAGGCTAATGGGTGTTTTAGTATTTAGAGCCATCTGTTATTCCAAACTGGAAAAAAAATGATGAGGATTTTCCTGAAACAACACATAACACAAAACTATAGAACTGTTACATTATCGAGAAAATGGCAATTTACAATGTACGTAAGTATTTGGTTTGTACTTCTGAGCTGAGTAAGACATTATTTACTACATTAATACTCACCGTTATGTACAGTAACTCTTTGTCTGTTTATTAAAATTCACTTGTTGGGAACTGATCCTGGTCAAAGATGTGCTTTTCCTGTATAAGAGCAAAAATTCACATGGTGTGTCTGTAGAATTAACATATTGTTAATTTGTTACTGCGTCTATCTGTGGAGGGTAATTTTCCTCTTTATTCTCTCTGGCAGATATCCAGTCTCCTCAGTAACATCACAGCACCGAGTCCTCTGGACTTTCTTATTATCCACGGCACAGCAGATGGTGAGTAGAGGTACAGGTACAGACAATAAACCGGATATATAGATGTATAATAGGGTTTATTGGCAGGCTGGCCATTAAAAACTCCAGTCTTAGTCTTGAATCTGGTCTAAAGAGTTATCTTGTGACATGTCATGCTTGTTTGTGTCCCACACGTTTTTTTTAAAATAAGAATTTGCATGGATGTTCTCCTTATACTATGCCACCTGATATTTTTTTCCTCAATGACATAGCACTTAAATCATCAATATAACTCAGACCCATTGTTGTGGAGTCCAAAATGTCTTGTGCTGAAAGGTTTATTGAAGCTTGGCCAAGGAGAATGGAGGATTTATCAATACACTTGTCATGATGCCGGCTCAATTCTGCAGAAGCTGTCCTCTTTGTCTCGTCCATATGCCCTCTGAAAAGTGACATAACTACACTATGTCCATAAATAGTCGTTAGTCTACAAACAAGAAAATATGTTTTCCCCTAGTGGTCCGACATTGTTTATCTGACCCTATAGAGGCTTCTTGGTATCGAGGGAGTGAGACAGCTCTATCCTCTGACCACAATAATGATCAGAATGGTGCCTGCTTTCCTAAACACAAACGTATTCTGCAGGTAAAGAAGACAGTGTCTCCATAACAATCAAAAACAAACAAAAGATTTAACACACAGTAACCTCAAGACATAAGCTTGAACCTGTGTAACCTCATACTGTATGTGGCATGCTAGAATAGAAAATTCCCTCGCAAACACTGACATGAAGACATATTGATGTGGTATATTTATTAAATGTGGCAGTCTCATTCTTGACTTGTTGTTCCAATCCGACCTATATACAATTTTACGTTCCATTTTACATTGAAGTCACTGGTTGCAAATGATGATTTGCTGGACAGATTTCTTCTGGCTCTACAAAAAAATTCATTCTCAGCTTGAAGTGCAATAAACTGAGTAGCTGTTGTGTCAGACTGTGATGAATTTTTATTGTATTTACTCTTTTCTTTTTCAGCCACTGTTCATTTCCAGCATTCTGCTGAGCTGGTCAAACTGCTGTCTGGGTTCAATGTTAATTACACTCTCCAGGTAACTACTGCCATTTCGTCTCTAAGTGACAAGTAACAAGGTTGAGACCTTGATGTTGTGTTAATGGGTCAATCGAGCAGCTGTCTTAGTCTCATGGTTTGAGGAGTAACCAAGGCAAAAGCATCCTGGCTAGGGCTGGGTAACAGCTACATCTTTATTGGAGTATGAAATTTGTGTTGACATGCAAGTTAGGTTCAATGGCAACTCTAAATGGCCTATAGATGTGAATGTGAGTGCGAATGGTTCTGTCTCTTTGTCTTAGCCCTGTGATAAAGTGGTGATCTATCCTGGATGTACCTCACCTCTCACCCAATATCAGTTGGCATCGGCATCCATAATGAATGGATGGATGATGAGTGTGAATGAATGAATTTTGTGGTTTGTGAACTGTGCAAATGATGAAACTAAAACTAAACAGGTCTGATATTAAAGTAAAGTCCAGTGTCCAACCAAATGTGACACAGTATTTCTCTGTCACATGAGTTAAAGGAGTCCTGAAAAGAAACACAATGACTTAAAAAAAAACAAAATTAGGATTACTTAAATCCTTTTTTTCTGATGAGTTATGTATTTTCAATCAGAATATATATCATTGTTCTGGTTCACATTAAGCAAGATTAAATGTGTTAAATAGTGAGCTTTAGAGGTGCTGGTAGGCAGATTTTGTTACCTTTTGACAGAGGCAGACTAGCTGTTCCCTGTCATTGTTCTAAGCTAAGCTGCTGGCTCCAGCTAGGCTACATATTTAGCATAAAACTATGAGACTGGTAACATTCTTCACATCTAACTCTCGGGAGAAAAGTGAATAGTTAGATTTCCTAAAATGTTGAACCATTCCTTAAAGTTTTAGAGCGTAAACACATTTGAAATTATTAAAAACATGACGTCAAATACGTTTGAAAAGAGACTAAATGACTTTTTTTTTTCTGCTGCCTAGATTTTCCCAGATGAAGGACACAATATTGCCTCAGCCAAGACCAAACACTACATGCTGAACACCGTGCTCACCTTCTTCAAGCGGTGCTTTGCAGAGGAGCAGGTTGTTGTCCAAGGGACATCTAAAGAAGATGACTAACCCGAAGCAGCTCCTGTGGTGACACAGTTCAGTGAGAGAGTTGAGAAACTGCCATCATGAGCCAACAAAGAGAGGCTGTGATTTCCTGAAGAGCACTCCAAGAGCATTAGTGAAATCCCACGCTGTGTAAGATATGTAGCATTACAGGACCATCACCAGTTGTGATGATTTATCTGTTGAATTAAAAAGATGGTGGTATTGTCGCTGTATGCTAATGCTTCAGATTATTGTTATAGTTTGTAATGTTTGTCTCATGTACTGAGGACAAATGTCAGGGAATTAAAGATTTTTATTATTATTATTATTTATCTTTGCTGATTGCTGTTATCTACTGTGAATATTTATATTTACTGCAAACAAAATAATTAAAATGAATACCAGAGATCATATCACAAAACAATATTGTGGGTGCCTTTACCTCATAGACTTGCCATAATGTCTAATTAGATAATTAATTATTATCAGAGATTTTAATAGTGCTGACTGAATCATCATCTTGCCTAAAACGACTAGAAAACTCCTGTTGGTTTTTATCACATCAAGGTCACCATTACCTGATTTAAAGCACATATGTGAGCAATTCTTTTCAGTAATAATTAAAGCCACGATGACCAACTGTTAAGCGATCTTTGCCAATCCTTCTCCATCATGTCCAGAGTGACGTATTTGTATTTTAAAGTCATTTTGACTATTTTCTACGGGAAGAGCTGCTTTTCCTGCTGCAACTTCATTGTGAACGTATGTCAAAATAATTCAAATGATAAAATGTTGACAAAATGTTGTCATCTGATGAATGGAAGCATGCTAGGACTATTTGGAAACCAAACACGATGACTCCCCCTCACCAAAAACATTGGTGAGGGGGACATTGACATTTAAAGACGTCATGAGAGCAACGTGCAAATGAGCTGCTGTAATGTGTGACAAAGTACTTGTGGGGATTATTCTGTAGCATCTTATCAATTATTAATGGGTTTATGAATGTTTTCGTAAGAAGGAATACAACATTTAAGTCAAAATCCATCTCACGCAGTATATTTGCCTTCCCTTGAGCTCTCTGGTGCCGCCCTGTGGAGGCTTTTAGTTTTATCCTGCTGAATGTCAATGTCTATTACAGACCGTGTACTTACCTGTTTATAAAAACAACTTATCTGTTATTGTTGTTATTTTGTCTTGTTTTGTTTTGGTGTTTTATTTGTGTTCTTTGTCATTATGGAATATATGCTGGATTTCATAAAACCCATCATATTACAAATTATTTGACTAGAGATCAGGAAAGTTATTATATAATTGTTTTCAGAGCAATATGATGCTAAACTTCTTTCTTCTGTCTTTCATCTAGAATTTGAATAAACTGCATTACATTAATACTGACTGGTATCATCTGATTCCTCTCCACTTGGATAGAGATGCTTTTTTCCACAGTAACGCATGTTATTTTGAATGCTTATAACCAACTGGATTCTTCACTGTCAGTGAAAAAAAAGAAAACAAACAAACCAACAAGCAAACAAACAATTATACCGGTCTATTCTGTACAGTTGATCATAACCAGAATCCTATAATACCATGTGATTACCATAGAACACAGCAACCCAGATCATTCGTAGACCATGATCCTGTGCCGCTTAACACTCCTGCATTTTGTTTGATTTTGTCAAACTGCAATTGACTCTGTCACATACTACATACTGCATTTAAATACTTGGAAACATTTATATGCTGAAATAAATTATCAAACAAGACAATCTTGCATTTGTGTATTACATTGTTTGCTGCTAAATCAATAGAAGGAGAATTTCATTCAGAGTCGTATCTGAGGGGGTTATGAGTTGTTATGTTTCATTGGTTTTATGGATCTTATAGATTTACATCCAACAAACGAGGCTGACAGAAGCATGGACCCAGGAAAACAAGAGAATGAAATGCTCAGGTTCTTATCTAAGCATTATAGAAGAAAAAGCCTTTTCTCTCGTGGGATTATGACTCGAGAAAAAATGCTTTGCACGGTGAAAAGGTTTTTCTAAGGTAATTTTTTTCTGAGTTACTTTTTTTTTCACCTGTGAAAACAGGCTGAAATGCACCACTACCCCATGTTCTAAATAGGACTAAAATAATTAACTACAAGTACGTTTAAATTTATCCATACACTCTAAACAGGGTACATGTACTGTTGGTAAATATATTATATATGTAACATTAGTCTTTAATTAAAAGAAATGTATTTTGATTTGCACTAAAACTCACTCACTTTTCCCCCTTTTACATCCGTCTGTCTGTACAGGTTTAACAAAGCCAGGCTGGCAGCTTCCACTCTTCATGTAGTCGAAGCGTAACACATCTTGACTCCATCTCTGTACTTAAGACATAGGAGACAGGAGATTGATATCATTTTTCTTATCTCACTTAGAGAAATGAAATAAGTTTTCCCCAAACTATTCTGCATTAAAGTGTGACAGTGAATTTATCTTGCTGGGAGCTGAGCTGAGTACAAATGAGGCAGCCTCTCCACTCAACTTTTTTTTTTTTTTTTTTTTTTTTTTTTTTTTAGAATTTAAGATTACTGTGTTAATATTTAGGCTGCGACGAAAAGAAATATGGAAAATATTCTGATGAATAATAATATTACAGTGTATGATCTCATCAGTTAATGGCTAGTTTAACACCTGGCAAAGGGACAGAAAAAGAAATGCCTTTTGGCTAACGCCAGCACATTTATGGTGATGTTGATCAATGTGTACTGCCCTTGTAATAAAAAATAAACTTAGAGTAAACAAGCTATAGTTAGCTTCAAGAGGAGGTTTTAAGTTAAGCCATGACTTCGGAAACAGCAGCTGAAACACACAATGTCAGCAAAAAAAGTGGAAATTTAAAGTGGACGGTACAGGGGCTCTGGCCCAGGAACACCGGTGCCTGAAGCTCCCAGTCTGTTAGCAGTTAGTGGCTAAAGTAGCTAATTGCTAATCTTAAAGCAACACTAGAAATCATTCAGCACCCCCCAATTTAAAGGTGCAATAGCACAGTTGCAAACATGGACACTTGTACAAGTGTGTTTGGTATGATTATATTACTTATGATCAAAAATGTGTGTATATTACTTATGATATTACTTACTAGTCCAACAACAAGAAGCCCAGCTCCACATATGTCTTTCGGCCATTTATTCCACAAAGTTCTCACCATGACTAATATTCAGTTCCAGATTTACTCTTGTCCAGTGGATGAACATCACTGCCTTTTCGTCCATAGAGGCTGCTAAGCCTGGTTACATATTCCACTTGCCCGGCTCCAGTTCTAGCACAAAATCAGCTCTGCTCCCTGTCAGCATTTGCTTGCACCTCGGGCCTGAACACCTCCTCTTCCTGGGGGTCTGAAACACTTGTTTACACTTAATACATACACTAACACTTCCTCGATGCACTGAACTCACAGTCTAAACAGCCCGGCTAACAAATTGAGCTAACATTAGCTAGCAACAGCAGCTATAGTTCATCAAGAAACTTTGTCAGAAACCAAGATTTGAGGCAGAGCAGCCAGAGGACATCTGACGAAAAGCAAAAAACGGGGCTGTGACCCTGTTTTGGTCCTCCATAACTTCAAACCCCACTGTGTTTAAGAAGCAGGGCATTTTGCCCATCAGACTTTATTAACTTGCTCATATTTGGTAATTTTCCTTGGTCTATGTGCTTCAAAATATGCTTCTAAATATGGAAATATGCTACGGGTTTACGACTGACAGTTTGCACAGGGTGTTTTATTTTGAAAATCGCCCATATTCTCTATTCCGTTTCTGTGTCTGACTTCCGGCCAGCTAAAGCTGCTCTGCACAAACAGAACAGCCACGTATTCTCCACGGAGCCGGGTGGAGAGACGATTCTGGGACACTTCTGAAATGGACTGCAGCGGGGCTGGTGGGGTTTGAAACATTGACTCAAATGGCCGCCATTAGCTCCAGCAGCCATGGCGCACACAGAGCAGGTTGCATCCATACCCGGAGGAATTTAGGAGTTAGGCTATGTCCATCATAAAAGGTGTCCTTGTACTTTGTGGCTGTGCTGTGCCTGGAGCAAATGACCAATTAAAGAACTCTGATGCTCTCACATTGGCTTGTCGCGTTGCTCACAGAGATTTCTTTTACCTAAATATTTGGCTTAATATCAACATCCAACACTGAAATTGTACAATGGTATAAAATGGACATGGTGGTGAGATTGTTTTTTCAGACGTCAAGGTGTCTGTAAAGAATTCATATGTCAGACAGTACTGACAGACATTGATAACTGCTGAAGAGTAGATTGCCTTTTTGCTTGAGCTTGGACCAGGGTGTGAAAATATACATTTTTTTTTTATATCAGTCAAACTGAACTGAGTGGTGTTGTGGCCTGACAGAAAGCAATGAAGACTATTTTATCATCATGGCACATCCACACAGGTATTTCTGGCTGATTCAACCCTCTTCTCAGTTTCAGGAAAGAAGAGTCAGAGCGATGTCATACATTATCGATACAAAACCAGGCACTGATCTGGAAAGCTGAATTGGAGTCAAACTCCACATATGTGCCATCAAACTCATAATTTTAATTTAGAATCTAATTGCACACCTGCTTTGTATTACTTGAGTACAGTTTGAAGCACATAATAATTAGCTATACTGTAGTATAAATAATTATAGTAGTTTTAGCATAGTATAGTATTTAGTATAGTATATTATTAGTAGTTAGAACGGCAGGAAGGACCATCGTGTACTGCACTATTTCTTGGCAAGGCAAAGTGACTTACTTGAGTCTCCACTGGCTGCATTAAGGTTACTGCTTCCAACCAATTAATAGTTTGGCACATAACACCCGGGAAAGCTTTTTGTTTTCACACTTTGATTTTTGTGCAGATGAAAATGAGATGTGACATGTTTATTAGTGAGTTTAAAGGTGATGTTTTATCACCCTGAGACAGAGCCAGGCTAGCAGTTTTCCCCTGTTTCCAGTCTTTATGCTAAGCTAAGCTAACCAGCTGCTACTACACTTTCATACTTATCATATAAACATGAGAGTGGCATGTAAATCACTTAACAATGATTTTACCTTAACAATAAAACTATGTACCAAACCTGTACAGTACATTTGCATTGCACAGGGGTATTTAATGTCTTATATACACTCGTGTGACACTTTTCTTGGTTCTCAGAATAATATTGCACATATCCTACCCCATTATGTCATATACTTTGTCACTGCTTTGTTTATTGTTTGTCCTAGTTTGCTCCACTACATTTTGTTCTACCTCTATTCTTATCTCACATTCTCATATACTGTATGAGAGAAGTTGCTGCGTGTTACATTTCTTTGCAGAGTCATAAGTAGAGTACACAGAAGAGCGAACAAAACCCTTTCACAGAATGAAAATATATCAAAGTGTGGATAAGAGGTTCATCTGCACAAAAAAACACCTACATTAACTCTGGTACTTCAGATCCTGCAGATTTAAGAGTTTTTATCCTTCAGTAGAGTTACCATCTGCTCGAGCACTGTGGCCTGTGAGTGCAGGCGCTGATTAATGCACAGAGACATGCAGTGTTGAGGCAGAAATGATGACTCTAAACAAGCAGATTGTGCCTGCTAAGTCATTAATATAGATGTCCTAAGGTCATGGCAGACTACCTCTACTCCTTAATGTGAGTCTCAAGGTGAAGAAACAAATGAAACATCAAACTCAAGTGTTGCATGATTGGATTGCAAACCCTCTGAAATAATCAATGCAAACAGATATGGCTGATTTGTTTTTCTGCTGTAATGTGTGCTCGCTCTCTCTGTCTCGCTCTCTCTATATATATATCTCTCTATATAAATATATATATCAGCTTGTTTTTCATATGTTTTTTTTTTTATTTATAATCATCACTAGAGGACAATCACAATAACCCCCAAACCTTAACCCTGCCCTTTCCCTTTTAAAACAGCAAAAAGAACAAGAACAAGCATTACAAAATCCATCCTAAGAAGAAAATCAACAGCTGGAAAGAAAAAAACAAAAACAAAAAAGAAACAAACAAAAAAATATATATAAGTACAAGACATCCAGGTCAAATCAATCCATCCCCATAGACTAAACTATCTATGAGATCTGACATCTCAAAAATATATTTATATACACACTCTGCTGTATTGTACTGTACAAAATGTGGCAACACTTGACACATTCCCTGTAGACATGCAAACACCTTACTGACACTGTAAAATTGTCCATCTTAGTACACTGATTTCCTTTAATATCCACTGCAGTTAATGACTCCTTTCTTGATATTAAGATAAATCTCTTGACCTCAAGAAAGCTCTTGAATCAGGTGGAGACACTGCAAAAAATCGTCTCCCTTTTTTTTTTTTTTTTTGGAGATTTCATCGCTTGTTTTAAGAAAACTAACAAGAAAACAAGATTAAATGACATATTAAGATGGAGAACTTTTGCAGTGTGGCCTGAAACTTAAATTACTGTATGGCCTTTATGCATTATCTTCACATATAATTCATAACCTATGCATGACCATACAGCTGACATAGTGTTCAGATACTAAATTGACTGCAGTGCTGTGTCTCGAGGACCTGAGTTGACATAGGTTAACATGACACTGCTAATGGATGACTACCACTGCCAGCAAGTAATATTACAGTATGTTTAACCTTATAAGGCATTGTACATGTCTACACAAAGACCCCTGTACAATAAAGTGTGACCTATAAAGACTGTTTTCATTTAGGGTGGGCGATGGCGAAGGGTTTCAGCAGGGAATAGCACTTATCCAGGAATGGCTCCACTGTGGTGAAGTTGCGTGACTAAACATTTTCGCATATGGCTGGAGCATTTCCTTGTGCAACAATACAACAACCAAAGGGAGAGGTGAGATTAAAAGTGTACATCGGTGTGTCTTTTCTTCCCAAGTGCTACCACAAAGGAGACTAACATGGCAAAATGAGTGAAGCCGAGAGGGGGAAAAAGAACCATGCACTTGGTAAGTGTGGATGACTACAGCCCAGAGAGCCTGCAAAAGATGGAGGCAGTCTTCCGTGCGCTTTGTCGAGAAACCGAGCGTCCCAAAACTGAAATGACTTTATGCTAGAGGGCAGTTCCCATCTCCAGTCCCGGCAAAGTGTCACTGTTGTGTCCTTCGGTTATCTTTTCAACACATTTATACACCAGTCAAACACTGGAGTGCTCACATACACACACACACACACACACACACACACACACACACACACACACACACACACACACACACGCACACAGGCACACACACACTTTAAGAGCATTGACAGCTCTGACTCAGTCTCCATGTCCGGTTAAACACTTGGTCCAAATGCGAAAGGCCTTGACGGATTTTAGCTAAATTCTTCAAGCTCTGCCAAAGGTCTGACCCTCAAAGCCTCCCACCTACTCCTCCTCCTCCTCTTCTTCTTCAGGCAGCGGTAGTAACTCCTCCTTCAGACACTCTCTGTAGAAGCTGGTCAGTGTGGCGTAGAGGTGCTGGCGACTCTGCTGAGACAGGAAATGGCCCTCATCTGGGTAGATCTGGTGGGTAAAGGGAAAGTAGATTAGTGGACAGAGTTTGTAGACATGCAGAGTCTGTACAAAAGCTTCCATTATACTTATCCCTTTGTGCCCGACTGAATCTGAATCATTAGGGTTGGTAAGGACTGTGGACTGTTGCTGTCTTCCACAGTATCTGTTCTGCTACTAGCTGCTCTATTATCTTTATAATGAGAACAGATAAAATGACTATGTATAATAGCGGTGACAAACCTACACATAGTTAACACCCGAATCTGCTCTCCTTAACTCAACAAAGTGTTTTAGTGTCTTTCAGCTCATTGTGTTGGTTTATGAGCGAGATGTTCAGTCTCATTGCTCTCACAGCATCATGTTCATCTTAAAAAGTCTAAAAAGGATACCTATTGAATATAGTGCAGCAGGAGTTGGCAGAGATGACAACAGAGCGAAAAGGACAGTGAATATTGGGCTAACATTTATCAGGTGACTAGAAGCACAGGTTAAGTGGTACTAGTAATTCTAATTGCAAATGCTGGGTCAAAAAACCCTAACATGAAACTTTGACTGTGGGCGTTTAGTTTTGTATATTACATTTATTTGTCCAGCTGGGATAGGCTCCAGCCCCACTGTGACCCTGATGATGATAAGCAGTTACAGATAATGGATGATGGATGGATGGATGGACATTTATTTGTAGGCTTATGCAGATGATGATATGCTATTTAGCCAAACACTGAGTGCTGTCTGAGAAATATGTCTTTATCAAACTGAAAAAAAAATGAATGCAGTTGTATCAGAAACTACAGGAAACTGGATTTAGCCAGGTCCATCAGTAATATTGTTGCAACCAAAAGGCATTCACTTTGAAGAATCCCATTTATTTTAAGGGCTGTACATGTTGGACATTCCTTACCAGTAAATTGGTCCAGAGGCTTTTAGTGTTTTCTTTTGCCTGTTTAATAATGTCATGAGAACAAACTTGCTTTGGCCTTCCTGAAATTGCATTGCAGCAAGACCCTCATATATGAACTGATCAGTTGCCAGATTTGATTTTATATATTGTTTTGAACCGTGTTGTCATTCAATGCCATATGATGTCAAACAAACGTAAAGTCTGTTTTCTATTGCGCTTTTGGGGCCCAATTTCCCAAATTTGGTCTTATTTCTTTCCTTCTGTTTTATTGAAGTTTTTATATTGAGGCTTTCGCAACTTTTTGCAACATACTCTATGGCAGATTTAGCTCTGATCTCATGGAGGCTTTGAGCTGTTTACTACATTTTGACACTTTTAAACATGTAATTTACATTCTTTTGTATGTGTTGCAATGACATTACACAGAATGATCACTGTTTTTTTTAAATACAGTATGAAGAATTTGCCTTGGCATTGTTGCCTCTGCAATACACACCTGCATTGAGTAGTTTGCTCCAACTTTCACAAGGTTCTTGACAAGCTCAGCAGTATGCTGAAAGTGGATGTTGGCTGGGAATAAAGAAATGAAACATGTCAGCAAGATTCAGCCTGAATCCTAACCGGGCAAAAAAAAAAAAAAAAAAAAAAAAAAAGACAATCAGATTCTGATAGGATGAAAAAACCTCAACAAATTCAACATGCATGATTCACCAGCAAATGTTTTATTCTGGAAACACCAGCATCCATTTAGATAACCCACTTCTCCTTTTTATCTTTTGATTAAAAACCATTTGCCTCATTAACTTCCAGGATGGCGTCCTTCTTTGTGCTCAGCAGTGATGCACCACAGATACAGTATTTTCATTCTGTCACAATCTTTTTTTTTTTTTTTTCTCTCTTACCATCTGCTGTGCCGTGTACCAGCATAAGTGTTTGCTCCCTAAGTGCTTGAACGTTCTGCAGCACGCTGGAAAACTGTGAGGAAATCAGAAATATTTGGAGAGATAATAGGTTGATATGCTAACCGGCATTGAGAAAAGCAATGAAAACACATGATGAAATGAGAAACACCGTGGTTAATTGCATTTTATCCTGATTAGACACGCAGACAGAGTCGTTCATTAGAGATATTCATGTGAGGAAGTATCTCCTATTGACATTATATTCTATGCTCTAAATATAACCATTAGAACCAATTGTGAGGAGAAAGATGTTAAATCAAATCTGCAGACAGGTGATGCAAAGCTGCAGAACACTGTAAGCTATGAATTACTTCTTCTTCGGTTGTTTACAGTGTGCTTGCAAAAAAACGGTTTTGTTCTCTCCCTCTACATCTTTCCTATCGCTGTAGAAAACACCTCTGATCGCTCAACATCTTGTCTGCGCAGGAGGCCTGAGAGAGCCAGGCAAACCCTTTTTGCAAGCGGCTTATAAAAAACCTCCGGCATGTGATCTGACACACCGGTGCTCACAGTTACCAAAGAGAGATGAGTGACAAAATCCTACAGAGCATGAAAAAACACAAGAAAAGGCAAAGCGTCGCTGCCTCTGACTTTGATAGCAGCATTCAGTAACTGTGGGAGCTTAACTGTAGGTGTGTCAGTGATGTTACGGCAAGCCACTTTCAAAGATCAACGGCAAACAAGTGAGGGGAGGTAGTAAACACGCACCTGATATCTGCTGTCATCCCGTAATGGCATGCCAAGGTATCTCTCAGAGAACGCTGATGCTGTGAAAATGAGAAGTGATAAATTCTTAACAGAGCCACCAGCGCACAGCGCTTCAGCTGCAGCTAAGTACCTAAACAAAGTGGAGTTCCTGTCATCATGAGACCAAATAACATGCTGTCAGTGAGGAGGAAATGACACCTTGTGCAGGTGAAAGGGTCCTCTTATGTGTCATCTTAAGACTGTAAAGGATGTTATTTACTTTGGTCTTTACGAGCAGAGGCTAAAGCAAAATTCTAACTCCACATAAACAGTTTTTTTTTTTTTTTTCATATTTGAATGTTGTACTTGTACTAGTCAGAAAGAGACAAAAGAGAAATCTTTGAACTTTTAATGAGATCTAAATTCAACGCCATGCAGTGAAGATTTCGCACTCACCGTAGAGTTTCCAGTCCGTCACCGGTGACATTGCACATGCGCACTTGAAGAGGCTGTCGGTAGACTTGAGCATCATTAATGTTACATACGCTCCGTAACCCTGAACACATGAAACATAAACATTCATGCAACTTCAATAGTTAAATCCTAAAACTGCAGAAATAACCTCAGATTCAGTCATTGGAGTTGCATTGGAGTACAGGCATTTTATATTTTAGAAGAACCTTTATATATCCATTTACTGAACATGGATTTTGCAGCATGTTTTATTCATATGACAAAAATTAAGTAGCAATATAGTCTAATTTACACTACTGCATCGGTGTGTGTTTGCATGTATGTGCTTGTAAGCCATTTGGCATGGCTGTACATGAGCGGGTGTAGTGATGTGTATACCAGTGTGTGGGCATTTGTTTTGTATTCGCTGAGATGTTTGTTTCGGGTATGTGTTTGCTTATTTGTCTGGATTATGACAGATGGACACATTTAGATTATGACATGTTGATTTAATTTGATTATGTCGCTGCTATGTTGTATGTATTGCCTACATATATAAATAAAAGTGCCATTAATTTTTACATCTAATTATAGACGAGAACATGGGCTCACCTTTCCAAACACTGCTATCCGTGTCCGATCAATATATGGAAATGTCATCATGTATCTGGAAAAGAAAACATGTGTTGTGTAAGCAAACGCATTCATATCTGGTTCAAAACAACAGGATGTTGCACGTTTGACCTGATGGATCCTGACAGCGACTAAAATTAGTTAGATTTCTGCTTTACTTTTATCTATCGATGTCATTACTTCGCTTCATATGGCGGCGAATGAGAGGAGAACTGCGAATCATCTGCTTGAAACAAACTGATTGCCAAGACTGTTGTGGTGGGGCTGTGACGTTTGATCGTATCCGTTTGCTAATTAATGCAAAGTAATGAGCAAGTGTAATTTAATGAGATAGATTTCAAATTAAGGTTGCTGTAATCTCTCTGACAACACACTGTGCGTTTGAGGTTAGCAGCAGCAGTTCAGTCGACATGAGCCTGTGGATTTACATCCTGACTTGTGTGTGAAAAAGAAGACATATTTATCAAATGACTCAGTCCTACTTACAGCAAGACCTTTGGATGACCTTTAAGAGCAGCTCTCAAGTGACTATGTGATTAATCATCATGAGTTTAACCTATATCTGCCCTTACTCTCATGCCAAACATCTGTTCATGTTCATTTGTAAAAATCCTTACAGTTCAGTACAATGCCTGTATGACTGACACATCTTTAAATCATCTGTGTGAACACTAAGGCCATTAACAAGTGAAAGTAACAACATAAAACCTGTGAAAAATAGGAAATTGGCTGACAATTGTCAGGAAATGAAACCAAAACTGGAGCAGGGAAAAAAAAGAACATTTTACTGCCAGTAGATGATTGACATCAGAGCAGCGAAAACATATAATAAAGGGAATTTAGTGCCACATTGACAAGTGCAGACAATGGGAAGAGATTGCAAGCAAAATCAATGCCAGCTTCATTCTCGTTGTATGCATCACCAGCAATAAAAACAAAACAAAACAAAACAAAAAAAAAACTGTAACTGTAACTTTCAATCAGAAGTTTGTCTGGAGATAACAGCTAAGAGGAAAGAGCAGCCATAGTTTCACTTTTAGGCTGCTTCAGATATTGTTCATTGTGCAAATCCTCCAAAACATGATGTTCAAAGTTCATTCTTGACCCAGGAAAAAACAAAAAAAACAATCTTACCTCAAGTAGCTGTTCTGGAGCTTTCGATCCATAACACATGATCTTCTAATAAATGGACCTTTAGGTCAGAATGTCTGTAGGTGAGTCCTCTCTGCTATGATTATGAAGCCATATGGGCCCCTAAGAAGCTGATTTTAAACCTCTGGAGCTCTCTGTAATGTTGTGTTATTTTGTCCAAAGGAAAATGATTAAGAACTTTTATTATAATTTTGAGAGTAAAAGTGAAGGATTTTGTAATTTTATCTTTTCTCAAAAACAGTTTTATTTGACTTTAATTAGACTAAAAAAGTCAGCGTGTGGCAGAAGCTCTTTAGGGGATTTGTCTATTCAAACAGATTTCATTAAATTTGTCAACTGAAAGTACAAAAATGTCCACGTAGAATAAATAGAATTTGACAACATACTCCACTGCTGCAATCTGGTCCTGAACATCAACAGTTCCCAGTCTCTGATGAACCTCGTGCAGGATCCTCTGACCCTGGAAGCCGCTCCCCCGGCCGTCCAGACGAGCCACGATGACGCTGTCTGAACTGACGAGCACAGAGTCCCAGCTGAGGAAGAAGCGGTCACTCACAGCCTGGCCACCAGGGGCGCTGTCACTGAACAAGAGCATAGGACATACCACATAAGAACAACTCAAATAAACTACTGGAGCTCAGGGCAATCAATGAGAAGTATTTTAGCGAAATTTTAAGTGTCAGTGAGGATTAGTCTTGTTTTTTTAGAAGATATGTTGTAATGTGAGGAGTTACTCCCTTTTGTTTTTCCCACCAAACCCCAATAAAGACAAAAACAAACATTGTATAAGTCTGTATTTCAGTAAATTCAGACTTCCACTTCCTACTGAGGACATACTGTAAATCTCGACAACTGGTCACTGAAGTTTTAGCAGGTGGATTAACACTCATTTAGTGTTTTTTATGGCAGCAAGACAGTGTATGTGGAAGTCATACGTACTGTTTGTCTTTATGATAATGAAGCAACATGTCACCCAGTGCAATAGTGTGATGTGTTTTTAATAGTTTGTGGACAGCACTGGAGCTCTATTACACTGGTTCAAACTCCAGCTCCTTCAATCTGCATATCGAAGTATCCTTGGGCAAGACACAACCCCAAATTGCTGCCAAAGGCTGTGCCATCGGTGTGTGAATGTAAATGAATGACTAGCTCCTGAACTGATGAGCAGTTGGCACCATGCGTGGCAGCCAATGCCATCAGCGTACGAATGTGTGTCTAAATGAGGTAATGAGATAGTGTAAAAGTGCCTTGAGTTGTCAGACTAGAAAAGCACTATGTAAGGCCACATTTAGGCACAATTCGGTGGCGTGGTGAAAAACACGGAGAGAGAGAGAGAGAGAAAGAGAGAGAGAGAATGACATAGACAATGCCTGTTTGTAGGCTTTGTTCTTTTCATGACATTTGTTTCCAATGAAAAAACAAAATAGAATATCATCAGCATTTAAATGTGTTACTGTGGCATCTAAAAACATATATTTTTTTGGTTTATTATGCCAATCACAGGGTGCATGTCTCGGGTTAGTCTGTATGCAAATGACTGATTACAACTGGGGACTATACCACACATTACATATGAATACATCTTCTGTATTGTTGCTTGGATAAAAGTGTCTATCAGAGATTGTATGCGGTATTTGTATGTGGAATGCGGTATGTGGATTCTGCAGTGTCGTACATACACCAGCAACAGTAGTCCATAGTGACGAGACTCAGAGAAGTCTAGTGGGTAGGAGATCTTCAAAGGTAAATCTGTAAAAAAAAAAATATATATATATGTATAGAATAAAAATAATTGTCTCAGCAATTCATCTGTGATTCACAGTAACAGTGTAGAAGTCCAATACTTTATTCTCACCGAAATGTTCCATCGGAACAGTTTTGAATTCAGTCCTCTGGATCCTTTTGTACTTCAAGGCAGCCTTCAGCAAAGAGTTGTTCTCAAGAATGTAGTAATCTGTAAGGATGAAGGAAATGTGTTGAAAGGATGAAAGAGAGCAAAAAATTGCTTCCAATAATCAAAGTGGTGCTGCATACAGATGATCCATTATAACATGAGGATTTTTCTTTCGAGCCACTGGTATAATGAAATGAGATGGAAAATATGTGTACGTCAAATGAGATCTGAGTCTTGCGGATCATTTCTGGCACTGTTTTTTTGGTAAATTTAAAGGGCTGAATACATTCCTGAATCCATCTCTTTGGGTGGTTAAGCGTTGCAAATAAAGGAAACAGCTCTAAATTATTATTAAGATTGTAATATACAATATTCAACCAAGGACATTAACAAAAGGTACATTTTTGAATAAAAAGGGATTTGTGAAACACCTCGTTGACAAAAAACAACAAAAGCTGGGTACAGTTTGTGATTTCAGAAAGGAAACAAAATAATTTGCCCCTGACCTTAATTCAATCCATAACAATTTGGTACCAACGCAAAAAAAAAAAAAAAAAAAAAAAAGTTTCAGTTTCTGAAAGGCATTTTGCACACAGCAGCTTGTTCATTCTGGCCTCAAAAAAACAAGAGAGCGCCGCTATTTTCTCCACATGTAATAAACAATGACTTTCTGGTGTGGCCATTTTTCCATTCATGCCATCTGAGAAACAGCTAAATGAAATGGAATTCATCCAGCATTTCTAATGGAAAACCAAAAATCAATAGACGTCTCATTATGAAACCGCCAGTGGCCTTGAGTTCCCAGCTGTGGATGGAGGGTCTATCCAAATAACCCTGGGCAAATTGCTTGCTTTTCTGCAGCACAGCTGTTAACTTTTTTTTGGGGGACGAAAAAAAGGCAGGCACGGATAACAAGAAAAAGCATGTGTGCATGGTAGATGTATGTGTGTGCTGAGAGTGAATGCAACGTGTGTCTGTATTGACGCCTGTAGGAAAGGAAGAAGTAAGAAAAAAAACTAGTAAAGGGAAGAAATCTAGATTTGTTAGACGAAAATCATGGAAACATAGACTTCTTTTTTTCTTTCATGCTGTGACAGCAGGACGATTTCAAAAAGGAAAACTCATCAAGCTCCATTCAGGTTTTGTCTTGACTATATTTCGAGAGACTTTGGTTTCAGTAACCCCAACAAGGTGATGACTAAATCAACTGTTTATACTTTAACACAGATAGCAAAAATGAGAGGTTTCATGTGCAGATAAGACTGAAAGAAATCCTTTCATCCCTTCATCTCCAGCAGGGTTGAGTATTGCAGTGATCACTTGTCTGGCCCCCATGACAGTGTTCATTTTGTTTGGATGAAGATGAAAAGTAAATAAAGAGTAACCTTTGAAACTAAAACAGCATTACAATTTTCATCAAAGAATAACAACTAAACGATAATGTGAAAAATTGACAAATAGACAAAATGAGCTGTGGAATCATACAGTGTGTACTTCTGACTGGTAAATCAGGAGCCTCTCATATTTATATTATATTATTTTTGGGTTTGCAGACCCATTGAAAATGATACAAAAAGCAGCAACAAAATAGCTCAAACAAACCGCAGACCTACCATTCTGACTTAGCTAACAGTAAGCTAACATGACGTTGACAAGGGCAGTCTAAGTGTATTATTTTCTGTCTGCTGTCTTTCATGCTTATAGGAAGGAACTTAATAAACAACAAACAAACAAAAAAGGTTTTCTTCCATCAAAGTCATCCTAGATGTTGTAAAGGAATATTGCTCCAATTTACCTGGACCAAGGAAAGGTGAAAAGCGTTGTTATTCCCAAACATGGTGTTTGGGAATAACAGCGCTTTTTTACTGAAGAGAGTGACTTTATATTATTGCAGAGCGGAGTGACATGAGTGCTGTGTGAAGCGCTTTAGTCTGGTATCAACAAGTAAACATGACAGTTTTCAACCGTTACGTGATTGATGAGAACGACCTGTAACCATGGTAACCGTACATATCAAAGATGATGACAGCTGCAGCTCCACTGCGATCAGAAGAGAAGCTCCTATACAAGTAAACATGCTTTGTGGTGTTTGTGTGTGTAACAAGGTATCTTCCGACATGTTTTTGTAATATGAAAAAATACATTTAACATGTAATAATTTAACTCATTTCCCCAAATCTCTACGATAGAGGTGTGCAAAGTTAACGTAAATCATAAAGCCATAACAGCCACATTTATGGGAAATACACAGTTGCTGAAATAAACTGAAATTATCACCACACACCTGCCATTCACAAAAGACTAAACAGAGTCCTTACTTGAATTATTGAGGCTGTGTAAGATCACAGTTGGTGCTCCAGAACCTAAAAAGGAAGGAAGAAGGCTAGTGAGTGTAATTTAAACACGATCCTGTTACTGTGTAATCCAAACTGAAGGATGATGTTGCTATGCGTAGATATTAAATAACAATTTTACAAATTTGTAAACCAAAATGATTACACTGTAAATGGCACACAGCATTGTAAATGGCTTTTTTTTTTTTGTATGGCAGGTTGCTCCCTGATTTTCCTTTTTTGCTTGCCACCTTTCCTGCCTTACCTGCATCATTTAGGGTTTAAAGGTCACTCACATTCCCTCCCTAATAGCCTCCAACTGTCAAATTAAGTCAGTTCTTTTCAATGTCCTTTTGCAATACACTTTGTTAGAGGTTAATAGGATGGCAGGTTTGCACAATGGCTCAGCTGTGGCTGAATCGCTCCCACGGCAGCTGCAAAACACATTCGGGCACAGCCACATTCTTCCTGCTCTATTTTCTTTCAACTAAAACACAAACCGTAGCTCTTACTTTATTTCCTCTCCTGGACTTTCTGTTGGTGGGCTGTGTTAGCTTTGACCTTTGCATTACTTTCTACACTTGCCGGTGTCACACAGAGAAATGGTTTCATTATGTGCTTGTACCTGCTTGAAAACACTAAACCAATCAGAAGAATTTTATGAGTAGAATTAAAAGGCTCGTGTTGCACCTGATGAAATCAAGTGTCAGGACACACTTGTCAGGGTTATGTGAACTTGGCCCTCTGAGGACAGCAAGCTTTCTCCATTATTTTTATTGCTTGTGGGAAAGGGAACAGTGTTATTGTCCAATAAATCACCATGCTGAAGCCCACATGCCTTTGAGCATGAAGCACTCTGATCTGCTCAAAATAAATTGAAAACACAAAAAAAGTATAAAGAGTTACTCTCTATTAAATAAGCTACTCATTGCCCAATAAAGCTACATAAAAGTAATTATACAAAATCGTGTGGCTAATTATTTTAATTGAATGCCTCTCATTTGGAACTGATGAGAAATGAATTTAAAACTGAATAGTTGGAGGGTGACAGATTACAACAGGAAACCCTGACATGTGCCAATTGAATAAATTTGGCACATAAAACACAGGATGAACTACAAAGAATGTTTGTATCTGGTACCTTCAACCACCTAAAGTTTTGTTCTCAGACAACCTCAGGGAAAAGCATAAGTGTAACCTCTATATTACAAATTAGAATTCATATTCTTCTTGTGCACACACACACACGCAAAAGTATTTTCTGGAAAGAAGTAACCACCGATCCTGTAAGTCAGCTTTAATTTACAATGAACTGACAATGTAATTATATTATTACTGTATGATCCAAAACAAGTTGGAAAAGATAATAACTGTCACAACTCTGGCCAGCTCCTAGTATTCATTCTGCTCTGTTTTTCCCGTCACATAACCCTCCTGTCATTACAGATCAATCGCTCCATCCTGCGCTGCAGTAACTCCTTTTCCTGCCATTCCATCACTTGACCATCCCAACCACCTGCTCATCTCTTCCCCATCTACCTCATTAGACTTCCTGCATAAAAAAAAGAATATATATTAAAGAAGGAAGAATATAGATAGATTACTTAAGTTAACTTACATTTTCCTACACTGAAAGTAAGCCGGTGTCCAGCCTCCTGGATTTGACCCATCTATTCACCCCTCTTCATCCTTTCTCACTCTTTATACTTTGTCAAAAGCATATTTAACCATAGTTTTAACCAGAAATTTTAGTTACACAAACGCCTCAGGTGTCATGCTAGAGGGGTTGTAAACTCTCATATATGGCCACTGGCAAGCCATTTGGCCATCTGACTTTGTTAGCTCGTTGTAGCAGTTATTACAAAGCTAACATGGGTCCCTGTACAGTTACTCTGCTGAGGGATGTTTAGGTGAAGTCCTGTAGGTAATAACATGCTTCACATGCTGGCTAAGTCATACTCACTTTTAAACATTCCATTAACAGTTTTATAAAATCATTCTTGTAATAATCATACCCCACCCTTATATTCCATTTCACTTGGAAATATGTTTCATTATGAAAGATGAAGATGCTACTTGACTACAAATGTTAGAGCAGACAAGTGCTTTAAATTAGGATATTAGATGGCCTACCTTTACAGTGCAGGATAATGTGCTGGTTTGTGGGGCTGATGTCAGCATCGAAGTACGTACAGTGAGCTTTATTTAGCTCGCATGTCAAACACCGTCGTGGGAACAGACCCACAGTTTTAACACTGAGGAGAGAAGATGATAAATGAGGAACATGCAAGACAAGGAACACACATCCTTCTGAGTAAACGATATCCATAAAGGGTAATGCCAGCATTACTTTTGGCTACTAAAACCTCCCTGAACATCAATAAAACATATCCAGATAAAAAGTGTTAACAACAACTTAAGAAAAAAACTGTAGTTTATTCCTCTCAGCTAGTCAAAGAAGCTGAGCAATGTAGAGCTGAAATGATTAGATGATTGGTCGATTTTTTTAGGCAAAAATGCTAAACATGCCCCGGTTCCAGCATTTTTCTGGCAGTTAGTTAGACAGAAAAAAAGTAACCGGTAATCAAGAAAATAATTGGCAGATAAATTAATGATGAAAAATGATCATTAGCTGCAGCCCGAGAGCAGTATTTAAGGAACTGTGTTCCTGAGCATGCTCAGACGTCTGCATGACTGAAGACAATCCAGTTACCAAATTATTTCAAAATAATCTCTGCTGGCTGTGTTTTGGAGATCTCTAGCACAGGGGAGGAATAAACTATAGCATGCACTGGATACACAGACAATACTTGATAAATTCAGTGTAGATAATTCTAAAACCAAATTACAACAGCTGCATCCTTTAATGTGCATATATTCAGTATCGACACAGGTGACATTTTTAGAAAAAAATAAAGAACTGAACTGGAGTGAAAACTCTAATAATAATATCAGGTTAATCAAAGTGTCTCACGAAGATCTTGCAATGACAAACATTAATTAACAAACTTTGTAACTGCATATGTTAAGCACTTTATGAACAATAGCTGCCAGCAGCGAGTACTGTATAATTACTGAGTGCAACAAAAACCTGAAAAGTTGCCGTCCTCGCGGTGAGCCCTCTGTGCTGAGAAAATAACTGTGAAGAGAAAACAAAGACAATGAAAGTAAAAAAAAAACAAAACAAAACAAAACAAATTCAAATCGGACATCTAATTATCAAACTATACTCTTTTGTGTACAGCATAAGTCCAGTGTCTCAAATGTGACAGTAGACAGACCATGATGCTAATTAAAACGCACAAAAATAAATATCTCTCGTGCAACATGTTGGATGTTTTTAAGTATACCTAAAACTCCTTAGACTTACAGGTTGTCAGTGTTCTCATCATAGGCAATGATCCTGGTCACCTCCCAGTTCCCTGATGTTAGATGTCGGACTTCATTTTGATCTGCTCTGAACTGAGAGAACCAGAAGAAGATGAGTTATAAATGATTTGTTTGAACTCGGTAAGCTCACATCTCAGTTGTATGTTGTTTATTTGAAACTGTAGATACCAGAAAAACAACATCATCAATCACTGACCATCAATGACTGACCTATGTGTTCATAAAAAGAAGGTCTTGTAGTCATGTGAACTATTCGCTACTTCAGGCTGCAACCTAAGTTACACACGGCATATTATTTGTTAACTAAAATCCAAATCTCAATCTAAATTGATTTGGTGACAATGACGTGGATGGATATTGTTGTTAAATACTGTCAAATGATATATATACTGTTTGTCAACTGTATGCAGTGTTATTGACTTCATCTGTATAGCAAAATGTTAGCTTTCTGCCTTCTATGAGCTGGACTAGAAATACCTCCCATTGCCAAGTTGTATCAAAGGCATGGTAATGATTGTTGCAGGCATTGACCAAACCATGAGGTGTTGCCAATGAAAGAGTTGCAGCTTGTGAAAAAAAAATCTGATTTGCAAAACAAATGAAAATACATATTACTGGTCTTCATTTGTTTCTTTGGCAAGTCAACCACGGTATAAGCACTATAATGCCTCCTGAGGTGTCCATTATCAGGAATTAATGGACTAAGGAGACGCTGGAACTGTCAACCCTGGGATTATCTCTTGTTTGTCAAAGGTAGAGTGGAAGTGGGATTACTGTATTATAATGCTGCAAAGACTCTTAAAGTGTCTTCGGGCTAAAGTGAAGCAAGTTAGAGACACAAAGTCGGTACAGGCCATACAAGTTAATGTAATGAGTGAGAATGTTTGAGCAAAATATATACCAATTCAGAGGCCGTAAATGTCCAGCAAAAAGAGTTAAAAGATGTCTAAGCTGCTACACAAAACACACACACACACACACACACACACACATTGATTGTTGCTATGGTGAGTGGTGGCAAAAAACCCCACATCATTAGGTAAGAGCCATGGTAAATGTTTGATCAAATCACAAGTGGCACCAGAGGTTTGTTTCTTGTTGGAACTTGTTGGTGACGTAATTATTCATTTGTGGGTGAATAAACAACCAAAAACCAAAAAAGTTGCATTTTTAGAGTGATGGAGAGTCCTGCTCAGAGTGAAGCTTCTTTGTTGGTTGTGGATGTTTTTGCACAAAGTGTCATGGTTTTTTTGTTTGTCTGTCAGTCCTGCAGTCCTATTTGTATTCTGTTAAAGTTCCTCAGTCCCGTGTTTTGTCTTTGTGCTTATCCCCATGTTGCTCCTGTTCCTGGTCTTTCTCCTTACTTCTGGATTCTGTTTTTTTGGACTTCTGTTTATTGGACTTTTCCTGGATTTATGGATTTTGTTTGCTTTTGCCTGGCCTTTTGCGATTTTTTTTCTTATCCATCTCTGTAAGTAAGTTATTTAAGTTACCTTTTTGTTCACCTTTAAGTCTGCATTTGTGTCCTCTCCTTGAACCAAACTGTAACACAAGGTACATTTTCAAAGCTTGGCATTAGGGGACCTTCCTTCCTCTGCTGGTGTTGTCTCAAAGTCCGATTCCCCATCCATTTTAGTTTGCCTTTATTTAACCTGAAACCCAACCAAAGCCCTGAACCAAGTCCCCGATGCCTGCAGCACTGCCAGGAGTGAGAATAACTAGAGGTGTTGCTCTCTCTCAATGCCTGCCTCGACTTTCTCCTTTTTAATAGTTTCTGGTTTCTCACTTAAGGTTGTTTGATGATGAAACACAACATTTTTATCAAGCTGCTTGCACACCAAGTGTACCTGTGTGTTCACTTCAATGAATTAGTCCATGTGATTTTAGTGTACAGTAGAACTGGGACAACTATTGGACCAAAACAACTAGAGATTTGGAGAAACAACTGGTGAACGTATATGTCAAATGTAGTTGTATGTATGTATAGTATTGATTATGACCATCTTATTCATTGTCATTTTATTGTCTATCTCATGCATTCATTTTAACCTATTGCATATTTGATTCATGGTGCATTGACTGATGTAATTTTAGAAATGTTCCACTTTGACTTGACAGTTGATTATTCATTATATTTTAATAATGATCTGGTGACTTGTCCAGGTTGTGCCCCACCACTCATTAGTTGTGGTCAGTGTTTTATGTTTAAATATGAAGACTGTTGGTACGGTATATTAGTATTTTCTTAATTTTGTACATGCTCACTCAGTGATTACTTCATCCAAAAACTGATATTTCATGAACTTTATTACAGAGGTAAGTGATCCCATAATTGGAACAAAATCTGAGGAAACTCGGTGGTACATAAACAGCAGGGAAACTATCCATGGCTCACCAAATATGTGCTCAAATAACCCTGTTCATCGACAGCATTACAAGCAACTCCTGCATTTCCTTGGATATGGGGATGACACTAAAGTGTCTGTGTAATGGAAACAAGCTCTTTTTATTACATTTTGTTCCTATAGAGTTGGGGAGGAGAGTATCATAAATCAGTTGGACGGAGTTTCCTGATTATGGCAACACTTCAATTAACGGTTCAACAACAGCATAATAAATAACGACTGCTGAAAGTAATTTCCTTAACTTTTGGTTAAACTGTTTGAGAGCATGCACTCGGCTGCACAAAACAGCTCTGTTAAAGCTGTGACCATGCAAAATATCCAAAATATCCATGCAAAAGGATTTTGTGAGATTGCTTGGTTATGAACACTGTGGCTGGACCTTCACCTGTGTGGTGAACATGGCAATGTGATGAAACTCTCCACGTCCTCCTTGCTTAACCGGGACAGTCAGGAAGAATCTGCTGCCATCTTTGGAGAATACTGGTTCTTGGTTCTGCAGGAAGCAAAGATGCATCAACTCAACCTTGCTTAATCAATCAACACATTCCTATTTAAGGCTGGGTGTAAACGTCAGACAAAAATCAGATTTTCCCATTTTTAGTTGTTGTTATGAAAGGGTATGAATTTGTGATTGCATTTGTCTTGTTCTTGGAGACTTTCAGTATGTTTTCCCTTGATGTCAACAGCATGAACAAGTGGATAACAATGACGGTGAGTGATGTGCAAAGGACCTCTACAGTTAAACCACTTTTTCAGCCTCAAAATCTACAATATTTTGAACAATCTTTTCAATAAATAGCTGTAAGTAACTGTTGAGATGCTGAGTGAGGCTGGTTAGAATGATGCACATAGAAAACAATCCACCATTTCATCTGAAACTCTGAGACAAAAGTAACAAAGTACATGCATGCAAGTGATGTATTTAATGGGGCGCTGAGTTTTCCTCATGCGGCCTGTTCTCACTCCCAAGTCATCAAATATAGCAGTAGCCCTATGCCTCTAACTATGACGCTGTAGGTACCTCTCTTGTGTCATTTATTGGACGGGCAATTCGGTGTAATGTTTTCCTGTGTTTTACAATATGTACGTATTTTAACCCCAAATAAGTAGATTTTGTGCCTAAGCTTAACCAAACTGTAACTGTTTAAAATGTGAAATATTTCTCAGCAAGGTTTATTTTGGAAGTCTAACCGGACATTACATATTTATTGATGCTAACTTGACTGTAGAGCCGTGCCCATGCTAAACTGATGCTAAAGTGGTACTTGACATTTGAAGTGTTGAGCCACTGACCAAGCTGTTTTTTTTTGATGAGCTGGGCCTGCGAAGGTGTTTATTCATTATGGGGAGTACAACTCAACCTGTGAAAACAACTCTTTAATGTGTTTCTAAAGTCACAGAAAATAATGCCTATGATGTTATAGTAATGCCATCGGGATTACCCTGGATTCTATAGATGGTAGTGCAGTCTTTCTGTTTTAAATTTAAATACCTGGCAGGGAGATTTGTTAGTAACATTATGGCAATTGTAGGATCCAATGTTTTGGGAACTTAGCGGCTAAAAGTCAGAATATCTCAACATCTGGTCATTGTTAATGAAAGTGCAATATTAAATCCCTGCAATGCCTCTTTAATACATTCCAGGGATACTGTATTTCAATTTTCCACTACTTTTTAGTTCAACTCCTTTACATTTGACACACTAATATTTCAGGTTTTACTTGATTTGCCTCTATAGTTACTACTACCACTTTACAAATTAACATTTGAATAATTATGATATCATTATTGTAAATTACAAAACAAGTTCCAACTAATAAAAATTATATAACAATGAGGGCCAAGTTGCCTACATAAAAAGTATTTTTATTTTTTAATATTTAAAATATATTTTATGTATAAGACTGCTTCTTTTATTCAAGTAAGGCATTTGAAACAGCACTGATTTTGGATATTCTCATTAAATATTTGAATTCCAGCCAGATTCCTGCTGCGTATTGAGGGCAGTACTTGACTGAGTGGTTTACATTTGACAAGTGTAAATTCACAAAACCCACACTAGATAAATATCCCACTCAATAGCACAAATACATTCGACTCTCAGACGGAGAGAGTTTACTCAGAATGAGTATTTGGCATTTCCAAGAAAGTGCGGAGGTCTTATGAGACTGTTAGCAAAGGCTCTCTGTCTGCACTGACACAACCTCATAGTCAGTAAATTAGCATCGTGCAGATTACTGCCTTAACAAAGACAAGTATCTCTGCATGAGACTGTCAAGAGTGTCAATGATCAAATCCTGCAAGAAAAGTTGCTCATCTGCCTCCATCTCTGCGTAGAAAATGTCAGTGGTGAGTAGACATGAACTTTTCTTTGGAAAAAAAATAAAAAAAATAAATAGAGCCACGTCCGAACTAAGTGAAATACAAATATGAATAATGTTTTCACCACATGCGTATGATACAGTGTTATATTTTGCCCTTGCTTGCTGCCTGGTTATTGAATGTTCATGGACACGGCAAGGAAATAGATTCACAATCAAATAAATAAGTTCTTTTTTTTTTTTTTTTTTTGCTGCTACATGCTACTCATACTGTGTTTGTGTCATCAGGTGAAGAATTTCAGGGGATGAGGTGGAAAATAGGTGAAATTGTCCTTCATGTCACATAATTTGAAAGATACTTGGATTCAGATGATTGACATCAAGTGAAATTACAGCTGTGGAGCACATAATGACAAAAATTACGGACACTGACACATGGAAGGGAGAGCACTATACCTGCTTGGAAAGCCAGAGCTCAGAGCTTTCTTCATGTCTCTGAAAAAGACGTCAAGGCAGAATGTCAGGTTAATGTCGTTACAGTCAGTTTTCTCTTCATATTGTGGTTTTAAAATAGCTAGCAACAAAGTGATATTGTAGTGTAATCTGTCGAATAAGACTTCAGTGGCATATTTTCCAGACAGAATCATCTGTCATATAATGGACCCCTTATTTTGTCGTTTATTTTAACATGCCACTGGGGGGACACCATTCCCACTCTGAGCCCTCATTTCAAACCAATATGCATGAGCATGAGCCAGAGTTTTGGCAGCGGAAGCTGGGCGCTGTGTCCAGGCCTGAGCTAAGCTGCCTCTTGGCTGGGTGGCATGTTTGTTCGTGCAAATCACACCAAATCAGTGACTACAGAACTGGAAAGCGGCCTGTAGAGTCCCACAGTTCAACTGCAGGAAAGTTTTCCTCAAACCAAAAACGTATTAGCTGAACAGAGGCAGATAGGGATTCTTGGTTAACTGCCGTCACTGGCCTAGGATGGCCCAGAGCCAAACTCATTTTTGCTCATGGGCTACATACAGCCAAATCTGATCTCAAGTGGGCTGGACAGTGAAACCATTACATAACAATATATATATAAACAACAACTCCAACGATATTGGAACCCAAACCTTCTTCAGGGGTGCTGGACTATTGGTGACCCCTGATCACTTTGATGAAATGCCTATGTCTGTGTAACTAGGAAGGATATGCATAAAGACAAATTTTAATTGCCTTGTGCACAGTGACAATAAAGTAATCTTCTTCTTCTTCCAAGCTGGGAATATGCTAGAACTAATTAGTCACAATAGTTCCTCCATCCAGCTTTCTTTCTGTACCATTTACTCCCATCTGGCACTTTGTTCTTGGAGTTCTACTTTATTCCATTCAGTTATCAAACTGGGAAAAGAAACTTTCCAAACTAGTTAACAGTCAATTAGTTTAAATGCTGCTGTAACTGGGCCTTTAAATTGTGTGAGATCTAATGAATCTTGAAGCTACTGTAGCTACCATCTGATTTGTAAAACATTTTGTTGTGTTATATGTTTGGAGAAGTTCATTAAAAACTGGATATCTCCTTTCAAATAATAATTAAATATTAAATACATATTCAAGTGCGATGACTTTGCAGCCATGCTGTTAGCTTTGTTGACACTTGACGTTTTTTGTCAAGAGTCTGTCTGACATTCCTGATATCACGACTTTTTTTTTGGCCTTTATTTGACAGAGACAGCTTGAAGAGTGACAGGAATGTGGGGAGAGAGATGGGGAATAACATGCGGGACAGAGCCACAGGTCGGATTCGAACCCTTGCTGCGGCAGGGTTCGGGGAGCCTTTGTACATGGGGCAGTTGCTCTACCAACTGAGCTGAACGACACCCCGATATCACGACTTTTAATTACAAGTCAGAAGCTGACATGAACTGCACTCCTCGTAATAACATTTTGCAGGGTATTACGTCAGCATTATGAAACAAAGGCATTTTAGATGTATTTCACTTTTCCATGGATGGATGCATGATACATTTGTCATGTTTGAAAACTTTTGTATCTCATCCAGAATTTAAAATAGTTCTATGCGCATAATGTGTGTCTGTTGAAAAGGTTAATACGTCTCACGGAAGTACTCAAGGCACCTGCTCTCTTTTCTAACATGAATAATAGATGCCACCATTTTTGTCATTCTCACTTAAAACCTCTTCAACTCAAAACAACAAAAGCAGATAGAAACCACTTAGTGGAAATAAAGAGCAAAATAATTTAAAATGACAAGTGCTCGTGAAAAAAAAAATATGAAGAAAACAAGGGCAAGGAATAAACAGAAGCCTGAAGGGTTACCTTGGAAATCAAATCAGGAATAATAGCTCAAGAACTATTAGGTTTAATCAAATATACACTTTCCAAAGAGCACTACCCTACAGTTTGACAAGCACTTCTTAATCTTAAATAAATACGGAGCATTTTATTGCATTGCACTCGTTGTAAAATATTATTTTTTCTTCATATGTATTTAACTTACAATAGATTTCCAGAATAGATGATTCTTGTACATTTCATCTCGCTTTATGTTTATGTCAAAGGTCTCTTTTTTTCTACCCAAGGACACACTCTCTCTCTACCTCTCTATCACGCATACGCACACATACACACCGTGACACAAGCTCCAGTGGTGGTGTCACACACGGTCAGGATGGAGATGTTCTGGGCCCGGTTCAGCCACCTGACAGATGTCTTGGTCTTGCTGATCCACTTCACCATGGTCACATAATGTTCCCTGTGAAAAGCATTATAATTACAGGTTCCGTAATTCTTTGCACACTGTCAGGGTTGATGGATTGATATTCTATAAAAGGAAATCTAACTGGCAGATTCACATGAAATGATTGTATATTTTGCACAGATTAGATATGAAGGTTATCATGAAAGGATTATGTAACCTCGACACGCCACTTCCATGAGCAGTTCGTAATGAGTCAAGGTTAATTTCCCAACTTCTTGGTCCTTATAACAGCTAAAAATACTAAAACTGCTTTTCTCTTGTCAAGTCTCTTCTATCATGGCGCTATAGTACAAGAGATTACTTTTGGACTTATAGACTTTTTGTGCACAGTGAACCTAATTTCTATGTTAGGACTTTCACAGGGAGAGTGGTCCAACACTCAGTCCAGCACAATAAAATAATATTTAGTTGGTAAAGTAATGCAAGGAATAGGAAGACATCTCTGAAAGCACAGTAGATTTAAATAAATAAAGTCACAAGCAATTCATTAACCGCAATAATATTGAGTTCTGGCATACAATGATGCAATCTCGTAAAATCTGATGGTTATAATGAGGTCTCTAAAATATGCTTGAATGAGGTGCAGCTGCATTTATTGTGAAATTATACTGAAATATATTGTTTTGCCTCATGAGTCTAATGCAGGCTGGGATTTGTTGGCCATAGTTTGCCCTTCTGTTGCTTAACTATCTTTACTGGAAGTAAAAGTTACAGCTACTGTAGCTGCAATGCAGGGGCACAGCAAGCTGCAGTGTACAATACTTCCCAATTAAAGGTGCAGAGTGTCGAGTGAAAAAAAAAAAAAAAAAAAATCCTCTAAAGTTTAAAATGTCAAAACTATCCCTTTAAGTGCACAGCAGCTGATGCAAAAGTTTGACAAACAAAATGCAGCTTTTCTCACCGGAGTTTGAGTGTCTCTGGAGGCATGAGCTCCAGTGTGTGCGTTGGTCCGTAAAGATTGACAACGTAGAGCTTCACTGCTGGGTTGGATTGGCCAGCCTGCATGCAGAACAGTCCAGACTTTAGACAAAACAAAACTGTCATCATTGCAGTGTGTTTTATTTTCCATACTGGATGGTGTTGCACAAAGTTCTGCAGAATGATTGGGAATGAATAATTCATTTTGAGCCTTGCTTTAAAAGTCCCTTTAAACTATTTAAAATGCATACACGGACAATAATGCCTGTGTTGTTATGCAGAAATTATTAGGGTATTAGTTCTGTCTGACAAACCAAACAGCATACATGAAAAAAGACTGCTGATTAAATATGATGCAGTGGGGAAAAAAAAGACTTCACTGAAACAATTGTAAACTACAACTGTAAACAGCGTTTGCAGTTGTTTAAAACATGCTGCAAGGCACAACAACTCAATTTAAGCACAATTTTATTTTAAACTAAACATCAACATTTTATACATACCTTAAAGCCTTGATATAATATAATTGGCTATAGAGACCAAAATTGTTTTTTGTACCAGGCTGTAAACATACTGTAGTCAATGTATGGAGATTGAATTGTTTTGTAGCCAACTTTAAGTGGATGTTCAGGGAACTGCAGTTTTGACACTTTGCAACGGTGCTTTAACATAGTTTAACATAAAGAATGGAGGAAGCGGGAAACAGCTTACTTGGCTTGGTAAAAAAAAAAAAAAAAAACCCTTTCAATAAATCTAAAACTCACTAATGAAGATTATGTACCCCACACACACAGAAATACACAGAAATAAATGTTACGATCACAATTTGGCCTATAGCCAGGCTCTGTCTGAGAGGTGTTTAATGTATGACTCATCATCATTATCATTATCATCATCGCTGATCCTCTCAGGAGTGTTTTCCCCACTTCAGCTTGGTACGGTGAAGCTCTCTGATAATAGGGCTGGAGGCAGAGGGAGCAGACTGACTCAGTGAACTACCAACGTCTTTCAAACTCCTCCCAGGGGAGCACAATGCACTGTAGGCAGGTTAGGAGTCAGCCTCAGGTGGCCACAACGCCTGCTTCTGCTGTCTCGTCTGGTGGCACCAGGCTGAGGCAGCGGCAAAGAGCAGACGGCACAAAGCTTGCTCAAGGTGGTTGAATGAAAAAGGGAAATGAAGAGCAGGTGCACTGCAGTGTGTGATTGTTGCCACCTGATTGGACAGTAAGTGCAAAGACCTGCCTTGGGGTGCCTGAGCAAAGCCTTGTTATGATAAACCAAAAGTGAAACAATAGGCTTGACAGAATGATATTGACCTCCTCATCTCACTCTTGAAAACAAAGCAAACAAGCATCCAGTACGTCCCAAAAATGAAAACTGATATCTTGTTTTGCATATTTACCTGGGTAATGTTTACGTGATCTAACATAACATTTACCTTGGGGTATGGGTATTGCTTTCCTTTGGGATATGTCATGCCGGTGAAACGGGGTAAAGCCATGTTGGGCACCAGAGTGTCATTAAGGATCAGGAAGGCCAACCTCTCTCCATCAGGTGACCACCAGTGTGCCACATGGGTCTGCAGGATCTCCTCTGTTTGGAAAGAGACACAGAATAAGTTATATTTTTGAAAATCAATTTAAGGATGAAAAGATATTTACCATCTTTTAACACAAAATACCTCAACATATGATCTTCCAGCAGGCGCTGTATTGACACTCGAATCTCTTTGACATTGAATGTAAGTGATCATAAATCTTTAATTGTATTACAATATATTTCGTTTCATAAAACAAACAGCACAATGTAATCCTTAATAATAATATAATAATACTACACAAACACACTCTTCAAATACAGATGGGTCCAGAAGTGGAAAAAAAAAAAGAGGCATTTAATGAAAATGTTGGGGTCAACCATCATTGATTGCTACATTATTATATTTCACAAATATAATCAGGGATAAAAGGAAAAAAAAGAGGAGAAAACAGCGGTAAAGTCATTGCGGTCGCATGTCTTTTTATAAGATTTACATAATTATCTTTTCTCCTGAGGGATGAGTGCATGCAGTGTGTGTTTACTCAGAGCACATAAAACAACTCCTCACACCCAGTAGGGCGATATCTGCACTAGAACAAACATTCTAAATATTTCATCTCTGTCATTAATAAGGTAATGTTTCTCAACACCGGCATTTTCAATTTAATGAGACAGTCTGTCAAGGCTTTGATTTCGGTGCATTCTCAATGTTTAAAAGCCACCGTGGCAATGCAGTATGTCAACACATCATTATCTGACATCAAGCTCCTGTTTGTCATTGAGTGTCAGGCATGGTCTCTGTAAAGAGTCACCAGGAAAAGTTTTAAACTGCATGCTTTGGCTTTCGTCCTCAAACTGAGTAAAAACAGTGTGAGAACAAGCTGATATGTACCTTCATAGAGCCAGTCAGCAATCCCATTGAAGATGACCCCTTCCTTTCCTGAGGACGTTAGCCTGAGGGAGTTGCTTTTAACGTCTGACTGGTAGTAGATATTATTTTCAAATATGTAGATCTGCGGAGACAAAGCACATACAGTCACAACTTTAGAAATGCTGCAAGATTTCAGAGTGCAAGATTTTGTAATTTTAGCACGCGTCCACTGGATTAATAATCATTATAAGACATATATACAGTATCTGCTCAAGCATCCAAACTATTCTTTTAGGTTTATAGGTTGGTACTGTAAGCCATCAAGTGATTAACTCTAATGTACTGTAACTGTGTGGAACATGTTACTCTTCCTCAGGCCTGAGGATTGTGGTTTTGGGATTTAATTCAAAAAGAGGAAAGTGTCAGTTCCATGAATATAAAAACCTTTTTCATTGGACATTCTGAGCCTTAATAATGTCAGGAATAGAAAGGAAGCATTCTTTTTCTTACTTCTACTTGGGGGATAATGATGGTGAAGATTTGCAATGATGTTCTGAACAGTAGGGAGACCTTTAACACCATGGATTCAATGAATTACACTGTGGGTTACAACAAGTCAACAAACATTTTAGTAAAAAAGTAATTTGAATTAGTTATCAGCAGGTGTGAAATGTACCCATGGAGGTCGAGACAACCATCACTGAATTACTGTTACTGAAGAAAACTTAAAAACGTGATGATTCTCAGGCAAGTTTAAAGTTATAAGAAGTGTCTTTTTTTCCCACTTCTATCTTCATATGAAGCTGTTTTTAACAATACTAAAATATCTTCTGCACCAGCAGCACTATCCACCACATGAAGAATGCTAGCTACATTTCCATGTAGAAGAAAACAATGCTGAACTTAGCTGACACATCTCACAAAGTCCAAAACCAACTTGTCAAACAAATACCACAGAGTCCATCTCTCAACATTGCACAAGTTTGTCTCAGTTAGAAACAGAATCTTTCTTTGGCCTTTCCAAAGAACCAGACGTCTGTGGCCTTCTGTCATCTTACATAAAAATTAATTAGCAGAGGGCCTCTCTGCACTGACATAACCTCACTGACTGTCGGCAGGGCCTGAAAGGCATTAAGATATCATCGGCCCAGAAAGCAGGCTGTGCATGTGCTAAAAGAGACACTATTATTATTATTTAACAGCAGACTCTACAAGTTCTGTTCTTAAATGGGAAGGCTCATTACTGCAACTGTGAAGTTAGTATAATCAGCCATTTAAGGTTTTAAGTTTTTTTTTTTTTTTATGTTTCCATTACAAATATGTTTCATTGCATCTATATGGCATTAAGTTAAACAGTAATAAGACCAAATTACCTTTTGTTTTGTCAATGGAAAATAGTTCTATACTAAATATTTATTGTTTACATTTAAGAGGCCCTCATTGACATCAGTACCCTGTGGTTTTTACTAAAACAAAAGGTTTTTTGGTATTAAAATGGCTGTATCTTACAGAAATACACACTCTAAGCACCAAATAGTGTACAAAGTTAACAGCATTTAGCAGCTAAAGAACCAGATATTTCCCCCAGGATTTGGTGGAAAACCAAGAAAGAGCTACAAGGAAAGTGAACACTGGTCTTAGATTCGTCAGGTGGACAGAAACACAACTTGAATCTGAATCTGAATCTTGAATTGCTCTGTGTCTGTTGGGTGTATAAATGGGCAAAAAGTATGAAAGAAAAACTTAAAACAACTGACACTATCCTTTGTAGTCATGTCCTCAGCACTTCTAATAAAGTTGTACTGTTAATGGTGTGAAAAGGAGATTGCTTAAGAGTTCCCAAATATGGATCAATAACAGCATCAGTGTCTAACTACATGTTACTGTAAATACAATTGGGATAATGAACAGAATATTTACCATAACTGAAATTACAATTTACATTGAGGCAGACCTCTCCAATGAGGCAGGTTTCAGGTTTGAAAATCTTAACCCTTAATTGCCCAATTTCCATTCAAAAATGCATCTGCTTCTCATGACTCACAGACATAAAACACATATTTTTTTAGTCAGTGTGACTAAGTGCACTTTCAAAAGTCACTCATGACATGCCATTATCTCCATCATAATTTAATTAAATACATCTGTATAATAGTCACAGAAAAAAAAGACACATCTATTCACATCATTATCAGTATCGGCAAACTTTTAGTGGGGTCAATTTGCCAAAATGGCAACAAATGTAGCCTGAAAAAGAGGCTCTAGCTGTGGCACAATGTAACTTGATGAATCCTTGGCAACATTATAATAATTCACATGTTTGCAAGGGGCCATCCAAACTGGACAAAAGTGATTAGCTAGTCAGCTAGTCCTGTTTAATGCTGCTATGGCTGATTCATATTCTAAATTTAATGTTCTGGCATCTTCCTATTAAGAATATTAAAAATCCCAAAGAATTGCTATGAGGCTCACTTACACACTCTTTCACCAAACACTCTTCTCAAGTCATTGTTTCCAAAGATGCACTTCAGTCAAATGATGCTGCGTATGCTACTTGAGAGCGAGAAAGCCTTCACACCAGTCTTGCTCTCACCTCTTTATCACCATAATGACTTCTTAATGGAGTCGTGTTTGATTTATGCTCAAAAATTGCACGCTGAAATTTGCATATATGGACAAAGCAGCTCTACTGTGCCTTAGCCTGTTAGCTGTGGAGAAAAAAAAGTCTCCCCATCTGTTTGGTGCAGATAAATAAAAAAAGGTATTATGGGAAAATTAGCATCTAATTAGATTCCCTCAAATATTGAACATAAGTACGTTGTGAGTAGAGCGGACAAATTTGAATTAGAAGTGCATGGCCTAAAAATTATTTTTGTTGGGTTCTCACAGTTTAAATACAGAAACACACCCTATGAAATATTGAACATTATTTTTCTGTAGAAATCCTGACTTCATATAAAGACCGTTGTGATGCTGAATGTGGTTTTCATTACAGTAACTCATCTTCTTGATATAAGCCCTGCCTTTACTTTAACTCAATTACTATAACATTCACTAATGCTAAAATGCAATAACGCTAATGCAGGCAATGTAAGGCAGTGCTGAAAGGCAGCAGGATGTTCTCACCAGTTGTTGTCCTTGGACACCCCAGGCAGCATACTGCAGAACTGAGTTCACCACCTCAGGAGGGTCCAGCTCCCAAACCTCCCTGAAAATAAAGACAAAAGGCAATGTTATCACTAACATCTAGTGGAGGTGGTCATGGGCCACATGCTGAAGGCCCACTGTTTATCACAAAGCGTCCTAAAATAAGCTGCCATGTAAAGTTTCAATCCTCTCTGTTTAATAGTGGGAGTCCTGCCTGTTGCTCTGTGACTGGCAAGATGTGAGCATTCCACTGTGTATGGGATCAGCACCTTGGACAGGGACTGTGACACTTTGTCCAGTTTAAGATCCATCTGCAAAGCAGCAGCATGCCACAGACTGTAGGCTGATCTACTGATAGTCTACAACCTTAATCATAACATTATGAATTAGTACTGAAGTGACAGGCATAAGATGTGTGCATGTCTAAATGGCAGCTAGAGGTTTATTTTGAGAGCTGTTGTTCAGACTACTCTTTCTTAGTGCTGCGGCTGAAGGAGAATATGTTTGATGGAGCAAACATACTATTTTTTCTTCCAGTTTTGAGATAAACAAATGTTCTGTATTGAAAATACTGTACTGTACTCATTTTTAAGTCTAAATTTGGTGAAATCTGAAGACACAAACACAAAACATAAAACATATTTTTTGTAATGATCAGAGATAATGATCTCATCGTTACATCAACTAAAAATGTCTATAAATTCACACAGAAATAGTAAATAGTAAATGAGATGTTCCTTCAAACACTAGAACTTGAGAATCACCACATTTCAAAATTTTCTTCAAGTAATCCAATAATAGCTGTCTGTACATACATGGATACGCTGCAAACAACTGCTAAAAGCTAAATCGGCATATCTTTAATGATGCTAATTTAGTGTAGCATGTCACAGTGTACCATCAACAGATATGGGACAATGGCAGTGCCACCCACATTTACTTGTGCTTAGCCTTTATTTACAGTGTCTGTGTAGTACCTGGAGGGTAAGAACAGTTATGTTTTTCCCTGATGACAGGTGGGCTTTTTTTTCCCCCCACCAGACAGTTTGCCTCACAGCAACTGCCAAGGGGAATAAAAACACTTACCGTGTGTGAATATTGTAGATACTGTAGGAGGCCATGTAGGAGTGGCGGTAAACCTGGAGCAAAATAAAGACAGAGAGAAGCAGATTAAAAGATGACTGTCTGAAATATTAACGAGAGAAGCAGCAGTGCCACAGATAATGACATCAGGACAGAAAAATGAAAAGGAAGAAGGCGTCAAACAAAACAGACTGCTGGCTGTTCCCACTGATAGAATCTGTAGACAATGCAATTTGCATGGGTGACAGCTGTGGGACGAGACATTTTAATTCCATCTGAGAAACCCATCATCGCAGAGTGGCTCTGTGTTGAAAGCCCGGGAGAAACGGAGAGAGACAGAGGGAGTGAGAGAGAGAAAGAGAGAGAGAGAGAGACATTCAAAGTGACAGAGGGGTGCATGTAAAGCTGTCTGAACCCCCCACTGGAGAAGCTGCGGCTGACATGATAATAGACCTCTGACCGTGGCTGGTGATCCGGCCCAGAAACAGGCCATATTTTTGCATTTCATCATGAAAATGATTCATATGTATTCAGCTCTGATACAAAGCAGAGGGATCTCTTACAAGAGACAACGATGTTATACTACATTGTACTGCTAATGTAAAAACTCAGAGATACACTTGGGTATACAATAATGGGTGTACGCTGGGATGTAATTGTATTACCATTATCAAAGTAACTTAAATTGTGTCACAAGGGTTAATTTTCTAGTTTACACATTTTCTAACTTTCTAGTTTGAGTAATTTTCACACAGTCTATGACACTACAAGAGTTGCACACTGCTCTTGTACTGGTACTGGACATTGATGAGCTGCAGAATAATTCATATCAATGTCTTGAATTTAGTGGCATCTAGCATTTAGCTTGTCTATTCTGGGCTACTGTAAAACCATGGTGGTTCAAGATGGCAGACACCCTACAACAGACTCAGAATCTGACTCAGTCGAAGTGATCTATGACTACAGACATTTCCATTGACAAATCTTGGTCCCTCCGCTATACAGATTTGGCATTAATATATATTTATAGATATTAGTTCAGATTGAACAACCTCTTCCAAACAAACTCAGAGAATATATACAGTATATATTATATATTGGCCAGGTTAAAATAACAAGGTTGAAATAGTGCTTCTTACACTGTTAAAGTTGGACACAGTAAATAGTGTCTAAAGCATCATCATATGCTGCTGCACCAAGGAGCCTTGTCTTTAAAAAAACAGTGTATTTTTCCATTAGGTTTTGCTGTGAAATATGGATGTAGATTATAAAATGTGCAGAAGTTGAAGGGAGGTGTAGACATCAATGATGAGAGAGGCATAGATTGATGAATGACTAAAGCCAACATAAGTGATGTCCCAAGCTGGGACAGAAGTTGATCTCACCGTGATGACAAATGCTTGCTATCCCTACAGTAAACTGTGTATGGACTGGGTGTCAATGAAGTAGGGACAGGCAAAAATATTCAAATACATTGCCCTGGGTAAAATTGGAATTTCTACGGTTGGAAGATGTATTTTTGTGTACTAGCTTTGTTGAAATGCTATCTATGAAAGAGGAAGAATGTTGAAAGCTGATATATAATATATAAAACTGATCTCAGACTGCAATAGCAAGGCAGGTGTAACTTACCCAGCCACATGAACAGAGTAAACAGTCCAAAGAAACAGCTTTTTATTTTACTGAGGCTGTTCCGGCAAGAAATATAGCACCCCAATGGCACAAGTGAGAGTTTTAAATGTTCCCTAGTACATTGTTGTACCCCGGAGGGATGAGCCAGAGGCTACAAGTGCTCTGCATTATCTTGGAAGGTGTTGTCCAAGATGGAGTTAATTTTGGACCATTCCTTCAGGCTGTCCAATCCAGTCCAACAGAGGATAACACTTCATGATTTTCCCCCCTTTTTCATTCTGAAAGTGTGTTATGCCTGCTGGCAGCTTGACGCTGCCTCCCCAGCACACAACGGCAAGAACATGACTTGACTTCCTCAATAACTTGCAGGACTTGGTTACTGCAATCCATCTTGAGAAAACAGAACATTTTTATCAAACTTATTTTCCACTATGGCTTAAATTCATTGTGTAAAGTACCAAAACCACAGGTACATTTCATCATGTTCTTTTCAATACATAGTGCATAACTGAGGTTAGTGGATACCTGTTACTAAAAACAACATAAAGGAGAGAGCCCAAAGGGTTCATAAGGATTTGCAGCAAAATGTTATTAATGGGAATTCTTAATACTTTTTGCTGTAGATACTGTACAGGTGAAAGACAATGTGAGTGATTAGCTAATATAACTATAGAAGCAAAATATGTTTTAGATATTTTTCTCTTTATTTCTTTCTTTTTTATTTCCTTGCCACTGTCACCAAATGCTTGCTCATGGTGGGAATTGTTGGATCTCTGTAAATCATACTATAAAGAGTTCGATCTGCACCTGCTCTATATGGAAAGTCACAGTCATGAGGTAACTTCTGCTAATGATGATTTGGCTCTATATAAATAAAAGTGAATTCATTTTGCTGTGTATGTCATGTGTAAATGTAATATGCAGCTGTGTGCTATCACTATATCATCTTGAAAGGTCATAATCTATCTGTGTTGTGTTCACGGCTTCTTCCTGCTGCCACCAGGAGGCTAAATAATCAAGTTATTGCAAGTGTTATAGCAGTATGCTGCACCTCCCCTTGGTCCCCTGGTGAAATATTACAGATTATGCCAGGTTTATGTCCATGTGTAAATGGTATCTAACCCCTACAGAGAAGAGAGTATATCACCTTTTTTCTCCAAAGTACACATCTAAGAAACTAAGCAGATGTTAATGGGGCTTATGGCACTTACAAAGACATTATACAAAGACTACAATAAGGCTTTGGATTCCAGCCTAAGCACCCATGAACGGCCCATAACAATAAGCTGGAACATCAATAATACAGACTTGTTCATAGTGAAAGTAAATTAGTGTTCAGAGAGAGGAGGATTCACCGAACTCCAAGTGACTCATATCGACTTCATGTAGAGTGTAACATCTCAGCGCATACTGATTGCACGGCAATCGACACAGGGGTTAAGTATGCTTGATATAAATTTTGTGAGTGTTATTAGTAATATCTCTCTGTGTTGAGGAGAACTATGCCTGAAATTATAAATGATTCTCCAAGGTGCACTGACACATTTCTCAAACTCTAACACACTGAAACTTCCTAATTTCCTGCTATGAAATAGAAAACTCCTCCACAGGTCCCAAATGAGCCATCAAAAGAACTTCCAGCAATACTCCATTAAATGAGGTGTAGAGCTCCCATAGGTATGGTGACCTTTGTTGCTGGCTCGATGATAAAACAAAAAAAAAGGTTGTGACATTTTCAATACTCAACTACAGCAGTAGCTGTGAAGATGAATTTATTGTCCAGACCCAAAGGCACAAGTGCAAATAAAACAAAAAGCTCTTAATATTACAAGGTTGATCTTTGAAAAGGCACATATTGACCACATCTGACAATATGGCTACTAGGATTGTTTAACTTCATTTAAAATAACCAAAACGTGGGTCATTTTACATTGGGTATATTTGCATTTTAATCTTTCCTTATTCTTATCATTGTTTCTTTCTGTCCTTTGGATTTTATTTAAAGAGGTTAATTAAATGCCTGTGCTTTTGTTACAGCCATGGGGTCATTGACAAGTCAATTTTTAGACACTTGACTGGCTTTAATCTGTCAAGTTGGTGACATTTCTCGGGTTTATGGGAAATCATACATTTATTATGAATGATGGCAAACAAAATCCACAGCTTGCTATCTGTTCCTCATTTCAGCCAAATATGATATGCGATAATATGAGACTTGAATAGGAAATCACAATATCACATTTTAAATAGCTGAAAATCAAAATCACAACGCATTGCCAGTATAGTGGTTATATGTGTTATTAGAAATATCATCCACAGCACAACTGAAAGTTCTGGTTTCACTTTAACAACAGTTTTACGGTATGTCGTCTCCCAAGAGAGACTGTATGACATGAAATAACGTGAGTAACTCAAAGAGGAAAAAAAAAACACACCACAGTCACTTAAGGAGAGCCTTGGGAATGTCACCACAGAAGAAGTGTAACTGAGTCTCCCCCTTCCACTGCCTGGCATCAGCCCACTTATGAGCAAAGAGAAAATCAATAACTTAGTGGGGGAAGCTCCCTGGATGGGTCTTTAGAATCAGAATCAGGTTTATTGCCAAATAGGTTTTCACATAAAATAATTTGCCTTGGTGTTTTGGTACATAACAAACACCTACAGTGGAAAACATGTTGGACCAAATGGCTGTAAATAATAACAATTATTTGGATAAGATGTATGCATCTGACACTTTAAAGCACATTGAACCGTCTGGTTGCCATGACAATGTTACCCCTACTCACACACTCACTTACTTTTGCACCTTTGCATTTGTGACACTGCACTAGCTTTCCATTATAACAGGCCCATTTAAAAAAAACAAAAAAAAACAAAAAAAAAAACACACACCATTAGTCTGATTCTAGGAACAGCAATATTTCACCATGTTCCAGGATTGAACTCAAAGATCAACACTTGAGACTTCAAAAGGCTGAAACTGCTTCACCCTCAGCTTTGATTTGGAAAAACTCCACGGACAGAAATAAACAAAGTTCAAAGATGTTCTCTAACTGTTAGAGGATATCTTGGGCAGTTCTTGCCCAATTTTGATGAGAGTTGCGTTTTGACACCCAAACTAAATCTTACACTAATTGGCTACAGTAATCGAAAAGAACTATAGTTTATAACAACTTGGCTTTTATTTTTGTAGCTCTGGCCAATACATCTAATCGCTATGGTAAAACTGTGCTTAATGCAATAACTACTGAAATCTAAATGTGGTGAGATCATTAAAAATAGTCCCAGAGGGGCAAGAAACACATCATTCAGAATTGTCCTGAAAAAAACCCTTGCCCTACCTTTTGCACACTCAGTTCTAACTAATCTCTAATTAATCCAGTTGGTTCTATCACAACCTTTCTGATTGCCCTAATTACTTGCGTGTTTTTACCCTGCTGGATTAATCTGTAGTAATATTTCAGCTTTGCAATATATTATAAGTCTTTTAAGGACCAGTCTGTAAGATTTAGTCGCATTCAGTGTTGTAGTTGCAGATTGTAATCCTCTCGTTTCACCCGCTCTTTATTGGGAAGTAGAAACTACTGTGGTCATGAAACACATGAAAAACCAGAAGGAAGCTATCTAGAGCCAGTGTTTGGTTTGTCCATTCTGGGCTACTGTAGAAACAGAGCATTTGTAGATATATTCATACTCGTAGGCTCATTCTAAGGTAACAAAAATATAAGCACTCTTGTTTTCAGGTGATTATACACTAATAAAATATAGTTAGGGATATTATATTAATTAATTAAACACTGGTGAGGTTTTAAGACACATAAAAATGGGGCAACTATGGTGGTGATATCTTGATGTCCTCTCATCTAAAACCAAGTTCAAACTTTTACCTAAGTTGCAACTTTCTGTCTCCATGCCACTGTTAGGTTAGCTGCAAGTGATAAGCCAACTCAGAAGTAGAAATGACTTTCTGTAAGTTGGCAAGGTACATTGTGTGACTTATATCTTTCAACGGTGCTCTGACACTCAAATTGTCAGAGGTAGTATATAATGATAGACGATGTTATATAAGTAATGATAAACAGTGCTATACAAGTAAATATAGACAATGCTATTAAAGCAATAATATATGAAAAATGCATTTCTGGTGATATTAGACCACAAAATCTGCTGGAAACCTCATAAAATATGTACAAGCACTTGATAAGTCGATAAGAAGTGTTGCAGTATGGAAAAAAAACTACACATGTTCTGGATCATAAAGCATGGCACACTCTATTGTTCACTTCTGACTTTTTTTATTTGATGAATGAGGTATAAGCTAACACCACAGGAACCCTTCAACCATATATATATATATATATATATATATATATATATATATATATATAGTTCTCCCTGTACTCCGACTACTCCCACAGTCCAAAGACATGCAGGTTACTAACTGTCTGTAGGTGTGAATGTGTAAGCTTCATTTGTTTCTATGTGTCAGCTCTGTGATGAACTGGGGACTTGTTCAGGGTATACCCCGCCTCTCACCCAGTGTTAGCTGGTATTGGCTCCAGCCCTCTGTGACCCTGATAAGGATAAGCGGTTATGGAAGATGGATGGATGGAGTCTTGATTTACAGCATTTTCAGATAAAATAACATGGGGAAATGTCTGTTTTAAATCCCAGATGATTCATGGTACCCCATCACATTAATACAAAATCCTCTAAATCACATATTCAAATTAGGCTGTTCTGCTTATTGAGTTGCATTTCCTGCCTGAGACATTTAAGGGATAGTTACTTCTGTATAAATAATCTCTGACAGATACATCTCTATCATCTCAATATATTCTGTCATATTGCCCAGGTTTATATACAGTTGCTCAGTGCTTTAGTTCTTTGTGATTTTGGATTTAGTCTGCTGTGTTGCAAAAATTTTGTTAATATTAATCTTGTAATATTCTGTATGCATTTACATTACAGAGTCAACAACAAACATGTCCAACAGCATCCAGAGGCTTTTACACAGTAGTCACAGAAAGAACACAGGTATTATATCAACAAGATCACAAAGGCATACTGTTTGTGGGCATGATTGGAGAAATGTTGGCATATAATAATCAGTATCAGATTCACTGTGGTAGCCAACATTCAGACAGACTCTGATATCTTGTTTTGGGACAGAGGTGTTGTTTTTCCACCATAAAATTATACATCAGTGGGATATTTTTCTAAAACACAGGTGGGCTCAACTGAGAAACAAGAGATAGTTTCTCTCTTGTCTTTTGTCTTTGTTGTCAGCATTACAGTACGTGTGACTCAACACTCCCATCCACTACTTAGTGTTTTATCTTAGGCTGGAGGTGTTACCCTGGAATATAAACGCATCCCATATGAATATGGATTAAATTTGTTTCAAGTTTTGTAAATCCATCAGTATCATTCAGAAAACTCTGAAGATGAAGCTGTAGAAAAAAGGGGCCTTTTAACTTGTGCACTGACAGTCAGAAACAAACAGAAATCTTGCACCAGTTTAGCAGAAAAATACAGAATGAATGCAAGCATACAATCCATTTATGCCTTGACATGCAAAGAAGGGAGGCTGTCACTTGGAATCAGTGGGAAGTCAACTTCAAACCCACACACTTTTCTGATGTTATAGCTTAAACCTAATAATTTTCCTTTCTTTTTTTTCTTTTCATCTTAAATGGGAAAGGAACAGGAAATATACACATCAAGGGAGAGAGAACGTAATGAATGTCTATATTGTCTATATTATAATGCAGTTACATATGACTCAAACCACTAGTCCACTAGTAAAATGGCATATAAAATGCCATATAAAATACATGAGAAAAGTCACTTGGCTGCGAGGATTTGCAGTGACAAGAACATTACAAGATGTCTACAAGACTTAAAAACACAAGCCTGTTGTCAGCAGTGACAAACAAGAATCCCAGAGATTAGGAGCTTTTATCAAGCTTAATCACTCCCACATACAGATGTAGACAGATAACTGTATGTAATCCCACAGATAGGTGAAAAAGCACTAGAAGAGCTTTCTCTAACACCTTGTAATGGGATACTCCTTCACTCACGTCAGGCCAGATACATATGGCCAGCTATAACCAGTTAAAAACATCATATGTTATAAACCCCAAGAACAAAAACTGTGGTCGAGAGAACAACCTCTCAGTTCAAAGCCTGCATTAGATCAAAGTATGTGGTTTTCAGAAGACTTGTTCTTTTCTCCGTTTATAACAGATCCAGCTCGCTCTGTTATTCTTTTCATCATTTATTACAGGTTATGATTAACTGCACGCACAGACTTCATGTTACAGTTCATAGATCAAAGCCTGGGATGCACAGCAAACAAGTATTAAAACCCTGCTTCAGGTCCAAACAAAAAACAAAAACAGAAAAAAAAACTTCTAATGAAAATGACTTTAGTGTGCTAATAATACTAAGGGAAAGCATACTGTATTCAGATGTAATACAAAATCCTGTAATGCACAATGATAGGATGATAGGCCACAACCTTCATGTCCCGACCCCCATTACAGCGCTGTGCGAATGTGTTTTGGCACCTGACTGACAAAAGGATTCATGCTTATATAGTAAACACTTATCTGATGTCATTCACAGCAATAGCAAAGATGATACAGACAGATTTCCAAACAAACTAAACTACAGGAGAAAGGCTTTATGACGGGGGTTATTTAGCAATAAGTAAGTAATGAGATAAAATGATGAAATGAAATGAGGTTTCAAATTAGAGGCATTGCTTATTTACACAGCCGGCAATTACAGAGAAACATTGTCATTCATTTAAAGTTGTATATGTGTCCACCTGATGAACGTAAATCCAACACGCTCTTTTAGCTCAGTTTTTGGTCTCCATCAACTTCTTAAGAAAATGATGCTCCACTATGTTCACCAGCTAGTCTCTAACTGTCTCTGTCTGCTGTTCGGTGTTTTGAGCTGCCCACTGTGGCTGAAAATGACAGTATGAGAGGTGAGAGTGAGACAAATCAATAAAATTGTGGGCCAGACAGCTAAACAACGAGCTGAAACTTGTTATAAAGCTCTGTAAAGCCAATGGGAGCAGCAGATTTCAGTAACACTTCTCTGTAGGTTCATACAAGTGATCCCTTACACATTGTTTTCAAGGTCATTTATTGCATTGTTGTTATGAAACTTGATGAAGAAAATATATCCCGACATAGAAAAATTGAAGCAAAGTAGCGTCCATCTGGGCCCAACCTGTAACCAATCCTGGGCTGGTCCCTTGATCAAGGTCATACACACTGGGGGCAGTGTAGACTTGCTAACTGAGTAAGCAAACAACGTCTAGGAATCTTCCCAACCCCATTTTTTAGGCCTTGAATGTTCCTCACATACCAAATGTGTATTCTTGCCCTCTTGTCCATCTGGCTCCAACTTCCAAACCTCATATAAGTGTCTACCCTTTGTCACCTACCCCCTCCTTTCCCTCTACCCTTGTTGCCCAATCTTTTCCCTTACCTTCCCCACCATTTACATATTGTGTAACCATGACTGTTTTCTGTATAAATGAGTTTTTCTTCAATTGCTCCTGGTCAACTCACTGGCTCAGATACCCCCTGTGACCGTCAGTTCACCAGTGTGCTGGCATGCTTCTTAATAAACACACCACCACAGCAAACATCTCAAGTGGACTTGATGATTTCTTTGACAAACTACACAACATTATTGGTGCTTTAAAAGGTCCAATGAATAAAAAGTGAATAAAATACATCTTTGGTGTTTTCATTTATTGTATGATCACATGAAAATTTGAATTATTCTGTTTTTGTTGCCTTTTAAAATGAGCCTTTTGTATCTACTGATGCAATGGGTCATTTTCCACAAAGTGCTCCATGTTGAAGCACTGTGTTTCTACTGTAGTCCAGAACAGACAGACTAAACATCGGCTCTAGATAGGGCCTTTCCCATTTGTCGCATGTTTTGTAGCTACCGAAGGGTGACGCTGGTCCCTAAGGGTTTGAGAAAGATTGCAGTTTTATCACACATCCTGTCTCATGCTTCAAACCAGCAATGACTATTCCAATATAGAATGCTTTAACCTTAAGCCAGTGCTTTGAGTTGCCTAAACCTAACCAAGTGCTAATCATATTTTAGTTCCCAGGAGCAGGTATTGCAGGGAACATTCGTTCAGTCTAAATATATTCTCATCATTGTGTTGATTAAAAAATGTAATCAGGCCAACATTATTTATCCTACAAATTGTATTTGCCACTGAAAATTAGTTTCATATGAACTGAATATTCTGGAGACGGGGCTGTACACTGAAAGATGTTCTTGTGGAGTACTAAAATAAATAGAAGTAAATGACTTTCTGGAATTAAGAAAAACATGAAGCGCAGCATTAATTCAAGCTGAGCACTGAAGTAGTCTAAAATGAATGTTTGAGGTTTCTATTTTTCTAGCTTTCCTTATCACAGCTCGTCTTTGGGAACTACATGAAAAAGTGAAGCCTTTTACACCAAACTAACTCTATAACTACTTGGTAAAGTTTTTTGACACACATGTCTTTGACTGAGATGCGTTCACCAATCTGAAAAAAATAGTCTTCTTATTAGGTTATTTATAGGTATATGTAAATTTAAGGTGTTTAAAACACACCCAGTCTTCTAGACACATAGCAGGGTGAACTGCCCTCACTGCCTGATGCTTTGAGTTGTATTTCTCTCACTGCTTAATGTGAAAAGCTTAAAGACTCATCTGATTTCACTAGGACTGTGCTGTGTGACAGTCTGTAATTTTACAGAAAGTGGATATAAAGAACCCCGGGTATCTGCCACTGCTGAATGAAAAAGTCTAATGCTGGCTTATTCAAGGTTATTCCAATTTGTATGTATAACCTTTGTTCTCACAGCACTGACGTCTAATTTATGCAACCGCTGAGAAATAAAAATCAATTCTTATATTTTATGTCCTCCAGTGATCTCTCACATCCTTGCCATGCCAGATCTTCCTCGTTGATTGAGAACTGCCTCCCCAAATAACCTTGACTTAGCTCAAACCATTGTCTGTCCCAGATGGGAAGTAGTAAATATGGTGCTTGCATGCAATCTAGAGTTTAAACAGCCTCATTATGTCAAAACAAAGTGTATTCCATGCATCAATAATAGAGTCCTATAAAGGAGTATAACATATATATTAAATACTATGGGTAAACTCTCAAATCCTGCATAGCAGACCACTAATTAAATGACAGCAACAAGGCTACGCATATGCACTCACTATCCTTGCTTCTCTGTCAGTTTTCACCAAATATCTCATAGCCAGAGGGCTTTTGTCCATGTGTTGCGTTGCTCTCGAGGGATTAAACATTCAGCACATATTTGCCTTCATTTGTATCTCTAAGCCTTAGTCATAAATAAGATACACACTGTTGTCAGACATTTTCACTGCCGTCAGCAGCGTCCACACAGGCTGAACTGAAACATCAATTATATACAGACAACATGAACATCTCACTCCTCACAGGTGTAATCAGAAAAGTCGATCGTCTGTGCATATTAATAGCTGATTTAATAAAGACAAAACTGTAGAAAGAGAGACCTGTTTTCAACATTAGTCACAGAGCTAAAATTAAAATGAAACACCTTGAACTGTTGTATATTCATAAATCTTCATTTATTAATGTTCTTTATGCTGTTCTCAAAGGGCTGGGATGTATCCCCTTATACTGCAGGGAAGTGATTTAAAATTCTATTAAAGTCGGAAACCCAACAATGAATTTATAAAGCTACATTATATTTTCTATGTGTAGCTATAGATAGGGCCAGCTCAAGTGAGTCCTGAACATCCCTTGGTTATGCTGTATAGGCTTAGACTACTAGTCTCATGATCCTCTGAGCTCTCCACTTCTTCTCTCCCTCTTCATCTGTACGTATGTGTAGAGTTTTTTTCTGCTTTCTCATGGATCATGGCTATGCCTAGATCAGGAGTTGTGATTAGGCCTGCTGCTGTGGTCCTAAGTGTCACAAGATAACTTCTGTTGTGATTTGGTACTCTATAAATGAAACTGAATTGAATCCGTCAAAGCCTGATATATCTTTTTTTTTTCCACCGCACTGTTGAACTGTGAGATGTTTTCCTTCATTCCCATGAATTCACCCAGTTCATTTCCAGTCCCAGTGTCCCCCTGATGGATTCACACTGCTACCCATGGATGTATTATAGCAACTGGATACCAGACTCTCCAGTCTTCAGTAGGAGCTAACAATGTTAGGCCTGAACGCCACAGTCAGATGGAGTATAGTTTAAAAAAAACATTGTAAAGAACACATTGTTAGTTTTGGTCTTTTTTATGGGATTTTTTCACAGCTCTAAAAATATAAAATAACATCTGCTTCATGCTTCAAACACCTTTCTTCTTCTGACCTACATGCCTTTGAAATGTGAGAAGAAATTCTGTTAACAAAAGCAAAAGCTGTACTTTTTTTCTAGGTCTATATTTATGTTTTATGGTTGACAAAAACAAGACGCTGCAGCAAAACAGGTGATGATCTGCTCTCGTCTCCCCCTGACTGATGTCCTGTTGCCTGAGGCCTCAGAGCCTGATCGAGCCTTCTGCCTTCCTGGAGATTATCTGCCCCCGCATATAGGGTCTGTCTCTTAATCTTAGACAGGCACCATGGCTGTTGCTCTTTCACTCCTCTGTTGTTGGGTCAAATCATTTTCCACATTACTGTAATTTGATGCTTTCACTGTGAATGCAAATGTGCACCAGAACAATTAAGCTGCTGTACAAGTAAAACATTGCTTTTATATATCTTGGCAGTCGAAGCACAAGGCAAGGATAACAATTTTGTGCTGACAGATCCAGAACATTATGCACTGTTATTTTTTCATAAGTTGCTGATTTAACAAAATATATTGTGACATTTGAACTAAAACAACACTAACATGTAAGAATCAGGAAAAATAAACAAGAATCTAAGTCTCACTGTCACATCTCTACCAAGGCACTAAAATTGGGCGTGAAGCATTAATGGATGTTTTATTTCATTCAGTGCACCAGAGATGAACCTATTAGAAAAGTAATTTATTTTCCCTTGGGGAAACTGCTGTTATTACTCTTCATCATACAGGTGTCAAGCTCAAGGCTGTTGGTTCGTTCCACATTGTGCTGCCAGGTGGACAACAAAGATAGTTGCATGAATACATACAGGAAGAATGGATGATGGATATTTCACTATACACTGAAACTGATCCAGCCAGAGCTGTTTTTCCGACACAAGTCTTTGACACATGACTTAAAGTCAAAAAGAAAATGTCTTTCAGGCTATCAGTTGGAATGTGAATTATAATAGAAGAACATCAAATAATGGAGACAGTGCTGTGGGCCTGATCATAAACAGCGTACCTGCTTGTGAGCATGTTAGCATGCTGACTGCACTGCTGTGCCTATGTACACCCTAATGACTGTAAAGTCTTGTTTCAATATTTATAAATCAGTCAAGTCCACATTTTTGTGTCCCAAGTTCAACTCAAGTAAAAAAAAAAAGCTCACTATTTTCTTCTTACAGTTCATCTGACTCATCCTCAAAATACCCCCTGCTGCAAGTTCAATTATAAATTATTATTTCACAAACCTGTAAAGTCATTTTAAGTTTTTAACAGTTATTAGACTCGCAAAAATGGAAACATCCTTAAAGACTAGATTAGAAATAGACCAACAGAACAATTTATACTCCATTCTTCCTTCAACATAACCTCGTGCTAAAAATAAACTGGGCTTGTGGCTGTTGGCCATACTGTTCCAAATTCCAAAGTCTAACCCTTCATACAAAATATGCAAATCATCCCTGATTAATCGCCTTGTCACTAATCCTTACAGTTGATCCCTTTCAGAGTGGAGGGTCCAATTTGCATATCTCATTTTGCATCTACTCTTTTCTGATGGAAAACTAGTAATTATGGTTCAAGCTTGCCCCGCTGCTCTATTACTGAATGAATGTGACCTGCCAGTCGCACACAGTATACAATGGAATTTTAATCACCGCCTGACCCAGGCCCTCGTCAGCATTTATCAAGCACTACAGGACTATGTGGACTATATGTGTAGATGTTTATTCACCCCTGCCAATGTATTTCAGCATGGTTTTGTCTTTATAACCCCCCGGTGTCATTTCAGAATATATATTATGTGATTAACCGAGTAAGTAAGTAAGTATTAACTGATTATGTTTGAATGGGCTTTGGTTGCATGGAGGTAAACAGTCCATGCAAGAGGCTGCATTGGCCAAAACACGATCTCAGAAACTGCTGGCTATCACCTTGGGGCAATTTGGCTTTTCATTAACTTTTTTAAATGTTATCTGCATTCATGTGCATTATATTTTCTTCATAGAGGTTAGCAGAAATGTGTCTTTCTTGTCATTCTCACATGTCAAGTAGCTAATCTGACCGCAGAGGAAGTCTTGGCCCCAGTATCCACTGGCACCAGAACCCCAAAAGCATTGATTGTTGACTCTAGCGGCTAAATCATCATCAGAAAATATCTGAGAGGTTCTGAGATTGGTATATCTCCTCAAAAACACGTCTGCTTGGTCTCAGATATTGTATCTCTAAAAAAAAAAAAAGTAATATCATGCACTGTGGGTCGCTGTGACAAAACAGGCATGGTAAATAAGTTAGTAAGCACATACTTGAATAGACTGTATTCGATTGACTTCTGCCTGAGACTGAATATGACAAAATGTTTAAATACATGATTTAATATGTACTCGTCAGCACCACAGGATCACAGGATCCAAAGCCATCAGTCCGCTACTTCTGTTGTCTGTTACTGTTATTAGCAAATCTCACACTGAAACTCATCAGACATAAAAACTGATCAGCATAACATTGATCGCAGAGCCTGACAAATGTTCGCGCAACACATTTAACAGCCTTAAACTAACAGTAACAGTGTGAGCTGTCTTAAATTTAAAAAAGTGGTTCTTCCTCACTAGGTTCTGATCTGCAAAAATATCCATCAACTTCCAGCACTTTGCACCATCCATAGGTCGCCAGTGCTTACAGCTACTTCTGCACTCTGAGTTTGCCAAAGGACTCCTTAGGCTATTGACCATTTTACACTCATTACTTTTGTGATTTGTGCAGTTTAAGGCACTGAAACAGCTCCTCATGCTGATCTCATAGGCTCTCAGTCATTCTTGTTTTGTTACTGCTTTTTTTTTATATATCCATCTATGAAAAGCAGATAAAAGATGGCTCAACCAGATTCTGCACTTTGTACTTTAATACAGTATTTTTTTTCCACCAGTAGCAACCAATCGCTCCACCCTGAGCCAACTGTGCACAAAAAGGTAGTTGTCTGCTTACACTACAATACGCCACCCAACAATGCCTTAAAGGCATAGTTGTAGTACACAGAATGAAACCACATTTATGACACTGGTATTATCAGGAAACTTACCTGTTTCACATCATAAGCGAAAAGTACATATTTCAGATCAGGAGAGACAGAGTACTTGGCCACGTTGAAATTTATCTAGTGGGAATTAGAGAGAAAGACAGAGAGATAATTTGCAATTTAATCATTATTATGATAACATTTATATTATAACAAATTCTAACAACTTTATAGACAGTACTACAGACTAATATGTACTTACGAATGTTGTGTTTGTCAGGATAATCTCTGTCTCATTTGTAAGGATGTTGAACTTGATGACGTGGCCATCGCTGTTTCTGTAGATGACTTCAGAGTCTGTGCATAGAAAAAGAGGAAACAAAGAAAAATCAGCAGCATGAAAGAAGCTGCATTTTGAAAGCTTGCCCAAATAACAAAACAAAAAAACATTTCATAGCAAGAAAGATGCCATCAACCCAGTCAACCCCATTCTATTTAGAAATGCCATTAAAAAATAATACTTTGTAAGCCTGATTGTTCCCTGAAAATAATTAACAGTAACAATTCAGCAGACAAGCTCAAGTTTTATGTAATGTGATTAGCTATGAGGATCTAAAGTGAGATGTCACTGCCATGCAAACACAAAGGGAAGGTTTATATTTTTCATCCTCTAGGTAGCACAGCATGTTCTGTATTGATGAGAGGAGCATTTTGTGACACCGCCAGGAAAACATCTTTTGTCCTGAGATTGCTTGGACGTGAAGACATTCAGAAATGTAGCCCACGTCAAATGCCACGGCGTGGGGTATTGTCACGAATGATAATACCTTTGTGTCAACACAACATCGTGAACAAACACACGTACATAGAATACAAAAGAGGAACTATAAAGCATGACCACAGGAAATATGTTTGTCTATATATTTATATTATTTCCACTGCTTCCATGTTTGAAACATTGCCACAAAAAACACCCCCTGGGAAGCCCCTGTGGTAGGTGAAACATGGCAAAATGCCCTCTAGGGTACCCTTTTTATGGAGAAAACATCAAGTGTCTTCTATGATGACACTACTGTGGTGGGGCTCATCAACAATAACCATGAGTCAGATTACAGGGATGAGGTGAGCCAAGTGGCCAAGTGGTGCAGAGACAACAAACTCTCTCTGAACGTGGAGAAGACAAAGGAGATTGTTGTCGCCTTCCGGAGAACCTCCACCCAGCACCCTCCACTGACCATCAACGGTGCTGCTGTGGAGAGAGTGAGCAGCACCAAGTTCCTGGGTGTGCACCTTACCGAGGACCTCTCCTGGAGCAGCAACACCGCATCACTGACTAGGAAAGCTCAGCAGTGCCTGTACGTCCTCCGCAGACTGAGAAGAGCACCAGTGATACTGTTAGACTGTTGTTTCGTCTTTTAGCTTGTATATATTTTTATGTTTTATTTTATATTTTTTACATCTTTTATTTAGGGTGCCCCTCCACTGGAGAAAACATGAGCATGCCCTCTAGGGTGCCCTTTTAGTGGAGAAAACGTGATGCCAAAAAAGTGCCCTTGCAGCGGAGAAGATCCAATGCAGTTCCAGTTGGCCTCTCTGTGTGTCGATGCCCAACAGCATACAGCTGTAAGTATTTTTTTTTTCACCTCTTCCCTTCAAACAGCCCAAGTCCACCACTGCTCAGGCTATTCAATTCAATCTTTCATACAGTCTGGCTACAGAAAGTGGAAACATTTATATCACCAACGACTGACAATATTCCTCAGGGCAAGGCATTTAATCTTAAACCTCTCCAGGTACGGCAATTAACACAGAACATATACAATAATTAAATGACTGAGTTTTACCTATTAGCATTTCACATCAAAATGATATGTGTGTTTGATGTTTTCCAGGTGAGGAAACATCAAACACACACGAAATAATGAGGATGAAGCAGTGAAATGTGGGCACTGTGCCCCAACAGTACAGTAAAATGCCAAGCACACGAGTCGCTGCTTTAACAAGCAGCAAAGCAATCAATGTCATAAAAAAACAATGAGAAACTGGAAGAATGTTGTTTGGTGACAGAATGATTAACTACGTTAGCTCCAACAAGACCGATAAATTCAACAAAGTATATTATGATATGAAACACATGTCTACTAATGTAGTCTTAGACACTACACGTGTACTACAGTTAGCCACCAAATATTACAGAATAAACCTTTAAATCAGATCTGTACTTTAGCCCAGCATTTGCTAACCCTGGCTGTCAGATGATCAGTCCATCACTTTAGTCCAGAGTTAAATATCACAGTAGTTATTAATTATCTTGAAATTTCATCCAGGTATTAATGGCTCTCAGACAACAAATCTTAATGACTTTGGAGATCCTATTGACTTTTCATCAGAGGTTGACACATCGGGTTCAGAGTAAAATATCTGCTAATACAGACATCCATATCATGTTGTAATAACTTTGGTAATCCTCTGGATTTTAATGTGGTACCATCATCCAATCAAAAAAATTATTTTGTTCGATATTTTAGTAAAAGATAATTAATGTTTTTTTGTCCAAAATAACAAAGAAGCATCCAATACTGCATGAAATACAGTTCCGTTACCTTGAAAGTTTGCGAAGTTGGATTTTTTTGTTTAAAACAAAAGATGAAATCTCTTTTTTCCATTGAGTAATATGTTATGAATAAAAACATTCATAATGTTCAGAATTAACAGAGCACTATATTTTCATTGCTTCTCTCCACTTATTATAGCATTTTGAAGATCACAGACATCTCCTCTGATCTTCGTGCAGCCTGGAGAAATGGGAATCTGAGAAATTGTGTGTATACAAACCCCAACACCTATTCTTTTTACTTCTTATTTTGAGGGGCTTGAAGGGACTTGAATAATCGAATAATCTGTTTCGATCAGCCTTTTATCGCATCTTGTAAAACGACCATAGAAATTGTTGGAAACAAGTATGTGGGAGAATCCAGTGTGTATGTGTGTTTGTAAGGGTCATGTCTGGGTGTCTGAGATTATCGAGTGCCATGGGGACTCACATAGTGATGAATAACTTAACACGGAAGCACAGCCGTCTTTACTAAAATTCTCTGGCTAATCCGAACAGCTGCCAACTCTGTATGGTACTTTGCACTCTGAGGGGTAGAATTTCTTCCATTTCCACGACAGCCTGCAAAGTTTTGTCTGTTGTTATCCAATGTGGTGACACATAATAAAAGGAAAAAAAAATAAATGATATAATTACTTCAAAGATTGATTCATGTATGACGCCATGGAGAACAATTTATCATTTTAGACCAGTACTGCGGCCTTAATGTTTGAATGAGCTCATCAAAACAAGAAATTATATGTTATAGACTGTTTAACAAAAGGTATCACCAACAAAAACTACTCTATCCAAAAACATGTGTTTCTGATGAGGCTGTTTTCTAAGGATCAAAATAATTTTCATTCAACGTCCAGAGGTGTTAAAACCTTAAATCAGTGCAAGCCTATGAGAGAGAAATTAATACTTAGAGCTGATAAAAAGGAACTCATTCCTGTGATCTTTAAAACATTACCATAGGTCTCTGCACTGCTCTGCACTTGTCTCCTTAAATAATGAAATGTTCGTAGCTGAAAAAGAACAAGCTAAGACTCTAATGTATAAGTAATGTCCTACGTCTGTAACGCAATGAATAATGAAACGCTTCTGCTTTTTTCTACTATGCTTAACTCTGCAGCCTAGGTGGACTCGTGGATTAAATAACGGTCACTGGACAAGAAGCACGACCACTGCAGCTTTTTGTGTTATTTAAAGTAAATATATTTTCCTGAAATAACAGATCAAGTTAAGATCAGACTGTTGAAATTGGTCATTATGTTATCTCCTTTGATGTTAGGCAGGCACATGATGAGCATGTAATTTTGTGGCCAAAACTGTCAGAGTTGGATTGAATTGAAAAAAAAAACAATACATTGTGTTCTGAACACTGGCAGTTTGGTGCTGCAAAGAACAGCGAGCCATGAAAGAACAGGCAGCGCCATAACTTAATAAGCAGCACCATTTCAGCTTATGAGGACACGTTGGGCCTCATGAAGGAAACACTTGTACCAACACATTTGTTCTTACAGGTCCAGTGTGTCAGATTTAAGAGGCTCTATTTACAGAACATGATGGAAGTAGAATATAATGATGTTTTCAGTAGTGTATAATCACCTGAAAATAACAACAGTTATGTTTTTGTTACCTTAGAGTGAGTCCATTATATCTACAGATGTCCTCTTTTCTACAGTAGCGCAGAATGGATAAACTAAACACTGGGTCTCGATAGGGCATTTTTGCATTTGGTGGTTGCGTACAGCAACTACAACACTCGACGATTCTGAATCCTGCACACTGGACTTTTAAGAGAGTTATTAGCCTGACTTGGAAAAAGGTAGTAAGAGAGAACATTTTCTCGTCTGAGGTTTAGATTAGAAGCAAATTTACCTGCCACAGCACAAACTGATGCACAAGACAAGTCCCGGAGAGTTGTATGTTTTACCCTGAGCAGACGCATCCCGAATATGCTTCTGCTTTACAAACATACAGACGAGAGAGAGAGAGACCAGGGGGGAATAATGGAAAGCTTCAAAAAGCTTCTGAGTTCTGAGTTCAGTCAGAGGCTGAGCTGGACATAAACACAAAGGGTCCCATTTTCACTACAATCGCGACATTGTTAGCTGATTAACTAGCTAATGTGCAGTCAGTACATTGGCTGTTTGGGATGAATGTATGTAATCAGTCCAGCAGTCAAATTTGCAGGCAAAAAAAAATCCTTAATCTTTTTGTCTGAACATCGTCTTAAATGAACCAGTGGGAAGCCGCAGGAAGAGCTGCCTATAACACAAATGATGCAGTCGCCAAGACAGTACCACACAGAGCACAATGACACCCCTGCATTTATTAAAAATCATTCACACGGCAGCCTCATGTGGATATACTGTAGTTAAAATGACAATATATTAATACATCCTGCTTGGGGGAGAAATGTCACCAAGCTGACTATCATATTCACACAAAGGGTTGCTAAGCTTTTGACACAAAACTTGCACAGCGTGATTCCTACTGATACAGGAGCTCACAGCACGAAGCCAAAGTATCAAAAGGTGAAATATATATATATATATGTTGCCATTTCACCCAGGTTGTCAATAGTTAATAATAATGGAAATATTCTTCCAGGTGAGTATTTATTCCCATACAAGCTGTAAACAGCCATACACACGACTCCTTGAAGAAATAAATGAGGCCTGGGTAATGATATCTCCCTTCCTGTGTGTTTGTACTTAGTGAGCCAAGAGACACGTTGTAATTTTCCTTTGAAAACAGCAGATTTATTTGGGTTTTAACTGTCCAGCTCCAGAGTCCGCTACCCACATAACTGTCAGGAAATAAAAGAGTAATTCTGCCCACTGCCGGAAGGCAGCAATAAGAAAAAACACAGCATTCGGTACTAACTGTAGCAGCCAGTAATAATGTGTCATATTTCTTATCCCAATGCCTATTTTTGATCACTTGAGGAAATTATACTGACACAGTATATATCAGATGTATGCAGTGATACAAAATCTTGCGCCTGAAGGCTGACTCTTTGTACTGTTTTCAAAGTGCCTTTGCTCTTTGTCTTTGCAAAGTATCGTTCTTTCTCCATTCACTGTAATTCTTTGCAGGTTTGAGAAACATATGACCGAAGTAAGTGGAAACCTTATTTTCTCCTGTTTTTTTCTTGCTTTCAATTGAGAAAAATCTAGTGATGTTAGCACTGTGTTCTGTGCTTCCAACTTACCGGTATAACAGTTTGAGGAAGACCATTTCCTGTTTCCCTGTTCACTAAGATCCATAAAGTAATGTTCTTTCTCTGTTTGATGTGGGAGACCTTGCCTGGCCTGCACAGAGCCTTGACCTTAGCTGCATCCTGCGGGGTAAACTTGAACGCTGACTGTGAGCCAGACCTTATTGCCCAACATCTGTGCTCTTCAGGCCGAACATCCTTATTACCAAAGAAGAGCGCCAATGTTGGACGTTTCTGCAAAACCCCTGTTACGTTCAATATTTGTCCTGTGTTCATTGCCACCATTTTAAAGACTCTAGCTGTAACTCTAATAAGTTTTGTTGGAAAGTAGGTTTTCATATACAATGAATTTACCTTGTTATATTACAATATCTGTGCATGGCAACTATGGCATGGTTACAATTTAGGAGCGATCATGGTACAATATGACCAACATGTATGTCAAGTGTATTAATACAGGACTATCAGACAAAAGACTGATTTCAGACATCTGTCTGTGCCTGTTTATTTTACTTGCCAAATAGTGGTTCAAATTCTGTCTTGTAGTCTTATTATAACTCATGCTTTGTCTAGTTTGAGCTAGAAACATGAAAATGTATACACACACAGTTTACCACAAATGAACAGTTAGCTGCAACTACACCATGTTCTTATTCCACACTGCAATATTTCCTGTACTGCATGCACAATCATTATTTTGCTACACAGCTACAACTACACTGGCTGCTGTCTCTAGGTACATGGAAGTGAATTTTAGCCTAACTGTAAGCCCTTCCACTGGCAGAAGAGGATACACAGCCAATGGAGTGCAGAGTCTAGGGGGGGCCAAGTGGGAACTCTGGGCACAATGTAATATGCATAGCACACACTGAATTATTTAGCTAAGGTTGCGTAATGCTTGAATGCTGTGTCTGCAGTCCCTAAGGTTCCACCAAATGTCACAGCTGGTCAAGCTCAAAGCCAAACTTGTTAAAGATAGAACACGAGTGCTCGGTTCTGCAGATGCTGACAGTAAATATGGTAGCATGTGGATCTGGACTGTAAGGATTCAGTGCCAGACTCTGTTAATGCTGGTATTTAATTAAAAATGGCATCTGTGGTTTACTGCTCAGACACTTTAGTTTTCTTGTTTATGAACAAAAAGCAGAATCACTTTTGTCAGCACTTGCAGCACACGTACACTGACAGCCTTCTGGTGGGTACATTCTGTACTAGAGTGCAGCCAGACACTGAACCATCAGTACTGCCATTCATTTAACCTACACAAACATCATAACCCGGGGGGCTTCATCATCACAGAAATTAGCAAAGCCATAGATCTATTCAGGATTAGACTGATAAAGTCTCATCACATCACTCGGTAGGAGCATGATTTAGGATGCGGAAGGTTTTTCCTAATACTGGTGGAATAAATAAACCCTGTGGGGAAAAGACTCAAACACAAAAGAAGATTAATGACACAAAAGTTCATTTAGAGCTGCATGACAACAACATTATAAATACAACAACCACTCAGCAATAGCTGTTAATGACTGCCAGCGAGCGGCAAACACGCTCCCATTTAAGGAGGAGTGGGTGTTAGGGCTGTGAGCGCATCCATAATGGAGCACTAGTCAACTGTGGCTTTCATCTGAATATTTCTGTGGACATTAGTTTGTACAACACACTGATGTGGCTGTGGAGAGTCTCTACACACTTCAAATTAGTTTTGACTTCAATCAGGCGAGAGCAGCATTTCCCCACTGAGTCGATGGAATCTCTGCCTTCGTGACCCTCTTTAATTTATACTTTATTTTGTACTTTGCATTTTGTAGACAGAGGGTGAAAGTGAAATTTGAGCATTTTAGTGATGACAATGGAAACTTGACTTATTTTAGTGCCATAGTTCTCTGCCATAGTTCCTTGCACTGTGGACTAATGCTTTCACATTGTCTAAGATTTATCATTTATCAAACTCACAACTGCTACAACTTGGTCCAGGTTTGAGTCCCAACTTGTGGCCCTTTCCCGCATGTCATTCCCCATCTCCCCACATTTCCTGTCACTCTTTAGCTGTCTCTATTTAATAAAGCTTGGAAAGGCCAAAAAAAGAGTAATCTTTTTTTTAAAAAAAGGTGCAGGTTATTTCAGTGATTTTATACACTGCTTGTTTGTGAATTCCCCATTGGGATCAATTCAGTCTTACAGTATGTTACCTTAGCTTAACCTCTAACAAAGCAGCATATTTTATCTGTAGATTATATTTTGTATTTTCAGTCTGAATCTGCAAAGTAACTGACGTTGAGATGAACAACCTTGTGCTCAGAGGACTGGATATTTGAACAGACTACAACGGAGAGTCCTGACTGCAGAGAAAATCATTGGTGCAAACCTGCTCTCCATCCAGGACTTATATGTGTACAGAGTCAGGACACGGGCAGGAAACGGCTGCAGACTGCAGATCTATCACAGCCTGGACTCAACCTGTTCCAACTTATTCCCTTTGAGAGGCGCTACACAGCACTGTACACCAAGACAAACAGACACAAGAACAGTTCCTTCCAACAGGCCATCACTGTGATGAACAGTTAACACCACACACACACTGTCAGGAACAAACCCTGTGCAGTAACTGTGCCTCAAACATTCACTGTACCTGTAAATGATTTGTTCTTACTGTTTAAATGTCATTTATATATATACAGATATTTTGATCTTGACATAGTAGTTTAATGTTTATCCTCACCTGTCACATGTGTTGTCCTTGTTTTCAGCTGTATTTATATCTTCATATCTGCAATTTATGAGTGCAAACTAAAACCAGAGACAGATTCCTCGTATGTGTACACGTACCTGGCAAAGAAAAGTGATTCTGGGCAACCCTCTGCTGCGGAAGATGGTGTGATACAATCAAAAGCTCCAGAACATCCACTGGACTTTATGCCCAGACTGTTGTGCCAACTCAGCAGATTGTCTACTCTAGAAATGCTGCAGAGTTTCAGCCTCATTCTCCACCTTCTCTCCGTCTTCTCTAGACACTTTTAAATTCACCACAGCAAATTACAAAGAACAACACATTTTGCATGCTGTGATCATGCCTGTCGTGTGTGACAGCCGAACACCAAACAACACTGTTGTTCTTTCATCCATGATATGACTACTTTGCTTGATCTTTGTGACTCTTCACTAAATGGGAAAGGAAAAAGGAAACCTTATGTTCATGTTCCTTAGTTGATGACTTTAGGTCTCATCATATCTTAAACCATTTGGCAGAAAAGGAAGATGTTCATTCTAAAATTAAATTTATTGACAATAAAATGAATTCAGAGATTAATAGATCAATGTTTAGGATTTAGTTGCATCTAGTGGTGTACTTGCTGATTACAGCCTTCTTGCCTCACTATCTCCTTCCAAATGTAACAAAGCACAGTGGCCATGAAGCACATGGAAAACGCCCTATTTCGAGCTAGTGTTCCTAGCGGTTCAACATGGTGGACTTCTAAGGTAACAGACATGTAACTGTTCTTATTTTTCAGGTGATTAAGCACTAATGAAATCATAGTTATGGCATTATATTCCATTTCTGTCCATAAATATGACACACTTTAAACCTTTAAAATTACACAGACTGCTACACGGCTGCCTTTACAGTCCATCCACCAAGTGTGTAGTGCTACATTACAGTACATTGAAAGCCCAAAGCCATCACTCTGAATTTGTGTACCCATCATCTCTGTATGAGATCACTGAAAGTATCTCAGGACGAGCTGTGTCCAATAAACCATCTCCTGTTGCTCTGAATCTACCAATGTGCTCTGACTGACAAAATAAGAGTAGACAAGTGCCTTAAATTAGAGCACACCCTTGCCGTCCCTCCAGCCTGTGACTCAATATTTTATTCCACCAGAGAAATAAACGAATAACAATATCTGATTAGATTAGAAGATTAAGAGATAGATTAGCACAACACATCCACCGCTACACGAACCTTTTAGACATCATCAATACAGAGATTTAATTAATTACTGAGCATTATTTAACAAGCCATTCTGAATCGTTCTAATTGACTTGCTTGGGTTGTATACCCGGACCAAGGCCCATGTGCCAGTGGGTTTGAATTTTTCAGTATTAACGCAGTTCAGCTGCTGCTTCAGGGTTACCTGCAACGCATGTGAAATGTTCAAAACAAACACGGGAATGCAAGCATACATTAACCTTGTCCATCACGGCTAATAAGCTCATTTCATCTCTGCTGGTTTTAATTCGTTCACCCGTGCAGCACGGTAATAAATATATGCTTCATTTTCATCACAGCTGCAGATTATTTATGGGTGCAGGATGGCAGACTGCCTCCTCTTCTGTGTGCACAACTACTACTACTCCACCCACATCAAGTTTATGACTCTTGCACCAGTGGACATGCAAGCTAAGAATCAGATGCAGTGGGAATTGCTTTCCATTTAGCAACGCAAGCACTCCTGCCCTGAGTACACATGAAACATGAAAATAATTGTGTGAGTGCGTGAGAGAGAGCCAGAGAGGCTCTAACTGGAATAGCTGCAATGTTGTTTTTTTTTTTGGTCATCATCAGTTTTCTTTCAGCTCCAGCTGTTCTACTCTTCCTCATCATCACCATCGTCACCATAATCTAAAACAACGTGAGCGGCAACAACAGCAGAACATCACACAAGCTTCTCCTGAGAATAACGTCACTGAACCGGTTCTAGTCCTTCCCTTAGAGTGAGGGCTTTTCTACCTCAGGGAAGCAGCAGAGTCATCTTCAAAGGTACCTTCCCAGCGTCCCAGCCTGCACCTGGATGCGCACTGTTCCGTGCAGTCAGCAGTTCTTGCCTGTAACCTGCACTTCCCCTGTGGCTCTAACAGGAACATTTCCATTATCTCAAGGTCTTTCATCACTAGGTCACCTTACAGGTACACTCACTAAATACAGTATTGTCATGTGTACGGCTAAAGCAACTGTGCTAAACGCCAACAGCACAATATTTAACAAAATAAAATCTAATACTAAAAAACAAACAAACATACAAACAAAAAAAAAAAAATGTGACCAAACAAAATATTATATAATGTAATATTTTCAAGTTGGATCAACATAATTCAATTCATATCACTGAAAGTGACTTTTTTTTCAGGCAAGGAAAAGAGGAGTAAACATAAACTCATACAGACTAATGCGGAAAATGGACAGTTCTGGCAATAACTATCATCCTGCATCATCAGTACAAATATGGGGAAAAGCAACAGTGGTTTATGCAGCACACTAATGTTTCTTATGATTATGTTCATGTACTCTGATGCCTCAAAGGGCTCATGAACATATAGCACATATATTTTATAATCAGGCTGTAAATCTATTGCATTTCATGAATAATGGGTATGTAGAGACGTGAAGGAAAAGAGGTGTGTCATACAGCAATATTCTGTGGAATGCCGCACACTTACTGAGCACAGAATAAGATACAAGCGCACAGTTTTTTTGACTGCTTTTGATCCTGTTTCCTTCACAATGCGATGGCTGCATACACCCGTTACCATGGTTACCAAATGATTTACATACACATTGCTTAGGCAGATTGATTATAAGATTGCTTCCTAAATAGTTCTCTAATAGTACTCTCGATTTTGAAATCATCCCATATTCACATAAAATCTACTGTATCAAGAAAGAACTGTGATTGGTTCGTTTTTTGTTTTTTTTTTACACACTAAACAGATCATACCAGGTTTGGAAGAAGGCCGAGACCCTCCTTTTCAAGTCTTCAAGGCAACATATATGCATACGCAGATCTAGGGGAATGACCGCAACCTGCCAAGGAGAAACGTGCACAATGCAGGATGCGATGCACGTAGAAATCAATTTGCTGCTTCGTAGTGCATTTTAGGGGTCAGCCATATTCACGTTCATGTGCCTTGGTGTATCCAATCTCAAAAAAGCTTATTGTAAATACATACAAGAGGCATTCAGGACTAAATGAAATCCAAATGACACATAACTGCGTCCATCTCTTTAAGACGCAGCTTTACTCCTCCCCACTCTAATTATGTCACTAAACGGTCTGTTTAAATAGTCATCTACAGGTCCCTCTGTCCCCTGTGATGACGGCAAGTGAAATTACACTGAAATGATCTGATGTTTCCCCTGTCTCATTTAAGTGTCAGAACAGCTCCAGCAATTTCTACTTATATGATCAAATACAAGGAGCATTGAGCTGCTGTGGCGATTATCCCTGATAGGTTCAATCACTAAATGATCTGTATGGCTGGAGAGCAGCGTGAGTTTGGGCAGAGGCAGCCAGTCGCTTCGGTGGAGAAAAATGCCAACCCTGATTTGCATGTAACCCAGGAAAACTAAGACGATGTAATCAGATTTCTTATCTGATTAAAAATAATGCGTATATGTGGCAAAGTATGAATGAAAGTTTAAAGTTTTGAACGTATGATTGCCAGTCATATTAACAACACTGGAATAGTTGAAACAGGGAAAATGTCGTAGAATGCAATCACACCAGCAGGAATATGTCTAAAAGCCTGCTGTTCTGATGCATGATGGGAGGTTTGCTTTATGCCTACCTCATAGAAACGATCATCAATAAATCATCTTATTCCTTGGCATCCACCTGTCAATTCAATTTCACTCAAAGAAGAAATACCACTTTGGTCAAATTCTGCAATTAAAATAAATAAATAAATAAATCAGTTTAGACTGCTGAATGAATGGCAGCACTGTTCTACTATGCTAATAGCATGTTTTAAATGAAAGATTAAATTGAATTCAGACCCAGCTGTTTTGTTCCATTGCCAGTATACCCCATCACCCTTCTTTAGATCAAAATTATTCTCACTGTGCCGTGCAATGAGTTAAGAAAAGCTCTACATGTGTAACCTCATAAATGTCTTCTGCACGTGGCTTTGCAGTTACTTTGCTATTTCGGTGCTTTGGGACGTGTGAAGTTGATGATTGGATTCAGTCTGGGTGCTGAATATATATATATATATATATATATATATATATATATATATATATATATATATTTTTTTTTTTTAACTTAAATTGTACCCAAGGAATACAACATCCACTTTCTGGAGACGGACAGGTGGCACAGACATGCTTCAAAGACACTCTTTAATTGGTATCTTCTTCTTATACCAAGCACTGCCTTTAATTTGCTAAGTGGCTGAGTGGTCCTTTAAGGTTTCTGAGATGTGCTGTACAGTGAATAACGAGTCAGAGTCAGCGGCTCTAACCTATGTCTTGTATATTCTCAGAAAGTGCATTTGAAAGCTTCTTGAAAGATGGACCTGCAGCTCATTTGACTCGTCTTATTAATTTCTCTCCATTGACTGCTCTACAAGTAAGCCTGACATGATTCACACCTGATTTGCATTGAGTGTGAGTGTCACTGACACTCGGGTGCACATTGTTAAATGTGTTAATCAGGCACCCATTAAAAAAACAACCATGTTTAGAAGGATAGATGGAAAGGAGCCCCCCCCCAGTTTTATTTTGTCATCTTTACTAATGAAAGGCCCACGTTATTTTGCAGTCTAATATGCCAGTTAACCCTACAGTTACCAGTGGAAGACTAGACACACTAAACTAAAATATGTAGCTTGGGAACCAGAGGGTTAGGGTCTCTCAACAAAGAACAAATAACTGCAACTAAGGCTTTTGTTGCTAACAAAGGTGTGTGCAAACTAAACCATGGCTTTCCAAGGACCTCACTTTTCTCATTGCTAGCTATAAAAACATTCATAGCTGCCGTCCTGCGGGCCTACTCACTTTATGTCACATCACATAGGCAATAATCCATGAATGACACATGTAAATGGTAAGTGGACTGCACTTATATAACGCCTTTCTCCTCCGACCACTCAAAGTGCTTTTATAGCACATACAGCATCTTATTCACCCATTGACACGCATTCATACACTGATGGCATTAGCTGCCAGTAGCAACTGCTGATCCGTGATGAAGATAAAGATAAAAAAAAAACTAGAACAAATAAAAATGCATTGCAAAAATAGCGCATTGTCAATATTTTAGAGATCCCCCAAAATTTCACAAAACTTGTTTTTCTTGTTTGCTACCTGTTTTCATATCAACAATGAATCGCAAATGCAATGTACAAGAGCTCATCGTAAGAATAAATAAATAAATAAATACAGAATTCTAAACCAATTCTGCAGTTCTCAGCTTTACAGCAGTGCTTACACATCACTATGTTGGACCAGTCTCACCACTCTCACTAGCTGTTTCCAGCTGCAGCAGGCAACTGTTTTTATCAAAACGCTATATGGTCAACAGCGAATGGAAGACAGACAAAACTAACGTCTAGTTAGAGAACACAGTGGAGCAGGTAAAGAGGTATTTTTTTCTCAGTAGTTGGAGACCAAAACAAATGAAAATAACAGTCACTGCTGGGCTAACACTCATCAGAGGTGGAGAAACATCACGCTGAATAACTAACTTTCGGTTGCTCCTCGTCTGTTAGATGGGTAAATAGACAACTGTTTGCTAACATGTCCGTCACGTCAACTTTATATGGTGATAATATCCATTGTTTACAACTTGTCTGTTGTCAGTTGTGGATTAACACACATTTGGTGCAGTAGTGGTATTTATAGCAGCATGTGTGGGCATCAGTCAAAACAAACTAGTTTGAGTTCATGTTAATGAAGAAGTGCAACACTGTGGCTCATTGATGTGTTTTTGGACAACAATGGAGCTTTATGGCACAGAGGAAGAAGATATGAGGTTTTGGATATGTGCATGCAATTGATTATTGGTTTTGGTCTTTTGTTGAGATTTGTTGATAGTGAAAAAAAAATGCAGAACATCATCTGACGTTTTGTCTTTTCTGTCAAGTGTGATATTCAAAATGCGTTGACATCAACTGTCGGTCAGGTGGTCATGTCAGAGGATGTGAGAAGGTCGAGGAATGAGATACTATACTGCATCCTTTGTAGCAAGAAGTCTATATTTAAACGGGCCATGTTTAATTCATCATCAACTGTCGTCCTTTCACATTGTCCCTATCCGAGACAGAACATCAAATGTTCTCTAGGACTTAATGAAGTGAAATGTCACAGCCCTGTGGCAGGGTTGTGCAGGTTATAGATGGGATATGAATGTAACTCCATAATGCACTGGACCTTCTGACCCAAGGGGACAGTGGCACTGAGGTTTGTGAAGTGGATCCTCACGCAATCTCCACTGCAACCAGACGTCACTGCCTATCCTTTTTCAAACATTTTATTATTTTCAGCTTGTTGGAATCACAGGAATAATGTTAATGATAAGTTCTTAATAAAGGAGTTCTGTTGGATGGAGATCTTTCCCTTCCCTTCATTTACATTTGTTGCCTTTTTTTTTTTTTTTTTTTTGAGTATGAAGATCCACAGACTTTGCTCAGCTGGATGATGAATCAATTGAGCTGGGGAGAGATTTTACATTTTGCAAGAGAGTCAGCACAGAGCATGCGTGTCACATGGATGGATTGCAGGATATGTCTTTCATGATGTTTAAACCAATGCAGCCTCCCTAGGAATTATGCCAATATTGGACAATTCTAAACCCGATGATTTACATCCGATGCCAGCTTTCAGTGCCAATTCTGCATCATTTGTGCAGCATTAAAGCCTGAAGGTCAGGGTGTGCATGTCTGACTTTGAGGCAGAGGAATCTAATCAAACCTCATCCTTAGTTTATTGTCTATAACCACTATCCTTACCTAACCTTAAATCTTGAAGTCAAAATCCTTAACAGTTTTTTTTTCCAAGTCCATCCATTTCCAAGTCCATCAAACAGCATCAGTTGCTCTTCTGTCCCCTGTATTTTTTCTAAGCAACTGTAAGCAACAGAAAAAGGCATAATGTGCTAACACCTATTCACAAAGCACACCTACACCAAGAGTGCTATGCCAAACTGTCAATATGTTTCTAAAAAAAAAAAACCCAAAGGGTTTCAAGGCTTTCATGGTGCTGTCAGAACAAATAACATGCAAGAAAAACCTCTTCATAATACATTTGAGAATATTTATAAATGTATGACTAATTAAGCAATAGCCTATTACCATCTCAGGTAACATTGCAATTATACAACAATTACTTAAATAACATAAACAAAATATATAATCATAAGATAAAAAAAACATGAATAAGATATTCATGTTTTGGGGTAATTTGCTCTCAAAATAAATGTTTTGCTTGCCGTTTCTGTTCTGATCTCAGTTTCTATGGAGATACATGGGGTCTGACTAATACCCTGAAAACAATCAGCCACAGCAGTGGACTCCTATGTGTAATGGAACCCATGGACAGATTTGCCTCCTAAATCTGTGAACTTCACATTTATTTTTAAGCTAGCACCGTATCAGCGACTCACCGGCACAGCTGATGGAGGATGATCCAAACATTTCCAGTAACTCCACAGTGTTGTAAAGTCCAAAAGTCAAAATGTCAAAAAAATAAATAAATAAATAAAGACCAATGTAATCATTTCCAAAATGAGCAACATGTTTTTATATAAGGAAATATTCCTCTTGAGTCCAAATTAGACAACCTTTAGTCTTTAAAAACAACATTTTCTCTGTGCTCACTAAACTGTATCTGACGTGCTGCACACAAACAAGGTACACAACTGTATTAACGAGGTGGCCTAAAATCTCCATAACACACAGAATATTCATTAAAGAAAGCTGAAATTTGAAATTCAGATGTATTACTCTATTAAAGTTGACTTCCAGCATACTTATTCATATTTGTTTACATGCTATATATTTTGACAATGTGGAGATGGCAGAGTAATATTTTTTAGTGTGTGTGTTAGAGTCAGGTGTGCTGTCATGCTGATTTGATGCTCAGTCGGACCTACTTGTTGTATAATGTCAATTAATCACAGAACAGAATTTGGCTTTTAAAAAATCATTGTATAGGACAACAGTCCTTTAACTATTTCACTACTGAGACACCCAGATCAATTCGTGGGCATAGTCACATTATTTTTCAATGTGTCATGATGCAGGGAATGGAAAATAAGTTTTTTTTTTTTTTTCGAAAAAGTTTTATTCATCTAGGTTTAATTTATTCCCCTCCAAATCATTTGGCATTTGAATGCATATATATATGTATGTATATATATATATATTTTTTTTTTTTGCCACCCTCAAATAAAATGCTATGAAGTTTTCAACTAAACTAAGAGGTAGCGACCCTGGAGGCACAAACAAACCAACAAAAAAGTCTTTTGTGAAAGTCTGTGCTAAGTCTACCATTTTAAGGCTTCTGACGATTCAAAACACGGTAACACTTTAGTATTTGCAACATTTCTGCTGTAACTGTTTCGGTTTGTCTGTCGATGTTTCCCATATTATTAGTGTGTGTGATAATTAATCAACATACCCTAACCAATATGTTTTTAGCTTCAAAGCTAATTGAATCTTAGCCACAGTGGTGTAATATAAAATTATGATTGAATCTTAACTAATAAGCTGTTGAGATGTACTACCTGCAGGTAGACTATTCAAATAAAATGTTACGATATCTATACAGTTTTTGATATATTTGCTTCTGAAATTCTTTTTCTCCTCATACTGAATGAATTCTTGTCACAGCCACAGAGCCGACTAGTCTCAGCGTGAATGAGCTATGACTGGTGGTTTTAACCCTCTGCAGGCCTGCCGCTGAGACCTGTCAGCTCCTCACCTTCATCCAATACATCACTGTCTTCCCTCCACGGGCAGGTGCGAGCCAATCAATACCCTCTTTTGTTAGAAACCCACCAAATGGCCTTCAACAGATGACTGCGTCGTCATTAGGGCGGACATCCCCTTATCGCAGCACTAATCTGTGTTTATCGGGGTGAAATTAACGACAGTCACAATGATTTCCATGAAGATTTTATGAATACAAAACACAGGCTTTCTGTGCTGTATACCAGTCTGTTTGTGCTCAGAGAACAGTTGGATAACACGGTGTCTGATAATAAATGAGACACATTTCTGTATTTTTTATGTTGATTTAACAGTACAGACCATGCACATCCATGCTACACCCACACAAGTGATTTTAATTAGTCCTGGCACACCACCATATACCATACCTGTTGCAAGTTGCCTGTGTGTTTCAATGCTGCAGATTATTATTATGAGTCAACAGTATAGGAAAAAAAAACTTTTAAAAGGGATCTGGGGAGTGTGCCTCTCCTCCCAATGTTAGGATTCATGTCATGGATTGACACTGATGGTATCGTTTTCTGTTAGTGGGAAATCGATTGACGATTGAGTGAGTGTGTGTGTGTGTGTGTGTGTCCCAAGAAGAACAAACATTTCATTTCTCCACTTTATTGCTACAGTGTTTTACACTCCCTGTCCTGCTTTTCCAGCCTAAACACCATGCCCTGTAACACACTGACATTGTGACAGCACTGTTTTTACAGATGAGCATGGTTATGTTTTTCTGTTTTAGTATCTGTTTGTCCACTTTCATCGTGTTGGGTTAATATGGAAATGATAAAGAAGCAGCTGAGATCCAACCTACAGAATGGAAAATGTTACTGAGAAACAGTTTTGACAACAGCGCTGAACCACCAGACATCTAATGCACTAATGGCTGTGTCCATGTCTGACTTCAGCACTCCATGCAACGAGCAAGGGCACGGGGAGAATTCAGGCTCCCCCCTTTTAATCAGTGTCCCTCACTGCTCAGATTAGTGATAATGGACAAACCACGGGCTGCAGAAATAGATTGTGCTAACAGGAGCTTAATGGAAGATGGAGAAGAGTCTAAGATACATAACGCTTAACAAATGAGTGAGCTTTCCTGACCAGAATATTTAGTCAATCAGAAGACAAACACTCATTTTTGTGTGCTAATCTAAGGTCTGTGTATTCACAGCTGACAGCCTGTTTTCAGCTCAGTAGCATGCAGCCATTACCGACCTTGACGCTCTAACACTTGTGTGTGTGTGTGTGTGCTACATGCATGTCACACATGAATGTACACACAAACACAGCCTTCCCTACACTGATACTTTCACCGCAGTTCCCAGCACAGCTTGGGAAGTCTCTAATGTTAATTAATGGGAAGCACTAGAGCATGCAATTCCTAATTAACCCCTGAGAATGATGCTGCAAAGGCATGCGAGTGGAAAAGCAGTCTAAAAGGAATGCTATTTACTTTCCCACGGCCCTGTTTTCCTGCCGCCGATCCATATGTTGCAAACCACTTTGCAGATCACTGGAAGCTGACAGAAACATGCCTGATCTTTTATTCCTCATGCCACCATGCTGAGTGGCAGGGGCATAGAGATTAATTGGTGTGATCATGTAACTAATTAAGAAAATGAAAGAAAATCAAGGTGGGTTGATGGCTAAATGCGAGCGGACCCACTGAGCTGGTGAGGTGATGACTCATGTAGTGAAGAAAACCATTCTGCTGGCACATAAACATCTACTTGGCATTGACGTGCAATTACTGTATGCTTTACACTTATTAAGAATGCGCCCGCTGTCTTAAGTCCACACACACTTGTGACTGAGCTTGAGTGTGTGAGTGTATCCACACCCCACAAAACTGCAGCTTGGGTCACAGCCCGTTCACTGGAAGTCTAGCCAAGAGCTTCACATGCATGCCAAATCCTTGATTTAGAATAAAAAGGTGTGGAAGGAAAACTGTGATTCACCAAATACTGGCCCACAGTGAGAGTAATGGGATGTGTCAGTGCCAAGGTAAATGGCTCACCCAAGGGGAACATTTGTGGCAAAGATCATCTTGATGTTAAATGCTGTCTCTCTAGTGACGATACCAATGAGCATCAGACAGAGAAGAACCCAGAGACCCTTGATTTTGCCTGTCAGGGCACATACATGCTGTCCTAACCCTGTGAGCTTGTTGGAGCTGTACATTGGCTGACAGCATATGCTATTTGACATCAAGCGGAAACTTCCATGGCTGTGAAGTGAGACAATGCGGAAGTGCCAAAAACTGCAGTTCCTCAAACAGCCACTCGAGGCTGGCTCAGAGACAGCTCTCCATTAGTCCCCCCATGTTAAAATGTCCAACTTCCCAGCAGAAATAAACATGTTTACAGCCTGATATAAGAAATGGTTTGGTGGAAATGGTCTCTATAGCTATTTTTCCCATTTCTGACAACTATACGGAGAAATAGTTTCTATATAACTCACCCATTCAAATCATTTTAACCCACCTGATGCACAGCATATGCACAACATGGGTCAAATGACCCACATTCATTTCCCATGTTATTTCATGCTGGCTGAGTGTTTCTGTTCTCTATCTTTGGAATCAATTTATTTTATGATTGAACATTCCAAGTATTGTATAAATATCTTGTTTATGATTACAACAGATCATTATTTTAATCATCCTTTATATAACAAAAAGCTCTTGTATTGCTATATCAAGTTTACACACATGGGTCAAAAATGACACATTCATCCAAGTCTGATTTAAAATTAAATGAAATTAAATAACTTAATACTATAATAATAATTAGTTTTAAATACTTACTTTAGCTGTGAGTGGGGCCAAACACTCATACATTTAATATTTGCAACATGTTTATTTGCCAGTTTGTCACACATACACACCTCTGATAACAGATGACACGGCTATCACATAGAAAAGTAGAAACTGACATAAAAGATGTTTGACATCTCAAAAAGAACAAATGGTTTATTTATTAGAAGAATAATTGCTCTGTTTACTGTATATTTTGTTTTTGTGTAATGTCACGTGAAGGTCTAATGAGTAAAAGCTATTACAGCAGAAAACAGCGTTCCTCATGTCAGTCTTTACACTTTATTTATTTACTTGATTATTTACTTTATTTTGTGGTTGATGGTTTGAGATGTGAAACAGTGTGAACTCTAAGTTCCCTGTCAATCAAACTAGCTATTATTTCATTATGATGTGTTATATATGCAAATAAATAGCATTTGCATATACCCCCCACCAGGGGAGTAAATACAGGCAGGCCGTGTGGTTGCAGCGGTGCCTGTAGGAGGCCTGCCAATGTGTTATGTTGGGTGGAGAACAGGTCCTTACAAGACTGTCGCCTCAGAAATACAGCTGAGCCACATAAACATAAAAAAATACATTCAATTAAATTCATAATTTCATGTCTTATTTTCAATGGTATTTCTGCAATATACAGATAAGTGATGATAATTGTATGTTGATACGCCATGATATGGCATATGAGCACTATAGAAATGTGGGAGTGAAGCAGATAATCTGTTGAATGAAAATCTGGATTTTACATTAGTTGAACCAGCATTAGTTGACGCAGGAAAGCATTTATCATCGTCAGCGACACGACACACACTACTGAAGATACTGTATGACTTTCTTCAGCACCTCCCATTATTACATTTACATTTTTCAGCGTCATTTTCCACACAGTTTTGTTATGGCATTTTTTTTGCACCTGTTAGCACATAAAGCAATCATGTGTATAAATATAAATGTAGAAGAACTCTTGCTTTTCCGTGTCCCCATGGGGAAAAAAGCAGCTTGGAAAGGTGCAAAATAAACTGTACATTATTACCATAATTAGTAAAACAGGCCACATTCATTAAGAGAGTCATTAAGTGCAATATGTGTTATGGAGATAGTGATAGTGATGCAGTGGTATGGTAGTTGCTCCATCTATTACAGGAAAAAACACTTAGTTTAAGTAGTAGAGCTTTTCAGCAGCAACCCGGTTTCATTTTCACATAATTACATGTGTTCATTTCTGAGAGCTGTTTAGAAAAATTAATGCATCCAAACAGTCCAGTGGGGATTTATTAATCTGTCAGAAACAAGCCTGCTTTTCACGTAATACAAAAGCTGAATTCGGAAAGGGAATTGACAGACCGTGCGGTTGACTAGTAATTGGGGAAGTCGGATGGTAATTTGTACGAGGTGAACAGTATTGACAGCTAAAGGCTCAATAATGGATTTACAGAGATTACTGTGTACTGACCACTTATTGAGGTGAGCAATGATTAGTATGAGCAGCTGCATACACACCTGCCAAGGTCTCTCATATGATTCCTAAAACCTGCTCTTACAGACCTGATATGCTTCAGGATTAAATTATAAAGAAAAAAATAATAATTTTTAACATTTAGCATTAAGAATAATTGAGAAATTGATCTAGGGATCTATAGGGAATAGGGAACAATCAACTGAACTAGGAGACATCTAGCACATTTTTTAAAATGATAACACCAATGGATACCACCACATTTTTTTTCCCCCATTTGGACAATGTCAAGCTGTTGACATTGTCCAACTGTCTGCTGCCAGAATTCAGAATTCAATGTGTGTTTGAAGTGAAGCATTGTTTCACATTGCAGTTTGGTCAGTGGCCCTACGCTTCAAACTATGACGCTGTAGGTAACCGTCTAGGATCCTGAATGACCACCTGCCTAATATTGTGTAGGCCCCCCTTTTGCCGCCAAACCAGCCCTGACCTGCCAAGGCATGGACACTAGATCTCTGAAGGTGTGCTGTGGTATATGGCACCATGACAGTAGTAGCAGATCCTTTCAGTCCCGTAAGCTGCGAGGTGGGGCCTCCATGGATCAGACTTGCATATTCCACAGATGCACAACTGTATTAAGATCTGATTTCAGAGGCCAAGTCAACACCTTGAATTCATTGTGTTCCTCAGACCATTTCTAAACTATTTCTTTCTTCTTTGTGGCAGGGCATGTTATCCTGCTGAAAGAGGCCACTGCCATCAAAGAATACTGAATAAAAGGGTCTGTAACAATGCTTTAGATAGGTGGTGGTAAGAGTCAAAGTAACATTCTTTGCTCCTCAAGTGCAATGAGCAGAGCAAGAAAAATCCCACAAGAGCTACAATTTTCTAAATATCTAGCCATGACAATTTGGCCCTTGTCAAAGTTGCTCAAATCCTTACGCTTGGCCATTTTAGCTCCGTCTAACACATCCATTTAAAGGACAAAATCTGCATTTGCTACTTAGTATGTCCCATCCACATGATAACGATATCATCTGTGTAATTCACTTCACCTGTCAGTGGTCATGATATTATGGCTGATCGGTGTAAGTTACATTACTTGCTGTGTAAACGTGAAATGTTTCTCAGTAAGCTTTATTTTTAATGTGTAACTGGACATTGCATATTTCTGTTTTGATTCCCATGCCAGAATTTGTTATTAGATCTAATTTGACCATTTTGAAAATAAAGGCATTTTTACTGAATAAAAGAGAGTGCCATTTCTTGTGATTTTTGTGTCTATATGTATCCTGATCTCAAACAAACTGAGTGCAGAAACTTCTCCTAAATGCAATGAGTTAGGAGTGAAAATGTGTACACTACTTGCATGGATTTGTCCATTGGAGATTTTTTGAAGCTAGCTGTAGCGAGCTAGCAGCATCGTTCCTTTGTACGAGCCGAGCCGCTGACTGACAACTCCAGTTCTTTTCATTTTATGCTGAAGTTTCTCTCCCTCTTCCTCTTCTCTCCACACATTTGTGAAGTTGAGGCATGCGGTCTCAGGAGAAGCACAAATTCTTTTAGCTCAAGCTGAATTTTTTTCAACTCACATAAACCGGTCTTTGCTTTGATTTATGCCACAAGGGAATTTGCATTCACTCATCTTTGCATGGATTTCATGGGCAATCACGCCCCCTCTGAAATTCATTTCATATTCAGTCTGAATACACCTTGAGTCTTCAACAGTAGAAATGTTGGAATGAATGCCACATGTACACCATGCTATGTGTATCTTATAAAACTGTGCTCCGTGGCTATTGAAAGCACAAGGTACCGTTTCACTGGATATGAAAGGTTGAGACAGGAAAAAAAAAAAGTTGTTCAGAAAAATGTGTAAAAACGTTACTCCACTTCAGTGACTGTCTATTGAGTGAACAGTTTCTGGCTTTGAGAGCTTAAGTGAGCCAACTGGTGTGTTATTTTCTCCAGACTGGGCCAGTGTAAGTACAATATGATGCCTCTTTCTCACCAGATTGTCACTGACAGGCTAAGGGTTCCCAGCCTGCGACGGGAGCCTGCAACAACACTGATGGAGAGTGATGCTCACTACATCATGTGTGGCAGCAGCTGAATCCGACTTTCTCAATCACATACATGCATGTACAACAGACACGCATACACACAGATATGCATTCACAAACAGCTAGAGAAGACTATGCATGTTATTTTTTTGCACATGTGCTCGACATTAACCAGATGTCTCTCTATAATCTCAGTAGAGCTATTCATCAATAACATAGCCACTTCCGAATGACAATTCATTTCGTGTAACAACAGATGTGTCACTACAACACTAGAGACTACACCATTTTGTGAATGTATGCCTTTTTGAATGATAGTAAATATGTATATTTGTGTGAGAAAGACTCTAATAAATGTACTATTTCTAATCTAATAGCAATGCAGAGTGGTGTAATTGATTTAATGATGCATGGTCCAATCAGGAGATGCTCATTCACCAGTCCAAACTACAGATAATTGGGGGTTATAGTCGTCATCATCATCACCGTGTTTAAGAGGTGAGGCATTTCAAAGAAACAATGTCCTGTGAAAAACTGGCTCCATTACGGCAGAGATGCAGGTGTACCTAATGAATCACAGTGCTCTGAGCAGCACATCTAATCCATAATGATGCACTCCATTTGACTAATCATCAAGTTGTAGTGTCAGATTGTAGTAACTCATCCATCTGGAACTTTATATTGGCATTCATTTAACTGAGGTACGAATCATAGTCACCAGCAGAGTTGGACATTTATCATTTTTCTACAGTCACTTTCACACCAATGGTTTGGTTCATTTGGTGCCGACCAAGGAAACAAATGACACTCTTACCTTCTATTGTTCACGCTAACTTATTACAAAGAGACTAAAAGGTATTGACCTTATGTCTTTCAGGAACTTTCTCCTTTAACTTCCTGTCCACACGGGAAGTGTGAATATTAGTGATGGAAATTTTAGTGAGCCAGATCATTTGACTCAGCTCACCAAGAAGAGTCAACTCTTTTGACTCCCAAACAACTCTTTATTTTACCACTTATACTTTTTATAATTCAGACAAATTTAGCACTGTTTTGTCTTGTGATTTGGATGTGTACACATATGTCACTTCAGTTATTCAAAAACATCCTTTATACTGAAGTATTCAAAAGTAAAAATCACATTTTCTAATATCAAATTATGTGTTTGGTTGCACAACATGCACATGACATTCAGTCACTGCATACATGGAGCACCGTAATATTGTACAAAAAAAAAAAATGGACGGGAGACGGCTCCCATTGTTCACTTAAAAGAGGAAGAACATGAGAGACTTTCGTCCATTGAAGTTCAACAAAAATCAACTGCTATTTATGTAGCTGCGCTAATTAGTTTCTCCCACACAACAATGGGATCATCTAGTCATGTTACTGTTATAATAGTCATGGTGACTGATCAGGATGTGTTTGGATTTTATTAGAATTACACTATTACACATAGTCCAGACATCCATTAAACAAGATTATTATCCCACATTATATTACCATCTATCCATTTTCCACAATCGCTTATACTTATCAAGGTCACAGGGGCCTGGAGCCAATAATCCCAGCTGGCATTGGGCAAGAGGCAGGGTACACCCTGAATAAGTCACCAGTTCATCACATGGCATGACACACAGAGACAAAGGAGTACCCACGCAGACACAAGGTGAACACGCACACTCTACCCCAGGTGGGGTTCAAACCAGGAACTTGTGAGGCAACAGTGCTAAGCACTGTACCACTATGCCACTCCGTAATCATCTTATCTACTTGGGCTGAGATGTTTCAATTGATCACTGCATCATCGCACTGCTAAATGATATATGGATGAATGATGGCTCTTAGCATTTTTCACCATACTGTAGCAACACTGAGCTGCAGCACACATGCCAATATATCCAATTTGCACTTGACTATTCATTAGATCACATGATGTACCCATTCAGATTATCTCTAATGTCGACAGAGATGAAAGACTTTCAACTAAAAACCTCCAAAGCCTCTGACTTAGGGGAAAAAAAATCTCATTTTTGCTCCAAATCCTTGTGATCAATCTTTCCTCTCGCCCGACTGTCTGTTATCTTCCCCCATTTGTCTGGGGTCTATTTTGCCCCATCCATCCACAAACCACCCTATAAAGCTGACTTTTCTGACTGCCTCATCGCACAACATCGGTGCTCTCTCTGTCTAGCCTGAGGTCAGCTCAGGGAATGAGATGGCGTTACGAAGATAGCGGAAAAATGTCACCCAGGAATGAAATATTGATGGACAGAAAGGCCTTGCCTTTTTCCCTTGCCCTAAGGCGTGGACTGAGAGTCACGCAGTTGATGGGCAACGAAGAGGAAAGCCAAAACAAACACTAATCTGCAGGAAAGGAGACAGACTGAGAGCGGGAAAGCCACAATCCTGTCCATCCATTTCCTCAGAGGCATCGTTATCTTCTCCCTCCCTGAAGCAAACCATAATCAGATTCTCTTGCACTTCACTTGATGTGGTTTATTTCCAGCCAAGGATTAGCATATGATCCCCTTCAGGCAAATAAGGAATCAATACAATGTAAATAAGGAGAGGGAAAATAAATTCAAACACCTGCATTTGCATAACTACATGCAAGGTAAAGCTAGGGTGAAACATGCCAGACTTGTTTAAAACTGAGCTGTCTACTTGCTGTTTCAGTGAGCCTCAATTACAGAGACAGCAGAGAAAGATGTCCCCCATCTGCTGCTGAACAAAAGCAGCGCTGTTGTTTGCTTTTGCAAAGCAAACTCAGAACTCATCGAAATGTCATTCATGTCAAGTAAGATTCAAGATGTGTTTTGTATGAATATATGTGTGGCAGCATGAAGTAGGGAACCGGCAATGTAGGCAGTTTACCAGACTGTCACTCAAGTCATTGAATAATTCAAAAGTAGTAACGACTACGCCACATTCGTGCTGATTTTGTCATTCTATCGAAGAGACAGGCAACAAAGCCTGATGACAGCTTGATCTGTGATTAGAGGAAAATCAAGAACTTCTTTGGAGCCAATTTCACATTAATCTTTATAAAAGCAGAAATCTCCTTAAAGCCAATGATCGATGTATAAAAATAAACACTGCATTTTCATGTTTATTTCATTTTTATCTTTCTTTTCAGTGCCACACTCATTCCCATCCAGGACTGAAGGGATTAACAGGAAAGCTCTGAATTCCAGCAGGTACTGTACAGTCAATGTTGTGGATTACTCACCATTGATCCATTTGGCCTCCGGGTCATGGGCCTTGAACTCAGGTTTGAATAGATCCTCCACAGTCAGTTTGGTGTCACTTCCAGCTTGGTTGTCAGCTACAAAAATAAGTCATAAATTGATAAATTGCCTAACATTTTTAGTCAAAAGCAAGTACCACATGGGTGTGAAGTTCTCTCCACTAATCAGAGCCATTTCCCCATTCCAGCATGCACACACGTCAAAATCAATCTCCAGCGTTTATTGAACTTGGGATTCACGTCCACCTGACATTTAGATGTTTTCCCCACATCGAATCATCAAAAGCAAATATCATCAAAAGAAAGTAACGTCTTTAAATGTATGACACTGGGCTTAAAAAGCATGCATTGCCATGTCTTTATATAAGTGCTGGACTAAGCTTTCAAAACCCAGGTAGTGCAGGTGCACTTACCATAATGTAGTGATGCAGACATTGCACACAGCATTTTTACATTATACTGAGTGATCCGGCCAAAATATAATATCACATATATTTGCAGAAAAATACAAAGCAAAGGAGGTGAAACACAACCACGGAATGGCAGTCTCGAAACCCATCAGCAATCGTTGGATAACAGTTCAGCTTTTTTTAAAATCCATCTACATAAATTTGCAGATATCTATTTATAGAGATTAGCAGAAATGTGTCTTTCTCTTCTCCGAAATCTGTTATCCGATTACCTGATATCTGCTGGCTTCCCTGAAACATTGGCAGTTGCCCCCACAGACAGCCAATTGATTCTTAGATCATCCTGCATGCAACCAAAGCTGGTTTAAACATGATTGATCAACACTACTTGGACCACAAATGGCAGATATTTGTTTATCTGTTTATATGTATAATGTGAAAGGGTGACTTATAGTGATGGTCACACAGAGAAACATCACCCACTTGTACTTGTACGCGTCTTAGTTCCTTTTAGTTTTTTTGTTTAACTGTTTGCATAATTGCATGTAGTTCATTTGTTGTCTTCTTATAAATCCTCTGCAGGCAACCAACTGACCAGACAGACAAAATTAAAGACTAGCTAACACTGAACAGTGAACATCTGGCAAACTAAGGAGCAAAAAGGAGAGTGGAAATTAGACTTGGCAAGAAACACAACATAAATACTTCTGCCCCTAATGGCTTAAAGCCGATAAATGTAAAGTTTAGAAGTAGATTTTTGCCTAATTAAAGCTTGCAGTGGCTACAAGGTACATACATACATCCAGCTATGTCAAATTTACACAAAGGCACTTACACACTAAAGAATGCATATGAATAAAAAAGATGCAGACAGAAAGTCATTTCATATGTTCATTAACGTGATCATTACTGGGCTAGAAAATTCTCAAGCTGTTCTCCACTGTTGCCCCTGGAAGTGTTTCATTTTTAATTATGAAATGTTATGCCTTTAGCAGGAAAGAAGAAAAAAAAAAAGTGCCAATTGTAAGCTCCTTCTGAATAGGACAGCTGCTGATTGTGAGCTGAATAGGAGGGCCAAGTCATTTTGAATGTCAGCCATATTGGCTTTCCTTGATAACTCCACACAGCATGTTTGTTTATGGAGGCAATGAAAGTCTAACCAACCGTAGACTACCCCAGGGGAGACTGTGGCTGCATGGGCAGTGGATTGTAATAATTTTACATCTGAGTAACATTTTGTTTTGTTTTTTTCTCTCCTGATTTTGGAAGCATAGTAAATACAGTGTACAATAGTATTCAAATAGCCAAAGAGGATTGATAGCTACAAACTATTGTGTGATATAGAGACTCTGGGTTAGACAGTTTTGAGTGGTGTGGATACCTCTGGCATAACAGACATAATAATTTTAAAGCTGCAGTGATCTGTTTTTGTTCATAATTTAAAAGTTGTGTTTCTGGTAACCTGACAAATATGAGTCCAGTGTTCACTCTCTTTTTACCTCTGGTTTGTTGCCAGCACCTCTGGAGAAAAAAAATATCTGGCTCTTTAGCTCTTAAATTCTCTACTTTGTTCGGTGCTAAAACACTTTCTTAGTGGTTTTGTCACCAAGAACAACCCCATTTTACAGTGATAAATATTGATTAACACAGCTTTAAGTTCAGCTATTTAGGCAAACATCAGCAGTGGAAATCCACAGCTCTTCATTTCCTAGGTTATGCAAATCAGTTTAACATATTCTTAAAATCTCATCCTCAGCATATTTTAGATTTGATAGAGGGCTGAACCGATCTGATACCTCCTTTGATAGAGGGCTGAACTGATCTGATACCAATATGGATTTTTGTTTAAGTTAAATGCAAAATCCTGAAAGCTAAACCTTATTTTTGGTAACTTGGTTGTAGCTAAAAGAGAGCTGGGACCTGCCAGACTGTTCTCACTCCCAGCTCATCAGATAGTGTGGTTTGTACAGCACGCTTCAAAATATGACACTGGAGTTAACCCTCTGGTATCATGTTTGGATGCACCTGTATAGCTGCGGTTTGATGTGATGTGATGGTTGATGTCATGTTGTATAAACAGCGAGACGGAAGCGGCTGTTTGGGTCCCACGTGAAACCCAAAGTAAATGTTGCTTTCTTTGAATAACTTATGAGATATTTTTCCTAAACTAAACAACTAGTTTTGGTGACTGAAGCTAACTTAAGTGCAACAGCTGCGCAATGTGAACAACACAAGCAGTATTATTTAAAGTCAAACTGAATGTTTATCCTTGTTCACACAGCCTGCGTATGCAGAAATTATGCTACTGTGTCATATTTTTACGCATATTTTTTCACTCTGACCAAGTGGCAGTATTTGAGTTGGGAGTGAGAATGTTTTGGAACTGCAGAGTTGCATGATTCCAACGCCCTCTACATCACACATAGTGATTTGATCATTGACAATGCAGGAAAGTGTGTGTTTTGCAGGCTATTCTGACATGATATGACATTTTACATTCTGTAGTTGTTTTTGTAACATTTGCAGACCTGGTGTGAGGAGGATGACAGACATGGTGATGAGGGAACAGACCACCAGGATGACCAGCAGAGCGATGGCAATCCCTTTCCAGTTCCTCTGTGGAGGACTCACTCCACCCAGGTCCTGTAGAGGAAGCAGAAAAGAGAGATATTGAAGTTTACTTTGTCTCTTAAGTTTAACAGTTGTGATGTTTACCTATGTTATTGTTGCTACAATATCTTCAACGCCAGATAATCATGTGAAACCAACTGTAACGCGAAAAGCAGGACATTTGTTCAGAGGTTAACACAACCACGTATTTTATACCACCGTACACTGTATGCTGCTTACAGAAACTATTAACATGAGTCACATTGAGGTTTTATTTCCACCCCAATTTCCTGCAGAGTGAAGGATTTAAATGGAGGGCTTTGCTGTTTTGGATTTGTGTTTTCATGCTTAAAAGCCAGGAAGTATTTGCATGGTTCAGTCATTGCTTGTACTACCCTTTGCTTTGAATCAAACCTACCGACCTGTGAAAAACACATACTTTCTGCCAGGGCCAGGAGTCGCACTTTTCGCAGCTGAGGTGGATGTTGTGTGTTATGACCCTCAGACGGAGTTGTTTCTACATCGTTTGCAGAATAAAGGATACAATAGGTATTTGCATTCAGGGGCTCTGTTGGTCAAACTGCCTGTGAAAAGCTTAGTTTGAAGAATCTGAGTGACCGTAGAGCACACCGTGTGTGATATTATCACCAGCGAAAAAAAAGCTCTCCAGGAGAGTTTGTGAAGCTTTGCTTGCAACTCCATCTCTGAGTCCTGGTATTAGAGGGTTTTAAACTGGGTTTTCCACCACATCTGCTGCCTCTGATAAGGTGAATTAAGCCCCCACCCCCTATAAATTTCTTCTCATCGCAGCTTCTCTTGGCCTCAATTACCAATAAAACCCTGCAGGTGAAATACAGTGATTACTGGCCAAGCAACTCACTACTACATCTTGATTGGCTGGAGGGAAGGAGGAAGAAAATGATTGCCAATTAGACCTATAGGTTCCGCTTTCACAAAGAAGCTTTCTTCGCATCTGTCTCAGATTTTCTCTGAAAATCGTCTCTTAAGTACCTCACATGGTGGCTTAAAAGTAGTTCACCTCTTTCACATCATGCCTGGAAATGCCACGTATACTGACTGATGAGTTATGACTGCGCCTCCAATTGTCTCCCGCAGAGTCTCTGCAAATTTTCTCTGACTAACGCGAAGGCACGCTCAATTCTCCTTCAGAGTACATAGGACTTTTCCAAGAGTGCAGACAGTATTACATGAATGCAGTGTTACATTATTCACAGCCCCCGTTGGAGTCATAAGACTGATCTATTATCAGGACTTGGGCTGCTGCTCATTTCATTAATACCACAAAACGCTGATGTGTCCTTGAAAACTGACAGCAACTCTAAATTGCCCTTGTGCTTCCATGCATGAGATTCTTTCTGCCTCTCTTTTTTTTTTTCGCCTTTTCTCGATCTAATTTTCTCCCCCATTTTCCTATTTAGCCACATTTTAATCATCATCCTCAATTTATTAACTCAATTATGAGCAATGATAGAACCACTAAGAGAATTTTGACCCGCTGAGTCTCTCCATTACCATTATTAGGATTGAGGGAGCATAGAGAGAGAGAAAGAGGGGGCACTGAAACAGTTAGCCTACTGAAACTGGACTTTATCACAATAATGAGACCCTCTGGTGCTCTTTTACGAAACAGAACCAAAAAGCATTGCAGACATTGCTTCAGTCAAACATGTTTTAATCATGATGACAAGAAAAAAGAAAGAAAGAAAAAAAAAAATACTTGCAAATGATCAGTGTCAAACTAGCCACATGTATGAGTCATCCACTACAGCTCAAAATGGCTCCTAAAGCATACTTTCTTCCCCTACTTTAAAAATGTGTTCATTTACTTCACATAATGGTGCAAGACTGTGCTACAAAGGGACACACAGGGTTATAAATAAACTCCTGACAGGCTGGGCAGTAAGAACAAAAAAAAGTCTACGCCTTCATTTTTCTGTGCCTGAAAATAAAAAAAAGTACAAGGACAAAAGGCCTGTTCCTGTAAAAGTATCTCTTTATCTACCTGCGCTCCTCTAAAACCCTTTTACCCAGTGGTGGTACGTAACTAAGTACATTTGCTCACTTTTCATTTTTAAACAACTTTATAATTCTCCTCCACAATATCTCATCTTTCTTTCTTACTTCACATTTGTCCGACAGCTTTAGTCACTAATTACTTTTCAGATTACAGTTTTTCATGTATGGGCTGAGAAAACTCTCAGATTTCTGATATAAACTAAATAAAATATGCATCAGCACAAAACAGATGATCTTATAGACCATGATGCAACAGTATTTACAGTACTTTAAATGAGCTACAGCAGTAAAATGCAACATACATGTTAATGCAGCAGTAATATTTATACAAAAAACAGTGTGTATCATAGTAAAACACTCAAAGTAAAGTAAATTTGGCCTGTAAAAAGGAAGGTCTTTAACGCAGGACTTTTACTTGTACAACAGTGTGGTATCTAAATACTTCTTCCACCACTGTCTTTGTCATATTCAGTATCACACCTGCAAAACTTGTTCTCTGACAGATATTCTACTGGTTACATTTTTACTTTTCTAACTATAAATGACTGTGTTGCATGTAGTAATTTGCAGATGTCACTATTTAATGGTATGTATAATCTATGCTGTACCTGACAGGGTGTCTTTGCTAGTGCTAGGTTTGCCATGTCATATCCACGGTGATGGTATAATTGTAAGTGTCAGAGCAAAATGTCAGTGTAACAAGAGTTGAACGAGATTCGAGAGAAAGTGCTGGTTGTGCTCACAGTACGCCCAGTTGGACAACGTATACCCATAAAGCTGAGGGGAGAAAGTAATAAATCACATGTACTTTTCTTTTGACATTTTTTTCTACAATGCATGTTCAACTCCCAGAATAATCCTATCGTAGCTTATTAGCGTACAAGCTGACAGGATAACACGTAATTTAGACAATGTTGAGTTGTTTACAGGCATCTTTATCATCTTTGGTAAAGGGTAGCCTTTTCCCTGCTCCTAGTCTTTTTGCTAAGCATTTGCTAAACATGCCTTTAATTAAAGTAAACACACACAGGTTAAACTGTATCAATTTAACTCCCTGTAAGGTAGCAAAAACAAACAAATTGTGTAAAAAAAAAAATATGACTTTACTACTATCTTTCTATATTTTTTTTTTTTTTTCAATTCAATAGCTGAGTAGTATTTTGTTGTGTTAATATAAAACACTGTAAGTGGTTACCACTTTGAAGAGGTGGGGTGAGGTTTCCTCACAGTCAGAAAGCTAAATTGGCTTTAAAACAGTTACTTTTGCAGTGTTTTTCAAGGGAAAAAATGCTTTGTGCTCTAGCTCCTTCTTTTCCCTTGGAAGTTCTGCTGTCTGCAGAGAATCCCCCAATTCAGCTGCATATTGCTGGAAGATACACACACTACCCTGTTTCAACTGGTTGTCGGACACTATTTGAATCAAGAAACAATCTTCAGTATCCAATATTCCAAAGAGAAATCCACACTACTACTAGTGCAGAGAGGACAGCCGTTTTTAAGGACAATTTAGCTGTTAGAGGAGTTGAAATTTGTATGCGTTGAACGAATGGACATTTGAATGGCACTTCCACACTGCTAACCATCCAACCATCCATCCATCTATTTTCTTCTGCTTATACAGCTTCGGGTCGCGGTGACATAATGCAACCACGTTGAAGAAATTTACAAATTCTATTACCTCTTATTATTTATTTATTCAACCAACACAACAATTTGAATCCTGGTTTAATTAACTGTAATTCTACCTGTCTGTCTCTGCAGCAAATGTAATCAATACAATCAATTATTCATCAGGTGATGTAGACCACAGCAAAAAAATGGGATACATTCGTGGTTAGGGAGTACTGAGAAGTGTAGCTGAGTGAACAGTGGTAATGGTATCCTGGTGACATCATTAGTTATATCCTCACATGAAGTAGTGTGAAGTACTTTTGTCATCTGTTTGCTTGCAGTTTCAGTTAACAGCACGTCAGCTGTGGTCCATAACATTTTCAGTAATCAGTGTCTAAAAGGCATGTGCGTTATAAAGCAGTAAAGCAGACGATGGGACGATAGAGAAAAACTCCCCTGATTGCTACAAAGGAGTCCCGTGGCAATCGTATGGCTTTAGCTGTGTGCTAACAGAAGCCATTTCCTATAATCACATCATCTGTCTTCGGAATAGCAAGAATAGCCTACAAAACCAGGAGAAAACAACTTCATTATTTCAACTTTCATTATTATAGGAAGCCTATAATGAGAGCAGAGAGAGAACGCAGATGTGCAGCCGATTCCTGTTTGATTGCGCTGACTGAAAATTTAACTTACAGTAAATTTACAGTGCTTATTTGCTGTATACGATCAGTCCAGCACCGTGCAGAGTTGAAGGTTGTTAAAGGTGTTATTTTTTAAAGAGTGTGTTTTATAGTACAGTTTATTGCAAATTGCTGCTTTTTTCCCTTTCGTGGGAACGGCAGTATTGGTGCCACCCTCCTTCTCCTCAGCTGGAAACCACATCTTAAAAAAAAAAAAAAAAAAAAAACATCACAGATGTTCAGTGTGTTTTTTTTAGCTGCTCTGCACGCTAGATTTCAGCTTTCAGCTGTTGCTGAGTGTGGTTTTCCTCCATTTAAAAACGACAGGAGATGTCAACAACAAGCTACAACACACCCATTTAGACGGGCATGGACTGCTTGGACATTGTCATGTCATGGATATTTTAATGTGAAAATGGCATGTTTACAATATGCCTAATCTTGTTCTTTACAGGTATGCATTCCATTTTCAAAGAGGCAGAGATTGAGATTGACATTATGTAAAATGAGAACGCTAATTTTGCCTTTGAGATGTTTGATTAAGACCCCTGCTATCTTCATCAAACTCCTGCTAATAAGCTTATTGCTCACTGGCTTTGACCGTGCATGTGCGTGTGTGTAGTTGTGCGCAACACGGTTAGAGGAGTCAGGCTATTTATAGAGCTGTGAGCTTACCCTCGCCTGGACTCTGACCTTGGAGAGAGTGTGACAAATGACAAGCAGCATTTCAGCAGAAGCTGAGCCATTTTAACAATGACAGCAGGTCGGGAGGGGGAGGGAAAAAAAAATAATGCCATCTGTACAAGATTATTTTTGTTTACCCATGAAATACCATTTCTCACTGCCTCCTGAATCATTGACAGCCACAGCCATGCTGGGGTCTCGAGGCTTAACATATGAAATTGATCCCCTGGCTAATAGGAAACGGCAAGCTTAGCTACATGTTGTCATCTTATTGTATTTAGTATTATCAGTCTTGCCCTGAAAGGCGCTGCGATTGGCCTTTCATCCGGGTGAGATAATTCTCAATTAGTCACTGTCCCTGCCATATTGGTTTCAGATACACAAGGTTGTTGACTCACACAGCAGTGCAGTGGCATTGCTGTATATTCATATGAATGCTGACATTAGCAGTATAGAAGCAATAAAACTATGACATTACTGGTTAACCACAGACAGTGCTGGAAGCATGCATCCTCGTATTATTGAACTCTCAATGAAAACCTGGCAGAAAATAAAAAAGCACTTTTGTTTGCTTGGCCAAGGCATGCCTTTCACTTTATTCACAACAGCATCACACATGTTGAATTCAGTTCATTTTACCATAGACACCAGCATCACAACATGGGTAGCACACTGAAGGACAAACCTCAGTGAATGATTTGAGAAGCATGATGAATGTCACTGAATAGCCTTTTGATCTCAACCTAATGCGATCTGGTGAACACCCATGGGAGATTTTAGACCAACGTAGAGCACTCTCAATCAAAATATCATCATCGAAACACCAAATTAGGCAACATCTTCTGGAAAAAAAATGGTAGTATCTCTTCGGTTGAGTTCCAGGGGCTTGTAGAATCAATGCCTGGAAGCTGTTCTGGCAGCGCATGTCCTTACTGAGACACTTTTATGTTGATATATCTCAAAATGTCAACAAACTACAACGAAAAATGATTTGTGTATCTGCCTCATCAGTCAAATCCACTCTAAAATGTAATGTGATTTTTCTTAGCTCATCTTATACCCATCCACTGAGTTTCCCAGTAGTAGTTTTTCTAAATTGACTGACAAACAAGACAACAAACATCACATAGAACATTAACCTCCTCTGCGGAGGAAATCTGCAGTTTAAAAGCCATATTTACAATTAGATGTTTACACTCTTAAATATGTTTTTATTAACGAAACACCTATACAATGTTTTCACTTATACTGTGACACTGACGTTCTTTTCTTAAATTTGAAAATGAAAAAAATCAATGTAATCAATGTAAACATGCATCATTACATTTCACAGTTTCTTTTAATGCTACAATAAAAAAAAAGTTATTTTCCATCAATCAATATGTTTCCAAAAATGAATAGATTGGTTCACATTATCTTCACTGGTTATCTAATTGACTGATGCTGCTTTACTGATTATAATCTGTGCAAAATGTATTAGAGCTCTGTTTCTGACTTACATCATTAATGTAAGAAAGAAATCTAACATAGGGCTGCAGCTTACAGGTAAAACAAAAGTATTTTTGTGTAATGTTGGAATGATGGTAGTGTCCACCCTCTCCTGTCATTTGGGCTGCAGCACTAAAGTGTGTTTGCTTCTACTGGGAGAAAAAAAATACACCTTGTTATATTAGATCAACTGTAGCCTTGCATGTCTTCCTCGGGGATATGCACATAACCATCTCTGGCATATTAAAAAGTAATGTGAAGATAATATATCAAACAAATATTCCCAAACCATCAGTCAGCTTCTCCCCAATGCCTGAATGCCTTAATTGCAAATAATAAAAGAGTGGAATAATAAATGACAAAGAAGTGAAAACCAGTGGAAAATGTTGAAAAATACGTCAAACTAACGAACTAATTGTTAAAAAGACAGAGGGTGAAACTGCTCAGAGCAAAGCCTGAATTCAAGCAATTTGCAATCAATTGTCTGAAAGACTAGATATGTGTTGTGAAATAGGCAGCCTGAAAAGGTTTGCTTACTCAAGAAGTACAACAGTCTGACAGGCCTGTATTCTTGGTCTATTGTGTTGTCAAGATAACAAGATATGATTGTACCAAACATGTACCACAATGTTGGTGTCAGACAGGCAGAAGAAAGTCAGAAAGTCACAAAACACTACAACTATTCCACTGAATTTGGTGAAACATCTCTCTGATGTTCCAGCTGCTCAGCATCAATTCACAGTTGTTGAGTTTCATGATGGAAAGTCAAGTGAACCCCTGTGAACTATAGCTGCTGTTAGCTTAGCAGGGGAGTGTTAGTGTTTGTACCACAGACATTTTGGACCACTGGGAAGAGGAGGTTTTCAGATCCGGAGCTCAGTCATATGCTCATGGGGAGCAGAGCCGGCGTCATGCGAGAATCGAAGCTGGGCATGCAGGCGGTGTAAGTGGGCTAAGCACCCTCTATGAACATATGAGCAAAAAGTACCAAAAAATACCATGTTGCTTGAAGCCTCACAGACTGACAGGAGGAGCTGCTTAGCCCTAGTTAAAGGTTAACTGGCAGATACACTTGGCAGTGACCAAACAACCTGTTAGCTACCTGATGTGAGGCAATCAATGGGATCTAATGCTGAGAAAGAAATGTTGCTATAGTATAGTATACCATAGTTAATTTTCTTGTGACAGTTGATATCTATAGACTTCTATTCCCCTGTGGCAGATATTATGCAAATGTCAGGTTGGGTTGCTAAGAGAGAAACGCGTTATTTAATAATGTTAGTTTATGTTTTTATGTCTAACAGTATTCTTCACTTGCAGCAGCAGTGGATACGTGAAAGAAAATATATGAAAATGTACAATGGGGAATATTTTCTTTAAGAACAAAATCATTCCAGAATAGAGCGCAGGCATATGAATAAAGATTTATAATCAATGTTTACACTGCTTTCATTTTGCCTGAAGACATTTTAAAATTATTTTTTGCTAACTCTAATGCTATCCTTGTCGAAGTCACTGATGCACAAAAAGGGAGCAACGCCTGATTTCATTAGACAAACAAAGGCAGTGAGGGGATTTAATGAGACGTTTTCATCTGCATTAGACAATAATAGTGGATACATCTAAGCTCAAACCACCCACAGTACGCGACGGGACACAAGACAATAAAGTTAATTCCATTAATCAGCTTTTACTTTTAATTTTCTCTGCACATTTTAATGTGATTTTGTATCATTTACATGGTGGGCGCAAAGCCTTTGTCTGCCCCCTGCAGTCAAATCTCTGATTTGAACGCAATTAGACACAGTTGACTACATTCCTAGACAAATTACTCTCCAGGCTGTGAATATGAGTCTAGCCATTTCCTCCCAATTCAAAAACAAATCTCATTTATCTAGAGAAATAAAAATTGAAAAGAGAACCTGCCATCAGCAGCGACAGAAGCGCATCGACATGGAGCTGAACGTGTCTGTGTGAAGACAGGATATTGTCTCTGTGCGTGTGGCTGAAAAGAGGTGCTGTGTGTTTGTCATACCTATAGGTTGACATCAGATGATTCAGCTGGCACGGAGCTATAAAATTGCTAGTTGAGTGGGAATTGGTGGGGATAGAGACGTAGAGAGGAAAGGAAGCTGGTTAATGAGGGAACTCTAAGTGGAGCTGCCCTGGGAAGGATTTTGAAAACGCATCCTATAACATGAACAACAACACAAATTACTTTCTCATATGGTGCCCGTATCATCTGACAACATAATTGTCAGCAGCTTCCTGTATTTATATTACCTTTGCAAATATGATTCATGAGAGCCATTTAAGATTTGGAATTGCAATTCCACCTATATTTCTAAGTTGTGTGGAGGAGTCTGAAGACCAAAATATGTTGGTGTCGAGCTTTGACCGGTTCACCAGACTCTGATTTGCTATACAGTATGTTTTGTTTAAGGTTGGATAAGGTTTAGGCTACTTGAGGTTAAGCTTAATGTCTACACAGCCTGCATAGTGAAAGCAGCAGATTCAGTCCTCCATCACTGGATGCATTCAGGCGCAATGTTTTGGCAGCAAACAATAGACATGAAGTGTAAAAAATATACATATTCGACTGTGCCCAATTGCCCATAAGAATGACAATCTAACCCATTTTTTGGTTGCAGGCTTCTTTTCTCTCACTCAATACTGGACCAAATTTTAAAAATATGGTCCTCATTCGTCACTTTGACACAAAGATGTGAAAAAAATAAGGTCCAGATTGAAAAATAATGAAGTTATCCTTTAAAGGGAAACATTTTGGTCTATAAGAAACTAATGTTGACCGAAGACAAGGTTACAAAGTACAATCCCCAGTGTCAAAGACGCTCTGATGCCCCAACCATCCACTCCACTACATCAACGTTGTGCTACTTGTGCTTCGCCTCAGAACAACAGTCATAATTCACTCTAGACACAAAAGGTCACTTGTTGAGAAAAATGTAAACGTGAATCATTTTAGGCATCAGGATAAAAGATATGTTCTGTTTGTAGACAGTCTTTTCTCACCAGTTTAAATCTGACCAGGATTAGACTAGAAATCATGCTCCATGTAAATGAAGCAGTTGTCAGTTGTGACACAGATGCTAGCCCGACATAGGTTATAGGATATAGTTATTTTCCACTTTACAACAGCAGACAAAAGCCTGAAATGTCAGGACAGAAACTCCTATGATTTTTCTTACTGTCAACAATGCAAATCCCATGACAACACCAAAACCAATGTGTCACACTCACAATACCTCAGACTACAGTTTTGCTTTAAAGAATGTTCAGCAATTTCCCAAAACAACTGTAGTTTATAGCAAACATGGCACAAACAGGGAATAGTGCATTGGTTGGGAAGTCGATGCTCTATTGAGTATTTACAGCAGCAGAAGTGTGTGTAGGATTGTGTTAAAATAAACCACAATGTGTGTCTTCATGGTAATGAAGAAATATGTCATCTAGGGCAACATTGTGGCTCATTGATGTGTTTTTAATAGTTCTTGGAGAGCTCTATGGCACAGAGGTAGAAGATATATTAGGCTTTAGAGACACAGGCATACACAGGAGCATACATGGAGTACTGCCAGTCTTGGAAAAGAAAGTGGTCAACTTTAATGGCACAGATGTGATGTGAGTGGAGTTAATGACGTATCTGAATGCCAGTGACATCTTCAAAAACAACATAACAAAGGTGTAACAGGTGTGTTCATCTGAGCATCTAAGCGTTGAAAACATCAAGGTTGACAGGAAGAAACTGTTTTGCGGTTTGCTGCAGCTCGCTATCAAGGTTAGTACAAGATTCCACAAGCGGCATGAGAGTGAAAAGAGTTTTCACAATGTCATATAGTGTGTCTTGAATTTTGTGGAATCATTTTCAATGACTCTGGGGTGATTTTATGGAAAGGTACAGGTGGTTAGTTATGTTAAAGTCTGGGCGAATATCTGGATGGTTGAGGTGAGGGGAGGGAGCCTATTAGCATGTGACCTTTGGAATCAGGCTGCCATTTACCAATAGGTCAACCTTCAGTGCCATAACTACAAGGTAAGCTAAGTGATGTTTAATGCAAAACTGTTGTATTTGAAGCAGCAGACTGAATAACATTGTTTCCACTTTGAATCCTTTTGATGGTCAGTAAGGTGAAGGTCAGTCTCATGCCATACAATTTAATGTTTCAGCAAACTGAATAAGATATTAACAACCAGCAGTGGTGCAACGCAGCAGCGAAAGGGCAAGAGGCAGAATGTTTTGTGTATATAAAAAAAGGAGAAAATATCAAAATGTATTATTTATTGCTTTCTTACAGTACATTACTGTACATGAGTTGTCTTACTTTTCTAAGGTCTGCAGCAATAAGCCTTTGCAAACACCTCTCCAGATTCATTGCTCAGTATATTGACACTAACTGACAGTCTCAGCAGTAGCACAGCGCAGACAGCAACAATGAAATAATATGATTTTCAAGATAAACAGGAGACAAAAAGAAAAAAAAAAAAAAGAACATTTCACGATGATGTGAATCGTGACAGCCAAAGCAGCAGTAAAACACACATATACACAGGAGGAAAGCTGGGCCAGAAGCAACATTTTGTATAGAGAAATTCAAAATGAAATAGTAATGACTCATTCTCTCAACATTTGAACTTTCAACGACATCTGCACAATCTTCAAGTGTTTATGTGATTAATGTAATTAATAGGTTCCTTTGGTTTATATCACAAAAGCACAGATTCGTTTTAATCATCACATTAATGAAATAATTCCAGTTCATTTCTAATGAACCAGATGCATCTTAGTTTGTAATTTCCTTCTACTGAGAAATACAGAGCTTTTTGGATTAATGTGGAAACGCAGTAACAATGTTTCAGTTGGCAAAAAAAACTGATAAAACATGCCAACAATTTTGCCACATTATCTAAACCACATCATTTGCAGGTTTAAGTGAAAGTGAGCATATCTGAAAAATGATTTCATTGCTTGTGCACACAGCAAATAAAAAAGTTCCTAAAACCTGAACCTCAAATTTTATCGAATACTGCAGCTTACTCGGTGCCCCTATACATTTCAAAATATTTCGATGTAGGTACCCCCTCCAGCCATTTCTGGACATGCAGGGCTTGGCAGTCAACCTGTCAGGAATAAATAAGCATAAATACACGTTTTTCATGTAATATAATTATGCTCCTGGGTGAAAGTGTGTTTATTTGACCCATCCATCCACCCCTCCTCTTCCATATCTGACTTTGACAGCACATCAAACCATAAGCTACACACGCATACCAGTGCCAAGCCGCAGTATCTATCTATCTATCTATCTATCTATCTATCTATCTATCTATCTATCTATCTATCTATCTATCTATCTATCTATCTATCTATCTATCTATCTATCTATCTATCTATCTATCTATCTGTAGAGTGCCATCAATATCACTGCCCTTTCAGATGAGCCTTGATTATCTACCCCTGGGAGTCAAATCGATCCCTGCCTGCCCTCAGTGCTTACTATAAGTCCTAGAAGTGCAGAAAACTGTGTTTGCCAGAAACACTCCTGCACTTCATCTGAGCTGAGCTGATGAACTAGTGGTGAGTAAAGGCCTGGCACAGGACACAATGTCAATTTTAATGAGACCAATATTCATGAAATACACTTAAAAATAATCTCCATAGTTAAACCATGCCAGTGGCAGATAGTACATTACTTACTATGTGGTATAACGTTCACCACATTCAATTTACTATGCTCGACACCTTCGTAAAATGCGGGCTTGACATCAGAGTCTTACGAGTTGTTAAAGAGCTGATGTGCATTTGTACAATTATCCATCTACAAAAAAAATGCAGATGCATTGCATCATGAGGCCACTAAAGTGCACAGAGAAAGCTTGTGTTTACCAAACTAAGCTGGCTGTGTCTATGCTTTGTATTAAAGAACAAACAAGAATGGAAGAAGTTGCATCAGAGACTGTCTCGCTGGATTTTTGTTGTTATAATTGTTGCTTTTATTCTTGCTGTTTTTCAGGAGACGATTTTGCGGTTCAATATGAAGAGAACAGTCCGTATACCCGGCATTGTAATTTCAGTGGCATCTCGATTAGAACCGATGTTGTTGGCTGGAGAAAGTTGCCTGAAGCACTGTTAAATTTTTTAAATTGTTTGAAGTCAGTGAGGGGAAGAAAGACGCTCTCAAAAGACGACGCTAAGACGTTACTCCTGCGCCCATAGAATCTGAGTGGATTAAGACGCCTGGAGTTTTCTCTTTACCTATGCATGCACTTACAAGCCATCCTCTGTTATCACACACACAAGGTCTGACTGTTCCTTCTTAATTCCTGTTATCTCAGGTTTGGCTGGAGTCTGTCCCCTGTCTGTGTCACAACTGATGACTCAACCTTTGTAATTGGCTTTTAATCCTTTCAAGGATAGAACATGTGTCAGCGTTGGGTAATTTGGGGCGCCAGTAGCTTTCAGATACAGAGGAAATCTTATGACACGAAGGTCGCGAGCGTGAATCACCACCCAGGCTGGAACATTTTAGACAGAAAAGTCAATGTGGAAAAGCTGCATTTTGCCCCGGTTTAATGCCTGTCTGCCAGGTGTCTTCGAGCAAAGCACAATCAGAAGGCAGGAGGAGTTTTAATCACTGGATTAAAGCTGAGATTGAAAAACATAAAAAATAAAAAAAAAAAATAAAAATAAACCAAAAAGAAATGAATCCAAATCTAAACCTAAAAAAAAAAAATTGAAATATATGAAAGTAAATCTCTTGTGTTCAGTAAACACAAATAAAATATCCCTGTGTCTCTGGATCGTGAGTAAGCAGATTTGTGATATTTTCAAACCGCACTTGTCTGTGAACTACCTCAGTATTCAGAAAGAGACGAGTTGCAGATGTGGACTGAACATTTATTAGGATGACCTTATACCACATTCATACGAAGACATGTGATGAATTCAAATCAGCCGCTACAACAACCTTTCTTCTTTCTGTCTTTCTTTCTTTGAAAGCAAGACTGACACTAAAATGTTGTCAGCATAACATTTGCAGATTCATAGCAGTGTTATAGAAAACTGTCCTCACCAGAAAAACACAATCCTATGACCAATATGACTACAATATCATTTGTAATATTATAATCAATTTGGAAGCAAATCATGGTTCGATATGTCACTTACACAAGTGTGAGGTGGAAATGCAAAGTCAGCAGGTCACATATGCTCAGAATGGACCTGTTTTTGTGTGACCTAGAAGAATATTTGCATGTTCATAAACTCATAAAACATCATGAAAAAGATATTTTTTAGGTTAGGTTGGGACGTAACACAAAATAATCTCTTCTCAAAGCTCAACAATACTGAGATGGTTTTTGGTACCACAAATATACAGTATCTTCTGATGGATATCAAAACACTGGAAAAGTGTGAAATATGGAGCCTTTTAAACACGGGGTAAATTATGGTGCTTATGGCAAATAAACTATGGTTAGGAATCTTAAAGATAAAATAAAAAAAATAATAATAATAAGGTCAAGATTCTGATAATAAAAATAAAAATGTTATTTACAGGTCTGTAACAAGATGTCAATTCTAGTATTAAACATTATACATTTCATATTCTCCATCCATACTCCAATACCGGATATAAATCATGATGGGCCGAATTATCCACTATGGATGTAATAAAGATACTGGGGTGCAAAAATCATCATTTGTCATGAATCATTTGTTGTTTGTTTGTATCCATATAGTTTACAGAAACAACAGGACAATTCAAAGATCACATAAGACCACATATTATATATGAATTAGCATCATGACAATAATGAAATGACAATGTGCCATGCCATGTTTTTAGTGGTGAACCTGCACAGAATTAGCACCTAAACCTGCAGCTCCCCTCAGCTACAGAGCTTTATATTGAGTTTCAGCTCATTGTTTAGCTGTCTGGCTGCAACTTTACTGTTGTGGTTCACTCTCAACACTCTCATAACTTAGTTTGCAGCCACAGCAGGCAGCTGTTTTTAGTAAAAAAAAAAAAAAAAAAAAAAAAAAATTCACTACCTGCTCAGCAGCAAATAGACGACAGACAGAGTTAGAGACTAGCTGGTAGACATAGTGGAGTTTTAAGGGTCTAAGGAGTCAAATATTTCCCTCTGTGTTGGTAGAAAACAGAGCTAGACAAGAGTGAACATTGGTCTATTGTTCATCAGGTGCTCCGTCACCGGTGGATGTGTAAATAAGCCACTGTTTGTTAACAGTCCTGTCATACCTATTGAATGTGATGACACGTCACAACATGTTTCTGCTGCCTTTTATGGCATCAAGTTGCCCACCACCAACCATTTAATTTATTTAATTCTATCTGAACATGTTTTCCTCTGATGTCCTCCTCCTCCACCTCAACATTTGGTTATTGACAGAGTTTCCTGATGGACAGTAAAGTCAACTGCTGTGAACTATAGCTCATGTTAGCTCAGGTTATTAGCCGGGCTGCCCAGACTGTGAGCTCAGGGCACCAGGGGAGTGTCAGTGTTTGTACCACAGGAATTTTTTTTGCACCAGGAAGAGGAGGTTTTCTGGCGTGGGCAAATGCTGACGAGGAGCAAAGCTGGTGCATCCCAAAACCGGAGCTGGGCAAGTGGGCAATGTAACTGGGCTCAGCAGGCTTTATGTACAAAATACATCTGTACAGCTGTCCATATCTATGGCAGTGGGATTACACTTTGAAATTTCTACACAATGTTGCTTTAAGTAAAATGTCAGCAGATCAGAAAATGCTCATATGGGCCATTTTTGGTACAATAATATCTTTCTATTGATAAAGCTACAAAATCCTGTGTGCTTCTGAATCTGTCCTCTCAAACCCATTTTCACTTTAACACCTCCTCTTCTCACTTCAGTTTGTCCTCTCCATCAGTCCCCTCCTCCTGATCCTCTTTAAATCAACTGGTCATTTACCCTTATACTTTACTGCCTTTTCACCTTTCCCCTCTTCCTCTCTTTAATGTCTATACTGCATTTCTGTCTCTTTATTCTCCTCCCCGTGCTTATCCCTCTTTCACACTGAGGCCACAGTGAAGCAGGAGCAGCAGCAGTATCCTGGACATTTTCTCCATTAGTGTGAATTACTGTTTCCCGGGCCAGAGGATCTCAGCGTGTAAAAGCGCTCCTCTTACTCACAAAAAGGTAGGCATCTATTTTTCCTAACACTTGCCTTTTGTCCCAGGCACAGACAACAACAGCTCCATTAACAAAGCGAAGGAGGACAGGCCTGGCGGTAAGTCTATACACCCCACTGACTGCATAAAGCCTGGACTGGCCATAGGGTCATGCAGAGAGGTCAACCTCTCAGTCAGCTTTTATTATGTCTGTGGTTACAGGAGGCAGTGACACAGCTTGAGACCAGCCAATGTCAAATGAGTCGGTTTGTTCTCAGGTTTTTCTTTCAGCGACACTAAAGAGGGATTGGCCACACTGTATCGTTTCACTGCCAAGAGTGCTCCAGTGCTCCAATTCAGACTTGGCTGACCGATGTTATGCACATACTCTCTTTAAGTATATCAGGAGAAACATGGAGAAACAAGTTCTATTTGTTCACATCCAGGATTAACTCATCAATCCTGCAGTGTGGTGTTACATCATCAACATGTGTCCAACTGTTTCAAAGGCCTTTTTATTACAATGAAGGTTCACTTCCATCCATTTTCTATAATTGCTTTATCTGAGTTGCCACTCTATCAGAGGGCTGACGCACATACAAGAGACAGAAAAACATTCAGACAGGCAATTTAGAGTTTCAGGTCCTCCTAACCTGCTTTGCCTTTGAATTGTGGGTGGAAACCCCAAACACAACCGACGCAGACATGAACACAGAAAGGCTTCATCCAGTGAATTCAAACCCAGAACCTTCTGTGAACCGAGGCTTGCTCATGAACCAATTGGTGTATGTTGCTATGGCAAACCAAGCAACTTTACTAAGTATTGGCTATAATGCTTTTTGGAAATTATTCACATAGTCTTGACCACTTTTAAAAGAGTCCTCCACTAAAGGAGAAGGATCAAAATGATGCAATAGCACATGGAATATTTCATTTCATGTATTCTTCCACCTGGCATCTACATTAACCACAATGCAATTTAACCACCCGTCATTCAGTCAGTAGTGGCCAATTCTGCGTTCCATTGCAAGGCAGAGGTCAATAGTCACAGGTGGGTCTTCCCAACTTCTGATCTACTTGGTAAAATCATAGATGCCGGCAGGAAACTGGTGTTTATATGACAACCTTCTGAGTTGCAAAATCATCTACTTTGAAGAGTAGGCTTGCACAAATCAACTGGATGACAATGGAAATGGCAATTACAAAAAAATCACAATTGGTCACAGAGGCTAGACTGATCTTATCCAAGTTTCTGACTTAAAATTCAGGCTTGAATGCCCATGACATTGCACTTTTCCATGTCTGAGATTGTTTTTTTTTCACCCCCAAATCCCAAGTTCAATGGAAAGCAGCATTAGTAGCCTCAATTGATTACATTTCACACAGCTCCCTCTGGAGCCACAAAAGACTTTATACACTGTTTTCCACATATGAAGCTAACACCTGCAAACACAACTGATGCCATTCTCCTTTAAATCAGAAAGGTTGATGACTGTCTGAAAAGGTTACTTTGAGTAAAGATTAGTTGTTGCACTTTAATGTTACAGTATTTAGCACATAGTTGCCATAAGAGGCATTAGGAGTCAGATAAAGGAAGATGCTCAAAAACTTCTTTGACCTTGTATTGTAAGACAGTTTCTGCCAATATTTGTCTGTTTATTTGTCTGGCTATCTTTTTTTTTTTTCTTCAATGGAACACTCACATGCCATATGTAGGTTAAAAGTTATGGCTTGTACTGTACATATGACAAGGATCCGTGCAGATCCCAGATGTTTACTGTTTGTTATATCTCACAAGTGCTCACAAGTGCTTTATTCTGTCATTCCAATTTTGAAAAAATCTTTCCCTTATTGTTTTTTTTTTATGGTAACTTCTGAAATCTTCAACCTGTGTTATGTCTTTAGCAAGATCTTCACATTTTCTTGCCACACTGACTAAACCACAAACGACAGCAACAACAAAAAGGCTTTCCATGCACTAACAATGGACTTAACTGAAGCAAAAGCAAACCACAGTAGAAGAAAAGAATTACTGTTCCTCCACCATGCAGATACAAAAACAGACCAGGGCTCAAGTTTTCTCCTTCACCTATTATTTAAAGATCCCTCTTTTGTAATTCCCTCAGCATCTTCATGCAACTTTGATGAAGAGTAGCCCTGTTAAGAGCCTGCCAAAGAGCTGTATACAGACTGTGGGTTGACAGAACCTGGGACAGTAATAGCTTTAGCTCTGCTGAGGCACTGTTCTCACCCTCAATACTTGAAAATGTGACTCCCGCCTGCTGCACAAATCTTATGCAATAACTTCAACTGACTGCCCAACATGCAGTGATCACAAATTTATTGAGACTTTTAGACTGTGTACAGTTGGTGTACAGACTTTCAGTCACAAATACCTAAATCATCTCTTTGTGAGTTTTAAAATCTCGGATAATCGAAATCGATATCCTCGATTTTTGCCTGATTAGACACAAAATAGAGCATCCTACAACTTGATGAAAGTATGAAAGCATTGATGATTTGATGTGTGTGTCTCCTCACACATGTGATCATACAGTACAGTCTGGCCACTATCAGTGAATACCACTCACATGTAAAATCAACAACAGTCTGAGGTTGTATCCACTGAGTTTTACATATACAAGAGAGAGTACTGAACGCTGTGAGCTATCATATTTCAACCACATCTCACGAGGCCTTCTAATATTTCAGGCACAGAAACTCAATTACGAGGCCAAGGTTTTGATTTCTTAGAATAATAGGGCTACAGGGCTGAATTCAATTAAGAGCACCCAGAATATATTTGGCAATCTCTCAGAGGAAAGGCCCACAGTGAAACAAATGAAATTTGCATCATTCATAGGATTAGTTATTGGTCTAATAGAAAAGCGCGTTGACTGAGTAGAGGTTACATGTGCCTGGAGGAACGCTAAGAACATTTAAAGGAATAGAAATCAATAATTGATGGTGATAGAGGCTCGGTAGTTTGGGGCAAACACAATTGCGTGGTTGTCAAGTTGCACACGCCAGTCCTGGCAAAGACCCTGATCTCACTCTCCTTTAAAAAAAGCATTGCAATGCGCAATTCCACCTGTGCAAAGGTGCGTAAAACTGGAACGTTTAAGCCCTACAGCCTAACAGGAGCGTTTGAAGGTACCTAAATTAGAGCCAGAGCCCTACTATGAAGTCACAATGAGTGTATCTAGAAGGAAAATATGCATATGGTGCCTTTTCCTTTCCCTCTTACAAAGTGATATTTCGCAACTGTTCTCTTTCAAGGTGTCGAGTGGGCAGCTGACAGGAGGCAACGGCTGAATTACAATGCGCCCTGCGCAGTCCTCCTCTCTTTCCCCTTCACTGACAGTGCATGTGCCCACGGCGTTCGGGATTTCTGTGACCCAAGACTTGACAGCTGACAATGAGCTCCACGCACAGCTGACGGCGGCTTGATTGTTTCAATACTGGAGTGTGTGCAGCCCAACTTGAATCAGCATCTGGCTTTAATCATCATCTTTACAGAATAACTAATGCTGACGAAAAGAAGCCAGAGGCTACACATTTCACTTCATGTATGTGACCAGAGCCACGACTCTCAGCAATTCAAATCAAGCTATATGCTGGTGAATGGACTGACCTTGCAAAAACAGGTCATCCTATAGAGTTTTGTGTAATATGTGTGGATAAAGTGAAATAAATCTGAAAAAAGAGAAAAGCCAATTACCAACCTCATCCTGCTGCGACTGATTCGGTCTCTGATTCGGCTGCTCCTTGGTAGCTGTCATTGTAAACTCCTCGTACGATTAAACTTGAATCCTACAAGAAATTAATGACCAGATTCCTGTTTTTTCCGTGTGTGGAAGCAAAAAAAAAAAAAAAAAAAAAAAAAAGTCAGAAGAGAGGAAGGATGCAGCGGCGGCGGCGGCGGAGAGCAAAGCGCCGTCTTGTCAACTGCGGAATCTTAAACAGGAGTGTTGAGCAGCAGGGACGGATCCGTCACGAGCGAATATCTACGGGGTCTTTGGACGTGCGTCTGACGAGAGGCCAACGCAGATCTGTGCGTTCAAATCAACCTCCTGGTGAAAGGGAGGGTGAGTTTCGGACACGCTTGTTACCGAGAAAGCCCCGAAGTATTCTCACATTTTACCACCCTGACACTTCTTTTGCACGTCTGGGTGAGGAAGGAAGTGGTGGGCTCGATAACTCTCTCTCTCTCTCTCTCTCTCTCTCTCTCTCTCTCCCCCCTCCTGTCTACTCTCAGTGATGCTGGTATTTTGGAGGATGGAGATGGAGGGAGGGAGGGGGGGTATGGCAAAGGGAGGAGGAGGGGTGTTCAAGTGGCCTTGTGATGGTTTCCCAAGAGGAAGGGGGGTGGAAAAAAAACACGTGCAGTGTGAACTGTTTTGCCTTCAGATCATATCTTAGTGGACTGTTTTATTGACACAATGTGAGGGTTTTCTTAATATATGCGCTGAAATCCTGCATCACGCCCAGTCACTGAGCCTGGAGCGGTGCGGGAGCTGTCCGCGGTGCTGAAAGCCGGCTTGCACATTCATCTTAATTTCTTGCGTAGGTGCACACACCACGCCACCCCTGCTTGTTTTATCATGCACTAAAACACTGTCCACGGTCTCAGGCAGGCTGCTGTTTTATTTCTTTATTTATTTATTTTTAAATCATGTTGCTGTTTTTTTTCCCTTTTGCTATAAATGGAGCTTTTCCTCGGCTTTAACCGAGGAGCTTAAATGGTCAATAAAAAGAGATTCGACGCGGCTCTAGCACAGCTCGCTGTGGGTTGTTAAATGCGTACGGGGCAAAGATGCAATTGCATCGGTCTTTGGAGTACTTAGCAGTGAAATGACACCTGTGAACCTGACGCTATATCCAACTTACCGCATGGCTTATTGGAGAGATTTTTTTTTTTTCTTCTGTGGTGGTCAGAGACTCAACTTTATGATGCTGAAGCCCACATCTTCCGCGCACACAGAATGGGAGCCTGTGTTATTAAGTCTCATCTTTAATGCCTCTGCCAGACAAAGATCGATATTTTATATCTTAGTTTGACTTCTGCGGTGAATTATGGAGCTTATTAGGGACTGTGAGGTGTAATAATTCACACAAACGCTGTGACTACAACCACACACGAGGACAAGCCAGAGAACACTTATTCATGTGCCGTATTTAAAGAAACATTGCATAACATTTGTACCTAAAGATATAAAAACGCTGACGTGTAAGCAGGTGAGAGGTGTCTCTCTCTGGCAGTAAAGTAAACTGCTGTGAACTATAGCTGCTGTTAGCTAATGTTAGCTCAGGTTGTTAGCCAGGCTAACTGTGAGCTCAGAGCACCTGAGGGGTGTTGGTGTTTTTGTTTGTACCATAGTCATTTAGGACCACCAGGAAGAGGAGGTTTTCAGGCCTGGAGGGAAGATAATGCTGATGGGGAGCAGAGCAAGTGCCATGCTAGAACCAGAGCTTGCAAAAGACAAAAGAGGACACTGACAGAGGAAGCTGCGAAAACAAAAGTAGCCCGAATCAGCCCTAAATCACAAAAACAAATCCTGTTTCATGCTACTTCATACTTCCACTCCACTATGTTTAGTTCACCATGTTACATAAATTTATTTTCCTCATTCTCCATTCCTTACTCCTTCATTCAACCTCCAAGTTTCCATGATATCAAATAAAGGTTTGATACAGCACATCTGATTAGTTTATAAATGCACTGTTAACGATTAAAATACCCCAGCAAAGTTGTTAAAGTTAGCTTCATTTTGAGGACCTACAACATTAAAGTGCTGTTTATGTGGGTCAAATTATCAATAATAATGATCCAATAATACAATTATAAAACACTGACTGCATAATGCAAAGGATTTGCTCATAGAGATTAACCTACAGAGAGTAATCGCCTGAATCTGCAGCTCTCTTCAGCAACTCATTCTTTATCTGTCTGGCCCTTGACCTGAACCCGCTGTTTTGATTCATTGTCACCTTTCTCATAGTCATTTTCAACCATGGCAAGCAACCAGTGAAAAAGCTCTAAAAACTCATTGTACAGGACCAGCTCAGCACAGCACCAAACAGTAGACAGACACAGAGAAGAGCTGAACATAAAGGAGAAATCAACAGAAAGGATGAACAGATATTTGTCGCAGGTGTTGCCAGAGACCAGAACCAGAGCTAAAAGACTCCAAAGAACCAAACTTACTAATTTATACTAACACAAAGTTATACAATATGCACTCTATGCAAAGGTACTCACACTGATGGTCAACTTGACAAGGAAACAGCACTTTCTTACAATCTACAATCTTTCTAAAATAATGATACTTATACGCTCATTGTTTGTCCTTTTCTCAGATGTTCCTAGAGGTGATTCACCACCTTCCGCATTTAGCTGTGAGCATCTTCCTTCTTTTGCCTTTAAGCATTGGATTGGATTCGATTGGAAACACACTGCCCACCAGCAGCACATTCAAAAACAACTCAACCCCAACTGGTTTGTAGTTATCTTGTAGTATGAACATAAGACAGTTTTTGTGTGCAGTGCTAACTCAAAACTCTGCTCAAACAATGATAGAATGAAATGAATGAATGAAATGAAAGATTGCAATTCGTTATATTCCAGTCTTGCTACAACTGCACACAGTGGGAGCTCACATTCCTTCAGATCTTGTTTAAGTATTCTTCTCAGATGAGTAGCAAATTAAAATCTGCCCTGTTTTACTGATTACACTTCAAGCCTAAACTCATATAACCAACTCTAAACACTCACAGGACGATTAAACTGAATAAACAAACCAAATTTATTAAAACTAATAACTTGGTCGTTTTCCTGTTCCCCTGTTCGTGGAAATGAGTACCAACACAAAGTCTCCTAAACTGGAAGGATGAGCATCATTCTGCCAAAAGATATCCCCTCGTTTGAGAGCTCTGGCAAACATGTTGCTTGATCGTCGTTTTCATTCTCATTCAATCACTCAGTGACCTCTCATGATTTGTCTGGAAGCGTCTCCACTTGAATTTCTTTCATTTGTCAGCCATCTGTAGAGTTGCAGAGATGAGATCACATTAAACAGGAGTGGAGTCGAATAAAGCAGTGTTGAAAAAAACAGCCTGCTTGTATTAAAATAAAGGCACGAAAATCGATCCGTGTGCTCCATTTTGTAGACAAGGGTAATCAATCCACTTTGAGAAGTAAGTTGGACCAAGTCGGCCTACGGCACCACTCGGTGCTGCTATTGCAGCTGTATTGTTATGAGAATCACACACAATAATTTAGTTAGCTCGGCTACTTTTCTCTAACAGAAATACTTGCTCTCTGATGTTTTTGTTCATCCCATGCCTCCACATAATGGGGTCTTGAATGGAGTTTTGGTGTACCTAAATATTTTGTTCTGTTTTAATTTGTAGGACATTTAGACTTGGGCTGCAACTTGTACTCTTGTTCTGTCAATCATGGCTGGGTTACCTACTACAGGGCCCCAGGACAAAAAGGTGTTGTCAGGTCTTCATGACAACTTTATTGTTCCACCTGACAGCACAAACAAAGAAAGTTTATATATGTAATCATGTTTTATGAATGAAAGTGAACCTGTAACAATTCATGGTCACTGAGCTGTGAGGGTGGACTTCTTTCCCAGTCAATAAAAATAAAAAGTAATAAAAAGTGTGTGGCTGATCAGCATACAGATGTGTTCAGAGGATGGTGCTGCACCCACAGGTGTGATTAAATTGGTATAATACTCCCAACCAAAATGTGTCAAATCATTACAGGTTCATGTGCAAGTACGTGTACTATAATAGCACATCATTCCTCTTTCTATAATGTGTGTGTGGGTGGAAAAGTGCTGCATGCTTCTATTTGGTCAATGTAAAAAAAAAAATATATTGTGGAAGTTATCATAGGTTCAGACTTGCTAGTGTTTTTTCGGGGCTGTCTTCCACCACATGCCAAGCTTCCCAGGCAGATTCACCACTCCAAATTCTTAGTAATTTTTGAAACAATGGATCTTTGATTTCAGGCAGAGGCAGAGAAGAGCAGGCCTTGGCTCTCCAGGCAAGCAATCGTCAATTTTCCTGGTGAAACGAAAAATGTGGCTGGCAGATTTTATCAGCTGTAGCTAACATTAGCAATATTAGTTGATTTAAAATGTTGCATTTGCTGACTTATTAATGCTCCCAGCTGTCACAGATTAAAATGAAAAACCCATAAAAGAAGTATTAAATATTCTATAAATAATATAAATAATCTATATCTATATATATATATATAATCTATATATATATATATATATATTTGACAGATCCACATAAAAGGGCTACAAAAATAGCTGATAATGCATTAGCAACATGAGCAGGTGTTATGTTTTCGTGGTGAAAATTTGCAAATGATTATGTCACTCAAAACTAATAAGTGCAAACCTACCATGACATCACCCATTTGTTTTGTGGACAACCGTTTTGAAGCCTCATGTTTGGCATTATGGGTGTTGCCATCTTGAGTTTTTGGAGCCAGAAGTGATCACATTTGGATGAGAATGTGGAGCTAGTGACGTACTGCAAGCTCAAATGTGCTTGGTTTTCATCAAAGTGAACATAATGATGTACGGAAGAAGTCTTGAAACTCACGATTGAGGCCATAAACATAATATGAGAAAACTGCTTACTGAGGTAATGAATTAACGAGGAACGTGGGGCCATTTTTGAATGAGGTTCCAATGTGACCTTATTGTTGCAGCCAATGAAGCTGCCCCATGTTGGCTATTAGAAAGAATGCAGGTTTAAGACAATTTCCCATTGGGTTTACTTCACAGGCCGGGAAGGTCTGTCTGTAATTACACATAGTGCTAGTGACTGACATGGAGTGAGCTTTGTACACAGTCTTGATGTCAGTAATCATTTTAAAATATAAAACTGTATATTTGCTCTTCAAAAAGCAGATCCATTCCACTTTCCACCACGCAGTGACAACACAGAGTAAATCCCCTGTCAGATATTTCAAAGAACTGGGACAAATGCCAGCAAAAGACCTTCATATATACAGTGAGGTCAAACTAAACATCTCTCTGGCCCACAAAACACTGGTACTCAAATATTGACATGTTGTGTTTAACCTGCTCCACCTTCAGAATGTCAAAGACGTGAAATTATTGTCAAGTAAACACTCTGCGTAACAAATGTACAAACGTTATGCTGCGGTCATCTTTGAAGGTCAACAAAAGGGTCGACTCTGACAAGAAGTTTGAGTTGAAAATCAACAACAAAAAAAATCTGCTTTATTCTTTGTGGGTGTGTTGAGTGCTTTAGTGGTACTCACATTAGCATAAATTCCTCTTAACCTCTACTTGTGTGCACCACTTTCTGAGAGACTAATGGTGTCCGCCTATTTGGAAGAGAGAGCGATCTGCTTGGATGATGAATATATCTGATAACCTTTAGAGGATTGTTTCATCTAAAGGTAAAGGTTATACCTACATTGGCTAGCCTCCATACGCATCTTCAAAATTGTGGGCTGTATCTACCTTTGTTACTCATCGTTGATATGACTGTTATGGGCTTTTAGTGTTCATAAGGTCTCCAATACACACCCTGTTTCCACTTGTGGTCAGACTAGACAGTATGTCCCCTGATTTGCATCATGTTGCTTGTTGTGTCTGCTATATATAAAGGGATCAGACTATTTGTAGTACATTAAGAGTGACTTAGTATTCCCTGAAACATTTCTTTCGACTGGTTTAATTGGTTTAACTTGCTGCAGTGATGTATGAGTGTACTCCAGGGTGTGTCAGTACACTGTAGGGTGTGGCTACAGCTGCAGCAGAGCAGAAATGTGAGCACATCCAGCAGTGAAACCTGAAATCTCAGCCAAAGAGGGTGCTTTTTTTGTTTTTTGCGTGTGTTAATTTAGACTCATAGTATTGAACTTCTAAATGAATTGAAACAACAGAAAGTAGAACTCAGTACTGAGCGTCATGTTTCTCAGGAAACTATTAAAAACAGCTACCCTTCCACATATCTACTGATTTCACTCCAAGGTAACCGATTTCTGACAATTAATATTAATTGACTGTTATAATATAGATCAACTGCTGCATTTCTGCAGCTATGATTTGATTAAGGTAATGATCATTGCCTTAATCCAATTACAGAGAATATTACACATTTTCTTCCTGCCTGTATTGCTAGAACACTGCTTGGATATAAATCCTCCGACATTTTGGAGGCGGAATATAATGCTGATGAACTTCTTCATGCTTGAGAAAATCAAATATGCAACTGAGGGCAATGCAGCCCAGTTTCACACAATATGCAACTAGTTTAATATATTTAGAAAAGATGGATGCATGCAAGGTTCTAATATAGGCTAATTTAGGAGTACCTCTATTGTTTTCAGTTAATTTCATTTTAATTAGTTACTGTTAGTGCCGTGCGAGGAAAATATCTGGCTTTAAAGTCTCTTCAGTGTGTCAGATGTTGTTTGAAAGTTAAAATGTCACAATATGTATCTAAGAAATCCATCCATCCTGGGAGAGATTTCAAAGATTGTTGACTTGAACAGATCTGCCAGTTATCCATTGTTCATCAATGAGTAAACTTTAGATTACAGCCCACAAGTGTTAGTGTAAATATTCAACACATAAGAGGTACCATGGAAACACTGACTGGGTACCTATACTGTTGGTAGAAGAAATACAGGAGGGTATCAAATCTGTGTTTAAGGGGATGAAGAGCTGAAATAAGTAATGTTTTTAATCGCCCATTACATATTAAATAATTAAAAAGTACAAAGCAGATTTCATTTTACAACACAGTATATAGTCTATATAATATAATCATTTAATCATTTAAGAAATGTACATTCAAAGCAAACAAACATAGGTGTTCTATGTATAATTAATAGTCAATTCAGTTTTTTTTCACACCGTTGTTAAAATTCACACTCACAGGGCTGGAATGCACACCTGCAAACAGACCCATGCAGTCTTTGATGCCTTGCTCAAGGAAACATTGATTGTACCCAGGAGGCAAACTGGCAGCCACTGCAACCACTGAACCATACTTGGTTCAAGCTGGAATCACACCAGCAACCCTCTGGTCCCCAAAGACTGAGTTACTGCCACCTAATAACTACATCATATTTAAAACCTTTAACACCACAAATTCTAAATTGTTGTTCATATCATGGATGGAAGGACTAGACTGCCCCATTAATTGTGCTACACCACGATTGGGGATTGGTCAAGCCTGCTGTTGTGGTCCTCATGGGTCTCTGTAAATAATATTATAAAGTATCTGTGTCAGTCTAGACCTTCCCTTTATGGAATGTGTTGTGAAATAACTTGTTATGATTTGGCGCTATATAAATAAAAATGAACTGAACTGAATTAATTACCTTGTAATTTTAAATAAGAAATAAATAAAGTTTTTATTCTTGTACTCAGATAAAGATAACCAGTAGTAAATACTGCAATCCATTAAGCATTTAATTGATGCACAATAATAATAATTAAACAGCAACTCTAAAGTGTTGCCCAAACCTTCTCAATTTCAGCCTTCAAAATGCACTCATAAATAAGAGAATAATAATAATGAAAAAACAGGTTATAAAAAGAAAACAACAACAAAAAAAAGCACAAAAAGTGTCAGTTTTCTAAGACATGAAAGTAAGCTGGGACAAACTGTATTTCAGATGATTTCACAATTGTTTCTGAACTGCACATTCACAGCTGGATTTATGTCTACTCATACAGCAGACTTACAGTTACAGTGATTGCAGTAGGATTGCTGCAGGATCTGACTGTTACTCCTCTACGCTTCACATCAAGCGCTCTGGCCTTTTTTTGAGATGTGTTCATTCTCGCTTTAAGGTCTGCCGAGGAATGAACGAGGTCCTGCTTCAAACACAGCCCATGCATGATGCTGTGAAAAAAAAAAAGTGCTGGTATCGAATTTGAGCAGGATAAGCTGAATTACTAGCACAGGATCAAAGACAGCGCTTTAAAAAAGATATAACTTTAAACCTTTGCTTTGGTGCACTTGATGTTTTGTTTCTAATAATAGCTGAACATGCTAATCCAATGCTCACAGAGTCACAGGCACTTCTGCCTGTGCAGTGACTCCGTACGAGTATATGATACAGCATAATTGCAAAGGTGATGTGTGAATTATAAGGTAGAGAGAGTGAGCAGTTGCAAGGGTGAAATGCTTTAAACTGCCTAGCACAGTTGTGGAGTGCCAAAGAAAGAGTGTGTGGGGGTGGAGAGACCGAGAGCAGGAGATATGGGAAGGTGGGAGAGTGGTAGCGAGACAGAGAGGGAAAGAGAGCCCCGGGGAGGTGTTTTGCTGAGGTGTCCGCTCGTGATAAAGTATTTATGACCCTGGGGCAATTTAGTACAGACATTCAGGAACTCCACGCCACCAGACCACTGATGAAAGTTTCATGACCAAACTCCACTGTGTGCCACTGTGGCTTAGCCAGAGCAACTCCACATTCAGCACATCACATTATTGCAACAACTGCTAGCACTTCTGACTGGGAGTAATATTACCAACCCGGACTCCTAAAAAAATAAAGTCAAACTTTTTCTTGACTTTCTACTGTATATATTTAGACTTCTTTTCTTTCAGTCATTCTGCATGACGTAAAGACACAAACTCTGAAGTCATTATGTCTGATCTGGCTCTTATCTCTTGAGAGCTTGAACCTGTAATGCTGATTGAAGGGTTTGAGTAGAGACTTCACAAGCAAGAGTGAAGCCATCATTGCTGAAACACTTACTGATTTATTTCTTTGATCGCCCACCTCTTTCATTAAAGGCCAAGTGATTGCAGGGAAGGCTTCGGGATTTGAAGGCTTCCTTACATTGACAATTACTACAAAAGTAAATCAAGCTTGGCTTGTTTCCAATAAGATCTTTTGTTTGAAAATGCTGAAAGCTTTGTAAGCTCAAAAAATACGTGATTGCATCATTAATCAACCATCTATTGATTTATATATTACTTGGCACACGCATACAGAGACCAAGTCCTGTTTTGAAGTCTATCCATAAAGCAGCAATTCTTCTTACAGTCAGTATTTGCATATCAGCACCAATTTGAGTATCCCAGTGCCATGAATACTGACTTCAAAATGGTCGATTTGCTCCGCAATTTTGGTTTTTCAAACAACCTGCCTGGGATGCATAAACAGCAGACCTCCTACATGACTGGCAGAAGCCCCTTTCATCACGATACAAAGTGAGTTAAGTAAGATACTTTTGCCAAATATTTCACAATCACAGTCACTTCAAGTAAAATATACTGCTCACTGGGGTAAACACATTTAACCTTTGCAAAAAAAAAAAAAAAGAAAATGGATTTCTGGGTTATTTCATTCAGCATATAGAGATTGCAAACAGTCAAAAGAAAATGGAGAAATGGAACGAGCACAAAGTAGTACAACCAAATAACTTCATTATCCTTTGATTGTTTAATATGAGCTCAGATCTGTGACTGTGTACCAGAGTAACAACTGTAATTATATCATTAGACAGGATAAACGCAGAGTGTGGTCTGATTGAGGGACAAATGCCACCAATGAGCCTCACCAAGCTTAACTCTTTGCAAGGACACATTATGTGCTCCATCCAGCAAACATTAATTCATTAAATTCAGTTCATTCAATTTGATGCAGCAGGGTTCAGATTACACAGCTCCGAGGCATTTATTTTGCAGTCAGTCTAATTCATTTCTTATTGTTGTGTTATCCCACCGTGCGTGTTAATATCATCAAGGGGTGTGTCAAATAAGCTGAATGAAATCCCAATGATAGTCTCACCTACAGAGTGAGAGGAAGGTGACACCAGCTGAGACTCTGAGATGTAGTTCAATCAGACGCCTGCCGAGATGCACATACAGGTTTCCAACAGGTGGTAAACAAAAGTTTCCCTACTCAGTTTCAACTCGAATCTGTGGGTAACAGCTATTTTTGCACTAATGGTGTACCAGTACAGTACAGATAGTGTAGACTACATATGTTGGCTTAAATATCACAATGTCATAAACAAGACAGTAAAGCACAATGCTCTGTATGAACTGTATTGTGGATAATGAGCGAAGGTTTGATATGTTTTTATTTTTTACTTTTATAAAAGATCCAGTGGTTGGTTCCCAGCCTCGACACTCCTGTTTATTTCCACCTCAGTTGATAAACTATCAATAGCAATAGCACATAGCATATTAGCCTAATCAAAGCTAGTTTACTATCTTAGATGGAAACCAGCCATCTTGTTGGATGATTTTCCTTCACTCTGCAGTTCATTGTCCTTTTGAAAAACAAACAGTTGCCCTGCTAAGTGCAAACCAGATGACATGGCATGTTGACGCTGAATGATTTGGTAATAATCTGAATTACTACAGTCATCGAATGGGGCTATTTCCTGTATGCCAGCACTACCTCTGAACAACACAACTGACGGTCTCAAACACATTAAGAAGGCAAGAAATTCCATTGATTGACTTTTGAGAACACACAGCTGTTAATCGAAAACCATTCCAGATGACTTCCTCATGAAGCTGAAAGTATGTCAAGACTGTGCAAAGCTATTTGTTTACTATTTAATTCCATATCAGTGTTAATTTACAATGTAGAAAGTAAGCATTTCTTTTCCTTTAAGTATACTATTTTTTTTTTAACTTCCTTTTACTATTTAACTAAGAAGATGATGCAAAGAAGCAAATAGTGACTAAGAACACAGAAAATGATCTGACATCAGAAATGTTGTCATCAGACAGTTATCAACTATTCCAACATCAAACTGAGACCTTAGGGAGAAAAAAACAACAAAAACTAAACATAGATCAAAATACACACGTATCTAATCCATGAAATGACCGTGGTGAGCCAACACCATGGTCATCTCCTGCTAGCTTTGCATTCTCAGATGTTTCCTGGTTGTCAGAGCACTTTCACATCCACACCGCAGATCAGAAGTGGCACATTAATGTTATTTTTCTTCTCAAATAATAACCAGTTTCAAATGTTTTGAGACTGAATAATGACCCAAACATCTGTTCGTCTTCTGTCTGTGTAAATATGTTCAGTTCCGTTGTGCCACTGAATTAATGTCACTGGAGTGCAAGGCATGAATCAGCCTCCATATTTGTACATATTAGACTTTTCAAGGCCATATTTCTGCAAGCAAATCCACTTTGCTTCAACATTATACACGATGATTATACAGATGAATCCCAGACACTGGTCAAAATGCTATCAATCCTTGTTGTTGCTTGATATTATCACAAAGTGTTAGTGCTAATGTAGTTGCATTTCAAATAGTCACTATCATCCACTAGTACATTCATGAGTACCACTCATGAGGGAAGACGCATGTTTTCATTAGAAACACGTTCAAGCAACGGACCCATAAGCATTCAGCCTGCCCAAGTGTCCTCAGCTGATACACTTGAATTCCTAACCAGACTAAGGATACTGGCAAGTGAAAAGCTAGAATTTCCCACAGGGATTAATAAAGCCCAGCATTTCACAGTTTATTATAACAATATACAGTTGCACCAGATCCTAGCAGTTCAACAGAAGGTTAGCTGTTGAGGAATAGGAGGAGGAGGAGGAGGAGAGGGAGGAGAAAGGCTCAGCCCCATCTCATATTTCTAACCAGCGATGAGCTTGTTAATGCCTCAAGCAGGTTGGTGTAGATGCTAAGAGTTATTTACAAGCAGTTTGATGAGTCTCAACAGACGTGAGTTGCCCAAAATAATCCCACTTGTTGGAGAGTTTCTTATTGTCAACAACAAAAAAAAACCAAGAAATCCAAACATGAATTGATGCAGTGTACCCAAAGCCTGATATATCTTCTTCCTCTGTGCCATAGAGCTTGGTTGTTGTCCAAACAACACATCAATGACTCACACTGCTGCACTGGGTGACATGTTTCTTCATTACATGAACACACACACTGTAGTTTATTTTGACTCAGTCGCACATACACACACACCGTCCTGCTGCCATAAATTCTCACTCGAGCACCAAATGTGTATTTATCCGTCGCTGAAAATATTCCTCAACATATGCACCATTTCCTCCTTGAGCAAAGTTTGCTAAACATTATACTCTTAGGACATGTCTGAGACTTTACAAATGTAAAAAAAGAAAGATTTTTAACTAAGTAACCGAGACTTGGATTCTTAAAGTTCTCAGAGTCTACCTGAGACATTGTTGGACAGTAAGACCATTATAGAATGAAGACAGCCTGATGGAGTCTTCCACAAAACCAGAGGGTTTCCCAGAGAAGTGGCCGCAAAATTACCATTTAATAATTCTTTGAATGAATTTGATATGAACTGATAAATTGATAAATCTCTAAAGTTGTTGCCATAGGGCCTGTTGTAAAGTAGGAGACAGACTCAAGAGGTTATGCTGCAGGTACCATAGGAAATACTAACTAACTAACGAAAAAAAAAAAAAAAACATTAGATATAATGTATAATAAGAAATTGAGTATACATCAACGCATAACAAAAATCTAATTAAAGACACAAGCACTGGCATATGCTGTGCCTGACTCTTCCCCTCTTAGCTTCCCCATGATGACTGACTATATACCTATTCCTATCACTACTATGCCGTATTTGGGCCTGACCATCCTTACTACAGGGTCAGGCACCCCCATATGTCCCTCACTAAGAACCAACAAACACTCATCATTTCTTTCAGGAACATACATTTCCCATGGTACTTAAATGCTTTGCCAATTTCGCTATTTTCCACCGTTCACAAAATATAAAAGAATTAAACATTATACTATCAGCACCTTCCCCCTCTAACATGGTATCACCCTTCCACGCAATGATTTCGTGCAACAGGTAATAGATAAGGGACATCCACAACTGTGTAATAAAAATGACAATAAAGGTAACTGAAGTAATGTTAAATGTCATTATGTTATTACTATATACTATATACTTATATACTATGTTAATGCTCATGGATGTTGGAGATCTGGTGCAGTCTATACTCAAAAGAAAGACTATAGACTGCTGTTTACAATGTATATTTTTCTATCTGTCCTGTTTTTTTTTTTTTCAGTAATCCCATCCGTTTCCACTAAAAACAAATCCACTTTGGAATATAAGCAAAAATACGCAGACATGCCTCTGTCTAATGTATAATGAAGATAAATTATGCATGTATGCAGCTAGAGGAGACGCAAAGCATTATTCAAAATCAATACAGCCTCTAGGTCTTTGCATGGGGCGGTTGGTAATGGGAAGCTCCAGCCCTCCATCCCTGATCAAAGGCAGAGCTGAAGCACTCAGCATTCTCACTCTTCAGAAGCTTGTTTTTGCATTCTGTACATCATGGATCAACAGAAGCAGGCAGAGTTTGGCTACAGAGTAAAGGACTCTCAAAGCCCTCAGGCATTCTTTGACATTGGGTGTAGCATTTCATCACCAACACAGAAGAGCCAAGGCATCACGTCTTGTAAAATTATAATCTTTTATAGGAGGTACACAAAACATGAGGATGTTTCATCATGTCCATTCTGTCGAGTTGATTAGGGTTAGGTAAAACCTGATTCATTATATATATATATATATATATACACACACACACACACACACACTGAGAAAGAAAATAATTCTTGTGACCTGTGATTTCTGCCATAAAATGATTGGAGTTAATGAATTCTCTAAAAATGTACAGGGTCGGAAAAAGGGAAGAATACAGATTTTCTTCCCTTTTTCCGACCCTGTACATCAATGGAAAGTATAAACAGGACATTTACTTAACTAGGGATATGAATATTTCAGAGGCAACAAATTGAGTGGCGGCCTCAGGGTAAATAAATACAGCAGTAGGCAGAGGATAAACATTTGCTTTAAACAAGCATATGCAACATGGACATCCTTGTGTTTTTGCATCCAAAAATCTCATAGACTGCAGAAAAGTCTGCACGGGCTCTGGTCTATCCCACTGTGATATTGGCAAGTGTTTGAGGGCTCCCATAGGGACCCTTAAAGTCAATACAAAAGAAAAACATGCGAGCAGGGCTGCCCCCATCCTATCGTAGCTACCCTTCCACAGTTGACTCTTTGTTTTAAACTAATAAACGGCATCAGCAATTAATCATGCTCTGTAGGAAAGCAGGACGTGAAGTCCGGTCAGAGCTCTGAGGAAATGCTAGTTGCAAAACAAACATGCATAAATTATATTTATGAATATTTATTACTGTAGCCAGTGGTGCAACTGTTTTTAACTATTTGGGTGTTTTTGAGACACTGAATAATACGTAAATGAATAAGTAAAATACATAAACAATATGGTTACAGAATGCATGCTGGGCTGATGCTCGATTCCTAGGCCTTATTATGATCCCAGTTATGATCTCAGTTATTATTTACTCATAAAACAGACTCAGACAAATTGCAATGCACAGACAAAATGCAATCAAAACAATTGCTTTTGAGCTGTTGCATTGGAAAACGTGTACCCAAAAAGAGGTGGATACGTTAATGGGGGGAATAGAAATTATTCAATGAAGCTTGATGTCAAGCAACAATCAAGTTTTGCTTTGTCAGGTATAATTGAATAAATTATGATATACTCAACATCAGCATAATTGTATTGTTAGTTAAAAAACAGCCTGTTTTGTAAAATGATAGAAATAACTCACTAACATAAAAATAATGTGATATGGGAGGATGTAGATTCCCAAATGTGAATTATTGAATGACCAAACTGTTGGGTGGTTAATTGAGAAGTAAATTTGGAGCTGAACTGCACGTCTTGATTGCTGGTTCCACTTGTCCTTGGGGTTGTGTGTTTGCTTTTAATCCAAACCTCACTGTCAAACAGTGAAAACACAGTTACAGGGTCTATTTATCAGGCTATTAATTAGACTGATCAACTGCCTGGATGAGCATCCCTGAAGCTTGACCTACGGCCACCTTTATACTGAGTATTACCACATGATCAGTCTCTAGATTTCTTATCTGGGTAATGACATCTGATCGCAATCTTTGCATTTCCATTGGATATTAATCATTATCTTCTCTACAGATCCCAATCTGCACATTAGATAAAGCAGAACTGTGTGGGCACAACCTGTTTGTCTTTTGATTAGAAAAGAATCATTTCTACACCTTTTTGCCAGACTGCTAACAGACGGAGACGGAGTTAGTTGACCTTTCAGCATCTGTTGAGCAGATCTTTGTCTAAACCGTGTGAGATTGCATGAACACCTACAGTGGTAGAGATCTAATCACAAGGTGAGCTGATTGAATTCTGACTGCAGTGTGTCCTGAATGTATTTTAAATTTGCTCATTAGATAATATCTAGATACAAGAAGCATGTTAATACCAAATGTAAATCTTTCTCCCTCCATTCACTTACCACCAGTGTGTAAGATTAAAAGATATCTAGTTGCTCATTTCAATCCCCTCATCTCAACCCTTCCTTCCTACCATTAAACCATGACACTATACTAAAGAAAGCAGAGTTATGCCTGTAATATTCCACTTTGCTATATTCTATAAATACAGCCCTGTAAATATTACACACGGACTATCAAATTAAAGCTCAGACAACTGATGAATTCAAGAATGATTGTCACACAGTGAACGTACTCAATTTGGAGAATTATTATTACCAAGCTTTGTACGATAAAAGATTTCTTAACAACAAAATATGAGAGAAGGCAATGACAGCATTTGTGAAAACACCTGCACAGCTCAGGTTCAATTAAGTTCAATATGAACATAATTGAATGGCATACAAACAGGCACGCGGCTTACGCAGAACAACAAACGACTCCACTGAAAACTTATCTCTTCTCATCGCTCACAGCCACAGTCATATGCACAATCCTTCACACACAATCCTCTAAGGAGTTCATAGTTTGAGCTAGCAGAAGTGTGCATGTTCTTCTCAGACATGGAAGGAATTAGAGTAGCTAACTTTTTCCACTTGGGGATAATGTCGAGAGAGAGAAAGAGGAAGTTCAGTGTTGCCAGAGACAGCTGACTTTGAGATACCTCAAGCTAGCTTAATCATTAACTTGCAACTGCCTTGGGATGATGATGATAGCCCAGATAGAAACTCACCAGTGGCCCTTAAGTGGGCCAGTGTCTGCTGCAGCAGCAACAGGAGCTTTCTACCAGACCCTTCAGAGGGAATATCAGGGTGGACTGAAATGTGATGTGAAATTTAGCATGAGCTTATTTATCCAAGGTCACAGAGTTCTCAGGATGCTTACAGGTAGAAAGAATAGGTACTAATTCAGTTGACATTTCATCAGTGGAATGAGTCATGAGTTGATAGATAGGTATATTGATAGGTATATCAACTGCAATAAAAAAAATTCTGAATTTACAGTGGGGGTGTGTCTTGAAATAAAAGAAAGCACATGGCTTTATTAATGATTTGATGCATTACCACCCTTTGGTGCTAGAGGTGTTGGCATCTACCTGGAAAATAGGTATCAATGTGCTCAGACTACTAATATTAATTACAAAATCTTCAAAGGTTACTTACTATTTTTATGTGCACATTTTAATTTATTTCCTTGCAGATGATACAAATCTGTTTTTAAAGAATTTGGATACTGTAGGAATTGAACTTAATTGTAGGAGGAGAAAATATTACATAATTCATATCACACAAATATGAATCAATAAATAAAGGCTATAAAATGAATAAACTTAGCTTTAGAGCTTAGCTTTTAAAATAGCATAAATCATGCATAAGGTCAACAACAAGAAAGTATTCAAAAAATTGTTCGCTTTGAGTTGTGATGAGTTGGTACTAATGTCAAAGATCAATGTATTTATTTTTAATGGGATGAATGTAGTGCAAAATTGAGTCATTTTGACGCTATGTCTCCTCCAGATAATATTTTACAGCTTGAGTTTGGCGGGAGGTGTATTAGTTTCCTGGCTGCATGGATACACAAAGTGGATAATCAGTTGCACACTGAATTATATCGCAATCCCACTAACCGGAACACAATATTAGGGGGATTAGCTTCCACCCCACATCTCTCATTAAAGGCTCGCCTAGTCAACGCCACCAAGCAAAGAGAATTTACAATAGGGATCAACTGTATGCCTGTCATGCTACAAACATCACTGATCACTTTGTTTTCTTTGCAGGGAATACAAAAGAGAACGGGTTGATGCAGCCAGGAGTTGTTTTGATTTGATTTCTCTGGCACAGAGTTTAGTCTGGTGGTACAAAAACTACAGCTGGCATTGTGGTTCTTTCTCTTTATAGTTCAGCTTCATTGTCATTATACAATAATAGCATGCCCTCTCCATGTTGCACCCAGTTAACCTCTAAATAAATGTTTAAATATTTGAAATTGGAATACATACATTACATATATAAAAGTAGCGCTGAAGGAAGAAAACTCACCATAAATCATATTTTTGAAATCATCTATTCAGTTTGTGACTGCCTTCTCTTGAGACTGTTTTTGCCTACACACCTGATATCATAGTGAGAAACAAACACACAAATGTGAGCCCAGAATTACATTTTGACATGAGCAGTGATAATGTCATTATTTATAATGTTGTATTGCTTTTACTGTATTGTACTTGATGGGGACAACTGGTACCTTTTTTTTGTTTCTTTTTGAAATCAAATAGCTTTGTACAGTAGTATGAAATTAAAAAAATTGCACACCACTGCATTTAAGCACTCATGTCAGAACAAACAGAAAATCGAGGAAAAGCATTTTAGTTGTTTGACACAAAAAACAAGTGAAGAAAGGGACATGAGGAAAAAGAGAGGGGAGGCAGAAAAACAATGGTAAACAGGGAGAGAGAAAAAAAAGACAGAGCAGACTACATGCTACACAGCCAAATCTCTCTCAGCAATGTGTGGGAGGAGAATAGCATAGCTGAAGTGGAGAAAATAACCCATCCTGATGGATAGCCATTCAGTTGACTGCAGGCCAGAGCTGCAGTCTCTCTAAGAGTCAGGATTGTTAGCCACATGTTAGATGCTATCACCTCTCCCCCACAGAAGTCTATATGGATGCACAGAGGAGGGTGGAAAAGAGCTGCTGAAGGATTGTTGTATTGATCAATTTGCCTTCAATCAGATTGTGGAGAGCGATGCGTCAAAGGAAAGGACCCATTATGGGGTTTGGACCCTGGCACACATTTCAAATTCTAACAGTGTCAGGAGCATCGCTGTAAAAATGAGGATGGACGTTTAATGGTGAGCACAATCACTATCATTTAAACATGCATCCAGCCAGGAAATCAGTCATCCACTTTTCATATAAGACGTTTTATATTTACTTGTGAATTACCTGACAGTTTGAATTGAACTATGTAAGATGCTCTGCTGAATTGTAGCCTGGATTTTTAAATCATCACTATACTCAGAATGGTTTGTAATTACAGTAGCAAAGTGTTTTTTTTTTTTTTTTTTTTGTTTTTGCACATAAGCTTTTTTGGCATCCAGTCCACAAAATGGTTTGTGCAATCAAACTGTATCATGCCATCAAGTCCCAAATGACTTCTTGAGTGGGGGGGGGGGGGGTTAAATCACGGAAATTCAGCTCACGAGGAAGCGTGAATGTTTCTCTCAAACCCTGTGTTTTACCTTGGAGATTCAACATTTTAGTGTTTTTCTAGTCATCGCACTGCCAAGTGAATTCACTGATTGTCAGGCTATCAAGGGAAGAAGTGCGCAATGTAATTGTAGTTCTGTCTGCAGTGGAAAAAAAGAAGAAGAAAGAAGAAGTATGGAGTATGTTTACATTTTCTGGTATTGTTTGGAAGCTGTATGACTGATGTGCTGCACTGTAGCTGAATGTAGCCGAGTGGCAGAGCAGTTCCCCACAGCTTAGCTTAGCATAAAGACTGGAGACAAGGGGAAACAGCTAGCTCCATCAATATTTTTCACAATAACAATGCGTCAAACAATATAATGAAAACCTTGTGTGAAAGGGGTTTGCTCAGAGTGATGAACCTGCAGAGAATTGCACCTAAATCTGCAGCTCCCCATGGATTTACGGAGCTTCATAGTGAGTTTCAGTTCATTGTTCAGCTGTCGCGTCGACAACTTTACTGTTTTGGACTGTCACCATTCACATCATGTCATTTCTGGCCACAGAAGGCAGCTGTCTTCAGTGAAAAAAAAGCTTAAAAATCCCAGTGTTTACCACCTGTTCAGTGCAGACAGACACAGAGACTAGCTGAGTGAATATTGGACTTACATTCAGGTGGCCAGAAATATGACTCCAATTGAATGCTAATGTTGCTCTGTGACTGCTTGATATGTAAATGTTTGGTAATACTTTCACCATATCCACCTGACATGTATGATTTGGCTTCAATTACAGTTCCTGAATGTTGAAACAAAAAAAATGAACCAGTAACCACAGGTGACATCAAATTAATGAATGGACTTTTACTAGGGCTTAGATCAAAGGTTTTCAAAGTGGAAGGCTGAATCACCCACGGGGGGCTCCAAACTGTTTCAGGGGCTCAGTTAATGGTAGTGAAAAAAAAATGTATTCTAGCATAATTCTAGCATAAATGTGTGATTTGGTTACAGAGAAGGTTCAGATGCTGTAGTTTTTATGTATTTTGTGTTTTCTGAAATGATGCCAAACGGCAATATTAGACTGTCTTTGATCAAATAACATAATTGTGACTCCATAGGCAAAATTAAGCAAATAGACGAGGGGGTAAGGAGGAGGAGGGGGTAAAGGCAGCCTTTTCCCCAAGATTTGTCTGAGGAGTGGCTTAGATCAAACTAAGTGATGTTAAGTATAAATAAATTCATGTAAAATTATGATTATGTTGGAAACTGTCCACACTTGGAGCCAAAACTCATCGGAAAAAAGGCTTTGAAATATCAAGACTAAATAATATAGAAAGTTGAATCTCATTAATGAGGGAATTTAGCTGATAAGGCTGCGGACGAGTGGACAGCTTAACAACATCAAATTAAAGTCTGGCTGCAGGAGATGGCATCCAGACCTTTAGCATCTGAAAAAAAAAATGCGTCTGGGAACAGGCTTAGGGTTTGCAGCCTGACAGATCACAGGAAAGAGTTGAGAGGTGGCAAAGTCTTAATAGGATTGCGATGTGTGCTGCTCACTGTTCGCTTGACTTATTTTGCATAGCTTATTATCCACCCACTTTCATCAGCGCCCATCCTTTGATCCACTCTAACCATTCATTCTGGTACAAAGAACAGAGAAAGTTTTTTTTTTCTCTCTCTCTCTTTGCGAGACTCCAAAAAACGTTTACCTGTGTTCTTTCTTGTTCTCAGGCCCTCCTGTTCACCTCCGTGCAACACCTTCCCTGGTGATCCATCATGGCCTCGCGCCATCTTCACCATCTTCCTCCTCACCAAACCACCTCTTGCTGCCTACTGTACCTACACGGCTATCATAATGAAATCTAAATTACAGGCTGTGTCCAGGGTACTCATCCATCCAGGTTAGATGTGCCTGTCTCACTGTTGCAACACTAGAGTCCCATTCTGAGACCTCTCTATGCTGGAAAAGAGCTATTTGGCTGCTTGACATTTAATAAATACATTGGAGGCTGTGAAGAAAAAGGATTGGAGGGGAGGGTTTAGCCTTGGATGTCTTTGACCGCACCCGTTTCTCATTCATGGCTGGGAAACTGATGGCTGCCAACACTGTGGAGAAACCAGCAGGTGTCTGTGTGTTGTGATCGAGTTACTCATAAAGAGAAAGCAATAGCACACAATGTGTGATGTGCTCTCTGACCTCACCTGAACGTGACTGGGTGTTTACAGGGAATTCAGCAGGTAATGCTCTGGGGAGCTGGATGTGCAACAACCATCTATTGACCCGAGTCTGGTGTTGTTTTGATCAGAGACAAAGAACAGGTGTCTATTACAGGGCTTTTGAGACATAACAAACACTGTTGGGGACAAACTAGTGGTCTGAAGCCCTTAAAAAACGGTCACCGACAACACACCTGTGTCTCGAACAGAAGTAACCAGTTAAGACAAGAAAATAGCTAATTTATTTTATTTTATGTAACTCTTCTGTCGCTTTAATTTACGTCCACAGCAAAAAAATAAATAAATAAATAAATAATAAAATATCAGTAATCACTATTTTTCAAGCTGGTTGCAGATCTGGTGCCAGGACACTTTGCATCATTAACATAAACATGGTACTATGGTTCCAGAATCACCAATAAAGGCCAGGTATGTGGGCACATAGAAGGAATGTGACTCTGGTTTTATGTTGCCCTCAGTGTACATACTCAGATATCACCAGCAATCCCATATCATGCTTGACTTTGAGTTGGTGGGGATAAATACAAACACCCGATGACTCCTGCACAGACTCTGGCTCCACATGACATCACCAACACAAGATGTCAGCAGCCGAATCCAGAATATTTTTGGAACGAACTAGCTTGTAGACGATGGTACAGACATTTGGGATTGTTGTTGGGATTTGTTGACAATCGTAAACATGTACATTAAACTTAATTCAAGTTGCATTTGGAGGCTAAGTTTGAAACAGAAAAGCCACCTAAATATAGGTTGAAGACTCATTTTTGACAACGCCGCTGGCTCAGAAATTCATCTTTGCTCGTTTAAACCTGAGTAAACTACAGGCTTTGGCTGAGCAGCTGAGAGGAGAAGCACAGCGCACAAGGCAACCTACAGTACATGTTGGAGATACCGGCAGCTCTGCAGAAACTGAAGTAATCCAGATAATGCTATTGTGTTTGGTGAATGCTTTTAACCTCATAGAGAGAGAAAATCATTTATTAGAATGAAGAGAAAACTGAGAAAAATGAGACTGAGAAGACAAATGTCATTAATATGATTCAATACATGTCCTTGCCCTCATATTGTTGTCACTAAACCCTACCAGATATGTTGTAAGTCATTACTAGAAAGAGTATTATACTGTATTTACACGAAAATCATTTGCTAGGTTAACATTAATACTTCAGATCAAATAATCAGATTAAATACTTCAGTGCTTGTTGATTGTGCTTCCGAACCGCCATCTATTTCCATGCAGTTCTGCTGAGTGTGTCTTTTAGTGTGTTCTCCTCAGGTTTACGTCAGGAATTCAGGTAAATATGTGTTTGTCTGGAGGCTGGTGGATCTCAGCGGTAAACTGAAACTGTACAGCTAAGGTTTAAGATATCACTGTTGCTGTGTTGCTTTGTCCATCACTTGATCATCGTATAGCTCAGGTTGAAAAGTGTGGGCACCTGTGTGCATTGTCAGTGTCTGTGTTTGTTTAGCCTGTCAGGCAGTATTTTTTTTTTATTGTATTGTTGGCCTATGGACTAACTGCTTCATGCATGAACTGTCAGAGCTGCTGTTGCTGGTCTGCCTCAGTAAACCTGTGAGACGTCTAACTGCCTCTCTGCATCACTCCCGTAAACTGTGTTACATAGTAACATGAGTCAGAGCCAGCGTATGTCCTAGTACAATACACCGTATAGCAAAGTTCATTTCATCGTCACTCTGATTGCCTACCATAATCCGAGTCAGACTGTGCTTGAAAGTGTATTGTGTGTGTGTGTGTGTGTGTATGTGTGTGTGTAGGTATTACAAGCCTGCCGATATGTTTAAAATTTTCCAACCAGCCACCACCAGCCCAACAACTGGCTATCACTGATAAATTCACACAGGTGTGTGTGTGTGTGTGTGTGTGTGTGTGTGTGTGGAGGTGTTTGTGGGTAGGCAGACCATTAAATAAGGAATATAAAATGACAAAATCACCCTGCCAAAAAACGACCCTATAAGTAAAAATAACTCTACGCAACAGCTGATATATTCATCCAGTCACCCAAAACTAACAGGCACATGTGTAGAGTGCTGCAATATATTATCAGTTGGATTAAAGGAGGATTAATGGGCCACACAGCAACAGTGTTTGATAACCAGTAACTCATCTCTGTCGCACAGTATGCAGCTTAACCTTCAAACAGAGGTTGAAGTTACAAGGATCATCAGACATAGCCGACATAGCCGACATAGCCGGATATTGTTGCAGAGCGTGGTTCTTCTTTAATTGTGCAGAGCGGTGCATTACATACATGTTGTTCCACTGGGTAGTTGCCTGAAGGTAATATGTTGTTCTTATTTTGCAACCAAAGACCTAGAGCTCAGCAAAAACTGGATTGCTTTAAGTATTTGCCATAGTGTGACACAGTGTGCACACGCAGTTCTGCTGCAGAAACACTGCACAATGTGAATCATCTGATGCTACTTACACAAACAGGCAGCAGCAGAAACATAAAAACTAAAATATTACTCATACAAGTGATATATACGTGATATACTGTACCGGAACACATTAGATGTGAAATTCATATAGCTGTAATTGCAGGAATGTAAAGGTCAACATATTTTTCTCACTCATCATTGAGTTTGATTTTCTTTTTTTTTTTATTATGGTTGCGAGAGCACAGAGCAGTACTATCTCCTGACAAGAAAGGGAAGTGAAGGTAGTATAGTTATGTGCCAAGCGAGGGAGGGACAGTGCTCTTTTTGTAGCACACTGGAAAATAGGAAAATGGCATGTTGTGTCCACCTGTTCTGTGCACCTTGCCAACACTGAATGTAGGTTTATGTAGAAAATAATGGGGGCATGTCTTGATGCATCCATATGTGTGGCTTCACAGTACAGTATGTCAAGGAACAATAATGGGGAGTTTGGAAATAATGTAAATGTTTGAAGTGCCTACATCAATAGAGCACCAGGTGAAACATGCGGCTTAGGTACCTTGGATTCCTTCAATTTGTGAAGAATTGCTTGGCTTATTTGTTAAGTTGACTCAACAACTCAACTTATTTGTTGAAACATGACATCATTAATGGTGAAAATAATATTAGATAAAATAATATCAACACAATCTCCCAGGCCCCCTGAACCAGCCACAGTAAATTATTTATCTACAAACAGACCTTTTTCACAGCAGCCATTTTGACATGATGTAGTAGGTAAACACAGGTGTTAACAATAATACTAATTAAGCTCTATTCAGGTCAAGCAGAGTCAGGGTGCTGCTGTGGTGCATGTTGGCTCACTGGAAAGCCTCATGGAAATGTAACATTCTGTATGTTAAATTGTATTGAGTGCAAATCATCATTGTGCAATGTGTTGTGGTGTGCATGATAAAGAAACTGGTACAAAAGAAAAACAGGTAGGAAAGACAGTAAAATAAGGTACATATATCTAAGTATTTTTAATACTTTAGTCACAAAGCAAAGAAAACAGGGCCTAAAACTCTATATACTATAAAAGAAAAAAAAATGCAGAGTGCAAACTTCCATTTACATTTATCCAATCCCAATCCATCAAGTGGTGAAATAGTTCAAATTCAAATACAAAAACACAACAATTGATTTATAAATAAACATCATTTATTTGAAAATGCAGTTTCTTTTCATTTTCCGCGCAGCTGCTTACTGCTCTCATGTCTCATGCTCTGCTGCAGACATGTCTGGGATGATGCTGAGAGAGTTACTGAGGACCAGAAGAGGACAAAAGCGTCTCAATGATGTCATTTGATTAGGCCCAATCTCTCTGAATGCAGAATACAAATCCTGATGCCCAAGATGCCCTTGTTCTAAAAAGCACAGCATGGCTTTACTATCTCAGGAGACTGATGCTCTTGACATTTTAACCAATGAGTCTACATCATGGAAAGACAAACAAGGGCACAAAGGAACTGACTTTATCTCACTCATGCATTGACCCCACACATACAATACTGTGCATGCGGAATGTGATTATTGAGAGTATTTGTCAAAAGCAGTGTCGGATTCCACACACTTGTCGATGAGTTTGCCTTCTGCTGGTAAACAATATGTCCTTTCTCAGACAAAATTCCTAAAGAATGAGTTTCTCCACTTTGCTCTTGGGAAGATCAATGATTTGTTTTCCCCAGGACCTTGGTCTCAGGACACAACGGAGATTAAATTGAATTAATCTTTTACTAATGCAATTCTCCTCGTGAGCTGGGGATAGTCTCTAAACAGCCACGTGCTGCCTCCAAATCTTCACATAGTGTCAGCGTAAATCTAGTCAGGTGAGCGGGAACATATCAGCTGGCAGCGCCTCTTCATGTGCTAACCTGCCTGTCCATCATTTGACTGTAATGTGAGGAAAACAATGTGTGGAAACAGGCAGAGATGTCACACCGCACCTGGAAATGTGCAGACAAGGTAGCACACTGGCATTCATAACGTAGCAACAAACACCTCCGCTTTCAGCCTTTCTCATCATTCCAGAGAAAAATGGACAAACAGCACAGCAGTACAGCATGAGATATCGCATGTACAAACACAGGGATAGCATCTGTGTCAGCTGGGTGTCATCTTATTTTACCCTTTAACTCATGCCAGCGCCAACATATGAAGAGCTCAGGTGAAAATAGAAACTTCAATTACTGAGGCTTTTTAATTAGTAAAGGAAGCCGGAGGTAGTCACCGGTAATAGTCTGCCAGGCTGCTGGTCTGATGGATGAAAGGTGCTGATTAACAGCAGTCCTACATATGTGTGTGTGGGTGTGTGTGTATAGGTGTGTGTGAGGGAAGGAAAGGAAAAGACTCTAATAATGTTTTAAAAAATCTGTACTGATTAATAATTACATTATTCCATTTCTATTAACATTATTTTTTCAATCAAACACAAGGCAACGACAACATGTTAGCTTTCTAGCCTTGGGCAATATCTCACTTTATGTCTAGGTGCACTAAAGCTAAGGGACACTACTAGGAATCTATAACAGATGAGCAGAAACATATTTTTCATCTGTTCTTTGCTCTATATACTCCCCAGTTCTGATATAACTGATGCTAGTGGCATCTATACTAATGTCTACTAATTGTCTACTAACCATCATTGTTTTTGAGCAAACAGCCAATTCACACACACACACACACACACACACCTGTCATTAAACCACGCTTGTAGCTCATGCTGTAGCTGCCAGAAGTTCTTCATAGGACACTGTTTCGTCCAAAGCCAGTGCGTTCGGGCACAAGCCTGAAGTCTGGCAAGACTGATTCTCTTTGGGATTCATGATCTTGCAACTCCGGCTGCCTCGCAAGATTATCCTACCGCTGCATGGGTGAAAAAAGTTGTATAATGCCTTTTGTGGGCCCCAAACCGAGCTGACTTTAATAATAACCCTAAAAGGGGATCAGATCTATAGAGGGAGAGTCTACAAAGAGATCTACTCAAGTCTGGTATGGATGAAATGATTACAGAGAGGAAAACAAAGTTATATTCACAGTGTTTCTGAGCAAAATGCATTTGTCACATGATCAGTTGAATAGCTTCACTTTGTCCTTGTCTCCCTTTCCCCCTGTCATGTACTAACTCTCCTGCCGCTCCCACCTGCCCTGCAGTAACCCCTGTGTCCTTGCAGTCCCCCATCACCTGACCTCTCCCACCCACCAGCACACCTGCTCCAATTTTTCCATCAGCCCACTTGCGTATATTCCTGCCCACTTCTGTTCATTTCCCACCAGATTGTCTATTGTTCTTCTGCCTCATCATACAAGCAATTTTCTCTGCATGCCTGAGTTTTTTACCTATTATAACCCTCACCTACCTACTGCTCTCCAGCCTGATCCCTGATTGGAGTTTGCCTGTCTGGTTTTGACTTTTGTCTGTTTTCGAAGAAACTTGAACTTTTTATTTTACCGTCATGCTCTCGAGAGTTGTGCTTTTGGTTCAAACCTGTTTTTACTGAGCATCTAAACATTTTGTGGATCCTTGAGGTCAAGCGCATACTGTATATCGAGTGCAATTCCTTCCTCATGAGACATTCAAAGCCAATTTTACTAAATATCTTAAATAATGCAGTTGGTTGGGCTCAATCCAAATGTCTACTCTTTCGACTTGCGGATTTCTCGCAGACTTCAGTCATATATGCTGTGGTGTGTTCACCGTCATGTCAAGTCTATAAGGGTGCAAGACTGCAAGGCCACTGATTGCTGTGGAAACATGCCATGCAGGAGTCATATTTGTGTATCATGATGTGGTTGGATATTATTTCTGGTCATAATGTTTCATGTAACATTTGCACATGTAATATATTTCATTTTACACATTCATAATAAGCTCACTCTTCTTCTTTTAGTCAGCAATTACAAAAACTGCAACTTCACATCTGTATTTCACTGAGTGGTGGGTAGTTAAATCAGCGTGCACCGCAGGTGGAGTCTCTAGAAGTCTGCAGAAAGTCCACTTGATGCTCCCTGCGGACTGGATGAAATGTGGATTTGGACAGCCTCAGAACTTGCAGACTTCCCTGCAAAGTCCGAGCCCAAGCCAAATATCTGTGTTATATATAACGGTCTTCTTTTTCACTGCCTTTATGGGCACAGTGTTTCTTTGAGTGTTTTGCCCCCAACTGTCAATCAGTGGAATATTGTGAAACTAAGGGCAAGGGTAAATGCGTCCTTGTCCGTGTGAATGGGAACCAACTGGTAAAAAACATGTGTAGTTAAAAACCTCCAAAGGGGTACATTTTGAAGTATTTTTTTTTAAATGCCTTGCTGTTGAAAGGCTTTATACAAATAAGCTTGGCTTGCAATACTTTGTTTATAATGCCATACAAAAGGGAAGTGTCATATGAATGAGCGACAGCATTCCCCCTGGTCCACTCAATCAGTGTCAGGTCTACAGAAGTCATTAGCCTGCCATCAGCAAGACAGTGTTAAATGATAGATCAAAGTTTCAGTCTTCATTGCATTTTGATGGCAGGGGGATCCATGAAGCCATAAATATTGACAGAATCCTGACAGATTGGTAACATGCATGTTGCGCACATGAGTATTGATGTACACAGAGTCAATACTGTGTACTTGAAATTTCAGCGGCGAGCCAGTGGTGCTGTGTGCAGACGTGCTGAAATAATATCATCATGGAAACACTCTCAAAACGGACGACTATGGACAAGTATCAGTATCTGTTAAGGATAATGGCTGGCTACAATCACCAGCCATAGAACTTGAGGAGTGACAGCAATAAGACAATGATCTATGACCTCATCTGTGACATCTTCTTCCTGCCACATCGTTGTCATGCCATAGCTGCGTGCTCTTCCAATAGGATACCAGCAGCATTGTAATTAAAGGTGCTGAAAGGTGAGACTCAAACCAGAAATTAGAGTTAGTGATGCCTAAGGTGCACCTGTCCTTTAAAGACCATCTGCAGCGGAGCCATAAATCTATTTAGTTGGGAAATGTAACATTAACCTGAACGTATGACTTACTTACACTGATTAAAAACTGCAGTTGTATCTCTGAGCGGATGATATAAATGACGTGAAAGTCCCTTCAACACTTAATTGTGCAAAACTGCACAGCTGGAGATGGAGTCACACTTTAAAGACACTTTAAAGTGCTTTTGCCAGAGACAATTAGCCAAGATTGAAAATACTTCTGCTGCTGGATCAACCTTACTCCAAATGTCCTCAAAGGCGGCAGAAACGAAAATTGCTCGCCTAACTTTCTCTGCATTAGCCCAACAATGACAACAACTATGTGGGCAATAACCCCCCAAAAATATTCATATATATTCATACGAGTGGAAGAGAAGAAATATATCTCTGCGTCTGTGTTTTGGCTGATGGAATGGCTTCCAGGGCCAGGTGAAATATTACAGCTGTCAGTATTTTTGACAGAGCCTTTATTCTGGTCGCTGCTGTTTGATGGAGGACCCCAGCGAGTTTGACACCCTGCTAAATGTCTCCGCCTCGCTGCCACTCTGGAAGCAGTGATAATGGCACGCCAGTGTTTGGCAACGCAAACTTCAGCATCACCCTGGTGCACAGACGTTATATTTTTAAGCCAAGGGGTGCAGAGACAGAGCCATTATTAGCCCTGTGGGATGGCTGTCGGTGTCCGCGGCTTATTTTGGTCATTGCGTACAGTCAGTGGATGTGCTGTGCTCTGTGGTTACATTTCATTCTGTACAGTATGTAGGTGCTCTGGTTCATTGCACAGCTGGAAACTCCTAATGCCCTATATCTACTACCGTATTGTACATCATGCAGCCTGAGTAAACATCATGATGAGCTCTGTCCTCTATGTCCTCTATATATTTGTGCAACGTTGTTTTGCTGCATGTGTACAGCATGTTTGAAACAGTCTTTAATGTATCAGCAGTGTCACTACAGCTCTTTTCTATACGTTTACAGTATTACTTTGAGGAAATACAACTATGACTACTGGACAGATTCTGCTTCATCGTCTTTGTTGCACCATAATTTTGCTGAGAGATGCTGAGAGACATTCACATTTCAGCGTGTGGATGGAAGGCAGGTGGGTTTGGAGCCAGTCCATCATCACAGGGGGAATTCACCACTGGAGATCTCACTATTAGAGCAAAGGACACGTTTAATATTGTGCCAAGGAGACACTATTTATCAGGGTGTAATTTAAGAGCGACCAAAGGGAGAAACACAAGCAAACCGGCACATATGGTAATGGCATGGAAAGCTAGCAAGGAGTGGAATGATCATTTATTGTTTTTCTCCTATTTGCTTTGCAGGAAACAGCGGCACAATTTCACTCAGATGTAAATTTGTCGGATCACGGATGAAAATTAGATGAAAATCAGACACTGAGCAATGGGAAGAATATGACTCAGTTTTCTTGTAACATTGATGGAAGAGGTACTCAGATCCTTCACTTCACTTGGGCTCTATTTACATAATATGGCAGAAATTGAATATATTATGTACCCCTATGTTTTCATTTGTGTACAGCGTCCTAAAAATAGGAATTGTTATGTTTTTGTTAAGAATGTTAAGAATGAGCCATTTACATCTACAGATGCCTTCTCCTTTCCACCGCTTATTCGACCATTCACAACCCTTTTATTTCCCATCAGAAAACTTTGTTCTGGCCAAAATTCCACCAACTGGGATGCATTTAACTGCAATATAAGATTGGAAGGGTAGAACATACAATCAGACATCCCTACAGAATAACAGAAGACGGAGTAGCATGCATGCCAGAATCACTTTTCCCATAATCAGAGTTTGACGCCGAGTTGCCTAATCATCTGCAAGTATGCACTTGAACACGCTCCTAAAGAGCTACAGTTACACCCTATAGAGTATTTTTGGTCCATCTGCAAGCACAGAGGGAACTCATCAGCTGACTGCGACAGAAATGGGTTGGATATTTCATTCTTCAGAATGCCGCCTATTCCTTCCCTATCAGTGAGATGGCTTTCATTGTTAATGCATGAGGCTGAGAGGACAATGACTTCCTCTTTCTGCACGCTGAAGCACTTCTGTTAAAAATGGATCCCTTAATTACAAGCTCTGTCTGACTAGTCCAGCTTATAAAGACAGGTTTTTTAAGGACTGCTTCTTTCCACAAGCCAATGCCAAGCTTGATGAACTGCATTAACTATCTACACACTAAACCAGTGCACTCTCCCACATGCAAGTTAAAATATTATGCACTGTTTGAGAGAGAGAGAGAGAGAGAGAGAGAGAGAGAGAGAGCTTTTGTGTGTGGCTGTCTGACTTTTTATGTGAAGCTCCAGCTTATGTGTCAAGCATGTGCTTGCGTTAGTTGTATGTATTTAAGAGTGTTTGACGAGAGGGTGTGCTTGTCAGGGATTAATGTGGGAGCTTTCTCACTCTTTGTCTAATAAAGACTTTGATTGATAATAAAGAGGTCATTAATTGCTTTTTCTGGCATGAACTGCTTAATTGATTGGCTACTGGTGAAAAGTCAAAAAGATCAAAGACTTTAAGTACATCAATGTACGGATTTGATGTACTTGCTTCAACTGAATATTTCCAAGCATAAGCGATGGAGTAGGCTACGGTGGAGCCTACATGTCAGTGGTGACTCTGAATGGCACACAGAGAGGACCGATGAAGACATCCCAGCTTTGGTTCTGGCATGACACTGGCACCACTACCTGTCTGTCTTTCCCTGGGCCATGGGCCTGAAAACCTCTTCTCTCCAGTGGTCCAAAAGACCTGTGATACAAACACTAACACCAGAGAACAACGGGTATTCTGTCACATCTCTTGGCAAAGTTACAGTTAAAATGTATGACTCTAAAATCACCTAATCTGACACAGTGACCACCATAACTGAACCTGATATAAGGTGAACATGCTGTTAACCCGTTGCAGGTATAAATATGTCTCCAGGGAGTAGATACAAGACAATGAATTTTCCTCAAAAAAGCTGTGTATTATTTTGGCTGGTTGTCATTAAACTTAACTGACATATTTTCCTTTGCATAGTAAAAAAAAAAAAGAAAAAAGAAAAAACATCAATAAAGCAAACAGACTGAACTATTATACATCACCTCTGCTCACCCTTTGCCGTATTTTCTACTTTCTTATTGAATGAATAATGTCTACTCTTGGACAAACCAGGAGATCAATATCAATTTCAGATCCATTTGGCCACAATACAGTCGCATGCCCAAATTCTGCGACCTCAGCTCAAGGTGCAGACGGATTGATCTCTGACAATCAAATTGTCGAAAAGCAGCACAGTAAATACAACGAATAGAGACTGATCAATTTCTGTTCTGTGCTCCGACTCGCCGTGTTTGACCTTGACCACAGAGGAATTTGAGCAGAAACAGCTGCAGCATCAGAGAAGATGCAGTCACTTCAAGCATTCATAGTCATTGCTTATTAAAGACAGGCAGACTGAATGATGAATCACTTCATCGCCTGCTGCTGTGGAAAACCATGTATCATGCAGTGTATCATAGTGGACACTGGTCTCATAAGTCTTGTGCATTGTCTGTTAATATTATAATGTTCAGTATGTGGCCCTCTGCCTATTGGGTTTTGTTTGTGTATATGTGTGGGTGTGTTAGCCCTTAGTTATCAATGCAAATTGACACACACCAATCACATTTCTGGCACAGAGTTGCACAAGTCGTGATGTAAAGTAAACGCAATTACATGCAGATACGAGGGGAGCCGTCGAAAGAACATCTGGACTCTTGGCAGCTTTGCTGGAGCAGCTGGACATACCTCTCTTGCCCAAGGGAAATTCAGCAAGGAGGGAATTAGACTACATGTTAAATTTGCTGACGCTGATGTAAAGATCCAGATGAAAAGTCAAGTCAGTCAGCAGTGACGGGATGACTGCCTCACTTTTTTTTTTTTTTAAAGTTCCAATCATTTATGAGTCTTTGAGTGATTTAAAATCACAGATGGTGTGTCTGTGTCTCGTCCCTCAAAATCAATTCTTTTTGGATTCTCATGACACCCAGAAACAAACATTCCCATGCAAGCTTTGTACTATGAGAGGAAACAGAAGCACCCAGAGGGAACACACACACAGAACGTTCAAGCAGCCTTCTTTCAAAATAGCCTGTGGAGTTGTTTTTTTTTTTTTTTTTTTTTTTTTTTAATAAGCGTTTGAACAATAAAATCAATGAAAGGATTTAGGTGGGAAAAAAAGAGTTTCTCAACAAAATTCAGTATTTTTATCTCTAAAGCTGGTAATCAATGTTTTTATATAAACAATGGAAAAAACGACTATGTGGAATGTGACAACAGAAGACACAGAAATATCACCAGACACTGCAGGCGTTAGCTGTTACATTTACATTTAGTCATTTAGCAGACACTTTTATCCAAAGCGACTTACAGAGAAGGGAACAATCAAGGTACAGTGCGATAAGAAAGCGTTAGTGCAACAATAAGTGCTATGACAAATCTTTCTCATGTCCAGTTGTAGGTGCTAGGAGAGAAGGTAATCTCTGAAGAGCTGGGTCTTCAGGAGAGGATGCCCCTGCTCTGGTAGGAACTGGTAGTGCATTCCACCGACGGGGAACTGATAATCCCACCTAACAGACAGTTAGCAACTAGCTGATGAACATAAGCTGTGTCTCCGTCCAAATGTATCACAAATTTTAACCTGATTTTTTAAGTAATACAGCAACATTTGAGTGAGTACTTGTTTCCATTCATTGCTGTTATGTGAATATTAGAAATTGGTTTACAAGATACCAGATATTTTTATCAGGAGTTGTAAAGTGACCATGACTCCATGATTCCAAATGAATGCTTATGTTGCTTTTCGTCTGGTGGATGTGTAAACAGGCAGCTTTGGCTGCCTTTTGCTAACACTTTGCCCATAACAAATTCATAAAGGTGAGCTTATCTGCTCATAGACCGTATAAAACATGGATGCTGTATACATGAGGTGACCCACAGGGTTTCTGAAGAGCCTTTGTGAAGCTCAGAGTGTGGTGACTCTGGCCGTAATGAGCAAAGATGTGGAGTGTTGCTGGAGCAAAGGCCGCCTGAATGACGCCTGGGTGCTCAGAGAAGCCACTTATAACTGCACTCACCTGTCACTGAAATCGTTCTTAATTATGCATAATTTTAAGAATTAATGAAATTTCAGTGGGTGAGTTACATAAAAATTCAGCCTCAGCACAGTTGTCATGAACAAGGAAAAATTAGCTATAGAGACCAGAACTGTATTTTGTACCAGGCTGTAAACATGTTTATTTATGCTGTGAAGATTGACTCATTTTGCAGCCAGCCTCCAGTGGCCATTTGAAGAACTGCAGATTTTGGCACTTGGCTTCACCTCACAGCAACTGAGGTTGCAGCTTGGTTGTGCTGCACCCAAGTTGTCAACAAAAAATGTTCAAGATTTCCTGAGCCTTTTAATTATTATTATTTTTATAACTTGTGATGTTTATATTCAGATTTGCTAGCTAGCAATGTTTTTTTTGTTTGTTTGTTTTAGGACATTAGCTTCATTTCTGACTATATTTTTCTTTGTTCACAGTGTGATATAACTCAATGCATTATTCAAATGAGCAGGATCTGACACGTGAATCCATCTGAATCAAGTTATTGATGATACTCTGCATTAATAGATCTGTATCAGTTGGACATCAGAGCTGAGACAGAGATGTTTTATCTCAGCGTGGCGGGGTTGTCACAACATGCACCCATCCACATACACCAAATAGCGGATATACAAATCCATACGCACACACACACTCAGCGTCGATCTCTGTCATTGTCAGATATTATACAAGCCAGCATGTTGCTGCTGACAGATGAGCAGCGTTGGATGGCAATTGATTGAACTGTACAGTTTATGTACCGTCTTAAAGGTCTCTGTGAGCAATTTGTTGCCATGCCTGCCACTGTGTGTCTCAGCCATTCGATAATCAACCCTGCGCCGGCGTAATCAATAAGCCATTTCATGGTATTCACGGTAACATGTAATTCACCCCCTCCTGCTGAACACAGAATGAAAGCACTGCTGCCTCACTCTAATAAATGATTGTGTGCTTACAGTCCTAGGAAATAGCAGAAAATACGTTACAATAACAGTACAAACAGAGTTAGTTATTTATATACTATACATCAAGTAAAAAAAAAAACTGCATTCTGTAAATAGATTTGAAAAGCATGGAGTAAGAATAGAGTTATAGTATAAAAAGAAAACAAACAGGAAAACTTAACATAATTAACTTTTCCTTCTCTAATGCAGAGAGGAAAAGCTTTTTTTCTTTCTTGTTTAATTTAATTTAATTATTAATTAATGTGTTTTACATCTATTCAGTTCTAGTTCAGTTTTAAACACTTAATTGGCTTTAAGTGCTCATGGACAATATTTTACCACATGTATCCAAGCACTGAACCTATAGGTTTTGATCTCTAATTTTCATTTAATCAGTTATATCCAAATAATGAATGAATGAATAAAATGTTCCAGACCTCTGGCACTAAAAATATATTTGGTACCATTTGGCTCTGCATAACCAACTGCATATAATTTTTGTATGTAAATTAGATTTACTTAGTAGGGGTGACAGTTTTTGTTCAAAATTAAAATTTCCATTTGAATGTGGGGGAAAAAAAAGGTTTATTTTGTTAGTGTAAAAAATGACATTTTTAGATTAACTGTAGCCTGACCCACTGACCTATCAGTAAACTGAGCTGAAAAATGAAAATGTAGAGGACGGCACGGTGGAGCAGTGGTTAGCACTTTCACCTACAGCAAGAAGGTTCCTGGTTCGAACCAAAGCTGTGTGGAGTTGACATGTTCTCCCCATGTCTGTTCTCTCTGGGTACTTTACACTAGCGAGTAAAGCTGTGCTGGTTGGATAATCCTGACACTGAGGACTCTGAGAAGCTTGATGTGGACATATTTTGGCACTCTACAGCGTAAATGGTGCCAAGACATATAAGACTGTTTGCAGTCTGCAGCAACGTCAAATCTGAGGACTGACCTGCAAATGAGTGGACTGCATCATCAACTGTACAAGCAGTCACAGCTCACTGTAATTTAACACATCATGGTAAATGGGTTGTGTTCAAATTTGTTCAAACTTGGCATCTTGATAAACTAAAAGCCGTATACTTCTAACTTACCACGCCGACACAGAGAAGAAGTCTTAAAAGTGCTATGGATGAACAGTTACTGAGCTTTGCATGGCAACAGATTCATCTCCATGACGGCTGAGCAAACACCATCTGTTTGTGAAAATGATGTGATGACGTTTTCAATTAAGGATGGACCAAAGATATGGACCACTTTTTAATTGTATTTGTTTGTTTTTCTATTGAATGACATTTCCATAATTGTATTGAGCTTTTTTTTATAGATTAAGATGTGTTATGTAACATGTTATGAATGCCCTATGTATTATCATTGCATTCGAACACAGAGTTTAGCATTTGGCCTTATCTGCAACACAAGTGTGTTTACTACATTGTCTGAAAAAGAGAAAACTCTATACAACTCTAAAGGTGAAGTCAAGTAATGATAGTAGGACCACTTGTAAAGTATCTCTCACAAGACACCTGCAGGGTGTAAACCAGAATTCGTATCTACTTCCATCAGTTTGACTGGCAGTAATAAGATGGGGTCAACGATTTTAAATCAATAAAATATACAGCACTGTCCATCACCTGCCAATGATTGACAGATACAATGAGATGCCTATACAGAGGTGGTGCTCCACTCAAGGTTAGCATCCTTGTAGCTCACGTTATCTGAAACAAGTGCACCTGAGAGGTTAAATATTTCATTTGGAGCCACCAATATTAAGCCCATAACTGAAAACCATCCATGCAGGAAATTCCAAAATAACCTTCACAAGCTTAGAAGAGCTTATGACTAATAGATACACATTGTGAGACAGCACACGGCAGACAAATAATAGGTAAAGGCGCTGGCTCAAAAATACCTCCTTAGACAGCCCCTTTTTCTTGTCAATACAATGCTAAACAATGCGAAACATTATTTTGGATCTAAACGTGGGGTTAATGCAGGTGAGTTAAGTGCATGTGTGTTCACGTCATGTAACCCTGAAAATGTCTATAGCAAATATCAAATTAGAAGATCTCAGTGGGAGGAAAAGGTCAAACAGCGGAGAAATGGAATAATATGCTGAATCCTCTCAAAATCAGAGACAGTGAAGGCTATTTCATGTATTTCCAGATTAGAACTTGAACATATAAGGCTGACATATATCACTTTGTTATTTGTGTTTTGACAGTGCTCATCCACTACAATAACCCCGGTACTATACTGAAATGGCATGACGTTTCTGAGCATCACTGTAAATGACTTTCTTGCAGTCATCTGTGGGGACTGTCAGCAATCGACACCCTAATCACTGATCAGTCGAGCCAGACTGCACAAGCCGACCTGTCTGCAAGCAGTGCAGAACAGATGATTGGGCTTGCTATTTCTGTGAGCAATGGACCATAAACATCTACACTCAGTCCCGAATGACCGTCACCTGGTGTATGTGTAAGAAAGGTTGTTTTCTGAACCAAGATGTCTGCTGTAACTAAAGAAGGCTCAATGTTTTCTGTTCACTCCAACAATATACACTGTATGGATGTTTCCATCCAACCAACAATGCATGTATAATGTCAATAAAATGGCGTATTCTTCTCTGCTATGTGGCCTTGAGGGGAAAAACAACATGAACAAATAAGACAACACCACCATTATTATGATGGTCCGCTATTCCAAGTTTCTTCTTGTTATTCCAAGAAGAAACTCCCATTTCTCATGTTCTGAGAAAAAAAAAAAAAACTAAGTTGCATATGTAACTGACATAACTAATGTACTAATTTTAACCCAAACCATGATTTTTTCCTAAATCTAACCATGAACGACATTCATGGGGCTCACTGTGGGGCTTGCAAAGTGAAAACTCAAGAACTCAAGTGCCCTATAGGAAGAAGCCATATAGTTTCAAAGGGAAACAATAATAAATGTTCCTGTTCCTTTCAGCTTCTGAAAAAGCATGTTAGTATTCATATATGACTGACAGCAGCTGCCAGGCTGAGCTCAGCACTGAAACAGAAAGATGCTGCCCTGGAAACTGTAGCATATTAAGTGTTTTGTTGTTGAAGAGACCTGACCACACCTCGTACTGTAGGTACGTTTCCAATCTGTTTTACGTGCCACAGCTAAAAAACTAATTAGCCATCAAGCCTGCAGATTAACATTAGTGGTACACTTTTCATGTGTGTTTCACGTGAAGTTTGCTCGCTCAGTGAATAAGACAAGGTGCAGGACAAGGCAAGAAGGTGACATTAGCAGGAAAACTAATGTGGGTTGTTATCTCACAGGAGAGCATTATTGTGTGATCTACAGAGCAGATATGTATCCCTTTAAAGAAACAAGCCAGGAGGACGACACCTGTGTGTCAGCTGAAGGTCTAACAGTAGTTATAGCTCGTTTGCTAGCTTTAGAACGTCATTGTTACTGTTCCCTGTCTCATTAAGTCGTTATTAGGTGAATACTATAGTAACCTCTCTTTCAGACTGTGCAACTTGCACTCTGCTTTTTTGTAACACTGATCCTATTTTTTTTCCTGTTTGTGAACTGCAGCTACTGTTGGTTGAAAGTGAGAATGGATACAAAATGGATGTAGAATATCACACAGAGAAACAATTAACTCTCTTGCAAAAAAAAAAAAAAAAAATACCAATGTTTCTGTAAAAAAAAAATTTTGCACAGAAACAACAGAAATGAGTAAGGACAATTTCAGACATATTTGCATTTATTCTCCTTTCTTGCAGAGCCTTGCAAGCCACACAGCTCATTCATAAACCAGGCTGTATCTCTCTCCAGGATCAAAGCACATGGGCTCGGCTGACCTTCAGCACACTCCACACGCTCAAAATAGCTCCTTCATCCGGCTTCAGTAGGACAAAATGAAAGACTTTGCTAGCACAGAATGCTCTCTTAAATGGTTATGGATTGTTTTGGAAAGGTTCTTTTATGCACGCATGCATACATATGCTGGCAACTGGGGTTTAAAGGTTTAATACCTTAAGTGTATTTTTTTTGCAGTGCATTATCCTGTTAACCTTCTGGTGTAGCTGCACATATAACACAAACAGTTGCACCTCTCATTGCGGCAAAGTGTAGCCTGGGATACTATTAATATGCAACAGTAATTAAAGTTGGTCCTTGTCATGTGTGTGTGCCTGTGAGAAGCCTTTGTGCACATGCCGTGTCACCTCAAATCTTAAAAATGTAAATTCTACAAATGCAGGCGTTATTTTTGTGCCTGTTATCCAGCAGCAGTTTGCATCTTTCAACATACTGTCATTATGGCATGGGTATTTACTGTCTGCCCAGGATTAGATCACCTTTGTCACAGGTAAAGTCAAAAAATTCTTCTACACAACTTGTGGACATAACAATGTGGAAATACTAGACTTGAACATCACCTTGGTTTGACCTTGTGCAAAGATGTTGTCATCCAAAACAGTCAGTGAAAATGCATGGAAAAAAAAAAACTGTATTTACCCTCATGATTATGAGCCTCTGGTGACAGAGGGCTATCATCAATTGATTGAGTTAACACTGAAACACTCAAGCTAATGTCATTGAAAACAATAGGCAATTTAAACTGCCATTAGATCTGACTCACTAAACAAATTATGTGATACACTGTATTATGATGAATAGACCCGGGGTTTTGTTTCCACCCGCAGGCTTTCTGCACATCATTAAGGTCAGGAAGGTAAAGCTGGTTGTCACAGCTTCAAAATGACATTTTGGCCTCAAAAATGTGCCTATGCCTCCTCCAAACCACCACTGAAAGGTCAAGCTCTCACAATTCCTGTGGCTTAGCACTCAATTAGTTGAAAATTGCCTTTTGTCTGCTGGGAGCAGGTGATAATTGCTGTGGGTCACAAGTGATAATTGCCAGCGAACCCCTCCGAGCCACCGCCTATTAAAAGGAGTTATTTAAATCACATCACCTTTGGGGTGCTTCTCTCTTTTATGCATGACTTTAATTGGGGAGCAGATTTATGAAACTTTTTCCATTACCTGGTCAGACCTATAGTGCAGTAAGGAAATTCAAGAGTCTTACACACTTAGGAGCAGCAAAATATTTCACAAACCGAGAAAATGACAATCTGTTCCTCAACGTGTATGAAGTTGTAAAATAATAGTAAATAATAGTAAGTAAAATAATCAGTCACTTATTGGATGAAACACTAACTCAACTGTTTAAATACCACTCTCATTTAAAGTGGTTGCGCCACTCCACAAACTAAAGTGGACACAGGGACAGCAGTTTTCTAGTAATGAACTGGCTGATTTGTCAAAAGCGTTGCTCTTGGTGTTATCCTCTTTAAGGCTTGGTGAATACTGTGCTCTAATTACTAACTGCTTGTGGTGTGGTACTTAAAGCAAAAGTTCAGCAGTAAGATAAGAACATGGAAACATGGTAATGATGCACCTTTAAATTAAGTAAAGGCCTGGTTGCATCAGAAAGTGGCACACTGATATTCATCTGCACAGCTACATAAAATATGTGGTTTGTAGTAGCATGGTGGCTAGTGCAGTTGGTGACTGCTAACACTAGCAAGGGAAAGGACTGTCTAGAGGCTTGGTCAGAACTCTCCATCTCCTAAATCATTGCAAGACAACACGGGTTGCAAAATTGAACGGAACTGAACGATTACGAATCATGGCGACTCCATTGCCATGATTCACCACAAAATGTCACTTGTTGGTGTGACCAGGCCTTTAAAGGATGTGTTATTGATTATTATTATTAAAATCTTTGGGTTTGTTCACCTAAATACCACATAAACAGAAATAAAACAACATATTTGCATGCCAAGCAATGAATGACCAATTTCTAGTTTTGCGCAAAGAGATTTGGCCATACACTTTTCATTTCTCTGAAAGTAATTTGTGCAACAGTACCTAAAGACCGCTTAAGATGAAAAGACACCCAAGAGGGTTTGAGTCTGACGTGAGCCATCTTAAAATAGTACTCATTTTCCTCATCACATAGTGCCCAAAGAGAGGAAAGACTGTACCAAAGTAGGAGATAAAAGCGGGATGTTAAGAACAGGAGAAAAGAAAAAGGATGAGCAGAGCAGAGCACAATGGGGATGGAGGGTGAAAGAAACATCCAGTCATCAGAGCAATTAATTGTGTGTTTAACAGCCCTGAGAGCCATATTCTGAGGGCAACACCCCTGGGAAAGTGCCAAATAAGCCTTTCCTAATTATCACAACTGTAAAACAGAACATCTAATCTGTAGTGGAGGATCGCAGAGTCAGAACTATCCACCCTCATGAAGTTTCTCAATATGTGGCTTTTGACCCAAAAGAAGGTATAAAAATAAATGCTGAAACTTTAATTTCTTAAATAGTACAGCACCAGAACTGGCTTTAACCTCAATTACAAGAACCTCTTTGAAGGTATGAGTTAAGGCGCCTGGAGACCCTGCAAAAAAAAAAAGTCTCCATTTTATGTTACACTGTGTGAGATTGGTCATTGTCACAGTCTGCCTCATACTGGACATATTAGTTTTGAGGCATGTAAGATGGTGATGCCTAGTTAATCATAGGGCTTCTGTCATCTGTGCCACTTATATGCTCTGAAAATGTAGCTTTAGCCGTAGTGTCAGCGTTTATATGCAGTGCAAAACCTCAAATGAGGAGGGCAAGGGGGGAAAAAAGCAACATGGGATGCTGGGATTTTGTTCAAAATATTGACACAGCATGTCTAGTAGTCCTAGATTGGCAGTCAAGTTTCATCTGCCTCTGATTGATTACCAATGTTTCTTTCACAATTATTATCTGGGACTGCTCAAAATCACACAATGTAAATGGGCCTTTGAACTATCGAATGGACATCTTCCAAAATAAAGTTTTTTTTGTACAAAAGCCCCTCCATTGAGACTCAACCCCACAAAGACACAATACACTCAACTGCCAGGATGAAACACTATATTGATAGATTTTTTTTTTTGTAAATCTGAACTGTACATTAAAACTTGTAGTGTTGTAGTTCACGGGATATCTTCTACATACAGTAGTAGCCCTTAAAAGTGTTCTACTTTTCCACCATGGCTTGGTTACACCTCCCCTGCAGTGGTGGTGAGGTAAAGCATTCAGAGACCTCTACCTTTCTCAACCCTCAACACAAGATTGGTTGGTTAACACAGTGGCACAAGTCTTGGTAATATTAAACATGACGAAAGGCTGAGGACAACTTCTCCATAAGCACTCATTTTAAATGTCAATATATCATAGGGCAGTTGACATTGCCGTCACAAAATATAGATTTGACTAGCAGCCAGCAGTTTGCAATGACTGCTGGTTAACAGGGAGCATTTATGAGCTGTGACTGAATCTGTTTTTTATTATTGCTACTACTATTCTCATGAATATGTTTGCATTCAAACAGTGTGGGTGATCACAGAGAGCAGGAGGGACTGAGTAACTGGCTCTGTCTGCCTGCGGTTGGGGGGGGCTGATAAAGAAGTCATCTGTCCTCTCTAACTTTCTCTTTAATCACTCACTTTAAATGTTGATCCAGCAGATCACACGGCTATTGTCATAACCACTTGTGTTGATTTTGTAAGACCAGATTATAAAATATTTGATCACCACCCCAGTGCCTGGATGATATTTGAGTCATTAAATTGCTAGGCAAGGTTGTCTGACAGCACAAGCTGAGAGGTATGTGACACATAACAGGTGATAACAGAGAGCAGGAAGGACAGGATAGGGCTTTAATGGATTGTTGCTCATTAGCAGGCTGTAACAGGCTGATTTCTCCAAACTTTTTTTTTTTGGAAGAGCAGGAGGAGAGTCTTTTAAGTTTTCTCACTCTGGATTTATATGTTATCGCAGACCTCCCTTGTGGCTGCGATATTGTGCAAAAATCATAATCAAAAAGGGCTGATTTTGCATCCCCCACAACTCATAAAGCTGTGTCACTTTTGAGGAACAGAGCAGACATGGGCTTTTTTAGGTCAAGTTATTAATGGTTGAACGTTATCTCTCCATAGACTCACTCACCTACAGCAGCTCTCGCCTTCATTTCCCATCTTAACAGAACGCGGAGTAAAACGTATTATGCTAGCCTTCTGATATAATTCAAGTGCAGCATCACATGCTGCCAACTTTTTCTAGCATTGTGTGATTTTAAATGAAACATGCTGACTGTGGCCATTTACAGTTTGGGATGGTGTTCGACACACCTGTCTGGAAACAGTGCCCTCATTGTCTCCAACATGCCTGGATTTGCAACTGGCAGTTTAGTGATAAGGTACTGTATACATATCAGACTGTGTAAGGTATGCTGAATATCTGCAGCTGCTTGATAAATTCTGTCCTGGTAGGAGATTAATTTATTTATTTTGACTAGCGTTACCTTTAGTGTAGGTTTTATACTGTATCAAGTTTGAAAAAAAAGTGCTTATAACGTGTCATTTAAATTGGTTTGCACTGATTTTCCATTAGAGTAACAATGAGATATATTCTTAAAGTTATGGGTTGGTTACAACTGTTTTTATGTCCACATAAACTGGTTACCATCAAATCGCTGATGTCCTCTGGCAAAAACAACAAAAACAAAGCAGCTGTGATGTGTCATCGCAGCCAAATTCACAGAAGAGACAGAGAAAATATTGGTGCCCACAAATCAACATGTCAGTCTTTCTGCTGAGTGCGTCATGGCACATCATGAGCACATATGTGATTGTGAACAGTCAGTCACTCACAGCGTGGAGCACCAATCACAGAACTGCAACAACACAGTAGCTGTCAGAGTCCAGACAGCACAGTCCAATAGTGTAACACAAGTAATCACACCGACACACTGTCGGTACAAGGTGTACTTTCTGCGTGTGGCCTGAGCTTGTGTTTTAATCTCCAACTGGTGATTGTTTCGGAGCAGCCATCAAACCACTACTGAAGAACAGGCAGCCATTTCTCCCTCTCCTTGCAGCAGTAAAGGATATTTTTTCATAGATGCAAAAGCATATGTAAATCTATTCTCTGCTTCACAGCGTTTCAGAATAGGTTCTTGATGATCGTGCATCTGTCTTTTCCCCATTAAGGTTGCATGTTTCTAAATGTTACTGAATGAAACAGAGATTAGTACTAACAATAACTACAGCAGTGGTAAAGCAGCACATCGTGGTAATATGTGGCAACATGATATACCTTTTAATCATTGAGTGAATATTTAAAATATGCAGTGAAGTGTACTGTACAATCTCAAGAGCATCCCAAGTCACAGTGCTGTATACTGGGTTTACCTGTACAAAGCTGTGTGTAAGCTGAGCACCAACAGCAGATGTTATAATGAACACAAATGCACTCTCAGGCAAAGGTGAGGGTTTCTCTCGGGCGAGTTGGACACTACAATCTATTATGGCTTTTCCATTGGCAAGTTAAACTGTGCTGCAGTGATTTGCATTTCCATTACAAGTTGTTTGCACTCTCCACTGAGTTAAAGCTTGGAGGCGACCCGCCTCCAAGTGAGCGGGTTGCTGTGACTTCAGGGCTCTGACATCATCGACTCAAGCCAAGTACATCATCATTTAAAGACACACCTTCAAGCAGGTAGCCCTGTCGTAATAAAGATGCAAACCCTTCCCACACTAAGCTGATGTGCCCAGGCAAACAAAGCCAAGCCAGCATGTGTGTATGGTAATTGCTATATGGAGCTCATATAAGTGGCCATGTTCTTATTTTCACCTAAACCACAATTCACTCTCACTGTAGGATCCCACCGGGCACAGCTGTGACGCGTCCTGGATGCGCTGCAGCCGCTGAAGCTGATTGCAGCTGTTCTAGACAGTGTTTGTGACCCCAACAGAAACGCTGCTGCACATTTCACAAGTCGCTCTCCGCTCTGCTTCGCGGAGAACATACGTGCCTGTTATATTTCTGATGGACGCCGTGACCAGTCGCATCGATCAGCCCAGAGCTGGCCAGAAGTCAGACACACAAATGGCATAGAGAACACAGTCAATTTTTAAAAAAATAAAATACCATGTGCAAACGCCTGAATGTAAAAATAGCCAAAAGGGAAACTATTTAACTATGTAGCCTCATGATTACTCATAGTAGAAGCACACAAACCAAGCAAAAATCTGAAATCTGAGTAAGTTAACAAAGTCTTGCAGGCCAAATGGTTCTGAATCTTTCCTGGTGGGGTATGAAGCCACACGGAAGAATGGACCAAAACAGCATCGCAGCCGCAACATAACAGACCCATCTCCAGTAGGAGTTAGGTGTTAGATGATTAGAAATGCTGGTAAAGTCTCAGGCAAAACAATATAAACATTAGGGGATGGCGGGGGAAAACAATACACTTTATTGTCACCATCAGAATGGAGGTTTTGAAATCAACATGGAATACTGAAATTAAGTGCAGTACTGTAACAGACATCCTTGTGAACTTTTGCTGCCTGTTCTCGCTCCTCCAACAAGAGCTGGCATGCTTTATGGATAAAGCAAATCACAGTGCTGAGAAGGTCTCCTGTCTTCACACTCTCTCCTGGAGTCACTGCAGTTCTTGACATCCCTATAGCAGTACTCGTTCCAGTCTCTAATTAGCGGCACAGCTGATTAGCTGATCAGCAGAACAGAGGCCCTTCTTCAAAGGTGAAGTGCATGGAGCTGGGGAATTGTGGCCTCCATGATTGTTATAATCACCTCAAAAGCCATTTAGCTTCCTTTTCAAATATTGTAGCAAGCCTGACAAGGTAAATCATGACGAGCAATATGAAAGGAGGTTGTTTTCTTCACACTAAAATCGTATGTTACACTACTTCAGGTGTTCTTTAGGAGGCTCGAGCTGATAAACAACCTCGTTCATATTGAGACGTGCTTGGAACTACAGTGGAAAAGGGGCCAAGAGCACCATTTCCGACCCTTGAAAAAGAAAAAAAAAACTATCTTCCATTTAGAAATTCTCAGTCAACTGTTAGATGAGAAGTAGTAGAATTATTTGGTATTGCAAGACTATCTGACCCAGAATGGAACAGCCCCCGTCCAATTTTGTCTGATCACTCATCACAAGTTATCATAATTGGCTCATCACAAACGTGATGTTTTGATTGAGTCCTCGCAAGGTTATACAGTTGCTTTTGCATTTTTAGCCACACCAGCAGGAGAGCTCTAGGGATGGAAATGGTTTGATCCAAAGTGAAATATCTCAACAACTATTGGATAGATTGCTGTGCTCACTCATGGTGCCTGTACATAATCAACAATCGCAATCAAACAAACACTAATATACTAATACTAATCAGCTTAGCAGTTGTAATGTATGTCATCAAAAAATTGGAGAAAAGTGAATACTGACCTGATGATAATGCTAGAGGATACTTGATACTTGATTCTTCATTGCTTTCAGCTACATCTCATGGCCTTCATCAGCAGATGAAATTTGCTCAGTTGTTAGGGAGAGTATATAACATATATATTTCATATTTTATACATATGGATAAGAAATAAAGACAATACAATATAACATAAATTATGTATTATCTGTTTATATCAGTTACAGATGCTTCACAGGATAAAGCTGCTGACAAATACATTACTTAATATTGTTCTTATCTTAACGTATCACTACATTATAGTGTATTATAAACTATATGTACTGTTTATGAACGTGTGCGGAGTAGACGGGGTTAAAATAGTGTCACCTTTGATTTAAACCTTTGCAATGATAGTCTGTCTGAAGACCCCTAGCTGCAAACACTGCCTTAATCAAAAACCTTTGCAGAACCATTGTAAAGGATGTGTTCAATGCAACACTGCCCCCCTGTGTCTTTACAAAGCACGGCTCTCGTTCCATCACATTTCTGTGATTCTTATTCCATCCAATGTCTCACTAAGTAAGACTGTCACCCAATCTCTCCCTCATTCACTTTCTCTCTCTATCTGTCAGTCAGCCGTGTCCCATTCCCTTATTCAGCCAGTGCCTCGCCTTCTCAGTCTGTCAGTCTCACGCTCTTTCAGTCACTCCATCCCTCTCTCCTTATTTGCACACCCCACTTCCCCCTCACTCACTCACCTACACTTTCCCTCCATCCATCACAGTACATGTCTTAGTTGCCAGGTCTTTAACTGTCAGCAGCCTACTTTGGTCAGCCTTTCTCTCTACTGGGGAAACTTTTTACTCTGTCAAAGAACCTCATGTTTTTTTTTTTTTTTTCGATTGTAGAACCTTACTTGAGCTCCCTGTACTTAGCCTTGAGCAACTCATTTAGTTTCCGCCACTCATCATTACTACTTCCTTGCTTTACATGGCTTAAGCAATTCTGATTTTTCCTTTATCTTTCTCAGTGTTTTCCTCTCGTCAGTTCTCAACTCAGTGTCCTTATGAATTATCATTGTATTGAACATTTCCACATGGCTTGAATCCAGTGCCACATCCAATGCAGGAAGCAATATATTTTTTGCACCCGGGTGAAAAGTAAGTTATTTAAGTTGTGGAGGTCAGGATGGTGGAGGGACATGATACACGTAGTAGACCAGAGTTTCTAACCTGACTGTGCCAGATGGTTTCTTACACAGAAACATCTATTCATTACAAGGAACCATTTGAGAAGTTGGAGGTGGAGACTGTTTGGAAAAGGGCAGGCAGTCAAAAATTACAGGCCAGGTGACTGGAACCATCTATCATGGGTGACCTTCAACCAAGATCAACGAATCACATGATGTAGTCAAATTCTTACCGAAGCCAGTCAGGAGAAGGAACATCTAGAAAAGCCTATTTCTCACACACAGTGTCACACACATCACACGTCATAGGTGTCAGTAGTCTCTAATAGGATACAGATTGGTTTGTAACCACTGGTTTGGGGCACATAGCTTGAAGCCTGGCAAGATTCTCATGTGATCTTCTGAGGTTACATTACAGAGCAACAAAACGTGTTTGCACTTTTAGCCAAACTAGCAAAAGACCCTAGGCTAAGAAATATTGTTTGGTTGGTAGTATTACCATTTTGATCCAGACTGAAATATCTCAACAACTACTGGATGAATTTGCTGATCTCATCTAGTGCCACCAGAATGTCCATGTTTCAAATTCTCATGTGAACTATCTCAACAACCGCTAGGTAGATTAGCACAAAATTGTGTTACAGATATAAATGATCCACTTAGGATAAATTATAACAAATATTCCATCCACCATCATGTCGATTTTTTTATTTATCCAATACTTTGCTTCACGACATTCTTGCACAACCAGCCTCAGCTGTGCTCTGTGATTAGTTGGCAGTAAATGAAGATGATGAACATGGTAAACATTCCTGCTAATCATGAGCATATTAGCATTTTGTTACCGTCATGGTGTGCATTTTGGCTTTCTGATGTTAGCATTCAGCTCAATGCGCGGCTTTGTCTTCGTAGAAACCACAGTAAAAACACAACCACAATCTTTGTCTAACAATAAACATGATTTATTCGCATCACTCAGATATCATAGAACAAAAGGTAATTTTACAAACAATGTAATCCAGGGTTTTAATGAAACGTCTAATATCAATATCTGGCTATAGGGTTGAGATTTCTACTTGCATCCACTATCTTGAACCCTTCCTATCTCCTTCCATCCTCCATATCATCCCTCTCTCTGCCTCTTGATCCCATATCTCTCCCCACCGTCCTTTTCTAATCTCTCCCAGTGTTCATCCCCGAGGACCTATGCAGAGAGAGAACGGTGCCATAAACCTTGGCATTCAAACCAATGTAGCTCATGAATTTTAATACGCCACACAGGCAGTATGGGCAGGCAGGTGGGCAGGCGGGCTGCCTTTAGACTCCCTGCATGTCTTTCCCCATTGCAGCAAGGGGATAATAAAACCTCTCTGACGTCATGGCCCCAAGGTTGCTCTCTCACCAAACAGTCCATGGGTGCCCAGGGAATCAGGTTTTTATCGTGCCTGTTTGGGCTTATCTCAGCACCGAGCCTGCAGGCCAAGGTCAATTTCATGCCTGGGCAAGGGATGTACATGCTGCAGGGGGGAAAATGCTGTTGTGGGCAACCCAGTCGCTCTTCTGGGGAGGTGGGTCAATAGCAGCAAAATATGAACTATAAATTGACCAAAGCAAATGGTCTACTGCCAAAACAGCAGGACAGTGCATGGACACTGAGGTTTATCTGCTCTCTGGTGACACATGGCTGCAACATCACGCTAGCAATGGAAATGAAAATGAGCTGGCATTAAGTGTGATTATACAAAATGATGGGAAGGGATTTTGGATTGAAAAAGCACTCAACTCAATTTTACCAGTTTATCAGTTTACACATCACATGGAGTACCATTCAACCTGTGAATATAGCTGTACAATGTCTGTAGCGAGCTCTTTCTGGGACCAGTGTGTAGGAATTAGTGGCATCTAGCAGTGTGCTTGCAAAATCCAAGAAAAAAAAAAGCCCTATCTAGAGCTAGTGCTTAGTTTGTCCATCCTGGGCTCCTGTAGAAACATGGCAGACCTGCAGCATCTGTAGACTCATTCTGAAAGACAAACATAATTTGAATATTAAGATTTATTATACACTAATGCAAACTTAGTTCCTACTAATTATTTTCTAGATAAGTAGAACCCACGTCTAAATCTTAGATGGAAGTGTAATACCAGATTCCTGAGTGCCCCTTTATTTTAGGAATTTTCACTAAAGGTAAATCAAAATTCAATGAAATGGAATGAGAGATTAAATAGCTAAATAAATGCACAGGATGTCTGCCTCCACACAAATGCAAGCGAGGTAAATGGCATTTAAAGCACACAAAAGCTTCTAGAGCGATTCTGTTAATTTGGAGAGTTTTTGCATGGGTTAAAGTCTGTTGAAATCTTGGCACGTTGAACCAAACCTAACAGCTTTATATGACTATATACCTGTGAATAAGGAATATGTATTCATGTAATTTCACTGACCCTTTGAATTATGTATAATTACCAGTAATCTTATGAAAGTGGGTGGTATTTGCTTAAACGCCACTTTATAAAGCGGTGTGAGAACGCATTTACATAGATAACAGGATGTTCCCTAACGCACACTAACACTAGGGATATGTAGGGTTTTTTTTTTTTTTTTTTTTAAATCAGGGGTCAGAAAAAAAGAAAAAAAAAAACAGATTTCATGTCAACTCCAATAACTCCACTCTAATAAATTCCCTGTTACTCTCATCCTTTGATGTTCAGCTTTAACTACACCGTAATCTCACCACATAGAGAGGCACAGGAGCCTTTTAACAGGACCACAGGCCCCATTCTGTCATCGACCTCTCATGAATTAGATTCCCCCGGCCACTGACGGCAAAGAAGATGAAGGGGAATCAGGTTAGGGAGCAAGCAGATTAAATGAAGAGAGTGCTGGTTTCAAAAGGTTCTCTGTGGTTAGGCGTTTTAGTCTAACTGCTCTTGTAGTGCACTAGAGGCTAAAACGTTGTTGTTTGGAGAAGGGAGGGAATTTTTTGTCATCTTGCATCGCATGAGACTTACTTTAAGGAGATTATATAGTTATATATAATTCTATTTTCCTGTGCACTTACTTACAGTGCATGTGCAGCTTTCTGTTTCTATCATATTTAACTGACTATGCTTTTTACCAAATGGGTAGTATGGAGTAAATCTGACTTTCAAATATGCAGACAGTTATTTATGGGTTTTGGTCACTTCAGAGAAAGGCCGATGTGGAATGTGCTTCAATGAATAGACCTGCATTATGTTAGTATAAAATTATAAGTATAAGTATTGACTTTGTCACTGGACAATATCCTTTAAAACCTGCTTTCCTCGTCCAAACCTGCCAAAAACTGTTGGCTCAGCTTGGAGCATTTCCAGGATTTATGGCCACACAAACTGCTTACTGTTCCACCTAAATATACAATAACTGATTTTTTTCACTACTTGTGAGCAAACACTTCCCTTATTCACACACCCGTAAAACATAGTAAGTAATGTAAGTCCAACATTCACTCCCCATTTAAGCTCTGATTTGGTCCCTACCTACTCCTGAGGAAATAACTGTTTCTTTAGCTGCTGACAACTCCACCGTCTTCACCAACTAGTCGCTAACTTAGTTTGACTTTGATGCTCTGCCTTTTGGTGCTGGCCAGGATGTGCACAGTGGTTTTTTTTCACTGAAAACAGTTGCCAAACGGTGCTGGTGCTGAAAACAACTGAGAGCTGAAAGTTGCTATATAGCTCCAAGGGGAATAGTCGAGTTAGATGATAGCTCTTTGTGGGTTTGTCAAAATGAGTGACCCCCTTTCCTTCGTACAAGTACAGTAGTCATGTAATTGTTTGTTAATCTAAAAATATGGTTTCAAACCAATTCACACCAGACATGTTTAAGAAATCATTTTAGACTTTACACCTAACGTAGCCAGTGGTCCAATGAACACTGTAAAATGCAAAATTAAAAAATCATCTCTTGGAAGAAAAAGTAAAATATTAATAAAAAAAAATATTATCAGGTTTGTTGAGCATAATGAGTTGGAAAATAATACTACATTTTCAGACTTCTTGCCATTTCAGAGTTAAGAATACACCAATGAACTGATTCAAATGAGCTGCAGTTAAAATGACTTCTGCAAGGTTACTGCAGAACCAAAAGATTTTTTTTTTTTTCCACCTGGGTACAAGCTATTCTCAGGCTCCAGAAGCAGCATCTCCTACCTCATGAAAAATGATCCATGAAAGCTACAATGTGCATCTAACAACATGGTGCTATGGTGCATTACAGCCACCTCGACTGTGATAAGAAGTACTGGAAGCCATATGACAAAGTTCAAAGCAATTATTCTTACCTTTCAAAACTTTTATGGGAAATTTTGTTTATTGGAACGCCTCAAACAGCCAGAAGAATTACAGCCTATCTCGATAGGTCTTTTACATTTCCCTTCTCAAGTAGAATTAATTATCTATCTCTTTGACCGGGCCATCAATGAGCCGCATAACAATGTCCTTATCTGATGAGGCATGTGTGCTGCACAGGTCAGATAGAGATGCTGAACGGATTGCTCAAATCAAACCTCTGTTGTGCGCGGGAACCAATGAGCATTTCTGGTGTAATTAATTCCTCCACAGCCACACAGTGCCTGTCCTTTGATAGTTACTGTAATACATGCTGAGAATTTCAACCAGATGAACTCTAGCTTGGGGAGTAGCAAGTGTACCCAGTACATGTGTATGTAGCATGTGTACAGCAATGTGTATTCCGTTGGGACAGATAGAGGAAATATTCAGCTTTACTGGCACACAACACTCTCCTCCACTCACATATATACACGCTAGCCATAACTTTTCTATATAAAATTCTTTGTGAAATAAAAGGCTGAAAAACAGATGCCAGGTGGGCTTCTTGCTGTTGGACTAGTAAGTAATTTTACCTGGCTGTTATGTCTTCTTGTTGTTGCTCTTGCTTGATGTTTGGCTGTTAACAAATTTGCCAACTTGCTAGTTTTTAATCATAAGTAATGGAATCACATCAAATGCATGGCTGTTGATATTTACCACAGTGGTATTGCACTCTGAAACTGAACTAAGTTAGATGAGAAGATCGACAGCGCTCCCATGTGTGTACTATATTTATGAAGCAAAAGCCAACAGCTGGTCAGCTTAGCAAGGTAGTAAGACTGGAAACGGGGAAACAGCTAGCTTTGTTTTGTCCCAAGACTAAACAAAACAACAGAATCTTCATAACAGAACTAATTAACACATCATGTTTTTCATTTTTATAAGCCATACAAATACCTCGGTATAAAAAACATCACATTGTGGTTTTTAGTTGGTATTATGTGAAGTGTGGCCCCCTGGAGTCTTATCGTCACCTCAACATTTCCAGGCAACTTGTTAATTAGCAAGCTTTAGAGGTGCTGGTGAATTTTTTAACACTCACTGTTTTGCTTTCCCTCTAATTCTAGTCTTTGTGCTAAGGTAAGCTAACCAAGCTGCTGGATGTAGCTTTATAAATCTAAGAGCAGTGTACATCATCTAATCTAACTCTGGGCACGAAACGCCAAAAACTGCACTTGCCAAAATGTCAAATTATTCCTTTAAAAAAATTAGAGTACTTTAATCTAAAACTGTGTTCAGTCTGCAAACACAGTGAACTGCACAAAGCAAGGACGAATTAAGAATGAAAGCATCTGTGCATCTTTTTCTCCTTCCAGTTAACAATGCTATGACAACTGCTTGGCAAGACCAGCTACAGCCAAGGCTAGACAACATAAAATCCTCCAGATGGCCCCTGTAGTCTTTCTGTTAGTCCTGGAGACAGCTGTTGCACCACCTTCTCACCTACAAATCACACGCACACACAATCAAAAACACCATTTCCAACGCGCACATATGTCATCCCACGGAATAAACTAGTCCTAGGTGGATCAGCTTTCCCTGTAGGCACCATGAATTAAAGCTCTCTGTCACACACACATACATATATATATCCCACTGACCTATCAACAATCTGCCTCAGGAATAAACTTGGCAAACCTGGCAGTGGTGTCGGATTCTAACACCTGCCAAGCTCCAAACATCTGTAAAACTTCTCTTTGATGAATAAATCTATAAGGCTCGCTCCCTTCCCTGCCTGGTCAGTTTGATATATCGTATTTGAATGCCTCACTTAGCGTACATACAGTATATCTCTACTGACCGCTGGCTTACTCTGAATGAGCACCAATCGATCGTTTTCTCACTGTTTTTGGCTTAAAGCAAAATGGAGGTAGACTAGTTTTTTTTTTGGGTGGATGCGGTTTGCACAGACTTTGCAGCTACATACAGCAGTTTGTTCACTAAACTGAACTTTTTACTGGAGAAATAAATGTCAGTCATCATGTTCTTAGTCATTATGCTTTTATTAGCAGTTCTTACAATAGAAGAATCTTTCCTTAGGGTCTAATTAATTGAATAGCACCGTGATCGCTACAGCAACATACCTATCGTTGTGTCAACAATCGCACACACACAACACCACTAATTGTGTAACAGGTGAACCCAATAACATCATTAAGTCTTTTTCATTTAAGTTTTCCCTTCCAACTGCAGTTTGTACTGTGTGCAAATGGTCACCAGGTTGGACCCGTGCCAGAAGAGGAAATGAGTTTACAGTACACTGTACATGTGTTATCACACATTTTGTGAATGTCTATAGCAAGCAAAAAAGATAAATAAATACTCAAGATTTAGATAAAATTATGTGAGTTTAACACAGCAGACATGCTTGGTTTGATAGCAAAAAGGGTTTTGTGTTCAGTGGTGGACTGATCCACATTTGGTGCATTATTGTGAATGTATGTATATGAAGCAGCAGGACGATGTATACAAGATTGAATCCAAATAAACTACAGCCTGTGTATTCATGGTAATAATAGTTTGTAGACAGGAATGGAGCTCCATGAGACAGAGGAAGAAGATACTAATACTTAGCGGTCATTCGTTTTATGCATGGGTATTTTCATGGAATTAGTTGACAATAAAAAGAAAAAAAATGCACAGCACAGTATGACCAGCTTTATTCTTTAGATTCTTTGCACAAACTGCTCAGATAGTAAATAAATCCTAAAGCCCCCAGGATAAAACAACTATGCAGAAAGGAAGGACAATTTCTAGACAAAGGAGCACAGCTGAGGGATAGATCCTGTGTTGTGTAATTATGCACATCCATGCATCACAAGAGCCTCGGAGTGTTGTTTTGTATTCACATTCTGTGTGATTTAGTATGCCAAGGAGTCCCAACTGTTTCACTGCAAGGCTCTGAATGTCAGCGTTGTACTTGCTGATTATACTGATATGTGAAAGATGAGAGGCAGATCTGAGCACGGGGAATGCAGCTAGGTACTCGTCCTGAGAGATAGCCTTATATAAATTCATAACATTATGAACAGATCAATTGAATACACACAACAGCCCAGTCAGATATGAAGAGCTGTAAATGAAGATGGATCGCTTCATCTTGTCTTTGAAATGCAATCTAAGGGTTCATGTGAATATACAAGCAGTTATGCCTGTGCTTTAATCACCCGAGGGTGTGGAGGGTGTATAACTATTTCCATTCATCACACTTCCCTGCATCTTGACTCCAAACATGCTCCGTGATACTGAAGGGCTAGATTGCTTGCTGTGTTCCTTATTGTTCAAAAACAGGGGGGAAAATCCACAATCTCGCTGTGTCACAGCTTCGGGTATTGATTTTTTTTAGCGGTGAATGGTGGAAGTAATGATGAACCCAGGAGGAGGGGTTCCTGCTTGACCTCCTGTTAGCCCGGCATGCTGACAGTAAATCCAGCTTTCACCAGCAGAGACATCTATGTGCGTGTCAAAGCGCAGGTAGTCCTGGAGGCAATACCAAAATCAAGGGGTGACCCCCCAATTCCATGACTACATGAGAGGTTTCATTGTGCACTGTGACATTTTCCTGTTCTGGATTTGATCCTCTCCTGCTGACTATAAAGCTTTCATAACTCAGATTGTGGCATCATACCTGATTTTATTCCAACTTACTCTTCTCGGTTTTAGAAAACTGTGACATTGCCTTACAGTCAAACATTTTCAGTGTGAAACTTTGGTGAGCGAGTGCTTAGAACTATAGTATATACAGGTTTGTGTGTTTGTCAATCTCAGAACCAATTGGTTATCATCTGACAATGATTTAGCCTCTGGGGACAACGGCCAGTGTTTCAGGGCTTACGGTTGGCCAATGCATTCCACCTCTTTTGCTCTTCACACAGACACACACAAAATAGTCATTGTAATAGTAATCTGGCTGAACTGACCTGTTAAGTTAAGAGGAAAAGCCTACTGTGAATTTGAGGGGTCCACAAAATAAGTTCCACAACACAATAACACCCCACCTGTGCTGCTGCGGCTCAGGTGGTAGTCTAGCAATTGTCCAGTTGAAGTGTCTGAAGGCCATCAGTGTATGAAAGGGTGTGTTGTAAGAGGTTTGAGTCCACTTACTAAATAATTAATATACACATTCCATGTCTTGTTAGCAGAATCATTTTATTACAGTATCTAAATGAATGGTATACAATTAGCTGAAACTTTTATCCAAAGCGGCTTAGTGAATTTAACCAAACAAACCAAAAATAGGAAAATAAATGAAATAAAATCCACACTCAAATGTGTTTTGTTTTTTTACTCATGTTGCCTGTCATTGGATTACAGTCAGTTGCACATGGACACATTGCTGGTGAGACTCAAGCATGACTCAGTAATGTCAGTTACATAAAGTTACGTAATCTTGCTTTAACAGAGTAACAATAACTGCAGTTCTGGCTTCTGATTCTGGTGGAAGTCACACATCTTGGTGTGACTGAGGATTGAATCACAGGTTTGAATGTATTGCATTAAATGTATATATGTCACTATTTTGATGTATTCCTTTGGATATGAATATCAATGGTTGTCTAACAACAAATCAGGAATCAGTGAAATCTTTATAAATAATCCAAATAAAGCTTACTTTCATAAACAGACTAGTTTTAAAGGATAAGGGAGCTGAAAGAACACATTTTGTTTGTGGATACATGATTTTCCTTTTGTACTTCCTTTGTGTATTTGAGGATCTTTCAAAAGCAGAGTGCATAACTGCTTTTTATAGGTAACTGTACGGGTAATATAACAGCAGTGAGTTTTATGGGTAATATTATCAGCCTAAAATGGCATTACATGAGTAAAAATGAGTAAATCTGCTGTATCATATGTAGAACAATGCTGACTTCTGCTGGCCAGCAGGAGGTAATGCATGAGCAGGGTGTTCGCCTGACAAACAAGCAACCAACAAAGATCCTCCAGCACGCAATGATGAGTGAAGCCTGCAGACGTGACACTCTGTGCATGTGCAGTCGAGCATTCTCACAAACCAGTGCACATCATATTTATCCTGTATTTTCAACTGACTTACCGTGTCTGTGAGTCTCAGCATCACGTTTGTACATTAATTGTGCGCCTCACATAAATAATTCTAAACCCAGAGACGAAAACGCGCAGGAGCTCATTCATAAGAAGAATTAGACATGCAGAGCACACAATTCAGGACGAGCAGATTTTTATTTATTACAGTTGATGTCAGCAGCAGTTCTGTTAACAAAATGAGCAAAATGAGGGACAACTGAAACGAGTTCTCAGACATGTTTCAGTGAATTAATGGGACACCCATTTAGCTCCTCGTTTCTGTTATTGAAGCGGGACACAAAACAGCTATTCTTACATTCCCAATCATGTATCTGCTTTCTGTCCCACCACAGGACCAGAACAATTGAAGACGTGCATTAACACCTCTGTCTGCTCTCTGTATTCAATTTTCTAAGCTTCGTAATCAGTAAATCCAGAAGGAAACTGATTATTGCTAACCAATCTGTCTCTGCCTGGTTCCAATATTGATTGTCGGTCGAAGCAGCAGCGACAACAGATACAATTGACATTCAGAAAAGGGGACACGAAGGCACACTTATTCTCCAAACATATTGAAAAGAATCGGTTGTGGCCCCTTAATGGAACTATCGCTCCATTCTTCTCACTCCTTTAAGAGACAGATTGAGGTGTTATCAGAGCTGAGGGAGGCGTTTTTATTTTCTGGCCAATATCCGTCTCTCGTCTGTTGGAATTGCCTATCAGGTGTCCGTTTTTTTCCACAGACCATTTATCAAGCTGCTCCCTCCCTTTTTTGGGTGGGGGGTGTGTGCGGTTACAATCAGCTATCTTGGGAGAATATAAATAAATAAGCCAAAGCTTTGGCAACTATAAATCACAAAGTTGCAGGTGGGGGAGGGGTGACAGAAGGCTTCTTTTTGAGTTTTCGTTCAAGTTACAAAGTGTGAGGTTTAGTCACTGCGGTTTGACTGAGTGTGAACAAGATGTGGGAGTAAAGTTTTTTAGTATGTTATGAGGCTGAGTCACAAAAACCAGACCAGAGTCTGCTCAGCTTTCCTTCAATCAAACCAGAGACCAGAATCTGGACACTGACACGGGACTCTTCGTACGCCTGCCATCCAACACAACTGACTTTTGTCTGTGAGCGATTGTGTACTTACAGTATAAAAAAACACTTTCATAACATACAAATGTAATTTCTAGGAGACAGGGTTGGCGCAGTCTCCACAGGTTTAAAAATATTTTTCTCTGGATTCACAATTCAGAAAAAGCCAACAAGGCATAGATGAAACATTCATCTCTCCATTGTCTACACATCTTCTCCTGCTCAGAGTGTAGGAGGTTTGGAGCCCATTCGTGCACGGAGTGGATAAGTGGTCAGGTATGGATTTTTTATTTTTTATTTTTTTAGTAATTAAATATTAAAGTAAATTTCTACATCTGCCCGTGTCTGCAAGGATCCTCTGTGTACGGCCGAACATGTACACATCCACATTAACTGTCTGTATTCACTCCTTGGATGTTAATCCATCCCTTTACAGTACGCCTGGATGGGAATGCAGGTTCACACCAGAGTTGATGAGCAGGATACAGACACAGTACAGGATACCGACGTAGATGTAGCAGCAGAGCAAACTCAGCAAACCACAATCCTTTAGTATGCTCATATGCCAAATAACATCATTACTTGCTTGATCCATAGTGTACATGTGCACTTCTGTGAATGCAACAAATGCACACAGAACAAACATGCATGTACCACATCCATGCCTCTAGACCCCGTTGTGCCAACTGGGTACAGTGAATGCCAGCATCTTTCAATAAAACACAATACAACATACAACTGCCTGTGTTCACAGGCTGAGTAGCTGAACTCCCCACGACAACTAAAAGTAATGTGTAAAATCAATGGAAAGCATCTTTGCTGGCTGTAGATATCTCCAGGTAATGACCTCTTTAGCTAAACTGCTAAACTGCATGCAGGTAAACAACACAAATCTCTCCAGTGGCGCTTACATTTTCTAAAAAGCTGATCCTTGTTTATGTCCCAACAAAGACCTTAAGATCAAAGTGTGGGATAATTAATTTTCACATCGTGGCTAACAGTGTGCGATACATCTTATCTTTCGTCTATGAAGCAGAGCTATCAGGGTGTTTAGAGGTCAACATGCTTCTTAACTAAAAGAGAGAAAAATGCCTTTTTGGGTGACAATAGCTGACATTTGGATAGTCCACCACATAGAGTATTTGTAACATTTCAACAGCTTTTTAGTTGAGATTCAATAAATCAACTGTTCAGCACAAATAAAATAGTTTACTGACATTATGCCAGTGTGTTTAACGTCATGTTAAGGTGACCAACACATCTTTGTTATAGGGTTCATGAATGGTCAAATAGCCTCTGTTAAACATCTACAGACAAAGTGAACTGTCGAAATGTACTCCAAATACTCCAGCTTTCTTCTGAATCACTGCCATTCACCAGATTTTTGCACCTTTCATACATAACGATGTGATTTTTGTTGCATGTACGCTACTGCCCTCCAAAAAGTTAAGCCAGAAGTAGCTTCCCACTTTCCTGCAGATTATAAGGAATAAATGTTCCCATGGAGAAAAGTTGAATTCATAATAAGGGTTGACATTAAAATCAAACTTTCAGCTATATGTGAATGTTCTTTCCAGCTACCCTGTATCCTCATTAAGTTCAGTACCAAAAGCAGTGCAAAAAAAAAAGGTATTTCGCAGCTGCATGATCAATGCAGTTGCAGCACTGAAAACCACCCACGATCCATCAGAAAAAGTGCAATCCGTTGACAAGGTTCCCCACATGGTGAAAACACGGGGTAGCAAAGAGGAGCTTATTCAACACAAGCAAGCATGACAAGATGAAGAAGCATTGCAGCAACCTGCTGAATGTGCCATAAACTGGCCATGAATAATCACTGTTCTTTGCCCTTCTTGAGATGGTTTAATTGCGGGTTGTGAGAGACAGGGTACAGCTTGCCACCACTGCTGAACCCAGCTCAGCAGTCAGCTATTTAGTCATTACAGTATCATTTCTCCAGCAAAGTAGCCCCACTGTGTCTTTGCTGCAGCAGCATTTACATTACAGGAGGTCGCCCGGAAAGCTTAGCAGCACAGAAAATGCATTTCATCCTTTAAAACTGCAAAAACACAGAGTGACGTTTGCTGTCAAAAGAATTATCTTCACGCACAGTGGTGTATATGCACCAAGCTGTTTTCATTATTCTTAGAGCTTAGAAGGCTAAACGATAGAGTCCCTTATCTGATTCTCAGACTATAAAACTGATCAGTGTATATTCGTCACATATGTGGAGGTGCAATTTAGACTGAAGTCCGACACCGTGGGCCTCCCCCAGACTAAACTGAGATAACTGCACCCCTACAGCATGTAAACAGAAAGTTTATGTAATGCTGCCATGGAGTCAGTGAGTTACACTGGCTCCATGGCACTACTACACTAATTTTAGCCTATATTTGTTTACATTTTGGAAGATTGGCACTGGAAATTTGCTGAATTAGCTATTAACAGTTCATGTTTGTAATGTACGCATGGATGTACAGACAGCTATCAGTGGATTGCTTTGATTCTAAGCTTTTTTTAAAGTTTTGAAGGATTTTTAAATCAGTGGTATTAGTGGTATAAACTAAGTGAATTTATGGATGTTTATTCACGTTGGACACTGAAGATAAATCTTAAAATATGAATAATTTCTTGAGCCCTGGTCAACCTTTTTATCAGCCAATATTGGCCTATCACGAAACTGGTATTGTCCGATATTCTATTATGAATATTAAAACTGTTGAATTGTTAACACAATTTATTGCAAAAGAAAATGTGTGTTTTATTATGTGCAAAGAATATCAATATCAATATTGGAATGTTTTTACTCCCTAATATCATTTGTGTGTGTTTCAAATTTGACTGGGTCAGGACTTAAAAATGGAGCAGTACTTTTTACACATTGCGGCAACTGAAGCTAATGGGTTTAATGTGCCGTAATCATCTCCATGAGCTGTGTGAACTGTTTACCATAAGCTAATCAGCGGACCAAATTACAATTACTAGCATTGCATTGTTATTAGAAATACTGGCATGCAGCTGTCCCTTTGCCTCAAAGCTTGAAAACCTCTGATTTAAGCCAAAAACACATCTTACAGTATAATTAAAAGACACTGTGTAAGCTGCTTACTCTAAAGCAAAGGACAAGTCATCATTCAGCAGTAATGAGGGGAAAATGCAGATTATACATCTACATGACAGTTATCACACTGCACACATCTTCCCCCTCACTTTTATTCCATGAGGGGATAAATATGTAAATGACACATGCTGCGATCGATTTCAACTTGTTTTAACACTTGATCTGCAAGGTACATGCATAAACATACCGGCAAACACACACACACACATGTACTACAACCTGTACACACATCACGTAACCTGTGTGTGTGTGTGTGTGCACTACTTATGTTCTCACCCACCCCCTTCTTTTTTCTACTGCTGCTAGCTGCTATATGCTTCCAACGTACACTGCCGGGAGTCTGTCCTGGCGCTGTGATGAAAATGCATGCTTCATCAACTTTGTCACAAAGTCTATGCATTCTATAGTACAGCAAGACAGGCAAAGCAGCTCCAGAATACCAATGAACAGCCGGTGTTGTGTCCCTGTCAGCCACCAAAACATCCCGGAGCAGTACACTGGCAAAAACAATCCCCAGCTAAACTTACATCACCTTTGGCTCTCAGTACGCAGAATAATCTCTTTCCAAGTAAATAATTTGCTGAGCACCCTGTCATATCAAGTTGGGCTATGAGCATACTAAAGGATTGTGGTGTGTTCACTGAGATTAAGGCACAACCGAAGCTTCACATCCTATTAAACTAGATTAGAAAAAAAGCAAAGGCCCAGGAAATTACATCACCTGTCAGGTTTTGCTGCTGCAGATTATTACCGCCATTAAATCCCATTGCACCGTGAACTGTCTCGCTTTCTGAGGAATTTTCCTACTTGAGCATGTGGCAGGGGAGCAATTATCCATTGTAAAATAGGCATGAGTGAGTTTGTCTGCTAAGTCAGCTTGTAATGTTCGGTATCTTGATGATTTTAACAATGATTTTATAGAGATACACATAAAGGAGCACATAAACCAACACATAAGACAGTTGAATGTCGACCTAAAGGTGTAAAAGCTCAGGTAGCATCCCACACAAGACGCTGTTCATGACTACAAAACCAAAGTGTCGAACAAAACAAACACCAGACTCAAGATGCTGCTATTTTTAGACGCCTGAAACACCAGGTTGACCTCAAAGATCTAAAGCGGTCAAAAGCCAACAAATCAAACGCTTTGTGTTGTCTTCTGTACGTTGCACTTGAACACACCGCAAAGACCCGACAAGGGCAGGATAAGGAAGACTTCTGCAGGATGATGACGCATAGCTGTAGGAAAACTCTTTACATTAGTCATTTTTTTATTGGAAAATTTAATAAGACTAAAATATAATCCATCATCATCCTTGGACACCCAAATAATCAGACACAGCGTTGCTTCAGTTGATTCAGTAGCTTTCAAGAAACCTCATTCATTCAAACCTGAACACAGACAACAGACACATACTGCTGGAATAAGAGTGGCTTTCTTTTTCCAATGACATCCATCACCGATCAATAAATCTGCTTAGAAATCACAAAAAAAGATTCCCCATCATCTTTTCAGTAATCCAGTTGATTGTCGTCCGTTCATTTACAGGTTACAGAAAAAAATGAAAGCAGCTAAGCCAGCTACATATTCAACAATGTGAGCAAATACAAGCCTAATGAACATGAGCTAACGTGGGGCTTACAACTCACTGACCACATGGTAACCTTAAACTTCCTGTTTGCTTCACCCAAAGCAAGATGGGAAGTGTAGTGCCAAAACTCAGAGCATGTTCATCCCAACTAAACAAGAAATATTAGGAGGGACAAACGCAGTGCATTTTTTGACCTAATTTTTGACCGCAAAACAGGTTGCAGACAATACAAAATCAGGCAATGGATAAAACAGCACTGATGACAGATCAAATCATATCAAGAGAACAGAAACAAGCCTTGTGAAGTCTTGAATTCTCATTCATTCATTTCAAACTGTATAAAACTGTCCTAGAACATGTTAAGCATCTCTCACACGCAATCTAATGGCATCTCTAAGTAGCTCCACTTACACTGAAAATAAGAATATATAACGACATGCGATATAGAGACATGTTGGGACTAATCCAAAAGCCTGTAAATACAGTTAGTGAAAAAAGGGACATAGTAACGAATGAATCCAGTCCAACTGATGTGTCCGGCACTTGGTCACTTCCTCCGGTAACCAAAAGGGGCCAGTGGCTGTCTTTCCAAACTGTAAGCAGTGTGTGTGTGTGTGTGTGTGTGTGTGTGTGTGTACATGTATGTGTGTGTGTGTGTGTGAGCGTATTTCTGTGTACCCTCTTCTCGCAGCGACTCATTATGTGCAGCTCCTATTATTGCAGCTTTGTCACCGCACTGGAGCAGTGACTGGAGGAACACACAACCGTTCATTAATGTTTTGACACCTCTTCCCCTCCCCTCCGCTGTGTTACTGGGATGAGCTTGTGCTTCCTCCTCGGGCACATCGGTACAACACTTTATACATACAAATGCACGGAGCATACACATAACACACTTAAGCAATAACTCCTCTATCCCCAGAGTTCTTTGGCAGCCTCGGGCCACAGCAAAGGCAACGGGGAATACATTCATTTCACAGTCCAGCCTATTTTGCTCAGTGAATATCCAGTCAGGGACTGGAAGACACTCTAAATGTGTTCTACATTCAGATGCCTCAAAGCACCAAAGGTCCAGTTCTCTTGTTATAAAACTGAAGCAAAGGTAAAATGGCTTGTAAAACAATTTGATTAAGACGTTGTCAAATTATGACATACTGTGTTAAGTCCATCACACAACCTCTTAAGGAGTACTGGCTCTACACTATATTGCGCAATTTTTCATTTCATTCTAAACCAATAAGTAATAATAATAATAATAATAATAATAACTAAATCAATAAGTCTGTGGTCTTACCAGTATCTTACCGGTGTTACTGATGGAAAAACCTTTTCATTTGCACTTGAGGTAGATTTCAAACCCACTGTTAATTGGCCAGGTTTTCGCACATTAATCTGGAGGTGTAGCACCAATCAACACCCTGCCTCTCTGCCAGATGAACAGAACGAATCATCACAATATCGGCGCTGAAGACTGTCTATGAAGACTGTCTATGAAGGAGGAACAGTCCTCTGTGGTGAAAGATTTCTTTGCCTGAAAGCCTTTTCAACCAGGTGCAGTTTTTTTTTTTTTTCCGAGGCCAAAAAGCAGCGCTGCTTTCCCCCTCGCCGCTCATTTTATATTCTGTTTAAAGAGCAACCTTCCAGTAGACAGTGAGTACGGCCGACAGATCAAATCTGTTGTTTTCAAGCCAGAAGCGGAGCGGAGCAAGACAGTCTCCCACACAGCTCCCCAGAGAATGAGAGAGGATCACATCAGTTTCTGCTGCAGGTTATCAGCTTTACTTTGACCAGCAGCCTGCACTTTCAGTCCTGACTGTGGGAGGTCAGCAGTTACTTGAGACCATCACTAATCATCACTGAACAAAAAAACAAAAGTAATAAATAAATAATCCAACTTTGCTGCAGATCCGGTTCATTAGACATACTTGTATAAAATCAGGTAGATATAAGATTGGACAGAGTGGTGGTGGTACATTTTCCTGTTTTCATATTTCCTTCACTTCATGTTTTCATCTTTCATCATCACCCGCTGATCCACCTACTTTAGATTACCCTGTGTAGTTTGCTCCCGTAAGTTGTTGGAGACAGGCTCTAGTAAGCAATCAATTACCAATAAATCACTTAGATGTTCACAATCTGCACCAAGCAAATTAGAGGTGGTGTATGCCAGTGGTGGAGTGGTGGAGAGGGTAGCCTTAACCTTGGCAGTAGCAACAATAAGAGAATAAATAGGCAGACCGGAGTAAGTGTAAGGGTACTGTTTCCTTGTGAAGTGTGGAAGTAAACTCTTGGTGAGTGAAACAAGTACTTCGATTGGGGAAGTAAAAGTGTATACCAAAGTGAAAATACTCATGCACTGAAAATGTCACTTCAAATACCAAAGGACAAAAATGGCCAATTTCAGAATTATACGATTGTATTATTTATGCATTAATATGTGAAACTGGGGCTAATTTCTTTATATATTGCTGGTTAGCTACATGATTCTGAATCTGTAAAGTAATTAATAACTACTTGTTTATCCTTATTGGGGCTGGAGCAGATCCCAGTTGAGTTCATCCCTGGACTGACACATAGAGATCCACATGGCAGTTGAGATGGAGGTTAATCATCGGTTCTAATTTCTGTTTGCATGAAATTGGCACCTTGATGACACCTTGTTGTATCCTTGCAAAATCACCATCCCAGCCAAGAACAAACAAACTAAGCAACTTCTATGGCTTTTGTCTGGAGGGCGTACAGATCCAAATCACATACTGCACTTTTCATGTACGTGGAAATGTAGCGTTTGCTTATTGTTCACACAGATAAGAATTTCAGCTTTTAATGAAGAAGAAAGTCAGGGTGCAAAGTGTATCAGGAAGGCAACCAACAAAAATATCGTATTTCCATCACATTTTCTACATTTCGACTGTTCCTGATTAATGTAGATCTCATTGTGCTATCTCCTTCTGTTATGGTTTAATGGCCTCTCCCTGGAGAATTAACGGCACCAGCTGTTGATGTATGCATGTTGACATGATATGACATTAGTGAACGGAAACATACATTTACTTGCTTTTCCTTTGATGATTTTCCGGAAATTTAGTAATAATTTGTGCTATGTATGTCTGGAAACCTGTCCTGAAACTTAAATGGAGAACATTTTCTTCCCTAGCTCAGTAAAGTACAAAGGCAAACTCTAATTGAAATGTCAAAGCATGCCTTTTAGGCCTAGACTAACATTCTGAATTAAACCTTTATAAATGTCCTTTACTGCCAGGAGACAGTCATTTGAAAGCCAAGGTGGCCTGGTGGCCCCTTGCTGGCCATGTTACCTGAAGTAACAGCTAGATGTCAACACATACTAATGCCTGTTTCTCTCCTCTGCTTCAACTTGTTCTCCACTGCCACCTCTCAGAGAGTTCTAATAATATGTATGTTCACATCTCCTGGATTTATGAAACAATATATGTTATCATGAACACAAAGCTTCCATGTACTTTTACTGCATAAGAAATACAACAGTGACACAAGGATGTTGTATACAGTAAAATGTGTATTTCAAGGAAAAACCATAACCAGATATTGTAAATGGGATATCTGACATTTACATAACCTCTTAAACTGAATATTTAAGGATGCTACATGCTGCTGGAATATTAATGTGCATTCAAATAGACCTGTGGAGCCTTATAAAAGGGTACAGCGAGCTGGAATATATGACATTGAGTATGGTAAACACATTTACTGCTATAATAAAGCGGTAATATATATATATATTATATTCTGCGACTGAATGAAGAAAAAGGTGACTGAGGGGGCTTTGAACTCACTAGAGTCTCAGTGTTACTTTTTTAACATAATCCCAAATGCCACAAGACTTCTGGGTCTTGCAAAGGGAGCATCGTCTTGAAAGTCAACCACCACAAACATTCTCTGAATTCAGTTTGTTTCAGGTATAGCGCGTGAACCCGAGGTAATATTCAATTAAAAATGAGGAAATATAAAGTCCTCCCCTTCAATATTAGGTGATGGATAAACTCCTCAGCACACTGAAGTTTGGCTGAAGAGCATACTGCATTTGGTTTATGTATTCACAGTGCAAACGCCCTCCCTCCCGAGCTTTCAACTTGGCAGAGTGTAGAGGCAGGGAACTGCTGGACACACTGCTGGCAAGCTGTGGAACAGATGGTTTCCCGCTTGACTGTTGTGGTCTGGCTAAAACCAGGTCACTAAAACTTCTTACACATTTATATGAAAGCTGGAGAGCGTAGCTAATGTTGCTTACTGTGGAACTGTGTTAACCTTACCATGATACACGATACTACTGCTAGATGTCCCAGAGAGTCTGTTTCACCATCTCAAAATAACTTTGAGTGTAAAGTCAACAAGTCCCAAGCTTGGCATTATTGACTTTGCCATCTTGTTTTTTTGGAGCCAGAAGTAACAATATTTGGATGAGTGTGCAGCTGGCAGGATGACGTCCTGCAAGTTGGATTTTGACTCCATTTTCATGCAGGAAAAAATGGTGATCCATCTGGTGACAAACATTTTCGTATTCCAGCTAAACAGTAACTATAAAATGTTTCTATAAATATTTAAGAAGTAGAAATAGACAATGCAGTAACAGATTGTGATTCATGTTTGATCAGCACTGGTTTGACAGTTTGACCTGAGTTTGGTGAGCCTGGTGTGTTACAGGACAGACTCACTAAGAATGACTTTCACAAGGTAGCCATGCACTGTATCCTACCCTGCTTTATTGTCTGTGTTACTCTAACTGGGAACATACTTTACGACATGAACATTATTTTGTATGGAAGAAGACATGAAATACATGAAAATAGCAATGAGTCCATAAACCAATGAGGAAACTGTTGTAGTACTGAGGTAATAAATCAAGTGAGAAGTAGGGCCATTTTTACGAGGCTCCATACAGCCAATGTATCTCCCCCTGCTGAAGAAACTTCCACATTGGCTTCACTTCACAGACCTGGATGCTCTGCCCACTAATTATATGCTGTCAATGATGGCTACGTCGTAACTAGTTAGCTTCACACTAAATTCACTTCCTGACTCAGTTGCACTGTCTACTTACACTGAAACTGTTGAAAACATTATCACAGAGCGTGAGCAGTGATGTGGGACACAAGTCACAAGTCTCACAAGTCAGTCACAAGTCGCAATTTTCTCCCTGTTCAGTGAGGTGAAAATGTAAATTGAACATTTCAATTTTCCTACTGTGATGCGCCAAAATACAGATTATTTACATTTTGTCACCTTATTCAATTAGGATTAAGGCTAGAACTTCTACAACTTCTACAGACAAGATGCAACATTAGCATTATTTGAAGATGTGTTGTTGTGGACCTGATGATGTCTTATATTCACTCTTCTTTTAGCTCCAGTTCGGTCTTCACCAACGTCTGAGAAACATTTACCCCTTTAGCTGCTAAATGTTTCAAAAACAGCTGCTGGCGAGAGGGTGGTAAGAGTCAAATCAATGAGCTAGTAAATGCTAAAACACTCCATATTTGCAAGATTGCTATCATGACTAGATATTGAGAGAAAGATGCTCTCTGAAGCAATATGCTCCCTACTGCCAGAAATCAATCAGAATAAAAAAAAAAAAACTCTCCTAATAGTGTCAGCCGGTGAAAGTGATGAATAGGTTTTGTCTTAATGACTATATTCAGCAAGAGAACAACAATTGACCCCTCCACCCCTGTGCAAACCTGGAATCAAATCCACACCTGTGTTAATTGACTCATCCTCGCTGCTGGGTGCTGTTTTCACTCAGAGTGATACATCTGACATCCGCCTTCATACAAGAAGAGCTCGCAGCAGCAGCAGATCACCCCACACACGGTTGGTTGTTAATCTGTTGGTGTTGATTAAGATAAACACATTCAGATTTTGCACTCACTCTTCAGTGGGGTAATGTGCTTTCAGTAATGCTACTTATTTCTACAGCATATAACTGCAATATCAATTTGTCTAATCGCTGACAGAGAGAATGTGGTCAAGCTTTTAACATTGACTGGCACTCCAACAACAGAGAAGAGGAAACATTTTCTTTAGTGTTTTCCGTAACAATTCAGACACCCAGGACCAGACCATTAAAAATAAATCTTTTGTGGCAGTGATTTTAATTAGAGTTCCAGTATTTGTGGTGGCAGCTTTGCAGTTTCAAATCTCTGAAATCCACTGTCAACACGAAATATCCAGAACTGCGGCTACAAGTTGTGCTCTTTCCTCTCTGCACGAGGCTCTCACCGAGGCATGACCTCGCTTCAGAAAGTTCTCCTTCGATTCAGTCTCGCCAGCTGTTCCACTCATTGTTATTTTCCCACCACCAGACAACAACACTGTAAGCTCTAAATCAGTGATGTTGAGCGAAAATGACCAGGAGCTGCAAGAGGTTTTCCATCAGCTGCCGTGGGACAACTTCCTGCTGTCACATGTCAAAATGTCTTCAGTGAAAAAGGCCTAGCTGCAAGCATCGCCATACGGCCAAAATTTTGACTTTTTTGACAGATCAATCTTGACACGAAGTCGACTTACTAGCTTTTTTCAGAGCTAGCGACCATATTTCACTGTCCACATGAGCTAATGTATCTCCATCTGTTGAACATCATCAGATGCAGTCGAAAGCTCCGGAAAGGGCAACTGTCTTTACACATCAGTGTTCGTTTCCAGGTGTTGGGGAATACTTCTACATTGATGGAAAGAGTTGTATACACCTTTTTGTGGCTTCAGAGGAAGTCTGATAAATGCCCTCGAGTAATGTAACTTGAGTCAGCATGAAAATGAAAAGAATCTGGGGATGTGGAGTTGAGCAGACCAGACGCTTTGTGGCTGTGGCTCCTCTCAAGCTCCCCGAGGAAGAGTGCCAGGCTTTCACACAGTGACCAAATCTTCATGTGACGCACAGGGGACTTTTTAAGCATAACTGATTGTAAATTGTGAAAGAAGCAGCTGCAGTGACAGTGATTACATTTTGTGTGTCACAACCTCCGTGAAACGACTCGATTGAATCTCAAATTTGATCCGTTAGATTGATAACATTATAAAAGTCTAGAAGATCTAATCGTATCATCCCGATTCAAGTTAGCTAAGGGCCAAACCGGACGTTAGTCAGTCTCTAGTGCATTTGCTCCGTGGGCCAAATTTATACCTGGAAATTTGAATGAATTATAGCTTAGAATGAATTATAAGAATAATAAGAATGAACAACTCCCCACCCCTAACACCTCCATTTTTTTTAATTTATTTTTTTTTATCTCAGATCAAGGCTACATTATCAGCTACTAGCATAACAGACTAACATAGGAATCTCCAACTGAACAGATCAGCGGTCATGTTGCATTGTGGGAAAAATGCACACCAGGGGCTAGATGTAAACATGTCATTTACATGTATGCACAAAAAAACATTCCTGTCTCATTTGTAAAAGAAAAATATGCAGTCAGAATGTCCTTCCAGCTCACACACACTTGAGAGCAGATGCACACAGTTTCCACGAGATAACTGCAGTTGAAATGATGAGGTGGAAATGAAATAAAAGATGAGAGAGGTAACCTTATAGTAGAACACTGTTGACACTGTTTGCCAGTTTCACTGATTGTGCTGTGTTTGTAGTCTGCACAAGATTCTGTAAAAATCATTCATGTAGTTCAGTTTAACTTATGAACACGCTTCAAATTCAGTGTCAATCTGAGCTCTAGATAAGTCATTTATCACTCTGCTGACATTTTATATGATAACTGAGACATTACCGTGTTGACAGTTTACAGGTACATGTGATGAATTAATGGTACAGGTGCTAGAAATGGCCACAACGGTACAAGGCAGTCACACATAATGACAGCTGTTGCTGTTGGAAAACTGTTTTTGTACCTTTTTTTTTTTTTCTTCTTTGCTGTTCTTCTCATCTCCAAGTCTAATGTGAGGTGGAGCAGCAGCGGTATGGATGTGCTCACAGATATCCCTTTATGAATAATTCTATGAGTGGAAATGAAGCTCGTGCGGCCATTTCCACAATGATTGAGATTTATGAAACAGAAGTGTTTTAAGAAGAGTGTTTTCATGGCTTTATAGGTCTAACTAAGAGAACACTTGTTGTGTGTTCATGTTGTGAATCCACAGTTTTATGCATGTGGCCCCAGGTTTTGACAGAAGAAGAACATGTTGAATAAAAAAGACAGTATCTCTGGTTCTGCTGCATCTATTTTTATCTTTTAACTTAAAAAAAAAATGTCCATCAAGAGTATGACAATGTCACAGGTGTATAATACAACCAGAGCACACCTGGTTCAATTCTAGTTGGAGACCTTCGTTGCATGTCATACCTCTCTCTGTCTCTCTCTGTCTCTCTCTCGCTTTCCTGACTGTCTCTGTACTTTTAGCTGTACAATCAATTATTTACGTGATCAAAAAATAACCTTTATACTAATTTAACATTTTCACCCATAACTTGAGTCTGTGAGCCATATAAAAAAATCTTTTTGGTTTCTTGATTCAGCCCTCAAATAGTTTTTTTTTTTTTTTTTATTTGACAGTTTTCCCACAACTATTTCCTAAATTCTTGTCGGTGCAGTATTTTTGACAGAAATTGTATAATTGTTGGCTGCTTTGTACAACCACATTTCAATGACGCACTTGAAAATGTCCAAAAAGCAGTGGGTGCTACAACAAGGTGATCATTTTGTACAATTTATCCATTTTGTACAAATAATAAATAAATATTCGCCAGCTCCAAAAAATGCATGATGATTTTATGTGTAACTCGGTGTGTAAAATGCCTAACATCAAATGAATTTAAGGAAGGTAACGTACACAGACTTCTTCCTGAGCACTGATCACATTTTTGTGAAGTATATTTAAGTTAGGGATTCACCTGAGACCACAAAGTGAGCTTGTTTTCTGCAGACGGCTTCTGACACGGCGTTAAGTCAAAACTGGCTTTGTAAGCACTTCTCCTGCAATCAGAACTACCACTTAAGACAAAGACATATGGCACTTCAATATGGAAACACTATGACAGACATAAAGCATACAACAAAAACAAACCACACCTGTGGGGATATAACCATTTATAGTCCACTTTATGGGAAAGATTTTATAAAGCATCAAACAAGAATTTAACTCCATATGGGTTGTTATTTAGATTTGCCAAGATCTGTTGATTTAATGAACTTGCAATCACTGAAGTGTTACAGGACATCCCTCCTGTCACTCTTGACTAAAAAGCCTCTAAAAAGCTCAGTTTCATTTCAGTCTAATTTCTTTAATCCTTTAGATAACGGCAATTGTAACTAATTCTTATGATTAACAGCACAGTGAGCATCTGATTACTTACTTTGTCACCAAGCTCCACTAAAATTTGAGTCATTCTGCACCTCAGGACTCCTACTAGCATCCTACTAGCATTCCATTATACACTCACACCTATTAATTTCACCGCACAGCGGCCTCTGAATCTCACTGACATGACATTCACAGATTCATCAAACAGACGCACAAACACGATGAAGAAAAAAAAAAAAAAACAGTCTAACTTTGTTTTAATGAACTTACTAAATTGCATCTAAATGGCATTTTCCATTGTATAGCTTTTCTCATTTACACACAAACACACACTTTAGCTGGATAAAATTACATGACAAACTCAGCATGTGAATGAACTCGTCAATCTTTCTGATTGTGTTTTCACAAGAGAAAAACGTTTGGAAAGCGTGACCTCCGGAGCAGCTTTTAAGCAGAACTGTACCACTTAATATCCCACACACGCTTTGCTTTTTTTAAGTTTGAAGTGAATGTTTATAACGTCTAATTGTCAGTCCTTTCTCAATAACTTTTTATGTTCTCGTGAGCAGCTACTTTAGATCTTAAAGTGGGAAGTCATTATGTAGTAGCAAAGACTCTATAGGACCCGTGAGTGCTAGTACAATACGCATGGCTTGGCAAATGACGGGTTATATCAAGTTACACTTTTTTTCTTTCTTTCTTTTTTTTTTACAGAGACAAATAAGCCTTCTCAAGAGGAAGCGCTCTTATGCAAATGAGTGGCAGATATGTCTCAACCACAAAACAAATTAGCGACACATCTATCACATATTCCTTGGTGAGGCTTGGGAATGAGAGATGTACGCTAAGAGGAGGATATATTGAGATCAGCTGGCATAGCTCTATAATTTATAGACTTAGAGACTCAAGAGCCAATGCAATCATTCTTATGAGACTGTTTCCAGCAATCTATCACTCCCAGAGCCAGCCAGTCCCAAGCAGTTTTTAAAGACTGTTTATGTGATAGATCTTCTGAACAGGGGAACGCCTCGCAGGTTCAATAACCTGCTGGCTGAGTTGTTGAGCATCCAGGGTGCTGAGTTACGGAGATGAGAGCTATCGGCGCGGCGTGCTGGCAGAGAGATTGCAAACAATGTTGGTCTTCTTGCCAGCGATCGGAAAAACCTCAACGGTAAAGTGCCTCAGAGCGCGCCGTTGTTTACATAAAACGTGAAATATAGATGAAAGTGAAACATGTGGGAATTCAATATTTTGTTTACCCAAACAAGCGATTCTATCTGTGTTAGTCTTTATGAATATTTTTCATCATTTGATATTCTTCTGTCTTTCATCACAGACTCACGCAATGCAGAGCAAGAAAAAAGCAATCTAGCCAGCATCAGCTGAACTGGTGAATACGTAGCATATCTGCCGGGATCTGGTTTTCCGGATTGAAAACAAACACTTTTTAAAGATGGAGAAGTTTCACATTAAACTGTTCAACGACCTCATGGATGCTTCAGAAGTAGACATGACAGCAACATTTAAAATCTAAGACTTGTTTTGTTCCCAGCGTCAGGACAGATTACAGCTCAATCTTCCTCAACATTGTCCTCATTACTTCTCCTTAAAATCTGAAGTGTCTTTCACTTCAACTGCAACATAAGAACTTGTCAAAGTTCCTTATCTGAAATAAGGCTCTCTTTGAGCTGGATCAAAGCACGTCAGAGTGTAAACTCCGAATATATCTCCGATGACAAAGAAAAGCTATTTTCAGAACAGGACTACATGGCAGACAATCCAAGACATTTTTCTTTTCCCCCACTTGGCCGATGTAATGCAGAGTAAAGCATACATTATTATTTTGGTGATGAGGCTTTCTCATTTATGCTTTTTAAGGCAAGACTCATCATTACACTCACTCTTTACAACCAATAGATATTGTTAAACCAATAAGGATTAGACAAGAAAAGAAGTAATGGCATGATTCTTTGATAAGGACCTTGTATTTGAGTGATGTTGTAATAGTCAATGGAATCTCCAGGAGCCAGACATATAAAAAAAAAAAATGTGTTTGCAGAAAAAACAAACAAGAATTTCACACACATGTACTATTCATGAAAGAACATGTGGTGAAAATTACATTTACATTTAGTGATTTTCCTGATGCTTATCCAAAAAAGGGGGAAACAATCAAGGCACAGTGTGACAAGGAAATAATAGTGCAGCAATAAGTATAAAATTAAGTGACAAAATCATACACTGTTTTTTTTCATGCATGAAAGAAAGTACTAAAATATTTCTCATTTCAAGACGCGCTCACTCCCAACTCAAAAATGGCATCTTGATCAATGGCCCTGCACTTTAAATTAGGATGCTGTAGAAATGTAATGTAAGCAATGTTAGATTTTTAACATAAAGCTTGCATTTCACATTTTATGAATGTAAACGGTCACAGTTTGGTTACATGTGGTTTGGATGAAGTATGTCATGCATTTAATGTAATTTACATAAGATGAGTAAGGTAAGTTTAAAAAGAATTCTGCGTTCATTTTGAATTTCAGACAACCAAAGTAAAACATGAGTACTTTGAAGTTAATGAACAAAAGAGAATGCTAATTGAATAAAGAAATCTCATTTTAGTTGGGTTGCTAAGAAGAAAATTACAGAAGAGGTGCTAAATTTTCATCTCTGCCTTTAAGATTATCATTCAATTTTATAATCCTTTGGAAAAGAACTAGAAGTGATAAAGAAAATAAATGATAAAGAAGTAAAAGTTGTTTCCTTTAAAGTACGACACAACTTCAATGGCACATCAAGACATTACGCCAGAGGGGGCATCCAGAAATGACGCTCGAGGAGTACCTTCAGTGCAGTAATAGTAGTAGCAGTCATTATAATTAATGAAAATGTCTCAAGGCTAGTGGACTAGGTATTGCGCATCCATTTATGGCTACCTGTCAGATATACTTTAGCCTATTTTCACAAGCCTTTCCAACATGATGGAGACAATTATTTCAGTGCATAGCACACCTACCGAGCACACCTTTCAACACCGCGGATGCCATGAACGTACCTTTTTTTGTTGCGGGGCACTTTACCAAGGACGGAGTGAGCCTCCTGGAGCTGACAACTAACTGTTAGCATTCTGACAGGTTCTGTCAGACAGAGTTGCAAGCGTCATAGCATATGACACTTGTCTATGACTCATAGGCTTGACAGCACATTGATTGATTGACAGACATACAGACAAATCAGTGTTGGATTCAGACACGTGGTGCACTGTTTGTATATTGAGTTCAGTAATACTGAGTTGGACAGAACTACTACAATTAGACAAGATACAACAAAAGAAATGCACATAACCCTACATCCCTACACTTATTGTCATATTTTTTTTCTTTTCTGGGTTAGAGGTTATATCAAGAATGTCATGTGGTTTTATGACAGACACTGTTGCGCCCACTGCTTTAGGACTTCACGTCATGTATTTTCCTCAAGAACCTTAAAAATGATCTGACAAAAAATGGCTAGAACGTGGAGGATGAAGGATACATCCGTACACTCAGATGCACTCCTAAAATTGCTATTTCAAAAAAAAAAGAAAAAAGATCCTGAGTCCTTTTCACTTACATAAATCATTGACTGTCAAACTTCCTCTCAAGATCTCTTCTTTGTGAATTCAGTGCAGGTCCACAATGTTACAGCACAGCTTGAGAAATATTGCACCTTCTTTTTACACGACCTTGTACTCCCAGTTTATACATGTTTCGACAATCCCAGTTTATAGTTGCAATCTGCATGTGGGTGGACCTGACACTTCCAAGGGCCGCTGATGACATGAACCGCAGGCCGCATCCAGCCTTGTTAAACTCAGCTAGACCTCAGGCCCACGAAAAGTCTGCTGCCTCGTCGTAATTGGATTTCTTATCTTGGCTTGTTGCGTAAGGACACAGCTATGATATAAAGAGGGGGGCATTTAAGAGGATAACAGAGAGCTGTTAAGACCTCAGTGCCAGACGATGGGGGTCAGACACGGAGAGATTAGCGTTTTTTTGTGCAACATAGAGGAGTTTTGGACTACTTAATCCTGACTATGATCCCCGCTTGTTTGACTGATTTCCGAGGCAGGTTCACTGCGAGCTGAAGGCAAAAGTGCATCACGCCGAGCTGCAGCACATGCCTTGGGGTGTCTGACACTCCAAACCAAGCTTTATACAATACAGATTTCGAATGCAGCAGGCAGCCCAGCCCAAGTGCTTTTTCTCTGAAAGTGAAAAGACAGGCCATGAAAGAGAAAAGTGCTGCACACAGAGATTCAGAAAATGTCTTTTCACACACAACAGCCCTCTGGGCAACCGAATATGAGGCTGAATATTCTCAGGGAATGTAATTCTAGCTCTGTTTATTGTCACTGTAAAACAAAAACAAAAAAAAAACTAAATTGGCTTAGCAAGTTTGTTTGTGAAGAATGTGTTTTTTTTTTATTTACTCACATTTTGAGGTCTTAAAATTAAGTTTTCAAAAAAGTTTACAGTTATGTACAGGATATCTTATTGTATTGGTCCTTGTATGTGTCAGTATATCAAGCTGTAGCTGTAGAACTGAACAAGACAAAAAAGAAATAACAGAAGCTCCTCCACTCCTGATTCTTCTTATTCTCTGACATTTTAAAACAATTGTAACTATTAAGTATTAATATAATCTAACACAATCTGGGAATAAAACAAGACATTTAAGATTGTGTCTTTTTCTGTGTGTTCAGTCTGTATGAAAACAAACTGAAGTAATTGAAAATCTGTAATTTCTGCTGTTGTTTTCCATTCCTCGGCTGCTGAAGCCAATCAGCTGTTTTTTCTAACAACCGTCATTGATCCTCATTGGCTTTAAGTCAGAAACCCCCAGATGACCATCCACCCTCGATGACAGTTTGTAGATAACTCATGCTTCTCCGTTCTGACTCTGATTCTATAAATAGTCTCATACAGTTACAAAGATTTAACCATAAAGGTGTGTTTGGACACTGCTATAGTCCACGTCTTTAGCCGTGTTTCCATAAACATATTTTAATGTGCATTTTGAAGTATGGAATCAAAAAAGTTTGATGGAAACAGCAAAAAATGTACTCAGTTTCACAAATTAAGTCTTCACACGTGCTTGAGGTGGTGTTTTGAGTTAATGAACTTGAATACTTTTGCTTACACTTTTTGAGTAAATCAAAAATGGGCAAAGATGTGGATCGTAATGGTACCCACCTGTCAATCAAAGCAGCCACACTTTTGATTTTGTGTAACTTTAAGCCTTAATATTATTTTAAATGTCTGAGTTATATAAAACGTCACCCTCAGTACAATTGTCATGCACAAAGAAGTTAACCATAGAGACCAAAACAGTTTTTGTACCAGGCTGTAAATATGTTTATTTCTGGGCATTTTAATATGGGTATTTATGGAGGTGAGGACTTGTTCTGCAACCCACCTCAAGTGACCGTTTGAGGAACTGCAGTTTTTGGCACTTCCACAATGTCTTAGTTTCACAGCCACAGAGATAGCCATTTTCACCACGGCTTCATTGGCACTCTTTTAATTTCCGACAGAAGAGTTGGCGCCACCTACTGCTGGGTCTCTCTAACTGAGACCCACTCACATTTGGAGTTGAAAGGTAAGTTGGAAAAAGTGTGCATTAACCACATAGTCCTGAATCCTGAGGCTGATTAAATGAATTTTGTAGCATTGAAACTGAATTTTAAAAAGAATACCTAAAAATGTTTCATTGTTGCTCTTTTAGTTGTGCAGGTGTTATGCAAAGACACTTCAAATGTGAATCCTAGTTTTCAGGGGCTTTAAGGGACTTATTGTAACGGGTCCTAGCCACAAAGGTTGGTTCTATCCAAAGGCATTATTTCTATTGTGACGACAACATCATACCCACCAAGCTAATTGCTGAGATCGGGGAACATGGCAACAGTGCTAAAAAATAATAACAATAACTTATTTGGAATAGATAACATAGTCAGCAACAGAATTATTACCCAAAGTGTAAATTAGTTTTACCTCTAAATCAAATACTTTGGATCACTGGTTCTCAAACTATAGATTGTGTTCTACTGGTGTTATGTAACCTCCCTCTAGTGGTACATGGGGGAATATTTGAAGCTGCTCCTGTTCAGGAATAAATAACCTTCTTATCGGGAATAAACCTGTGTCCTGTAGCTGAATACAGTCCGTATGAATAATGCTGTATTTTAACATCTACCATGACGGTTGTACACTGGTTTAGATCATCTTTTCACAATCAGACTCGTAGCATGTAGTGATTTTGCTGTGTTGCCAGATTTCAACAATAAACTGATAGAAACCAGAATTATCCCTTAAATCCAAAAGCATAGCTAAATGCTTTGCTGCTAACAAAGAGCTCAAGTGCATGCAATGTAGGCTTGTCATGAGTTTCCATAGTCAACAGTAGCTCAGCATTATCCATTAACCTGAAGCAATACTAAAATAAAATTGATTATTAATAATTAATCAATTTGCTTTATTGATCTTAAAGAGAGAGAGAGAGAGAGAGAGAGAGAGAGAATACTGATGTTTAAACATAAAGTACCCAGTCCGACGTTTCCCACAATGCCCTGCGTTGAAAAAAAATGTGCAATAGGACAGCTACAAACTGATTTTGAACACAGCCCAGTGCCTTTTACGAGCATCCTCTTTTGTGGCTTTATTGAATTGGCTCTGGTGAACTTGAGCTCCACAGAGACAGATGACAGATGAAGAGTTGGCTTCAGCACAGGGGTCACAGAGGAGGACCCGGCATCACACATGGCTCTGTAAGCAGTCGCCTAAGTGATGATGCTGATGTCTCCACAGCTCACCATCCAGGACTGTCAAAACCACATGCAGATGGCTCAGATAAACGCTCGGGATCCTATTAACCAATTTAAGATTTTCACCTATCTTTCATCATGAATTGAACTCCACTAATTCTAAACATTCAGCCTTGTATTCCAAAATTGCAGTCTTTGGCATAGTGAGGAAGAGGATCGATAAATTTGCCCCAAGCTAAATTTCTCTGGTGGGACTTCGAGGTTGAAAAGTGATGCAGAACCCGCGGCAAAATCGATACTGCTGTTGAGTCACACACACACTTATACGCGCGCGCACACACACACACACACACACACACACACACATACACACACACCAGCACAAATTTCACACTCCTTCAGTCTAGATTTAAGCGCACAATATGAAGACAATGCGGATGGTGCCTTGCGGAGACGTTTTCTCGGTCGTGACTCGAACATAAAACGGCTGTGCTTAACTGCATTACCTGTCCTCGTTTAAACACACACACACACACACACACACTCCTTGCTGCCTCCTCGCAGCGACTTCCCTGTGATGTGTTAACAACAGGTCGAAAATAAGGATGATCTCCCGAGATCATGCACGGTAAAGTTAAGCAACTGATGCGCAATCAAAGACAAATTCAGAGCACACATGTTTCAGATTGTTCTCGCCATGCAAGTGGCAGACACGAACCAGTCAGGGCTCTGTCTTAAGAAAGCCTAAAATTTCTTGTCACTCCGTACAGACAATATAATAATAATAATTATAAGGAGCACGACGTGATATGAATGAAATCTCGCCACTGCGCCAGTGTGTGATCTCCTCATCCAACACATTCACGTTGGACGTCAAATAAGCGGAGCTCTTTCATTCAAACACGACGAGACGAGTCAGATCACTTTTATACGTTCAAGTCAGATATCGAACAGTTTCACATAGAAGCCGCAACTTCAGCGGGTTATAACGGGGATGCGGACATGCATATCGCCAAAAACATCTCCAAAGTGCTGTGCGTCAATGCGCATACCGCCAGACCCGCACTGAAGTTTTGAAGTGTCATCAAGCTGCTGCTGATACAGAGTTGGATGAAACACGAAGAAGTTCATTATAGCCGAGGATAAACGTAAAAAAAAGCCTTACCTTGATGGCCTTCGTAGACTGGCATTTCACCTGATGCGATACGGTGGCGGTTTGGTTCATCTTGGGACGCCGACACAAACAGTCCTCTTTATCCAAGTGAGACTTAAAAAAAAACAGCCAAGGAGAGAAGCTAAGCGGACACCCCCTCTATAACTCTATAGCCTGGTGATGATCGGTGTTTCCTTCTTTGTTCAGTGTGCGGTTGGAGCGCGCAACCGCGTCTAAACAGGCTACTGTATGTGCCTCGCGCAGCGCAGTGGGGTAGGTATGTGCACAAACGGCTGGCGATGATGATTGGTTATTCAGGGGCGACCACAGAAATATCTGAATAGGGTGGCCAGGGGATAGTAAAACCTTAATGGTGTTTGAGGTTACACACCATGGAATATTTAGATAAACTGTACACAGACATAAAATATCAATATGTATATATGTTTTCACAAGATATCCATTGAACATACAAAACAGAATTTAATGGCATATTTTACCTTTTAAAACACAATTACATACATAAATACACAATAAAACACCTAATATTGATGATTGAAGCCCATGGATGGACCCAAAGATGGTGCCTATTCAGTCCAGTGAGACTTACTCACCTGTGCTGTGTCTCAGCTCACATGCTTCCATACTTAGACTTGCTATCTCGAGTACAAAAGTGCATTCACACTATCAGTTATGGCAGAATGTAGTGTACCATGAGTACCAGGATGGTGCACTCCTAATGGTTAAAAGGTTGTGTGTGGAATGTTGGACACTTCTCGCCCTCGGTGGTCACCATTTTGCCTACATAGCGGAAGAGGAGGGACCACTGGCATTGTGAAATCTGTTGTTAGAGCTGTCGGGATTGCGACAGGGCGGGGTTGCACATATGTTTTATATTTATATTTCAGCAGTCAAATGTCGGTGCTAACGCTCTGCTTGGTTGTAATTCTGTGAAGAAGAAGAAGCAGTATTGAAGTAGAAGAAGCAGGAAGTACATCGTATGCACAGTGCACTACACAGAAGCACTGGTTTCTGGGTCTACTTCCTGGTTCCTGGACAGATTGAATATGCACAGCAGTGTTTCTCCCGTTGTTACTGCACAGACTTTTACATTGTGATGATGTGACACTTTTTTTTTTTCTTTTTAAATTGCTTATCTTGGCTCAAGAAAAGTTTTCTGAATATAAAACTTAAAGGGTCATAATTGACCTTGTTTCCAGTTTGAGGTGTCTCTTCTATAATGGTGGTCTAAGGATAAAATGTTTTTTTTTTTTTTTCAGGCCTCAGGGGAATTAATTAAAACTGTTTTAAATTTAAGTCAGTTTTATTCATACAGCCCAAAATCAGGATCTGCCTCACATGGCTTTAATTTCCCATTAATCACAGTGCACACAGCAGCTTTATTATATTAGCCCACAGCTATATAAACCAGCCCGTTCTCCTATGCTGGAATACTACAGTACATGGCCACATTTGCTGTGTTAATTAATTAGTGGTAATTTGACTGAAGACCAGTATACAGTATATACGCCATGTAAGTATAATATGAACTGACATAATAAAGATAAAAAAAATAGATTTGACACAGGTCCCCTGAACAACACAGGGCCTCCGAATTATGTAAGAAATGCCTTAGAGCCCACCCTGATTATTAAAAGCTAAATGGTAGACACTGAACTTACGGCCTTCATGGCTCATGGGGGTCTTTGAATCATGATCCATCTAACACAGTATATATATATATATAATGTATTCAGCACATACAGTATAGATGGATGTCTTTCTGTGCAAATGGATGCTTTGCATCAGGAAATGTACATTGTATCTGTGAGTGTAATTTGAGATCACAACTGGTGTTGAGTGATTCTTCCACGTTTGAATCTTTCACACCTGAACCGTCTATTCTTTGATCTGTAATTACTGTAAATTGCAAGCCACATCTACAGCAGCAGTCCAGTTGGAAACCACGTACATTTGTGAAATTGCAGTGATTATACACAATGCTTGAGAAAGGACGGTCACTTCAAACATCGCGTTCACGAAAATCCTGTTTGGAATTCAGCTTCCCGCATTTCTTTATGTTACACCGCAAGATAATGATAACAAAATTATCTTGATCAGTGTTCTCGTTTCATATTGATGAACTTCACAATTTGGTTTGATGGCAGACTGGACAGATTAGACCTGTCACACCTGATGCACTGCGGCAACAATTATGCAGCTTATGATGGAGAGTCAGATTAAAAATGATTGTGGATGTAGTCGGCTGATTTGTAGCGCAAACCGGTAATGCACATCCTATTTCACTCTTCTTGTCAGTGTATGACATCTGCGTCATGTCAAAATGATGCCAGCTTTAACATTTCTACCTTCATCTACTAAAAGACCCCAAAGACTGATTGATTGACAAATTTAAACCGTGATTGCTGTGCTCATGACTAGAACTCCAATGCCCAGCAGTAAGTGACTCACGCCGACATGTCAGAACTGTAATGTCCTCTTTACATCTGTGAAATGAGAAATGTAATGAATGTCTTATACCTCGCTCATAAAAGCCATTAGTACCTCAGGAACAGTCAGATAACAAGCCTACCCGATTCCAGCACACCTAATTCACTTTTCTTGACACTGTGTGCATCAATAATGGATTTTAACATTGAAAAATTCCCCAATCATGGATGGTATGGGGACATACAGGGACACATTCTTATTACACTGCTGAGGAAAACTCTCTACGGGGGAAAGGCGCTTATATGAGGTGATTCCACAGGCAGAGGAGAAATATGTTTCTTCATGACACAGTGAGTAAATGTGTCTGCAGTGGCCTTCAGAAGCTGATAAATTACACTTGCGCAGCCCTCTGGTGTCATGGTGTTTCAGCCTTGCTTCTTGTCTGGGAAGCAAAAAAAAAGACTGTCTTTCATCCTCATTGTTTTCCTTTTGTCGCATTTCTGTTGTCTGCATGTCTCCCTGGGTCCTGTTTTTTCAGATAGTTGTGGCTGAGTATGTTGACACATTCACGGACCCTCTGTATCAAAGGACTGGGGGTTAATTGAACAATTGTAGCACATCTGTTTCACATCATACACTGTTATCTGGGGGGTGGCGGGGTCATTAGAGGCATGTTTTACACCAAACCTGCCAATTGCAACTTGACTAGCTTTTTGCCTTACAAGTGTCTGAGGCTGCATATCAGTGCCACACAAGATAATGCCATTCATTTGTATTCATTTTTTGTATGCTGTCCTGTCATTCTGCAGTGCAATTACGCCCAGCGTAGCAGCACATTGAAGTGTTTTTAAGCCGTTAAGCTTTGATGTAAACCACACAGCTGATGCTAATACAGGCTACGCTTTACTAATTAAGATTATATGCAGATTACATGCAGCTAACATAACTTAACGTGTGCAGGCAGGTTGTAGGTGGTTGCTTGTACATGTTTTCACTGGTAATTACTTCCCATGTGAAGATGTGTATTGGCAGATGAATTAATAGGCTGTGCTGTGAGCTCGGCGTAAATGCGTAGGGTAGGGTTTGATTTCATGCAAGGGGGCGTGTATACTGTGACTGAATCACCAGCTTCAGGTTCACTTTAATCTGCCATGCCTGAATAAGTGATGAAAGTGTGTATGGATGAGTATATGGCTGCATACGAGAGTGGGTGTGTTTGTCTTGTACTTAATTGTTTGTGCAAGCATCTGACGTCTTGTCTATATTTGTGTCTGCATATGAAAACCTTTAAACCTATTACTTTCTATTGGGGTGATTTTCCAAAGTGTTCCAAATTTCAGTCATACATAGGATACATTTTTCAGCGCTTGGCAAAGCTATGTCAGAACACATTGGATAACTTGAACTAGCACTGCAGTAGTTTTATTTCTTAGTTCCTGTAAACTCACCATTTGTAAAAAGTAAAAAGGTTGGCAAAAGTTCTATTCAATAATGAGATATTAACACATGCGTAATTGTATTTTGGTGTATTTGTGCACATGTCAACAACAAAAAGGTCTCCTCAGAGTTGTTAGCGCATCAAATTAAACATACTGCATTGAGATAGATTCTTATCACTCCTCAGTAACTAATATTTCCTACTTCAGAGGGCCGTAAGTGGAGTGCTACAGGTGATGCGCATGACTGAGCATGCATGCATCGCATAAAAAGGTCCTTTCAATGACTTCCAGGTTTTGTTCCATCACTACAAAGCACCATTGTGTGCATAGTGCTCGATGCGCAGCGAGTGGTGGATGGGGCTAATAGATCTGTAGTACCTGCAGGCAAGACTAGATTCAACCAACTAAATGAACGGTTGCCTGAATTCCCTTCATGCTGACAGAGTTGCACAACAAATCCTGAGAGCTTCTCGATAAATAAAGAATAAACACGCAAAAGCTTTGGATAATGGACATGTATAACCTTTTAGAAAGCAAGATCTCATACATTGGTGTCCATTCAAGTAAGATGCAACAACTACTAGTCTTCCAGCTCTTTTAATTTACTAATATCTGAAAGCCAATCAGGTCTAGCTACCGATTCCATACATTCCATTCCATGAATACACTTTGAATGCACATAGTGGTGGCCACAAACATAGTCAAAACAAAAACTTGACACGAGAATCTTTTAACTTTTATCCCAATATGATTTAAATTCATTCATCTCAAGCCGAAAAACATGTCTGGGAACATTTCACTGAAGTTCAAACAGTGAAGGATATCACAGCAGTTTACCAAAGCGTTTTCTTAGATCTGTTACAAAAACAAAGAATAACTCAAAGAATTCAATTTCTGAAAAATAATGCAAACACGAAATTTAATTTCCCTCCTCATGAAAACTGACCCATCGCCTCTCCCTTTGGAACTTGCTTTTATTCTGTTCTTTTCATCATTTGTGTTTTAGCCTTGAAAAAAACATGATTGTCTGTTCGCATGACTATGAACACATTCAATCTGAACCACAAGAAAGAAAGAAAAAACATTGTAGTCTTGAACTGAATACTAATCAGCCCAAACTAAGTATTTCTTCTTTTTTTTTTTCTTTTTTTTTTAACGACTTGAACTTTGAGGTCTTTACGAGGATACATGTTCACAGTGTTTTGTCGTGACTTGCAGTGCAGACATGGGCCATTTGATATGTGAATAAAAAATGCTAAAATGTTCAAATTTCTGTGAGTGAGGTCATACATATGCATTGTGATCAGCGTTAAAGTTCAATAAGCGTACATAATGAGTCTTATTAAGAAACCAAAATGCTGTTTCTGGTGTTAAATCATTATGCATGACCAAAACTGTGGGATCAGGGATAAGAAGGGTTCACTTTGTGTGAAAATCTGTTTATGAACACAGTGGATAATCATTGTGATTAATCATTAGCTTTAGTGGGAAATTGGACTTATCCAAATTCAAACAAGCTCAGAGGATTTGATTGAACAGTCTAATTGTCTTTTAGAGGAATGAATTAACTTGCACATTCATTGGAGACTGGATCACACACACAACATGGGGGATTTGGTAAGTGCCAGTAGAATGACACTGGTTACGAGGCCTTGGAGAAACATTCTCTTTGAAGCTGCACTCTTGCGGAGGAAGGGACCGAATCAATTCTGTTCAATTTGCTTTGAAGGGGAAATAACCTCCTCATCTCGCAGAGTCCATCACAGCTCAGTAGGACACAAAGACTTGTCCCTATTTACTCTTTGTTATGAAACCAAAAGCCAGCAATTTGCATTTTTTAAGCAAGCTTAACAACGTCTGATTACCTGGCTTTTTGTGTGCGTGCAGAGAGAAAATGCACAAAAAACATCCACAAAAACCCTTTCATCCAACCTCACATTGTGATTACTGGCATTGACAATATCCCCCGACCATGTCGGGGCTCTGTATTTCCTGTATATATGCCATAGTACATAATGATGGTACATTTCCAAGGTTTAATTTCACTTTGCCTCAGTCTTGGAGCTTCTGTGACCTTTTCTTTCCTGTTTTGCAAGATGTTGTGAGGAGGATGAGGCCTGGTGGAGGAAGATGTCTGCGCCTTTGTATCATGGGTCATCGTTTCTGGGGTTTGCTCACCATCACTAAGTTACCTGCATGAAATGCATCCCTGGGAAACTGGATTACCTGTCCAATTCTTCATGGCCACTGGCAGGAGTGTGTGATGCCGATTATTATCCCATGGACATGTGTCGATACCGACACGTGCTTTACACTGGATTTATGATTTAGCTGGCAGCCTCCCCTTCATATACTGTAGGCAAAGCAAGACCACGAAAGTGAGAATATATTTTCAATGTTAGCATCTGTTTAAGATCGAGTGCAGATGGTGAGGGAAATATTAGGTAGCAAAACATAAATAACATGCAAGCGAAGAGCCGAAGATCACGTTCTGCAGGTGGCCTCCTTACATTAATGAGCCTTCGTCAAATGGACTAAATTAACACATCTAAGATAGAAAGAACACAGATGAAATGAATAATAAAATGCAGAAGAAAAACATCATCAAGCAACGAATGCTTACCAGTAGGCCATGAAGTGAGCTAATTTGGAGCCCCAATGTGTTCAGTATTAATATTATATTTGTATATCACACATATATATTTCACAGAATACATTGTGCAAAAGTTTTAAATGAAACAATAATAGTTTATAATTGGTGAAAAAATAAATTAGTGAAAATTATAGTTTTCAACACATATTCCAAGTGAAAAATATACTAAATATACATCATTACAGTAATATATATATATATATATATATATATATATATATATATATATATAAGATACATCAAAGATCTTTCCTCAGTTAAGTTGCCAAAGACAACAAATTGCTGTTTGTTTTAACAATGTAGGTTGGTCAAAATTTCATCACATAATCACCTTCAGTAAACAGCAGGATTTTTTTTATGATTGCCAATTTCTTTCTGCCTTTGAGATACAGCTGTTTGTTGACTGAGCAGGAAAAAATGGTAATTTGAGTGTCGATTCTCAATGAACTGCAGCAACATTCGAGAATTTTACTGGGGTTTAGAGGGTTATACAAACATTCGAATATGAAATCAAACTGACATCCTGTAAAATTCTGCTAAAATTTAAATGAATGATGAAGTTAGATCTCAAAATAATGAGCTGAGTCTTTTTCATGTCCATTTATATTTTACACAACCTCTTCCATATTGTATCTTTTTTTTTAATATTGGACGCTTCCATAAGCCAAGGTCCTGCTGTGTGCTAATGCACCAGACTCCATAGGTTTGGCATTATTAATTAGTCACAGTGTTATGTGTGAGTTTTAGTCACAGCAATGGGTTTCAAGATTAATAGGGTTCATGCAGTAAACTAAATTACTATCCCCATCATGCTCTGTTACCATCATTCCTCATACCTGATGGCTTTCGTTACTACAGGTGACGACTCCATAATAAACTAATGACAGATATGGACTTCACAAGCTAGAAAAGAACGTGGTCTGTCTCCCAACATAACACTCATGAGCCAGCGTAACACGGCCCTATATCACATTAGTAATTCACCAACCCTTCAGCTCTGATGGATCATTTCATTTAAATCTCAGGCATTTAGCCTGAAAATTCAACATAACTTCCACACAGTAGAAAGGACCAGTACAAGAACCAGAGGCACAACACTGAGATGTAGATGCGACTTACACATATCGCTTTTATTATGCTTTATTGTGTAAAAATGCAAGAGCAAAACACAAACGCATCGTTTGTCTCTCTCATCGTGTCTATGCAGTTTACCCACATCACTGTTTGCAATGAAGCATTTTATTTCTCATACTGAAGGGTTTTGGAAAATAACACTTTGATGAAGGCTTGTTTACTGACTAACCCTTCACTGCCATTATAAGAAATGAAATGTTAAACTGAGGCCATTACAGAGCAAACCCCTCCCCCATCCTATCCAATCATATCTTAGCAACTGCAAATAGGTATAATAGGCCTATCGAGCTTTTGATTTCTCTGCATGCAGAAGTGTTGTCCATAGTGCTGTAGTATATGATATCCGGTATTAGTTTGAACTAGTTTGAAGTTAGTTAGTTACTAGTTAGTTTGAATTAGAGTTCACAATGGCAGAAGTGTAAGGAATGGATTAAACAGTGTTTTTGCCTGCCCTAACGTAGCATGCTAACATGCTTCTGCTATCAGCATTACTTTAACCCCGAAACCCCACTGGGCACACGTCTGTCAAGTCGTGGCCAAAACGCTATTTTGGTCCGTCCTGTAAGCGACTTCAAACCCCACCAGGAGCGTTTTAGAAGCACAGCGCCTAGACTTCGTTTACTTGCTCAGATTTGGGCATTTTGCTTGGTTTATGTGCTTCTCAATATGCGTCTGTATGTGTAAATATGCTACGTAGTTAATGTGTTTTGATTTTGGCTGTTTTTCCAACTGGAGTTTTGCACAGGATTCTGGATTCTGTATGCTGTTACTGTGTTTGGGTTCAGTTCGAGCTGCTCTGTGTAAATTGACGCGGGCAGTCAAAGATAGAACAGGCGCGTATTCACCGCAGAGCCGAGCGGAGCCCTGTTTCTGAAATGGACTGCGATGGGGCCAGTGGGTTTTGAAACATTAACTAGAACGGCCGCATATTGTTACGGTGACCGCGGCACACATGCAAAACGGCGCATCCGCACCCATGTAATTTGTGAAATTATTAATATTGAATTAATTAAACTATTTATTATGTTCCCACTATAACCTTTCCTGAACATCCAAAAAATGCAGCCTCTATAACAGCATTAGGTGACACAAAAGGCTTAAAAAGTTGTAAAAAAAGACACACAAAATGTGATATACAGTATGTACAGCATCCCATCGCATCACGTTGGCCAGGAAGCTATTATAAAAGGCAGCAGGATACAGAGTTTTCAACTTGTAGAGCTATGTTAGCCAAATTAGCTTTCTACACCTCGTACAATCTTCCAGCATCAGCCAGCAAAATTAACAGTCCTAGAAATGACAACAAGCTTTTATTTACTTCAGTCTCAAATCAATAACATAGAAACATTTCAAGTTGTAAATTTGCCACCAATGTCACTAAGACGTGAAAAATGTGCCCTGCGACAATGGCAAGCTTGACTCAAGTAGCAACAGTAACAAGACCCAGACACAACCTTTAATATGACTGTATCTCTCTTGGATCCTTGTAGCTCTTAGCTCACCATGGCAATGATTGTTGACAACCATCACAAGGAGCCATTTTTGTCAGATTTGCCCATTAAGCTCATCCAGCAGGCCATCAACACCGTAACTCCAACGACACACTAGACGAGTATGCAGAGATCCGCTTTCTGAGGCTCTGTTGCGCCTTTACTGATCCGCTGTCCTAATTACAATAATACCCCACTGTCATTTCACAAAGCCATAATTTGCTGCAATGGTCTGACAGGCCAATGGTATGATGCTTATTTCCTCTCAAATATAAGATATTTGCACTTGATGATGGAATCTCTGCACTATAGAGTCTACGAGGGCGATGGGGAAGATGAGCAATCAGATTTGGTAATTAGACCAACAGCCAAAAGGACTCTCTTGATATTAACACAATCAGAGAAACATCATTAGACACAATTAGTATGAGTGGATATGAAACGATGAAAAGTAGTGAAGTGATTTTGATTAGAAGCACAACTGCTGTAGGTCAGGCAGGCTACACGGATAAAAAAAAACATAATTTTAAGATTGCACTGTATCCTTCGCTTCATGAAATGCGATGCACGCAGACACATAAGTATACCAAACAATATGTGCTCAGTACGAAAATAAGAAACATACTGCTGTGCAAAACAGCAACAACTACAACATGACCGACAGATGGAGGCTTACCAATAAAAGCTTAATGAAAAATAACTCATTCACTGTATATTTATCTCTCTCTCAGCTGTTAAATTGATGTTGAAATGTTTGAGCAGAGGCAGGTATAATTACTGGAGGATTCAAGACAGTCGTGGAGCACAGCTGCCGACTCGATCTCCAAGTATTAGAGACGAGAGAATAAAATCCCTTAAAATATACAGCAGAAGATGAAAGCGTAATACCTGGTGAGAGAAAAGCAAAAAGCTATGTTTATTGGAGGCTTGTGATTATTGTGTTTGTATTTGATGCTAATCCTCTCAACAGTCCCTCACTTTAGGTCTGCAGCATTAGCATATGGCTGTAAGTATGCCTCGAGTGGACTATTTGATATTCAAATCCGACCGGTAAAACTTAATTTCCAAGTTCAATCAAAAACTTCGGCACATACTAACTAATAAAAAAAGGAATGTTCATACAATCTGGCATTTGGAAGTATTTCACATTCAGTAACTAGACAGACTAGACAGCATTACTGTATGCACATATAAGTTGGATTATAAGTTGGATAACTTGGATACGTTTCTGATTGCTTTTGAGGTTCAAAGATTTGGTTGCGTCTACCTACCGCTCTGAGCCAAATCAAGCACGTACATGCTGGTCTTGCCTAAAATATTTACGGTGGATCCTCCTGTTAAGCCCTCTCATAGTTTTGACTGTCAAGCTCGTTCAGCTCAAAGGTTTTTGAAAACTGTTTGCGGCGCACAGTGGGACCAGAGAGGCTGAGTGGACTGCTTATATTACTGTATACACTGAGAATGAAGAAACAGAGAAGTTGAACCTACAGCAGATTGTGAAGGTCTTCGCTTGCTCGCAGAATGCTGGTCAGGGTACAACAACAAAGAAATTGATTAATTGACATCAACCAGTTAATTAACATAACCTTAGCAAGCTGGCTGTCCATCGTGGTGGTTGGTTGTAAAAAAAAAAATGTGTCTTTCCCCACATAAAACCATCTCTTATGATTGCAGCACATTCGTGACCAGATACCACAGACCAGTCACACTGAGCTCTCTGATTCAGGATGACTTAGCGGATAATTCAAATATCTGCTATTTTCAGACAAAGTAATAGTTCCTCTGAAGTTGAATAGAGCTATTATCTTTTAGTCAAAATCAGATTATTATTATGTTTTTTTTAAGTCAGTGACCACTGACTTCTTACAAAGTCCAACAGATTCACAGAAACTCTCAATGAGAGAAAAAAAAAAAAAAACTTCAAAAAAAGGATCATGCATTTTTTATGAAGTACTCCTTTAAAGATCAATTTCTGCTTTAGAGACCTCAAAGGTTTGATCAAAGGTGCTGAATAATTAAATACCTTTCATGGAGACCGTCAAGATTAACCTAATCTGACTGCTCTCAAAAATAATATTTACAAAATGACTAAAAACACCCAAGTGCATTTAAGCTGATCCGTAAGTTACTGACTGTTTACTCTGCTTCATTGATGACTTCTGTTTTAAGCACTTCACAAGACAGGAATCTATATTAGGTTAGGTCGAAAGGTTAATCATATTCTTGTCTTTATTAAAGATGAACTACTTATGTTTGCTTCTACTGCTTACAAATTTAACATAAACATGAAGAGTCTTTGCACATTTTACAAAACAGAAGAAAACATCTCTTGATCCTGCACACAGCTACTCGTGTATATTGCTCACATACAGCCGTGTAAACACTTACCTGTTAATCATCACTCAGCAAACACTGTATATTTTTATTCCTGGTTACTACACTTTAAGAAATGGCTGTAAAAAAAAGTGAAAGATGTTTTGAATAACTGATGCAAATGTCAACAGCTCGGTGTGACCAGTGGAAGCTGTGGTATTTGGCCATGAATGAATGTGCTGCAATCATCAAGAGATGCTTATAGTATGTGGGGAAGCGTGAATATCAGTGACTCTGCAAAGAGTTGCTTCAACTCAGGGAGAGTTGAGGGAGAGGGAGACTAATTTATTCAGTAATGGCTGTCTGCAGATTTTGACTTTTGACTTGAAGCATCAGTTAAGAAATCCTCACTGTGATAAGTGATGTTTCAAAATCTTTTCTCAAAAACATTCACAGACATTATCCAAGATGGAGTAGATGTTATCCTTGACTCAGTGGTGTTAGATGTGTTTGATTTTTTTAAACAAAATTAGAAAAAAAATGATTTATGTCATGAGGGTGTTTTCTATAACCAGGCGAGGCACTGCAGATGGTATCAGATGCTCCTTTTGTTCTTATAGATAAGCAAGGCTGCACACATCTTTATGGCTGAACATCAGTTGTGTCCAATGTGCATCCACAATTTGAATTAGAGGCAATGTACTACCAGCCCTATGATATAAAACACATAGAAGAAGAAGAATAGTTTCCTTATATTTAGACACAGCTCAGAAATCATGAATTGATTGATTGAAATTGTCCTTTAACAGTATCGATTTCTTATTTCAATCTTTGTTGCTGCCCTGAAGGCAAGTTTCCAACATTTTCCTGACATTATTCTAAAAAGAAAATATTTAAAAGATATGTTATTGCAAATATCAAATCTCCTTTAATAGCTGAATCATACTGCAACCCCTCCTGTGTTTAAGTTTTGGAGTAACAACCTCTGCACAAACTCACACAAATCATAAAGCACTGCAGTGTTTATTTCTTCAGGGATTCCTTCTGAGCCAGGTCTAATCTATGTAAGAGGATGGATGAGGTTATAGATTATTAATCTAAAGATGGATAGGGATGACGAGCTGGTCGAGCCGCTGGGTTTTGGCTCTGCCACTGTGAATGCTGGGAAATTGATCAGCAGGTCGATGCTTGGTTCACCCTGGTCTATCATAGAAGGGACATCCCGCTGTGCCTCCGGGGAGCGTTTATTCATGTCCCAGTGAGCGAAAGAATAACCGCCATGTAACCGTTCATTTGTTGACCTGCTCGTGTTCTGCTTGCTTAAAGCGGGTGGAGCAGCTACTGCCTGCAGAGCGTTAAACTTCTAATTGTCACAAAATGAAAGATGAGGCGTCACGCGCTGATCTTTTTTTCATCTTGTTAGTCAGCATCCCGCAGTAAGCAACTTTATTGCCTCTTCAACTCATTCTGTCTGCAGCGTATGCCGTGTCACAGAGCCACTTGAAATGGATTTTTCATGGGCAATCCTCGCCTTCATTCGAAGCAGTTTTCTCATTGAGGCAGCTTTATTGTCTGTAGTAGAGGAAGCAAGAGCACGCTTTCTTCTGCAGACAACCCCGGGTTGTTTGAAGGAAGAGTGGACTACAATGAGCTGGGACTTCACACGTGGGTGGATGCATATGTTTGTTTGTGGCAAGGGCGTTATTTTCAGTTGAGAAAATAGTTTTTGCTGTAGGTGGAAAGAACATGTCTTCTTCATCTTAAAAAGACAGTTCACACAGCACACGTGTTTTGATCTCAATTGTTTTTTTTTCCCAGTTTCCAAATTGGTCCTACAAGGTTCCAGCTAGTATAGACTTGAGGTACTTGTATTTAACACCAGTTAAGGCAACTTAAACTGTGTCCTTGTGCAGCCCAACAGCCACTCTGCTAGCTACTGCCCACATTTCCCCAGTAGCTGAGAACCCTTACTGTAGGCATAGAACTTTATCTTTGGTTAGAAGTTTACGTTTGCTTTGAAGGGTTAAAGCGTAGCTACAGAAACACAAAGACTGTATTTGGTCAGCCTGGACTTTCTGTGTTTTCCAACAACAAAGTTTCTATTGTTGTGAGTTAGTTATCTAGTCCTATTAACCTATTGTGTAGTCAACAACAGGACTAGTTCAGTGTTTCCAAGCAACAATACAGCTGTGTGTACAGTACAGTGTGTGCAGTACATGCGTCAAACATCTCTATCTTAGCACAGCACAATGGATGGATGGATGCAACGGTTATATAAATATAGATTAGTGAGTCACATCACTTCTATGATTGCTTGCAGGGTTGGTAAGAAACTGATGTGAACCTCTGAGCGACTGAGCAGCAGCAGGGCAGAAGATTATGGGTTCATTAAAGGTGCATAAAAGTCAAAGCAACATTAACTAAATTGGCCCCTAAAGGAAGTCAACAAAGCAGAAGTGAATTCAGAGCACACCAAACTCAATAGCAACAGAACTGAGCGACTTAAATGATCTCAACTAAGACAAAACTGACCTGACTAATGACGCATGAGCGGAACAAACAGTAGACTAGATACAGATAGAACAGTTTCTAAGTCTCTCAGTTTCTCTTTCTAACTCAGTATTGACTAAAGCATGACTCTGCTTCACATATGTTGCTGCTTTATCTATTTTATATCATCTTAAATTCAGTGTTTTAGGGGTTTAAAACTGTTGCTCAGACAAAAAAGTAAGTCCAGAAACTGGTATAATCTATAATGTAACAAAAAGGTTTTAGTGAAGTCAAAAATATAACAAAATACATATCTGACTGATGCTGTTGGTTAAATATTAGAGAAGCTTTTCATTTAAGCTTTGATCAAATGGTAACAATATTTTTAATTTCCATTTAAATTAATTACTTTTTCCTTAAACACCAGTTAAACAAATTAAACTCCTAGTCAAATTGAACTCTTGGATATATTTGTAAGTCATTCCCTCCTCATTTATTTGGTCTTGACATTTAACATTCAACATTCAACATTTCATTTTGTCTGTAGATGTAAAAGGCTTACATAAGGAAAGGACAGGGCTTCTTATTTTCATGTGATCATAATGAAAACATAGTTACGAACTTTATATTCTACTTCTGCCAAATTCTCTTTAAACCTTTAAAAAGATAAAGATGACTTGAAATTGCTGACAACATAAAATGAATTATGTATGCTAATAAACTTAAATGCAAAATCAAATTGCGCTGGTTGTTAAATTATCTAACTGTTTTTAAATGAACTTAAACCTAAATTAGTCAAAAGATAAATTTGAGGTTAATGTGAGGGTGAGCAGAAATCACATGAAAAGTTAATCTTTGAAAAAATGTTTTGTGTATTTATGTACTTTGAGGTCTTATATCCAAGAAGCTTAACCAGACTGACCTGATTTTATTACCTGGCTTCAGAAACACTGCAAAGACATCACTAAATTTAAACTGTAGTCAAAAAGTAAGTACTGGTCAGGTTCATTCCCTGCTTGGTTCTGTGTGATCGCACGTGTGCTAACAGTCTGAAAAGCTCTTCTGTGATCACCTGTGGCACCTATGGCCTCCTGATCAAGTTTCCCTCCTCTCTGCAGATTTAATGCATTTTTTATTAATATTCAACTAAAAGGGGCCTCCCATCAGCCACTTTATGTGGAGACCGCTACATTATTAATCAAGGTACAGTCGCAACGAACCACCGCTGTAAGCTCCAGCAAGGATTAAAAAGTGGCTGCATGCAGAGCAGTCATGAAGAGAGCGTTCAAAGGGTAGCAATGGGCAAATTTCTATCCTTGATTGATTTAATATTCAACTCACACCGTTTAGTTTAGTATTAGTAGTCACTGTTTTTTTTTTAATTATTGTTTTAACACTAGAGAACTCAGACTTGCATGATGTTATATGATGTTACAATAAACATGGCGACATGAGACGTGGTAATTCTGATTTGGTTTATTCTCCGCAGAAAAAGCAACAGGACTTTGACAAGCCTATTTGTCATGTGCTGCAGCAATGACACATCATGTATGAAGAGGATGTGGGAAATTGGAACCTTGGTCTATTGGCTTGTCTTCAAAACTTGTCATCATTATTGTCAGTGCTTATGTGCCTACTGACCACTGACCCATGTCACATCTAGCCCTACCATTCACTTGATATTTGCGGATCATCTTGCAGTTAAATAGATTTCTGGGGGATGCACAACCAATGCTCCCAAAGGATGCAGGATACAAGAGGCAGCCATAATGTGCACAGCAATGTGTCAAGCAAGCAGCTCTCTGGCCTCCCTGGTCTCATAAGATATTGTGAAATAACCATATCATCTTGGCATGAAATGTTCACTGGAAGAAGAACCATCAGTTTTATAATATAAATATTAATACTGGCATGCTGTAATTCTACTAATATTATTTAGAAGTAGGAGGGAGTTAGAGGACCCGCTTTGCAACTGGTCATCTGCCTGTAAGGGATTTTTCCACTTCTATTATTGATGGTATACTACTGATTCATTAAGCAATAATAAATAATGTATTATCCATTAATGGTGAACCATTACTTACAACTTCCTTACTTTTCATAATGTATACCTCTGTTGAAAGTAGTACCCTGTATTTTGGCTTCATCCTCGCATGAGTCGTCAGTCGTTTCAGCAAGTGGCCCAAAATGACACGTTTCTTATCATGAATGATCAACCGAGGTAACCAGGCAGACGAGGAATAGGACCCAAATGCAGACTACAGAGGCAGATCTGGTGCAGAAGAATATTTATTTTCAAATTAAAAAAGCCAATGAATGAAAGGATTACAGAGATGACGATGCAGCCAAAGACTATTATTCGCCAGAGGAGTAGTCCAAGGTAGGCAAACAAAGTGAACAATCCAACACTAGGAAACTTGCTGGAATACTTAGACTATAGACTGGCACTAAGACAAAGGAACACACAGACTAAATACACTGGTAAGGGGGGGATGACTAAGCACAGGTGATGTGGAAACAGGTGGGAAGCAGTCAAGTTGTGATGCTGTTAAGGTAAAACTGCTCCAAACAATGGTTGAGATTAAAATAGTTTTATGTGGCTTACATTTAAAGTATAACCTTTACACATCTGTCATAAAAACACACAGGGAACCAACTGTTTAAACATTTAGGGGGCATCTTATATGACATACCATCACATTTTCTTTCATACTGGGCCACTATAGAGGACACTTTATGATGTTTTATCTGCCATAGGCCATCTAAGAGGGCATAGGGCATGCGTCCCCATGAACAAACAACATGCTGTATTTGGAGGATCTTGTGTATTTTTGAGAGTATTTGTGTTAATCTGTAAGTGTGGTGAAAAACCCAAGGAGAACAGACTTTCAGGCATCTCTTCTTCAGGTATCTCTTAAATGTATAATTTAGCTTGTGGTAGCAGTAGTCGAGATGTGTGACTGCTGCCAAATGGAAGTGTAAGAAACAGCGCTTATGTTTTGTAATCATGTAAGCATGTGGACCATATCCTCTTTCTTTTTTTTTCTATGAGACAAACATGGACAGATCTCCAGACGCATGATAATGTTACAGACATCAGTTAATATTTTGGGGAGGAAAGAAGGTTTTTCAAAAGGTTTGAATCGCTGTCCTCCGGGAGAATATCCGTCTTGTTTTTGGCCATTTTGTTTCAGAATTTCATTTGAGCTAGTAGTCTTTTGCTCAACTTTGATGTGTTATTCCTATTGAACTGCAACAGCGAAGAGTAAAAATACTTTCACAGGTGTCTTTCTATCTGTTGACAGGTCCAAATCCCTTGGAACACCTCAGAGTGATAGAGCTCGTACCTCTAAAATGTTTCAGTCGAAGCTGCAGAGCAACTCTAACTACATTTATAGCAAGTGTAATATCTGAAATCTCATTGACATTAAGATATCCACTAATTTATGGTTTCAAATTTAAAGCTAGAAATATTCTCTTGTACCACTCCATGGACATGCTTTGAGTGTCATTTTCTTGAGGGGGGGAAAAAAAAAAGCTTTATCAGCCCAATAAAAACAATTTATCATTCAGCTGACACTCCCCTGCAGTCCAGTGACAGAGAATCCTATTTCACATGTGTTCAATGGCAGGGGTGCCCCCTCGCTTCTACAGATCTTTCATTATTTATTCAAGGTAGCCCATCATGAGCCGTGGATGCAGTGGCGGGGCTATCTCTCACTGAGGCAGGCTGATAAATAGACCTTTTCCAAAGCTCCATCAGACACCAGGTGAGCTCCCACCCTCGCCCATCCTGCTGCACTTTTTCCATGAGAGACCCCCTGAGTGTGTGCCATTTATCTTTTCTGTCTCTGCATTAGGATCAAATGGCAGCTCGTATGAATAGCCCAGTCCACGATGTCTGCATATATCTCACTATAATGACGCTATTAGTAGTTAATGTGTAATTTATTACACCAGTTGTAAATATTGTGTAAAAAAAAAAAAAACAACATGTTCTCGCTCCCAACTCAAGTCAAATACTGCTGCTTGGTCAGTCCCCCTATGATGCTGTAAGGTACGCCTCTGGTCTTATTTCAGGATGCACGGGGCTCAACAGTCAAGTCAGCAAGAATAAAGATGCAACAGACTTTGAAAATAAAGCATGTGTGGTTACTATTATGAAACAGTTGCACTTTAATTAGATGTAGGCACAAAAACTCTGTCTTTAAAACCTTTGGACACAAACTTGTCATTATTTTGCAGCGTAGAGTGCGAGCCAGACACGAACATAGTAGCTAGGTAGATGAAATAAACCAAGCCAGAACACAACAGGTAGAGTATCATTGCTTCATTCATGATGTCCACCGGGATAGCGCTCAGTTTCAGTGATATTCTTTCATTTTGTTTTGAAACTTAGGGCCACTGATCAAACATCAGTATTTGACAAGTTGGAAGTGAGAACGGATTGGTAAAAACTAGTACTTAAGATGCAGGTTGAGGTTTCCTGATGCAGAAAAACAAACAAGCAAAAAGTTTCAAATACAGAATTTCCTTTTCTCTGTTTTTGCAGCATGTTTCTGTCTTTGGTTGTCAGCATTTTTGTTCCAAATGCAGTGCATGTGTTTTTATTTATTCGCATGAGTTTTGTCTATTTGCTAGTGTTTTCTTGTGTTGCAGAGTGTTGAACTTTCAGGGTAAGAATGGGTTTCAGGAGCTCTGCTATGATCTAAGCTCCAATTTCAAGTCACCATTCCCTGAATGGCTGTACTGCCACCCTGTTCTCCACCTGAGTAGCTCTGACACATCGTCACACTCCTGTGCTGTGTGAGACAGGCCAGTGAAACTGTTTTCTGACTGAGAATACTTCAGTGTTCCTTGATTTTGATTTTGTCCTGAATGGGCAGCCCTAAATTGAATTTTGGATGAGAAAAGCTTACAGTAACCTGCAAGACCCAGATGGATCCATGTCTTATTTCATCACTTTCCTTCTCAGTGTATTAAATATTTTTTTCATTATAGTATCGTAGTGAGGTATGATAGAAGAAAAGACCAAATATCAATAAAGAAATTAAGCCAAATCTAAATTTAAGCCATAAACAGTTTTTATGACAACACGCGTCGCCTGTTATGAGCTCGACTTTATGAATGATCTGTCACGGGCTAAACCCCAATCGGTCCCAGAGAAATAATTAATAAGATAAATTAGCGTTCATCAGTTGACACTCGGACTAAAATACTGCACCCTATGTCCAGATGAGTCACTCGGTAGCTGAGACAACCTGCTGGCATTTTTCTCAAGGCCACATCTTGTGTCAGTGCTGTGGTGAGCTACAGTTTTCTGCCCGTATTACAACCAGTTAATCCTCCTCTGCTCGCACACTAGTGCAGTATAGAGGCGTAGTCATAATTTAAGGCCTACACAGCCACAGCAGTTAATGGACAAACTCCAGCTCGGATCAATGCCTTATCATAGAAAACACAGCTGGGGTGAGGAAATATAGTACGCTTTGGCAGTACACATTGCTGATGGAGGATACAAAGATTGTATGCATGGAGGAAAAGGTCAGTTCAGTTGTTATTCACACTTATTTCCTTTGACAAAAATGGGCAAGAGGTTCTTTGTTTGACTAGAAAAAAAAGGTGTTATACTTGCTTTGTTTGTGTTTAGCATTATACAGTATTTGTTACAGCTAACGCCAATATTACCGAGGGGTGTACTATGAAGCGAGATTAATGGCTCAGCAAGGGATGTTAAGCCTAAAGCCAGTTGAGTTCTCAATGTCATGAAAGTGGCTCTCTTTTCACCTGGGTAGATCACCATGGTAACTGATGCTGCACACCTAACCTGCTCCAGAGGAGGTTATATTGAGAGTTTTAGATTTAAATTGGCTGTAAATGTAAATTCAGATTCTGATAAGGTAATACTTCATATATGCAAACTGGCTCAGTCGTACGTTAGAGAGAAATATATAATGGCTTGGCTTTTGATTAATTCATGGGCACAAGATTGTTTTTTCAATTAAATTGTATCTATACAGCACCAAATCATAACAGAAGTTATCTCATGACACTTTCCATATAGAGCTGCTCTAAGACGATACCCTTCATAATATCATTTACAAAGACTCAACAATGCCACCATGAGCATGCACTTAGTGACAATGGCAAGGAAAAGAGGCAGAAACCTCGAGAAGAACCAAGCTCATGGTGGGTGACCACCTGCCACGACTTGTTAAGTGCACACTGACAGACAGATTTTGAAGAACTATGAGAGTCAGGCATAAAGGCTATTATGTGCAGCTCTTGTTGTGTCTGTGTTTCTCCTGTGGTTGGTTTGTAAAACAAACAGCTGTGGCAGCGTGGATACAGCAGGTTATAATGACCTGTTCCTCTTCGCTGAAGTAGGTAGCATTTAGTTATTGTTCCATTTTGAGAAGACCCAATTACCCAAGTGCAGAAAGAAAATCTGGGCTAACAAAGAAAATTGATAACCACTGTCATGATGTCTTTTATCTCTGATTGGGGTTTGAGGTTTTGTCAATCCACCTAATGTAAAGTTGAGCTACGTTGAACTCGCTTTGTAGTACACCCCGCTGGTTAAATCAAAAGACAGACATGTATTGTTTGAATTAAGCATTTGTGCATTCTTTTAATATTTGATTCCACTTACCCAAACTCATCATGCTTTCCAGGATAACTTACCTTGTTTGCAGGTTCAGTGGTGTCTTTTTTTTCATTCCCCACTTAAGATGTTTTCACATGTGCTGTGGTGGCATTGTGGTGTGAGTCTCCCTCCTGTCACCTTTCTTGTCATTCTGGCTTCCCCATAAACCTGTTTAGGTTTATGTTTTAAGATATCTACCGCTGGGATATCAGGCACCACATAATGATTCCTTGTGTCATAAAGATTAACTTAAAGAAGCTCAGGTCCTTTAGCATTCAGAGGACCACGATCAGAATGCTTTATCAGTCTTTGTTGAGTCAATTTTGTGTTTTTTTTTTTTTTTTCATGGTTTGTTGGTTTTACTCCACAGAAATGCCCTTGCCTGTATCACTGAGCAGGCCAGTAAGATCATGAGGGCAAAGCCGACTGTATGTCTGCTAGAGCACTGTGACAGGCAGTCTTTGATTACGCTTCAGCATATTTTATACTCTGACCATCTATCCTTGAACAATTTCTCTCTCTTCCCACTAGTATCCACTACTGCCTGCCCAAGACTACATGCAACCATTTAATGACTTAATTAAGTTTCACTGTTTGGTTCTGTAATACAAACTATATCTTAATATTTGTCATTGATCGTTTGTTTACTTGTTTTGTTTTCCTCTTTGTTAGACTACCTTGAAAATGTCAGAGGCACGGAGATCTCACAGTACTAACTATTGCTGCCTCGTGCTTAAAACCATTTATTTATCATTTCTACCCATGATGAAGTCAGTGGTATTGTGACAGACATGACATATGGAGCTCACTAAAGGTCAGTGAAGTTATATCCTGGCTATTGACACTGGGTGTGGTGAGGATGACTACGATTGATGCTTTTGCATCGCCTGATCAATACTGGTGATTCAATGAAAAGTGTTAAGGATTAAAGTCAAGCAATGGAATGTATGTAAGCAATAATCAAGGAACCATACGGCCAATTGCTTGGAAGACATTTGAGTGAGTTTAAATCATTGTTAAAGGTTCAAAAGAGCCAGTATCTCGAGAGGCTTGCAACAGGGATGCCAAACTGAATATCCCCTTTACTGAGAACCGAATCAGGTTTAAAACAGTTTGAGTTCACAAAGGAAATGGTGCAGTGTGGATGGAAATCCAGCAAAGAGGTTGCTGGAATGTTGCAAGGCTGCTGGTGGCAGGAATTCAAGGTGCATGTGTGGAGACGTGACTGGGCTGGGCATGACAGAGAGTGTTTTCTTTAAGCACAAAGATATCAGTCAAGGGTTCAACAAGAATAATACTAGTGCTGGCCGTACTGTAGATACCACAGGGGAGACTGAACAATCTGCCAGAGTCTTGAAAGTTGAGTTGGGCTTTTATGCAGCGGAGGTTGATTTGCGGATGAGACACAGGTGGGTGAGGTGATTTGACAGGTGAGACGGAAACCAGGCGCCATGCCCAGCAATGCACACACGCATACAACAGAGAACGACATTACGAACGACATTATACAGCACTACCAGTTCCTACCAGAACAGGGGTGTCCCTTAAAAACTCCTGAAGACCCCACTCTTGAGGGTGTAAAACTGGACATGCTAAATCTATCCCTTCTAGTACTATAACAGTACTTACATCCTAGTCACACTGTACCTTGGTTGTCTCCCTTTTTTGTAAGTCACTTTGGATGAAAGTGTCAGCTAAATGACTAAATGTATGTGCATATGTATGTATGTATGTATGTATGTATGTACGTAGGTATGTAATTTATTTTTCACAAATGTAACAGTACATGAAAGAAAATAGAAACCAAGAGTATCTGACAAATGACTGCTAATGATCTGACAGCAAACTGAGCAGAAGCATATTAGTCAGAGCTGCCCAGAAACATAGTACAGCTTACAGTACATCGTGTTTCAACATGCAACTAATGAACCAGTTAATAAGTCAAGAGATAGTAGCAGTGCAAATGTGTCTGGGTTTATTCCTTTTTTGTAGTTGTGAGGGAAAAGAGAAATAATGAAAAGGAAAATAATTAGTGAAATTGTCACAGATTGCTTATTTGAAAAAAAATGTATATAACCAATTACTTGAATTACAATTCTGAAGTGTTATACTGATTACAACAAAAGCGTTATCTAAGTACTAACACAAAGGGTAATATTTTTTTCCTGAACGCTGCTAACCAGTCTGCAGCAACATTCATTTTGGTGCTCTGTTTCCATGTATTTTCAACAATAATGCAGAGAATCCTTTCATAAGCTTGTATCCACAATAAATCACTAAATATTTAGTTCATGTTAGCACTTGCTTGGAATGAAAGAAAAATAATAAATAAATAAATAAATGTATTCATATGCAGATTTATAACAGATTCCGCTCAACCCATTAAGAGCTCCTCATGAGTTCTTCGTTTCTAGAGCTTAAGGCGCTGAAGCATGGGTGTCATTGTTGCAAAATGCATGCATATGTAGTGGGATCGCATGTGTGCGTATGTGTGTGTGGATGGGCCCAAAAAGAAAATCGCTTTACAAAGAAGGCTAATGGACGATATGACAAATGGTGGAGGTCAAGTCTTTCCTTCCACCCTGAGGCAAGCATTACCTCAGTCAAGAAAAGGTCCAGATATCTCCCTATGTGGCTCTCTCACACACATCGCTGCTGTTTATCTCCACTTCTATCTCTCTCTCGCACACAGAGAGAAAACCGTTATTATTAGGAGCGTGTAGTTACACTGTAAAAGGAGCTCTCCGGGGACGATCTCTTAGATTCTGTACCAGCCTACTCATTTAGTGGTAAAATAGAACAGCACTGATGAATGCAGAGAAATCACTGACTCTGTGTGTGTGTGTCTGTCTGTCTGTTTGTATATGTGTGTGTGTGGGTGCTTCTGACTGAGGTGTGATTTATATGTATGTTGGCTTGACATTTGTGGCCGCCCGCCATCCCAGCAGCAACTGCCACGGCTTGAGGCTGAAGCACCTTCAAGTGCAAAGTCCAACAACTGCTGGATGCTGGCTCCAAAAAAAAATCCCTGGCTCCAAAACAAGGCAACTTCTCTCCAGAAATAAATAAAGTAAATACGTTTTTTTTTTCCTCGAGGCATTTTGGTCTGAATCACTAAATTTAGGCTCTCTGATAAATGTGCTGATGGTCATTTTGGAATATGGATTTTAAGGCTGATGGAAAGATTTGATGTCTTTCCATTCGGCCATTGATTGCCCGCTTGACTTTTTCACAAGGTATGCTGTAAAGTTCTATCTATCCTGCTAGAATCTATCCTGCTAGCAAGATGGAGCTATTACAGATAACGTGACAAGTTAGATAAATTGATAAGATAAAATATCTGCACATGAATACAGAATCTGTAGACAAGAGACAATATGGACAAGTATCCAATTCATCAGAGGCGATACATAAAGACAAACAACCAGTAACGCTGACTTTCACATCAATTTAGAATACCAATTAACATACTGACCTGCATGTCTTTGGACTGTGGGAGGAAGCTGTAGTATCTGGAGGGAACATGCAAACTCCACACAGGGTATTCGAACCAGGAACCTCCTTGCTATGAGGCAGTGCTACCTACTGCACCACAGCAACAGAGGCTCACACATTACAAGATCTTTCACCAGGAGACATCTGGAGTCTTTCTACGTTTTGTCACAAAAACACAAAAGAGAAGTGACCACGAGAAATAAGTTGCCCAAGGAGAAGGAAAGAAAGAATGGAAAATGTTTTTGAGAGTATTAATTTCCATCCAAGGGCAGCAAGCATTGTCCTGAGAGTTGGAGGTACATAAATATTTTTTCAATGAAAACATAGCTGCCTGCTCATTGTGTGCCTCAGCAAGGACGAGTTTACAAAAAACTGGAAAGCCTTGCTGGTGCCAATGTATTCTGACTATATTATTGTGTCCCCTCCATGCATAATGATAAGACTGGGTTCAGGGAGATACTGCAGAGCCTGCGTCTGCTCTCATTGGCTGTAGCTTGTTCCATCGCTCACTGAGACTACCAGATATTTAGCCTGCTTGATGTGTTTGGGAGATCTGCAAGGCATTGGCAGGAGTGAGCACTGATTTCTCTCTGATCTTGGCCTTTTGTTAGCGATATCCAAAACTGTTGGTGAGTAAAATCAGGGCTAAACGTGTGTAGTGTGGACTCTTCAGTTCAACCTTCTACACTACAACTTTCCTGAAGTTCATTACATTAGTCCAAAGTTTTACAGCCCAGACTACCATAAGCAACCTACCAAAACTCTCAGCTATCTGTTAGTTGAACTAGTTGGTATGGCTGTCAACAAATGGCCTGCTTAAGACATGCAAAAATATCAGCCTCGCATTGGAGTCATTTTTTGGTCCACCAGATTAATGTAAGTATTTGTATTTATTTATTTACTGGTGACAGTGGATATTAATCAGCATTAATTAAAATATAACCAAGCCAAGACTGTCTCATTTTTCATCTGCAGGCTCTCTGCAGTTAAAATGGCTCTACCTGCAAAGAGGAGTCTAATTACAGTGAGGCACATTAGTTTAAACACACACATACACACACACACACACAACTTCATCAGGTAAGATGCAGTGTTGGAAAAGCTCAAAGTAAAATGTTCACATTCATAGTGCCACAACTGAGGAACTAACATTTGCTTCATTTGGCACATTGAATTGAATATCACCAAATACATTCAAACAAATGTATAGTCAAGCTATATAAAAAAACAACAAAATGATTTAGCATTTCCAAGTTATTATCCAAAGTAGAATCAATGAAATGATTTAAATTGTTCTTCGGCATATTTCCTGGTCTGTACATTGCTAATCAGCCTGATGAGCTCCAGCTGTTCTGACTGCCTGCCTCAGCACCTACAATATTCAAAGCACTTCACAATTATGTAACATAATGTAATGTCACCTCGAATCACGTCGCATTACATAAACTCACTTGCACAGATTGGAGTTTTATCACCATTAATTGGAACTTGTAAGATTTCATTAGAAGAGCGATTGGAGTTGAGACTCAAAAGCCACAAAACTTGCAACGAGCAAAAAAAGAAATGAAATGTTCTCATTTCAACTTTCCCATATAAATGTCCTGTCTTATGTAAAACCACTGTACTTACATCAGAGGCAAAGCTGCTCTGGAGATTGAAATAATCTCATCAGCTGCACAAAACCTGCCCTGCTCACATTTCGATGACTCTGAGGAAACTGTAATTCCTGGAAAAAGGTAAAGGAAAAAGATAAAAATCAAATAATTAAAACTGAAAAGTCACAGACTGAATACAATAAACAAATGCCAGGGATGAAGAATGAAGACATAGCACCTTGCCTTTTAGTATTTTTGAGCTGTCAGTGTGGTACACTGCTCCTGCATGGGCTGCGCCGACACAGAAGATGACAGCAGGTTCAATATATTGATGAGTATTTACTACAGAGTTCATTCAATCAACAGTGATGATTTTAACTATTTTGAAATGCTGAGTAGTTTATGCCACATTCTAGTCATTTTTATCCTTCCACAAAGTCTGAAGATTACTTATGCCAAAATATCCCTCTGGGATGTGCCATTAAAAGTTACTTTTTGCTGGGGCAGCAGTTAAAATTCCAACTTGTAGCAGCAACAGATCAGATCAATTTTATGGCGCCGAAAATATATTTATTCTCAGAAAATTATAACAAAATTGACACTGGTGTTCAGTACACGTACAAACAAATATCAGAGTAGACTGACCAAAGTGAAGCACCAGTGTCATGGGCCAAATCAGTAGTTTTTAATTAGTGGAGCTCCTCGCTGCTGTGTTTTCACAGTACATTGCTAGAGTAGATCTACTGTTACAACAACCCTGAAGGGTGGAAAAATATAACAATGGTCAAATATTAAAGACAGAAGACTGCTGAAAAATGAATGGGAGCTTCATTGAGGGTTCAGAAACGGATTACTTCACTTTTATTTTGCACATAAATAAAATAAAATATATGACTTTGCCAGGTGCACTATCCATCATGAGGCTGTAACTGTCTCAGATGTTCGGTGAGTGTTATACGGTTTGGAAGAAACAAATCAAACCAAGTTTAATTAGACATAATCATTGGCAGAATGTGAGGTTTGCTGATGCAATGAAGAGGTGTGATATAAAGTGAACGCTGTCCTTGAAATCATTTTTAGTCATTGCGCAGAATCACATTATCTGTGAGGATGAAAGTGATCTTCTACTGTACTTTTCGGCTGTTTGATAATTAACCTTCAAGGTGGTGATGTCGGTGATTCTCAGTATTCCAGCTTGAGCAGAAAGTACTGGACTTGCAATAGAGAGCAAGAGCTCATTATAGAATATATTATCACTATAATAGATTCATGGATGTGGAAAGTATGAGGCCTCATTCGTACTCAAAGACCATGAAAATTTCACTGAAATTTCACACCACAAAGCCTGTCTGAACCAAGGGAACGTACCCGAATCTGCAGTCGAAAGCACACTAACCCTTCTTTCTGTTTCTGAACAATGTGGGCCTGTCTGTTACAAAAGAAACACAATTTTCTGCTGAGGAGTTTTGAACATTGGATGCACCGGTCAAGACCAGCTGTTTTTTGACAGTTCATCGCCTTGCCACCTCTGGTGTATTAAAAAGGACATTGAATGACGAGGCAAATAAGAGGTTAACGGACTTTAAGATACACCGCCACTGAGAGAAATAAGAAGTGGACAACCGACAGAGTAGAATTCAAACGTATACAGGATGTGGCTGGTTGAGAAATGTGGTGAACAGCGTACCTATTCATTTTACAGTTCCATTTTACAGTTTTGTTCCCATTGCACTCGTGGGGGCTTGGGGATGAGAAATTTGCTTCATTTCAAGACTCTGTAGATAATTTTCCTCAGTTAGCAACATGTTTGTATGCCCCAAACTTGACCTTCATACCAACAGTATCCATCCATCCATTTTCTATAGCCATTTATCCTTATCAGGGCTGCAGGCGGCTGAAGCCTATCCCAGATGACATTGGGCGAGAAGTGGAGTACACCCTGGAGAGGTCGTCTGTTCAAACCAGGAAACTTCTTCATGTGAAGTGACAGTGCTAACCGCTGCACCACTGTGCCACACTACCATCAGCAAATAATAATAAGTCACCACAAATTACTTTTCCTTCTGTTGATAAAATGGTCAGTTTTGCAATAACTTCACATCCTTTATTATATTACATATTATTTTCATGTTCCGGTCATGTTCACAGTGTCATAGACTTGTAACAACAGAGCCAAAATCAAATTGCATTAATTGTAATTGAATTTTTTTAACTTAACCTTTATGTATTCAGATTTCAAGGCACAGCAAGTGATTGCAGGCATTATGATTTTCCCAAACCAGTTTCCCTGATAATTTATTGAATTAGAAAGCATTCAATGAAGAGGCAGATAAATTATGAATGTGAGAGCAACCTTGCCTAGTGTGAAGCTAGATGATGAATTGCCAATCAGCCGAATGCATCCAAATGTCAAACAAGTATGTCTTTGATTCTCTGTAGACCATTTACGGGAGCTAATAAAATGTTTATTAAGTATGTCCCCAGGTGACAAGACATTTATCACTGTGTCAATGCCTCTCCAGTAACAAACTGCCAACGCAAAGCAGTGCATTTCTCATGGGAGCTGTGATTGTAAAGCTACTGTGCTGCTGTCCCCACTGGATCAATAGTAGAAGTACAATCCTCTTCAGTACTGCCTCTTCTCTGCTGCCTCTCACTGCTAATATCACTGCTCCTGCTAGTACAAAAAGTCATATACCTGCATGAACAACCCAACATTACATTTGTATATTACTAAACTGTTTACATGATTATGTTGTGATGATGAACATGTCTGCTGCCTGGATTATGTTCAGAGATAATTCTTTAATCGAATGAAACTACGCTTCTGTAACGCACTGGAGTTTCAAGAAGGTGGTGATTGTTGAGGTGTGCAAAATGCAGTGCTCTGTCACAGTTTGCATCCTTATACTTACACTTTCTGTTTGGACTACACAAGTGTGTTTACTCTGTGCAATTACGGCAAAATGCAGTGTACTGTGAGTACTCGGAAAAGCTGAGTGTGGATCGCTGCACACCCGCCCTCAATGGTCGCCATTTTATCTATGTAGCAGAAGGGGAGGGACCACCAGCTTTGTAAAAATTGCTGAGGCCGAGGTGAAAGTGGCTGAGCTGAAGCATTCGCGGTGAATACTGCAAAATGCAAATGTAGGTTGTGTTTTATATTTATACTTTGACAGTCAAATGTTGGCACTAACTAATGGTTGCAATTTGGCAAAGAAGAAAAAGCGGTGAAATGTAAAATCATTGTAAAATGTTGCAATTGCCATTTCACTAAGTACGTTTTAACACTACCCTGCTAAAATGAGCGTACTATGCCAGTAAGTACATAGTATACACAGTGTATTACATAGAAAGGTACAGCAGGCAGCATCCAAATTGAGACACCAGAGTCTCATTTTTGATTAGTTTTAGTCAAAGATCACAACTGTGGTTAAATGTTAATAAAAAGTCTTATATGTAAAGTCATGTCTGACTTTTCCTGTGCCTGAACAAAACCATAAGTTCAATATTGCCGTTGTCACTACAAGTCGTTAAACATTTTTGTTTGGTATCTACATTTTCTTGACAGTTACATTAATTAACATTTCCTCATACATTACGTTTCCCTTTGCTATTGCAAATTTGTATATAAATGTACTTTGTAGGACTTCAATAGTTTCTCAGTTCATACCGTCAGGTAACATTTTTTCCATCTGTCTTTTGAAAAGGTAAAAATAGGTTTTTATAGATGTTTCAATTAAAACTACATTTATTTCACTTTAAGTCTTATTTTTAACTGCTTCCATCCTTTTTTATTTTTGGTCTTGGCACATATTTAATCAATTATCTATTCCCCCACACAACCTAGGCTAACCTTTGTGATAAAATTATACAATGCAGAGCTGTTAGTCATAAACTCACTATAATTTTTATTATTCCAATTAGTGTAATGGAAGGAGTTGTGCCCGCTTTAACCACTGATTCCAGCTCAAAGCATCTGTACAGCCTCTGAGAGCTGCTTGCATGGCTATAGACTCTTAAGTGCTGTTTACACCTGGCTCAGTACAGGTGTGAATGCAGCCAAGATGCAGTAATGACTCACTGAGATCTGATTGCTCAGACCACATTCAGAGGCAGTCTGGGCCGCATATGGCCACATTATTTTAGCATTATGCACACAAATGTGTCCTGGGCCGCATTAAAAAAAATTACTTGCTCAAATGACGCAAGCAGACAAACACACTCATTTACCTGAAACACCAAGAAGAAGCCACAACAACGAGCAAAGAAATCTCATGGATTGAGCACAGACAAAACACATTGTCTATTCCCACTTAGGCCAAAGAGTCAGTACAACAGAAACTGAATGATTTATGTGGCAGCCACACACTGGGAATGATCCATTCATCCATCCATTTTCTAGAACTGCTTATCCTTATCAGGGGCTCCCAGGGTGAGGCGATCTTATGGGCAATCCCAACTGACATTAGGACAAGTCACCAGTTCATCAGAGGCCAGATAAGATGTGCATGTTTATTTGCATGTAGAGCAGGGAAGTGATATCTGATCACAAGTGGTCACTTGAGGTGGAGATGCAATTTCGAGCTGTCTACTAGTGATCAGATCACCCAAAACACATTTTAATACGAGGTGTAACCAGGGCATTAGTCTTGTTTTAAGCTATTTTATATTTAAATTTGAGGGTAATTTGTTGAAGTGGTTTAGATTAGACTATACACAAGCTCATCCGGAGACAATAACCAATGTTTTCTTTGGTTGAAAGTGCACTGAATATGTTATACCTGCATGTTAGCAAAATGTGATGACAAAGTATTTTAATGAGCTTCGGTTTAACATAATGGGAAACATGTCTTGCCTATTGATGTTTAATGAGGGTGAATATTTCTAATTCAGTCTCTGCCTGAAGAACTGTTTGTTCAGTTTGTACAGCATTTCTATTTTTCCATATTTGTGAAAACATGTGCAGCAATCTGACGTCCATGTGGAAATAAGGTCTGGCTTGTTGATTTGAAGAAAAACTAAGGATGACATGACTTACTTTGAGTCTGGAAGCTGAAATCTTACAAATTATTCATCAGTAGGAACTCTGCTGGTTGTCCAGATTTATAATGCAAAAGGCATATTTTTTTATTAGATGAATGCAAATGAAAGAAATACCTATAGAGCAAAAAAAAAGACAGAATCAGGGAGGAAAATGAATGTGTGTTGTCACAACTAATGGATGTGTTTGCTGATTCTGTATTTTAACCAATTCCGTTCCGGTCTGAAAACTTCCTCCTCCCGGTGGTCCAAAACGCCTGTGGTACAAACATTAACACTCCCCAGGTGCAGACTGGCTAACAAACTAGCTAACAAAGTAAATATATGAAGCAAACCTTAGCTCCTTTGTCCATCTTGAAATGAGAAAAGGTGAAGGAGTGGGCAAAATGCCACATTACAGATGAATATCACAATCTAAGAAATGTATTAAAATAGCATTGTGTAGAAATATCAACAGCTTGGCAAGCAGCCTAACATCAAGTTAGTGCAACACAAGACATACTGTAGCACCCAGCTAATATCACTCGATAGTCCAAAAGCAAGAAACCCAGCTCAGCGTCTGTCTTTCAGCTGATCATGAAGCTCTCACCATTGACTACAAGTCAGTCCTAGATTTACTCCTGTCCAGCAACTTCTTGCTCAGGTGCCTTCTCCTATTCTCTTTTTAGCTTTTTCCATCAAAATTCCCTTCGGTCTTTTCACCTGTGTCTTTATATCAACAGAGCCTGCTGAGCCCAATTACATTGCCTGCATGTCCAGCTCCAGTTCTGGCACAACACTGGCTCTGCTGCCCATCAGCATTCCCACACATCTCAGCCTGAAAACCACTTCTTCTTGGCGGGGGTCCAAAACGGCTGTGGTACAAACACTAACACTCTCCGGACCAGCTAATAAACTAGCTAACAAAGCAAACATAAGCAGATATTAGCTTGTTTGTTAGCTAGCTAACATTGGCTAACAGCAGATATGCTTCACCACCATTTATTTTCCATTATGAAACTCTAAATCAGTGAGAGTTGATGTGCAGCAAACCAAAATATACTTCTCATGGATGATCATACCTGGAAGCACAATTACAATGTGCAAGAACAGACCTATGGGGTGCAGAGTAAGAATGACAGAGACAATATTTACCTGATTACATTATAGCATCCACATGATTTAAAATCTGTTATTTCATAGCTTGTTTCCTTGCTGCTATGCTTGTGGCTTTTCTGCAGCTGATTCTCTGTTTAATATAGCATTTTGGTCTGACAACCTGCAGCTTTATGAAACCTTAGAAAACAGCGGCCATCCTTGATACCCTGAAGAACATAAATGAAGAAAATGTATGGTTTGATTATGACAGCTTGTAAGCTTCTGAGTGTCACATTCTCATTAATTCACATTCTTACTATTCCTTGTGGAGTAGTTTCAAACATACAACCACAGCATTCAACTCACTGAGGAATCTCAAGGCTTTCCGTCTAAATTTCATCTTCAGTATTAAATATTTAAAAAAGCTTTTGCCATCAGACAAATAATGAATTGTGGTCTGTTACGTTACAATGCCACAACATGCAAAGCGCGGGGTTGTCAGTGAAATCACTCATTACTGAGGAATCTGCTGCACATTGATCTTCCATGTCATCTTCATCAAAATACATAGCTATTTTCTTTTTTTTTTTTTTAATCACGCCAGAGCAATCCATGAATAATACAGGAAAATTTGACAAAATATGACATTTTTTGCTGGGTCGGTTTCAACCCAATAAAGATGCTCCACGAATAGTCTGCATCCTCTGTGATGTTTGGAGAAGTTCTGCAGCACTTTGGGAACAGACAGTACAGTAACACAGCATGATGGCTCATGCTGAGAGATCATCTTGTGTAAATGAGCAGATGTGGAACATCCATCACAAAGTTTTAGAAAATGTTCCAATCCAATTCAGTTTTACTAACAAACTGGGTTTATACTGTAGCAGTTAGTCTGTGGATACGCACTGTTAGAACAGACTGATGACAAGCACACATGAGTATTCATAAAGAAGAACATCTGCATTTTTTACATCCCCCCATTCCCTGGGGGTTATTACCCCTGAGTACCAAGGCATAGGTGCCCATCATCACCCTCTCTACATCTATACTGCCAGCTCTCAGCCGTACTCGAGATATTGAATTTCTAAAGTAGGCCATATCACTGCTGAAAATGGAAGCACTATCTCAACCCCCCACCTCTCTCCACACCCATCCCATATTGAAATCTATGCAAATTCATAATAAATCTCAAAACGCACCATCAGTCCCCCTGACACTCTCCATGTCGGTAAGTCCCCTGGGGATTCCCTTGCTCGGTGACTGTGAAGCGGTTAAGGAACTCCCACAGGGCTACTGGGGAACTCTCACTCACACGTAATTACCACAGTGACCAGAGCTGAGGAAGGAGGCTGTCATGAGCACAAAGTGCTGCTTAAGTGAGGTTTTCAGTCCCAAGAACATGGCATATTGGCTTCACAGGTGTTTTTTTTTGTTTGTTTTGTTTTAACCATAGTATACTATACTCAAATAATGTCTGGATGAAGGATGTGTATAACTACAACTACAAATCTACAAATAACTACAACAACAGTCATTGTGTCTTTTAGTTAAATATGTTTTAATCAAAATTGAACAACCATTCCAATTTTTCATCATTATCATCATAGTATGCAAAATACAAAACTAAATCTCATAGATGAGCAAAAAAAAAAAAAAAAAGATCAAAAGCATCTTTTTTTTATTGAGAAAAGTCTTCAGTGTCATTCTTTGCTCTTCTTTCTACAGTAATTTCTTCAGAATCCACAATTCTTGTTTTCAAGCAAAAAGTCATTTACAAACACTCACACCTGTAGCTCATGCCATAGCTGCCAGTTGTTCCTCAAGGATGTTGATTGGTTTGTAACCACTGTGCTTTGACACAAACGCATAGCTTGAAGCCTGGCAAGATGCATTACTGTGTGATTTTGTGAGTACAGCTGCCTCACAAGGTAATACTTCCAAATCCCTTCAGCATAGTTAAGTATGTGGGAGATATATCCATCATTACATGGCTAAGCAGACATTCAGACCTAATGTTGCTATTTATATTGAGGCTTAAAGTTATGCATAATTAAGAGCGAGGCTGTTTTGACTGACAGGTAGGTGCTGTTACAGGTGGACTGTTTGAACAACTAGGCATCATTCAGTGGAAATAAATGCTATATAGTCATGCAGGAAATGCCCCTTGCACCTACAGCTTACAAGACACTTATTAGACCACAGTGTCCGATGGTTAGCATTTCAAGCACCTTTCTATTGTTCATATTCACCATATTATATGGTCGAATAACTGTGTTCAGCCTAAGAGCCAAATTTTAACATTGTTGTGTTTACCAGCCATCTAATTCCCATTCCCTCTAACGCACCTCATATTACAGGGTTTTTTTTCTTAAGTCTGAATTAAAAAAGAAAATGCTCTGAAAATTAAGGCTGCATTCTGAAGACATTTTCTTTCAAATGTAATTTGCACTTATGTCTCTCCTTAGCTTCTCTTTAATACTGAGGCAGATACTCTCATCACGCCTGCATCACTTTGTACTTTCCCACAGACACAGATGGGCACTGTAGGGGGAGATTTTCCAACAGCGAATAGAGAGAACTCAACAGACCAGGTGTGACATGAACACTACAACCTCTTTGCCTTTGAGCTGTGTCTCTGATTGAAACTCCCTCTTGTTGTGGGAGTGCCATGAAGCGATGAGACGCAGACACCGCTTAGTCTGAAAAATTAGTGCCATCAGCGTCTCAGCATCCGGATTAATGAGAACCCACGGTGCTGAGCCAGGCAAAGGCTGCTCATTTGTTTGGGTACCCATCTCCATTAAACAGCAATAAGGGGAATTCATGGAGCTCCACCAGAGAGCGGGGGTGCGTTGAAGAAGCCCGCGTGGAGGGATTCGTAACACGACTAAGCTCATCACGCTCGGTAATCTCAGATGAAATTAAAAAGCTGCGGACAGCTGCAGAGGAACAAAAAACTCTCACACACTCTCTTTTTTAATCCTTTTTTTCCCCTCCTTCGTCTCCTCCCACTTTACTTGTTCCTTTCATCTTGCAAGCATTGTTTCTAGGCACTGTTTCTTGGCGCTGCTCCTGTCTCGTCTGTGCCAACAAGGCAAGTAATAAAAGATAATGTCACACACTATGCAGGGATATGGAAAAGTGAAAATGTGCCATATGGAGCTTGGCTGTGCTGTAGAAGAGAAATTATAACTATAAACTGGATAACAAAGCAAACAACTGCTACTGTGTTTCATGTTCAGATTCATTCATTGTCTTCCACTTGATGTGCTGTAGCTAAGGAAGAAACAGTCCTGCCTTCTGTTCTATTTGGGATGTAATGTGACGCAAGCGTTGTATTTTGTATGGAGATTCATAGGAGGGTTTGGACTGTGTGAACAGAGCGCATCGCAGCACCAATATTAGAATACTTTCTTTGTTCTTACTATTTCATGCAGAGGCTGGAAAACGAAAGCCCACAGTGGCTTGAGTAACCCAGCAATTGTATTTAGATGTATTGATTCGTACGTCTGACCAGCCTCTGTGTGAATTTTTGGTTTTTCATGGTCCAGCAGATATAATAGAATTGAAGGGAAAAGAGAAGGAGAGAAGGTGCACCAGCACAAAAAACCCATTTAAAAACAATTAGCATGTATCATTAGGCAGGATGAGAGGAAAACACCTGAAAGAGGAACAGGAGGAGGAGAGCGAGAGGTATGAGGAAAAATGGAGAGAGACAATGAGGAAAATAGTCAGGTCCAAGGACATTTGTGTCAAGGAGTCCAGGTCCCCTGCTGGCCTGATGATCTCTATAATGCACTGATGTGAATCACCTGACTGCTATTTATATTATAATGGTTTTAAATGATTTTCATGATCCACTATCATTACTGTAATACCCTAATTGCTACCAGTTCATTACAGTCCCGGCAATAAAAATCCAATTTGAAAAGGCAGAATACACCATTTCAAGCCTAAAGCAAGGAGCAGTATAACAGTTGTGATTTTAAAATATTAAATTAGTTGCAACACTGTTGCCCCAAGTACTTGTGACATCAGTAACTGTCAGTTGGAAGCTATTAAGCAGCAAGAGCAACACCAACAAATAATTTAACATGACATCAGTAAATTGCACATTGCATCGTGCTTGATTGATGGATCGATGATTGCTCACACTGCACTCAAACACTGGGTGGTAAGAAGAGTTTACTGAGAGTGGCCGCTGCTTATTTGGCAACCTTGTGGTTTATCTGCTCACACCGCTGCATGAGAATCATGCATACAGTAAATAACAAGGCTACTATGTCACATGTGTTGAGGATGAAGGGAATTTTGCACTCATCAAAGAGTCAGTGTCGGTTTAACAGAAGATCATAAATTGTGGAGTCCTGTAAAAACACGGTGGGATCAGAACGAAAGGAAGGATGTCACAGGATCTAGATCAAGACCAATAAATCCATTTGGATTTACTACAAATCCAGATTTTTCACAGCTGACAAAAACACCCCACTGCTCCATTAAAACACATATCTCAAAATCAGTGTGACCTACCGAGTCACAAAACATATTGAAATAACGGCCAACAGTTTCACTTTTTGTGAAAATGTCAGTAATATTTTGCAGCCGAAGCCCTAAAGTGCTGCTGTTTTATTAATGCTGAGGTTAGTGTCTGTTTAAATCCTCTCTATACCACCCTGCAAGAAATCTACACTGACACCCTCCCTGAATGGAAATGGTGTCCAGAAGAAAATAAAAGTTTGCTCATAATTATGACTTAGACACTTATTATTACTACTTTGCAATAGATCCTTTTCACAGAAAGACATTCAGGTGAGCAAGTTCCAGGGTCCTGGTGTTGTGCATGCTCACTTGGACACTTGAATTGAGCCATAATTACACCTGTGCATTAACTTAAGTCAAAATGTCAGCCTTGAAAAGGGCCTATTTGTGGTTTTCATAATCGTTAACTTGGTTTCTCACAGTTATGATGAAGTTGAGTAACCTCTGCATCACTGCAGGTAGCCATAGTTACGCCAAGAAGAGCCTGTTGGATTACTTTTAACATATTTTATAAGAAAAACCAAGCCTCATTCAGAGACTCATTTATCGCCAGTTTATTAAGACATTCACGTCACTGACTATAGTTGAATGCCTCATACAACCAGACTTCAAATCACATGAAATATTCCTTTTAACCAGTAACACAATATTAGACATGTTTGTTGATACTAGTTGTATCTATCTAAATGTATATCTGTAGCTCAGATCTCACAACCTGGCCAACGCGGGTGAAAAAGTGTAGCATATCTATGCAGATGATGTTGTTCTATACTATTCTACAAAAATGTGAAAAGAACATCAGCAGGCTCTGTTGGAGAGCATTAAAGAAAAGAGCTGCTTTGGATTTACATTCAACATTCAAACTGAATGCACCAGAAACTCCTGAAGGTTAGCAACAGTAACCTTACCTTGAGCAGGAGTTGCACAAAAACTAGCCTTGGGCATAATAAGCAGAACAAAGGGATTTGTTAATAGAGAAGTCCTTACAATTTTACAACGCCTGTCTCCAGATTAAAATGTCTGATCAACAGAGCTGTATATCTCATTTCAGCCTACACTGCAAGGCCATATTAAAATGGCTGCCAATGACTGAAAAAAAACTTCTGCAAATGGTTGCTATTGATTGTGTTATGGAGAGTATTAAAGTAACTGTATTGACAATCTTAAAAAGCAAAGGTGAAAATTGCCTGCATACCTGACAGAACTGTTGCAGCCTCCAAAGGTTTTCAAAAAGTGGATCCACCAATTTCGAATGTGTGGGTCTACCCACATTCGAAATTGGTGGACTGAAGTCCGTCAATGGACCAATGTTGAGACTGAAGTCTCAACATTAGTATGCATGATCAAAAGACTATGAGAACAGAAAATTACAACTGTTTAATATGTTTATTATTCTTTGTTTAGTATATCTATCCCACACCTGGGGGAAATGATACCCACTGCATTATGACAATTAAAACTTGCAGCTGAGGCTCATTAGTTAGAATGATAGCATCCCCTGGTCACAGGGTTGGTGGTTCAACCAACTCCTCCTGTCCACCCTTCGAAGTGTATTTAGGCAAGACACTGAACCCCAATTTGCACCCGATGGTCAGGCTGACACCCTAGGTCGTAGCTCACTGCCATCAGTGTGTGTATGTGTGTGTGCAAGCGTGGACTGACAATCTGGTAAATGCCATATGGGCCAGTCCACCTAGTGGGCCCCAAGGCCACCACCAGCAATGTGGGAAAACAATTGTATGGGGAGGACTGACCTTCTGGCTGTGGCCCACTTGTTGGAACAGCCCGTGTGATTGGGAGTCCCACAGTCCCAAAATTGTCAGCATGCTGCCTACACTACAAGGTAGGTGCAGGAAGTGGTACTGACCATCATCACCTCCCCCCACACTTTCAAGTGGATCCGTCCATCGCATATCAGAGATCAAGTGGGAAATAATCAATGAAATCAAAGCACAGTTTGAATCAAAAGTGCAAATTAAATGGATTCCAAAAAAAGCTCAAAGGTCGAGTGAAAGAGTTCAGAGAGAAAAAAAGGACATAAAAATTGCTATAAACTGCAAATACATCTTTGGGCACAATTGTGATTATTCGCTTAAAAGAAACATTAAACTTTCACTAAGATGTAACTTTTCTATTACCACAGACATAAAATTCTGTGTACTTGCACATTATGACTCCTTAACTCAGATAAAAGCAGCTGTATACATACATAAACTGGGTGATAAAATTTGTTTTTATGAGGATGGGACCAGTCCAGAAGAAAATTTCCAGGGCCAAATTGTGTTTCCAAACCAACCCTGCGTGTCTGAATGAGTGGCAAAAACACTTTGGATAAAAGCACCATATAAATGTAACCAAGTACCATTACCATATAAATAAAAGCAACCAGATACTAAATCATGGTGATGAAATACCATCTCATAATTACAGAGAACCCTATCATAAATATGAGATAATACGTCATTTATGAAGGAAAATACTTAATATTGAAAAAGATAAGATGGTGTTTCTTTAAAAAATGTTTTATTGTTTTTTTAAGATGTAAATCACTGCAACAACAAAAGGTTATATAGGTAAAATAACTTATGGCATTGATTGTACCATAACCTGGCAGTGAAGGGTATTGCTGATTTTAATTCTTGGAAAATGTGAGCAGGGGAAGGGAGCACAACATGAATCCAGTCATCATTCAGCAGTTCTTGAACAACTTGACCCCCAGCTGTGCACATTAATGTTAACTTCTACCCATGCAACTACAGCTCCCCGGGCTGCTGCCTGAATGACAAGTGTTCACTGTCACTGTGTCTGGTTGACTGTGGCTGAAACAAATGAACTAGACTGAATTCATTAAACCATCTCCCCTGTAATGTAACTCCCCTATAACTCCTTGGAGAAACCTTTGTTTAGCTAAACATTATAGAGAGGAATTGAATAAAAGATTACTTATTTGGGAAATATTATAACAGGAGACACACAGAGAGAGAGAGAGAGAGAGAGAGAGAGAGAGAGAGAGAGAGATGCACACACACTATGATTAATTATGATTCTTTAATGAGAAGTTCACCAGGACACACACCACTGGAGTGTCAAATTAAACTTATAATGAACAGCTATTTCTTGTGGATTTATGAAATTCTGAACCTTGATAAGGTCAATTCTGATACACAACAATAAATTGGCATTTTCACCTGTCAAGTCATTACACCCGAGCTTATTCCTCCAAAGCATGTCAATGACACAAACCACAACACCCCATTAGGCTTTGTGCTTATGGAAAGCAGAAAATAATCTAGGTTTTATAATTAACACAGAGCAAAATGCATGCATCTTTTTTCTTTCTTTTTTTTTCCCAGGGTGACCTGCAGAGGAAATAATGTCAAATATATGCATACAAACAAACTGTTGTAGTACAGTCGCCCACATAAACACATGGGAAAAGCACACACAGAGAGCCACACACCTTTCCATTAACAGGAAATCATCATGGGAGTTAGAGGTAATAGTATTGAGGCAATAACAGTTTTAGCTAATGTAATCAGCATTCTTTATGGTGTTTTGAGCTCGTGTGGGGTCCAAAATCATTTTCTGTGGAAATGGTAGCTGGATTCAATTCTGTAAAATGTGCTTCCCTTTTTGTTTTGAGCGTAGTGTAAGATGAATACAAGATCATTGTGTCAAATCTGAACTGAATGCTGTAAATATGCTGTATGGGTGCTATATAGCTGTTTTATAAGATCCCAAGGGCTAAGTTACCAACAGCTTTTGCCAAAAACATGATGAAATCCTATAACTTCATATTTGTTCAGCCTTTGCACACCAAAGCAGCACTCAGGCCTTCACTGACATACTTTGAGTTTCAACTCAAATGACTGTGTAACGTTCAAATTCATTACACTTTGGTTCTGGTGGTAATATTGCCTTACAAAGAATCAGTGTTGTGTTAAATGAAATATCTAGTTATGCTAAACCAATAGCCCTTTAAATTGTTAATTAAATTTGCGACATATTCAAATTCAAAATGACTTCTGCACACACAGTGCTGTATGTCAATGGCGGGGAGACTACATGAAGTTGGTGATATTTGTGAGGAAAACTTTCATCAGTATAACATAAAAATCCCAACTAGGCTGCTCAAAGAAGTTTTATCTTCAGTTAGCATTTCATTATTGGACATGATTAATATCTTTGTTATCGGGACATGTACTGCAGTCCTTTAAAGTAGCTGTAATTAAACTCTCTTCTTTAAAAGCGCACTCTAGATCCAATGGTTTTAGCCAATTACAGACTGATATCTAACCTTCCCTTTCTCTTTAAGATACCTGGGGAAGCTGTAGCCAATGTAGAAAATGTAGCCAGTGTGACTTTCTCCATGAGAAAAGTTTATTTCAGGATTTTCATTCAGGATTTAGACAGCACTAGAAGTTACAAATGACCTCCAAAGACCATCAAATTCTACTAGAGATTTGAACATTTAACTGGCATCAAAGGAACCGCACTAAGTTGGTTCAAGTCTTATTTCTCAGATCAGTCTCATGTTAATGATGAATCCCCCTTAGTCATGGAGTTCCACAAGGTTCTGTGCTCAGACCACTTTTATTCAGCTAATATATGCTTCCTTTAGGCAACATTATTAATGGCTCCATTAACTTTCATTGTTATTGGCAATGATATATCCGATGATTTGTACACATGAAACAAATTTCAAGGACTGTCTTTTTCTTTTCGCATCCTGTCTCAAGCAGATGCAGATTTTGAATGCTGCTGCACGTGTATTGACAAGAACCAAGATCCGAGATCATATATCTCCCATTCTCTGGCGTCTCTGCATTGACTACCTGTAAAATCAACAATAGAATTGAAAATCCTCCTCCTTATTTCCTCTCACCTTTTTCTCAACCTAACAGAGCAAACAATGCCTTGTTATGTAATAAAACTCATTTATTTTTGTACCAGTGATTTGTAATGATTTTGAAAGGCACTGATAAATGATCTCGTCCTGCCAATAGGGGTGTCAAATCAGGAAACAATCTTGTGCGTCCTTCTAGAGGGAAAGGACAAACAAAATGTTTGTGGTATTATTTTTAAGACTTGCTGGCATCAGCGGTCAGTCTGTGTTCAGACAAAAAAGTTGAACCTGGCTCAACTTTTGCCGCAATGCAATATGTTGCTACAGTGAACTGCATTGGTTAGTCCTCTCTGTTCAAGCACTTTTTCCTGGTAGATTACTGGATAGAGTAATTTGTTTGTTTATTTGACATCTCTTGTAATGAAAGATGAAACCTTTGCAACCGAGAAACTTGTAAAATCCTCTCAATGTATTATAAACTGCTCAGTGTTTTGGTGTCTGATAATTTTTCAAACTTGTGGAACTATTCCACATACTGACCTTGCTGGATCACATTCTATCATCGCACCAGCACCTGAAACAATGTACCCCTTCTGTGCAATCCCTTGCTTTTTCTTAGTTAGGTTTGACAGCCTAGTGCTGAACCAACAGCTTGTCTACAACAGCTGAAGCAGCATGTCAGCAGCTCAACAGCAGCAGCTTCAGTGCCACATTGGATGTGGTAATGCACAGTACTGCTGTGCAATCAGAAGTGTCTTACTGCCTTACAGCCCAATACAAAATCAATGTAGTTAAGTTTGTAAGCTGGAAGAAAATACACTTTGAGTTTAAAAAGATCCTTTGGGTTGAAGAAATGTGCTTAAAATGTGAGCCAAAAAATGGTGTTAAGAATAATATTGATTAAAATCTGCAGAACATCCTCTCTGAGCCTTTTTCTTGGTTTATATACTGTAACAAAATTGTTTTACACTTTTGGTGGTAGAATTCTATATTATAGAGAAATTGTTCTATGGTTTTCCATGTGCACTCTCTGAGTTTCCTGATGGACAGACATTTTCCTTGTTGCTGAAGTCTTGCTTCCTGCTATCTGTTGTTAGCTAACAGGATGTAGAGGAGGGCATTAACAAGAGAAAAATAAAGAGTAAATCTGGGACTGGCTTTTAGTCACTGCTGAGAGCTTTGTGAACTAAAAGGCTAAAAGACAGATGCCGAGCTGGGCTTCTTGCTGTTGACTAGTACAATTGATTAGCTGTCTTGTGATGTACTTTCTTTTGGATGCGTTATCAAAGTTATCAACTCTCTAGTTTTTCATCATAAGTAATGTAATCATAAGAAATGCGGGTGTACAGCTGTCCATATTTACAACAATGGTATATCAGTGAATTGCTCTCTAATACTGCTTTAAACTCAGTAAACAAGGATGATATTTGACCAGTTGACCAGTATCAACATAACAAGGTCAGTAAATGTTCTTCATTAAATAAATCAAGGTGAGTTTATATTCTGTGAACTGCTTACTTGCTTTCGAAGTGGTTAGATTCAGACACAAAATTGATTTCTATTCTGCTTACTTTCTTGCAGTTGACTGGGGGAGATTATGTTGATATACTATTGACCACTCTTAGATTGTTGTGACACAGATTCATTCATTATGAATAATGATCAATATTGGGGAACATGAGCTTTTTTTTTTAGAATTGATTATTTTATGTTGCAAGAGCAACAAAGTGAAAATAAACTAGATGCAAATATTGAACTTCAGAATGGTATCACACTGCATGACACTGCCCTCCTGCTCTGGGATGTGTGCGGGAGATGTGATGAATGTCATATATGGACTTAAGACCTTTGCTGTTTACCATCCTGTTTCTGTTTATCTCTGCTGTCCACAGCATACTGTCTAGTAAGGCAAAATGCTCCCATAGTTCAGCTCTTTTATCAGTTGGACAGTATAAAAAGATAAAACACAGTATGAAGGAAATTATTTTGACTTCCACACAGTTTGTGACTGTGATAAAATATACTATTGCACCACTTGTGATACAGAAATAATTGCCTTTTGTGAAGTGCCAAGTGACCGAGGATTGCAGATACTCTTCAAAGGGCTTTCAACATCACATTATTTAATTTTCCATCAGCTGCTGAATCTCAAAAGTGGCCTTTAAAATCAGGGCCTCATCTTGGGCTGTACAGAGATCATTATAAGAATTGCTGCATATTCTATCTTCACTAGTATGTGTGCCCTATTCAAGTTTCACCATTCAGCTTCAAACAGATCTGTACAGCCATTGAAGGCCTCATAAAAATTCAGCTTGATTTCAGGATAAGGCATTGCTTAAGAGTAAATCAAGAATTTATTTGACTGTCCAAAACTAGTTCAGCCCAAAATCCAGACATGTCTGATTCTTAGTTAATAAAATTACAGATACTGTATGTGTGATGTACAGTGGTGCTGTTTTTTATGTCCCACAAAAACCTCTGTAATTACACAGCGTTTATTTATCCTGCATGTGTGTTGTCAATATGGTGAAACTTGGCTTAGTTTTTTGATGATTACACCCAACAATATCTTCAAATTCTCATTTTCATACTTCTTACTTCGTCTTACTATCTACCTTAATATCTGTGTATGGCAACCCCAAGGTGAGATTGGAATTTGGTGAGTCTAGCAGGTATCATAGGATCATTGTTACATCCCAGCTCACGAGTTTATGCTATCTAAATGAACTCAGACGAGAAAGAAAAACCTCACAGTGGTTAACATTCACAACTCTCAAGTGCAGCACAGATGCAAGCTCAGCACAAAAACACAAATACAAATCACAAATCTTCCATGCGCAAATGAAGGCTTGGATTTTTTGAATACGAAATAAAAAGTGAAAATAGAAATCTGCCTCATCACATCTGTCCATCTGTCAGTTAATCTAGCAATTGCTGACAGTTCCCTGACTTTGGCTGCCTGTGACTGAAAAGTGGAGAGTCCTGGGTATAATTGGGTATAATACCTTGGATCCAACCAGTCCAATGGTGGAGAGTTAGATACCTGGAAGACTCAGATTCTTCAAAGAGATGCAGAATCATCTAATACAGACACAATGTCTAAGGACACTGGACTGAAATAATTACCACTGAATATGATGGCGTGTTGAGTGTTTGAGTGTTTACATGAATTTAAATTAATCTACCATCAAAGGACCCGCAGTCTGTATACATCAAAGCATATTTTGATGAAGGTTATACCACACTGAATAAGTAGGTAATAACATATGCTCAGCGGAAATGGACTGTGAATGGTATTTTATGGCACCAGTACTATTTGGAGTCAGGAAAAGGTGAGGAGCTGGAAGGAACAGCAGGGGGAAAAAAAGATCAAACAGCATCATACTGAGGAAAAGCAGTGGGGAGGAATCTTATCTTAAGGTCGACAGTGATTTTCTTGTTTTCTTTCATTTATTCCATTGTCTTTTTTGTATAAATTCACAGGTGCACAGTAAAATAATCACACAGATCAAAACGAATCCCATGCAAACCAGCCTTAGTGGGCAAGCAATGATTTTGTAAACTACCAGACTGCTTTAAAAAAAAAAAAAAAAACTTCTTCAGACCTGTTTTCTTGCTTAAAATTAATGAACACTCGCCAAAAACATCTGCCAGGAAGTAAAAGACTTTATCTTTCTGATCTTCTGTCTCCTTAAACAAGAAGTATCCTTATGATAAGACATGGAACCATATAATCACATCACATGGACTAGGCGGTAGTTCACCATAGAGCTTGTTCTTAAAGAATAGAGCTCCATGGTGTTCACCTTCCTTTGTTCACTGTACATTGGCTGGGACTTTAAATCATTATTCCAATGTGGTATGAGACAGGGAGTGATGACAAGCTCTTATCTCTGATTTTCTAACTGAGTGGTACAGTATGGACACTGAATTCTTTATTAATCTGAGAGCTCCACAGAGACACATGTACTAAGAGATGCACTACTGTAGTGTTTCATGTTTTTACAGGACTCCATACAGGTCAATGGGAATATGGGGTTTATTTCTCTGCTTATAGAAACACTGCTTTAGCTTTGATGTGGTTTCATACACATCAAAGCCACTCAAGCACCAAATTCAACCAGGGATAATGAAAGCAAGACATTTTATTTTGCATCTAGATGTAAGACAGCTGAAAAAAATTGCATATTATTTTAAAAAGTGAAAACTAGGTAAGAAGTGGTTTGTTTTTCTAACTATCCTTGCGTGGGATGCCGCGGTAGCTCCCCTGGTGGAGCAGGGGGTGGGCCCTTGCTGCATGTCATTCCCTGTCTATTCTGTCCAACCAAGCATATCACAAATGAAAATTCTTAAGGTAAATGCCTACTCCATATTTCCAAAACTGACATTTTTTTTATTTAACATTTTATGTTTCCAGCCAATTTTTCAGTTTGTTTATGTAAGTTTTAAACCCCCAAATAGTTTTATGGCTTTACAAGCATTCTCCACACTACCAGGAATTAAAATTATTTTGGAGAAATGCTGTGTGTGTGCATTCATTAGCACGGACCACGTCATCCATTTTTAACAGATGCAAGTCTACGACTAGTAACTTAACACGTTATTTTTGGTTATGCAGTAAATTGTACACATACTGGAAAAGTATTTTTCACTGCTTCTCGGTGGCTTATGGGAAACGTTGGGAACCAGATCCACTTCTACTTATGAAGAAGAAGCTAATATGAAAGCTAAGTTAATGCCATGAACTTCTTAAATATGAATGAATGAAACAGGAGACACAGCGATGGAATGACCAGGAACATGAGTTATCCAGCAGACATATTAATGTGTAATGACATTTAATGTTAGGCAGTGCATGAAACACATGATGGGTGGGTGCTGAAACGGCTTGTTGTTTATGACTACGACTGCAAACTCATCTGAGTATATGAGGATAGACTTGTGCAGAATTGTGGCCCTACAGAATAGCTGTGGCTGGGTAGATTTCAAAGAGCTGAACAAGAAATCTGGCTTTCATTTGCAGGTCTGGGTTTCTTCTGCTGCTAACCATTTAGAAACCCCCAAAAGTCAACGGAAGGTGCAGTGTACATACAGATGTTGTGTAGGTAAGACATTGTTTGACACAATCTGGACTGTCCAGGAGGGATGAGACAGAAGAAGCAGTCAATGGCAAGTGAGAAACAAGGCTTGCCAGCATTTGGGAAGAATACATCCTGGAAGAGAGAAAGCATTAGCAAACTACTGGAGTAAGCTCTCTGGAACAGGTGGGTGTTAGAGGTGCCCTTTCTGTCCTTCAAGGAATCTGTCGTCCTTCAAGGAATCTGTCAGCAGATGGCTGAAGGGAAAGCACCATAAGGAGAGCAAGATCTGCATAACATCATCTACGTCTACGTGTGTTTGCATGGCGGGAACTGGAGAATATATAAAAGTTGATGGTTGCTTGCTGAGCTGGAATAGGTTGAGAGGAAAGACCGGAGGTAAGCATACATCAGACTTCAGCTGACACAAGCTGCAGGGACTGGGAGACGGAAGATCCTGGCATCATGGTGCTAGGAGCTAGCAGCTGATGGAAATAAACAGCTGGGGAACCGGCATTCTGGTGCCAGGAGCCCCGGCTAGAGCATGCTGCTTTGGTTACTGGAAATATGCAGCAGGGGACACTGGCATCCTCGTGGCAAGTTTCTCTGCTAAGGCAAATTGCAGTGGTTGCTGGAAGTTGGCAGCAGGGTGTGCCAGCACCCTTGTACTGAAGGCTCCAGCTGACTAAGGAAGCTGACAGATGGATGATCCTACCATTCGATGACAAATGCCCTAACAAAAGCAGGCTGCTGTGGTTGGTGGACGTGGACAGCTGTGGGCACTGGCATCCCATGCCAGAAGCGCCGGTTATAGCATGCTACTGTGATTGTTGGAAGTAACCAAAGACTCTAGCTGATATGAGCTGCTGGGAGTGGTGAAGCTTGGAGACAGATGATCCTGACATCCGAACTCAAGCAGACTGCTATAGTTGCTGGAAGTGCACAGCATGGAGCTATGGCATCCCAATGTCAGGAGCTCCTGCTAGAGCAAACTACTGCATTTGCATCCCCGTGCCAGGCATCCCTGCTAGAGCAACCTGCTGTAGTTGCTTCTGGAAGTGTATACTGTACATGCAATGAACAAACATTCAAAATGAGTTGAGCAGAAAATTAATCATTTTTGTATAATTCCACATGTCGTGATCAGAGATTAAATATATTGCGTGAACTCTACTCTGGCCCTTCTATAATAAATTATGCTTTTATTGCTCCCTTGATATTTCTATTGCTCCCATTTGATTTTCCCGCAAGTTACCAAATGCCAAGATAGGACTGACAAATGAGGAAAAGCTTCATTTTCACAGCAATAACCATTTCACACAAGCAATAATAGTCTAACTGCAAGCTTGCCATATTTGCATATGTACTTTCGTTCACTCCTGCAGTCTTTATTTGCATCATTCTTCAATTTTACCACAGCAATAGGAACATTAAACTAATTCTTTACTATTAAACAATTTTTCATGCATGTTTTTTTTTTATTGTTGTTAGGAAATGATTTCTCCTTTATGTTTTGTGTCTGTTTTACTGAGAACATATCTAAGACAATTTCTTTTTAAACAAAAATGTGATTAAAATGTAAAATGTCTAAAAGCTATTACTGTTCACATGACAAGTAAGATTTCACTTTTTTGAAACCCACATGAAGACTTATATTAGAATTATATTATATTTATATAATTAGATAAAGTATTTACTTTTTTGTGTTCATTGGTGCAATTGCATTGCTTGTATCCTCACAGGACCTTCGTAGGCATGTAAACACTTGTGACGTTAAATTGAATGTAAAGCAAACAAGATTCTATAAGAACAAATAAACACTGCACCCTGCCATGACCTGCTGGGGTTTAGAGGAAACGCTCAGGATGATCAGAGGCTGGTCCTACTGAACACAAACCAAAACCCCACTGGTAAGATCTGCGGGATGGTTTGGTTTGTGTTTGTCTCTGAGAAATCACTGCCAGACCCCTGTTGATATTTGCAAGCAATGTTGGCAAGCTAACAGTGTATGAAACCAGAACTCTCAGAATCACTGAAGGGCACATCCAGCTCATACACCATACACTAATTATTGTTGAAAAATTATCCAGGAATTGAACAAAACTAAGCAAGTAAACTAAGAAATGGTGAGGAGGCTTTTTTTCAAAGCTTTTTCTGAGGGAGGACTTTGAAAACACCTGTACTAGACAACTAGCTGGCAAGTCTTTATTAAACACTATAATTCACCATAATTGTACACCTGTAGATGTTTGTTAGTGGTACAACATTAATGTTCTATGAAAGAATATTTATGTCAAAAGAGTTAAAAGAGCACAAAACTAATTATGAGAACCGCACAGACATAGGCATGGATTCATAAGAGCACAATCAGATTTGAGCTTGCAATCCCCGATCATTCAGACGCTTGTTTCTGTGCTTCTCTCAATTTTCTCCAGCTATTTTTGGCAGCATTTGTGCACTTGAGATGACAAGAGGTCACTTGCTAATCATTTTTCGCTAGCAAGCTGCACACAAACATCTAGACATCAGGGTTAAAGTCCACACAATGAAAAATGTCAGCTCCTCTGTAAGGAGTGACTGTGATTTTACGCCTGTGCGCCTTATCGTTTAGCCTAAAATTTCTCCCTTTATTTATTACATTAGCGCTGGCATGTGGATCTGCTCTGTCGCCTAAATTATTTATGTCAGTATGTCTATGATTTTCTTCTGAAAATGCTGTCATTCTCAATCAGATCACCGTAAACCCAGCCCCCCCACGTCAGGCTCATTAGATTTCTGAGGGCTGCACTCTGCTCAGAAGTGACACTGAGCCTCATTCATAGGCAATTTTAGTTTCCTGTTAAAGCGTTCATAAAAACTGAACAGCCCGTTTACTCTCCCAACTTCTCAAACACAACAGTTTGTTCAGTGGTCCTATGATTCAAACTATAACACTGAAGGGACCTCTATAGCCCCACCTGGCGTAATGTTTTGTTGTGTCCATGTACATAGAGGAAGAGCTACAATAAAGGTGTTGTCAAACAAACAGGACATTGTGCTGTGTGAAACCAAAAGTCAACAGTGATTTCTTTTTAACTTACATAACGTACCTAACGTTACTTAGGTTACATAACCTAAGTAACCTAAACAAACTGCAACAGTTTAAACGTAAACATTACACATTAATTGTTGCTAATTTGACCACAGAGCCCTGCACATGAAAAACTAATGTTGGGATCGCTACAGCGTGCTTGTTTGAAGCGTTGGGCCACTGACCAAGCTGCCATTTTTGACAAGCTGGAAGTGAGAACTGAAACTACTTCTAGTTCAAAAATCACACTAGAAACTAAATGTTAAGTTATCGCAAAGCTAACACAGCCACTATGATAGTTATAGTGAGATAGTGATTTGACTATCAAACTTTCTGTTATAATGGCTAAATAATTTAACTAATTGAAAACATAACAAACAAACAAAACAAACATTTTTAGTCATTTTTCACTAAATTTTTTTAAAGTTAAAAGACACTAAATACTGCTCTTTGTCTCCATCTGGTGGTTAAAAACTCAGTAATAAAGTTTTTTTGTTTGTTCGTTTGTTTTAGGTAATAGTGATGACCCTTCAGTAAAAGATAAGAACGAACATGTGACTTTGTAGTCAGGAATCCAACAACCAAAAGCGAGTGCGTGCATCTTGGGATGTCCAATTGTTGCCTTAAATTTAGTTACACGATTCCTTCTTGTAAGCTCAAATCATGTGTTACTCTCACAATTCTGCCCTCTGTTGTTCACAAATCTCATTCTGCTCTTACACATCTATAGCTGTTTGCTCTGAAAGGTTGAGTTGCCGAACGAGCGCTTGAATTGTTTTGTGGTCTCTCAAATCTTTTCGTCAATATACTTTTAGAATGCGCCAATGAGTCTTAGTTAAAACTTGGAGATTGGGTTACTTCTGTAACCAGTTTTGTAAAATAGATAAATGGCTGGCTCAGAGAGAGACACACAAATTCAATTTCATTGGGGGTGTGGATGACATTTGTGTGAATCCAGTCATCCATTACAATTGGAACTTACAACTTGTCTTGTATTATGCCTTTAGGATGCATAGATTAATGTGAAATTTCCTTTTTTTTAATCAATATTTAACATGAGAAAATCACATGGCACCGAAGCCACTCAAAGCCACTGGCGTCTTTCTCTGAAAAAAGGGCCCCTGTATGGAAATGTGGGTAAAATCTGATTACTGCTGAGTGTTTTTGTGTCTCCTCCAGCCTATCTCGAGACCTATCTTATTTCCCCTCTCTCTGAATAAACAGCCCATATCTCTGGCAAGAAGCCACAATTGATTGCCCCTTCTTTCTCAAACCACTTTGCCTTCCTGCTCTGCCCCTTGTGACAGGATTCAATCTACCCCTTCAGCCCATAGCAGTTCATTCACATTTAGCTGACAGATCATCTCACCATAAGAAAACTGGGAATGAGATGAAGGCTCATTGTCTTTTTTGTGTGTGTGTGTGTGTGTGTGTTAAAACTACAAAATGACCAGCAGCCTTAACAAGATTATGGCGGTCGCTCAGGATCAATTACTGTGAAAATGCAGCTGTAGGGAAATCTTTTCTCCACTTAATGTTATTGGAATACACGCTTAGATTTGTTCTTTTTGTGCATTTATTTAATATGTTCCTTTGTTTTACTCTGAGCAATTTGGCTGTAATCCAAAAAGACACTGCATCTGTATGTTTTGAGTTAAAATATCTATTAAAAATGTATAGTTTGCTCTCAGGTGTCTCTTGGAGAAATAACAAATGTTAATCAATTTACAAATTGAGATTCTTTACCCAGGCTTGTACTTTATCAAGCTCGGGTCTTCACACATAAATAAATTACAAATAAGAATATGTAATTCCAGCCCTGTTTGGATGTGTCTTGCACAGATGCAAAGCTGTATTTGACTCAGACCAAATGGAATGGCACATAAATACCACATCATGTAAAGACATTTCACGCGCCATTTAACGCCTTTTCTTTTCCCTCTTTTTAAAAAAGAAAAAAAAAATTCCAAAATAAAACAGGAAACACCAAAAACCATGACACACGGGACACAAACAGCAGTCTCCTAGGTGGACGTTTTGTATTTTTTAAATCCATCCATCCACCTCACCCTCCTCCTTCAGGCACACTTTTACTACGTCACCTGACATTTCTTTCTCAATGACATTTATGTGCAAAATGATACACTCACCAATATAACTCAGTAGACACTATCATGAAATGATGCTAAAGGCAAAAGAAGCAACACGTGAAATGACTTCATGTTGTGAAGAATTTTATTCATCAACGGTCACATCAGGCGGCGGAGAGAAAGTGCACTGGAGTCTAAGATGTCTTATGCTAAAAGGTTTATTGAGGCTTGGCCAAGGAGAATGGAGGATTTATCAATACACTGACATGCTGCCACCACTGTTTTGAATAATCTGTCCTCTCTGGTGCTACCCCATTGTCTTATCACAGCTTCCCAATCCCCTTAAAAGACAATGGCATCATGATGGGGTCTAATCACCAAAGACTCACCAAAGAAGCTAAAGAAAATGTGTCAATCAAATGAAATTCACTCTTAATGAAGTCTCTCCTGGTTGAACTGAGGTCATATTCTCTGACCTTTAACGTTACATTGTAATTTGACCAATCCCTAATATCAAAAGATGATGTAATGTTGCTGTGTTCTCCATTTTAGAAAATTTTAGTTACACCGGGAAGCTTGTTAAAGTGTTAGTGTACATATAAGATGTACAGGTATGTTAATGATACTAAACATTGCACAGATAATGAGAACAGCTGCAGGAAGCAGCAAAACGGAGGCAGATGTCCTTCGAATGTTCTATAGCATCTGTCACTACTTTGAAATTCTTTCTTTTTTTTTTCCTTCTGGCATTGAAATAACATCACTTCTAGCAAAAAGTAATCTTTCAAACTGTGAGCAATCTCTTTTTATCTGAACAATACTCATTTTTGTTCAAACCTTGTTCAATGTTCTCATCTACCAGAAGCTATACAAGGTGATAGACATGGAGAAAAGTTGAGATTAGACCTGAATGGGAAAAGGGCAGTGTAGCCTGACCTGTTTGGATGGGAAAAGGCGAGCGAACTGTGTTCAATTTCCCATGACTTTCAAGATATGGGTTACACGAGGTAACACGTTTAACTCTTACATCAATCACATTCTTCATGTTCCATTAGTGCCACGCTTGTTCATGTGCGTGGTTGCCAGCAGGCATATGTGCAACTAGAGCATGTATGAATGTGTGAAGCATTTGTACAAGTTTCTCTACATTGGCTTTCTCTGATTAAACTGACTGGAAAAGTCCCACTGTGTGTGTGCAAACACATTTGCTCTTTCTATCAGCAAGCTCACATGTGGTCCCTCTCAGGCTGAGAATAGATTCATAGTTGGGTAACTTCACTACAGAAACATTTAAAGTAACCAATAACCAATGACAATACCTTTTGTATTACAGCCTACATCTCTCCAGCGATATTTGCAATTTCTGCATACGTTGCTTCTATCCACATCGCTTCTTGTCTAACATCACATCAGCACTCAAATGTCTACCCACATCAAGATGCCGCGGTCCAGCGGACACATCCTTTCTAACAAAGTTTCTATGAACTTCCACAAACTGCATCAGCAGTCAGATAAAATGCACCCAGCTCTCAATGTTAAAAGTTATCTGATTGTGACAAAGGCACGGAGCTAATGCTATTTCTCTAACACACTCAGCTGAAGCTTGAATGACTCTTTTTGTACTGATAAGCAAAAAGCCTGACAGCACTATAGAAATCCATATATTGATGTGTTTCAGCCTGGTATTTTTTCATTTAGAGTGAGGGGAATTGTTCTCTTTGAATTGAAAAGTTTTGTATGAAAACATAATAAGTACAAAAGTGGAATAGTACCATGTAAACACAACTATGGCTGTACAGACAGTACTGGATATATACAGTCATATCCAATTATATGTCAGTGTTAATTTGGCAGCCATTTCAGATTTATACTCTTATTAATTTTGGGTACATTTTAGTTATTTTCATCTGTCATAGTTTTAGTCTAGTTTTAGTTGAAGACAACTCAAAATGTTTTAGTCCAGTTTAACAAAAACTAAATGTCCAAATTATTCAAAATATTCTATTTATCTTTAATCAATCAATCAATCAATCAATCAATCAATAAATGACTGATCAATTGATTGATCAGTTATTTGATCTTTATTTATATTGCTATTCAAAGTCCTTTATAAGTGATTGACAACAACATAGGATGTTAAAGAGCATTTAGAGAGAAATGCAAACCAAAACAACCAAAGGTTAATTGAAAAGACAACAATAAAGATGGGTAGTTAAGATAATAAAAGATAATACAACAAATAAAAAATGATAAGATACTTGTATTGTAAAAATCTGTAGTAAAAAGTAAAAAGTTCCTAAAATAGAATAAAATAAATAACAATCAATAGTAAAATGTTTTTCTTGGTGTGTGTCTGAGAAAGAGAATCGCATGTTTAATGAAGGGTTACTTGTTTTGCTGCTATTCCACAATAAAGAATGCGCTTGGAACGCCCACTACTGTAGTACCGTGGGCGGGGGAGAAAAAGAGCAAAGCGTTCTGGCTTCTAGTTGCTCTCAGCAGCAGGATCAGCCCCCTCAGTCCTTACAATGGTGCTACTACAGTGCAAAAAGCAGGGCAGCTTGCAGATTGGTTCGAGTCATCGATTAATGGATATTTTTGCGGGTCGGGCAGTGCAGATTAGCTCTGGCAACGGGTCGGACCCATGCCTCACTCTACCACCACTCTTTTCTCTGACTTACTGGTGGAAAATATCTTGTTTTCATACATTTGGTCATATAGTTCAAAATCCATGTTAGCTCATCATATTCCTCTCTTTGTCGTGGAAAACAGGCCATTTTATGTGCTGCTAGATGGATTTTAACGGGCAACTTTTTTTACAGTTCAAAAAGCAAAGTACTATGCATTTGAACCACAAACATACCATTGCGGTGGATGGCAGGCAAAGGACATTAACATGGTAACAATCCCAAACCCCAGTTGATTCAATTTACAATCAATTAACAGAAATCAGCAGCAATTCTTCACAAATGGTTGCCATTTTTTTTCTTTCTCATTTTTTCTTGAACGATGAGTTAAACCTTTTAATGATCAGCTAATGGTAAATTGACCAATCCTTCCAGTATTCACCACAGCGCACATTTTCTTGATGTAACACAGAGGTGTAGCTGCCCAGCTTTTGTTTCTCACTATGTTGTTTCTACAAGCAACAACTTACAATCCTTCTGGAAGGATCCTCGGAGAGGATTGCTCATCAGGCCCGCAGCCTTGCTCTCATCTCTCTGGTCACAATACAAGTCTTTGAACTGTTGACACTTGTATCACAACCCTAGACCAGTCTGAGAGACACACAGGCTTTAAAATCCGCTTCCAAATACCAAACCTGCCATTGCGCTTCCTGCTGCCCTGACAGCAACACCACAGCTCGCCTCACACCTTATTAACTGTAAGCAGCATCCTCAAAGGAATCCCCAGGGTCACAGACAGGGTTATTTACCACACCTGTCACCTGGCTCAAAGGCTTTTTGTTGTCGATGCAACGGCTTTGATCTGCCAGATGCAACAATGGAACAGCAACATGGCTTTGCTGGCCATGTTTCATCAGACTGCTCAGTAACCTTTTAATTGTAGAAATACAGTGCAGGAGATCAAAATCCAATAAAGATCTTATGAAATGAGAAAAGCAGATACGTCGACACTGCAACCCTAGCGGGAAAAAAGACAACTTAATCAGGTGTTTCTGTCTGGAATATGTCACTATGGCTTTTGAGACTGTTAGTCTGAACATTTTAATGGCTCCGATTTGGCCAATGAACATGCAATTTGGACAGATGATTTAGACTAATTGGAGGTGTGTTAGCTGTCTGGTGTTCCTTTAAAATCTGACATATCAAAGTGTTGATTGTCAGACCTTATTGCTGAAAAATGCTGCTTATTAACATTCAACCTGGTATGGCCCACTGTTGGAACAATGTGTTACTTCAGGCTATTAAGTGCTTTTCCATGATGTGGTTGGATTGTTGTTGTCTCTCTTGAAGAAGGCACTTCTGAGACCAATGCAGTAAATTGTGTATTTATACTTTACAGCCATCTGTGTTTGCATGTGGTATGAGGCAGTTCAGGGCACTTGTGATGAAGTGGTCACGAGTCTCAGTTATGAATCTAATTAATCAAAATAAGTCCTATAAAACCTATAAAGTGTCTGTTTGCCAAAAAAAAATACTGTTCCTCAATGTATTAAGAAATGAGTCATCTAGTTTTAAAGCTGCAGCCATTTTGTAAATACAATAATCACCTCCATAAATTTGTGCCGATTTATAGAGGTTTTCTGTTCATCTGATGAATGTAATGTCTCCTTTTAGCTCTGATTTTGGTCTCCAAATGAGAGAAACATCTGGCTCTTCGGCAGCTAAATGCCCCACTGTCTGGATTGGTACTTGGCACGTACAGTGTACTGTGGTTTTATTTTGACAGAAACATCTGGATGCTGCTGGAAACAAACAGTTAAGTTTTGGGGCGTAAAACCAAAAAATGAGCTGAAAGATGCTAAAACCAATCAGAAGAACTGAAACAAATTCTACGTAGGTTTGACACTACAATAAACCCTTTCCACTATATGTAATTAGTCAATGAATTGTTAATGGTAACATTGATTAAATGGGTAATATATGAGATTGGGCAAGAATTATAGTTATAGTTGTAGTACTTAGTTTTAATATACAAGAAGTGAATTAACATTGTCAACATAACATGAAGAAGCTCTAGTGTTATGTCAAAAATGTCTGTATATAGTTTGCTGCAATGATTTATTGAAATTAGCATGCTAGCTGACTGTCTTCAGCTCATGTTTTATTGTCATACTATTTACGCTTTGAGACGCGATAGATAAGTTACTGTAGCAATCTGTCTATCCTCCAACATATGGATGAATAAAGAACCATAGAAAATAAAAAAAAGTGAAGACCCAGTGTTGTTTTCTTTTAGATCCAGGAATTATACAGTGTTCCTTTAATGCACCATGTACTTGGGGCTGGATGCCACAGACAGGATGGGGAACTCAGAACATATTCATAAATGGGCAAACACATCACAAGAAACAAACACCAGCTCTAACCTTTAATGTTTTTGACTGCATTATATTAGTGTCAGATAATGATCCCTGTGACAGATGATCCTATTTGGTGTGAATACTGTTGATATGCGACATCCCATAATGCCCTTTGTTTGGAAAACACAGCTATAGCTTTTGGAATTGCTCACTAAGGTCAGCTCGACCATCTGCTCCTCTATGTCCTAAATGTGTACATTTGCCAACTGAGCAGGGCTCACACTCTGCCTCCTGGAGATATTCAAAAACTGCCTCCACCCTATCTACAATCGCTAGCCAGACATATTAACTACCTTATGCAAAAATGTTCTCTGTGCCAAGGATATTACCTTGGCAGTTCTGCACAGGTTGTGGGAAATAATTAAACATTCTGTTAGGGATTTTAGTGCAAACCATGAGCATTTACAGTATCATTGAATATACCATTAGGTTTAGTGTTCCCTTCTTTTCAATGCAGTTTTGAGTCAGTTAGCAGCAGTCGAATTAAGGGTCACATTAAGATTCATATGTTATGTTGAATCTCTCCTTATCCATAATGCTGAGGCCACATCAGCATTATGTACAACTTTGTAACAGGAGATAATCTTGACAAAGATAAAAGAGGAAGTGATGAACAGACTATGACAGATATGCTCTCTTTTCTTCCCATCTCTTGATTGCTCTCAGGCACAAGAGGAGAGGATCCATCCAACCTCCTTCAAACTCCTATCACCCTCCACATCTCTGCCTGTCTCCTTGATACGTCCTCCTGGACTCTATCTTATCCACTTCTATGCAACCCTCAGACTTCAGCCTCTTTTATCTCCACTCTTCTCCCCTGACTCTATCTTTCCAGAGTCTTCCAAGTTCAGCCCCCAAATGATAAAAAACAAATCCAACAACCTTGATGTCCTCTCTCCACTCTTCAGTTTGACCAAGCTCTTTGTAGTTTACTGACAGAAAATCGACAAAAAGTAAGATCAGACAGAAGTGAGGCCTTTGTGGTGTGACAACTTTAATTTTGACGGATACCGTTTCTGTGAAGCCTTTTAAATCTAAATAAGAAAGCTCTGTTGTTAGTAATAACTGTGAATTCAATGTGTAGTCATGATTTCTGCGTTTTACGCTTTTGAGTCAAAACCTAAGAGTGCAAATGATTTGTTTCAAGCATTCAGCTCTAATTCAGCTGTGAAATTCTTTTTATCCTGTCTATCTATCCCATCTATCAAGACGCTCAACCATAACCTGAATGTCATCAACATAAAACAGGTTATTATTTATGCAGTTATTTAAAATGAAAGCATGGATGCTTCAAGTCAAGGGCACTTGAGAGGGACACTGCTGAGTTTCAATAACAACAACCTCTAAAAGGGGTCTCTATGAGGATGTAGTTAAGTTTGATAAGTATACTGAGGAACTTGCACTGGTGCTTTAACAGGGTATAGACCAATAGTTGATATTCTATCCATTCCATATCCAGTGTTGGGTCGTGGTGGCAGCAGGTTTGGCAGGGCACTCCAGACACCCTTCTCCCCAGCAACACATTCCAGCTCCTCCTGGGAGATCCCGAGGCGTTCCCAGGCTAGATGGGCTATATAGTCCCTCCAGCGGCCACCTCAGTTTTGATGCAAAGGAACAGCGGATCTACTCCAAGCTCCACCCAGATGTCTGTGCAGAGCCCAGCCGCCCGGCAGACGAAGCTCATTTTGGCTGCTTGTATCCACAGTCTCATTCTTTCAGAGGTTTTAGGAGTTTTCTGACTACCTTGGCGACCTCTGCCAGAGATATGAGTGAGGATTTTCCCGAGTCTTCATGCTCTGCCTCCTCCACAGAGGACGTGTTGGTTGGGTTCAGGAGTTCCTCAAAGTGCTCCTTCCAGAGCCCAACAATATCCCCAGTCCAGGTCAGCAGTTCTCCATTCCGGCCATTGCCAAGGCCTGCTTCCCCTTCCTGAGTCGTTGGATGGTTTTCCAGAGCTTGCCTTGAGGCCAACTGAAAGTCCCTCTCCATGGCCACCCCAAACTCCTCCCACACCCAGGTTTTTGCCTCCGCAACTACTGAAGCCACAGCCCTACTAGCCGCCTGGTACCCATCTGCTGCTTCAGAAGCCTGCTACCCGTCTGGACCCCTGGGCCAACCAAGCCTATACCTCAAAGGCCTCCTTCTTCAGCTTGACAACCTCCTTCTTAGCTTGCTGCCACGACTGGCAGAGGTGACTTTCTGACCACAACTCCTAGCAGCTGCATCAACAATGGAAGTTTTGAGCATGGCCCACTTGAATTCCATGTCCCCAACCTCCCCCGGAATGCACGAAAAGTTCTTCCAGAGGTATGAGTTGGAGATCTCACAGACCGGGGCCTCTGCCAGATGTTCCCAGTTCACCCTTACTGCATGTTTGGGTTTACCAGGTCTGTCCAGCATTCTCCCCCTCCACGTGACCCAATACACCACCAGGTGGTGATCAGTTGACAGCTCTGCTCCTCTCTTCACCTGAGGGTCCAAGACATATGGGCGCAGATCTGATTACACAACCACAAAGTCTATCATCAACCTGTGCCCAAGAACACCCTTGTGCTCGAACATGGTGTTCGTTATGGCCAATCCATGACTACCACAGAAGTCCAATAACAAAGCACCACTCGGGGTACTGAGTGACTTGAGTGACACTTGAGTGGGACACTACTAAGGTTCAACAACAACAACCTCTAAAGTGAGTCTCTATGAGGTAGTTAAGTTTGACAAGAATACTGAGAAGTTTGCATTGGTGCTTTAACAGGGTATAAACCAATATTTGACAATATTAAGGATAACTTGAAGATGTGTGCACTAGAAGATGTGTCTCATTTTGTAGGTTTCAAGCCCATCCGTCCATCAACACATCCGTTTCTTTCCACTTATTCGAGGTCAGGTCGCAGTAGCAGCAGTTTTAGTAGAGTGTTCCCTGAGGCGTTCTCGGGCCAAATAGGCAAGCTTTTTCTGGGTTTGTCCTGTGGGGTCTCCTGCCAGTTGGATGTGCCCAGAACACCTCCAAAGGAAGGCACCCAGGAGGAACCCTGATCAGATGCCCAGACCACCTCAAGGAGTAGCAACTCTACTCTGAGCTCTTTCCAGATGTCCAAGCTCCTCACCCTATCTCACCTACCCTATGGAGGAAACTAATCTCAGCTGCTTCTTATGTTTTGGATTAGTAACCAAAGCTCATGACCATAGGTGAGGGTTTGAAAGCAAATAGACTGGAAAATCGAAAGCTTCTCTTTCTGGCCTAGCTCCTTCTTCCAACAGCCCAGTGCAATGTCCGCACTGCTGGTGACACTGCACCAATCCGCCAGTCCTGTTCCATTTCCATGTCACTCATAACCAAGACCTCCAAGTCCTTCACTAGTGGCACCGCCACCTCCCAATCATTTCAGTCATAACATAATAACACTGTTATTGCGAGTTTATTGCAGAACCTTTGCTTTGAAACTTTGAAGACCAGCTGCAAACCAACTAAATAAATTTGTTCAAAATCATTTGGTCATAACATAATCATGCCACATTCAAAAGACAGCAATAATGAACACAACCAAAGCTACATTCTGTCTGTTCATTGCAAGGATTTTTCTTTCTTTTCTAAAAAATCATTTTGAGTGCTGAATACCAAGAACAGTGAGAACCACAGGAAACAGCTTCCTGGAAACATTATGTCCGTTCACTCTCCTGGACTAAAAGACTCCAATTTCTCTTCGATCTTTCTACTTTTCTACATTTTGGGATAGGTGGCTTAGAAGAGAGTTTAAAAGTGAGGTCTGGCAGAAAAAATAAAACTTTTCACTGTGCTAAAATCCAATAAGGTACCTCAAGATTGAATTTGTCCTGAAGAAAGACTTTGTACATGCAGTTGTGACTGATTTTTTAATGAAGGGAGAGTTGCAACTTTTAAATTAGACTAAGGAATTATATGACCAGATTACAGTTTGTACTTTTTGATTAACTATTGTGATATTAGAATATAGAATATATACATATAAGTATATTTGAAAAATAATTGAAAAGGCAGGGGTAGCACAAAGAGGGGTTATTCAAATGTGTTTTTATTTATTTATTGCAGCAGCAGAGATATAATTCATTCTTGTACATTTTTGTAGGACAATAGTAATAGTAATACTGATACACTTGTTTTTAACCACTGAATATCCTGTTTTCTTTTGAGCTTTTGCACAGCCAGAAAAAATAACGCTACTCCTCCCCCAGAAGTCCATGAACAGTAGGGGCAACTTGAACATCAGCAGCAGACTCTGAATAGAAACTGCTGCTGCTTTCGTTAACAATGCATGGTAAGGTTTTATTTTACAGGTGTGTAATTTTACACTGATTTCCTTAAACGCGTTCTGGAAATAACTGTGCAATTAGGTGCTAATTGTAGAGAAAATAGAAACAGTGATCACTTGGTACACTATCAGTTAATCAGTTCAAATTACTGGCTAGTATTAAAGCCATAGAGTCCTTTTAGTCAGTGCACAGCAGATCAGCTATGTGCTACATGAAAAACAAAACATCTGACTTTACAGGTCATGCTTGCTTCTTTCTGTTACTTAATCGTTACTTAATTAATCGTTATGCACCAAAATACCAAGGCAAATTCCTTGAATGTGAAAACCTACTTGACAATAGACCTTATTCCACATACTACATGAAGAATAGTTTCCAAAAATAAAATGACATTAAATAGAACAGATGAAAAGATATTTCTCTATGCAAGATATTCTTTGGTTGATTTGGCTCTCATCTGTCACAGAATATATATTTAAATACCTCAGGTACACTCCCAGTACACAGACATGTACTGTATGTAAACAATGTGACTCATATTGCAGGTGCAATGTGTGCATTACTGTTTTAAAAGTATAAATAATTAGATGTTGGTATCAATTTTTGGAATTTCAGAAATTCAGAATTTTCTGCTGTGTGTCATATCATTAAATGAGCTACACATGTTTAAGAATTGGCAGACATGCAAGATACTGAAGCCTTGCTTGTACCGCGTAGTTGCACCTTTTCTCCTGATATAGTTTGACCTTTCCAAGATGTCACTGACAGTCACACTATGGCTTGTTTTACACCAAACAACAGTGGTGATGAGCCCGTTTGCAAATTATGCAGCAGTAGTTTAATAATGTGTTAAACGTGTAATGAAAAGCTAGATGTAAAGATATTTGGCACAACATCTGTGTTTCTGCATCAGCACAAAGGAAGTAACAACCGGCTGCCTTTACACTGATGCACAGCCTATTATCTGTGATTGGCACTCACTCAATTGAGCCAATATCTGATTTCCGGGCTGTTATTAAAGATAAAAAAAAAAGATTACCTTTTTCTTTTTTTCATTGAAGCACAATGACCAGCAATCACTGCAGTATATGTGCCATTAGCCCTCAAATGAATCAGTACATTGGCTGTGGATTGAAAGCGATGAGTTGGGTTCTAAAAGGAAATGCCCCTGTCAAATCGATCCGCCTGCTGTGACATATCAGTATTTAACCTTCCTGCAATCTCGCTGGATGCTGCCTGCACACGGTGCCGGTATGGACATTAATTCCTCCCACTCATGAGACCTTTCACCTACACTGCTGGAAAAAGTAGTTGAGCTTATGACAGCGTATGAAGACGCGCGGCGGATGTCCTGTGTCCATCTTGCTTTATGCATGTAGCTTGTAGACCCAAATGAACTGCTTTTCATTAGGCTGCAAGTTCATGCAAAGGTACAAAAGTCAAACAGTTGAGAAAGAAAAGAAAATATTAAGAAATGCAAAGAGAGTGACATCTGTTGGACGAATGAAGAACTTCATGCATGATGTATTAGACTAAAAATCCAAGGAATTTTAAAAAAACAGAAAATATCAGCATTTTGTGTTGTGTAAAGAGACACAATTTAAAAAGGAAAACCCAGCATGATTCAAAAAGGTTGACTTCTGTAAAGACATTTCAACAGCAGACATATTTCAGACATATTTCAACACACGAGAATGAATTTCCTCACAAATTCTATCAAGTTAAATGCAGATGTCACAAGTCTGTTTCGTCCTTGCCTGCTAAAAGCAATGTCACACAGAAACACTTTCCCAAATTGACTTCCTGTCAGGAGGATAACATTGTTTAAATGCAGATTTCCACCTGGTGTTGTGGTGTATTGTTTGACTTTCAGTAAGAAGTGATTACCTGCACTGGGACAACACCCTCTCCATTTAGATGAGACCATCAGCAAGTCAATTTGTCATTCATAGCAAAGAGATCAAAATGTTGAAAACAAGACTTTTAATAGCAGAGCTCCAAGGACCAAACTGACAGCCAAAGGATGTTGTCAATGTAATGGGGAAAACCGTGTTATAGATTTTAGAACTTGGCTGATTTGATCCCATTCGGCCAGCAGAGCATACATTTGTGACTAGAGGATTTTCTCCCTGTAGTGATGTTTGAAACCACATTGTAGTTTTGCTGCATATCAATCTGACAGTTGCTGCTCTTGAGTATTGCAACACTTTGCAATACATTTCCCTCCTTTTCTACTCATTGTGTATGTTTGTGGTCTGGGTTTTTGTTGGCCTGCCTGCCACCAACTGTCTCAGAGGGACAACTTCACTTGAAATTCTACATGTACTACAAGGACATGGAGTCTCACAAACAACAAGTTTGCAGTAGTGGTGCAAAAGTTTACTGAATGCTGCACTGAATTGGTAATGATATTTGGCAAATATGTATATTTTAGAGCTTTTTTCCCCTCCTCTTTATGTGTTATAGTAAATTGAGTTTGATTAGATTCTGGCTTTGTCATATACGGACTGGTGATAAATTAAAGGGAATCAACTGAATGATTAGAGAAACACACAGGTGCACTGCATGGTGCAGTTAAGCTGTTACCGTCCAATCAAGCGTTCTGGCATGCATAGAAATGCTGAGCAGGCCCAGATGACTCGGATTTTGTATCAAGATGGCAAGAGGAAAAGACCTAAGTGAGTTTGACAGAGGGTTCATTGTTGGGGCATGGATGGCAGGAGCTTCGGTCACAAAGGCTGCTCAACTGGCTAATGTTCCAATAGGAATAGTGACTAAATCTACATTTAGATCAATGGGACATACATCAGTAAATATGATCGGAAATTGCTGTCGACAGAGCTCATTTGAAGACTGTGCTGCTCGTGCATTAGTGTGATATGGAAAGAAATACAGAAGAGCAACTCTTCTTCAGGTGACTGAGAATGCCAGTGCAGGATGTTAGCATTAGCAAGAACAATCTGCCGATAATCACAAATCAATCATATTTTTGTAGGGTCCTTCACCGTATTCTACAGGTGGGTGAATGCACCAAGACAACCGTTCAGACTTGAAGAGCCCTATAGTTTGGAATTGGCATATTCAATAAAGAAAACTGTGATATTTCTGTTAAACTTTGTGCCAAAAAAGACACTCACATGAGGACGGTGAACGGGTTAGCCGGCCAGATGGTAGTGCAGATCGCCAGATAGGCGGGTCTTGAGTCAGGTCTTTCTAAGGGAAGTAAAGCTAAAGCTCTCAGTCAAGCTGTTCGTCTTGCTTAGAGGAGAGAGCCACTGCACATCAACACAAAGTTCTTCAAGGTGATGACCTTTATCCACCTACCATTACTGTCCTGGTAGGAGAGGTCTTCTCCAGGATGCCCCACAAAGGGCACGTGAATGATTCATGAGGTATGAAAATGATGTTAATCATATGCTGTGACCACATCTTAACCCAACTGATGAACTAGGAAGGATTTTGGACCAACATGTTATACAGCACATACTTTTGAAAGAATGTAGTCCCAGAGACGTCAAATTAATGCAAAGGAGCATTAAAGCTGTTCTGGCAGCACATGTAAAAAATGCATGTTAATAAATATATAAAATAAATATAATAAATGTAGCAAAAACTGAATAAATCCAGAGCTCTGGCATGGGCTAACATACAGTCAACTTAAAGCTAGCTGGCAAAATAGCCATGGATATTCTAAACTAAGGTTACATGTCTGTATTGCTGTTTCTGTCAAAGCAATCTGTTGGTATCGTCACCTTTAACCACTCCAGATTGAACTTGCTTTGCTTATTTTAAAGGCCAATAGTTCAGAGAGAATTTTGATGTGACATTTTCTCTTTTTTTCTGTATTGCAGCCTTTTTGTCCTACCCTGTCCTGACATTTCATAGTAATAAAATCCTAAAAACTCCAGAGGAGGTTTTCTTCCAAGACAGTGTGACTATTTCTCGCTCTCAGCATTTTTTTTTTACCAACGCTGTGTCTCTTGCGCGAAGGATGTGTACATGTACACTATACCATGCTGTAACTTCTTGAGGACTGCCTAAAGATGTATGAACACTTGCAGTTCCCATTTTTTAACATCTTGTTTCATGCATATTTCTTTGAAAGAAAGATTTCTCTTGGGGGGAAGAAAACCGTGTCCTTTTTGGTATTCATGTGCATCTTGAGGAAAACGCTTGAAATGCAAAGAGAAAACATTAAAAAAAAAATCCATCTTAGCCTCGTATTAGTAGCTTCGGTTAAACAAAGTCATGATTCAAAGCTGTATAGAAATTAGTGATTTTGCATGCAAAACCACTGTTGTACACCCTCCCAGTTTGGTGGTCTATTTAAGCTGTAAAGATTTCCCATCTCTCCCTCTGCTCCGTCAATGCCACTGCTGCCTTGCATCAGAATCACCGCCAGTTCTTCAGCCCCACCACCCCGGCACCTGCAAGCTCTCGGGGGTTTAAGTTATTTGTTCATGAGGTCGGAGTCTAGATGTCAAACAGTAGTAACAGCAATAAAACATTCAGATTGTGAGTTGTCCGGCTGAAATATTACTTACTAGCCCAGCTTGGTGTTTGTCTCTTGCCTTTTATTTTTTTCTTCAAACATCATTTGACCTATGTACTATAAAAATGATGCTACAAATTCATACAACAAGCTTGAAATGAATAGTGGTGATGTTTCCATATCACTAACTCATTTACTTTGTAGTGCCACACACAGTAGCACAGCCAATCTTGGAAAAACCTCTTCCATCACTTTCACTGATCCCAGCTCTGCAGCCGGGTCAAAATCCCCCAGAGGACTCCAGCGGTAAGAGCTCTTCAACAAGTCTTTTCATCATCGCCCTCACTTTCTCATGGGCAGTAAGCTGTGGTGGTTGTTGCTCATTCTCTGGAAGCGCAGTCCTCTGCAGTGCAAGAGAGCAGCTCAGGGATGCAGAGGGAAATTTGAGGGAATTTAGCCTTTACCATGATGTAACTGTCCGAGCCACCCAGAGGGAAGACTTGTTCATCCTTGCCTAAGGATATGTTTTTAGTCAGAAGCATAGGCTAAATGTTTTTCAGTGCTGCACAGTATTAAATTACAATCATGATTCTTGCAGTCACAAATGTGTGCTGATCTAGAAAGCAAGAGCGTAGCAACAGCACAGTAAATTTAAAAAATGAGTCAGACATGCAAGATACTGAAGTTATGAAGATGATCTGTAAAAATAGAGACTAATTTAAGCAACGCTTTATATCATCGTCACAATTTACTCTTTACATACGTGATCTTCTACATTTGAATAGGGTAAAATGTTTACCTAATACATATCCCTGAAACTTCCCCATTAAGACGGTTTCTGATATTTTATGTTTCATATGCAAACAATGCTTTGTCTAGTTAAATATATGATCATTTGCATAGATTTCCAGAAGAGAAATCTTAGATAGTGGATAATGACAGGTTCAAAATGCTTGTTTCATTTTGTCGATCTCTTTTTATCACCCCATAAATCAGAAAATCAACTGTCAACAGCCATAAAAAACTCTATTTTTCTCCATGTGTTCAGGAATAAATTCTAGAAATCAATCCATGAATGATATATGAACAAACCCCTCTGTAAAAACCTTCAGAATATAGACGGTATGTAAGTGAAGGATTGTTTTTATTTATACATCAAGTTAATGTATGCCTGAGACATTAAGCTTGTATTTTGCTATTAATAATCTTATTTGATTATTGGCTCTTCACATCTCCACCAGTCTAAATTCCTGTCTTTAAGTATATTAGTACTCATATTACATCATAAATGTTCCTACCTCCTACAATTTGGTGCAGAATTCATAATAAAAATCAGATAACCATTTAAACTCAATCTACCAAAGTAATTACAATGTATATCGTGGGCCTCTACAAGGCAGCTATAAACCAATGAAAGGTGAAGTTACACTGTGGCCCAAACTGCATAAAAGTCAGTTAGCTGACTTTAATGACCAAATGGATTTATCAATGGCCCGCCACCCAGCTCTGTGTTTTGGAAAATGGAGATGTGGAAGAGTAGTATTTAGATCAGGTGTGCCAAAACCTTTCATGAGCCACATGGAGAAAACATTAGCACTTTAATGTATGAGACCATGTAAATAATTGGAAAATTTCTGAGGGAATGTGGTCTCAGTGTTTCGAAAACTCTTCCACAGTAACAATTTATCAAGATGCAAAAATAAAACCAAGAACTCAGCAGAAAAAAATAAGGAAGTGACAACCAATATTCCAGTATTTAGAAACAAATTTGAGCCTTTATTGGAATGTTGCAAGGCATTAAATACACAAATCCCATTCTTTTAATAATTTGGCATTTAATAATAAAAAAAAACTTCTAGTCTAACAATACTGGTCTGACAGTCGTCCTTATTCAGTTTCATTTTTTATAAGCTCAGTAAGTCCTCTCTCTTTTCTCTCACTGCATCACAGAGGTGGAATCCTGACATTGAAGTGAAAGCAGAAGTGAATTAAATGTACTGGATGAAGAATTAAAGGGCAGACAGCGATGACACGTGTGGGGAATAACAGGAGAGCACCTACTCAAACTTGAGAAAATACTGCGTATCAAAGCTGCATTGTGGGCTAAAACAGTCTCTTGCTCATATGGTATCCGTGATTTTTTTTTTTTTTCCACCCGATTTCCCAAGTTTTACATATAAAAAACTTTTTTTGTATGAAATATAAACAAGCTCTTACTGTGATACACAAACATGTGCATTTGAAGTTGGAAAACAATAATGCAGAAAATAAAAGGAGACAATAATATGTTCTAAACGTGTCAATGATCTTGAGAGCCATCAGATCTTGCCTGGACTGGATAAATAATATGTTCTGGTGTCAGGAAATTACGATCAATGCTTTTATCAACATCCCAGGCTCCACCAACACCATCTGTATACTTCTCATCATCATAATCTTTATCATCATCATTACCCTCTGCGTGTTGCTCAACAGATCCAGAAATATTCTTTAAAATTGTTTTGGCTTACAAACCATTTTCCCTCATTTTGAAAAGAATGAACAAAAACAAAGAAACAAAACAAACAACCCAGAACATTCACAATACATTTTCCAGCCAGTTTGTGTTTGGTCTGGTCTCTTTTCATTTTTTTCCCCCCTCTCCTCTTTTATATTCTGGATCGCCTTCTTCGTCCCACACATCCATAGCCGAACAAGTAATCAAAAAGCACAGAAGCGCCATCGTCCTCCACCTCCTGAGCCTGTCCTTTACACAACCCAACCCAACCCCCCCCCACCCCCTACTGCAGCCCCACCTCCCGCCCTCCGCTGTTAGACTTTAGGAGGTCCAAAGTTAGGACATGACTCCAAACACGGGGTTGTGGCGACAAATGCTCGGCCCGATTTCTTCGTAGTCCTTTTTGGTGTGGCAAACCTGGTAGAACTCAGGCTGTGGAGGCACAAATGAAGGTGAAGGTGAGTACGGACATATAGGAACGGCAAAATATACAGAACAAGTTGCATATATTTACATATCTATTTTCTACAGGTGGTGTTTTCTTTGTTCAGGCGAGATAGTTATTTCATGTATTTTAAACAAACTGCTGTGGCTGTTTCAGGAAAAAAGTAGCACTTTCTTTGCACCAAAGGACCTTTCTTAGACACACCAGATGGCAGATGTTTTCAGAAAGAAAATGTAAAAGCTTTCAAGTCTAACTGAAACTTTAATTGTGCGGGTGTTTTTTCTGCTACAGCACACAGGTCTGCTCTGTAAATTATATATACATATACATACATGCATATACATGACATTTGTCTGTTGCTAGTTCCAAAAGTGTTTTTCCTCCATTACTTTTCTCTACTATTTTAATGATGTAATCAGTGTTACTTCAGATAGAAACATAAGACTCTCCTAGAACGTGACAATCCTGTAGGTTTATGCTTTGACCAGCAGTTTTAATTATTCACTGTCACTGCAGACAGCTCAAAATACAATTCCCATTAACCTCGGTGGCTGTTGTCAGGGAGGTGAAACCAGTCAGAGGCATTATTCACAGCACTAGTGAATTGAAAACACTTTGTGGGTCAGTTTACTTAATGTTATCCATATCCATAATCGATGCTGAATTTAAAACTGAATGGACAGATTTTGACATTAATCTTTAGCTTTAGTGTCGCACGTTAACAGTATTTTAAGCTCCATGATCAAATGTTTGTTGTTGAAATGCACCTTAGGGGTAACTGACGTTAACTTATACCTCAAATCTCTACACAGCCATGGACCTTAGAAAATATCTGGTTCTTTAATGAAAATTTGAATGCAGTTGTTTCTACTGGTGATTTTCAGCCAATCAAAGACTTGAAGCCACGTAATATCGTCTGTAACAAAAATCAATGGATCCAGGCAAAATTCAAAATTAAAGTGACGGAGGCTGAAATGACTTTCACCAGGATAACTTTCAAGGTTGTAAAATCCTGTGTTGTATGGTGAAGTGTTTTGGTGTCTTTAAACCTTTAAAACTGTCAGTCTTGTTTAATTAAGATGCTATCTTTATTCTTCAATAACACTGCTAACGCCACAATGTCTGCCCTTGTCTTGTAAGCTCCAGTCAACTGAAGCATGTTTGCCTTCCTTTCAAAATAATAAAACTGATAAAACTTGCTCGATAAGAGCATCTTTCCACCATATTAGCTGCTGTTCTTGAACAGGTTCCGCCCAGGGTTCATGGAAGCTTGATATGATCGAGCAAACTGGCCTGTTTTGAGTGAAACTATCGTGATCAAGGATGTCATCAACAGAGGGCAACAGTGTTTGATTATTACACGCAAGCTTGTCTTACAGATATTTATATTTATGTTTGTTCTACAAGTCAAGGAAATCGTCTTTGGCTTTTTGTTTACTTGCACATATTTTGTCATTTTCCATACGCTACATAATTTATTTGTTTTGCTTCTGGTTGTTTTTACAACCGGCAGTTTCCACAGGGTGTTTTATTTTGAAAATCGACCGGATAATTGTTGTAGTTGTAAATAATAATGTACATTTATTTTATTATTATTTATTTTATTTTTAAACTATTCAGATGATAATGATGAACTTCTATCACATCAACATTTTGGAAGCTGTTCATATAAAGCATTAATTATCCTTTAACTGAGAAACCCGAGATGTACAAAAAAAAAAAAAAGCAATTATTATGATGAGAGAACAATGCTACTCAACATCAATTAGCCTTTCGTGTATCACCTGTCAGAGACCTTCACTCTCCATCATATTTCCCGCTGGTAAAATGATCAGTTTCACTGACACAAATAACTCATCAAGGGGAGGGGGGGGAATAATAATAATGAAATGTCACGACCACCCACAGAATTCACTTCCACACAGTAGGACTAAAATAAATCACACAACAAATAAGGATTGACTCAAAGTACTGCATGCCCTTCAGTGTCACACAAGATGAAAGCCGCGCTAATGTTGGTGAATCTAAAAGTAGACATCATCCTCCTGTCAGAGTAGTAAGTAGTAAATGATGATGAAGTAGTGCGGGAATATTCTTGGAAATACTTACAGTTGATGCTAACATTGATCCACCAAACCACACTGCATATCTCTGCATATGATGAGTGATAACTTGGACGTCGATTGGTTTGGGCTGTGGAGGGAGGACGGAGAGAAAAATGGGACATCAGTTACACTTCAGGAAGCATGAGAGTTAGAGCATGAGATGCAATAGTGATGGGATGACATGGTACAGAAAATAACCGTCTTCAATTTTTTTTTTTTGTTTTTGTTCATCCCACCTGTGCATTTTCTTATTTTAGATTCTCTTTTGTTTTACTTTATGAATACAAGTATAAGTACTCTATATGGGCATATGTTATGGTATAAATGTACATGTATGGTTTACATACTGTACATCGTGAGAGTCTGTACACACATGGACATTCCCTGTTCACCTATGTCCAGGATATTTTGGATCAGAAAATGTTTGCTGCAGTCAAATCCTGCTCAAATTACTTGTGAAGTTCAGCATGTTTTCTATTTATTTTCTGGACTCGGGATTAGCTACTTGCACCATCTGCTTCTGCCTGAGGTGGATTTACAGATGCCAGTCGGTTCAGCCTCAGGTTGGATGACATTTAACATCTCATCACAGGTATTACTTTCACAGCTTGAAGGCAACAGAGACTGACTACATATTTCTTGCCGGAATATGAAACATTTCAATTGTAGATCAGGTCTGTAAGAAATGAAGACATTTGCTATTGAAATCAGCTACATTCAGTACGCATCTGCACCAACAATGGCTGTAAAAGTGGGAAAGGACAGAAAGACATTTTCTCAGTTTCACTCTTCACACAGTGATTGGGTTTTGTCGAGCGGCATCGATCTTTACTGCGTGTAAATTAATGTGTACTCTCACCTTGAGCTTGCCTCCACTCAGCTCCTCACTCATCTTCAGTCGGGCATCAACCGTCCTCTTTAAGTCTCTCTGCAGACGACGCCCAAAGTCCCTGAACATGGTGGAGCCTCCTGACAGAACAATGTTCTATGGAGAAAAAGGTGATGGGGATTACGAAGGTGTAGAATGAGAAGCACTTAACATCTGTGACCTGCAGCTGGCCAGTTGTCAGACAGTCTGGAAAAACAATCCACTTGTGTTGGAAGTGTGTACGGCACAACGTAGTGATGGGAAATACCACTTGATGAACAGTGATGCATCAATCTTGCTCACTTCCTTTTCAACATTTCAGTCTCAGAAAGAATCGAGGCTGTGACACAAAATCCTGACCCTACTAATCACCAAAAACAAAGTAATTTATCACTTTAAACGCGTTAATCGCTGGTGAAATTAGTCCTCTGGAACATAACCCTAATTTCAGCTTCTGCTGCCTCTATTGAACTTAAACAAAACAATTAATTTGGACTACTTTAAAAGGTAAGACAACGCTCAGAATCAAATTTATCAAATGACTTTAGCTAAATTTAAAGACCTTGTCAGTAAAGGTGTTGGGAAATACTGAATACTGAAATAGGAAACATTGAGACGCCGTGAATGAATATGAAAGAAATTAAGACGCTGTTCATGTTATAAGACAAAGAGCAGGATCACTCTCATAGCTGCTTGAATGTTGCCGGACACTTCATACATGACTTACATAAAGATTTACTCATTTTTATTGAATAGTTTTATTTTCAGTTTTATTATACCATTTTTTTAACCACCACTGGCTGGATTAACTGGCTGGATTTCCATCAAATGTTTCTAATGCGATACTTCATCATCCAGTCATCATGTTAGCTTACCTTATAGAGAGGACGCCTGACATCAATAGGGCAGTTCTGAATGACTTCGTCCACAACTTCAGAGATAGGCTGGGTGAAGTCAGGGTTGGCAAACTGCGATTGCAAGTAAGCAAAGAACATGTTACACTGTGCAGTGTGTGCACAGCTAAAACAGTTATTACCACATTCCACAATGTGTCAGAGTGCTGTGCAGTAACATCTGCCATAAAGAAACACAGCAGTGGAGAGGTAGCTTAGCTAACTGAAGGTGTGACACGTCATGTTTACAGTCAGGAAGTGTTTGAGGGTTCACCTCTTTCTTTTCCCTCAAATCTGTGCATAACTTAGAAAAGCAAACTTTGTCAAACTTTAAAGACAGTAGTTCCCATGTATGTCTATTCTTTGCTGGCTTGAATAATCTGAAGTTGTGTTTCCTGCTTTGATTCACGCTGCATTACTGCACTGAACATACCTCTGGGTGGAAAAAGATCTCCGGCCCCAGGAAGCGCTCGTAGCCCACATCGATAGTGAACTCCTTCTTGCTGATGGCGTTGATGCCGGTGTACTGCTTGATCCACTTGGAGCCGTCCGTGTCGTACTTGTTGAACTCTTTGACTAGATCCGGGCACACATAGCTGAACCGCTCCTGATGGGGAGAGCAAATATAAGCTCCATTGTATAATATATAAGCTCCATTGTATAATATATAAGCTCATATAAGCTCCATTGTAAGGTTATTTCTTATTAAACTATGCTGAAGCTATTGATAAAACTGAATATGTTTTATCAACAGCTTCAGCATAGTTCAAGAACCTTCAGAATTCAAGAACCTTACCATGGAGCTTATATTTCCCCTTCAAGTAAAGTGAACCGTGTGTTAGTAATGCTTCTAAAAATGTAACAAGGTTACAGTCTTTTATCTCTGTGTATAGATGAGTTTCTGTGCAATGTCATCAGGGGGTGGAGGACTGAGAGGTTATCAGACGTTGAACATATGAAGGTGCTTTTTTCATTTACGCTAACGTTACTTTGAATGCTAACAGCACAGTTGTATGAAGGGAGGACAAGATGGTTCTCAGGGACAGGGTTGGTTATGATGGGACATTGTTCATTAGTTTTACAGTAATGTATTTCAAAGACTAGTTAACAATTTACTGCAAAAACGCTGAGAGCTGCTGTCTCTTTTTACACCTCGTAATGATGGTTCAGTCAGTTTGCACAAAATCAAACCAGTGTAAGCTCGCACACCAGACTGGACCAGCACAACTGGTGTTTCCGTTTAACAAGCGACGCTGACCATAAGCTGTAGCTGTCATAGTTACGACAGCTATTGGAAATGGGAAGATACGTAGCTATCCTCATGAATGTCTCTTTGTTTTAATGTACAATGTCAAAAAGCAAAACCTATTGTGTATTTGGTGTCTTGTTCGACACGTACGTATTGTCTTATTGTTTCAACAGCTGTTACGACACCCACAGATGCAATCAGCTGAAGGTCCCCAGTTAACAGGTCACATTTGTTATCATTGTGTTGTGAGAAAGTGATGACAGCAGGAACTGTTTTTTGTTTGCCTTGTCGGTGTAGTCTACCTACAGCTATTTGGGCAGATATAAAAACTGTTTAAAATTTTTTTTTTAAAAAAACAACATACGTTTTAGGTGTAACTGATTTTTAATATGAATCATACCATGAGCTGGACAGCAGTGGAATTAACACTTCTAGACAAGTCTGGCAACATGCACAACGTGCATTCCCTCGGTGCTAATGCTAATTATCTGAATTCACATTATTTCTTGTTTGTCCGTCTCTGGGTAATGAAAAATGGTCCTTGACACTGAGAACAAAGTCTTGGATAACAAGCTATTTAAAAAACATGAGGCAATGGTGGAGAATTGAGGTGAATCAATAAATTGTGGTCACTGACAGAAGAAGCAACAATGAACAAAGGTAAATGCTGTCAACGTGAACTCATAACAATGTGTGACTATGTGAATCTAAATTATTTGGTGGTGTACGTTTGGAGACACAAAGATTAAACTGCAAAAAAAGTAACTTCTATAGCTTATCTTCTTTAAATCTGTGTTGTGATGTCCTGCAAAAAGAATCATCTGCAGCTTGGGTCGATCTCAGCTTGAGGAACAGTGGTTATTACCACAAATATAAAGCAAAACAGAAGCAGCGGGGTTTTTGAAGGACACCAGCTGCATAGAGCAGGCAGACCAACAGTGTCACCTGGTGTCCTCATGAAGAAAAACAATGAATGTCCAATTTTCCACCTAATTTTTCAAACTGTAGAATACAATCCATCGCTGCCTCGATGGTAAATGGAGCTGGAGATTGAAGAAAAAGCAGCCCTGTGAACATGACCTGACCTGTAATGACTTCCTGACTTCATGGCCTTCAGTTTCACTGCAGTTTGTAATGTTCACATGCTGAAAAGGTAACTAACCAATTAAAAATAATGAGCTAAGAAACATTATATTTTGTTGAAGATTATTAACTTACATGTCTCTGTTACAAGTATTGTATGTCATTACTCTAACCAACCTTTTATTATCATGTCATGTACTAACTTGTGTTTGTTGTAGCTACTCAGCAACTTAATCTAATTTATCAGGGTCATCAGCGCCCTGTTAGCAGAGGAAGTGGCTGATGGACACCCGATGACCTACCTTGACTGCCTTGGCAGTCTCCAGCGACTGTTCCGGTGGGATGCCCACCTCCCTCTCTCTCAGGAGCTGCTGGGTGAAGTAGGTGATGTCTCGTCCTGCGATGGGAATGTGCTTTATACAGCTGCCAATAACATAACCTTCAGCCTGAGAGAGACAGAAAGTTATGTGTCACGTACCGTGCAACATAGCAGAGAAGTACAAGTGTGTAGAAAACACAAAGAGACAGTGAGTCTACAGTTGTTACAGCTTGATGTTTTTCCATCAGATCGGTGTACTGCGAGGCCTTCTCCATGTCCCCACGGTGTTGTATTTGGCTTGTTTTTTTTGCATGTTCAGCACAGGCTGCAGTCATGCTGATTCAGTCACCCAGCCTCTAAATATATTCTGCAAGCACATTTCCTAAAAACTGAGTAATTCCTTCCAGCCTCCGAAACACAGTGGCCTACTTTTAAATATCAAAACAGCCCTGTTACTGTGCAAGTAGACAGGTGGAAAAACATTTCTTTTAAAGGAGGGAAATTCTTCATCACTGTTGACATAGTGTCTAAAAAACTTCTTCTTTACACACTGCTGCTCCGAAACATGATTTCACCAGTGTTTGTGTTAAGAGCCCCAAATGAAGCGAATGTTAGGAGCCTAACATACACATAAATGTTGATGCTACAACAACTAGGAGGAAGTGAGTGCGTGCCTGCTAATCTGGAAACTCACCACAGGGATGACGTGGGTGACGCCGTCTCCGCTGTCGATGACGGTGCCTGTCAGCGTCCTCTCTCCCACCTGTCTGGACGTCCAGGAGGCTGCTAGAGCAAGCACAGCCTGCCACACACACACACGCACACACATTTACAGAGAAATGTCATACTGATAATATCCTGCATGCATGTTCACCCATTCACATCTACAGTGCACTGTCATGGTCACGTGACAAGATTGTGATCAGATCAAGAGCATTTCCTTGTCATACACAGAACTAGATGATCCAGCATATCTCACCTGCACAGCAATGTACAGCCCGGGTACATTGAAGGACTCAAACATGATCTCGGCTGTGTACTCTCGGTTTTCTGGTGTGTTCAGAGGAGGCTCTGTCTGCAAACGGACAATAATAAGCCCAGTAAAATTATTCTTAAACACGTTAATCTATTAATTTATTTGGCTGTTGTTTGTGCCACCATTTTGCATTTACAAGTATTGTTAATTTCACACTAAGAGAAGAACGCAGGAAACATCCATTTGTTCTGGACTGACCACATTTTTAGGCCCCTTACCAGGAGGAAGTAGTGGTCCTCAGGCTCAGCCCTCAGGTACTTGAAGATGATCTGCTCCATGAAGCGCTCCATTAGATCCCAGTCCTCCACAATCCCATGACGGATTGGCCACTGTTAGCACAAGGGTTGAGCTAATTAGAAAACTGCCCACGAGATACACATGCAACATCTCTTTGAATTTGCCTTTTGGATTAAACTTCCTGTCTATGTGGTATCTACTAGATCACTACACACTAGACCTCTAATCCACTGGTTCCCAACCTGGGTGCACTGGCCCACACTAGGGGTCACCAAAGTTTCACTGGAGGTGACAAGATCTCCTTGATTTTCAGAAGTGAAATCATTTTTTTTTAAATATACATAAAATAGGCATATATCTCAGCATTTCAATCATTTATGTGAAGAAAACTAAATGTAATTGTTATTTTTAAAGTCTAAGTCATTACTTAGGATCTAAAAAACCTGAACAGATCCTTTACTGTCTGCATTAAGTAGTACACAGTTAAAAGAACACTGAATGTGTCTAAAAAATAATAAGTATGAATGATTGATAAAAAAATAGGGGGGGGGGGGGTCCATAACATAGAAGTTTATCTGCTGTTATTGTTATGCACAAATATGAAATATAATATGACGCTTAGTCAGGGGTCATCAGTTTAATCAATTATACAAAAAAAAAGGTCTCTTAAGGAAAAGGGTTGTGAACCGCCACTCTAAACCACTGAAGCTGAATATCTGTTATGCAATCCAACATACAAGTTTGTTGCACATGTATTTGCTGTTTATGAGCAGCAGCCCTTATTATTAGGAATTACTGAGCAGACTTTCAATTCTTCTTTTCTACATTTTTGGTGACACAACAATACTTTCAGAATTAAATGTCACAACAAGTCCATCAATATAAGATGGTAACCACTCTGTTTTCAGAAGAACGCTGTGACAATAACGTCTGAAATGCACAGCATGTAACTCGTGATGGCATGCAGATGCAGCTGATCGCCATCACCCACAACACTTGCATGGGCACGAAGGTAGTTCTGTGAACAGTCTGAAATAATGTCCAGAGCTTATACTCACTGACGCTTCCTCAAGAGTGACAGTCGTTTGAGAAACTTTTCACTCTTTCAAATTGACTTTCCTCCCAGTAAACATTTGAGCAAACACAGGTGTCACAAATAACAAGCATTATGGCTGCATTCCATTTAGGTATTTCAGGTGTAGCATACACTGTGTCCTATACTAACTGAGTAGTATGTACCAAGGGCTGCATTGGAAAATTTTGAAGTCTGTCTGTCATTAACACACGGGGCGGCACTGTCAGTCAACATGTAGACTGCCTGTAATAGACCACCCCTTCTGTCCAGTTGATGGCAAGTGTGCAGATTAATCACATGTTGTCTGGTAGTTTTCTCTTCGATCTCACATTCATGATCTTGTTGTCTTGCTGGTTTTAACCATCTCATTTGTCACTTATCCCAGAAAGTTTCCTTAAGAGGCCAATAATTGTGATGTGGTTGTTAAAAAAAACAAAAAAACATGTTGATGAGGTGGAGAATCAAGCAAGTCATACGATCAGCACTTGTCAGCCAGTGGCAGCTAATGTTACAGGGGAAGCTGTGAATTGTTCCCTCTTTTCCTTTGTGTGGAAAATACTGTTAATTTGTATAGATACTGTAATTATAAATTGTTGTTACTTTTCCAGTGGGAACCCTCTAATCTTGGTACAAAGAGTTGGTACATGGAACAGAAACAGGACATAGTTCTGCCTGGTGTTGTACTTGACATCTGAAAAGGAGCCGGTCCATCGAAAGAAACCAGGAATAACTTCAATGTGACTCTGTCACAGGACATATACTAAATTTACACTTCTCTCCCAGCCGCTCCTGTGGGTTTGTTAAGCCGTCAGGGTCACGTACCTTGGTGGAATATGTGGGCTTGTCTACTGCTTCGTCTCCGATGTAGAAATCCAGGTCATCCACCCCCTTCATCATCCTCCGCTGGGCCTGGTCTCCGACCTTGGCTGACTCTTTGATGGCGATACCTGACAAGAAAACAGAGAATTCACTAAAGAGGATAACATCTCTTACAGAGTTATGCACATTTTATTGGTAAATAAGTTAAAATGATCACAAACTATTGAATAGTTTTGTTCACATCTACACATGTAAAAACAAAAACTCTGAACGTGACAGGTGTGACAATGGTAATCTTCTTGTTGGAAGTGATTTTTATAAAATCTGAGAAATGAATGAAGGTGTTCCTCTTATCAAAGATGCAACATGGTCACCGTTAGTGTCACTGGCCTGGTTTGCCTGGTGCAAGGGGAATTCAATGCACACGCAAATACTCACATGATGGAACGATGAACTGTGGCTCTGTGTTCCCTGCATACCCCAGTTTGGTGTAACTGCAAGAGAAAAGCATCACATCATTACAGAGACGCTGCGGCTTCGGGACAAAACCAACCACCTGCTACACTACATTTGCATGCATGAAAGTTTACTTCAGTAAAGATTATTTTTGGCTGCCGTCTCCCATGCTATCGTTTTGATCAATGCCATGACTGTCCTTTGGTGGCTTGGTCGGGTGCCAAAAGCAGCGGCAACTCTGCAGTTTGCTAATGGGAGGCCATTAAAAGAGCCATTCATGTCACATTGGGAAACTGAAGACTATTCATATTTGTGTAGGGGGTAAAAAAGATCACTTCTGCATAAACTGACCATCCTTAATACAGACTAGATGTGACCTCAGCTGCTGCGGTCTTCACTGCCTACGCAAGCAAAAGAGGAAGTCGTGTAAATAAAAGAAATGATGCAAGATATTTCTAAAAACTGTTATGGCTGGGACGCAAGCACCATTTCCACTTCTATGCTCGTGTCACATTAGGTTAAAACATCTTCAGCCTGAGCATCAAAGACTTCAGACTTCACAGCCTTCTCTATGTCTCTGCTCTGTACAAAGGGTGTTTAGCAGGGCACATGCAAACCAGATGTAGTTCTGACTGGGGAAGGCCCAGACAGGACTCCCATACATCCTGCACACAGGACCCAAGAGACTGATAGAGGACACTGCTGACGACTGCCAAAGCACTGTGGGCATAATAGGCCACATCCTGGTCATAACAGTGGCTCCTTTGAATTTAACTTTATGAAAAAGAGGCAGGGAGGGCCACATCAGCAGTCTTGAAAATGACCAAATTTGGTCTCAAAGTGGCTAAAATGTGAGTTAACAACAAAAGTCTTGGGTGGGTTTGCTAATCTGCATGCTAATGAATACATTTTTAGATTCAACCTGGAACACATTTATGAATGTGTTCACATTTCCTGTCCTGAACACCATATCAAAGGTTTCTTTTTCCTGGATTACAGGAAATGCTGTTTTTAAATGACTATGCACACGACAACAGGCGCTCGAATACAGTGAGGAAGTATAAGTAGCAAAATGGCTTCTTTTCACCAGGTGTGATGTCTTTTTTATGACCACCCAAAATGGGTGGATATAGATATAAATTTAAAATCAAGGCTGACAAACATGCCCCCTGAGTGCATAAAAACATAATGCAAAAAAGATCAACTTTTAATGTCAAAAATTTGACACACAGTAGTTATTATGATTACTGTCTAAGAAAAGAGATTAAGTCCTAAACATGAGTTCAGCATGTGTGCTGCATGTGTAGCTAAAAGACAAAAAAGGAAAGTCTGCCTCCCAGCTGGATAGACACTCACAGCCTAGATTTATGTCCTGCTTTCCTGTGTCAAATAGCATCACCACACCCACCACCACCACCACTACTACTACTAGTACTACTACTACCACCCGTTTCAGCTGAGTGACTTCTGGTTTGTCGAGAGCTGAATCATAGTTTGGCTGTGTAAATAAAGTTATACAATCTAATCTTGCAACTTCACCTATCTGTCAACAAGCGCGTTAAAAAAAAAAAAACAACAGAGCTGCCAATGTGGATATTTTAAGGTAGAGCCAGGAGAAAGAACACAGTGGGAATACACAATAGACCGTGTTCAAATACAGAAAACTGGAGGAAACAGTTCGCAGGAGCACTGTGTGCAGTATTACTAAAGAAAAAAAAAAAGCTTTACAACTACAAGTTGTAAAATGTTAAGATTGATATTTATATTTTGTAATATAGACAAATTCTTCCACTCACTGCTTCTTCTTATGATCTGTCATATCTCTGCGCTTGAAAACGTTTAGTGAACTTTTATAATCTTTTAAATATTAATAATAAATAATTATGTGTCAGTGTTCTTTTAATTATTTGAAATTTAGCACAGTAACACACAACATTTGTTAAGAACAACATATTGTCTTTGGTTGACGTTATTTTCTACAACACTACAGCAACTCTTTAGGTTTGGACTGAAGGTAACTGTCAGCTGAGACTGAACAGTGAAGGTCACTTCAGATAAGCGTGTCAGATAAAAGCTCAAACTGCAAGTAGTTAAATATCAAATATGGAGCTGCTTTTTAAAGAGTTCAACACTTTGTATCTCTGTGAGAATTATTATTAAGGCTCATAAACCCAAAGCTGCCCCATTCAAGATTTCTATGTTTACAATTAACAAATGCCTATGTTTAGTCATCACCAAACGCTTCAGCTCACTGTCTCTGTTTTACATCCCTGTAAATTTATTGTTTAATTCAATCTCATCATAGATGATAAGTCCTATGGCCACAACTTGCCTTATAATCAGGACATTGGCAAAGTTTGGGACTCGCTGGTGAAAATTTAGCAGACATAAAACAAGATAGTTTCTCAGGTGTTGTAGACCAAATCAGGTCTAAAAGAAGATACTGGATATGCGGTCATCAGGTTGTCAAAAACAAAAGTCAAAATGTTAACGTAGCTCCGGGTCTGTTAGATGTGCAAACAGGTGATTGTTTGCTAATAACACATCAGGTGATGGTGCATGTTGTGCTTTTACCCTCTTTTACTGCTCTCAATGAGTCAAAGAACGATTAATCAAGCTGTAAATAAATAGTAATGCTTCATTTGATATGATCAAATACTGGATAAATAATAATATATTGTTTTGCATACTGGACCTCATGTCCAGTAAGGCCCTTTAACTAAAAAAAGATTAGCTATCAGCCAGTCAAAGAGAACGGACATAAAAAATGCATCATTGTGTTATTATCATTACAGTCATCAGAGTTATGATAGTGTATCCCATGGTCTGGCTGCTTTTACAGGGGAGGCTCTCACTTTAATTACTGTAACATTTAACATATAACAGGACGTTAGCATTTAAAAAAAGCCTGGGCTGGTGTTCAGAGATATCAGCAGCTGCTTCATGACAGCCACAACGATGTGGGATGACACCAACGAAATGTAGCAGTAGTACTCTGAACACCTTCATACCACAGAACAGTCTCGGCTTGTCTACCTCAACCTGCCTCAACAAGCACCACAACCATACTGTACCATTGATTGTGCAGCTGACAGCTGGAGCTGAGCACAACAACCAGCGGAGCTAGTGAAGTAAAGCGTTTTGGTCAAATTCTATATATATATTATATAACAGCATCTTTTTTCTGTGAATCGTACACCTTGATATCTTTAGCTCAATAAAGTGTCTACAGTTTTGGTAAATATAGGTCTACTTTACCTTGTAATTTAATTCATAACCGTGCTGAGTGAGGCTCATTGACTCCAGCCTTATGTTATGAAATTTCAACTATTTGCTTAAGACAGACGAGTGACTCCACCCAACCCTTTGCCCGCACTGTGCTGCAACACCTGAGATTGTTCTTCTGTTATAGAAGCCTTGATTTGACCCTGCAATGCTAGTTTTACACAAACGACAACCTAAACAAACAAACCTATACCCGAATCCGGATGCAACTGTGGTTCTTTCATTGAATGATCAAGTAGCCTTTTTCTAATAACAGCAGGCCGGCTGTTTAGGGAGGTTGCCGTGTAATGGAAGTGCATTTGTCACTGTTTGGACACCATGAGCATGACTCAGAGACAGCTGTTGAATTCCCTCAACACATCTGGCAATAGCTGGTACACTCTGACTAGGCTGCAAAGCCATACCATGTCAAAGACTCCGCTTAAAACAAATCTCAATCTCAAAACGTGACTTTATGACCAAGAGTTATTTCCGCACACAACACTGATATTGGAACATATGTGCTATGACTGTAAGGCTTGGCCAGAAAGTAGAAGCCATCTGCTTGATGAGTAGAAACTAGTACAGGCTAACCTAAATCTCAGCTGCACTTTCTGCTTTCTTTTGCTGTCCGAGCGCAGATCAGTAGCAGCAGACTGGTTAACAGCCTGAAGGGAGGAGGGCGAGGAGGAGGGGGATGAGTGAGGAAGTATGCGATGTGAGGAGTGACGAGTTCAAGCCTCTACACGCAAGAAATGCAAACAATTTTTTAAGCCCCCCAAAAGTTACAGAGCATAGTTATCCTCTGGCTGTTATTTGGGTGAAATCTGTATGCCTGCTTTGGTTAATAGACACCTTACTTCCTCAAATGAGAATCACAGAGGAGGAGGATGCGTACAATCACAATGAAAAAAGTTAAAATAATTAATAATAACTCTCAGCTTTTTTAAACTTTCACTTAAAAGAAAAAAAAAACAACCAGAGGTGAAACTCTACCTGACACCAGAAGCAGGAAAAGAGGTATTCACACTAATCAATACAAACACTGCTGCAGGGGGAGCTCAGGGAAACATACAGCCCTGAGTTATTTTGTATGAAATGTGCTGCTAAAGCAGATTCTTACTGGGTCAGAACAAGTGAGACAATAAGGTTTGGAAAATAATCGGTTGCCCGGCAAAGAAGAGAAATTAGAGAAGTTAATCAAAAAAGCATGCTCGGATGCCGAGAGACGACCATATATGGACTAAAAAGCGTGAATGAGGAAGTGTAGGCTGAATAGGAAGTAGTATTGCGCCTGCTCAAATCCAGACTAACGAGCAAAAAAGATTTGCAAAGAAACGCACTCACGGCTGGCTAACGCCACCGCTATTTTCACGGCGACACTCGTTATCGTGGAAACCGTGTTGAATTAACGTGAAACCTTTGAGTATAATGTCACTATCGGTGTGCCTAAGCCAAATGAATGAAACCAGCTGTGAGGGGAGGTTTCCTCCAGCCAGGTTTCGGTCTTGCAACAAGCATAGCAAACTGGCTCCTTTGCAGCGAAATGCCTTCGACAGGAAGAAAACACACTGGTGATGAAACCTTGCTAATAAGCTAACAAGCAGGGCATGAAACATGAACGGTGACCGCTCAAATGACCCGACCGGGTTTATCTCAAAGAAAGCAGCCGGAGAGAGTAATAATATGTCAGCTAGCACGTTAGCTCGCTGGCTCGCAGTCTGCATACACACAGACACACACCCAGTCGCTGCTGCTGCTGACACTGACAGTCCCTAACCGTATTCAGCCTCTCGGTGACACCCGAGCCCCCTGTCTGGCACGGAGGTCCGCTTTTTGAACAGCTTACCCTGTGCCGCAGTCGACAACACACGCCGGTAACCGTCCAGCCATGTCTCCCCCGTGTCTCTGCGGTTTAGAAACGGTTAAATGTGATGGATAGCAGGCTGTGTCGGCTGGAGGATCTGGCAAGCCGTCCACAGGCGGAACCCTGAGCCCGCAGAGTGCTGTTTCTACTTCCGCACTCGGCTTCTGGCAGGGCAGGGAGAGGCAAGATGGCGGAGGCCGGGTAGAGCGACGCAGGCTGGGCTGTGCAGCTGTCAATCACCGAGAGAGGACGGCCTCAGTTTACATAATATTCATCTGATTACTGTCTATGATGTTATTAAACATTTATATATTTAGTGTGCTTACCATAATTAATATAATAATAATAATAATAATATTATTATTATTATTATTATTATTATTATTACTATGTTGTGTACAGGAATTTGGATAAATTATGTCAGAGTTGTATTTATTAATCATATTAATTGTATTAATATTAATAAATAAATGCTATAAACATATTATTATTAATTGTTACCATTATTATTGATTATACTCAGTTAGAATTAATAACTACAACAACACATAATATTTGTTTAATTAAATAATAATAATAATAATGATAATGATAATGATAATGATAATGATAATGATAATAATAATAATAATAATTACATAAACTGTAACATCTCCAGTCCTCCCTCCTGATCAGATGGTGGCAGTAATCGTCCTGTACATTTTTCTCCATCCGGGCTGCAGCTGAACTACAGAAGAAGTGAAACGTAATCCGTGACATCCCGGGACCAGCCGGTGCAGGGGGCAAATATAACGTTATTATTATGATCAATGACGGGAGTTTTCAGCGCAGACTATGACACACTTTCGAGGTCAGATCCGGGGACCACACTGGGGTCCTACAATGGACAACATGCTGATAGATTTCTGGCGCAAACATGACTGCCTTTTTAATTCCTCGGTTGATTCTTACTACGACAAGGATCTGAAGACAAAGCTGTGGAGCGAGTTCGCGTTGTCCATCGGAAAGCCTGGTAAGCCTGGAAAGCCTGGAAAACGAATGTGAAAATACAAAATCAGTTTATTGTTATTTAATACGTGTACTGTATGCAAGCAAGAAGTAGAGGTTGAGTTTAATCAAGTTTTTATTCATGGATTTTATTTAACATTGTTGTTACATTTAGAGTGTGCACTGTGCAAGAAAAGATACTTTCAGTTTCAGTAGAAGTATGGTTTGTCCACTGTCGTTCATAGTTTATCATTACTTCTTGTTTACTCCTTAATGCTCAGTCAGTTGCATATACTATGGTAATATATATCCTTTGGCATATTTTCCCCTTTTCCCTGCAGTGTCTGATGTTGAGAGAAGGTCAAGATCACTCCGCACCCAGTATGGGAGGGTGTTATGGCATCCGGAGAGGGTCAGCACTGTCCAGCAGAAGATGCTTAGGGAGAAACTAGACTTCTTGAGGCCTTATATAGTTCGCAGGCGAGGTGATTCATACCTGGTAAGTTTGAGACTAATGCAGAAAATCCTGTAGATGCTTCCTTGCAGATCTTAATCTTGCTTACACCTTTTGCAGGAGGAAAAGTTTGATGATCGTGAAGAGGATGATGAGGAATTGGAGACTGAAGGGAGTATTGACCAGGAGATGGGAAGTTCATTTGGTAGCCCACTGGATGCTGATGTGACTGCAGAATATCTGGATGATGAACCCCAGTCTGTCGCCTCCACCCAAAACTGTCCAAACGCACAACCTCAAGTTACAGATGTCATGTCTTTGAGCTGTCGTCACAATGACGAGGCTTCTGCCGATCAGCCTGACCAAACAGCGAACGCACCCAAACATGACATACTGAACCAGTTCGCAGAGGTTATGTTGGCAGATATGCGTCACATTAAAGATCCCGTGGTGCTCATGAGACTTCGCCGAGATATCACTGATTTGGTGTTCAAAGCGGTGGAGGAGGACATGCAGAGACAAAGCGCTCAAGTGCCATCCATGTCCAGGGGGATGGTGGGGGAGAGCCCCCAGTTACAGAGCTGCTCCAGGCCCCAACAGGCATCTTCACATACAAACTACTCTTGGAGGTTTTTGAAGAGAAAGAACAAAGGGTGTGAGATTGGAAGGAGGATGCAAAGATGGGAGGAGATGAAGCACGTAAGGAGGATGTCCAGGAGTCAAGTGTTGCAGCCCGTCCAGCATGGCCAAGCGTTGGAGGGGATGAGTGAAAACAATTCTCAGGTTAATATCCAGTCATCAGAGATGAAAAGAGAGACAGAGCCGCACATGGTCAAAATTGAGGAGGAGGCTCTTCCACTGGCTTGAAATTTTCCATACAGAGTTGCCACAATTTTTCCTGATTACAATCACCACAGTCAGGAAGTGTAGGTTGGAAGTGAAGACTTGGAAGCCTTAAAGCAGCGTTATGTAAGATTGGGTACACAACACAAGACATAGCAGCCAGCTAATATAACTTACTAGTCCAACAGCAAGAAGCCCAGCTCGGTGTCTGTCCTTTACAACTAAAACAACTAAAAGCAAGTCCAAGATTTACTCCCAGTGACTTCTTGATTGGTCCTTCTGTCCTTTTCTCTTCTAAACTCCCTCCATGAACATGACCTCTTAGGTCTCTAGGCCTCTGTCATGTATGGCGATAGAAGCTGCTGAGTTTGGTTACATTGCATGAACACCTGGCTCCGGTTCTGGCACAACATTTGTTGATGTCTGTACTCCCCCCATCCTTTACCACTTACAGTGCTTCATAGCCAAGCATCAACACTCCCTCTGTGCTCTCAGCACCCAGTCTTGGGCAGTAACGTTACTGCTAACTGAGCTAACTCACAGTAGCTAACAGCAGCTAAAGTTTGCAGCAGTTTACTTCCTATAGCTGAGGCAGAGCAGCCGGAGGTCATCAGTGGGAAAGGACAAAACATAGTCTCCATAAAATATGATTAGTTTCACCAAAATCAGTGACATACTTAGTGATGTGATGGTTGATTAGTGGTAGTGATTAGTGAGTTACGCACTTGTCACCCCAAGTCAAAAGTTACGGAGTGAAAGAACTGACTACAAGTCAGCGTGGCATCAAAATGATTTAAACTCTGTTATTTTAAGGCAGAAAAGTTAGTAATGGCTTTAGACAGGTAGAAAACAGATGCTAACAAGTATCAGTTAGGTACTTGTTACCTCTGTTTGCATTACAGCAGTCCAGACATTTAGAGCGTGATAACACTTAGTAGCACTTTTTTAGGGCTATCAGAGGACTTAAGGACACTAAAGTACAATACCAAGGAGTGCATCTCACATTAGACAGCAAAGCAGGGAGAGTTGTCTGTCTTTTCAAACAATATGGTCTAGTTTATAATGAACATATGCCTTTCAGAAACAATCAGACTAACTCGTACTTGGCCTTTAAAACTCGCAGTCAGTTAATTATGGATCATTTTGATCTGTAAGCTGACACTGTTTGATTTAAATAATGGATGTTTTGATGTTCTGCTCCTATTAAAGAGAAAATACCTGTTTTCCCTCTCAGCCTCTATGTTCTTTCTTTCTGTGTGTGTGTGTGTAGGTCCTTATCCAAGTTGAGTGTAGACAATGTGTTTTCCTCTTTTAATGTAATATCTGTAACCTGTGCTGAATTGTGCCATATATTTATGAATCATAAAGCCAACTGCACTAGGTTTGCAGTTTCAACCATTGACCAGCAGATGGTGGTGTGAATATATATATTTCAGTCAGATTACTGTTTATATTACAATTTTGATAGCTAACAAGCAAGCAAATGAATACAATAAAAATAACGTATTGAAACTGATTGCTGATCTGAATTCAAAAATGTACTGTTTTTGTCAATGAATCCATTATTTGATATATTATTATATTATTAACAGGTGATGTGAGAATATTAGATAAATAAATATGGATATTTTGCACATGCAAAATACATACCACCGATAATCGAACTGACACTGACATTTATGTGTCAGTATTTATCTAGAAACATTGTATAGGCTAGCTGACGTTTTTCAGGCGCCTTTTAGTAATTACAGAGTAATTTACTTAACTTGATGCTCTGGCCTCTACTTTTATTTTCTCTTGGCTAAAAGTATTTTAATTGCAAAGTGTTTATTTAACTTTAGGCTGTCGTTTCTATTTAATCTATTTTCCTCACGGCCAAAAGAAAGTGTGCCTGGGCGAAGTGTGACGTCCTTAGCATTTTTACTCAGGCACTGCCGCCCAAAGGGTCCTGAACACACACAGACACAGACACACACACACACACACACACACACGTGTGCTGTAACCATGGCGGATCTGCAGATGAAGCTTCTCCGGAAGAAAATCGAGAAAAGAAACGTGAAGAACAAAGAGCGAAAACTACAAAACAAACGGACAGAGGACGAAGAGGCCGGTACGCGCTGTTACTGAAAAGTATCCGGATGTTGTTGGTTGTTTTTTCCCGAAGCGGCGACAAACTTCACCTGCTAAGCTAGCTACGTTAGCTCCTAACGGCATGATCTGTGATCGGGAGCTCTAAAATGTTAAATTGGGGATTTCACTGACAGACGTAATGATAGCTGATCTCAACGCACGACTTCAGATAATTGCATGTGTGTGTCACCGCAATTTGTCGCAGATTGTTGTTCAGAGTTCTCTTTCGAGAGAAGTATTGACTTTTCCTTCCACGTGATTTGTGTGCCCAGATAAAAATGTAAGTGTTTCTGTAAACGTGTTTGACAGTGAACGGGCTGGAGGAGAAATGCTGTGAGGAAGGAGCAACTAAGACAGACAGCAAGCCAAAGAAGACCCAGAAAGATCAGACTGATGTACCACCGGAGGAGACCACAGCTCCTCTGAAGAAAAAGGCGAAGAAGAAGAGAAAGCTTGCAGACACCGCTGAACCACCAGGTAACAGTTTGTTCACATGAGTTATTAGTGAGTTAGTTTCTTTTGTGACGGATAGCTAACGCGTTATAATCTTCATTCTAGCTGAGAAGAAGACCAAAACAGTGAAAGAGGCAGATGAAGAAGACAGAGATGAAGATGACGAAGAGGAAAAGGAGGAGCGAGCGGATGAAGGTGAAGAAGAGGCTGCTGACAAACCAGAGGGAATGTCAGATGAAGAGGAAGAGGGAGATGATGAAGAGGAAGATCAACCTGAATTACCCTCTGGTTTAACAGGTATTGAAGAAATGGGTGTCCGCTTACTTTTGACCTGGTGTGATCCTCAGCGGTTTTATTGGTTGTGAGAATTTCTCTTATTACAGTTAAAAAGTAAGTTGTTAAAAATAGAAAAAGATAGCTAAAATATTATTTTCTATGTTTATTTAAGTCTTTTTCTGACATGTGCCCACGTCTGTAAAGTACTACGCACAAGTGATGATAGTTTTAAATAAATACGTGATTGATCATTTTGTTTTCTCGGCACATGCAAAGTTTGTAACCAAATAAGCGACCAGCATTGGTTGCACCACGATTACTTGGGGCATAACCTAACTAGTTAGATGTGAAGTAACTAAGTGAGCAATCAGTAGAACTGTCACGTTTTATAATTTACTAATAATCTTCCATTATCACGTGTGTAACTATTGAGTTGTTACTTAGTTATGTTGTAACTTATCTCTGTGTTACAACTGCCTTCGTTTTAATAATGCATAAATCACAACTTAGTAAAAATGTTATGACTCGGCTAAGTTTGAACTCAAACACGCCGATGACGCTGCTGGACTTTCCGTCTTAAACTTCCACGCTGTTGTCGTAGTGATACATTCGCCCGCTCTGTCTCACAGTCATACACATGTGCACACTATGGCAGAAACGAATGATAATTTCATCATCGAATCAATTAATATGTCGGTCATTTTGTCGATTAATTGATGCATTGTTTGGAAGAGTTTTAAAAAACAAAATTTCAATTTGAGAAACTGAACTCAATTTAGACTTTTATTTTCTTAAATATGACCAAAAGAAATTAATCAATTATGAAAGTAATTGCAGATTAATAGACAACTGTCCGACTAATCACTGCAGCTCTAATGCACACACATAAAATTCATTACTGATCTTAGGCACGTCACGCCACAGGGATACAGCTGTGTTTGATAGAACCGTTAGTCATTTCCATGCATTTAAAAATCATGTTAGATGATGAATCGGATCATAATCAGCTCACTGTGACGTTCTATGGATTCGTTCATGAACCAGAAAATGTTGTTCTTAACATCTCTGTCTAATGTTTAAACTCTGCTCGGTCCACACACTCACACTCTCTGATGTTGCCTTCATGTGTTGCCCGTTCAATGCTTCCATCATGAAACGGGTGTCAACTAAGGCATACAGAGACTCTTGTGGTTGTCTTTGGGAGGAATCACCAGTGATTCTCCTGACAGGAGTAACTGCAAGGACACTGGATTCCCATGGCTCTTTATCCTGGAATAATCCAGGAATAAATGCTGTTTTTTTTTTTTCCCGCTCCATATAGCATCTGTTTTTGGGAAAGTATGAACTTACCTTTGACTGATGTTTCAGGTGCATTTGAGGACACTTCCTTTGCCTCTCTTGCTGAGCTGGTCAGTGAGAACACGCTGAAAGCGGTGAAGGAGATGGGCTTTGAACACATGACTGAGATCCAGCACAAAAGTATTCGCCCCCTGCTGGAGGGGAGGTAAGTCTCAGATCTGTCCTGGACTCTGTGACCGTGTTTCATGTATTTTTATGTAGTTTTGAATAGAAGTAATATTATTAACTTGAGATCAGGATCATTTTGTGAGCTTGTGGATGTTTTTCTTTGCAGGGACGTTCTGGCTGCTGCCAAAACGGGTAGTGGTAAAACTTTGGCCTTCCTCATCCCGTCTATAGAGCTCATCTACAAACTCAAGTTCATGCCCAGAAACGGTAACACTCTTCATCTGTTCTTTCTCCTCATTGTTTCATGGTTAGGCAAAAAATGTTGCTTTTGTGTCAAACTTTGTTATATAAGTTGAGTCAGAGTCCTCCTCGTCTTCCCAGGCACCGGTGTTGTGATCCTTTCACCCACACGCGAGTTGGCAATGCAGACCTATGGGGTGCTGAAGGAGCTGATGACGCACCACGTGCACACCTATGGGCTGATCATGGGGGGCAGCAACCGCTCAGCCGAGGCCCAAAGACTGGCCAACGGTGTCAACATCCTGGTGGCCACACCTGGACGTCTGCTGGACCATCTTCAGGTGAGCAGGGAGTTTCCTAACAAAACACTTTGTGTTTTTGCAGCTCCTGTTTGTATAAAATATGTATATAAGAATATTAAAAAAGACTTTTGTTCCTTCAGAACACCCCTGGATTCATGTACAAGAACCTACAGTGTCTGATTATTGATGAGGCTGACCGTATCCTAGAGGTGGGCTTCGAGGAGGAGCTGAAGCAGATCATCAAACTGCTGCCGAGTACGTATCTACTGCTGGCAAATTCCCCTTCCTCTGTGACTTTTGTGTTATCGTGTTCTTCATGGTTCCCCGCTGTTTAACATTTTTGTCTGTGTTTTCTCCAGAGAAGAGACAGACTATGCTGTTTTCAGCCACTCAGACCCGTAAGGTGGAGGACTTGGCCCGCATCTCCCTGAAGAGAGAGCCCCTCTACGTCGGCGTGGATGACAACAAAGAGAAGGCCACTGTTGATGGCCTGGAGCAGGTCCGCTACATTCCTGTTGAATCTGTGTAATGATATGTACTATGTGTAAACTAACAAAGTGGGTGTGTTTCAGGGTTATGTGGTGTGTCCATCAGAGAAGCGTTTCCTGCTGCTCTTCACCTTCCTGAAGAAGAACCGCAAGAAGAAGCTGATGGTCTTCTTCTCGTCCTGTATGTCTGTGAAATTCCACTATGAACTGCTCAACTACATTGACCTGCCCGTCATGGCCATCCATGTAAGACGCGCGACTCTCCTCCTAGCATCATTAAGTCGTACGTGGTATTCAGGAGCCATCTATGAAACCAGGTGTAAAGCAAATGTTTCTTCTTCTGTTTCGCAGGGCAAGCAGAAGCAGACCAAACGTACCACCACCTTCTTCCAGTTCTGCAACGCTGACTCAGGCATCCTGCTGTGTACCGACGTGGCAGCTCGAGGGCTGGACATTCCTGAGGTGGACTGGATCGTCCAGTACGACCCCCCAGATGACCCCAAGGTACACTTGTAATATTAATTCAGAATTTCAAAGAAGGAAAACTGACAAAACCAGGTTTAACTGACCAACAACTCGTGAAGATCACTTTTTGAGTTGATCCCTGATTTACAGCGTAGCCACATTGCAGCAGTCTGTGCAGGATCACCTCTGTTCTAGACAATGCCCCTGAAACGCTGCAGCACATTTAAGACATTTCATTTCGGAGAAGTCGGACACAGAGACAGCACAGAGAACCCGGTCAATTTCCAAAGTTAAACAACGGTTCCAATCGTAAAATTGGCATGGAGTACACACCTAAACGGCATCCCGGACGTGATGTCTGACAATCCTTGGATCAAGATGTAAGACTATTTAAGCTTTACTTCTTGTCTACAGGAGTACATCCACAGGGTGGGTAGGACAGCCAGAGGCATCAATGGCAGAGGCCACGCACTCCTGATTCTCCGACCAGAGGAGCTTGGATTCCTCCGCTTCCTGAAACAGGCCAAGGTAAATGTCTCTAACTCTAATGTCTCTAATTTACATACAGCGGCGATTCCATGTTTTTTTCACATTATCTTCCTGTTACATCATTTCCATTTTACAGTCACTTTTTATTAGTTTTTGCAGCTTTTTCTTTTAATAATGTGGCGTGTCTTTAAATGGGACTTTCCTCTTTTTACACTCTGTCCAGGTCCCACTGAGCGAGTTTGATTTCTCTTGGAGTAAAATCTCTGATATCCAGTCCCAGGTAAGAATTCTACTTCTTCAGCTTCAGTGTATAAATCATTGAAGGTCCAGTGTGATTTAAGGGGGCCGCAGTCAGCAACTACACTGCCAGATGCCTCTAAATCCTACACGCTGGTCTTTTAAATCCTAGTTGTTAATTATCTGTAAACTGATTGCTCATTTCAAACTGTGTTTTGTTCTTTAGTTGGAGAAGCTGATTGAGAAGAACTACTATCTCCACAAGTCTGCCCAAGAGGCCTACAAATCCTACGTGAGGGCATACGACTCCCACTCGCTCAAACAGATCTACAGCGTCAACACCCTCAACCTCCCCATGGTGGCGCTGTCGTTTGGCTTCAAAGTTCCTCCCTACGTTGATCTGAGTATCCTTTGCAGTGATTCTGTGTACTGTTGCATTTCATACAGTTTGTTTGATGGTAAAAGTCAACTTGAGATGTAAGTATTTTAATAATTGTATTATTTGAATTCCTCATTTTACATAGAATGAGGTGGAAGAAAAATATTAATGCAACACTTGTTGAAGGTAAAGATTTAGGATTTTGTGAAATCAGTGTTAGTGAGCACATACATTTTGCTGAGAGAAGTCACCCCCCCTGACAGCTGTGGTTTATACTATACGCCATTGATTGCTCAGTTCTTCCCCCATGAGCGCAAGGTCACAATCCCCCCAGTTTGTGTGATACCATTTTTGTTGAATATTATGTTTATAGAAGACGTTTTAGATCTTTGACTTTATCCCATGGCAAGTTGCAGTAAAACCATGTTTGTTTGTTTGAGTGTATTTTTAAAAGAAAGTTTGCCTTAACTCGACTTCCTCTCAGACGTCCACAGCAGTAAAGGTGTAAAGATGCAGAAGCGAGGCGGCGGCGGTGGATTCGGATACCAGAAGTCCAACAAAGTGCAAAAATCCAAATTCTTCAAGCACGTCAACAAAGGAAAGGGTGACAAGAGGCAGTTCTCCCGCTGAACTAAACCCTGGACTGATTTCTCTTCTGTGTATTTGAAGAATTGCCCTTTTTTTAAAAAAAAAAAAAGACATGAACTTCCTTCTTTGAACCAGGTGCTATAGTATGTCAAATGGAGCGCACAGATGCTGCAGACATTTAGACCTGTTTTCCTTCTAGGAAATATGTCTTTTGTAAATGTAAACAAACATTGTGGATGCTGAAGAATTCCTTGTGTGGACGTCCTGTTCAAACAAATGCTCACTTTTCTAATGTGTTCAATTCACCTGACTGGGTTATTAAATCTATCGACTTTAAATAGTTTTCTGTATTCACATTATGTAGACAGAAGTGCAATGAAATCACTTGATGTGCTCATTTTTATAAAGGTTTTCATGTTTATTACAGCAGCTTTACATTCCCGCAGAGTTAAAAGACTCTTGCTACACCTTGTCAAACAGATTACAGCAACAAAAAACAACTATCAGACTTACAGTATCTGTCAGCATTTCTCTGTATCTATTATCCAAGATCCAAAGTTGTACATTTTACACTTTAAAGTTACAAATTTATCCATCATCAGAAATCAATACCGTAACTAAATGTTCCCTTTAAATAAAACACCTGAATAAATGTAACTTAATTATCTTTGTTCTGAGGTTTAAGTGAGCTTTCATCAGTGGATGTGTATGATTTAAGTGTTTAAATGGGTTTTATGTGTGGACAGATCTGATAAGGGGTTTCTTTATAGTCACAGCAGTGACTGAGCTTCACTCAAGTCACTTTTTAAAAGAACTTTCCATTTAAAAAAAAAACAAAAAAAAAAACAGTCCCACAGTCATCCTCTCCATACATAGGATAAATTATCAAGTGCAGCGGAGAGCCTGCAAAATATCACTGACATCAGTTATGAATGACAATAAACTTTAAAACATTTTTTCCCTTCAATCCAAAAAGTTTCAGCTCATTGACCAAATGTCTCATGAAACCTTAAAATTCAAGGACAAAATGTGTCTTCTCCCTCTTTAGTACCTTAAAGAATCCCCACTTTAACAGGACATGAGCTCAATGGCCAATATGAGCATCGCAATAACGTTCAGAGTTGCGTTTAGATCTCATACATCCCACGGTTTAGAGGGAAAAAGCATAAAATTCCAACACTGTGCAGAACAGATAAAAGAAAATAAAAACAGTACCATATCCATTTTGTTACAGTGATGAGGTACAATAATTCAACTCTTTACTTCGCACCAGGAACAACTGATTTCCACTCTGCTTCACAGCACAAGAAGGGAAACTCACAGTTTTTAAAGATCGTTGAGGTTCCCTTTTTCACAAAGCGAGAGAGTTCAATCAGAAATGCTTCCACACTTGCTTCAAAAACGCTCCACAGGTTGTGTCACTCTTCATTCTGGCACTTGAGGTCGATGATGAACAGTTTTCAGTCACGTCACAACGTCACAGTCATGGGATGCTACGGTTAGCAGATTACGCGTCACCCGAGACAACTGCATATCACATCATGCAAGCCGTCAAGTCCTTTATTCACTATGAACAAATTTCCTCTTCCAGTCTTGCTCCATAGTTAACTTCCACATTCCACTGAAGATCTTGTACCTCATTTACTGCTGGTGATCTGCGAGGTGAAAACAGATTATTGCATTACTTCTATGTATTATTATACTGAATACAAAAGTCTAGTGGCAAAGGAGTTAGTTTAGTTTCAAATCAAACAACCCGCTGGGACTGTTGCTCCGTCACGTAACATCTGACCAGCTATCCTTAGATTTAAATGTTTTACTTTGCTCATATTACATCCCATTATAGGCTGCTGTCTGAGCTGGTCTGAGCTTGCCTGATTTATTGCAAAGTAGAGCTGCAATTATTAGTTGTGAACCATTAATCATCAACTATTTTGATAGTTGATTAACCATTTGAGATGAGTTTTTAAGAAAAAAAAAAAAAGTTTCTCAAATGTGAATATTTTCTTGTTTCTTTACTGCTCTGTCAGTAAAATGAATATCTTTGGGTTGTGGACATTTGAAGACGTCACCTTGAGCTTTGCAAAATACTGATCAAAGTTTGTCACCATTTTATGGACTAAACAACTATCGCATTAATCAAGAAAATGAAAATAACCATATTGAAAATGATAGTGTATCTGCTCATAGTCAGTCTGATTAGCAACTGAATGCACAAGAATGACCAGAAAGACACATTTCTGTTATGAACAGATATCTGCGCATAAATGCTGATAAATGTTTTTAAAAAAAAGCTCATTTAAAAAGGAAAATTGTTGTCAGTCGGGAACTGGTTTACCAAACTCTCGGTGCTTTGCTATCAGATTAAGCATTCATCTGCAGATATTTTTATAGATGAATGACAGAGCAACAGTCCCTTTAAGCCAGCCAGAAAAAAGTGAGAAAAAGTCATAAATACAGTAATATGCAGACCCACACAACAAAAACACGGTGGGTGGACCAATACAAAGTTGATTCATTTCACAATAATGTCATTCAGAACTGATTTCATGAGTCCGATGACGATGGAGACTGTTTTCAGATGCTTTGAAAACATGTGTATTGGAAATGAAGACACCTTTGTTGGTCAACCGCTGTGTTAGTGACACCTAGAAATGTGACCATGCTACAGTCAGCCCCGTCACAACATAAAGTTAGTGCTTTAACTTCAAACTGTCACACGTGGCATGCAGCACCAGTAAACGTCAGACCTTATGGGTCTGCTCTGATAGGGGGAGGGGTGGGAGGGACCCCCCAGGGGTTGCCGTTCATCTTCTTTCCCAAACCTGTTGTCAGCGAAAAAAAGAAAGAGAGCATCCGAGATGGATCAGGCTCCTGCACACCGCTCAAGGCTCAGGAAACACAATAACCACACTAAAAACACTTCAACTGCTGGAATACCTTCCTACATCAGTCATACATATCCTAAATAACACAAACATGTACCGTTGGCACTGCAGAAAGGCTCTGTGGTCTCCCAGTTCATGGCTCTCTGGACTGCTTTCTTCCAACGAGCAAAGCGGAACTCGCTCTCTGTGAAGAGAGCAGACACACAGGTCAGGCCAGGTCAGGCGACGTAGTACAACCGGGCTCACATAGCTAAAAAAAGTGCATCACACATTTCCTCTGGGACCGTTTCACTTACCGTCAGAGTTGATCTGTGGTGTATATTTCTCTGACATGATGTGTGGGAGGTGACCGGGGCTCAGGCTCCACACTTCTACCCCCTCTGCTGCCCCGGCTGCCATGGCTGCACCCAGAGCTGTAGTCTCTGCCATGGTGGGTCGCACTGGACCAACATGACAAAGAAAATACAAAGAATAAAAATATTAGGAATAATCCCTCTTATCAAAATTAAAAACTGGGCAATTAAAATACAAATAAAGAATGTTTTTATGTGACAGATTATCAAGAAGGGACTATTTTTAATTAGTTGATCCCCAAGTTCATGTATCTTAAGTTGGCAGGTGACACAATGTTCTACTTTGTAATCATCTGTGGATGTGGAAGAACTGGAAGCGCTCGCCAGGGCACAGAAGGAATACAGAGAGTCCAGTATCATGTGTTGCACAGAAACGTGGCTGCACGAGCAGATACCAGACTCCAACGTCACCATTCCCGGCTTCCAGATGGTTCGAGCCAACAGAGACACGCAGCATGTGACGCCATGCACACTGTGACACACACTGTGTGCACACACACACTCCGTCATCACGGGTGACTTCAACCATATTTCCCTCTCATCCATACTCCCAACCTTCTACCAGTTTGTCAAATGTGCCACCCATCAAAAAATAAGACTTTGGACCTGTTGTGCGCAAATGTTAAGGATGCATACAGCTCCACTGCCCTGCCACCACTGGACAAGTTTGACGACTATCTAGTCCTGCTGTCACCATCATACAAGCCTGTGGTTCAGTGACAGTGAGGGCACTGAGGAAATGTTCTCCTGAGGCCATGGAAACACTGCATGGAGCGCTCCAGGCCACAGACTGGGATGCTCTGTATGAGCCACATGGTGAGGACATTGATGGCTTGACTGACTGTGTCTCTGAGTACACTGCTTTCTGCATAGACAACACCACCCCCACTAAAGAGGTCCGCTGCTACCCTAACAGTAAACCGTGGGTAACCAGCGACCTGAAGGCCCTTCTCAACGAGAAGAAGAGGGCCTTTAGATCAGGGGACAGAGCAGAACTCTAATGGGTACAAAGGGAGCTCAAACGCAGCATCAGGGAGAGCAAGGACATCTACAGGAGAAAACTCAGAATCAGAATCACTTTTACCGGGTACTGGAGGAGTGGGAAAGAGAAAGAGACATCACCGGCTTCCAGAGGAGAGGTGGGGGAGCAGCTGAGGGGAATGAACAACGTGCCAATGAGCTGAACCTGTTCTTTAAACTCTAACCCCCACCCACCCACCCACCCAGCCCTGGCAGCCCCTCTATTGCTTCTCCGAGCAACACGGTCATTGTGGGGTGTGTTTAGGGCGGGCAGGAGGCTGAGTACAGGGACCTGGTTGACCGCTTTGTGGAGTGGTGTGGGGAGACCTGCAGCTGAACGTAGCAAAGACGAAGGAGATGGTGGTGGATTTCAGGAGGAACATTGGACAAACTAAAGAGCAGCTTCAGCAACAGACTCATCCAACCCCGCTGCTCTAAGGAACGATACAGGAAATCGTTCCTCCCAACTGCAATAAGACTTTATAACTCATCTACCTCTGTCAGAGCCACTATTACAGGACACGGTTATGTAAAATATTGTGATTACCATATAGTTGTGTGTCAAAGTCAAGGTTCATGTGTGTGTTTTTTATGTTTGTCTGACTTTTGTTCCATTTAAAAATTAAAACAGACAGAGAGGATACAAAGTCCAGGGTTCAGACTCTTGCTCATATTGACAGAACAGATTTCTAAACTTTAAAAGATATTGTTGTCGAAGCTGTTCCTGCTGTGTTTAGTGTCTTCTTACCTACGGACATGCAGAGGATGTCTGCCTGCAGCTGCATGAGTAACCTGTTTGACGTCATTCCTCCATCGACCTGCAGCTGAGTCAGAGGGACGCCGCTGTCCTGGTTCATCGCATCGAGGATCTGAAAGTTCAGGGTGAAATAAACCACAATCATCTTCTTTAAGCGTTTTCCTCAAAACATCAACATCTAATGCATCTGCAGTCATACATGGCTGACAGCAGCAAGTGTTACTGTGTCCACTAGAAGTAAACAGAGGCGGAAAGGAGAAGCTGCTCACCTCTCTGGTCTGAAAGCAGACGGCCTCGAGGGCAGCAAAAGCCAAGTGGTTCCTGTTGGTGAACTGAGTGAGCCCACAGATGATGCTGGAAAACAAACAGAGGAAATAGATTAAAGAATGTTTTGTTTCATTCCTTCTAGAATGAAACAAGTATTACATTATTATCAAAAACATTTCAGGGTCAAATCACAGTGCATTGTTCAGACATGTTTTAACAGCTGACTGTCTCACCCTCTTGCACTGGGCTCCCAGTAAGGGGCATAGAGTCCAGAGAAAGCAGGCACAAAGTAACAGCCATAAGACGAGCCGGCTGCTGCTGCTAGTGTCTCTGAGATAAGACGGTGAGAAAAACAGGAAGAAGAGTTGTTATTGAAAGAAAAATGTCTTTTTTTTCTACATTATATTATCAAAATATTTGAATGAATTTAACACTACATTCTATTGATGAATGAGTCAGAATTTTCCCATGAAATTCTGTAAGATGCTAAGTACCAATCTCTGAAGAAGACTTCACAATGCCCATGTTGTCCTTCAGCCACCGGACCACCGCCCCTGCGATGGCCACTGAACCCTGTGAGCAAGAGAGGAAAACATTAGACCCAAATCACATCAGAGCACCGGGCAGGTCCAAATGACAAACCAGGGCACACTGTGGAAGAGGTCACTGCAATGTGGAGGCACATAAAAAAAGAGAGAAAGTAATCGGAGCTTTTACACACCTCAAGTGCATAACAGGCAGGCTTGTCTTTTCCCATTTTGTATGCAACTGTGGTCAGCAGGCCGTGGTCTGACATCACAGCCTGACAGAGTCGGAGGAAAAACAGAGTGAAGGAACAACACAACAGGAGCATGAATAGAATTAAAAAAAATAATTACTACCATGATATATTTTTCTTGGAGATAATATCTTACCTTGGTCCCTGTATTTCTGAGCAGGAAACAACCGGTCCCATACCTTTACATACCAAAGATGGAAGACAGATTAGAGACCAATGATTATGATATAAAATATATATATAGAATTTCACTATCTACACATTGGGGGTTTAATCATGATGTTTGGCATTAGATTTGACGACTTTACAGCGAGAAGTTAATTGAAGAAAATGGCAGGTGACTTACGTGTTTTTTGCCTGGCCTTCCTCGAAGCACATTTGACCAACCAGGGCAGCCGACTGGTCGCCAAGACACTGATGGAGACATGGTTGCAGTTAAAGGGCCGTGATAGTCCATGTATGAATTTATAAAGCACAAACTAACAAAAACAAGCTTTATCTTGAAACTGGTCCGGTTATTGAAACCAAAAGAAGAAATATTATATATTAATAAGAAATCTTCTGTTTTTTTGCTGAAACTGAAACCTTAAACCTTAAATTCAATAATTACATAATTCTGACTGATACATTTACTGAGCAGAAATAGTTAAAAAGAAATCACTCATTGTAATATAAGCAGCAGGACATCACTGGGAATTAGATTAGCCACTATAAACAACAAAAATATGAAAATAGGATTCAAACATAAAAATGAAGTCAATAAAATTTTTTCAGTCAGCATTAATTTGAATTTGACCTTTGAAATGTTACTTCAAAGTACAAACTACTAACTTTGTAGGGTCATGTTACTTTTAGGGCTGACATGCATTGACACGATATCTGTGATAGACTAATATTGGCCTGGGCAAAGTATCATGTGGTCTCTGGTGGAAACTCTGTCGCTCAAACGTTTGGAGGAAAGCCACATGTAACACACACCACAGCACTTTGACAACGTCTGACAACACTGAGAAAAGACGCTATTCAACCTTACCCCAGAGATGGGAACTCCTGCGAGAGAGCCAGATTTCTGGTTGGAAGACAGAAAAAACACGCCTTTAGAGTTTGGATAAATAGCTGCACGTTAATACAGACTGTTGCAACAATTTCAATTACACAAAAGCAAATATCTACACTAACAACCAACTTTTGGATCAAAGGTTACCAAGGTTACCATCGTTAACTAAATCTAAGCTAAAAACTAAAATGAATTAAAAAACAGGTAAGTTATGTAAAAAACCAACAGAAAGAACATTTACAAAACCAAAATTATTAGAACTAAGTTTAATTAAATTTATTGTAACAAAAACTGTGAGGATGTCTACATGACTGAGTCAAATGTCTTCACAAGTGTGTTGTGTTTGCTTTGTAATACATATTTGTATTAAATCTTGCCCTTGACAGTCATATTATCTAAAAAAATAAAACAAAAAATTGTTAAACAATAAAAACTAAACTCAATCGAGAAATCTGAATTGAAAACAAAATTAAAATGAGAATAAACTGCAAAACTGTAATAACTACTCACACATGTCGCTATTGTAGGGAATCAAACGTGACTGTCTTAGAGGCAAACACCTATTTGTAGCTAAGATTTTAACAGTCATGTTCAATAATCAGTAAGGATATTTTTAGGTCACAGTGATTGATCTACTCATTGGACTTTACTTTTAGCAGTAAACATTTCATTACTGCAGTGATCTCCACCAAAATAAAATGATTCAGTATGTTATTAGTACAAATTTCCAGCTTAATGTAATAAATCCCCACGTTGCAATGATACATCACATCATAGTCAGGGCAGAGCATCTTATCACTTAAAAAGGGATTATTAATTGACATTATCATTATTTAACTGGAATTTGACTATATCAATACAACATATGGCTCTTATCCTCCAACATGTGCTGTTGCAAACATCAGAATAAGAATGTACAGTAAATTATTCATTTATATTTTATATTTTCCAGAAAAGTGTTTGCAGTGTGTGCGAAATGTCTCCACAAAAGGGACAAGCTGCCTTCAAAAGGGTTTTCTTTGGTAGATGTGGATTCAGATTTCACAGCAGTGAATAACAGCTATAATCTGATGTAAAAATCAAATCTGAGCCATAAAATGAAGAAAATAAACAAAGCGGCCACTCTGGACTGCAGGGCAAAGTGCATGTTGCATAAAACAGGTTTAACATCTAAGACCATGTTGTGGTCAAGAGATAAGATACGAGCACAAACAAACAGAGACACGTGTAGCCATCTGTCCGAGAGGGGAGTATCCCGAGCACACACGTAGGAGAGGCACTGTTATCATTACAGTTTTAAATCAATAGAATTGATTAGAAATCAACTGGCTGCGGTATGAGCTTGTCTGCCAGTCTAATCTGTATAAACCATCTGCCAGTGTGACATAACACCACGCAGTCTTATAGGGGCATTTACAGTGAGACCACAATAGAAAACTGAAACTAGCTGAAAACTGTCATTGTAATCCATGAGTGAAGTGAAACTCAAAACATGTGTAAGAGCAGGCGAATAATTCTGTATTCATGTAATAAAAAGAATAAAACCTAACATGAGCTTTAAGTTATTCATCTTGCCCTCTCCAATAAATAAGAATTCTTTATATTATTCTTCATGGTTCTTGATTTTTCATTTGAAATCCTCAATCTGTCAGCCAAAATTCAAAAGAACAATAATACTTGAGCTAGAAGTCCTTTACTACTTCACTAGAAATTCTATCAGTGCTTTATCTGCAATTCTGATTACACACTTTATCTTATCAAGTGCTCTGGTAATCACAGTGATTAAAATGTTTCATGAGGCCATTCACTAGAATACTTTAGAATCATAGTTAACTACGGCTGTTTAGTTGACTGTTATATGGATTTACAGCTCTGGAGCTCGTGAGAAATGCAAAAATCCACATAGGTCAAGTTCTGTTAGGTCGATCTCAAATGGAAACAGTGTCACTGAACCACAGAGCAGACAGTAACTGAGCTCACCATCCAGCCGTATATTTCAGACGAGCTTCTGACTTTGGGGAGGATTTCCATCGGGACGTCAAAGTACCTGCAAGCGGCACAGCAACAACCAGTCACAACGATGCCATTTAAGTTGCACGATAACTGTCAAATACATTTAAAAACAGGTAACTGGGGTAAATGCTGGCTGTCACAATTATAAAACGGGTGTCTGCAATAAAATAAGTCTTTGTCTCCGTCTCTTCTGTGGAACATCTTGACACCAAAAAGGTCCAAAATCCCACCACCACTTCAAGATGGCCACAGCAGCATGCACAAAACAAAGTTTCACATTCTGTATTGCTCACCTGCAGAGCTCCGGATCCCAGTCCATGGTGTGAATGTTGAAGAGCATGGTGCGACTGGCATTCGAGACATCTGTGCAGTGAACGCCTCCATACTTGCCGCCAGTCAGGCACTGAGGAAAAACAACACTATATAATAAGTGTGCATCAAATGTGAATTTAAAAAAAAGGGGCATTAGTCAGTGAACCTGAGTTTAGTTTCACAAATGGAAACATATCAATTAATTCTCTATAGCTTCATTTGAAACATCTTATCTTGCGTTGCCTCACTTTGAGTTTGTTTATAACCTGGAAAATGTCTGTGTGTAGTCAGTCTGTGTGTAAAGTCTTTAAGAACAATATGTTTTTTCAACCTTCAGTCTCAGCTCCGCTGCACGGTTGCAGCCTTTGAGCAGTTCTTACCCAGATGATCCAGGAGTCCACCGTTCCGAACATGGCGCGCTCACTCAGCACTGCTTGTTGCACTTCCTCCACGTTGTCCAGCAGCCAGCGTAGCTTCACAGCACTGAAGTAGGTACTGATGGGAAGGCCCGTCTTGTGCTGGAGAGAGAGCAGTAGAAACAGATTAGTGAGTTTGTTTGGTACAAAACCACAACCTGAAATATCAGAAAATAAAAATGGAATGGACATCCGCCTATGATGACCTAAAAGGCAGAGAATCTTCTAAACTTTTATTCTGAAGGAAAGCACTACCACGTGACCACCATATATGAAAGATCTTTAGAAATTACAGAATGATACAGAGTAATAACAGAATCAAAGGGTTACATGCATCCATATATATGTTATCTATATTCTGCTTATCTTGTCCATATTTATAGATTTTGTGATAACTGCTATCTAAAATCAAAGTAAGGATTTCTCGTCAGTCTTACCTTGAGGTGGTTCTTGTTTTGGCCCGGAGCTTTGTTAATGAGCCTCTCCACTGTAGTCTGTGTGCGCAGGTCCAGCCAGACTACAGACAAAACACAACTTTCACATACAAACCTAAAATATCTACTTCAACATTTAAGGCTTTCATTCCAGTGCCAAACAGCATGTCAGCAGGTGGTTTTCAAACTGGGGTCCAGTGAACAACAGGGGTCCTTGTGTGTTTGTGGGGTGTTCCCAACAAAAGGGGGAATATAATATTTCAACTTTTATAATATTTTTTGGAAGAAGTAGAGTTTGATTGATGGTAAATAAACAGATAACTTCATAAATCTATTTTATCCACTTATATTCTTTGAGATCTGAAGCAAATAAAAATAAGCCATCATCAACAGTTACTTTTTCAACAGCTAATAGAAACTATAGCCTGCAACTGTAACGCTTCAGAAAACCAGTAGCACCCGTTTATGTGAAACACAAGTATGACATGTGACATTTTGCAAACTTGGGCGCTTAAACAACACTGAGAAATAATCGTCGAAACTAATACAACATTACACTCAACTTCCTAGAAACTAAAATCTTGAATGATTTCGTCACTCACAACTTTTATATCCACCCCCGACACATCACTCACATTCCAGTTACAGGGAGGCATCTTCCAGATAAACTAGCCTTTCAAACTTTAGGCGTAAGAATGAACGCCTCTGTCTGCTGGTAATATTAGCACATAGGCCTCGAGTGGGCGGTGTCTGCATGTGCTCAGCTCCTGCGCTGAATGGGATGGGTGGTGGATGTTGGTGCAGGGACGGACATGACATAGGACACTGCAGTCTGACGCAGCCCAGTCATGCGCTGTGTTTTTTTTCCAGATGACATAACCTTCCTGTTTTCTCAATTAAAGATGTTACAGCTAAGAAGTACGTAGTGTTAGTTCTGACACTTCACGTTTGTAACTAAAGACGTTGCAACAATGGGGATCTTTACAAAAGCACATCATTGGTCGAGGGAGGTCTCAATGAGCCAATAAATACATTAATTATTTTGTATTTTAACTATGTGAAGTACTCTGTTACAGAGTTTTAGTTGTAATTATTATATCTTGCATAACATTTATGTAAATAATCATTTCTGGCAGTGATACTAGCATAATGCACCCACCTATGGCGTTGTAGAGAGGCTCTCCAGTCTCTTTATCCCAAACCAGGGTCGTCTCTCTCTGATTGGTCACACCCACCGCTGAGAGAGGGGCAACAACATAAATATCAACAAAGCGCACACATTCCACCTATTCCTCTCTGTTAGGTGTGGTCAGTTTTTGTTCTTTCATCCAGCTACACATCTCCACTCGCGCTTGGACGAGGTCAGCAAACAATCGCAGGTACCACCCCCACCTTTTATGTTGGAGATGTCGATGTTGAGCTGGCAGAGTTTCTCACAGGTCCTCTCCATGCACTCATAGACGGATTGCATGATCTCCCTGGGGTCCTCCTCCACCCACCTGATTGATACAAATACAGGCATGAAAGCACATAAGGTTTTGTACATGTTCCAAAGAGATACAAAATAAACGATATGTGGTGTAAGTACAGCATGTGGCCGCAGTTTCTACCTGCTGTCTGTCAGAGCTTCACTTTGTTAGTGGGTTTGGGGTAACAGGGTAAAAAGTCAAAATAAAGAAAATTGTTTCGATGGTTCAAAGTCAAGTAAACATTGGCTCCTCTGACTCATGTGACCTCTAACATGACCTTTAATTGATCCCTGGCAGCTTTGGGATATGTGCAAAACACACGGGTAATGATTAGAATTAAATTTTAGGGTGTCTACAACCCTGCTGGGAAGCAGAGTAAAATGTACATTTAGCCTGAAAGACACAACATCCATATTTTCTAAGAATTATTTGAAAAGTGGACTCATCAGACCAGAGCACATTTTTCCATTTTACGTCAGTCCACCTCTGATGGGATCGGGTCTAGATAAGCTGGCAGTGTTTCTGGGTGTTGTTGATATTTGGCTTTCGCTTTGCATGGTAGAGTCTTCACTTGCATTTGTACACATAGAGATGAACTGCATTTACAATTTTCTGTGAGTGTTGCAGAGCCCATTTAGTAATCTAATTTATACAGTCATGTTGGTTTTAATGCAGTGCCACTTGACGGGTCGAAGGTCACATGCATTCAGTGTTAGTTTTCGGCTTTGCCCCTTACAAGCAAAGATAGTTAAATTGTAACCTGAGTAACCCAGTAAACATTTAAAGGAAAATGTAAAGCACGGTTATCACAATCTGTAACTAATTTATTTTCACAAGGAGTATGGATTTAAATCTATATCTTTAGATATTCTTTTTATTGTGAGTTAATAATTGTCCACGCTCTTTATTATCTGTACAGCCGGTTCTAACAGGAGAATGTGCTTGTTGCTTTTGCAGCCCTGAGAGAACTGCAGTTATTAGTGGCTTAAACAGTTAAAAGTTGTTGGTGACTGTTGGTCAAACAAAAGAAGACATCTGAACACATCACCATGGTCCATGGGAAACTATAACAGCCACTGTAACTTTTCTGGCATTTTATAGACGCACGACAAACTGAAAAATAACTAACTGTCAGATTTAATTCTAATATTATTAGTAGTATTACGACATTCAAGGAACTCACCCCTCTTTGGGGAAACTCTGGTTGATCTCTACTTGGTGGTGACTCAGCACTTCAGCTGTTTTTGCGTTGAACACCTGTGGAGAAATGAAATTTATAAGAAGACAAGAATAGGGGGAGGTTGTGACAAAGATTCAAGTTTTATTTGACAGAAGTCAGCGTTTCTTAAACCTCTGTGTGACGTGATTCTCCTGTGAACACAGCAGTACAGGCGCACAATTCAGCTACAGACAATTCAACACAGAAATATGAGACACTTGGAAAAAACTGGAAACATTAACCGTGATGTTTCCAGTCACAGTGTAACCTTGAACTCTCTGAACTTTATGACCATCTGTTTATTTTGGCACACAAGTCATATCTCCAAGCGTCCTCAGCAAATGACTGAAACTCTCAGACTGGAAAAGGTGCACAGAGGTTAAATATTTTTATTTTAGTCTTTTTAGCTGTTCGCTTATCATCATTTTGATGAACCTTAAAACAAACCTCTTGGTTAAAGTTTAACTTGACCTGTGCTTGACCTACGTTTTCAAAAGGACCTTTAGAAGAAATGGTCACTAATTAAGACAACATACAGAGCAAAGCACCTGTCTGCTGCGGACATCCATAACTTTGGACCCTTTCAGATATATTCTGAAGCTGAATTAAAATAGGTTGGGTTATAGAAGTACTCCCTGGTGCTTTGAATCAGTCTGTTTGGTCAGTTAATGAAATGAAAAAAAGCTGGCAGATTTCACAAAAATGTTCCCCAGATCTGCTCAGGCAAAAGTCTTTTTTTGTCTATTCTTTGTGGGTCTAACATCTAGTTGAACTTTTACCTCAACAGCGCTCCAGTCTGCCGTGTTCAGTGCCAAGTCTGAATCTTCCAACTGACCTACTTGAGGAAGTCCAATTTCATTCACAAAGGATCACTCATCAGGATAGATTTTTCTCAACAGTGAAAACATTTACAATCTGGTGGATTTCTATGAGACAGATGGATAATGTCTGCAGTTACAGGTTAACTGGTTACTGGTTAACAGTATGAACTGAAGACACAACAGAGCAATGCAGATGATTATTTTATGTCAAGGGGTCATGAACTTCAATATTGCATCCAACAAATATCCATTAGTCATTTAACTACCGCTGACGCTTATTTTACAGTAAGTTACAACTGATTTCACAACTCAGGAAGGCAGACTGACTCACTGAATTTTCTTGAAACTGTTGTCATTTCACTAAATCACATGCTCGGTCAGGGTGCAGCCAAGTCATGGTAGCAAATTCTTATTCCTACACATATCAATCACTTCAGTTTGTATATATATGACACAGGTGACCAACAAAGAAATCTTACCACCACTGCCACCCATTTCTTGTATTATATTACACACATATATTAACATATACACATAACATATAAGTTTCTGTAACAGTAATTGATGGTATTCCATGTTGTCCAGCACACAACAATCACTGTCTGATTATTATTTGCATTTCATAATCAAACTTCAGGTCATTGAATATATTTAGTGTTTGATGTCTTAAAAACACAAACTTTACGGTTGATACAGGTAATAAACATCAGTGAGGCTTGTATGTATGATATACTGTGTAATGTAAATATATAAAGTGAAAGTTTTCAAAAGAAATTAGTTCAATGTATCATCTGCAAGTAATAAATAATCTGTTTCAGCTTCATGTCAGTGCTATTTGTGTATAAATCATCATGTGATAATGGCCTTTTTTTTCATCATACATTAATATTGTGACGCTCTTATTAACCTGACACATGTGGCATTACCTCATGAGATACTGAGGATGAGCATGTTTTATACTTAGAGTTTCAGTCCAAGCTTAAGTTACAGTTACTGTCGTAGCAATGTCTTCATTTACCAGTGGGGGCGCGTGGAAGACGGACACAATGCACTTTAATTCGCTCAGCAAATTAGTTTGATTTGTAGTTTAAGTGAGTCAGAAACAAATCCTGCAAGCTGATAAAGAACGACAATACAACATGAAAGGTGTCGAGAGGGCTGCGGTAGCTGTGCGTGGCGTGCAGGCTAATTCATCTTTAACATTACTTCTCATTTAAAGTTGTCATTTACACTTTTAACAAGTTGTTTCCAGTGGAAGGCTTTCTTATTTGTTCCCAGTAAAGTTCTCTGTTGAGAAAACAAACATGAACCGCAGAGGTTTGATAACTAGACACTCAGTCTGTGTGTCATGTATCTAAACATTTAACAGACAGCTCCACGTCACTCACCAGAAACCTCGTCGAGCTCGTGCCCTGATCAATGGCAGCAACCAGCGGGTCCATACTGGCACTTTTTCTCGTGTCCGTTAAAAAAAAAAAGATGAAAACACGACGTTAAACGGTACCAGGTATCGGCTTTGGTCCTGGCTGCAGCCGGCACGACTGTTTTTTTTATTTAAATACCAGCAGACACCGGTCCTCGTGAGCGGTAGGTCGACGGGGAGGGCAGACCCTCTGGTCATATTGAAGGAGGACGGACCAGAACCGGCCGCTGCTGACACTGTGATTGGCTAGACGTCAGAAGGCGTCGGCTGAGGATTGTCCAATCAGGTTCGGGGGCACGAGGGAAATCCACCCTAAACATGAATTTTCACAGTGTGGATTTTATAGATCAACAGTGGTCGATACTGATTGTGAGACAGACAACTCTCTCCTCTTTAAGATCGAAACTAGAGTATCGGGATTTGAATTCATGATGTCAACAGGGCTCAAACACTAACATGGAAAACTTACAGTCACTGTGTGAACTATAGTATGTGGCAGTGGCAGACTCAAGCTGTCTGAGGAGCAGGGGCAAAAAAGTAAATTAAAAAGGGCACCAGCCAGTGACAGCATAAAGAATGGACAGTTCATGAGTGACGTCATCCATAGGTTTTCAAAGCACTTTTCCGAAGCTGAAACATGCCAAACGAAAGCCTCTTTTTCCAAATTAAATATTCTCCTTGGTCCTCATTTGTTGAAAAATTATCTACATTTAAAGGTCCAGTGTGTAAGATGAATTGGGTTCAGTTTCTGGGCCCTTATTCTGCATGTTAAATCACTTTTACGCTGTCATGGCTTACTGAATATGATGGAGTTATTTATAATGTTATTAGTGTTACGGTAAGTCAAAATGTCTGAATGTTAACAGGTCAGTCAGTACTTTCCTCCACAAACTGAGAAACCAATCCTGCAGCTAGGCAGCTTTTGCAGCAGCCCCCTGTTTCACTCCTCTGGTGATAATACAGGCCTAAAGCCTAAAAATAGTACCAATCTTTATTTGGCTTTGTGGGGAATCTCTCTCTTAACCACACTAAGCTATTGAGGCAGCTTGATGATCCACTCACTGTAAACCTATGATGGGCTGCTACCCAAGGTTAAGGTTGATTTGTTCCCTCTGCTTTACTCAAAATGCTAAACTCTTCAGCTGAAGCTACATTTTGGGGCCATTTTATTTATGGTGGCACCCCAAGGATAGTGTACAAGCCAGCTTTCAGTAGTCAGACAAGAGCTAAAGGTTAGAGCACCAACCCCCAACAGGACAGGCCTTAAACCTAGCTTGCACAGAACAAAAGTTGCTGGAGAACAACAGCGGCAGCCCCCCATCCATGCTGCTGTAGCCTCTTAAGTGTACACACGATACTGGTTGTTTCTGTCTAGGTTTGTGAAGATACAACAAACAAACTGAAATCAGTTTCTGTGCACTTGTTTTTGTATGAGCGCTTACTGTATTATGTTTTTGTCTTGTGTAAAACACTGCTTTGCAAAATAAAATTGAAAAATACCAAAGTTTCCCTCTAAAGTTTGAAATAGGCACACATTAGTTGTTGTGTTATGCACAAATGTATATATTTTCAAAATATAATTAAATATCTAACCACGTAAATGTGGAGGGTTCACTGATTTGTTTAAGGTGTTTACATGGTGTGTTAAGCCACTCCTCGTTAGTATAGTGGAGAGTATCACCGCCTGTCGATACCTGTAACACAATGACAGCCAATCAGAATGTAGTATTTTCTTGCTCGCTGTCCTTGGTACTAAATTTTGCTTTCCCTGGCAATAGTACTAAACTGCTGCACCAGTTGTTTAAAATTTCACATGTAAGACAGGTTCAAATCTACACCATTTTAGCATGAAATAATATAATATATAACAATAAAATAAAATTAAATATAATAAATAAAATTTATAAAATATATATATATATTTAGAGAGGAATATATATTATTATACTGCAAAAATTAACAATTATGACTGATATTCTGTTGTATGAACAAAAAAGTATAGTATCATCATATTGGACCTACTATTCATAATGAAAATAAGTTGGGCCAGTGATGAAATCAAGCAAAACAGATATTTAATTAGAAATCAATGCTTTATTAAATCTGTTGTACCTTTGGTGAAGTTTAGAAAGGGCTAAACCAGGTAGAAAATAAGTTTAAAAAAAGTGTCTGAGTATTAACTGAGTTCTCATGCATAGATCATACGCAAGAAATATATAACAAGATTGATTAGAAATATATAAGATCACTTAGATATATAAGATCAATAAAAATATTTACAAGATCAATTGGAAATATATACAAAGAAATAACAACACAATCAAATAGATCTAATGCACACAGCTGCAGTTAGATTAAGAACATAAAAATGATTAAAACACTTGGCATATTTAAGGTTTCAATTGTTTTTGTTGAATTGGTCATTAAAATACCCATAAAATGAATGAAATATCTACATTGTCATCATGTCATTATGCTCTATAAACCATAGAATAGAGCATTATAAGGAGCTTTACCTAATTTTCCTGTCCTGAGATGCAGTCCAAGCACTGTAAGTACACTTTAGACTGCCATGATGCCACAAATTCCCAGTAGAACCAAAAGGGGAGAGGTAGAAAAAAGAAACTTTCAGTCAGACAAATAAAGCATCTTAAAATTCTCAGTCTTAAGGACTGAAGAAAGACCTCATGAGAACTGTGTGACGACATCAACGCCACAATGACTAATGGTGCAACAGTGTCTTCAAGAACTGTATGTTAGAAACCGGGTGAAGAAGGACTTGATGGCAGTATATCGGCAAAGAAAGCATTACTGAAAGAGAAACATAGAGTGAAACACCTGAAATTTGCAAAAGAACACAAGAAATGAACAAAGGAAGATTGGTATAAAGTGTTGTTTGAAGTTTGAACAGTTTGGCAACAAGTGAACACTGTATGTGTGTGTGTGTCAAGCAGCCTCTCCCACCCTCCTTTTGATTTGAATTGTTTTTACAGTTATCAAATTAGATTAAATTAGATTAGATTAGATTAAAGGCACCGTTAGGCCTACACAATGTGCTAATTAATGACAGTAATGATAGTTGAACTGGAGTAAGTAAGAAATAAAAGTCTTGCGTATCTAACGATACTGGCAAGTTTTGCCACAGAGAGAAGCCCAAAGATCCTGTCATGTGTCTGTCGAAGTGCAAAACTCCGAAATTCCCAGAGACAACATAAATATTATCAATATCTATTGTTCATCTAGTTCTAAGTATAAAAGTCACTTACCTTTGTTGGATGAAATAAATGTGATGTCTTGGTGTCACCTCTGCTTTGCTCCTGTCACTGTCACTGAATGAAGAGTCAGCAGGGGAGTCTGGAGCGCCACAAGGTTGGAGGGCAGCCGGGGTTCGGTCCCGGCGGGAGGAAGAGCGCAGTAGCTGTGGGGTTGACTGTGTCAGGATATCAAAGTAAAGTAGTGATTTTTCATATTTCTTTATGTTTTCAGTTTCTGGTCTGGTTAGTAGTTTATAAAAGTGACCATATTTTGTAAAACTAACTCTCCTGTCATTTAAATTAAAAGTTTTATATTCTCTAAATCTCCTAAGCGCTTTGTCATCCCTTCTCTCATCCAGTTTACTGGGGGCTGTTGCCCCTGATGATCATACTGCACTCTAAATAGTTTCCCCACATCCAAATTCTACAACACAAACACACAGCCATCTTAGAAGCTTTAGACCATTTCCATTCAATACCTTCAATGAGGAGTATGAAAAATATTTATATAATAGTTTGTTCAACTATCTGGGCATCAAAACATGTGTGTCAATGTGATGCTGGCACAATCACAACTACACGAGTGATCAATGTTTGGGAATATTCTGTTAAGTTTTTGTTTGAGCCAGTGGTGTTGTATGAATAGGGCTGTCTGAACGGGCGTCTGGTGGATTGAACAACAGCACCATCTGATGGATGTTTTGTGATAAAACGTGGTTGCACAGTTACTTTGTACAGCTCATAGCATTTTCAACTAAACATTGTGGAAACGTGTCTTATGAGTTGATGTTAGAACACCATCAGCGTTACACACCAACTTTGGATAGGGTGTACAAACCGCGGCGGTTGATGTTGCATGTTATGCCATTAATGCAGTGATGAAAAACAACGCAATCTTATGACTCCCTGTTTGTTGGTTTTATCAGTTTTATACAGCCTTGCAGCCTTTTGCAGTCCCAAGCTCATGTGCAGCTGTACTGGGTGACCACGTGTTTCCATGACCTGCTGCTGTCAGCCATCAGTCATATTAGTATTTAAACCTTATTTTGTCCCCTCATTTTCATGTAAATGGGCCTAATTTCTAATTATAGGAAAAAGTGTGTGTGGGTGAAAAAGGACTATGCGTCTGTCCAAGCTACATGGGTTGCTGAGTCTTTTTCAGAAGTATCAGACTTGACCACAGACTTTTCAGGACCTCTGTCAAAGATAGATGCCTGTAGACATACTGTGAATATCTGCATCACACACACTTGACAACAGACATGTTGGAGAGGAGTCAGCTTTATTCATTTTTTTTTTTTTACTAGTGTCTAACAGTGACAATATATTTGTCCCAAGCTAAGCCCTCTGTCTCCTGTGTTAATCTTCCCATGCTGATGTCTGTAGTGATGGTGACCTCTGTGGAGACAGGGTGGTGGCTGTCAGTGAAGTTTTGCTACCTTTTAGCCACTAAACCAGAGTAATCCTGACTCCTGCCAGGATCATAGTTTAAACAAAGTCATGAATGTAGTTGTGCTTGTGGAGCTTACAGCTGGTTGGCATAGAGTTTACTTTCTTCAAGAAAGCTTCCCAAAGTATCAATCTGTAGTTACAAATAGTATTTTGTGTTGACTGTACAATTTATTATACCTTTACATATACTGCAATAAATGTATATACTTTTTAGTCTTTAATATCTATGTATGCGTTCTGACACTGCGCAAATTTGTTTGCATCATATAAGCGATACTACACAGAAAACCTTTTTGTGAAGAGTCCATAAATAAATTCATGCACTTCAATAGTATAAATAATCTCTTTTGTGAAATTGGTCATTTCCAAACTCATTATTTGCCACTGTGAAGAAAGTGTACAAGTAATGCATTGCATTTGGACAGTTTGTTTTACAAAAATACCACTAGAGGGAGACATTTTGATCAAAAGTCATTATTTGCATATGACTGGTTCACCACATCCCGGACTTCATAATACTATATAGACACGGAGTAAAACCAGTAATAATACATTTTACAATACTGACATTATCATAGTTTTGAGTCTTATTTTCTGTTGTCAAAACAGTCAGCACATGTATGTGAATAAACATTATATTTATTCTATCCTGTGAGCACAAACTCATCACCTTCACCAGTGAAATAAAGGCTGAGGTTGGGATCAGATGCCTCTGATTCTGTAACCACACAAACATTTTCCCATCCCATCAAGAAAACATACAGTAACAACACATCAACCCGAGACTAGAAATACATACATTATACATACACACCCACTCAACAGGATAGAATAGAAAAAAATATATATCCATATTTCCCAACATTATATACATTTTTCTTTCATGTATGTTTCATTTATGTATCCCAAAGCTAAACAAATGTTTCTACATCTCAGTGATGGGAATCCATACTCTTCCATGCATAGTGCAATAGCCCTCTTGGCTTATGAAGTCCAAAGGTCTAAAGTTTTGTTATGATGTCGTAAATTCTTTGGATATAATGTTCAAACATCTACGCAACAGCATTTAAAGGAAACTGTGGTATTAAACGTGTTTGACAAACATTTATAACATCCTTCCAGAAGCTTTGGATCTTTAGACATCCCCATATACAGTAAAATAAAATAAAAAATTACTTTCATCTTCAAACATTTCGAACAAACATCTTATGAAATATCAGCAGATGACATCACTCTTTGTTTTACTGGAACACCAGAGAGTGGAAAACAGTCACTCAACACTTTCAGTCGCTAACTTAGCGTGTCTGTATTTGAAGAAGATTTACTCTCTCAGATTTATTTTCCTCTATGAAGCTGGCCCACATCCGATCTGAAAAACTCAGATTCCTCTCGGATAGACTCTGCAGTTTCTCTTTTCACATGACAGTGCAGGCGACGGTGATTTATTTGTTTGCCCAAGGAGTTTTGTCACAGTTAGCAAGGGCTCCAGAATACTGTCTTATATATATATATATATTCTGTGAGATATCCTCTAAGCTAATCCAGAGCTTTCGTCCTCAGCTCATTAGTCATGTTTGTGATTCTTGTTCTCCACACGTTGTGAAGGGACTAACTTTTCTCTACCACCAGAAAGAGCTGCTGTGACAAAACCCTGTACTTTCTTTTCTTCATCCACGTTGTCACAAAGCAAAACATTAGGGATGCCTTTGGTCTCCTTCTTGGGTTCAGAATCAACAACAGTCTGTGTTGGAGATATTTTGTTACTAAACACATTTAAGTGTTTGCAGTGTAGAAGTGTTAAGCCTTCAGTCCTTTTTTGTGCTATGCGTAGCCACTGGTAACAGGCCTTGACCCAACTCTGACTGATGCAGGTATTCTGAGTGGTTATGTTTTGTGTCTACACCTTGCAGCACAGGAGCAGTAGTTCCTTTGGCCTTGAGCTATTTTGGTTTCCAAATAAAGCCATCACTTAACCACAAAGTGCCTTCTTGGATGTTGATAAACATGGTAAGTACCCTCTATGGTGACCCATTACAAGATGTTATGATAACATGCCCTCATAACCACTGTTTCCCAACCCTGGGGATTTGTGAAGGCATTCGATTTTAAGGGTTGACATGCATTTAATATAATGTGAAATATACATAAAATGTCACTGGGTTAGGGTTGAGGAGGTTAGTTCTGGGTGACATTTCAGTGTGAAAAAGTGCCCTCTATTGAGTATTTAATAACTAATTCTTTAAACCTTTAAATTTGAAGGAGTCACACAAGCAGTCTTCATCTTGATCAAAGTTTGAAGTATTTTACCACAAATGCTTTTCCATAATGACTTTCTTCACCACAGACCAGTGTGCAGACCACCACATTCTTTAGTGTTCTTTTGAGTCTTCTGTAAGTGTGTGAGTGTGTGTGTTTATTCAGGAAATAGATGGTATCACTGATCCAAAAATGTCAAGGTTCTGGTTCTGGTTTTATATATATATATATATATATATATATATATATATATAGAAGAGAGAGAGAGAGAGAGAGATTTTGTGTAATTCTAAAGCATCCTTTAAGAAAAGAGATTAAAAATTTAAATTACAATTCAATACAAATGGGAAAAATAGGACACACAATGCACTTTTTTTTTAAAGACCAGAAATTGACACCATCTGGCAAATGCAAGCCTTTCTGTCTATGTGTTGTTGCAGCTGTATGAGCCCAAACTGTTCCAAATCGGCAAACATTGCTATTGTCTGGAAAAGTATTGATGGAAAACACTATCTCCTCATGGAGCTGCTGACAAAACTCAGCACACACTCAATAAAGTGTATCCAGAGTCTGTCAAAGATTGTACTTTTCATACAAAAGCATTACAAAAGGATCTAGGATTGACTGAAGTCTATACGCATAAAACAAAACCTTTTTCTACTTTCGTATTTGAATATACAAATAAGTCTTAACTCATTTTCATAGTGATTTGTTGTTTTAGCCACGAGAGAAACATCTTTCCTCCTCCTCCCAGACGATGATTTCACTGACTAAACAGAGACGTGTTGTGCTCAAGATATTTCTAGGTGTCTGAGAGATTCTACCTGTGACTGAAGAACTGACACTTTACCTCTTTGCGTCAATGCAATCGCGTCAATGCGCAGGATGAGATAGTAAGTCACGCTTCCAGTGAACTCTTGTTGTGTTAAACACTGCAGAGTGAGTTGGACCGTTCAAACCAAACAAGCTTTTCTGCTGTCAAACAGTGAGCATGTCTGGTGTTTCTGTTGTACAGATGTTTCCATCTACTCAAGTAGTACTTAAAGTGCTGTGTGTAACACCCAGTCACTCATATTTGTTAAACTATAAATTGACATGAATTTTGCAATGACATGTTTCAATTATTTTTATTCCTTTTTGATTCTACTCGTGACAGGAGTAACGAGGGTTCAGATTCCTCCCATGATTCAATACATGAGTCACCTGCTAATGTAAGCTTTTGACAGCTATGAGCCTGTGGCTCTTGGTATACACATTGCACATGACATCAGATTTCCACATGCCTGAGGACAGTACAACAAAGCATTGCTTTGCTATAGCTTTTCTTGAATTAATGCTCATTTATTGTTAAAAAGCACCGCTGCTATAAAATGACAAACCATCTGAACATATATTTGTAAGTTTACACCTGACCTAAGGGAAAAGCCACTCATAGCTGCTGTCCTGTGTTAGTAGTGTTTCTGACTTGACAAAACCGACTGCTGATTAATTTTAACTCAAGTCTTTATTATCTTAATTATTTGCATAACTTAAAAAACAGTATTCCATGTGTTCTACATATATGTGAACTTTTTTTATTATTATTTCAAATGGAGAATATGTTTTTTTTTCTGTCTAGAAGAAGTAAAGCAGTATCACGATGGGATTGCAGTATTATGGCGTGGATTAGTCATGCTGTTGCAGAAAGTTTTCCCCTTAAACTGGGTAGACACTACACTCATCTGGGTCATTTAGGTCGGCAGAGAGCAAAGCCCAGGTGGAACACTTTGGTTTACGTGATTAAGATCAGAGCCACGGCGACTGTCACTGCTAACAATCACGGTACAGTCTAGTCTCAATTGACAGCCAGCTGTCCTGCATGATGTATGTACAAAGTAGTAGTACTATGAATAACATAATTTAACACATTTAACAGTGCTATTAGTGAAGATTGGAAATAATAATTTATTAAGTTAGAACCAAACATTCTCAGTTGACATAAATTAGAGTCCCTTGGCTCTGGTACGGACTTTAATATCTCAACAACTACTGGATGGGTTGCCAGATAAGCTTTGTTCAGGGATTTGTGGTGCCCAGGCATAATGCTACTGACTTAGCATTCCACTGAGTGTTAATAAAGCACCATCAAGTCACATTTTTAGGACAAAACTTACAAAACTAATGTCATACCAGTTAGCCTCAGGTGTATGCTGTCGCTAAGTATGCTAATGCAAGTGGAGCATAGGAGAAACATTATACCTTCTAAACATAATCATGATAATAAGATTAAGAGTGTTATTTGTACATCAATATAGGTAACATCAATCTTCTGCAACTGCTTTATCACCTCAGGGTCACACATGGCTGGAGCCTATCTCAGCTGCCACTGGGTGAGAGCGGGAGCCACATCCTGGTTAATTGCATTAACAGGCAATTTAGAGTCATAATTAGCCTGCATGTCTTTGATCTGCAGGAGGAAACCAGAGAACCCACACAGACATGGGAAAACATGCAGACTCCATATGGAAAGGCCCCTGCTGTGTTCAAACCAGGACACTTCTTTGCTGTGAGGTTAACCACTGAGCTAGCTTTACAACAATCTTAAAACACTCAAACATATCAAAACAAGATAAAAGATTAAAATAAAAATGGACATCACACAAGAAAAATATTTCTTGAGAAGTGAGATTAAACAGGGAACTGACTCTGCAAGCCTGATCTCCTCTGGCGAATTTGTCCAGTAGCGTGACAGCGAGGGCCTCTCTCTCTGTTGATTTTCAGCCTTAGATAGTTACAAGATGATCTCCAGTCTATGTCTGGCTCATTGAGGATAAAGGTCGGAAATGTAGAGTGGGCCACCCATGCTTGGCCTTAAAAGCAATTAAAATGTAAGAATAAAATGAAAAATAAACAGGCAGCCAATGCAAGAATGTGTTAAAAAGCCATTGCTTAGCAACTGTAGGCTGTGAATTGTTTTCAGACTGAGCGGGTATGTAAGGGAGTTACAGTAGTCCTAGTCTGAAACTACATAAAATCTTACTCTTGTTTTAATGGACTGTAGTGCCGGAGAATCATTATTAAGTTGGGAGCAATAAATTAAATGCTGAAAATACGCTACTTGCCGATTCCCTTGTGTTTCTAATGACTTTAACATTTGGAGAGGGAAAAAGAGTAGCTTGTAGTTGACTCAAAGTATTGCAAGTGAATATTCTTGATCTTTGTTTACAACAAAGCAACAAATTGGCTTAAATATGAAATAAATTCGCACAATATCATTTGTGAGGAGTGTAAATGAGACAACCTCAGATTCTGAGAGTCACTGTGTTCCACCTGCCGCGTGACTGAATCTCAATCATGCAGGTGAAGATTGAAGCGCCCCTGATTGTACACAACATTTTTGTATCTGGCATGCAGACACCAGATGTTTTTTTGACTTTTAGGTGAATATTTTCTAATTAGCTGTTGGGCTGCAGACATCAAGCTTCATTTTGTGCACCAGAGCTGTCCACACAAAGATAAACAGAAATCTGAAATTCCTTAGGTGCATCCTCTGTCAGTTAATTGCTCCTTAGGGTAGAAGAGCAACAAACTTTTATCATCTCCCTCTCTACACTGTTGAGCCTGAAGACCCAGAAGTGACAGTAATATTTCATTTCAAACTGAGTCGTTCTCCAGTACTGGATATTCTCTTTTATGGGTCATTTGAAGCAGATGGAACATTTTATTTGTTGATACCTTCAGTTTGTTAAAGACAGAAAACTGTCTTCCTTGTGTTGCATTCTTGATCTGATTTTCTGTCCTGTTTTTTGTTTTGTTATTTCCTCCTCTTCCTTCTCTTTTCTTTGTTTGGATGTTAATCTGCATAATGTTATTTTTAAATGTTCAGTTGGACACATTTTTATGTAATGAGTTTATTCAGCTGTTCCCTTCCATTTTGTTCGATCTGTCAACATAACACCTCTCTATAATAAATACAGATGTTTTGTCCTCCAGTCGAGCATCCACTGAATAAAAAAAGCAATTTATTAAGCACACCATGTGAAGTGGAGTAGTGAGCATAACATTGTTGTGAAGGCATATCCTTTGGCCCATTAAAAGCCTGATAGCCAACACCTGTCTAAACGATGTAGATGAAATACAATATAATCGCTCCAGATTAATAAACTCCTCTTTTTTTAAACTTTAATCTAAGCAGGCAGACCACTCAAGAACATTTTTTTGTTTATAGTGACAATGCTGAATCCCCATGGGTCTGTAGCAACAGGCTGAGTGAATCAGTTTTGTCCAAATACTTTAGGGTGGTGGGTTTGCTCAGAAGCAAATGAGCTGTTCAATCAAGCGGTGAGTCTCAGATTTCCATTTAGCAAATACTTTATTTTTTAAGGCATGTGAATATGTATGGTGTTAATGTGCATGTGTGTGTGTGTCTGTATGTGTGCAGATATGCATATATATGTATATATGTGTGTGTATATATATGTGTGATTTTATATATATCCATCCATCCATCCATCCATCCATCCATCTATCCTATCTATCTATCTATCTATCTATCTATCTATCTATCTATCTATCTATCTATCTATCTATCTATCTATCTATCTATCTATCTATCTATCTATCTATCTATCTATCTAAATTAAACAATTGAGGCAGTAGTAGAATCCTTCTGGCCTATAGAGTTGCAGTTGTAAATAATTGTTTCTACAGCCTAAGGTAGACAGTTATAATAAATAATAATTATTATCATAATAAATATTATTAAAATAAATATTCACTCAGTACCAGCAAGGTTTTGGTGACTATTTTGCTCAGCGGAACTGTTTATCTGCCGTCATGTCTACACGGACAACAATAACGACCGCAACTGACTGCGCTTCCGTTGCCCATGACACCGGAACGAAGTTCTGACAGCTGATTCTCCAATCAGTTCATATCCGCTCCGAAAGCCCCAAAATCATCATTTACACATTAATGTGTGGTTATTCACAGCAGGACGTGCCTCCTGTAACCTCGGCTGGTGTCGCAGACAGCGCCGTGAACAGAGGAGACGGCGGGTATTATGGTGTAGCACACGGGCGATTAGCTCTGAGACAGCAGGTAAAGAAACACACAAGCTAACAGCGGCTAGCGTGGAGACTTTGGTGGCACAGCTTAGTATTTGCCAGTTGAAACAACCGACCTGTCTGTGCGCACTCGGCCACACAATGCGAGAACAAGCCGGAGCGGAGGGCTGGTTGTCGGCTTGGACGTTGTGTCTAGCTGGCTGTGAATTAGCGGTGATAGCGGTTCGTTAATACGGTTGGATTAACGAGCTAAAAGTACAGCGACGAGGCGCTGAATCAACTCATAAAGTGTTTGCTATAAGGTCTGTTTCACCTGCGTGTTTAGTATCCGCAGCAGATTCTCGTCTTGTGGGATACACTTACTTGTGTTTGTTACATAGCTGGACTCATGTAGTTTCTCGACTCTGTATACTAACTAAGTCATGATTAACCATGACCATAGCAAATATAGCAGCCTGTGCTGTAGACCCAGGCACAGAGTCAGCCTGCGTGTTTGTATGTTTTGCTGCCCCTCCTACAGCTATATGACTAACATCCAGGTAGTGCTTGTCAGTGATAGCGCAGTGACTGACAGCTGAGGCAGGTGGTGTTGGTCGAACTCGGTGAGCACACATTTCATGGACTCGCTGATATCTGATCCCTTCACTCTCCGCTGCTACTGCTGCTCCTCGAATGACTCAGACCCGAGTGCGAAGTGAACTGCTCTCTCCAGTGAGGAGTTGCTGTAGCCCTCAGTTGAAACTGTGGCTGGCAGCAGAAGAGTTAGAGGAGCAGAAGAAGAATGGATCGATGGGCGAGCAGATTGTATAATATTCTGTTAAGTGAGTGGTGGTAGCAGTGTGTTAGGGTGGATGTTGGGCTGTATGGAGGCTGCTTGCACCAGGCGAGGTGTTTGAGTGTTTTAGATTTCCTGGAATTTGCTTCCATAGTTTTGTTTGTGCGATTTTATATGTAGACATAATGTATTATGTTTGTTTTGTCATTTAAAGTCAGTTTATCGTCCGGTTTAGATCCTCTTTGATACATCATCCTTGCATCCGGACTGTCTTTCTTGACTGAAATACTTAAATCCATTATAGATCTTGGTGTCTGATTGGACAGGCAGCATTTACAATAAATGCCAAATTATCAGCGATTAGAAAGAACACCCCCAGGAAATGAGTAAACAACCACTCAGGCAGTTTGCTGTTGTATGGCATTGATGGTTCCAGAAGACAAGTGAACGCTTCTATCTCTGAGTTTAATGCCACGCCATACATAATTGCTTCCTGCTCCAGCATCATTAATAGGAAAGTTGGCAGCGTGCTGCTGTCTTCCTGTTACCCTGCTGTTTACAGTAGAGTGTGTTGAGATGCCTCGTGCTATAAGAAGTCTGTGTGATGCTTGTCTCTGGCTGGTCTACTCTGGTCTGCTACTTTTTTGAATGATGGTGTAAAAGATATAACATGTTTGTTTTTGTTTTTGGTTTCCTGTTGCGTGTAATGACCCCATAAGTGAATAACCAGTATTGAAGACCACAGAAGTTAATGTGTGTGTGTGTGGATTTGTCTCTCACTATAGAAAAAAACATTGACATTTATCTGAGAGCTTAAGCTTGACTTGACATGAATGTTTAGATGGTCAGAATTCAACTTCTTTTAGCTTTTTCTCAAACTCTTTTATCTGTTCCAGTAGACAGGACTTGTGTAAAGGGAAACACAAAGGAAGGATGTGTTAGTAATTACCTCAATTACTTTAATTAATCTCATATAACAAAGTCTATAACTCAACACTTACACTTATTAGACAACCTGTAGCCCCACACATCTTTCCACAACAGAGCGTCCTAATTGCACTTTCAGCTTCCCTTAATCAATGTCAGAACGCCATTATTCCAGAGTAATTAAATTGTCAGTTTATTGCTATAATAATCAGAAGGTGTGAACTTGAACCTCATCATTCTGACCTTGTCTTTTCTGTGCTTTTGTCTTTTTGCCATGAGATCATGCTGTATTCTAATATTACTACATGTCGTATTAGTAGCTGTGAAAAGATCCCTGAGATTGGACCTTGGATGTCTTTTAAGTCTCATCTTTGTATTTTTTTTTTTTTTTCACCATCTGTCTATTCATGTTTAATCTGTGCAGCGTCGTGGGTGGCTGGAGTCTATTCCAGCACATTGAGTTTTTTGAGCTTGGATGTGTCACCAGACAAGACGACCATTCACATTCACAGCTGCGTTCATATCATCATCTAACGCATTAGTTAGTTCACCTTGTGTGCATGTTTTTGGACCGTGTGAGACACTGGAGCGAAGTTTGAAACGATTATTGCAAAAGTAATTCAGTTATTTATCACATTCTCCATTCTGCAACATGTTGAGAGTGACTAATTTATCTTTTATGTGTGTGTCTTGTGTGATTTTTCAGGCATTTGAGCAGCAGCACAGTGCAGCGTGGGGCAGACCGAGGCAGATCACAGCAGCGTAGCCATGCTTACATTGGCCAGCAAGCTGAAGAGGGATGATGGAGGAAAGACGGGCCGTGCCTCCGGTACCTCAGACTCCACTCACAGGGTCTCCATCAGGGACCGCCTCCTTACCAAAGGTACCTGAGTGATGGTCCACTTTGTCCATCGTGTATTTAGCAAAACAGACTAGTTCACGCCGCCCCTTCCTCGGTGGATGTTTCGGGTTCTCCTTCTGTTTCTTTTTCTCTGTTTTGACCTTTTTCCTACCTCTTATTGTTTAGAGAGGCAGCTCCCAGACAGCTGTCTCCTCTCTCCTCTTTTCACTATCAAAGGATTGTACTTGTCCTTCTCAGTTTTGTCATTTCCTTTCCATTTGACTCATTCTCACCCCTTTGTTCCCACTACTGTTTTCCATAATGATTTTCCCTGTCTGTGTTCTCACCTTACTGTGCTTTAGTTCATACATTTACTGAAAGATGTAACACATTATCACAAGATTCATAGTGACATATGCCCAGGAACTTCTCGAGAAGGACGTTCCAGTCTATATGAAGTATACTGTTAGTGCCACAATGTAATTTATCAGTCAGAACATTGCATTTAATCACCAGTAGATTCAACAATGTTTGTCCACTGCTGGCCCACTATCATTTACTGTTCTATCTGAATGTGGGTGGACAAAATCAGTTTCATGTCCTCCAGTACAGCATGTGAGAGACTTAGATTTCTCTCTCTTTATTGCCGTTGCCTTGTGGAACTTCATTTTTTTTCCCTGGAAGTATTGAAGCAGTGTGGTTTGACGCTCACAGGCGTGATAATAATACAAGGTCAGGTCAAGTTCAGAGGCAGGAAACAGCTAAATGAGCCGTCTTGGGACCCGTCCTTACCATAACATTCAAAACGACAATGGCAGGCTTGATCTAACACACTGAGTAAAACTGTATTAGTGAAGCAAAAAGGAACCTGCTCCCTGATGGATGAGATCTTTTTTATTGCCCATCTTTCCTGCTCTTGTCAGGGAAGTATGATTGATGATTTTATTATCTTGGTTTGTTTCACAAAAAAAATACTTGCATCGACCTTCAGTATAGCTAAATTTAATGTAATACAGCACTTATCAAACAAACTGGGACAAAGAGTATAGAGACAAACTCTATAGCAGCTGGCATGACTGTTAAGCACAACTTCAGCTAGAAAGGAGGACTCTAACTTAGTGTTTAGACCCTGATGTTAGACAGCCGAGAGCCACTGAAATAAATTGTGGATGATCTTTGGGCAGAAGTTTTTAAAATATGGATGGGAGGGACCTGACATTTGGCACAAGTGGGCTCCAGAGAAGAGCACTTGCTCTGACAAAAGCCAGTTGTAGGTCTCACTGGGCTAAAACGTAACTCCCTACTAGCTCAGAGGGAGCTGTTAAATATCTGACCCTATGCTCTGACCTTCATGTGGACGGTGGGGGGGTGAAAAAATTGAAGTAATAAATTGAAGTACCTAATTATAACACTCTGCACATCTCAAAGAATATGTTTGCATGAATGATAATGGAAGTTCTTGTTCTCGTTCTCACCTTTTTGGAAGTTGTTAAAGTTTTAAACCTGCGGGCGAGAATACGCAGTGAAAAATCATCCAGAGGCAAAGCCAGCACACAACCCTCTGCTCCTTCCATGTCTACTTGTGGTTGTCTTCTTTCCTTCCTCTCTCTTGTTCCCTCCTCCTTTTTGTTGTCCACTGATCGGGTCCGCGTGAATCATTGTATTGAACGCAGAAGACAACTTATTTTACGACTTTTATGCAGACTGAAAAAAGAGTGTCAGCTTTTTGTATGTAAGAAGCTTGCATATTTATATATATGTGTATGTGTGTTTCTCTCTGCTCTTTTCTTCATTATTCTCTTCATTTCTCTCAACAGAAGTTGCAGAACTTGAAGCCAATCTCCCTAGTAAGTATTCTTTACACTTCCACACACACACTGATCTCATTCTGAACTTCCTGAATTCATGTCACTTTGCATTCCTCCCCATGTTTACATTTGTGTTTATTAAGCCCCACAACTTCATCAAGTCTGAAAGTCTTTTATTTGTAGTCATCTTTTTTTTTCTCTTTGTGCCACAACATGAAGGAATATTGTTGAAGGAGGACACCGGTCGATGTATTGTTGCTGGCCACATATATATATACATACATATATATATATATATATATGTGTATATATATATGTGTATATATATATATGTATGTATATATATATGTGTATATATATATGTATATATATATATACCGCAAAAATATTGTATAAAAATAAAACTCTACATTTTTGAGTGGAGGCTAACAGAGGAAAACAAAACCAAGCCCATGGATGGGCTGCTAACTTTAGAAGTAGGTTATGCTTTTTGTACTGCATCTGTCGGGTGAGCTGTCAGAATCCTTTTCACAATAAATTTGCTCAGATTACAGGAAATTCTATTATAATGTTTTGTGACATGTTGTTTGTGCGCATCAAAATGTTTTGATTAAAGGCTGATTAACCTAGATTGATTTCTTTTTAATCATTCTATCTGCAACGCCTTTCCATGACGGACTAACATTATTTAGATTTTCTTTTATAGCCAAATAACCCAGCCCTTCTACATAAATGTTGCTGTATTATTGCTGGAAAAGAGCCATGCTCTTAAGTATAAACATGTGCTGTGAGCCTCGGATGAGTTTCATGCTTGTTATACTTCTGGCTTTGCGATTTATTTCTTTTTTTTTTTTTCTGTACCCACAACGATTATTTCATTTCTGGCTTTTTATGTGAGACTCACTCACCAGTCTATCAGATATTTATTAGTCAGTTACATTGTTATTGCTATGCATGAGTGCTGAATTAATTCTGATTACTTTGGCTGTACTCAGCGTGTCTGTTTTTGTTTGAGGTCGCAGTTGATGACCACAAAAAAAATGACACAAGTAGACATTTACCGGTCCTGATTGGACGAGTAAAAGTGTCTGGTTTGCTGGGAAATATTTTTGTGTCATTCATCTTCTAGATAAGATGCATCTCAAAGAAAATCTGCTTAACACTGAGAGGGGAAAAAAAAAAAAAAACTACAAGCCCTTAGCCCTTTCTGAGCTGCACTTTGAGACACATCTCTGATTCTCAGAAATACATTGCTGGCAAACATCACAGTTGTTGTGGGGTTGCTGGCCTACATCTTCTAGGAAGTAAGAAGTAAGGCGGTAAAGAATCCAGCTCTCATTCAGCTATCATGCTCATCTAATGTGTGCTTCATCATGAACCACAATGATGAGGTATGGTCCTTTGTGAAGTATGTCTGTGCACACCGTGCTTTATGGAAACCTGGCTTTGTGCCATGAGTCTGGACTTGCTGTATGACATTGATGGATTTTCATCATTAAGGGTAGACAGGAACTCGGGGGGAAAAAGGAGGACGGAATCTGCTCATATATACTCTAAATGAGCAGTGGTGTTAAAACACCACAAAGGACACAATGAGCCTTATGGATTCATTCATACACCCATTTTCCTTAATTTACAGAGAGTTTTTCCCCTCGCTATTTTTTAATGGCTGCTCAATTCATATTTTCTAATTTTTTCAGATGTCCTAACTCAGCTACTGACGCCACTGCATCTGTGGTGTTTCTATCTGCTGATTTTTGACACCTCTGCAGTGTGAAATTTGACCCTCGGCAGAACATGTAGCATTTACTAGTTTAGGGCCATTGGTTGTGTAAATGACTAAATCTCGCAAACGCACAACTACTCGTGCGCAGGTGGTTTTCATCAGGCTGAAACAAGTGACTTACTGCAACGCACAATGAATAAGAAATGGGAGACAAACTGAGGGCTTTGATTTCCACGGGAAAGACAGGGTTTAACAGCTGCTGAGGGACACATCCAAGGTGTCTTCTGCTACAATTCCGCATTGAAATTGTTTATTTCTCCACACATAGACACACACACATAAACACACATTTTTATACCTGGATTGTTGTGAACTTACACTTCATACGTGTGACCTTGAGTGCTGACTGAAACGTCTGCCTTCATATTTCCTCGGTAACACAGACCAGTTTGGCGTAAATGAACTGTGAGCTTGGTGGAGAAAGTTTGGAACAAAACAGATGAACTTTCAGATGTGTTAAATTGATCATCAATTATTTGTAGAGCTTTGTGCAGCCCACAGTAGAATGCACCGCCTGATTAAATAGTGGTTGAACTTTTGGATTTAGTTCAGTGTTTATTTTAAATTCATTCCATAACGTTGTTTAGAAGTCTCACTGTGTGTCATCAAGAGTCTAATTGTACACTAAACAAAAAAAAAGGTCATTGGCCACTGTAAAGATCTGATGTGATGTGAAGTTTGACTAAAAATGTCTTACACATGAACATGGTTAAAGGCGATGGCAGTGTCCTTGAGCGCAGTTCATATCCTTGAACACCAGGGGGGAATGTGGTGCCACAGGGAGTCCCAAGGCATAAATCCTGCAGTCAAAGTCTGAACATGTTGTGGCTTAGAAAGGTTTTAATGAAAATACAATCCATTATTGATTTCAGTGTCATCATTTGCCACAAAGGCAAGTAATAAAAAGTAATGGTATATCTTTCTTTGACTCTAATAACCAATAACTCTTCCTTCCTCCATTTTTCTTGTTCAGGTACATGCAAAGCCAGTTTCCCAGATGAGGACAAGCTGCATCATTTTCAGCTGGCAGTGTCTCCTGGTAAGAGAAAGAAAACAAAACATCTCTGTCCCCTTGTCTGTTCTTACATAAATTACTGATTTAATCGTTTAAACTCACTTGAAGTCAAATTTTATTTAGGATTGTGAATTTATTATAAACCCATTATCAAAGCCTAAGTGAGGGAGAAAGTCTAGCAGGGACCCTGAACCAGGTTATTAAAACCAAAACTGCTGCTGCGTATAGAACTGTGCCATATCATATGATGATCTCATATCCTGACAGTGATACGTATCACAGCGTAGATCACATTTCATTCAGTTAATGAGAATAGTTTCATTTTTTCCAGGACTTAATCTGTCATTTTTTTGAAATGGCGTGTATTTATTTATTGTTGTGTCTTTGGTGTAGCACTGCGCTGTTGTGTTGGCTACATATTGCATTTAAATTGATTGCAGCTGTGTGTAGCAATATCGCCCAAGCCAAATTTCCCCTCAGGAAAATAAAGTATATGTTATAAAATGACCACATAGAAAGGCCCATTCCTGATTACATTTTACAGCAGTCTTTGCAGATCTACAGCCGCTTACTCCTTTCATCTTCGTGGTTCTTTGCGGCCTTTCACAAAGTGACTCTGGGGATTGTTTTGAGCAGGTTTTTTCGGGGCTCTTGTCTGTAGAATCTCTTCAAATGTTTTGACACTATACTTGCGGAGGTGGTGAAAGAGGTGACGTTAATGCTTAATTATACAACAAGTAGTTTCGACCGAGCAATCTGATTGGTCAACTAGACACTTAGAATGTGCTCAAATGACGCTTACGGAGCCAGCACCTTGGACCTGACCGCATCACTGTTGTGCCACTAATGACGTTAAAGCACACCCTCTCATGTAATATTGCTTAATTAGAATTTTCTGGTTCTCTCTGGACTTTTCATACTTTACATTCTGTTCATGCAACAGAAGTAGCCCCACTTTTAAGCCCATTTTGTCCTCTGAGTCCTTCTCATCTTCGGACTTACCACATTCTCTGTCATGTTTGCAAGTGTATAACCTAGTCATAGTCTAAGTGTTTAGCAAATGCATGATTTCCTATATCGAGCCTCAGCCGTGTCTACTGCTTTCTCATTTTGTGCCATCTTACTTCCAGACATTATGCAGAGTTTGTGTGGGGGATGTGGAGGATGTCATGTATGATGGAACAGGAGTACATGCAAATGTTAGTGATTTGTGTCTATGTGTGTAAGTGTTCTCTTTTAAATGACACTCCAGTCTTTTCTGTATTTCCACATTACTGCAGTGCGATCATTATTCCGCAAGTACAATCTGCTTCCTCAGCACTGTTCCAAGCTAAGTGGGCTACCTGTCGAATTTTGTACAAACCGAACACCCTGGTGTGGGATTACCCAAGTCTCTGGAGGCTCACTTACCTCTCACTTCCTGCTCTTTTATTTGTCACACGCACAAACACACACACACACTTTCTCTCCGTCCTCAAGCTCAATGTCATCTTCCCATTTACAAAATGTGGAAATCTGTCTTCATCTGTTTTGTGATGAGAACAGACAGACGAGACTGAGGCTGGGAGAAAGTGAAGACAGAGAGAGAGAGAGTGTGTGTGTGTGTGTGTGTGTGTGTGTGTGTGTGTGTGTGTGTGATGTAAAGAGAGGGAAAGGAAAAGAGACTGGTACAGTAACTGAGGGAGGTGAAACATGGACAGAATATTTTCAAACACAATTGAGACCAGAGTCATGCACCATGTGCAGATTTCTTGGCTGTCATCCAATAATTTCATGGGTCTTATCAGTTATGATAACATTGTACTAATTAAAATAATTGCTGAGGTGAGAGAACATATTATTGCACTGAAGTCTGACGAGGGAAAACATGCAAATGCTAATGAAAAATAGTTATCAGGCGATCTAATAGGATGTAAAGAGATTATTTTAAACCACTTTTTTGTCAAAAAGAAAAATTGAATTAATTAAATTATGAATTATAGTAATTAATTACTGTTAACAGCACAAAAAAGTACATGTGCACATAACTACAGCATATATGATAAGCCAAAGTTTAAACAGGAGATTTGGCCGCAGACACTGAGAGAATCTTACAACAAACATTTTGGCTAGTTTTTTTTTTTTGGACTGTTGGCTTGTAGAGCCGCTGTGATGGGCCAATATTTACTGGCACATGTAGCTGAAACAACCCTCAAATATGTTGCAGAAGCTGTCTCGTTGGTGTTTGTTGGTGTTTTCAATCTAGTTTCATCAGTCTTTGCATAGTCTTTGTACAGTTGCAGCTCTAATATTGAGTTAGTGAAGTTACTTGTTCTCTGTTCGGACTTTGTTCAGAGTTTTTCGTGTTATGATAGCACCAAAAGCTGCATTTGAGAGGTGCATTTGTAAGATGCAGAGGTTCCCAATAATCAGCTCAAAGCCAAAAAGAAGTTTGGTGTCTCCCTGGCACCCTCACTTACAAAAATATATTATCAATCGCCATAACATTTACATTTATAGTGATTAAGAAGCTAGCAGCACGCTAGTCAACAACACAGACACGAGACAAAGAATTCAAATGTAACAGAAACAAACATACAACTGACTTGCTTTTCCACTGTCAAAACGTGACAGGAAACAGGAAGAAAACTCTTCTGACTTGCCCCAATATACTGAGTATGTTTTGTTTGGAATTGTTTGTCCAGTTTGTTCATTTCTGAAGCCGTCATTATCTCTCAACTCGAAAGGCTTCTTTTTGTCATTTCAAATAGTTTGGGTGAAGCCAGCAGTTCCTTGTTCTTCGTTACAACATTATTCTTAGGTCAAGAGTGAAAGAATCACAGAAGTCACACTCAGTGTTACTTCAGGTAGGTCCAGTTTAAAGAAAAGAGAGCTTAAGGAGGCCCCGAGTGTCTGAGCTGCACAGACCAGTGTAGCATAACATTGGAGTTATTGAATGTAACACCAGTTCTACGAGAAGGTGTGTAGGCCTCTAATTACATTTTTCTCATTAAAATAGAAGATAGAATAGATAGAAAATAGAATTGTGTTCACTGTACTATTTCAGTTTAAAAAATGAATTCACGTTATGATGTTCTACATTTTAGTATGCCAATTTGAAATCCAATAAAAGTACGTTGTTTTAGTGTGTGGTGAATTTATTTAAAGTTTTCAGGCTGCGCGAGTGTGTGTGTGTGTGTGTGTGTGTGTGTGTGTGTGTGTGTGTGTGTGTGTGCGTATGGTGCGTGATCTGTGATTCATCATTCTCCCTGTCACCTGAGTCTGTACTGTAACTCCAGCTTAGTTTTCACAAAGGCTTTTGTAAGCGAAATCTGCAGAGAAAAGCAAAGATCAGCAATTAGAGACCGGGTTTGGTGTCATGTTCTTTTAAGAGGAGTTGGTACGGAGGATTGAGTTCTCAAAGAAAGACCTGCTCAATTATTCAAAAACTCTGGATCTCCTGACGTACACACACACACACACACACACACACACACACACACACAGACAGACAGATGTCCACCCCCTTTTTTTTTTCACTTCCTTTCCTTTCACTTTTCTCCATTAGTGGTTCTGCTTCTCACCTCTCTGTGTCCCCTCCCGTGACAGCTAGGCAGGTGATGTCTGGTTCACCAATTTTCACAATCTAGTGTTTTAACACAGTGGCCTCACTTTATCATTTTCAGACAGGGCATACCAACATTATCAAAATACAGTGTCAGATCCGATATAGTAGGCTATACATTAGTATTCATGCTCTACAAAGCATGAATACAAAGAGAGGTTGAGTGTGACCATATTTTATTGTTGTGTAGACTTTCTAGCTGTTAGTGAAGAATGATTTCTGATACTAATCAGATAATAAATAAATTCTCTCTTTCGCTTTTACAGGACAAAAATTGAATTTGAGAAATATGGAAAAGACGTCTTTTTTTTTTTTTTTCATGTGTTGCGAGATGCTGTTAGGTGTCTCATTTTTCTATTGTCCTCACACTAGTCAGATTTCTTTTTGAGAATCATAGCATATTAGACATTGCGCACACAGGAGCTTTAATTTGCGCTGCAGGGAAGATAATTGTGGTTAGGCAGCAAAATAAAAAAATGGGGAACGGAACTTGCCTCAGGATGCAGGTCGTTTCTTATATCCAAACCAACGTAAGGTAAAATCATCTTGACTTGTTATGAGGAGAATTTATAGCTCAAGGCTTTTCGAGGTGCTTCTTCCCTTTCCTTTTCTCAGTTTCCTTTTGTGTTTTCCTTTTATTGTTCCTCATGGGAATGGTAGGGAGCTGCACGGTCTACTTGAGATGAACATTACTCATGCTACAGGTAATACTGTAATTTAAGGGTGTGATTTACTGCTGTTCGTCCAAAGAATCTAAGACCCCGGGCCTTATTGGCTCCAACTACAAAACATACTACACAAGCCCAGAAATTCATCTTTTTGGGAGGAAGACACACTTAATCCCTTTTTATTCAGAAACTGCTGTGATATCCTCTCATTGAACATTTTTTACAGTATTCATCCAAGCAGCTTTTGATGTCTTTTTTTTTTTCAATGAAAGACCAGTGTCTCCTGGCCTTTTTACACTGCATACCACTTCAGAAAATATTAGGCTCTCCAAATACCACCATTATGACAGAAGGCTGACCCTATTCAGCTATGGACAGTTCATGAATAATAAATATTTATTCTTCACTGTTGTTGAATCCTGAATAAGAATCACAGCTAATTTGGTTAAAAAATGGGTACTTGCCATCACATTTTAGCTCTGTACTACACTACTCGTGGATACATGCACATGTTACATGCATGAACTATGTAGCAGGCTGATGTTGAAACAAAATACAGGAAGTGCAAAAACTTGAAACTTCAAAAAAATGTTAGAGTATCTTAGATCACAAAACAAAACAAAAGGAACAAACTAATATGCATATACACATCAACAAATGTGTCCCCAGATCTAATTAAACCAAAGTGCAGTGGAGCTGATTATTTCATATTGTTTTAGTTGTGATTACGGTTTTATTATTGCACTGTATATTACATCTAAATATTTAATCAAAATGTTTTTCCCAAGGTGTATCTGACATTAATTCTGATAAATAACAAAACAAACATAAAACGGCAAAATCAATGATCTTTTCTCAATCCCCTGTAAGTCAGAATGTCTCTTTATGGACTCTATTGAGTTTCCCATGCAACAGCTCTGTGCTGTGACCCGTTGGGCCCCAGACTCTTGTGTCTCTGAGGAATGGGGACAGCGGCCACACTTTGGGGTGAACACATTCTCACATGACGGTTGGGATTTTTAGAAGTTAAATGATGAAGAAAAATCGATGTTCAAAGAGCACTGTCTGTTTGTCTCAGATATGTACATTGTCCGCTTGATTTGAATATGGATATTGTATTGTTGTACACATTGCTGCAGAAACACTCTTTGGCAAAAATGATAGTTGAGTGAGTTTTTTTTTTTTTGGACACACAGCTGTCCCTTAATGCTGGTATAAACACATTTATAAAGAGTTATTTAACTCCTCATCAATACTTTGTAGAGGGACATTGAGCATCAAACACATATTACAGTTCTTTTGAGTATGTCTCACACCTCAGATGATTTTTTTTTTTTTTTGCCTTTTTGCACATTTACTCACAAGTAGTCTGGTTCAATCTTCTGTTAACAGCTATTCTACAGCTTGTCAATGTGAGTCATGTCTGGGCTTTGGGTATGACTTCTCCTGTTTTATTCTGACCCAGTTTTGTCTTTTGAACCTCCAAACTGGAGACATTTTGTGCTTTTGTTTGTCAAGGATCTTTCTCTAAAATGTATGGACACTTGACCTGTTTGTAAATGTATTTTCTGTGGAGCCGAGTCAGTAGTATTTGAACTTGCTGGTGCGTCTCCTGAAGCCATTACATAGACACACAGATAATGGCATAATAAGATTTTGTAATGTGTGTAATACGATTATCTGTGTATCTTATTACACAGATACAGAGATAAACAGGATAAACAATGGATTAGGCTAACAGCAGCTGTGAGAAGTGCTTTAAACAACTGCATGCTTTGATATTTAGATTTTTTTTTTTTGTTGGTGTACGGCCAAGAGGAAGTGACAGAGGCTGCACGGATATCTTTATGCATATGTTACAGTGCAGCTGCTGCCTTGAAGTATTGTCTGTATTGCAGAGTTTCATGTGTTCATGGGAAACATAGTGTAATTGGGCTGGTTTGTGAGTTGAGTCATGAACGTATAGCTTTTTGCTCCTACTATGGTGACAGACAGTGGCATTGTTATATTTGCATGATCATAAACATTTAAATAATACATACAATACTGTCTCTGTATGTATTCATTAAATGTGTAATGTGGCAAGATTCCTTTCTCTTTCCTTTGTGTCTGCAATTATAGATGTGTCTTTCAGAGTCCTGTCAGGAACGATACTGTCAACACCAATCATGTCCTGTACTTGTCACTCTGCTTGACTCTTTCTTCCTGCAGGGGAAATCACAATTACGCTAATTGATCCGGGTATGATGGCTAATTTCTTTCCTCACACGATTTTTTTTTTTTTTGCTTTGCGGCTGTCAGAACGTCAAAAATGTTCATCCAGACAAAGGCTCCAATTATATGTTAAGGAAGGGTGATTTCAGATCACTTCAAAAGGTCTGTCTCCATCCGCTTTCAACTGAACTTTAATTCAAAGCAGACTAGCCACATTTATGTGTGATTATGTGACGCAATATGTGTCGCACAAATTTAAACTTGGAGTGAAATCCATCTGCCGAACAGTCGAATGTCAAGGAAGCAATCTTCTAAGCAATTTACGAAAAACAAACTATATAATTATGCTAAAATCATTTGGTAACCATGGTAATGTAATATACATCAACATGTGACTGAGGGGATTTTTCCTGACACATCAGGTCAGGTCATCAACTGCAGTGGGTTGCGCTAGTGTCATCCACATTTGCATTTTAGTAGTATATAAATATATATATATATATTTTATATTTTATATTTGAATTCTACGTATTGTACTTATACTTATGTAAATATGCTTGTTACACCGCTGCCGTGAATAACAGACCATTGCTGTGGACGGAGTTCTGATCATAGACTCTGGGTGACAATAATAATGTACAGCAACCTGTTCATTACTGCATCACCCTGTCGGGTTTTATTTCACAACAATGACCGGCTTGCTGTACACTACCTCTGACATAGCAACCTCCCCCTAGTGGTTGAAATCTGACTATTGCAATTAAATTTTTCTATTGGTTGATCTGGAGGCCGGTGACGTATATGGCAGCAGCTTTTGTCAACAGCCAACCCTCCCCTCCCCGTCCCTTCCTATAAAACAAACATCCCCCAACTGCAGAATGTGCCTGTCCTGCCATGTAGCTGCGCTGACACTCCCCCATCGATACACGCATCTGAAACTTTGCCTTTTAGAGCCGCTAGCTAACGTTCCAACACAGGTACCACGCAGAACCTTTTTAGAAACAGCCATGAATGGTTCTTCTAGTGACTGCCAATCCTCTGACCGACTCTCTGTGTTTTCAGTATATACATGGAGAGTCTGACAGCAGCTTCTCACGGCTGGTCAGCTCAATTAGCTCATACTGCCAGAGCGGTGGTCCGTCTACCACTTTGATTGGTGTTCCCTCCTGCATCACAGACTACGTAGACACAAGGCCCCCTATTGTGTTTGGTCTGTGCAATCTACTGGTGTATTTTTTTTATTTTTATTTTTTTACATTTTCTGGGAGATGAACTAGCAGAATTTCAGTTCCACTTTAACAACTTGAAAACACCTACATATATCCAGAAGTAAAAAAAAAAAAAAAGAATCATTACTATTATTTATCCTTATCTTGTTTTGGATGCATTTGTGAACTTTCTTTCTGTCATTTGAACATTGTAACTTCCTAACAAATTATCCCTAGAAGTGTGTGTGTGTGTGTGTGTGTGTGTGTGTGTGTGTGTGTGTGTGTGTGCAAGCCGTAGTGTCTTGTGACAGCAGAGACGGATAGTTCCAGTGTGCTGAAGACACTCATGAATTATTTATGACCACTGACTGCAGCTGTTAGTCAGAAAATGCTCTCTGTCTGTCCCTCTTTAAATTTGTTGCTTTTTTTCCTCCTTTCTGTTATTCTCTTTTGTCCCTTTAGTACCCGTCCACCTTTGGTTTTTGATGCTCTAGATGTTCCTTCCTGTCTTCCTCGTCACTTGTTCAGGCGTCATTACTCTTCTTCACAAAGCATTTCTCTCTCTCGGCCTCTCCTCATTTATAATAGAGGGGAGACTGTTTGTGCGGTCTAATTAAATTGTAACTGTCTTTGTTGGAGTGAATAGAATCAGGTGGGGTTTAGATAGTCCCTTTTACCACGGCCTTATCTCAAATTGCTCAGTGCTTAGAGTACACAGAGAGGGAGGGGGTGAGGGTGAGAGCTGCTTGTCTTTATGCCAGTTTTGAATGTATGCATAAAAACCCATTACCTTTTATTATTCATACAGTATCAGAGCAGTATGGAAAAAGCTTTGTGTAGCATTATTGTAAAATGTAAATAACATTTTTGGTGTTTTTTCTATATTTTCTACATTGTTGATTGAAACTGAAGACATCAAATATGTATAATATATATACAATCTAATATAACACATGGAATTATGTAGTTTGATGAATTATTGCTTTGATGACAGCTTTGCACACTCTTGAACCAATGATTTGAAATCTGGATTAATCAGACCAAAGTTCAGATTTCCACTAGTCCATTTCTTGTGTTCCTTCCTGGCTCTTCTTCTTCTTGTTGGTCTCCCTCAGTTGTGGTTTATTTGCAGCACTTTGACCATGAAGGTCTGATTCCACACAGTCACCTCTGAACAGTCAACGTAGAGATGCGTCTGCTTCTTGAACTCTGTGAAGCATTTATGTGGGCTCTAATCTGAGGTGCTGTTTCTTTAGCTGGTAACTGAACCTATCCTCTGCAGCGGAGGTAACTCTTGGTCTTCCTTTCCTGGGGCGGTCCTCACGAGATCATCAGTTTCTTCATGGTTTTTATGACTGCACTTGAAGACACATTCAAAGTTCTTGAAAGTTTCTAGATTGGCTGACCTTCATGTCTTAAAGTAATGGTGGACTGTTGTTTCTCTTTACTTAGTTGAGTAGTTACTACAGTGGGCCTATAGGGCAGTATGGAAAACACAACTGATGGTCTTAAACACAAAATATGTCAAGAAATTACATTAATTACCTGTTGACAAGGCACACCTGTTAACTAAAATCATTTCAGATGGCTCCATCATAAAGCTGATTGAATTGTCTTATTTTGTAGTTTTGATGTAAAAAGCAATGAAAGTAAAGGACGTTTTGGTACTATTATGAAAATGTGTTCAAAATATACCCAGAAGCATATTTTAATATTCTCCATGTACGAGAATTCTTAGTATTCTCCAAGTCTGGCTGAGGTATTTTTAGACAAAATGTGCAAATTCTGGATACTGGCTGCTCAGTCAATCGAGCACATACACATGCTCACACGCACGCACAGTCAGATTATTACACAGCTTATTTCCAAGTGCTTTTCTTTTCATTTCAATCTCTCACTTTCTTTCTGAGTTCAATCAGAAGTTGTTACAAGTCTCAGTCGACTTGAGTGAGCCCTAACAAGACGTGAGCTCCAGTTATTTCTCTCTGTCCAAATCTGAATCTCTTCTCTACCTTCTCCTACTCTGATCCCTGAAAGGGCCACAAGTTCACAGCATGAATGTACATTTTATCCAACCAATTAACTCATTAAAGAAGCTGAACAAGCCTCGAATTGACTCTAAACATCTGGGGAGAGGGAGGAGCTGTGTGATTGGACAGCCTTCAAAGGTTTAGATAAAATGTTTTCCGCTCCCATGTGTTTGTAGCTCTCTCTACATTTGTCTGCCTCAGTGAATGTGGTTACAAATTAGGCCTTTACTCCCCTGAGATAAACTCCCTAGACTGAAATTTAGTACTTCCACTTGGTCTTTTCATTTATCCCCCTGTTGCCGATTCATTTGCTTCATTGAGCAAAGACACATCTTTCTGTTTCATTTCAGGCCACTGACAGCTATGTTAGCAAATGGGTGATGGGGTCCTAACAGAGACCTCTGGCAAAAAATGTGAATGGTTGTCAGGCAAAAAAAAGTTGAAGCCAGATGAAATTTAGCTTGTAGTGCAGCGAGATCTGTTAGTGTACTGTATTGGGTCAATAAAATACGTGCCAGTGCAAGTTCTTTTGTACTTTTGGAAACACACTGACTCAACCTCTCATTTTTGTGTGCAACATGACTGTAGCCTTATACCTACAGATAGGGCTCATTATTCTTTGTTTTTATTGTTCATAGAAGAAAATATGAAACAGATGCACTTTCTGAGCTGTACTCATTACAAGAAGAACTTTATTTACTCTAAATTGCTTTCCCTGTGCACGATACTTAATCCAAAAGGCTTTGATGATGCATTTCTGAACCCTGTGTGTATGATAATCAACAGGTCCACAGGAAAGTGTGAACTGATGTTTGTCATAAAACACATCTTCTTATGTAAACTTAACTGAAAGCAATTGCCCTCTGTCTCTCTTTCTCTGTCTGCGTCCAGATGAGGGTTACTACCAAAGTGGAAGGTTTCAGTTTGAAATAGATGTCCCCGAAGCCTATAACATGGTGGTGAGTAGTCCAGTTATCATATAAAAAGTTTATTTGTGTGTGTGTGTGTGTGTGTGTCTGCCTGTGTATTTCTGTTGTCAGCATTAGTCGGTTCCTTCCCGTTTTGGCCTGTCAAAATAACCTCCCTTCCAGATTTGCTGTCGGATTGTGGTCTGGTCTGTTTTGCTCTGTCGTGTTGTTTTCTGAATGAAGCCGTCTCTAGAACAACAACTGCTGGCATAAACTAAAAATGTGCGTCATATTTGTTTTTCCATTTGAAATTCACATGGGGATATTGAGACACTCTCAATAGATTTTTTTTTTCCTCTCTGGGTAAAAGGTCTGCAGAATGCTGCATTTTTCACCTGACCTTCAGGAGTTGGAGTCACTCCGCTGATTGCTTTTGTCTGTTCTTTGTATTCATTCTTGCTTCACAGACTTTATCTACCCTTTCCACATTGTGTTTGTATATCTGTGAATGTGTGTCTTTTGTTTGTGTCTTTATGTACACATGTATGTACGCGTTGTATTGTCTTTTTTTTGTCTGAGTCTTTTATCACACACACACACACACACACAGTGTGTTTTCTTGACATGCAGCAACCCGTGGCAGATTTATGGTGCCTGCCACAGAATGATAATGATAAATAGTAAACATCCAATAATTAAACGTTGGAGGAGAGCAGTGGGAAAGGTAAAGTTTCTCATCAGTATTTCCTCTAATGAAATCATATTAAAACCTTAATGGGGTTCAATTGCACAAGTGTAGTTGAGTCAGGGGCACTCCCTGTTAACTCTGCGTGTCATAAAGTAATTATGGACAGTAGTTATTGGTCCTCCTAAACAGATTTCCCTGCCTGTCGTCCTACACATCAAATTAGTTGACAAAAGCAGTCTGATTTGAAATCTTACCTCTGGCGCCCATTACAGCAGTCCACTCTCTGATTCATTGATTTTTCACAAATATAGGCTTTAGGCTAAGACTGTGGTCTAAATGGATTTCTGTCCATCAGGTTAAACAAAAAAAAAAAAAGTTTGAATTCTGCAGTTACACTTTACAGAAAATACTGAATAATTTCAATAACAGCTATGAGAAATGTGCCAGAGAGCCGACTTTTTATGACCATATTTTTATTGCTTTGCCTTTTTGCCTATTTGCATTCATTATGGAGGAGAAATATTGTGTGCATAACACCTCTAAATCTATTCACTAATATACTCCTATATGCATTATAAATGCACATACATTTACATTCACATTCACATAGGAGAAAAAATATGAATAATACAGAAATCAATAAACGACTGAATTAATAAACAAAATAGCTGGGAAGAGGTAGAAATTTAGCTTTGGTAGATAATATAAATAAATATAAAGTATGCATGCAATGTTTTAACATTTGTAATAATTTTCTTGTCCCCTAATTCTTATTTTATTTTATTTTATTTTTTTGATTAATTTCAAAGCAAAAACGAGTAAGCTTTTCAGCATGATGATGTCTCTAATGTAAAAGACAGAATCACAGCTGTATAACGGCATTCATGAGAAGTGGCTGCTGTCTGAATATCCCACTTATTTTTTCTGCCTGAAAGCATCCCCGTAGGTCAGCTTCAGCCTGGCCGTGGGGCCACGGTGTCAACACACCATGCGAAGCTCAGTGCATTGACTGTATCGACGTCAGTATTTCAAGGGCACAGCCTTCATTCTTAGCTCTGCTTTTTTTTTTAAATTTTATATTTAAATTAGTGCACAACTTAAATACTGTCAGTCATTATTCTAACATATTGTTTAAAATATACATATTTAATAATGTACTTTTTCAACGACAAAAGCCAATGTGGCTTTTACCAGTCAAAAAAAATGACAGCCCTAATGCACCATAACCACACCACACTGTAAACATGTACATTAGCCTCTGAGTTCATAAAGAAGCCCTGCCTGCGGGGGATGCTTGCCTCATGCATGAATCGTTCCTACGCACGTTTGATCTTAAATTGTGTGTGTGAATAATGTTTGTGGCATGCATCAGTACTTGTGTCCTTCCCGCTTGTTCTTAGGTAGGATCAAGATCTTTACCCAAGACTAAACGTAAGCCAATATGCATAAAAGTCAACCTGGATTTTTGTGCTTATAATGATGATAAAAAAGCAAGTTACGGATGAACACATGTAAAAGAAAAAACAAGGACACATTCATGCATTAGACCCAGTGACTTACTAGACTAGTTAAAAGCTCAACACACAACCTGGACACTGGCCTTAGTTTTGAGGGCTAGTCTAGTTGAATGTTCATGGCCGAAGAAATCAAGCAGTGAATTGGTTTGGAGAACATTTCAGTATCTACAAAGAAAAGAAAAGATAACCCTGGAGAGTCTTAAAGGATCTTGGTTCAACTGTTGAATGTGAATCTTTAGCTGCTTTAAAGAGACCGTTTTAACCCTCAAAGAAAATGACAGTTTTCATATAGAAGTAGCTTAAAATAACAAAACGTGAAAAACATGAAAAGCTTAGACACTTTTTCATTTAATCTTTTTGCTTTATTTTGTATTATTTTCTATTTTGACATTTAAGACTAATAATAAGAAATAACACATATACGCATCAAGTGCAGTGTTGAGTGTTTAGCGAGTGAATGATTTAATGCTGGTCATCAATGAGAACCTGAAGCTCTGAAGCCTGATAATTAAATAATAAACTAATCAAAGATGTGCCTCTCCTTCTCTCTCCTTTCTTGCTGTCTCTCTCTTGATCTCCAGCCTCCTAAAGTGAGATGTCTGACCAGAATATGGCATCCTAACATCACAGAGAATGGAGAGATCTGCTTGAGGTAGTGTTGCCTCCTTCACGACTCTTTTTATCTCAAGTTATCTGATTATTTTTATGTTACAAAAAACACATTATTCCTCTCACCTGACATCCATTCTCACATACATTACCTGAAATTTAACGAGCAAACCCTTAAACGATGAAGCCAATCACATTCTCTTTTAAAGCTAACGTCTTTGGCATTGCATGACGGGCATCGCACTAAGAAGTTTACAGTACATAGACAGAAACCATGTATGATGCCAAGCTGTTACAACGTGTCTTTGATAACATGTATCGTATCGTAAATGACTGTGTGTATTGCTTTCTTTCTTTGTTTTTAATGCAGCTTATTGCGGGAACACTCTATTGATGGCACAGGCTGGGCCCCCACCAGAACATTAAAGGTAGATAAATTGCATTTATTTATGAGGACGTGCCCTCATGGAAGAAAATGTCACTCTTTTTTAGATTCATATTCAGGTATATTTTTTCAATCCGTTCTGTAGCAGTACAGACCTTTGTAAAACTCAAGAAACTCAACAAACAAACACAACAACAAACAAATAACCAAGCCAACAAAGAGAGAAAGGATGTTAAATATTTGACTGACTTTTCAAGGATGAATGTGGTTTGTGCTAATATGTCATATATTTCATGCCCCAGAATTCCTATTTACTCGTTTTACTTTTTACTATTTTTACTATATTAGAACTCTATTTTTCTTTTCTTTTGTTTTTTTTCTGTCATATATTAACAGATGGGGGGGGTGTCATATAAATCCCCTATTTTATTTGTAGGGTTAATTCAATTCACTTAAATTTGTTGAATTTATATAGCACCAATGACAATGACTTTCCATATAGAGCAGGACTATACTGTGCTCTTTGTAATGTTATTTACAGAGACTCAGCGGGAACTTGGTGTCAGTGGCAAGGAATCTAGCAGAAAAGGTTGTGAAGCTGCAAAGTTGCAATTTTATTTAGAAATGTCATAGTTGTTGGTCAGATAGTCGGATGAAGACAAAATACTGTCTTGGAATAAATGCATGCAGGATCCTAAAGTTCCTTTATGTCTGACAGAAACATGTGAGCCCAAATTAGAATCTTGTAACAATGATCACTCAAATCTTAGGAGCTGATAGGTATTGCATAGGTGAATACTGTAAACCCTGGTCTCTATATGAAGGGTAATTTAGAACACAAAGAGTGTGATGCTTCTTGACAAGACACATCATCTATATTCAGCCAATTGTTCACTTTCTTAAGCTGACAAAAAAAATGGGGGTGAGTTTAGGAAATGCTGCTGAAGAAACTGCTGAATCTTCACAGAACACAATGAAAAGTCAAGCCAAAGCCAAGTAAAGGTAAACTTCAAAGTGACACAATGAAAAGTGTTACACGGAGCCATGTGAAGGTAAACTTTACAATGAAAGGCTTTACTCAGCTGCATATAGAAGATATCTTGTGCCTTACCCTTGAATCAATTCAGGACTTTTTGTTAAGAAACACAATTTAAAGCAAGGACACCCTGTGCTATCCCTACTCAAGATTTGACTAAAATTGTGTATGATTGTAAGTACATTGTGGACGCTCTACCTTCCATATTAAATTTTTACTTAAACATTGAGTCAGAGGCATATGCTTCTCTGCAGGGACACCATGCTAGATCAGGAGTCCTCTAAAGCACTGCACCAGGATGCACTTGTAATTATGTAACTGTATGCATATTGGGGGAAGTTTAGAAGAACTTTAGAAGTGGAGCTACAGGGATTTCTTCAGAGGCATTTGATGGCCCTCCTACCTCTCCTACAAGTTTAGATGGTAACCAGTAATCCTCTCGGTATTTCTTCATTTTCCTGCCAAGACTGCCCTTGAAGTTATTGTCAGGATGTGTTTTATCCTTAAGGCTTCTCTTCCTATATTTTAGGTTTGGTGTCAGTCCAAGTTATCCCTCTCTCCCTTTGGCTTCTTTGTTGTGTTGTCTGCACACATTAATATATTTTGAGGTCTTTTTTTTCTTTGCCCTCAGAGGAAGCCATAGTCTGCTACTTCTTCTTGTACAGAATGAAGAACATATTCTACATAATTGAAAGGTGCCGAGCTACAAGACATTTGTGTTATTGCAGTTCCATTATGATAGGTCCCCACGTTACTGAACACGTTATGTTACTCTCTACATGTCAATCACATGATACACCAAACTGAAATGGAATTCTTTGCCAAGCAAACATAGCTTGAAAAGAAATTGTTTTGTCACGTCTGTTCTTTTTTTTTTTATACGAAGTGAAATCATGGAGCCTGACTGCGTTCTGTCCGTGGTCAGATCCAATATTCTGCCTGTCACAACGGCAGCATTTGCAGACACTGCCACTGAAACCTTCATGTCACGTTTTCAATTTTGTTTTCATGCTACACATCTAATTGTGTTTACAAAGTAATGTAATCACACATCATTCCCCAGGAAAGTATCGTAACACAAGATTGAAACAACATTAATGTTGCTGTCACAGTGAAAACTGTTACTGGATTTAAGGCCTGGTGACATCGGGTTTAAACATGGCAAATTCCACTGGAATCACTGTCAATCAGTTCAGGACTTTTTGTTAAGAAACACAGTTTAAAGTAAGGACACCCTCTGCTATCCCTACTCAAGATTTGACTAAAATTGTGTATGATTGCAACTAGAGGATCGTTCTTCTGTGACTGACTAGCACTAGCCCGGCTGTGCTGGCTGAGTTTACGTTAAATTTGCCAGCTAAAGCAGCTCACAAACTAACCCTGCAATACTCACTAAGGCCACCATGCTTCCTGTCCCACCTATTTCTTGTGGATGAGTGACTGCCCCCGTGTCGTGTGTCTCAGCAGCTTGACATGAACTTTCAGTTCAATTATGTCATGATGTGCTGGATTAAATACTGTATCTTAAAGGTGTATATCAAGGTGTATATCATATTATTTTCAAATTATATCCAGGTCCGCACTGTCTGCCCACAGACGCATTCAGGTATTCAGACAAGAGGCTGAGGGTTGGTATGGTTTAAAAAAACAACAAAAAAATAAACTGAAAAATGAAATGAACAGTGTAGAGAATTTTATGTGGTGTGAATGTTTGTGTGGCTGGCTGGTCATTCCTGGAAAATGAATTTGCTTATGCAAACAACCACTTGTTTTGCATTAGAGACAAAACACACCTGTGTGGTTCGCTGTAAAAGGTACTATTGTGATTTTAAAAATGTGGTTGTTAAAAAAAAAAAAAAAAAAGAGGAAATGTAATTTATAATGGATGGGATGCATACAGTTGAAATAGGCCTTCTATTGACATGAAAATGTCTGGAATCTCTCTTTTTGTTTTTCTTTCCTACCATTCATACACATCACATTCATTACATTCTGTTCTTGTCTGGTATTTGCTTTGATACGCTGATCCACCAATGGTGCATCTTCCACCACCTGGATTCATGAAGGAATCAAAATCTTCTCTTGTTTGAAACACGCACAAACACCTTGTCTTTTATAATATACTCCAGTCTCAGATCTGTATTGTTGTTTTGAACATTTTTCAACCTTGGCTTTGATTCTAAGCTGCAAGGAAAGCAGCTTTGCATACGACACGAGTGATTATCTTTGTGCGTTTTTGTGTTCATTGTAGCAATAATAACAAGTGAGCAGATAATCAGCCTTAAGAAACACTCTCTCCGGCTTTGTAACTTCTATGTAATTTGGCATGAATACATTTGTGATTTCACAATACACATACATGATTTTAACGGTACTTATCTGCACAGTGCACAGTCTGGAGCTTCAGCGCCTAGAAAAAACTATTATCCACTTTGGACATACTCATCTTTTATAGTTAATTTGAATTTGAGTTAATTTCCATTTAAATTAACAAACATCTCAGTTTGATCACTCGCATTGGTTTTATATTTGTTCTTTATTCAGAACAGGCATACTTGGCATACTTGTTACTGGTAGTTACTAGTTTTAATGGCACAAAATTATAAGTAAATTTTATTTTGACCTAATTTTTTGCTAATTTGCTGGTGCTACAAAGCAGTTCTGCACCTTAAACAGGAACTGTTAATGTGTGAAGCTGCAAGTAGATGCAGGCATTGAGTTGTAAATTAGTTTTTTTTTTTTCCTACATTATTATATTGAGACCATTTAAAGAATGGACGTTGTATCCGCGACGTCAGCCACAGGTCTGAAGAGACGTGTCTAAAGCGTGTCTAAATGAGTGTTGTGGCTCTGGCCGCCACCATGTTGGCAGTTCTGCCTCTTCTTCCTCCCGGCTAATCAAAAAAATCAACAAAGACGTGGATCGTTGGCAGGTCAAATGACATCTGACTTCTGATTGACTTGTTCTGTAAGCCAGCCTCAAGTGGACGTTTTTGGCACTTCCAAATAGGCTTCACTTCACAGACGCAGAGGTTGCTGCTTGATTGAGACAAATATTCAAACCATTAATGTGAAACACGCAAAATTGATACACAGTCAATGCATCACATTTTTGCAGCCTTTCCATTGACCTTTTTCACAGCAGCCATTTTGACATGAAATAGCAGGTAAACACTGGTGTTCCCACTGATACTAGTTAAGGCTCTGTTCCATCCAAGTCAAACAGGGTCAGGGTGATGCTGTGGTGCATGTCGGTTCACTGAACCAATAAATGGAATGGAATCTTATTTGGTTTCATTGGGAACACCTGTATTGACCTTGCACCCATTGCCGTCTTTCTGGAAGTCTTATCAGTGATGGTCACCCAATGACTGGAATGATCAGGCATAGACTGAAGCTGGCTTTCTATATAAATCTATATCTACATAGATATTTTTATACATAGATATGTTGCTTTAAAGTTTTTCGTGACCATCCATTTCTGTCCCAGACAGTTGTCGTATATTTATTTGTCTTCCTGGCCCTAGCTGCAATGTAGTCTATCATTGTTTACTTAAAGGACCAGTGTGTAGGATTTAGTTTTTAGCAGTGTAGGTACCGATTGCAACCATCTCCAGACCTGATTGACAGCCAGTGTCTGTTCTGTTCTACTGATATAAAAGGCTCATTCTAAAGTTACATAAACATAGTTATTCTCATTTTTAGGTGATTATTCACTAAAGAAAACATATGTATGCATATTAAATTCCATGACAGCCATATTCTGTAAAAAGAGCCCCCTAAATATGACGCACTCGGCCTGGGTGGGGCATGGATTTTTGTGTGTCACTGTGAAATAAGTGAGAAAAAGTAAGTGCAAAAGCTGTGAGTCAGAAAGGATTGTGTTAGCTTTTGAGTGGGTGATGATGTCGCTCTTCACTGGTCACCACTCTTCATCACACACACACACACACACACATAGTCACATAAAATACTGCTTCTTTTTCCTTTGTAATAATGGCTCATATGCTAAATTCAGCACAATCTATATGCAAAACATTGAGTGGTGGGTTTGCAACAATGGTCCTTAGCTGGGATTGAAGGATGTAGTTTTAGTTACGTGTTATGTGCATTAACAATTAAGATGCTTTCAGACCGCAAACAGTTAACACAGTTGCCGCCTACATTGTTTTCAATGCAGGCGTGACAGCAGGCAGACCCTGAGGTATGTGGCAGTGACAAGGAGAGGGAAGGTTCCCGCCAATTCTTGTGGACAGACATGACTATTTACTGCTGCATTCAGAGTGTATAATGGTTCAACTTTTTAAACTTGCCAGTGAGCCTGGCAGTGTGACCATGGCAACCACAGAAACTACAGTGAGGGAAATGATGCAGGAGCTGATTGTAGTGTGTTTTCCAGCAGAGAAACAAGAAACTGCATTGGAGCGAAGACAGCTTCTGGGCCAATAAAGAACAATTCTGATACTAGTTAACAAATAATTCTGTCATATTGTGTTGTCTTGGCTGGTAGGATCAGAGGTAGCCGGGAACAAAATATTCATTGCTGGGTGGAAACTTCTCACTGTTTTTAAAACACCTTTAGAATGTCAGGACGCACCTCCAGAGAAATAAATGACATAATCGTGTCTTAGCAGGTTGTTAGTACGTTGTGTGTTCATGCCAGAAAAGAGACAAAATAATAGATGAAATGAACTGTGTGTGGTGGTGAAACGGCTCCAAAGAATCTCGAAAAACAAAAATAAAACTAAGTATTAAATCTTGGGGAAAACATTTTGATGTCTAAATGTGAAGTTTCATCATTGTTTGGTTATTTGGTTTGGTAAACTCATTAGTAGACAGGAGACAGAGAAAAACACATTAAAAAAATCAATCATTGTGATTGCTTCAGCATGTAATTGTCTGCAAGATTAGACGACATTTTGCTAGTTGCTTGTTTATCTAAATATTCAAGGTCCAACGCGTCATTATGTAAATGAAATAAATACATGTGTGTGGAATGAGCGAAAGATAATTGAAAACAAGTCTTGAAAGCGTTAATTCACCAATTTCATTGGCCAGCAGCTCACAGTGAGATAAAGCTCCTGTCTTTAGCTGGTCTTTCATGATGTCTTTCACGGTTATAATCTGTCACCGAGTCTCTGCTGTTCCCCATTGGATTTCCCATGACTATTCCTGTAAACAGAAAGTGTTGGATAATGACAGTCTCAAGACACAGTGATAAAAGGCAATTATCATGTTGTGTTCCTTCTTTCATACACAGAACCCTATACAGCCTATAGCTACTGCCAGACCTACTGTAGAGTCACGTTGCAGCCATTCATTAAAGAATCCCATGGTGAGGCGAGATTCAGAGATCTGATGATTCTGCTTACATGTTTCTAAATCACAGAGGGATATATTTACTATATATAGTGGTTACCATGTTAGAGAGTAAAACTTGAAAAGCTTTTACTTGACAACCAAGCATAATTAAGTGGAAACAAAGTATTAGCGAACAATGACAATGTCTTTACTTTATGACTTTATACGGTAGGCAGGCAGCTTGCATTTGATTTATAACTGTAAAAAAAGTAGAAAGGAAACATTACTGGGCCACTGGTCTCCTGATGGCCTGGTAATAGTCCCCTGAAATGACTGTATGTCAATGGATTTTTTTCTGCTCACATGCTGTATGTATGTATGTATGTATGTATGTATGTATGTCTCTAAAGTAATAGCCATTTATAAAAAGAGTGTATGTTTTCATTCAACATGATGCAAGTGAGGTAATTTGACTGTTTGATCATTAATGCGTTTCCATCTGTTTTTCCAGGATGTGGTCTGGGGACTGAACTCCTTGTTTACTGTAAGTTTTATTGTTTTTTACTTTATTAACAACCTGAAAATATATTTTGATTTGTCACTCCAGTGGCTGCATGAATTACCACTGCATAAACAGTTTATAATTTGCGCAAATTTGGGGAAAATTCATGGTAAATATATATTTGTTCTAAAAATCTCTTGGATAAGGCAAACTGCGGACAGAGATTTCCGTCCTTTAACAAAAATGATTGAACTGAATTGCATCTTAATTAAAGAGTTCACCCTCTGAGCAAATGAATCCACACTATTGAAATTCTTACACTTAACATTTCTCATTATAAGGAGCACTCGGAGATGATAGCTAAATAAAAACAAGAAATTTCAATTACACATGCTTGTGGAAATGCATTCCTAGCTGGTGCTGGATGTCCCTGTGCCTTAATGTGATAATTAACCAGATCTTTTGATACGTGTAATCATTCAGAAGAATATTGAAATCGGGTAAAAAGGATTTGATTCTGTGAATATGAAAGCAGACATGCTTTTAAATATCAAATCAAAAAGACTTAAAAAATACTAATAATTTGGATGCTGAAGCGAGCAGCAAGTAAACAGATTATTAAGATTAGTCCAAAACTTTGCTAATTGCAAGCTTGCATAAATCCTTCATTGATCACATTTTGGAAGTATCCACACTTACCCCTGAGGTCAGCACTGTGTATGTGTTGATAATAAAGATGGTAATGTGCATCGATGCGTGATCATGGCCTAAATCTTACCTCTTAATCAGGAAACAACCTCTCAGGCCATCCTCCTTTTTATCTCCGTAATAACACTCCGCTCCTTGCCTCGCATGCCGTGCCCGGCATCTCTAAGGCAACAGCATAATTAAGCTGTTGTGTTTGTCGCAGTTGCAGAATACAGGGTGACATTGCAGACAGAAAATAGTGCTGAAGCGGGCAATATCTCCCTTAGCTGGGGCACAAAGTTGCCGGGAAACAAAAGTTGACTTAACGGATAGAAGTATGGAAGTCTGGAAGGTTCTCTAATAAGATGACCAAACAGTCTTCTGGCTGCAATCAATCACTTTTTCTTGACTGTTTTTCACACAACTCCTCTGCATCTTTTCCCTCACATGTTCTTCTCCCTCTTCGTCTCTGATCCAGGACCTCTTGAACTTTGATGACCCGTTGAACATTGATGCAGCAGAACATCATTTGAGAGACAAGGTGAGGCTTCACGGCTTTGAGGAGTGCAGGACGAGGAGTGACACGTTCAGGGGCGATCCTAACTTGATCTTTAATTCTGTTTTATCGTCAGACATCAGCACAAATAGTGACTTTAGTTGTTGACATGCTGATGATTCACCTGTGAAGTCTCTAAATGGTGTCTCAGATTGTAGTCTCCATAATCATCTTCACACCTGGACCTCTGCTGATAGCCTGCTTAAAAAATGTATTTGGACAAAACATACAGCCGCTGCACAAACTATATTTTCTCACAGCTTCCTGTACTTGTTTCTGTAGGTGGAATTATGTGATATTCAGTTGAGGGTGCTTTAATCTGGTAGAGTGGGCTGAAGACAAAGAGCGAACAGCAGCCTTTCTGAGCAGAGAATGTTCTCTGATGTTATATTCAAGAGCTATATGCATGGTGCAGGTGCATACAGTGTTATTTATTTTTTTTTTTTTAAAAAGCTATTTATTCTCTGCCTCTGCAGTAGACAGCGGGCTCCACAATTTGCGAGTCAAATCAGCGCCTTAAACTGCAACTCCCAATTCCCAAACACTTCACTCTTTCACCTTTGTATGTGTGTTTTTTATGAACTATAACTTTAGTTTAATATACTTTATATTGGAATTTCTGCCTAGACGTACCAACCAGTGTGTTTTTTTACATGCATCATGATCAAGGTTGAGCAGGCGTGGGAGCTGCTGAATGCCAGCCTTCCTCTCAGCAAAACAAATATTCAAGATGTTTGGAAGAAAATTAGCACCCTAGCTAATTAGTTTACACTTAAACCCTCAAGCTCCTCTCATATGCCCCCTCCTGTTCTTTTATATCTTGTACATATACTCTCTTCCATTCATCTCTTTATCAGTACGTCAGGCAGCGTGGGGAAACCGATGTTCTCAGTGTTGTGCTCGCAGTAATTGCTTTCCTGAATTGCCAAAGCGAACCAGTGTAACTCTGCAGGGAACTCTGCCGACCAAGGAAATAGTTGTTAGTTGTGCCTGAGTTGACATGAGCTAAAAGCATTTTAAAGCACAATATTTGACCTTTGGCATATTGCACATACCCTTCCCCGTGATGCATTGGGGTGTACCCTGTGGTGCACAAAAATGGTTGTCATGTGACCCCATTAGATGTGGAAAAATTGCTTGTGTGTGTTTATGTTTGTGCAAGGAAACTGTGAGTGTGCATGATTGAATGAATGCTAGCTTGGGGGTCAGGGTTATGATGTTTACATGAGTCAATAGTCTCAGGTGTGGGAGGAGTTCTTGTTTGGAGTTCTTGTTTTTGGTGTCAAAAAGCCAAATTCATGTTTTACAACCAAAGGTGGAAAAAATACATCTGGTGGGCAGTGTGATTTTCTATAAAGGGTATATATGGAGGAGTGAAGGAGGAAGTGATTTAGTCCAACTCTTCATGCAAGCACTGGGTTCCATGCTCTATTGGCCCAGGGACACGGACATGGGGCCGTGATATGTTTTATAACCTAAGGCACGCTGCTCTATCTTTATGTTCAGACTCCTGTTCAAGCAGAGGTGCAGTCATCACCATCTCGCTGTTGTCAGGCAACCAGAAAAAAACAGTCGAACGTCACCTGACAAATGTGGCTGATGTCCTTTTCTAATTTCATCTAACTGCTTGAAATAGAAATTAAAGGACAAGACAAAATCTGTTCTAACACCGAGCCTGATAATGATTATTAACTATATATCTGTGGGTGAAACGGTGAACAAGTATTTTTTCTTCATACCTTCGTAACAGAAGAAAGGCTGCACTGACATATGGGGTGGAAATAAACATGTTTAACATTGGATGTTACATAAACATACAGTATGTACATTCTTCAACAGGAATACGTTTAAATTTCTGTCAGAGTTATTATACGGTAAGCAATAGCACCAGTACGCAATTTTACCGTACATTTAAATGCACTTATCTTATTTTCCAAAAATCTGGTTTCATTCCTGTTGAAACAGGTTATCAGGGCGGATCATTAAACATAGAAGTTTTAAGTTATTTGTTACATACACTCACTGGCAAAAGAGGGAGAGAAAAGTTTCGCACTGCAGCTTTAAAGTAGTCATTTAATTCCTGATAGTGTGCTCCTTCTACTGTGCAGCTGCTAATTTACAGAAAGCAGTATCCTCCCAAAAACTGTGCTGGTCTGAATTCAATAATTTTGTAATTTGATGGAGCTGGTTGAATGAAAATAAATTCTCTAGAAGTTTCTGTGCTGCTTCGCCGTGCTTGTTGTTGGTTCTCTGGAGTCACAACAACTGAAAACACAAAGTCATCCAACCGTGACCCCCCTCCCACTGAGTCACAGCCTGCTGTAATCAACTTCGGCAGTGAGTAGGTGGAGCTGTGGGAGTGTGTGTGTGCATCAGCGCGCACTTGCGCTCGTGTATGTGAATGTGTGTGTTTGCGTGCGTTGAGGCTTTTTGAAGTAGAGCTCCTCCTGTGGCAGCTCTCTGAATACATTTACCGGCTAAAGTGGCTGAAAGGAAGCATCCTGATGGGCAATTTGTGTGTGCGTGTGTGTGTGTGTGTGACTGAATAGTACAGTTGGTGGTTGTGAGTGGGTTTATGTGCTTGTGTGTTTATACGCGGACACCTGTATAACAAACACAGTTGGTAAGGATAGCAACTAAAATAGAAGAGACTAACCAGCCTGAAAGAGTCATGAATATTGAATATAAATATAAATTCTTTAAAAAAAAAAGTCCATACTGTTGTTATTATCTTCAATATTCCTCTCACAAGGAGTCATGGTTGACATTGCTGTCAGGCTGAAGTCTGACTGACGTCCAGGCTTTCAAAGCTCTTTCAAAGATCTTTGGTCTGCGTGACTCCCTCAGTGCTTTTTAGTCTGAAACTTTGTGAAGACTGCAGACGAACACTGAGCTTTGAAATGCTCACAGCCTGTGACAGCTTTAAAATCCTCTGAGAGACTTTTTAACATTGAATGCAAATTAATATCAGATCAGTAAGGACATCTTTTATTACATATTGTAAGGTTGTCGCCATCCCAGAATTTTAAACTCCGATACAATACCAGCATTGAAAAAAATGATCCTCAAGACCACTTTTGATATCATGACAAAAAGAAAAAAAAATGTAAAGTCGCTGAACACCAGGACCAATTGCAGTGTTTCCCCACAAAGTCGCAGTGTAACTGAGCTGGATTTTATATTTTATTTAAGTTGTTTCTTATATGACCATTTTAATTCTCCACCTTTTTCTACTGTTTACGCACAAACGACTTTAACCACCTCAGTTTTCCTTCTCTTTTTCACACTCGCGCCTACAAACTTTGGCTCTGACAGCTCACACACGCTGGGTTGCCCTGCCTCTCCCTGTTCCTCTCTCTCGCTGTGTCAAACAGAAACAGCAGTCTTTTTATAAAGTCGTCCCAAAAAACAATACCGCAATTCTGTTTTCAGGGCAGCAGGTGAGCTGAGTGTGGAGGATCTGTTATTGTTAATGACATCGCCGAAAACCAACGCGGTGCAGAAGGACGTCAGCACCAACCCAACGGATTGTATATCCGTAGATCATACAGGTGTACCAAATAAGTATACCGCTCTCGAGGGAAGGAGGACAGCATGCCAATAAAATATTACAAACGCAGAAAACACTCCTATCACAGTATCTTACGTGAATATGTTTTAGTACAGGAGTGCAGCAGAGATAGAGACAGTCTCAGCGGTGTGAACCAAAGTGCCTCTCCTCCTACCCTTTAACACACAACCAGGCAGCACGCACACGTGCCACTATTTAAATGCCAAATGTCAAAAGGCTGAACTGTAAGAAAGCAGAAGAGTTCAGAGGTCGGCGGTACAACAAAATGAAATATCGATGCCATTGCATCTGGGATATATTGCAGGGGAGTTTTGCAGTATACTGTAATGTGATATTGACCACCACTAAAGAAGAGCGGGTCCTTGGAAGGTTTGGGACCAGTTAAGGAGTAGTATCCCATCAGCCCCATCTGCATACTAAATTCTCTACATCTACATTAATCGTTACTCATCAGTGTGAGAGACTACCTCTCTCTCTCTCTCTCTCTCTCTCTGTGTGTGTGTGTCTTACGTGCTCATGTGCTCATTCTCATGCTTTCTTTGGTATCTCACGTAGCTTAGCCTTTTCAGTCAATAGTCAATTATGTCAGCACACACACACACACACACACACACACACACACACACCCTGATCTGGCTTCTGTCCCCCTGTTATTAGCTTTCTGTCCTGAGCTGTGGCCGTGTAGGGTCCCATTAGTGTTCTAAAGGAAGAAGAGACACCAAGGTTCTTCCTGGGTCATATAAGCTGCTAATTGAAACACACAATACAAAGTTTTATTTTCGTCTTTTTTTCCACTTAATATTTTGATAATATCGCCCGGCTTATTACATCGCTGGGAATTCTTTATGCCTTTCATTCAGGTCGAGCAGAAGAAACATGTCTCCAAATGTAGCCACATGCTTATTATGGTCTATCCAGTACATCCAGCTCTGTACCTAGGGTGTTGTAAGGAGCAAGACAGTGATAATGAGGCAGTAACAGTCTGTGTAAGTTTGTGCTAAGGTGTGGGTAATATTTGAGTCCTTCAGTGTTATTTATGCTTCCTGCTCTCATCGCAATAATGTCAAATCTGTCAAACAGCAGAAAAGAAAAGGGAAAAATAAGTGACCATTAATGCCACATCTAGTGCGGTCAACTTATAAATAATACAGTCCGATGTGGCTCCAGTCACCTCATTATGGTGTGCACTCGTTCTGTCAGTTTAGCGTCAAAGCTCCGTTGTGATAGTGAATGACAGTGTCAGGCCAACGGAGATGCACAACAGAGGACAGCCCGGCCATTAAAGAAGGAAATTGCCAGGATATTCTTTTCTTTCTTTATTGATTTGTTATAAATTATTTGTCATGACATCCTGTCACCCATCCTGACGTCTCTACAGTAGCGAGGTGCCAAAACACGCTCAGCGACTGTGGCGAGGTGGAGAACAATTCAAGCAAATTGATTTCCTGGAAAAAGCTGGGGTCATGGTATTGTTTACGCAAATCATGACAGAGAGCAATGCAAATTAAGGAGGGAGGCGAGGCAAATCTTTCTCGTCACGTCCTGCCTCCTCCCATTCTGTCTCCAGCTTTTTTTTTTTTTATGTACCCTTTTAACCCACAGACCATATCTGTATTCCAGCCACAAATTGAGTTGCATGCATAATATTATATATATAGCTCATGTTTGCAAACCAAAAACACACAAAAGCAATACTTACTTTAGACTTCAGTCCAGCATTTTCAGTCAGTTTAGATCTCAAGGTCTCGAGGTTAGAGCCTCAAGACCTCAAGATCGTTGTACACCACCAAATAGATGAAAAATACTTTTAATAAAGGCGGTGTTAAGATTCTGCAAAGGAGTTTAGCTTGAGCTGAGTCAGTTTACATAAAACAAGTTCCTAAGTATGTGGTCAGGACGATGGGTGATGGTAGTTTCTTCATCATTACTGCTGGGTGTAATAAAAATATGATGTGAGGTGCTGGAGTTCACATGCATAATGAACTCCACATCATCTTGTGGTAGAATCAAACCCCAGACAGGACTTTGACATTTTTACTTAACTTAGAGAATCCTCCAAAAGTGCAAAAACACCCGAGACTGTTTCCACGGCCTCCAACACCTCTGCATCTCTTGTCATCTTCCTCTTTTCTCTATTCCATTTCTTCCTTACCCCGTTCAAGTCTCTCCTTCACAGTCTGTTTACCTTATACACCCTGCAGCTTTCCGTTGCTTAGTTTCTTAGACTTCTAGCAGATTTTAAAGTAACTGTTTATACCCACAGGGTTTAATTTGCATCCCCTTCCCACTGATGGCGGTATGTATTTTGAGCACCTGTCCAGATTGCTTGGGGACAGGAGAGTTAATTGCCTTCCACGAGTGAAATGGAGCCAAAAAACTGTAAGCTATAACCTAACAAAGTTTTTAATCGACTGTAGAGTTTACCTGGAGTCTTTAAACTTAAATTGAACACCAAAGTAATTTGCAGGTTCAGATTTTCTGCGGCAGAAAGAGAAGGGGGGGCAAAGAAAGAAAAGAAATGCAAGGTGCATTCATTTTTGGTATTGTATTTTAGAGGACATTTGCTTTTTTTTCCCCCCTTTTATCCATCAAATCTTTGTTGGACATATTTGTGTCCTCTCTCTATTAGCGTGTTTGCTCTTCATGTCTTGTTTAACTCTTCTCCCTCATTTGTTTATGCCTTTGTGTTTTCTGACCGCAAACATTTACAGAAGCTTGTGGGAGACAGCTGGGTAGATAAAATATGCCAGAAAGACGGGCAGGTGGATGAGCAGTGACAGACGGGCCAGTATCCCATATTTGTAAATGTTCATTTTACACAACTCGTGACACAAGCAGATGGACAAAATGCGATATTCAGTTGTGGCGGACGATGTTTCTGCATAATTATTTCATCTTTTCTTCCAAATGTTGATGCGTTGACGATTACCTCCTATAGACACACAACATATAGTGTATGTATGGATAAGAACTGGTCTCGTGAATGGAGCATCTTTGACTTTCCAGTTGTAGAATATTAGTCGAATTAATAGCAGCCATTTCCTGAAGAAGTCAGGATACTTTAGTGCCACTGCACCTAAAAAAAAAAAGAAACAAAGTAGAATGTGTACTTGGAGATACCCACACAATCCGTGCACCCAAAATACGCCACTCTGTGCTGGTCATTGCACTTGTGGCATTAAAATATGGCCCAGAGGGAGAGATCCCTCAGCAGTTATAGAACCAATCCATCATGTCTCTGGGGGCAGATACTCAAACGGCTGTCATCACTGGTGAAGTTTTTGTCGCTGGCAGTTTTTCAACATTCCTGTCTGTCAGCTCTGTTTATACACACACACACACACACACACACACACACACACACACACACACAAAATGCCTCTCTTTCCTGTCTCTCTCCTTTTTCCTCTAACTTCCTCCGTCTCGTATTTTTTCTCACGTTCATCTCTTGCTCATACGCAGAACCGAGCACTGGAGCTGTGGCATAAATCAGCGAGCTGTTGTCCGTGTGGGACACTCAAATCTGAAATTTCATGTTGTACAATGGGACTCGGGGGAGTATGACAGCATTTAAAGGCTCAGACCCCTGCGCTGATGGATGGGAGAAAGGGGGTAACAAGTAGAGGGGGGGCAGAGGGAGGATAAGATCACTATTGAGAGTACACGCTGCACACTTTGAATTTAGCCTCAATTAAACACGGGTTAAATATCCTAGTGTGTTTGTTGTGAAGTGAATAGTAAGTGGAGATGTGAGAAGCATTTCAAGTTGTTTGGTTCGCAAGTTGGTTGGGTGAAGCCATCCAGCCCAAGCACATGCTTGGCTTTGTAGTGACCTGGAAACAAACTATTATACACATTTATTTTTGAAAAAAAACTATTTCTTCATGTCTTGTTGGACAAAGCTTCACCTCATTCAGAAGCTAAGTGAATTAATTCAGCAATCTTTGCATGGAAGTGATAACTAATGCAGGTTTTTACATCAGGTTCCTCTGATGTAATTTATCATTCCTTGAACCAATTGCATTATTATTAATCCCAGTAAAAAAAAATGTCCCCTCAGCTCCTATAGTGGCCAACCAATTTTAACAGTTTCTATGATTTTCAATGTATCTACAGCGCAGTTTTGCTAAGCCATGCACTTTCTGGTTTATACAACATAAAGGAAATCCTTTCAGAGAAGATCTGCAGAGTCTGCAGCCTTTGATTATTATTGTGTGTGTACTGTAGTGCAATATAATAATAAAAAAAAAAGGTTGTAGATGCAAGCGAACAAATTTAAATCAGTCTCCAAAAAATGGTGGCCACAAATGGTGGAAGAGAAAGACACAGAGAGCTTGAAATGATGGACACAGCCAAGGACAGAAGAGGCGGCTGTCAGAGGAGAAAGGTCACACAGCAACATCACGATGTAACCAGGAGGGATGGGTCAAGGAAGCGACATAGGGAGGGTTAGCACAACCAGTGGAGGCATGGTGAAGAGGAGAGGGCACATGTGACCCGAGGGGGTTTGACAAAGGAAAAACAACTTCAGTAGCATAGCATCTAATAAGAAGTAATGTGGATCTGCTCGTTTAGACCCCCTGAAAAATCTAAATGAATGTGAAAAAAATTCAAAAAAGGAAAAATAGACTGAAAGCAGCTGCAAAGAGCACATAGCTTCATACTTTTGTCAACAGACATCTCTGAGTGCCTGGAACAAATAATTAATAGTTAAATCAACTCACTTCGCTTGCACATTCTGCTTAAACCACGTCAAACACAAAATAAACTTTCAACTATTGAATGCTTCTTATCCTGTCCAGATAATAACTAGAGAGAATTAGAGATTAATTGATCCATCTGATAGATATCGGCCCAGACACTGACAGATCGGATACATGATCCCTGATCCCTGATTCCAAAAAAAAAAAAAAAAAAAAAATTGGGACATTGTGTGAAGTATAATTTAGCCTGGAGCACAAGATGTCTGTCATATCCAAGAACAATTGGAAATGTGGTCAGACCACAGCAAACTTTTCCACTTTGCGTCAGTCCATCTTAGATGAACTTGGGTCCAGAGAGAATTTGGCTGTTTCTGGATGTTGTTGATAAATGGCTTTCTGTTTGCATGGTAGAGTCTTAAGGTTTACTGAAGTGTTCCCAAGTCCATGTAATAATATCCTTTACACAATCACGTCAGTTTTTCATGCAGTCCCGCCTGAGGGATTGACAGTCTAGTGTTAGTTTTCAGCCTTGCCCCCTTATATGCAGAGATTTCTCTGAACCTCTTGATGATATTACAGATTGTAGGCTGAGAAATCCTTAAAATCAGTCTGCTGAGAACTGTTGGAGCATTTATCCACACAGGTTTTCACAAAGTGGTGAACCTCACCCTTCCTTGTTAACAAATGAGCCTTTCGAGGACCCCCTTTCCTAATCAGTCATCATACAATCACCTACCAATGAACCTGTTTACCTGTGAAATATTACAAACACGTCTTTTTGTTGCCCTTGTCCAAACTTTTTTGGAATGTGTTGCGGACATTATATTGTATTAAATAGTTTTATATATGTTGATGTGTACTGCAGTAGCATATCATTTTCTAGATTCAGCAAGTTAGGGAAGATTTTACTACAGAGGCAATTGGTGCAGGGCCAGACTTCAAAATAAATATATATATAGAGGTTAATCTGTGTTGATGTGGTTTGTATCGATTGTCTGTTTTAGATAGTGGAAGTGTTTGATATCCGGCTTGTCCATCTAACATTCTCTTTATCTTTCCCTGTCTCCAATCCAGGAGGATTTTCGGAATAAAGTTCAAGATTACATCAAGCACTACGCCAGATGATAGACGCATCGGCTACCTACATCAACCTGCACCAACCAACCAACCAACCAAACTGCTCTACCTTGCCTCTGCTTATCTTGGCCAACTCCCCCCTCCTTGTGTGAATCAACAGCTGACTCTTTGACTCTTAATACTCCCCTCTTCTTGATACCACAAGCCGCCCACGCCCTGCTGTTGCAATAAACTCCATGTTGCAGGAACAAAATAATAATAATAAAAAAAAAAAAAGGAAATGAATTATGCGTTTGAGGAAGGGCTTGCATACAAAAGAAAAATATGCTTATATTATCCTTATCGATTGAGTGTTGCAACAACCGCAGTGTCTGTTCATTGTGGCAAGATCACCGAATGACGCTGCCTCGCCGAGCCTCTCAGAGACGAGCCGTGGTGGCAATGACAAGGCGAGGGATGCGATGCGATGATTCACCGGCGCTTAAAAAAAAAATAAATAAATAAGGGGGAAAAAAAAAAAGAAATGGATGACACAATCAGCTGTTCAAAATCTGAAGAATCAAGAGGAAGAATATCCGTTACTATGAGTTCTCTGTTCCAGTGCCTGCCATGTTTGTGTCGCTAAAGAGAAATTGCATGTGAGTTACGTAATATATGCACACACAAACACACACACACACACATCCCGTAGTAAAAGGTGAACACATCCAGTACATACACGGCACCCACTTGACAGCATGTGAATGAGCACATTGTCCCGTTCCGTTGTCATTCTCCTTGCATGTGCGCACACACACTTACACACACGCACACAAAAAAAGAAAAAGAAACTCACATGCAGACCTTCTTTGTTTTCAGCTCCAGTGGGATGAAGTATGACTACTAAAACCACAGCCAAATGTATTGTACTGTTTTCAGCTTCACCTCCTCCTTCCTCTCCTCACTGTCCTTTTTTTTTTTGTCCACCCTACCATCTGTCTCTGTTTCACCCACACAGAAACACACACACACACACACACACACACACACACACACCTTGTTCCATTGAGGATGGAGAGGTTTATTCATACTCACAGTGCAATCAGAAAGTACTATGACATGGACACATTTTTGGCGTGTTTGCTCTGTGCTCCTGCACAGTGGGTGTGAAATGAAGCAATAACTACAAGTTTAAAGAACTGATTTCGACTAAATTTGACATCCAAAACAAACAGTACAGGCGCTTTTTGTACAGCGGACAAGACGTTATTGAACATGTGAACATAGACGTAAAGAGGCTATAATAGATATCACAAGTATCCGATTGCAATGTGAGAAATACTGTGAAATGGGTCCCTTGTCGGATCTACAGCTCCCGTCAGTTTACAGAGCTCATCGTTTTATTCACCAACCCTCCTAATCTTCAGTTAAAAGCTGTAAAAAGTCAATGCATGCTTCCTGCAAAGCACCAAACAACAGCAGACAGACACTGTTAGAGAGTATCTGGTGAACATAGTCGAGCACATTAAAGCCAGGAGTTTCACTCAGGAGTTGGTAGAGACCAAAAATGGAGGGAAAAAAAAGAGACTAAAATTGGAGCTACATTTAGCAAGTAGACAGAGAGACGGCTCCAAATAAATGATAACGTTGCTCTGTAATTGCTTGATGGGGGTGAGTAAGCAAACAGTTTGCTTAAAAGAGTTGCTATGTCATTGATCACAGTTTTTGCTGCCCCCTCCTAAAATCCTCGGCCTGCATGTTCGGGATCCTTGTCCTGCACTGTTTGCGAACACCTCAAAACAGACTTAAAACTGGAAGTCAGCACTTTAACCTCACAGTCATTGTTTCATTTCAGTGTCATTGTTCTACAGTATGGAGTGAATACTTCACTGCAACAACTGCACTGTACATCCCCCCCACTCATTCGGGTCGCTGTGGGATACTTCCCAAGCTGACATGTAGTGTGTCTTTCTAAAAGGACAGCACTCCATCCTCTCGTTGTCTTTGTGTGTGTATGGACTGTGTGTTTTCACTGTTTTGGAGAAGTCAATAGCAGAGGTTCATGAAGGCACTCAGATAGCATGCTAACTAGCTAGTTATCTATAAAAAGTAAAGTGGTTTTCACTGTACTTTTGCATATGTGGTACATACAGTGTAGGGGGCTGACACATGTGAGGTCACAGTCACGAAGCTAACTCTCATGACACTGGAGGCGTTGCTCCTTTAAACTGACTGAAAGTTTTCAGTAACAAGACGATGCTCATTAGGTCACTCGTTAGATGGTTAGCTTACTATTGAACTCGAAAAGGCGCTGCTGATTTGACAGGAGTAGATGATGAGGTGCACCGCACTGTGGGACACCTCCGGTGAAATTGAGCTAACCAGATAACCTCAAACTATTTTTATGAACCTCTGCCGTTGTGGATTTTGGCCATAAAATGCATGTTCACTTTGTGTGTGTGTGTGTGTGTGTGTGTGTGTGTATGTGTGTGTGTTTGTGTGTTAAAGAGAGAAAGAAAGGCAGACTGTCACTCAATTAGCCACTGAGGGAGTAAGTTTGTGTGTGTGTGTGTGTGTGTGTTTTGCTCAGCCCTGGCTAAGCGTCGTGCCTCTAGTTTGAGCCGTATATCTGAACATTAAGACTGTTCTCACTCCATTCAGCTTTGTGTTCACACGTCTGCATGAGGCAAAGTCTATGTGATCAGCCAGTGGTGCGTTTTACTAAGGATGTCAGACACGTAGTCGCCGAAGGTTTGAAATTTTACGTTGGAGATGTATGTGTACGCGTGAATGAAGATTGAAATTTGGTGAAATCCCGTGCTTGTTGAGCGTGTGTGAGCAGTTACAGTATGACGTGTTGAAACGATGTGACTTGTTAGCATGCTCTGGTTCCCTCTTTTTTTTTTTTTTTTATTATTCTGGCCCAGAGTCAAACAGCTCAGATTATTATTGTTTTCCTCGTGAAATTAAACATATTCAGCACAGACAAGACTGGCTTCTGCCAAAGTAAAGGACCTGAGAATATGACAAAGATCCATAGAAAGCACATGTGAATGTGGGCGTTCCATGGCATTTTTCAGCATGGTTTCAGGTCCACTCAAACCTTGACGGCTAATGTAACTGCCTGTTAATATAAAGCCACCCTGTGTAATCACCATGACAGTTAATTGTCATGCCTGTTGCCTCCAGGATATAGCCCGATGCTCTGTACTTAATCTTAGCCTTACTAATACTCTGATTTCATCTTCCTTTTGGATGCTTTGTCATACGGCCTTTAATTTGGCAGTCAGCAGTGTTTGTTTGTTTGTTTTCCCAGGATATTATTGCGAAATGTCTGCTTGGGCTAACTCCATCTTTGGGCCAGGGGAGGAAGATTAACAACCTGTTTGTCAAATCCTCAACCGTTTCTTTCTCAGATTGTATATCCATTTTTTAAGATATATTAAAGAGAATCTAAATAAAACGAATGTGTCTTGTTTGTTTCATCATCTGCTTCTTTCACTAACTTAAATCGCAGAACCAAAGTCCTGCCTCTCTTAGTTACTGTTAGGTCTGACCAGCTTGACAAAATGATGTGATGATTCAGATCTCAATAAAAGAACATGGCTCCTGCTGTATGTGTCCACATTTGCACTTTTGGGGATCAGTAAAATGCTACCTCTTTTTACATCAGGTATATATTCAAGTAATACTAATTTACCAATTCAGGGTGGCACATATTCATACAGAGGTAATATAATCAAATCTGTTTCACGTTACCAGATAAATAAGGAGGAAACAAACCCGGCTGATGTTGGTGATCTGACATTAGGTCATTAGTTAGCATGTGTCGTGTCAGGTCCCCTAACAACATCATTAAACCATCTTTGGTTGTATTTCCAACAGAGATGAGTATAGCATATCAAAGTAAAAGGGAAAGTTGACCGTGGTTCTGCTGGGTTTCAAGGCTTGCTCGACTGTCATTTGAGCACAGAGCAAGAAGGCATCTTACAACTGTCAGATAATTATTTTAGGACTGCAAATAATCCATTTCACAACATGTTTTTCAATTTATAATGTGGTCTATAAATTGCCATCTTCAAATTGTTTTGCCTTACAGTCCAAACTCCCTGAGATGTCCTGCAGGATGAAAGGATATCAGGTGAAAGGACTAATTCTTTCTTTCACAGGTTACAACCATGAACCTGTAAGGTGGATGTAAATGCTAAATTTAATTTAAATTCAGTGTTAATGTCAATGTCGTGGTATTGCCTGATTGGTCCTTATTTGTTAAGAGATTTTATGGTTTCATGGATCTCAGACTTTGGCGATCCCCTGACTTTTCCTCATTAGAGTCACCATGAGGGTAATATTTGTGGTTTTGAGTGAAATGTCTTAACAACCATGGGATCGAGAAGAACTGCAATTACCTACAAAACTAACGACATTCCGGCAGCCTCAGCTGTACTTTATGTTTAGTTAGCATGCGAGCATGCTACACGTGCTAAATCATCTCATTGTTTGAGCTTACTTTTAAAACTTTTGGTAATATTTACTCATTTAAACCTGACTTGTGTTGTCTGTCTGCTGTTTGTCTAGCTAGCTATAGAGTGACAGTCTGCTCTTCAGACCTCAAAGTGAGGTGCAGGATTTCGGTACATGTGCCTGCTCGCACGCTTGCACACAACGTTTCACTCCATCTGACATCTGTCAGCCATTCACACATTTGACTTGGCTGAGGAAGACACACATAAACACGATGCCATCATCTAGCAGTCGCTCACACAGCACATCATTACACCTGGAGGAAACACAATCATACTGCACACTCATCCGCTGGCAATGCTACCTTATCAATGTGTGCGTGTGTGTGTGTGCAATGACAGCTGACCGCCATAGACGGGTAATATAATATGAAACAGTTGAATGCTATAAAACACGTTTCTTCACAACAACAACTTCACAACAGCTGAGCTAAAATGCTCTTCCTCTTCAACAAGCTCCGGTTAATTTAAAGTGCATATCACGTCTTCCGTTAACAGCTTCGGGAAGGAGGTGAGAGAATAACGAGGAGCAGCAGAAACTGTGTCCCTGCGTAGATCCTCTTGACGGCACACCTGCCACCACGTTAAGCAAGGGGATAAATGGGTGTAAATGATGGGTCATTTGTCAAAAATAAAACCCTGACTGCCTGACATGGGGCGCTGACTTTGATCAAAAAGAAAATAATGTCAGCCTCAATCTAAATCTGTCTTGTATCTGTGTAGCAGGGCTCGCTCACAGTATGTTGCAGATAATTCTTCATTTATTCTCTCCTCTGCACACACACACACTTCTACACAATTATAGTGCACTATTGTCTATTAACAAAACTTAAAAACTCATATATTACAGGCTGACACGTCCTTCTGTCCTCTCTCTCTCTGTGACCATCTCTCAACCATCTCTCTCGAGTACGAGCTGCGTTAATCACCTCACCTGGCTCTGCCATCCTGAGCGCACCCCCTCCCACACACCTCTCTCTCCTCCCGTCTCCACAATCTTTTGCTGTTAGCTTGTAAATTGACCCTATACGTAGCAGCGTTGAACCCATCCATCCATTATCTGTAGTCGCTTATCTTGATCATGGTCACAGTGCCTATCTCAGCTGACTTTGAGCAAGAGGTGGGGTATACCCTGGACAAGTCGCCAGCTCATCACAGGGCACATAGAGACAAACAGCCATTCACACTCACATTCACACCCTACGGCCTATTTAAAGTCATTAATTAACCTGTTGACCTGCATGTCTTTGGACTGTTGGAGGAAGTTGGAGTAGCCAGAGAGAACCCACCCCCATCGAAACTGAAACTGATTGTACTGTCAAAGTGGAAGTTTAGATTTTTTTTTTTTTTTTGCTAATCCCTTCTCTTCTTTGTCGTCTTCTAACCTTTCTGGCGCGCACACACAGAAATGTTTATGAGACATCTCTTTGATTTTCTTTCCACACAACAACAGAAGCAATCTTTCAATTTGCAGATGCACGGTGTAGCAGAGGAGATAATCAGAGAATGTAATTTGTGTTTGTCATCGTCATTGTCCTGTCTGAATTAACTGTGTGTGTGTGTGTGTGTGTGTGTGTGTGTGTGTGTGTGTGTGTGTTGAAGGGTGGAGTAGTGTCAGTGGTGGATGAAGGCAGAAAGTTGTGATAAATCATGGTTCCAGACCCTGGTTAAGGCTAAAATACCTTTATTATGTGACTCAGATTGAATGTATAACCACACATGTAGCACGTTGGGCAGCCTATATGACACACAATCATGTTTCAATCATGTACATTTTCTTGGGCATTGCAGTTCATCAGCAGTTCTTTATCTATTTGGACTTCCCCTTACACTTTCTGCTGACATGCAGATCAGGTTATTATCTCATTATTGTAGCAGCAATACTTATTTTTTTGCTCTTTCCAGTAATAATGACAGTAGCATTGTTCCTGAGCTCTTTCATTTCATTCTTCTGCTCCTCTCCTACAATCACCTGATCATATTTTAATCACAGTACATCCTCAAGTAAAGTGCTACGTCTAAATAAATCTACAAATGAAGGACTTGACGCGCTAATCTGGATATTTGTTGTGAGCAGATTCAATGTATGTATGTAGAGAGAAATCGGAGATTCAAAGTAATGCTGGTTCGCCCTGAAGCCAGACAGTTAGAGATGAATCACATGCCAGTAGTTCATCTTTGTTCCTTAATTCACACTGTATGTGTGGGTATACAGTGTGTGTTTGTGTGTGTTTGTTGTACTGACCTGGTGGGCGTTTTGGTGGCAGCTGCTTATTTCTCTCCAGCCTCTCCGTCTTCTCCTCTCTCATCGCTCAGCTGTATGCAAACGTCATCTCATCCGCCACACGGGCTGATCCTGGCTATTTCCAAGCTGCACTTCATTTAGGCAGTTTTTTATTTTATACATTGGTTCCATATAGAAGTAGTATACTGTCGTAGAGCTTGAAACCCGTACACTGAGCACCCAAGGCAGAAAATTTATCAGAAAAATGGGTCCAGGTCAAAGGGGTTGCAGGGGTTATATACCTCAGTTTGCCTCACTGGCTTGATAGGTTGAAGCGGCTGATAGTTTCAGCATGTATTTGGAATTGAGGTCCTGTAGGTTAATTGCAGGGAGAACTCAGCTGGATATTGCTTGGAAAATTAATATACAGCTTGATACTGACCTGAACTAACCGACCATCGCCTTTTTTTTTCTTTTTTCTTTGCTGTTTCATACAAAAGAGAGTGTCCACTTTTCCTGGAGCCAGACGTTTACTCTTTCTTATTTCTTTGTGTTGTGAGACCTTTTCAGACAATGCCGGCTTCATCTTTCTGTTAATGTTGGGGCTTTCTGTCATTCACAGAGAGACCGTTATGGACATGCTCTTTATAGCTCCACTCAGGATCGTTAAGGGAAGAGTGGTAACAGCGATGGTTAACAGTGGTAAGTTGGATATACTTCTGTCAGCTGTCTAGAGCGTTATGCATATCTGAAACATTATGCACGCCCACAACATTATGCACACATAAAAGGGCATTATGTGCATTGACTTCATCATGAGTCACAATAGAGTTTCTTTCCTCACCAGCTTGGATACAACTTTTTTTTTTTTTTTTTTTTTTTTTTTTTTCAAATGTAGAATACATACATAGTCTGATTTTCTTTTTTAAAGTTTTGCTCACTAGATAACTATAAATAAATAATAGTCTTTAGGATAATCAGATTCTAAGTCATTAGAAAAACTGCTGTGTGTTGCAGTTCTTTACATACAGAATATGAGAGAGATCTGTCAGGGTTTTTTCATTGGACACGTTTCATGTCAGGGATATGTACTTGAACACATTGTTTGATAGAAATATTATTTACATCAAGTGGCAACCTCTTTGAAGTGAAGCCAAAAAGTGCCCAAAAGTGCAGTTCCTTGAACGGCCACTTGAGGCTGGCTACAAAACAAGTCAGTCTCCATAAGCCTCTATATTAAAATCTCTAACCTCACAGTAGAAATAAACATGTTTACAGTCTTGTACAAAAAAAAAAAAAAACTGTTTTCCCCGTTCACTGTAATGTCTAACTGTACTGGGGATGATTTTTTTTTTTTTTTTAAACTTAAAGTTATGCGGCTTTGATTGACAGGTGGGTCCCATTACGCATGGCTTGTTTGAGCAACCAGGTGTCAGTCAGCCTGCCTGTGTAATTAACAGCACAATGTGACTTTACATACAGATGATGGACGCTTGCAATTGTGGAAGTCAATTTGTGGAGGTGTCCTCTGTTCCTTTTGTTAATGACTGAGAAGCTTGATGAGGAAAGAGTCAGAGTTTGCGTCATGTCTGTTTTCTTCTGTATTTTTACATTCGTGTGTGTTTCTAGGCGTGTCTCTGTGGGCAATGAATGGGCAGATGCTTATATGTGTCCACATATGTTCCACAGTGTGCGTGTCTACCAGTAAGTACCCTCTCTATTTCCTTTGTTCTGCTTAAAAAGCTGCCCACATGCTCGTTCCAGCCGTGGGAGGCATTTCATTGTGCTGTGAGATTAGTTTGGCAGGGTGCTAACAGTAATACATTTAGTCATGCCAACTTTTACAGGAGCAGAAACAATGAGTACATCACTGTAATTAAATAAAGCCCCATCGTCACTCTTATTACTTTGTTTAATTGGAGAAAAGTTGACATGTCAGATGAACGTGTATCTTTGACATCATTACTTGAATGTGGAACAAAAGTCAGAGCCCTCTGAGTGGAGCACGTGAAGCCATGCATGAATCACGCTACAAGATACAAAACGAATCTAGTTTAATTGTGTAGTAGATTTTCATACAAATGCAAATGCAAAGTGGGAAAACATTCAAATCAAAATGTAAGATACATTTGAACAAGTAGAAAGCGATGCAGGCTGCACACGTCTTTCGATGTTCCAACATAAACCACTGTGAGCATGTCACGGCATAATGTCTATATCTAAGACAGAATGCACGCCTACAACATTCTACACACATGAACGAGCGTTATGGGTGCCAATCAGCGTTGCATCCATCCGGCAGCATTATGTACACTGACTTCTGTCGTCAGTTGGTGACGAAGAACAGTTAAAAGCAAACTCACCATACATGGAATAAATCACATAAGAGCTGCTTTTCTCTACCAGCTTGGATGCAATATTGTTTTTCAGCACTAATGTACGTGTGTGACATACTTTTACGCGCTCGGAATACAAGAAAGAGATCCGTCAGTGTATTTTCCTGCAAAGTATTTTATATCAGGGAACTGATATTAATAGATTTCTGTGTTAAGACATTATTGTGTAGCTTTAGCCGAGAGCACATTCCGTTTCTCACTGATAGCACACACAGTATGTAATAAACCCTGCAGCAAATCATCGATTTAGTGGCCCAGTGAATTGATGTTATTGTGTTAGGTAAGTGAAAATAACATGTGCACTGTAAAGAGAATGTTTTGGGTCACAAAAAAGTCAAATTTCCCAAAATGAAAAAAAAAAAAAAATTTGCACCACTCCGTGAAATTTAAGACACCGGTGTATATTTTGCTGTCAGCAACATCCTACACCGGTGACCTCCCGATCAGTTTCTGAGGTTTCAAACAGAGTTTGCTTGCTAATTAGTTTCCAAAGGCAAAGTACTCTCAATTGGCTCATTCCAACATCCTCTCGCTGTCTGTCATGACCCTCGCTGGGGATATTGGAAATCAGCAGAAATAATGTTTTTGAGAGAAAATCAAACAGGCTGGTGAAGTCACTGAAGAGGAGACTGTTAATAATTTATGTTTTCTAAATGAACAATTCATGTTTTATGACTTCAGCTTTAAAAAAGTCAATATTAAAGGTAGTTTGTGTTGTGTGTTTGTAGTCAAAGTTATGTTTACATTCGATTTTACTCACCAAAACACACCTTATGTTTGAGATCTAACAAATATGTTCAGTGCATTTCCTTACAGAACATCTGCAAAGCCATTTTTTGTGCATTGTTTACATCTGTGTTTGCTGACTTTGCTGCCAGTTTTCCATAGTGTAATAGTGTGAAATCAGTGGCAGGAATCTGTAGGAGACAATCTGACCCATTAAAAATGACTCTATAGCATCATGAGTGTTTAAAAACTCTGAAAAAAATCAGTTAATTATATGTCAGCTGTTATGTACACTGTGTCCCTACTAATATTGGGCATTTCTTTGTTGTACTGTAGGAAATATATTCATTAGATATATGGACACTATTCAGTGTCTTTGCAGATACATGAAATGAAGCTTACAGCTCGATACCACCTGGCACGGCTGCAGCGTGTTGTGGCTGCGCTGTGACTGCTGAAGCTGATCGCAGCCATTCTAGACAATGTTTGTAATTCTACCAGAAGCGCTGCGGTGCGTTCCAAAAGCGGCTCTCCCCTCTGCTCTGTGGAGAATATGTGGCTGTTTTATATTTGAGAGCAGCCACATCAAGCAGCACAGAGCAGGTCGAGCTAGTTTTTCGTACACCAGAGAAAAATGATCAAATCTGAGCAAGTAAACAAAGTCTGGTGGGCAAAATTCTCCATGTCTGAAATACTCCCGGTGGGATATGATGCCGAGTGCAGAACAGACCAAAGCAGTGTCAGGGCCATGATGTCACAGACCTGTCCCCAGTGGGATCCAGCAGTTGGTGAAAGTTCAGTCAGAAAGATTATCTTCATGTTTATATTTTGTTTTATTTATTTATTTATTGTCTTTTCCTGTTTAATCAGCTGACTGAGGATGTTCACATTTTTCAGTCATATTTCAGTCATTTTTGCCATAACCTCTGAAAAACAACAAACAAATGAACAAAGTTACTCCAATATTGTCTTTGATTTATTCAGCAGAGTAAAAATAAAATGGGGTTAAGAAGACAATGTGAGTGTACACAACTGTAATATGTCAGAACATCATTACAAAGAAAACCAAGTCACGAGTGTTTCAACTGAAAGGTGAAAGATCCTCTCACACACAAAGTGTTTCAGAGTCTGATAAAGAGTGAAAGAAATACAAGTGCAGTCTCTCCCCAAACCTGTCATGACCAGCGGATCTCCAACTTTGAAGTCTAGTTACTTCTAGGAAGCCTTTCCATAATGATGAATCTGACCCTTATCTTAGCCATGAAGGTTATTAACAAAACACCTCACCGAGACCTTTTGAAGTAACTCATTACTCATGGTCTATTTCCTCTAGGCACAGTTTGCGACACAAACTCCCGGATGGCCTTTGTAAGGGGTCACAGCTGTAAGATAAGACGTGTAAACTGCCATCAATTTTTTTCAAAGGGAAATACAAAATACAATATTGAATATTTAGTATTTAGTTTAACAATGTAATGGATGCATCTCGTCACCATGTGAATCAGAGTTGTTTCTACTCACATGTCATATTTCATACTCATGCTTTTCTTTCTCCTGATTTTGCTTCCTGTAATACCTGCTCCTCCCCGCTTACTATATGACGGACAAGATAAACCGGTGAAGCATAGCTCACAAACACCATCATCCATCCAACATAGAATAACAATATGTGTCTGTTAATTTACTTCTTCACATGATTTTTCATAATAGAGATGAAGACCACGCTGTGATGGAAACGAGGAACATGGAGCAAATCAACAAACAGATTGAAACTATAATTTAACAAGCACAAGTAAGAGATGTGTTTTTTTTTATTGATCCACCGCACAACTCGGACAGAAAATCTACTTTTTTGGGCAGTTTGTATTAGAGTCTCATCTCCTGGGCTGCCTCTTGACAGATTGCTTGAGGTTCCACTGGGAAATTGTGTACAAGACAGAAATACACCAGAGCCACTTGGGAACAGGGGGGATTGAATTCAGATAGACATACAGAGCACTGAAAATAACATATATTAACATTAGCAGCGGACATCTGTCAATGACATTACAGAGTTTGTTATTAACCTGTGGGAACACTCAGAGAAGGCAACTGGGAGCATTTTCTTATATGAGGCTCTCGAATGTTTCCCCTATCACTTCTGCTTTTATTCGTTTATTTTTTTTTAAATCTCCAACACTGTCTTTATCTCCGACCTCACAGCTGGTGACAAAATGAACCGAGGCTGCAGGAAACTTTCAAATGAAGTGTTTTTCCCCATTAAGCGGCAGTCATCATGAAGGAACTTTTTTTATACCGTTGGTTCAAGACCGCACACATATGGTCATGAATATAACACAGAGAAAATGACTCACTGCAGTACAAAACAGGCTGTTGGAGACGAAAGCTGACAATGGTGAGAGAAACATAATAAAATCATAAAATCGCAAACTGTGGTTCTGGATGGCACTGTGAGCATAGACAGTAAAGAATAGATGTTGAATTTGTGACGTCACTGAAGAGCTGGTGGCTCTGGCTGTCGCCATCTTGACAGTAAGGCTTCTTCCAGCTAATGCAAAAATGGGCAAAGACGTAGAGGACAGTTGTCATGAACGGGAAAATTAGTAATAGAGACCAAGCCTGTTTTTGTACCATGCTGTAAACATGTTTATTTCTGCTTCAAAGCTGGCCACTTATGGGGATTGAGTCACTTTTAGAGCCAGCCACAAGTGGCCACATGAGGAATTACACTTTTTAGCACTTCCGCATTGGCTTAATTTTCCAGGCACGGAGGTCGCCGCTTGGTTGTGACCAAAGGCGGCCTGCTGCAAAATCCTAGACCAGGTTTTCACAACATGACTCCTGCAACGACTCACATCTGGAAACCAACCAGTCAGAATACAACATGAGATGATGCAGAACACACTAGGTGGGGCAGCAGAACAAAACAAGGCAAAATAAAAAAATACGTTTGTGGGACTGAGCTGTGGCAAGAAATCAGTGCAGATGGATGATGCAGGTTGATGACGTGCCTCTGCTCTCATTTACTGTTTTCTCTTTACCATAATGCACTGTGACTCATCATGCGTTCGTCACCTCACACTGATACTGTACAGTCGGACACAGATTGCACACTATCTCACAGTGACAGTGTGACATGTAATAAACTTTTGTAATTGTTGTTGCGCTATCTAAAGGCACTAAAAACATTTACAGTCTAATACAACCAGTTTGTTTGTGTCAATATTAAATGATTTCAAAGTATTATGAGTTCCATAATAATGAAGATTAATGCACCACAAAAGCACCAGAACACCTGCTAAATAGACCTCATGAATGAAGAATGAACTTTTTTTCTGCTGAGTATAATATTTATTAAAAGATTTGATCCAAAGCAGAATAACCGTTGATCATGCCATAAAAAGCAGACAACATTTTAACTATAAAAGGAGAGAACGAGTGAAGGTTATTCACATTTTTCTGGCCCCTCTTTTGCCATGTTTCTTCAAAAAGGAGCTCCCGTTTACTTCCTCTGTCCTGATATAAACAAACTCTAATGATTTGCAGCTGAGACGTACTGCACAGAAGCAGAGCAGCTGGAGCGAGTGGAAGCTTAGACATCTGTGGATTATCCTTCAAAGACAAGGCACAATTAATCCAGATTTATAAAGATAAATAAAGCCCTCAGTGTGCGTTTTCAGTGCAACGTCTTTGGCTGAGCCCGGGCATTTGTCTGCAGTTCACTCGCTCTAATCATTAGAGAGCAGTGAAAGAAAACGTGCGTATATGTGGGTGTCCTCCTTCCTATCAGGTAGTGCCATCTAATCTTCTAAGCCACACTGAACACTCTCACCAGGTCGGTCTCACGCTCTGAGGCAGTCACTTTTTTCTCCAGAGGGACACAGATTCTCTTGGCAGCAGGTGCTGGAGAAAAAAAAAAACTTGTACTTGTTAGACAGTAAACAGAAACCAAATCATTCAAAAGGGCATTTACTTCCCTCTAAGGAAAAGCATTGCTTGAAGTCCATGTAAAGTAAGAATAAATGTGTTCTGAGTTTGGCAGACCAAAGAAGAAAGTGTTTGTTAACCACCCAGCCAAATTTGAATGGTTAAAAATATTGACCAGTTTATGAAATTAGGTGTCAAAATCGGGTAAAAATGAGCAGTATGAGGGTATGCTCAGTGACCTGAGTGTGTCATCGAGCCACCCTTTAGGGCCGACTGAAAACTGGTGAAAAACTGCACATAACTCAACATTTCAGAAATATATTGTTCAATTTCTTTTCACATGTTTTCAGCAACTATTTTCCAACATATTTAATGTATTTCAAAAGAAATCTCAGAATTGCCATTACACAGACTTTAAACATATGATTTTTGTACTGTAGTTAATATAATAATGGCAAGAAAATTCATCTCCTCTGACCCTGATGTGTGATATATTAATTTCCACATGCATATTGAGGGTCTGGAACTAAAATATAAATATATAAATATAAATGTTCAACATTCAGTGTTAAAATTAAGTATTAAATTCAGTTCATACTGATCATTTGTCCTTGTCTTGCTTCATCATCCATGCACCACCCTGCAGCAGAATCATTCTGTTGCATGCCAGTTTATCATTATTATTTATATAAATATAAAATGTTCTGCCTGTGCCTGTGGCAGAGGGTTTAAAGATTTTGTCAGTGTGCATGTGATTGTTGGCTGATGAATGCTTGGTGGCAGCTTCTAGCCTTATCACTTATATAGATTTGTACATGCGTTACACTGAGATCTTAAAGAGCTGAATGTGATAAAGAAACATGGGGAACAATGACTCAATGCTAGGAAGTGGAAATACAGTATCAATGTGACTGACCTAGATGGACCGGGTAGATAGACTGTGCGTCTTTGTGTGGTAAAACAGGTCGACCCTGGAGATTATGCGTGCTTTGAAAAACTTAATCTTGCAGTAGGTTACAGGGAGGAGTGAAACCTGAACAACTAGGGTCTATTTTTAACCCCTCTGCAGCATGCATGTTATGACTGATGAAAATGATTATGTAACACTTAAAACTTAAACTTTGACTTGGGCATGTATTAGCAGGCTTTTTCCTGATAAGGATTACCATACATCACCACTAACAATTCACCTTTTCAGAGGAGCTTAGAAATATAAATGGGGTGATTAAGTTGCTTTAAAAAAAATACAATTTGAACTGTGAGGATTATAAAATGAATAAATAAAAGTCAGTTTTCGGAACTTTCCTCTGATGAGATGTACGTTTTTAACCTGCACTGTTGGATACAGTTAGCAACACAAACTGATTTGCCAATCTCACTTCTAATAACGCAGCTGTAGCTTTACAGACAAAAATATAAGTTTGTTATTAGCTTGTCTTTTTAAAACCACTGTAAACCAAGTTTTGATTAATCTCAAAAGCAAAACAAGCCAAATACTTTGGGGCAATATTTAGGACTTTATTTTTTTATTTTTTACATCTTTGAGCCTGATCTCTCTGACCTCAACCCACTCACTGTCCTTGGTTGTTATATAATAATTAACAGTTTGGATCATCATCGCCGCTGTCACAATATCTGCTTGCAGACACGTGTGGCTTCAGCAATGGAATCTCCTCAGGTTGCTTTTCTCCTTCATAAATAATTCACCGGTGAGGGTCAAATCTCAAATAAGATGAGTTAGCGTTGGCGGAAAAGGTTATGAGTGACAGAAAATCATCTTAAATACATTTTTGTTTGTCATTTGTGCTGATAAAAAGATGTGGCCGCCAAGAAATATCCAAAAGTGAAGTGATGTACCCGTGATTGATTGAGTCATGTCAAGTTTCCTACTAGAGGGGATAAATGAGTTATGATGTGTTGTGTCTTGTCAATTGTGTTAATTGACACTGATGTCGTGGCATCATGACAAATTTATCACTACCGTATAAAATTATGGATTTCTCTGGCGTCGAACATGTTGGAAATGTTGGGGATATTGAAGCACGTCCAATAATTTTTAGACATTTAATGCAGAAATGTTACATATCATACCCTTCGTCATACCATTAAATCACCTGTCCAAAAGGACCTTTTAATTATGTCGAAGTTTCCTTAACTGACTAAAAAATTCACTGGCAGGTTTCAGTTGAATGTACAGATTGTTCAGAGGATGGTAACCCAGGCTACAAAGAATAATGACTCAGGCAGACACAGAGCTACAGTTTAATGGGAGCTTCACTGTTAAATCTGGCAGACAGTATTGATAGAACTGTAATGGAAGAGGTTAATATGGATAGGGGGATCTTGTCATCTATCACGCCGAGGCCACAGCCTCGAATGTCTGATAAGATGCTAATGCTCTATTACCTCTTTCAACGATGTTATGCTGTAAACTAGCCTGCCTCCAGTTGTGGACGTTTTTAACCACACATAGTAACACAATTAAAGCTGCCTTGTTATTGCAGCTCAAAACTGCTAGCGCCCTACTTAGCTTGCTAATGTTGTCGGCTAGTCAGGCACAGTTTGTGGATGTCGTGGACCATACATTGCAGCCCAGAACTGCTAGCTACACGTAAGCAATTAGCTTGTTAGCAGGTTAGCCTTTGATTGAACTTTGTATGGACTGTCTTGTCAACACAATACTGGTTAGCTAACATTAGTGCCTGCATTAAATTACATAAAAAAACAATTCTAGGTGCTTAGCAAACATGTTTCCAGTAGCTTTGTCTGTATCCTAGATGTCCATTTATATTAAAGTTTATGGCTCAGCATTGACCTCTGTCCATCTCATTCACAATCATATCAAAAGCACTGTGTGATGTCTCGGAGCTACCAATTAACTGCTCTTAATTAGCCTTGTCTTTGTGAACAGCTGCCATATCTACAGTCCACACTCCCAACTCTTTTTACAATGTGAACAGAAGTGGAAGAATGCTGTTACACGGAGAGAAATTTGGCTGAACAATGTGTTTCACAGCATCAATGCACTTAGTGAGAAATTATGGCGCAGATGCCAATTAATATAATAATAAGGACTTCTATTCTTTATCCTTGGCAGCAATAAATAGAGGGGCTGTTGAATGAATAGCATTGGAAATGTCAAATTAGAAAGGGTCACAAATCCATTGTCAGTGGAGCCTGGAATGGGAAGTAGGCCTATGTTTCTTGTAAAATGCAAAGTATTATTGTGATTCTTAAAGCTCTGTACATCCAGACTGGTGTTTTGAATGATACTGGCTAATTAGACCTGTGCTCATGTTGACAGTTGGTGCTAAGCTATGCTGGGAATAGCGTCCATAAATATTATTTGAAGATGTCTATAAAGGCCAGAAACTGGAATAATGTAACCAGTTGATCAAAAAATTTAAAATAAATGTATTTTTTAAAACTTGACACACTTCATTTAATTATGGTTTATTTTCTCTGCGCTGTCAACAGTACTGTTATCTGCGCCTCACCTATTTCTTCTCTGCAAAAAACTATTAACTAAACTATTAACTAAATAGTCTAATAACTAAAAAGTGAAACATTTTAACACACAATTCAGAGTTGATATTACCATAATGACTCGACACTTGGCTGATCTGAAACTGAACATGGACTCATTTATATACTGATTTATTTGAAACTTGACTTGAATTACCCTCAAATGACTGACTCAAGAGACTCACTCGACATGGACCTGTCTCAGATGACTGGAGACTTCACTCGCACTCGTCACCAATGGTGAGTTGGTTCTTTCATCTCATAAGAAGCAATTAAGAACAAGCTGTGTGCTTTTATTTACTGCTGAGCTTAGCTTAAATTAAGGTTTGTGATTCATGCCGATCTGTCCTCTGAGAGCGCCAATACAAACTATTGCACCTTGATTTAGTGCTATGTGAAACAGTTAGAAGACTTAATACCTACATATGCTGATAAATCCTCAGGACACTTTGTGATATATAAACAGGGGGCCTTTACTAAATATAGTCTTTCATTTTTCACACTTCAGCAAATGACACGTGGGCTTGATGTGGGCTTGTAGTGTTGTGCACTAAGCCATGCATACATTAATGCACACTTTATCATTCATATTTAACACATAGTATCCAAAAGCCTTTGTAGTATCTCACGAGAAACACATCAGTCTTCAGTGTCTCAGACACATTAATCAGACATTTATTTTAATTTTCTTCATGATCATAGATTTCAGAATTCAATCATTAGAAGTCACTCCAACAGAAGATTATACATTTCATAGCAAACGATTTTCTCTGTTTTCCAACAGCTTTTGGCACAAAGTACTAAGTAAGATCATGTTGAGGAAGTGTGGGTGTGTTTTAAAGTGTGTTTTGCTGACAGGCAAGGTTCAGGTCAATGAATCTATAAAGGAAAGAGAGCAGTTGAAAATATCAATGAGAAAAACAGTTCACACAAGCGCACTACCACACTGGGAGATCATAAATCAATAGAAACCTAAGGTGCATCATGCACAAACTGTGCTTTAGGCTATATGGCAATGTTCAGCAGAGATGTGCGTTGGCTAATCCATTGCTTTATGTTCTCTCTGTACTTTGACTCGTGATTTTTTGTGCTGTGAATTCTCTTTTTCTGTCCACATTTTCACATAACTGCCTCAATCAGATGAAATCAATGCAGTAATTGGTTTCTTTCTATATGGTAAACAACATGGAGGTGTTTGAGGGAGAAAAATAAGAGAATGTGAGATTTTTTTGGGGGGGGGGGGTTAATTAACTGTCTGCAGTCTCCCACCTTCCTCCGCATGTTGATGTCTTCAAAATCCTCACTCTCGACTATTTCCAGCTTTGTGTCTGCTGACATTTCTTCATTTTTGTTCCCTTGGTGAAGGAGGATGGAGGCTGCAGAACATCATCACAGCCACATCCAAACTGGGGCCTCAAACACATGCGTAGTGGCTGTCCTCACCGTGTTGTGCTGTCTTTCACTTATCACCGTACCATGCATCTGCCAATGTTAAGTCTTTGACATCATTATCCTCTGCTTTTTTTTTTCTCCTGCTAGTTCAGTCTGCATGTCCGCATTTCCGATTCAAAAGACAGACTGAACTCTGTGATTCCGGAGTGTGTGATGTGGTAAAAGGTAAATAAATGAAAAACTAAAAACCGACATGTTCTACTCCCACTGTAGCTTGATAGTGTGACCATAAGCATAACGCATAATTCAGGATATATTCCACAATATAATACACATCTGTTAAAATCGGGAATCTGAGAGACATTAACTTAATGATTTGTTGTCTTATTTGTGTTACAAAGACATTTGGACAGATTTATCTCACATTGTACACACTGTGGGTATTTACAGTACATATATACACATAAAACTTGATACCTGGGTTCCCTAACAGAGGTCGCAGTAATTGTCCGTTGTATCCTAGATGTCGTGTGAAACAGGTCTCCTGGAACAGTTCGAGTGTTGCTGTTTTGCTGTCGTAGGTAGTGGATATTTTTTATGGTCAGACTCATTCTTGTATATTTAGTAGCAATATCACCACATCCAACATTCTTTGAAGCAATTTATCTCAATAAAGTGATGTATTTACAGTATCTTTTCATCAGTCACTATCCTGGTCCACATTGGATTTAGGTGAGCAGTCCGGCCTCTCTTGGCTCTGTAAACCAAATTGCAGTCCACGTTATGCTGTAAAAATAGACTGGAGCCGGAAATGCTTCATATTGATGTCAGTGCATTCAATCATCTCGTTCAGTTCAGTTCTGCTCCTATCAAAACCCTTTCCCCAAACACTCAGAAAAAGAGATCCTTTGGTCACTGAGGGTGAATATGACGCAAACTTAGAGCCAAAAAGTACCTCTTGTCTTGAGTCTTGTGACCCAGCCCCTCTCCTTCCCTTCACTACACAATCCCCTCGCTGCGTTTGCTCCTCCACACCACCAGGGCTGTCATGAGGAGGGTGACCAGGATGGGCACAGCAATAAAGGGACCCAGGATGCCGTTGGGTGGATCCGTGAGAAGCCGTCCAGTGAGCGAGCAGCCATGGAAGTAGTGCCTGTGCACTCGGATGAAGAACTCATCCACCAGCCTGTTGGGCCAGAAGCACTCCAACTTCATCGCCACTAAGAAAGTGCAGTTTGTCAGCTCGCCGTAGAGTCTGCATGTTAATGACACAAAAGAAAAGGAACAACAGTTACACAGTGAAGAAGAGAATCAACTGACCGTTTGCTATTCCATTTGCTATTCCAGGTATTACCATACCTGTCAAAGTCTTCATTCACACACACACACACACACACACACACACACACGGTCTTTGATTTCAGACAGAGACAGACAAAAGTAGCTTCTCATTTCATGCCAGAATCGCTGATTCTCCCGTACCTTTCACTGATTGCAGTTTCTTTTGTTGCACTTTGGGGCAACTTGTAACTTATTACTGCAGCTGTATTTTATTTCATTTTATCGTGTTATTCTATTTTAACTGATTTGATTCTGTTTTACTGCTTATTGTTCAAATCATCTTCCTTTTCTTCCTTTGCCTACCTAAAGCATGTTTAATCGCCTCTGTCATTGCAGTAGTAAGTAGAATACGCAAACATGTAAAATTGGAATGTTGTGTGGCTGCTTAGCTTACATGTTCATTTATATTATTTTAAAAAAAAAGAGCTTTAAGGATGACAATGTGTTTGGAAAATGTAACCCCAGCTTAGGTAAAGTTAATGCTGGTCGATGTTGCTGGAGAGTGAACTTCTACAAATCCAATTATACAGCACGACAGAGGTGCTGATGTTAGCAGAAAATATGATACCATCCAGGGTGGGCTTCCACACGGTGGGTAAATACTACACAGATGCATACACGCAGTATTGTATTGTATTGTATTGTATTGTATACATATGTTCGTATATATGTACAAATATACATACAGTATATGTGCTTCAGTCTAACCCTACAAACCCAAAATACACTAAATTATTTTTAAAAAATAAAAAAATAAATAAAAAAATCAACAACACAGACTGACTGTGGGAATAGTAGTAAGATAAAATAAGATACCAGACTGTCCAGGTGGCTCAGATACGAAGCACTTGTTAGAAACCCTCTGAGGGAAGAGCCTTGTTACTCATAGTCTATTGTTTAGACTGAGTGTGTGTATGAGTTACTTCTCCATGGTGAGTCAATCATGGGAGTTCACTGGGCTATAATTGAGGTAATGACCCACGGTTATGACTGAGCACACAGAGGACACAGAGACTGACACCGAATTAAGGTCAGATACACCATAACACTTAGAATATATATACGATTCAAGTAGCTATTCACACACGCACACACATTTACACAGAGGCTGATTGAGTTCATTGTTCATCAATTGCATGGCCAGGCAGACCTCCAGCTGTTTTCCACATATTCAAAGAAATCAATGTGACTGACAATAGTGAAGGAGGTTGTTTTGCGTTGAAAAATAAAAGACAGAAAATGCAAATTAGCTGATTATTTAAAATTAAAAGCATTTATAATCAGAGCCAAAACAATAACTGATTATCTGCAGACTGTGCGGTAGATGTTATTTAATATTCTCCATCGGGATTTTTTCTGATTTATTTAAAGTTCCAGTGATGTCAAGGGGGAGGATGTTTGCCTCCTTCCTTCCAGTGTTTTCTTGTCCTCTTCCTTGTCTGTCTGTGTGTCTGTCTTGTCTGTCTCTCATCTGCCAGTCAACTTCTGCTGCATGAAAGACAGAGTCAACCTTCCAGACTCACAGATCACTCAGCCTCCCTTGTGGTAACACTGCTATGGCCAACTGAGTACTTTTGTTGTAACTTTGCTTTGATCTCCTTGTCCTCCAGGAAACTTCTCTGCCATCCTCTTGCCATGTCCAGCTCTGTTTTGTCTCCACATCTGCACTCATGGATTCCAGCCACCACCAGCCCTGCACCACCTGGGACACCCTGTCACTTGGTCCCCCACCTGCCCTGAAACTTCCCTTTATGAAACCAATAAATGTGACTGAGTCTCTGGTTGTTGTGTACATACATATTGAGTCTGCCTCCATTCTCCTTAATTCCATTGATATATATTAAGCCACTAGGGAACAAAAAAATCTGACATGGTATTATCACTAAGTGTTTAGACGTTGCGGACTTACACAGTTGTGATTTTAACATTCCCTCTGCTCTCAGCTATGTTTTGATTTCCACCACTTCCTGGAGGGGAATATCTTTAGCGGCTAAACGCTCCACTTTATTCACCAATTAGTTGTTAACTTTCCCATTTGGTGCTGGGGAAATAATGTACAGTATTGCTGTTGCTGCATATAAATATTCTAATACTGTAACAGCTTTGATGATGCACCCCAACATGATGTCTTTGTGGAACTTTTGTAGATATAAACAGCTCAGGGCTATTTGGCATCGGATCAGTGCTGCAGGGCACTGAGGTTTCATCAGGTGGCAGGGTCATGCTGTCTAGATGTGTACTTTTTCTGCTTTATTCATAAAGTTTCAGTCAAGGAAAAGAGAAAAAAAAAAAGATCTGTTCCCGCTGCTGGTCTAATGAGCAGTGACGTTTCTGAGTTTGTTTATGAGTCATCGACTGAAAGAAGTCACAGCAGAGTCAAAGCAAAGAGATGCAGTTGGAAATTAGTTCACCTCAGGTAGCTACGGTCACTCTCAAATAATACCTGATAGCACGCAGCTTCTATGAGTTTGTGTGCTGCTGAATGTAATCCACTATCTATTTTCTGTTTGCAATTTCCTTTTGATCATCCTAACTTATGAAACGGAGTGAATAATTCCCATATGACCATAAAACCAGGGCAGTAATACACCGTACTGGTTAGACTAATTTTATTTTTTAAAGAAATGTCACACAGAACGGTTTCTGCTCTATCTTAACTTGGCCTTTGTCACCGGCCAAGACATTTAACTTAACCCCTTAGTTAACCTAAGCCCTGTGTGTGAGTGAGGTGGCTCTGGCCATTGCCATCTTTGCAGACCTGCCTTCACTACCTCCCAGCTAATCCAAAAAATGGCTCGTGAAGCCTGGGCGTTCAGACGAGTTGCCTGTAATGGTACACACCTGTCAATCAAAGCAGATGAGTTATGTAGAAATTCAGCATCACTAGAGTTGTCGTGAATGGTGAAATCAGCTAAAGAGACCAAAACCATGCCGTGAAGTTGGACATTTTAATATGGGGGCTTATGGAGATTGACTCGTTCTGTAGCCAGCCTCAAGTGGCTGTTCGAGGAACTGCAGTTTTTGGAACTTTCACGCTGGCTTCACTTCACAGTCACAGAGGTTTCCTCTTAGTTGGAGCACACTACTAATATTAACATTCAGTTTTATTTAGCCCTGTTTCACCTTTTAGGCCAGTGTTTAGCAGAATTTCAGGAATAACCCCACAAACATAAGGCTAACTAAGCTTCAGGCTAAAGGCGCCAAAGTTAAAAGTTAAGGCGTTGTGCCAGTGTAAAAATCTGGGGCTAAGCAGGCTCTAAAAATGTGTTGTTAAGGCCTGTGAGGCCACAGGGCAAGTGTGTATTTCACAGACAGAAGGAACATGACATATTTCATTCTACCCCAACAGTAAGAATTAATGACAGAATTGCAGGCAGTGGTAAGGCATTGAAACATTGAACATGTGAGGCAGACCTTCATGCACCATGACCAACAGTATTATCACATATAGTCTGCTTTAATTGTATACTACAGGAGTGCAACACAATTTTCACAGTATAATACAAATTTCAAATAAAACGGGTTAGTGATGGAGACGGCATGTTTGATTTGTCGTTTTCTGTGTGATTCAATAAACAGCTATATCTGCAGAGTATTAACAGGGCTGCTGCCTGCTGCAGGTGCGGTGACGTTCCAGATGAGCAGTTGCAGAAAATGAATGAATTAACTAATTAATTTAGATTTGTATGCTTTATGCTTAGTGCACAGAAAATGTGGCTTTTGGCAACATTTTTGAGATTGAAGCCTTCTGATTACATCACGGGCCTTCACAAAGGCCAAAATATTAAGTTCACTCAGAAAGCCAGACATCCTCATCCAGCTGCACACTGGGTTTATTTGGATCACTCTCCAACTGGTCTGCTCATATGAACCAGAATGGAAGAGAAGGTTTACATAGATGGCCTTTCTTATTTAGACAAAGAAATTGTCTGGCTTTATTTTGCTATTTTAAACGCTAACAGAGTGTCTTACTCTGGCACCCATTTTTAAATGACTAAATCTGCTGATAATCATACGCTTGTCTTCTAGAGTGGGCAAAATCGACCCATGCAGCAAGTCGGCGTTTACATAAAAATCTTCACTGCACACATGCGCCCTCCACAAGCCAGAATGTGACACTGCATAACTAGTTCGCCATCGCAGCTGTCAGACATGCATAGTCAAGACTGTGCGTGACTGACTGTGTGCACCCACTCTCACGTCAAGTGCTTTTTGAGTTTGTTTATTTATTTTTTTTTATTAATCCCAACAAGTGTGTGGGAGATGCAGCATGTGGTATTAAATTTGTCAGTCAACACGGGTTCTAAAAAATTGATGTTAAAGAGTTTGAGCTGGTGAAACGATGCTTGGAAATTCATGGCTCATGCTTGTATATCGTCTTTTTGAGGATATGAAAAATTCATTTTCATGCTTCGCAGGTAAATATTTTCACACACTAATAAAGTATTTTCACAGAAACGGCGTGAGTAGTAAATAAAGTCATAATCACCTTGTAATATACAGGCAGGGAGAGATGGGAAAACAGAACATGACACAAATACAGATATATAGAAATACAGATACAGGCAAAGCCTAAATGATTTATTTATATAAAAAAATATTCCATATGTAAAATATGAAGGACACAGGAGCTGAATTAAACAGAGAAATGCTGTTTTAAGTAGTTTGATCTGTTGATCAAAGAGCACAGTGCGAATGAATAAAACCTGGATAATGAATAAGTAAAGCTATCACAGCGGGGCTTCAGTGACTTGAAGGAGGAATGAGCCTGGACTGTTCCTTTAATTCACTGACGTATGCCCATAGGAGAAGTTTGCCTTTTGGGATTTCTGACAGAAATGCTTTTCTTTTTTTTTCCCAAACCTAACTGCATGTCACTTATTTATGTGCCTGTGGGTTATTCACACTCACTTGAACAATAAACATGAACAGTGCCAAGGAAGTTATGTTTTCATTGGACAGATGTTGCCAAGGAATGAGAGAGAGATTCATTTCTGGTGCAGCTTGAGATGCAGTTTACACATTAGTACATTTGCTATTGTCTAATAAAGAAAAGGTGCACTAACACACATGACCGAAAAAAAAACTTCTCTCAGCCAATAAAAATTTGAACTAAGGAAGTTTCGCACACACACAGTGAAAAATGTGAAAACTGACTAATACCATGCTGTCACCTGCTTTTAATACGTCATATTTTTCTGAAAGTCTAAAAAAAAGTAAGTCTTTTGAGACTTAACTTAAAGTGATGTTTTGTTGTTGCCCTCCTGCTGTCCCCTAAGTCAGAGAGTTAGAGTCGTGCTGTGCTGTTCTTCAGACCAACTGCAATCATGTGAAATAAAACACTGCCCTCTTATTCATTTGAATAAAGCTAGTCTGGCGACACAGTAGGAGACAGAGGAGGCAGGTAGAAAAAGTTCTGTAGTCATCCAACAAAAAAGTTGACTCAGAGTTAACTTTTGCCACGAATACCTAAAAAAACCACATTCCTGATAGAGTACAAGGACTGAATGACATGAATGGTCAACAGTAACAAAGCTGAAATGGGTCAGGTTGTTGGTTTCACTCAAAGAAATGATGTTACTAAATAAATCAGACATTTCACAGCCAATTTATTGGTATCTCCTCAGTTAGTCTGGAACATCAAAATAAAATCCTGAGTGCTTTTGTCCGAGACCGAGACAAGACTAAGTAAATATGCAGTGAATTCCGAGACAAGACCAAGGACCTTAAGAAGTGGTCATAACGATCAATATAAGGCAACGCCAGAGCTCTGAGGAAATGCCAGGTGATGGAACTAAAAACATATATATGGTTGTCTTTACTGCTGAAGAATTATTTCAACACGCATATCACAGTATATGTGGTCTGTGGTGAATGTGTTGAGATTAGCCTGAGGTTTAAATTTTTATCACGTCTGGCCCTGCTGGAGGGTTTCATGCATTCTGTATCATCTAATTCTGAAATTTTCAGAGTATGCCTAATGCTGATCATCATTTTTACAAGTTTCAATGAGAACAATTTGTGTCATTGCAATCTGAAGGGCAGAAAACATAATTCATCTTTTCGACAGTCTTATTCTCAAGCTCAGATGTTAATCGAGTGGTTTTAGTCATTTATTTTCTTCTTTGTGTTCCATTCTGTCTGAAGAATGGAAGCTAATAGGTGTTGACATCACAGCATTCAATAATGAGCGCTGTGAGACCATCCTAAAAAAATAAAATCTACAATATCTAGCCAGAGGACAACACAAGAACCAGAATAACATTCATGAAATATTGCTGCATCCATTGTCAGGACTAATTAATAGACTAAATATAGTGCGGATAAGCTACAGAACACTGCAAATGGTTTTGATCAAGAGCGACATTATCGTTCTGCTGTTCATTATAAGGGAGTCGAACATCTGATAAGAGAAGAGAAGAGAGCCCTGGGAGAAAAATGGGTCATAAAGCATCAAAGAATTGCAGCAGAAGCTAAAAACACGATGAAAGAAAAGTTCAGAAAAGTTTCTGTCATGCTTGCTTGAAGAGTTCACGTCATGAGCAGAAAGCGAGAGATTCCTCCCTCTGAAACCAAACAGATCCAGAAGAAAACAGGCCGAACTGTCACTACTGAGGACGTCAGACAAAATGTTCTTTTTCTTTCTAACCTCCTGCATCCGTTTTCCTCTAAAGGGGAATGGAACATCTGAGTGTGCCTATACGTGTGTTGTAACTGCATGTGTACGTGCTTGGTGTCTGTTTATACCGGAGTATAAATTTTCTTCTGTGTGCTTCTCATTTTGTGTACAAATGTTTGTTCTGTCTGTACTATCTCAGCTAGACATGTGAACATTTTACATCTTTAACTGAAGTATTTACAAATGCTGACCATTCCCAAAAGCATCATAACTGAAGACATTCTTAGAAATGGCAGTAAATTAGCAATAAGGGCCTCTTGTACATTGTTTATACAGTTGCATCTTATGAAGGAAGCAAACACAACTTGTTTTATTTAAAGGTTTTATTGTCTATTTCTATCATGACACAGCAAGAAAATATTGGAATAGCATCTGGCTATACTGTAATAACAATTTAATTTATGTAGAATTTACCAAATAGCTTGTAGAAGAGGGAGTGACAGAGCTTCCCGAAAGTACCTGAGAGGTAAAACTGGAATGTATCTGAAAATACAAATACAAAATGAATGTATCTGAATTTCTCTGCTTGTAGAAGGCAACTTAAAAATCTTCTCAAGTGTGTTATCTTAGGAACACAGACAACAGTTTAGTTATATTCGAAAGAGAATTTCTATGTAGATATATCTATGTTGTTTCTGCATCTACGTATGTATATATGTGTAAATGATAAAGTACTATTGCAAAAGTTAATGTTGCACAGTGAAAGAAAGAAAACAGTTCTGGGTGAACTCAATCGGCTGTTGTCGGTAATGATTTAGCTTCCGGGGTCACAGGACAATGTTTAACAGATCCGGATAATAGATAACGGATACCTCCGCCAAGACTTCCCCCCCTGTGCGCCAGTTATTGTTCACAGTCCACTTAGCAATCTATAAACAGATACAGTATATATGAATGCTAAATCATTGTCACACAACAGACAGTGGGTTCCAAGATTGCATTTTGGCCAATGCATTCCACCTCTGTTTATCTGCATGCAACCAAAGTCTGCACAAACGTGTCAATACTACTCGGACTTAGACTGAGACATGGAAACCCTTGCCTCCCTTGCCTTAGTGCAAAGTGATCCTGAATTTCTTCCCTGCTTCAAGTAAATGTTCAGAAAAAGGAAAGGATGTGGTTTATTTTCATACACACATATACACCGGGCTAACAGACATGCAAATGTGGAGTGATGGTTTACTGGCTAGCTGTCACATAGCAGAGCCCCTGGAGCAGTTTTGGTTCAAGGGCACCTTGGCATGACCATGAACTGGCACCTCTCCAGCTATCAGTCCACACTCCATACTGTGCTACAGGCACAAATAGGTGGCTTGTGAACATTGGGTCCAACATTTACTGAAGTACTTACTTATTTACTTCAGTGGCAAACAAACTGGTTAGTAGCTAGAAAGTGGAGCAGATATACAAAAGTGTGCCATCTCCTTTTCAAACAGTCTCTCGTGAAAATCCTGTTTGACCCATTCGCCCAATCACCCCGACTTCCTCTCCATGACTGACTTTCTCCATCACTCCCATCATAATAACTACACCCACTATCCTTTGCCGCCTAACAATAAATGTAAATATGCGCAATAAGACGACCTACTGTACATGCCCGTATTTTGGGGGATGATGGTTGAGTTTGTTCCCTTGAACAAACAAGAACAAATGCAGATTTTTTTCCTCTCTAACAGCAGATGAGTTAAAGGAATTGTATAGCAGACAGTCTGATGATCAAAAACAGACGACCACTTCTATCAAACTTTAAAACAACTGAAAACCATTGTGTAGGCAAACAGTCAACTCAATCCTAATGCTATTAAACACGCATTGCATAACAGCGCCAGTCGCATTACAATCCAGGCAATCCCAGATGTTATCCATTCAACAGAACTGTAAAACATGCAGCCTTTCATTTCTAATCTCAGAATAATCAGCTGTTTAATCACGGATGCCCACCGAAAGGGAACTTCAATTAGCTTTCCACACAACTGAACTCACTGGATTTTTCTGATCTGGGTTTGCATGTAACCCGATGTGAGCTCATACACAAAAGGTTTTTTAAATTATTACAGACGGCAGACAGGCACGCATGACTGAGTGACCAAAATACCCTCCAACAATCACACAGAAAAAAAAAAAAAGGTATTGTAAAACCAAGAGGCAGAGCTATTTTAAACAAAGAACCTGAGGTATGAAAAACAGAACCAAAGGCCAAGTGAGATAATTAGACCTTAATTAGGATGAATCAAAAACATGTTATCAGTTCCGGGCAAACTATTCTGTGTCCAGCTAGGACAAGCTGATTTGGCAGAATTACTGGTCATGTGACAGAGCAGTTACCTCAGCTTACAAGGTCACTGAAATCATCATTTAGCTCCTCTTCTGAACATTAACACTATGTATGTGAGTAAGAGAGATCTGTAACGAGGACTTTATGTAAGCTACATGAATTCATAAGCAGAAGGAAAAAAAATGCATTTTTGAAACTTCTTTTAAGCTAGAAAAAATATTTTCCATGGGGAATTTGTGTCTAATTGGTTTGTTTACACAGCGAGTGAAATTTAAAGACAGTGTTTTTTTCTTTTTTTGCAGTGTTGATGAACTATGCATAATGCAACAGGAGCTGTGTGTGTGTTGGAGGCTACGTTAAACTTCTGCCACACTGAACACCGCACTAATAATGTACCACAATTAACTGGCTAACCTAAGAGAGAGGGAGCGGATGGATGAGCAGATACAGCCTACAGGGTTGTGTGCTACTGAGTTTGGCAGATGGATTGACTAAAGCGAAAGCATAGTTAATAGACCTCATACATATTCATACGCGGCGGATTATCTCAAGTTTTTGATATTAAAGTTTTGAGAAAGAGATGGAGGGCAGCCAAACTTTTTTCATCAAATGCACATTAGTGTTGTCGGGGAGCTCCACTCTTCCATATTTATTTCACTCATAGCACAAACACAGGGAAAATAAGACTTATTTTAGGAGTATGAACATAATCATGGGTTTATTTTCACTTTATTGGGATACTGTTGTAGTTTAACCAAGTCTAAACTTACAGTGATGTGGACAGTCGTTCTGCAGCCTTGTGTTTGGTGTTGTGGACGTTACCGTCTTGGTTTTGCAAAAGTTGAGTTGTGCTTGGTTTTGGCTCCAAAAAAGACCATAGCAAGTGAAACCATAAAATCATTCTGAAACTGTTCACTAAGGTGATAAATCAAGTGAGACGTAGGACAACCGTCACATAAGACTCAGCACAATCTGACTTTTCTATTGCATTCCATTAGGATACTTCCAAATTGGCTTCACTTAAAACTTAAAATATCCATTTACAAAAAGTTAACTCTAGCTAAAACTAGCTACCATACAAACTAGAGAACTGTACTGAATTGAGCAATGGTGTGTTTGCTGTGTGTTTGCTGTGTTGATGTGTTATTTCTTATAGAGCGATATGTTAGTTTTTTTTTTTTTTTTTTTTTTTACTTATTGACATATTTAAACAATTTAAATAAACATAACCTCACATTCATGTGAAATCAAAATGCAATTTTTCAGACCTGCTTCATGAATCACAAAAATTACCCAGGAGGAACACATGTATCTTTTACATTTTCTTTGGTTGCCTATCCATATACTATGCTATGTCTTGATATTCTTCAGGACAGCCTGCGGTACAACATAAAAAGAGACACACTCCACATTAGCTTTAATGTAATGTCTTCCTCTTATTGGCAGACGTGGACGCATGTGTCGTACTACACCTTGGTTTCCTCTTCAGGTTTACACAGTAGTGGTTTTAGCTACATTGTGTGTTGATGCTCCTTCCTGTTCAGCTGGCAATCAAACTCATAAAGCTGCCCACTCAGATGATAAAGGAGAATTTCTAATTTATCTTGAAAAGCACTTTTAAATAAATTCAGTATACTAAATGAGGACATGTCAATTTTTCCAGAATGGAATAAGCAACAATGTTCGGCTAATGTTCTAATGAGGATTAACTCAAACCCGAACAGCTCAACTATAATTGAGCTGTATTTGTATTTGAAAAAAAAAAAAAAACATTTTCAGACATTTTCTTGCTACATTTGTTTGCCAGAAGGCCTTTTCTGTTATGATGGCTGCAGATGACCGTAAAGTCTCAGACACTTAATAATTGCAGTTGTACCCATCGGCTTAAAGCAATTAAATTGTTACTTTCTTTGTGCAGAGATGCTGTAGGCACCAAGTAATTGGACACGACAGCTGAATACAAAATCCTTTATCATTCCTCGTTTTTCTCTGTTTATCTTATCAGCTTTGCCCAGCTAAATTTCAGTTTGCGTCAAATCAATTTTCCACTAAATGGTCTCTGTAATATGAAAGAACTTCAGCACTTTCTTTGGCCACAAAGGAGCTTTTACAACCCATCAGCTTTAAAAGACTAAATCTGTGCACATCTTCCTGACGTAGGCAGCGACCTAGGTGGCATGTGTATTATTGAGGAGTCTGAGGTACTCTGACCTCATAAAGAAGCTCCACAGCACCAAAAGCTATGAAAACTTTAGTGAGAGATTTAATGGCTGAATGAGAAAAAAGCATGTTGGAAGTGAAAGACGGAAAGTGCAATTATTCATGGTTAAATCGGCTGGTGAAGCTACAGTACAGCACAGTCAGCTGCAGTAGTTAATCAGTGTCAATACATTTATACATATAAGAATTTCCATTATTAACTTAACACTTTGAATTTTAAGGTTTAAGTCTTTAAGTTTAAGTCTTCCTTCATGGGTTGAGAAGTCCTTCTATTTCTTAAGCTAAATAAACTAATTAAAAACCCTCCCTTGGATTAGCTGGAAAATCCGTTGTTACAAAGCATATATCAGGAGTTTTAAGCTCTTACTTTTGATATTTTCAGTACATTTTGTTTAATATGTATCCATATGGTTTTAAATGCAGGACTTGCAGTTTAGTACCTTTACCTACAAGGACTTTTTAACTGGTTAGAAAACTCTTAGTTTAATACTGATCAGATCATCCAATTGGCTGTTTCTATATATAGTTATTCTTAACAGCGGATATCCTACCAAAATAAGATTGACAACCTTGACTCACCCTTTCCTTCCAAGCATGAAGGAGAAACTACCATAAAACATGAGTCAGTGTTTAGTTTGTCTGTTCTGTAGAAATATGGCGGTTCAACATGGCGGGCTGTGTAAAAGAGGACCTGCTCTACGGGGCTAGGGCAACATAATCGAAGGTCCCTAAATCTTACTGAACTGAATACTTCTGCCACCACTGGTTAGCACTTGTGTGGTTGGGCACTGTGTGTTAAGACAGCTTATAAATGGCCGTACCTCTGTTAACTGAGCAAACATTTTGATAAATTGAAACTCACTTTGTTTTGCATCATGACACTGCCTCTGCTGACGGATCTGATGTAAATGATTTGTGCCTGATCATGCAGCATCAGCAGGGGCATGTCTCGTGTCAGTGGAACTGTGAGAGGTTTGAAAAACAATCGTTAACAAATGTGATTTGATTTATTGTAACAATTCATAATGATAATTACATACAAATGAATCGTATTTAATAAATCTATTAGTTTATGTGATCAGGAGAGTGTTTTAGTGCCTTGAGTGCTTTCATTTGTAAAGCAACAAGCTGGAACATTTTCAAATTGAACCTAGATGGTGACATGTTATCATTCCTGTCTCCATCTGGATGTCTATGTCTTTCCATCTGCCTTCCATCTGCATCAACAGACTTGTCATATTTTCCGTCTGCTAAGTGTCTTGTACATACCTGTGTGCTGGCAGACGAAAATGATTCATTGCAACAACATTCTTCTCAGAAATATCATACAGCTGACAATCAAATGCGTGGTTTCTCAGCGAATCCCACATTTTTTTTTTTTATAGCGGAGCCTGTATAAGAATAATTTGACTAGTCTCAATTAAAGATCACCACATGAACAGATAGACTGTGCCCCAGCCATTTCTTGTACCCACAGACTGGTGTGAGAATATAAAAAAATTGTACCGTGATTCTGTACGCATAAATAAACACCACTGTCCTTTATACGATAAAAAAAAACTTCCAGTAAAGATCCAATGACGACACAGGTTTTCTGAAAGCTTTTCAGCGGTGATGAGGTGACTGACGTCTGCCTGGTTAGGCCCTAGAAGTAATTAGACAAGCCTGATAGTACATGTTATATTGACTCATTGAGCTGCACACCCAGCAGTAAACATTTAAACATAAATTAGGATGCATCAGGTGTTTGCTGATATTGGAGTCCGTTATGATAAACAGCATGGTAGCTTCACAAGAGCTAAGGTGAGGTAACTAAATGCATTGATGCTTTTCTAATTTAAACACATAAATAAATAAGTATGGCTGCTTTTTGCGTTTCATGTATCTGAATGCATTTGTCCAATCTTCCAAGCAGCTGCTGATTTCCATGCATTTCCATAAAGTATGAAGAATGACTTTTGAAGCTCACTTGAGTTGTGTCATCACAGCAAACATCAAGCCGTGTTCATGGCTTCAACATGACAACGTGACTTACTCAGACATTTGACTTGAACAGATCTATGTTTAATGTTGTTATTAAAAGACATTTGCTTACATCTCAAACAGACTGACTGGAAATAAAAAGGACTGGAGTGATTTTACTGCTGATTAGCTTCATTGTGGCTACATTGATATCCTTATATTGAGCGATGGGTAATGCAGTGACCTATCTGCCCTTTTCTCATTGCATGCTGGGATACAATGTGGACACTGAAGCGCACTGACACAAGAACAACAGTATCACGAGTCGAGGGACCTTGCAAGTACAAGTGTATTACGGATGTCATGATCTTAAAAGTGGACATTAGTGTCACAGCTGTGTATTAGGATAACAGCCGTAAAGCACAAAGCAGGGGCGATATGAGATAAAGCAAATAAAAAGTATTAAAATGTGATGCAGGATTTAGGAAAGATGACATACGAATGCAGAATAAAGGCAGTCATGCAAAGTCATTTTGGTACTTGAGCCTTTTTTTTCTGCACAAAAACATGTGAAGTAATAAAAGGCGGTGTATTCTGTGCACTCACACGCAGACACGTACACAGACACCATTTGGTCATTTGGAGCTGAATAAGAAATCCCCAGTGGCATATTGGCCAGGATGCAGCTTTTCCTCAATGGGGGGAGCAACAGTCCTGAAATTTGACCTCCCCTACTCAGCAGAGACATTTTTGACATTTCAATCTTTCATTCACCAAACTGTGGTGAACTTTCCTCTACAACTCATATTTGCAACATCTTTAAAATTTATTTGACACAGGCAAAAAAAAAAAAAACAAATTTTAATCTAAAGCAATAACAGAGGGTGCTTCATTTGGTTTATTCACGTTCAAACATACTTTGTGTAGTAATAGAAATGAGAGAACTAAACGGTAGCCTACTTTTGGATCTCACATGTGAATGAGATTCTCATCTTCATCATATGGTTCTTAAATGATGAATGGCGTTGTCCATCCCCAAGATATAAGCTGAGATCTGGGACCATTAGTTCAGGCAGAGCTCTGAAGCAACGCTTGTTATTAGGATGACAGGCAGCAGCTGATTTATTCGTGCTTTTGCAACAGTACTGGCTCATCACGGCCGTGTGGATATCAGCTGACTAGTAATGTCCAATCATATTCATGCAGTTTTATGTGCTACATCTCTGATATTGTTTATGTGACTGAAATGTAACATTTTTGTATATTTATCAACAGGGGGATTAGTTCTCCCATCAGAATCCTTGTTCCTGCTCACGTCCTTTGAGACCTTCCTCAGAGAGCACAGCCTTTTCTACCAAATATAACTGTAAAACCAACTGCTATAAATGGTCAAATGCTTGACTATAGTGTTTCTGACTGAACTTTCCATAGCTGTGTGTGTAGTTTTCCTGAAATGAGAGATAATTATTGAATCTCGGACTGGTCTGTTTTTTTGACAGACTTCTGACAGACTTAGTTATGATATTGTTTATTACTTTGTTGAGTAGTCGCAGTGTCAGTATCTAAATATGAGATGGTAAAAACACAGCAAGTGTCATGAACTAGAATTAGGATCTGAAGAAATCCTAAATATCTGAATCCCAAATCTCTTTTTTTGTTAGCCACATGCATATACAATACATTCACAGTGGTAAAGAGTTTGACAGAAGAAATATATATATATATATATATATATCATGATTAAAAATGTGTTTTGTTTCTGTAAAAACAACAGTTACTATTGGAAATGAACCATTACCATTTATGGATTCTGACATTAACCTTATTGATAAATCTTCTCAAAATCTATATTTTGTCCATTCACATAAACATTTGGACATGTTATATTTATGTATGTTATCCACTGTTTCTGGCAGCTTAGCAGCTACTTATTCAGCAAGTCACTTATATGACTATGTCATCTGCATACATCAGATTTCCACATAGATGGAAGGTGTACACACTGAATAACAGAGGCCTAAAATAGAGCCTTGTGGTACTCTCGTGGTTCAGGCTCCTGCTGATGACAATCCAAACACAAAGGGTGCAGTCTGTGTATGATTTTATCCACTTACAAGTATTTACATTGGGACCACTTAGTGCAAAGTACTGGTGGTAACACTTTAAAGGTACAATTGTATATTTAAATAAACCCAACTAATGCACAAGTCAAGATGATTAACGCATTTATGTTTTCGCAGATGAAGACCAATGTATGTGGGTATTTAGTAGTGTTGATTGATTCAGGTCCAAATCTTAAGTTCACCTAGTGCACCTTTGGCTACCTCCCTCTACTGGTTAAAACTTGGACATTGCATTTGGATTTTGCTATTGGCTGACTTTGGAGGCAGGTGATGTGTGGTGGCAGCTTTCCAACCAACCCCTCCATCTCCAGCTGTATTCCTGTGACAATGAATGGTTGTCAGTTACTAGCCACAAGGCCATGATCATGACTGCTGCATTTTTTCAATTTGCTGAGAGATAAGGAGCTACTTTAGTTACATTTTAAAAGTTATTTAAAGGTCCAGTGTTTAAGATTTAGTGACATCCAGCAGATTGAGGATTGCAACCCCTTTATTTACCCAGCGCAAAGAGGAAACTCTGGTGGCTATGAAACTCATGAAAAACAAAAATTGCCCTATCTGGAGCCAGTGTTGACTTTGTAGTGCACCCATATTATATTCCATTTCTGCTATATTCTGTAACTAGTAGCTGTCATAACTTAAATATATGATTTGTATCCTTGCTGTCAAGTATTACCGTACTGGCTATCTAGGCATTACAGGCCAGGAAACATTGCTCCTTTAGGCAAATTTATATCGCTACTTAGTTTTTTTCCACACCTACTATACTATGACATAGTTGACTCATGTCAAAAGCGGTATGAAAGTGTTTGAAAAACAACAGTTGGTTCTTCATGAGAGCAGAGACAGTGCTGCTCATGAGACTAGAACAACCAGGGGTTCCCGTTCCAAGGTTGGAGTGGGGAGTTATGAGCTCTCACTGGTAACTGAATGGGAGGCAGCGTGATATTATATTTCAGGATAGGGAATTTATTGTTTATATACAAAACAGTCTGATGAAGTGGAGCAGGCATTTGATTATTTAATTGTAACAATGCCAATAACTGGCACTCATATCCTAAGAACAATCGAAAAACCTGTGGCGCCAGACATCTTATGCAGCGAGTGCAAAGATAATATTTGTACATGCACAAAAGATTTCTGTTTATGCCAAAAAGCGTACAGCTTTTGTTCTCCACACTCTCTCATCCCCCTCCTCTCATTCCACTCACCCTCCTTCTCTGTTGTCTCTCACCCAGTATCTAATCAGTTGTTGGAAGATGACCAAAAACGGTGTATAGATCTTCAGCCAAAAATAAACTAATGCACTACTTTGTTTTCATGACAAAGCTTCTTAGTGTGGACTGAACTTCCGTGTTGACTTACACTGGATCAGTAATGTTGAAAATTATATCTGTGGTGTTTTTATGAAACTCATTACAATCACATTCAGCTGTTTAAAGTGCCGACTTACGAACTAACTAACTAACTAACGATGAAACTGCTGAGTCAAGGCCTTATGCAAATTTACACTATGAAGCTCATTTTGTTTGTATTTGTGCGCATGTAAATCTCTTGTGTTTGAACGTGCGTGTATGTGTGAGTGTGCGTTCATCCAACTCACTCGACCGTGTCCTCCCAGCTACACCAGTGTCTCTCATCCAGCTCTTGCATGTCCAGTCTGAATTTGGCCAGGCAGAGCTCCTCGATGGCCAATTCGTAGTGAGGTCCACATCCCAGTGCAGACATACACTGAGACACTGCTGAGCGAGACAAAAAGAGGAAAAGTGATGCGAGTACTTGCACAAATGTTTTGTCCTGTTGTCAGCCTGTGAACGTGTGTGTGTGTGTGTGTGTGTGTGTGTGTGTGTGTGGCCTTCTATGGCATGATTAAAGGCTATGGTGGGGTGAAAGCACAGGAAAGCACTTAGGATTTAAAAGTGGATATGACCTGCTGTCGTCTCTTTTTTGGGTCAGTGCAAACTAAGATGTTTCCCGATCTGGGGGACATGACACAGAAACATCATCTGCTATCATATATCATTACCTTACAAATCAACACACACAGTCGAGATGATGTACCAAACACATTTACAAAATCAGATACATGCTTTATAATCCCCTTGAAGAAATAGATTGTGATTTTGGGAATGTAGTTATAGTCATGAGAATTTATGTGTGTGTGTGTGTGTGTGTGTGTGTGTGTGTGTGTGTGAGAGAGAGTAAAATATGAAGCTAGAACCTGTAGCGGATTAGCTTAGCTTAGCATAAAGATAAACAGTTGTTTGGCTTCATCCAAAGTTTAAAAATAAACACCTACCAGCACCTTTATAGCTCATTACTTAACGCTTTGGACAGAGCCAGGCTAGGTGTTTACCACCTGTTTCCAGGTTTTAAGATGAACTTGGATAACCATCTCATAGCTGTAGCTTCATATTTCCCTGGTGGCATCAATCTTCTCATTTATCTCTCAGAGAGAACGCAAATAAGCATTTTCCAAAATGGCAACGTATTCCTTTAAGAATATCACATAGCTGTAAGAAACACAAACTGAAGATGAATAAAATCCTCCGCATATATGTAATTTCATATAGCAACATTAATATAACTTGTGATGTAGTCATTTTTATGGATTTTCAAACCATATCATATTGAAAAAAAATAACCACGTGGTAAAATCGTATCCCTCTTATCTCATACCACTCTTGTTTTGACAGCAAGGTCTTTTATTATTACAAATGCTTTAGGAATTATGTGACAGGAAGGATTTCAGTCATTCGTGTTTTATGACTTCCCCTCGCCTCTTCCTGTTTCCCAGCAGCCTCCACTTATTTCCATCGCCTCTCTTCACCCTGTATTTTCCTGTTTGTTTCCCTGCTTCCCTCTGCCCCTTCTCCTCTCTTGCTGCCTTTATAACCAGCTGTTTATTATGTGTATTGTCTTAGTGAGTCTGCACCCATCTGTATACACCGCACCTCTATTTATTCCTCGTTTGTCATCTTCCTCCTTCATTAATTACAACTTGTCTCTCTTTCTCTTTCTAGCTTCATGACAGATTTGCGGAGAGGTGGACAGATCAGAAACATTCAAGTCAGGCCTAATCACCTGCTGGTTTTGTCATTAAAATGCACACATCTGACATATTGGAAAATTGACATATAACATGTTTATGGATCAACAACCTGCAGAACAAAGCGCTGCTTTTTAACACAATATTTTCTTACGGAGCGGTGTTACCACATCCTAACAAGTTTAATTTTTTAAACTTATAACATTTTTTTCTAATAAAGACTAATAATAAAGACATGGCTGCCAGTCCTCAATATCGAAAGCCAGCAGCATCATAGCCAAAATGATCCCATTAGGTTGTCTTCAAAAAAAAAACAATGTAGCAACAGAGATATACTGTACGTAGCTCCTGGCTGTGTGAAAGTTGAACACATTTATGTTACAAAGAAAAAGACCAGTTGACCTAATAACTTGAGTCTCTTATGTGTCTCTCGTTGTCAAGTCAATGTTATAAACCACACTGGAGGAAAGGTCATGATTGACTGAAGATTTTCTAATTTCCTCCTTCAAACATTTATCGATTTTGAGCTGACACTAAACATGATGCTCTGAGGCCACCTGACATTAATTCACGGAGCATGCGCATGTCAGGAGGCTGACGTTTGGTCTGACACTGTCTGTGATGTGTCCCACTTATTATGTCAACAGGCTATGTTATTTTCCAGGAGAGTAAGTGCTACACTTTGGACTTTAACACCTGAGAGCGTTTGCATCCTCAGACATGCAGGTGGATAGCATTACAGCACTTATGTATGCTTGTATGCTCTTCCAACTGAGCTAATCGACATCCCAAAACTGAGCCTTTAAGAAGACAAACTTGGACAATAAGACGTGAGGCAGGAAGAATGAGAAAACTGTGGGATTCCAACAGTGTGTACGTTTTTACGGAAATACTGTAGAGGGTGAAGCTAACCAAACTATGCAAGAAATGGTTTTGATCTTTATAGACTGTTTTAACAGCAGCCATTTTGACATGAATTAGTAGATAAACACAGGTGCTTCCAATGATAATTAATGCTAATTAAGTTTCCATTTATTGCAGCAGAGACTTTCCAGTGAGCCAACATGCACCACAGCAGCACTCTGACTCGGCTTGACCTGAATGGAATGGAACCGTAATTAGCATCATTGGAAACATCTGTGTTTATCTACTATTTCATGTCAAGATGGCTGCTGTGAAAAAGGTCTATTGTGTTAAATCTTACCCGGTGATTCAATCATAGTTATAGTTATAAATATCAAAGCATTTCACTTCTGGCCATTCACTGGGATCACTTCACCAAGAAAAGCGAGGTAAGGGGGACGGGACGGACACGAGTTGTCTGAGACAGGGTTCTGAAATAATAATAATAATAAGTGACAAGCTGAAATCTGATCTTTCAGCTTGTCACTAATTATTAGAACTATTCTATGTGCTATGGTCAAATTAATAATCTACACTTAATTTAGTCTCCGCTTGAAAGCAAAAACACAACTAATAATTTTTTTTTAACATAATTGCATATAAATTCAGGCAAAAAGGGTTAAAGTCTATGTAAAGGCAGCTCTGAGATTTCTTTCAAAATACATTAAATATGTTGGAAAATAGTTGAAAACGTGAAAAGACTTTGAACAATATATATTACTGAAATTTGGAGTTAGAGGTTTTCAGTCCAGGATTTTGTGGGCGGTCCTAAAGGGTGGCTCGATGACATGCTGAGGCCACGCTGAGTGTACCCCTGCACAGCTGAACTCATCTGACATGTTTCAGTCACTTCTTCCAGCTTGACTGCTCCCATGAGTGAGCGTGGCACATTTAGCGAACAGAACCCATTCCTTAAACTTTTTTTTGGCTTAGAATATGATTTGATGGGATCTATCATAACACTGTTGGATGACAACAATCTCAGTTGTATTACCTTCTGATCGTCGAAACTTTACTTTTCATGGGTGAATCTCTTGCTCTGCTACCTCTCACAATACTTTTATCCACAGATCTTTTTCTTCTTCTTGTTCTGGCATTTGTAGGCACATTGCACACTACCTGATGCTGGGTTAAATGAACTTAACTAGACTTAACCTGACTTGACCCATACATTAAGGCTTCCTCTGTAAATACAAACATGCTCAACTTGTCTCATTAAATAGAAATGTAGTTGAAGTCAATGGCATTCTTGTTGACCTTTGACCTAGGACATGTTGCCTCCTCTCTCTTCTCTGCGGGGCTTCTCCCAGAATGCACTGCTCTCTGTTTACAGACCCATCCAGCAGCTAGCTTCAGGGGGGTCTGTGTACTTTATGCGTGTTGGTCTGTGTGTGTGTGTGTGTGGGGGGGGGATGGAATTGGACTGTCTGTCTATTTATAGCATGTTTTGCTCTCTTATCATCATCACCTTCATCTAAGATGTATAAGTAAACTAAACCCGGGAAGAAACTAATCTAATCTTACAGCAAGACAAAGGCAGTTGCATATTTCATTACTGAAAAATCTGGATTATTTTCATTTGTTTATGTTACTGACAGAAAAATAAAACACATCCCAGAACAAAGATAGATGAAAGAGGCAGCTGCCGTGTGGTTGCATTTAGTGTCTATGTGCATGGACATATGCGTGTTTGTGTGTGTGCACATACCACACTTCCACATTCCTCTATCACATTGCCCTCAGAAATGCTGCAAAGCCCTTATTTGCATATTCAACATTCAGGCCCATGCACACACTCCTACCTTAAAGTTTGACAGCTGTTAAATCTGCTGCTGTCCTATTATCCTGCCAGCAATTAGTTGTAACTGTATCTGGAGCTTCTCCAATTATCTGAAGTTATGCATGACATGTCAAGAAGATGCTATGAAATAAACAGAAATAAACCATATATAACCAGAAGTTGTTACATGGAGTCATTAGTATGAAATGAAAGCAAATAAGCCAAGATGGAATACAGATGAAAAAAATCAGGTACTAGATGGAAATTAAAATACAGAGCGTGGTATGCAGCAGACATGCAGATGATGACAAGTTTCAAGTCAGATAAAATGAAGGTCTTAATATAGATCAAGCAGGCAAAACGGATGACACTTCACACTCTGTGGAATTTTTATGACTTTTTTTCATTCTTGAACACTGACTCAGTCACTAAAAGTAAATGTTGACACGTGAAAGTGTGCAAGTTCCTAAAGACTTAGAGGATTTTTAAAAGGTTTATGTCATGACAGCTGTCATATCTCTCACTTTCTATGCAGTTCAGTCTGTTTCAGGAACTTCTCGCAAACAAGAGGGAAACTTAAACTGAAACGAAGCACAAAATGGAAGTTGATCAGCAAAATGTTTGTTAAAATGTTCTAAAATTAAAGACAAATTAGGACATGGGATAATTCAATCCAGAGACCAACAGCAATAAATGTATCATCTGTCTTGTGCTACTCATTTCAGTCAGACATAGTTTTTTCTCATGAATTTCTAACATGTTCCTCGGCACCATCCCAAAGTAATACACACAGCAGCAGGGGTTGGCAAAGTACGCAAGCTCCTGAGTGGAAAATGCAAATTTTCAGTGTACTGCAAGATGATGTCTTGATGAAGTAGATTGGGGGCGTTTTAAAAAGTTTCAGTCGTGGCCTCTGCAACACACAGTTTGGTCCTCTGTGGTTGGAAGCAAGCATATTGAGACTGAAGAGTTACAAAGGAGGGACATTTTCTTCCCCTCTTGTTCAGTCCTGAATAATTTCCTATCTTTAGTCTCCATCTTGCAACAACCCTGTTCCTTACACTCCAAATCCCAGTCCAATCTTGAGGGAGTTAATACAGTACATTATATGATTATACTAAGCTTCCACACTGGACCTCACACACCTGTGTGAACACATCATCAGATGATGACATCTAATTCCTTCCTGATTCCATCCTGATCCCCAACAACGCAATGTAGCAATATTTGTATCTCGCAGGTGTATTTATTACATTCTCTTTAAAATGTCATTGGTCTTTATTCAAGGCTGACCTCATGTAAGCAACAAGTGAGACCAAAGATATAGCTCTGATTTGAAAATAAAGGTTAAAAACTATGAGTGGCTTGTGTGGTGCCCATGTCCATGCTTTTGTCATCACCGATCCAGTGTTGTAGTTCGGTTTGCTTATTAAAGTCTTACTTTTCCATTGTTTTTATGCGTTATGTTAACTTTCTTCTCAACAATTTAATTGCTGAAATATGGGGGTGACATTGCTACAGACAAACAAGCTTTCAACAAAAGGTTAGCTCAACTAATTTGAAAGATAAATCAAAGGTGAATCCAAAGTGTTTGATGCCTCTTGATTAAAAGCTACCACCTGCAGGCCCGCTCTCACTCAAGCTTCGAATACGACGATAGTGTCATGTATGTACATGCCTGAGAAGCTTATGATCTGATGTGTCCATTGAAGCGATGTGGACCAAACAACCAAACACTCAGGACTGCTGTGTTTCTTGTATATTCATTCAGCATGAATCCTTTCATTATAAATTACTTTTTGTTGCAGATCAATTGTTAACATGAGGACATCTTTTAAGATGAAGAAGCTAGTACAACCATTTTATCATAATATAGATGAAAAAAATCTAAATAACAGCTAAAACAGACATTAGTTATCAATCAGCACTACTTGTAAACATGTTAGTGAATTAACTTGTTAGCAGTGGCTTGCTTGTCTACCCACATCAGTTGCCCTTAAATTGCAGTGGGCATGGCTGTGACTCCTTTTGGCTTCCTCCAGAAACCATCAGAAGTGTCCTGGCAGAGAATACATGGCTGATGGATGTCACAGAGAATCTGATCAGTTTTCGAAATAAAACACGCCATGCAGACTAAAAACGCAGACAATTTAACTACATAGCATACTTACTCCTGGTTGAAGCACATAAACCGATAAAACCTGAAATGCTCCTGCTGGGTTATGATGCTGCATGTAGAACAAACCAAACAGCGTCACGACACGTCACAGCGTGGTGCCTGGTGGGATTTACTTACTTTTCTCTTGAGAGTCTCCCATTGTTAACATGTAACACAATTCGCCAAGCACAATTTCCTGTGCAGAGTGGGATTCTCACATTACATGTCAGGTACAGTTAATTTTTACTTTTTCTTCCAAATAAAGAAATCTGGCTGAACCACTGACTTGTTAGCAACCTGTCTGACTCCTCCTGTTTCCTGCTCTGACTTCATCGTAGAGATGACGCTCAATTTCCAGAAATTAATAATAAGGGAGTATGTACAGGGTTGTCACAACAGATGAGAGTGATGACAGCTATTAAATAGACACAAGTTGCTGAATTAAAGCAGTAAATGCTCCACAGTTTGACTAAGCTTCCTCATAAATAATGAACTCTGCCTTTGTATGGTCTGTAGCAGCTGTTCTGGCATCAGATTCACTGAGGACAGACAGTCTTTCTCAGACTGATGAGTCATGGACAATCCAGCCTCCTGAATTTTTCAAGCGTCGCAGCCTATGACCCGTTCAAATTTGAAAGTGACAAATAGGCAAGAGGCAGGCAGATGTTTTCTGTCAGAGGCTAAGACTAATTAGGGAGCCGAATCTGATGTTTGCAAATGAATGGGCATCCTACTGCCGCTGTCGTCATTTTCTCACCGATGATTCATTGAGAAGGATAACTTCATCTTTGGCCTTTGATCAGGATTATTTTTGACCACCGCTACCCTGTCAAAGGGTACCACCGCAACCTGACATCAAAACACCCACTTCCTTGACTTTTAAACATTTTAGTCATGAATCATCTCAGTTCATGGAGTTGTAGAGGAGAAAGAGAAAAAGAGAAGAGATATCTGTTTCTCTTCCCACTTCTCTGACAGCTCAATTTAGATTCTGTAAAGTTACACAGGTTTTTATGCATATTTTAAGAGAACCCACACATTTCAGCTCCTCTTGTACAAACATAGTTTATTTGACGTTAACACTCAGCAAAGTTTGCATCGTAATCTTTCCAGTTGTTACATCAGAAAATCAGGAGTGTTTCCATTTAATGCATTAAAAAAATACTCATGGCCAGCTTAAGCACTTTTGGACAACTGCAAGTTTGAGGGAATAATGCCACTTATGTTTGTATTACTGTAGAACAGCGGCTTTGTTCTTGCAAAAGTAAAGATTTGACCTTCTCTCAGGAAAGCGCCTCAGCTAAATCAGATAAAATAATTTCAACTAACAAATTTTACAACTTAAATCAGTTGTGAAACCATCCATTTTTTATGTAACTGCTTATCCTTATCTGGGTCGTGGGAGGATGGAGTTGATCCCAGCTGACATTGAGGGAGAGGCAGGGTTCACCCTGGGCAAGTTGCCAGTTCATCACATGGTTGGCACATAGAGACCAACAACCAGTCACGCTCACATTAACACCTATGGGAAATTTAAAATCACTAATTCACCTACAAATATGCATGCAACACTTTCATCTTTGAGAATTTGCATCACATTTCTGTGTAAAGTCAAGTCACGTCAGGTTAAGAGGCCTATACACTCATGTTAATGTTCTTATACACTCAAGTGTCCAATTAATTAGTCCAGTTAATCAAAGCTGTTAATTACCTGTCAATGGACTAATCAACAATCAGCAAACTGCATCAGCATTACTGCTGCTGTAGAATTAATGGTCCGCTTAACCACTAATCTGTTGGATTCATTTTATCTCTTGACTGCTCTCTAATATGATCATTCTCTCTACTAATATATTTTCTGTCTTTGTGTCCTCTCACAGTTTTCCCTCTGAATAAATCAGCAGAATCTAATGTTCCTTTGGATGTCTATGGAAAAATGGGTATTCTTCACTTGTTCTCTCAGAATAATTGTGCACTTGAGAAGCACAGATATGTTCTTCCTGCTCCACTTCTTGCTAAAATAACCTTCAGTCTGATTGTAATACAAGTTACCAAAAGAGAATTACTTTACGGATACAAGCATACAAACACCTACCCATGTGCACAGTCAGTGCTGGGATTGTGGACGACCTTGAGGGTGTGCACATGCCCTCTTTGCCCTCTTTTTGTATTAATGGTGGCATAAGCACAATGTGAAGTATGTTTAAAAAGAGTCTTGTATGGCTGAAAACTCCAGCTGCAGTGCTGGAAAAAGTGCAACTGCATTAACCGCACCAGTGTTCACTCAGCAGGTACATAGATCAATTAACCAATTTCTATAACTCGCTATACCGCACTCCTCTGGCATACATTATGGGTTAAATCAAGCAACAACAAAAAAAGTAATTTACAATCTATTGGCTACAGTGATGTGGAAATTGTTGATCCCCAAAGGCTATCTGTCCTTTTTTATATATACAGGTGAGTATTAAGTGCTGTTTGAGACCAAAATCACAACAAACCTTGTGAACTACTGATATCTACATTAGCTGTGTATCACAGTTGGATATAAATGGGTGAAAGAGAGACACTATAACTCTTTCTCTGTCTAGTGAGCCGTGCATGTTTAATGAATTGGCGTAAAAAGGAATGCTAGTAGCGGTGCAACAGCCGCTGTGCATTTTGCCTCTAGTGCTGTCACTAACACATCCCCACAAATTAATGCTTTCCTCCACCTCTGCTGTCTGTGGTCATTATCAGACAGCCAAAGACCCAGGGGGTGACTTAGAACTGCCAAAATCTCTGAAAGTATTCACATAATTAAATAGAAACAGAGATAGAGAGGATTTTCATCAAAGAACCTCGAAATGAGCAATCTATCAATTTCATCTCTTATTTCTTGTCTAACTTTATAGCGAACCACCACAAGACACACACACACACACACACACACACATACAAACACACACACTTGATCCTCTATCCTTGACACGGCGGCTTGAGATGGCCATGAGACTTTACAGGCTGTTCTCTACCTCCAAGGTACTCTTAGTATTATTGTAAGCCCCGAGCGTGATTCACTGCAATGTGTCATTGCCTCTTGAAAGGCAGAAGCATTTAAGCCACTGAATGTGAATATAACCTAGAGCTACCTGGTTGAACCCAAGATTAGAGGAGACATTCAAACACAAACACACACACACACACTCTGAGGCTAAAAGGTGGGTGCATCATCCGCCAACATCAGACAAATGCAATTTTTTTCCTGCTTTTATTTTGGGGCATTTGAATAATGGCTGTGGTTCAGTCTCCAGAACTGAACTGCCCTTTCCTTACTGCTCCATTAATCAGTCTGACATTGATGTTAGTTGTTTTCTCTTCAGTTTTGCTCGAATTGACCACTAGTGGTTGTCCACCACCACAAAGACGGTCTCTTGGGTGCCCTTATTATAGATAAAACATGACATTACCTCTAAAGTTCCCCAAAGGTGCCCTTCTACAGGAGAAAATGTGATAAAGTATCCACGGGTGCCTTTCCAGTGGTGAAAATATGATAAAGTGCCTTTCTAGTAGAGAAAACGTGATGCCGTGCACTAATGGGTGCTCTTGAAATGGAAAAAATGTGATGCAGTGCCATATAAGCCACCTTCTTTGCTAGAAAATGAGTGTCCTCTAGGTGCCTCTAAATGGCTTAATAATTAATAGTCACATAATAAAAGAATTTGAATCTTAACAAGGGTCCCACCACATGCAGCAAGTGGCCCTCAGACAGTCCACTAAAGAGCTGATGTTACTTGCAGGATGGTATGTTTTCGAGTACCGGCCAAGGCCACAGAATTATTAAACTGAAGAAACCTCAGTGCTCAGCATCTTCCACTGTAGCACTGTGGTGTTTGAGTGAAAAAAGGTAAAACTCATAAAAAAAAAACAGCTCCACAACTGTCTACATAATAGTGTGGTAAAAATGCTGAAAAGGGAGATAGAGAACAGTTAACCGGGGAGAAACACAGTGGTGAATAAGTGTACTGCTGAAGTGTATTTCATATGACTTCATCTGCTACTGCTGAGGAGGGGAGCCTGTGAACAAACGCAAAGAAACAGCACAAGCTGAAATATATATTACCTTCAGAATTCCCCAAAATGTTCACTGAAGAGGCAGGTGAAAAGAAACTACAGTTTTACCTAATCTGAACTTTATATTACCCTTTCTAAACCAGACGACAAGTACTGGCAAACAAGCCACATCTTGAAATCTACCCAGCTCTGCTACCCAGTGATGTAACTCCTCTTTCAATGTGCCCACTGGTCTGATGTCAAGGTTTAAATTACGTTTGTGTGAGAAATCGGACTGAAAAAGAAACACCATATGACAAACGTCTGATCTCTCTTAACACAGCTGTTTTATTCAGGGTGTCTTTAATTGTTTAGTGAAGTGATAAACTTCACTGAACATGTGAGCTCCACAGGGACTGATATGTGGATTTCGTTACCTTTGGATAAAGCGGGGTTAGATGTTTTCCCCTGTTTCCAGTCCCTTTGCTACGTCAAGCAGACACCGCTGCCCAAAAGTCTGTTTTTGGCAATGGTTTACAAGTGTTCAGTGTTTGTTTATGAGTGTTTACTGGCAACATTTACTCATTTAATATTTATACACATTACTAAACACGCGGTGCCGAAAGAAGTGGAGAGGAAGAGAGGTGGGGAGTGGAGGGAGGAGATGAGAGGAGAGAGTGAGAGAGAGATTTTCTGACTAATGACATTTTTACAGTTTGCAAATGGCACCATGTGAAAAATCAATAAATATTTGCATTGTCGAGGCGCTTTTTATCTGGGCCTAAAATAACAACTGTGTGTATTAATAGAGTGTTTTGGTAAATGTTTAGTTTGAGCTGACATCTGGATCCAGTACTGAAACCTGTCTGGTCCAACATAACACCAGAACAGGGCCAGCTATGTTCATACAGACAGCTCAGATGATGTGATGAGATGTATTTGTCGTGGGCCACAGATCAATTTTGCTATGTCGGTTGTGGGTCATTAGTGATTGAAAAAGATTATTTTTGTACTGTATGAATCTGTACATTATTTTATGAAAATCCTGCTCATTAAGCCTTTAAGACTCATTACAGTCACAGTTTGAATCTCAAGAGAGATGGTGAAAAAACTGTAATCTAAGCTCCCAGTATGAACTTCTGTGTTTCACCATTAAGCATCTCTAAAACATCAATAAATAAACATAATGACACAATTCCTCAATATTTTAGTCTTATCTGCATTTATAAATGATTTTTAAAAGGTTGACATATTATGACATAAAACTGTAGAAATAAATGCCTCTTTTATGTCCAAAATAATCGTCAGAAAAATGTGTTGATAATCATCAGACTTGATGTGATTAGATAACCCCTCCCGGACACTATATATAGTGCTTTCGATAACTGAAGTGGCGGCATGAGTGGAACGATAATGAAGAGGTTTCGGTTTGTAGGCGCAGAGAGCTCTGCATCACTGTTTTAAAAAGTGTGAGAAGTGCTGAACAAAATAGATTCCTGTTCATTCTAATTCATACCCATCCTAAATGGAACTAACACGCCCTACTGGACTCGTCAAACCATATTAAATGCTTTGGTAAACAAGGCAAGAAGGCACGCAAAACAAATTATGGCATGGTTTTCTCTCATATCAATATTTCCTGGAAGTAAATGAGATTTTTATCACAGGTATTAGGCTCTGGGGAGCGTTCCCTTGTTGAGCGATCTGGTGTAAAACCACTTTAATTGCATTTATGACTGATTTGGTATTTAATAGGGACTGGTTTGACAAATATCTGTGTAGAGTGGTAAGTCTCTCTGCAACAAAAGCATGTTTAAAAAAAAGTAAATAAAGAAAGTAATCTTTTACATCTGTTGCAAGTTTGTTGGGATGACCATCTATCCCGTGTTTGATTATCGGGATACAATTTAGAGACTGGCTTGCAAAGGAACACTCTACGCAATTTACTTTTATCACCATCATTGTCTTCTGTACTCCCTGGTCAAACGGCCCCCTCTGCACACTCATCATAACCAAGCAGCAACTTCTCTGGCTGTGAAGTAAAGCCAATGCAGAAGTGCCAAAAACTGCAGTTCCTCAAACTGCCACTTGTGGTTGGCTACAGAACGAGTCAGTCTCCATAAGCCCACATATTAAAATGTCCAAATTCACAGCAGAAATAAGCATGTTTACAGCCCGGTACAAAAAAAAGGTTGCAGTCTCAATAACTAATTTCACTATTCATGACGAATGTACTGAGGCTGAATTTCTATAAAACTCTATATGAAGACTCAAAGTATAATTAACAGAGTGGTGGCTTTGATTGACAGGTGGGTGGTGTTACATCTGGCTTGTTTGAGCAACCAGGCGTCATTCAGTCCACCTCAGGTAAACCGATAACCCACGTCTTTCCTGATTTTTAAAATAGCTGGGAGGAGGCAGAGACAGGACTGAGAGCCACCACACTTTGAGCTTCAAAATGGCTCTTCAGAAACCTGATACACACAAGTTCAATTCTTTATACTGTCTATGGGTTTAAATAAACTGGTTTGAACTTATTTACAAAACTCTTCTTGGATACTAAAACACCCCTGTATTTAAATCGCTTATTGCAGCCAATACTGGTGGCATAGTAACATATGAGACATCAAACTAAAGGCCCCTAAATTCATCTTTAGGTCTGCCAGTCTACTACTGCTAATGAAAAAAACAAACACTAAAACAAATTTATCTCAATCACTGCTTTTAAGGGTGCGTATATGACACTTTTTAATGATACCTGCAAATTTTTTATGTCTGATTGATCTGTTTATTTAGTTCCTTTTTTTGTTTTACGTTCTTGCCTGCAATAAATCTAACTTCTTTCCTTAATTCATAGTATAGCCCAGCTATTGTGTCCCACAGCACTCCTAAAGTAGTCACAGTCTAATCATTTTGAGCTGTGAATGAGTGCTTGGCAGTCACAGCTGTAAAATATAAATATCCAAGAAGCCATGGCGTCCTTCTGTGGATGCCGTGAACACCATCAACTAGCAACTCAAGACCCATCGTTCAAACTTTCCCTTGTTTAATCTAATTTAATATTTTACCCTGATACAGTTCCTGTCTGTATCCTGTCTGTTCTTTTTATTGCAGAAGACTTCGTGCTAGCTGCGCCTGACTTGAGCAGTAAAAATCTAGACTTTTAAATGACTTATTTATAGCTGACCCTTGTTAGTTCTTCTGTGACGCTGTCAGTTTCACACACACACACTGCATGAGTTCAGTATCCTTTGCAAAGACAGAGACACATGCACAGGTTTGAAAACATGTTTCACACACTTAATTAATAGAATAATGACTGAGGTCAGCATGTGTCTCCTTTTTGACTCACTGCTCACATTTATTACACACCGGGAATAGACACCTTTGTAAACCTACACCTACCTAAACAGACACACTTTCCACTCCCACACATAAACACACTGTATAGGACAATTACTGAAAAGGTGGTGTGTGTGTGTGTGTGTGTGTGTGTGTGTGTGTGTGTGCCTGCCACATTTATCTCTGTTAAATTGAGTCTCATCCATCACCAGCTAATCATTACAGCAAGCAGGGCTTTCAGCACAGATAGAGGTCTGCCCTGACTGGGTCTCTCTGGTAATAGCATACAATTAACGTAGATATGAAGGCACACAACAATAGGATGAGCATGTTATCTACAAAGACCAGAGAGCAGCAGATAAGAGGAAATTAATACACGCTGTGATATATTGTAATAATAAAGACTAGTATTTTTCTGCTTTGCAACATTTGTCCATGTTAAACTTGAGCGTTTTATACTGGCGCAGAGCTGGTGATGAGCTATAAAACTGAATAAAACAGAACGACTGACAAAGAGAGTGGATTTGTGGAATACACTAATCAACATGGCAATGAAAGAATAAGATTTTTTTTGTTTGTTATTGTTTTTTTTTTAAAGATATTAAGTTGTAAAAAGAAAAAGTTGAAGAAAAACATGCAGAAACACATCAGCCCCGAGCTGAGTGAAACATCATTAAGCTGCTCATTAGGTTGATGAGAGTTCCTGGCATCTGGCACAAAAGCCTTATAAAACCAAGGGACCACTTGAACTCAAGTCTGGGTCATATCACTCTAGGAAAGACGGCACCCTTATTATCAGAAAATGTATATTTCAAAATGAATACTGACGGGGTAGTGTTCATCAGATGAGATTGCTCCATAAACACATTTCTATATATAGACAGCCGGAATAAATGAGTGGAGAAACACAATGAATGCAACAATGGACAATAAGGGTCATTGAATGGATCCAAAATGACGCGGCCTTTACAGTCCCCAATCCAACTGAACAGCTTTACTGTGGGAGACATGTATCCGACATCTCCTCTCCATAACCATCATCAAAACACCAAAAAAGGGAATATCTATTTGAAGAATGTCATTTATCCCTCCAGCGACTTGTAACATATATGCCACAGAGTATTGAAGCTAGTTTGGTGACTTCTGTTGGCATAGTGGTGTGACTCTAGGTCTGTATGGACCACTTTGGTCCTGACTGAAAGATCTCACCGTCCTTGATAAGATTTTGTACAGATGACAGGATGACTAAACATAACTTACTTCTTATTTCTATTTGGAGGATGATCATGCTCTGAGTTTTGAAACAACACCTCCTATAATGCTTTGCAGGGAAAGACTCTTAGTTGTGTTAATTTAATTGTCACAGTCACCCATTTCTCTAACAACCCACTGCTCTAAACAGTAATTCAAACCTGCATGGAAATAAATGAACATAATACCATAAAGTGAGCATGCAGACTGAGTTAGTTAACACTAAGAAAGGACTACGTATTGGAATTATCTCATTCCCTGAATCACTCTCAGAGCTAGTGTCGGATGAACTTTCAAGGGACCGAGAAATGTCACTATCCGAACCAGCTCATCCATCAGACTCCGCATCATCAAGGCTCTGAATCCCCTGTGGCAGCCGTGCTGCTTTTGGCTGACATTTCATTCTTATATTCGCTTTCTTTCCTCCAGTTTACCTCAAAGTTAAAGCTAGCTTTGTAACTAGAAAGCAACTAGAAAAAAAAAAAAGGAGAAGGAGGCAATGGAGACAGAATCATGAGTGCCGATCGATGTCTTGGGCCTCAAGAGGAAATGTGTCACTGTACTTGAGTGAGCACTAAGGCTAATTGCTCCCAATCTTGGAACACAGGTGAAGAAAACAGCAGATTTTCAGCTTATCACACGGAAGCTCAAGGATTTTATCGTTCATTTATTTACAAATCTGTCCCTGTGCAATGAAGCATCATGAGTTACAGATTTGAGAACAGCTTAAATCACTCAGTAATTTTGGTTTTACCAATTCCTCCATCCTTCCATCTGCAATTCAGTATCCTTGGATTTATAGGTGTGTATGTGTCTGCACACATGTGTTCATCCCCGCAAAAGAGAAAAAAGAAGCACAAAGAGACAGAGAGTTTATAACTCTCAGCGGACAAGTGTAATTACACAACACATCAGGACGACACTAGTGAGAGGGGAAAGGGCAGAACACATGCACACTTACACACAGAAAATACAGGTGCTTTGATTGGCTGTGATGAGTGGGTGCGTGCACACGGGCAATGAAACTCGGGTCCGCAGATAGAGTGTGTGTCAGAGCAGGTTTGATTAGAGGCGAGCAGAGGGCTGGTGAAGCCACTGAGGTGAAGAGAAAGACTATAGCCCTGTCAGGGTAATTTAGAGAGAGAGAGAGAGAGAGAGAGAGAGAGAGAAAAGAAATGAGCTTCCTGGTAAGCTGTCAGCACACACACATACATGCTACACCCTACACAATATCACCATGTGCATGTACTGTCAAGGTGTTGTCATGGGAATGTTGAAAATGAGCCTATTTTTTATTTTTGTGGGTTTTTGTTTCACCTGCTTTTTCAGTTTTATGATAGAATATGTTTGGTTAAAAAAAAAAAAAAAAAAAAAAGCAACAAAATGTTTGTTTGTTTGTTGTGTTTACTGTTTACAGATTACAGTTTGTCTGATCTGTGCTACTCTACATATGACACATGAAGATTCAGCATGGCGGACTCTGTAGAAGAGGACCTACTACATCTGCAGATATAAAAGTCTCATTCTAAACTATTTTTATTTTCAGATTATACACTGATGAAAACTTAAATAGAAATGAAACCTGCAAAACCTTTAGTCTAAAATGCACGCTGCATTCATACTCAAAACTGTCCATTGAATGTGTAAAAAATATTCATAAAGCTAACTGAATGGATGTTAGTTTGCATACCTTGTTTTTATATACATCGGTGTCACGCTATTACATGCTGGACCTTTAAGAGCACTGAGCATGCTGAAAAATACATAAATTACACAATACACAAGCATGACTGTTGTAAACCTACCACAGATTTTTGTGTGTGTGTGTCAGTCTTTTAGGACACATATTAATGGATGGAAGCAAGTTTAAGAGAGTAAGCATAGATTGACTTAGCTGCTGCTTCAGGCAGATTTTACCAGCAGATATCAAGCAGATGTTTAACTTTTGACAGGCAGTGAGAGTTCTTGTGGATATAATTTCTTTGTAAGATCTACATTTAAACAAAAGGCAAACAAGATAAGCACCCTAGAATAAAAGAAAAGAGAAATTATGGAAAGAAAACATCAGGACAGTGGTGATTAATAAGTTTAGGAGAAGATCCTGTACTTTAACACTAAATAATAAATGAATGAACCTCGTGAGAAACTCAAGACGTGTTAATAATGCTGTTTGAGAATCCCTCTACAAACACACACGTTCTCAGACAACACAAACAGGCACACGTGGGACGCTGCCTCGCTGCGTGACATGTTCTTGTCTGTCCCCTCTTCCTCATCCTTTCATTTCACGGGCGGCAGGGGAAGAAAGGGAACGAGGAAAATCATAAGCCAGATTGAGGAGAGAGATGAGGGAAAGGTTCAGTTTCAGTCAGCAATGTTTCAAAGACACGAAGAAACTCGTAGACAGTGGCAGCCAGTGTTTTGGTGGTATAAACTCAAAGTCAGTCTTTACATTATATGAAATTAGTGGATACATAACATAAATGTTTAAAAAAAAACTTTCTGTATTCTAATTTAACTTTACATCAAATGTTACATATTCATTAAAACATTCGTAAACTGCAGGAATTCTTAAAATGCTCTGAGCCTCCTACAAGTGTGTAGGAGGTACTCATTAATCTGCAGTCATTTATAATGGTGTCTCAAGGTATTATACTTTGAGTGGTAAGATGATTTTTTTTTTTTTTTTTTTTGATTATCTTAGCCTTAAGATGCTTTTGGAAAAAGGGTGATTGAGGGCATTTTTAAAGAAATCACCACCACTGGAGTGAGAACAGCTTGTTCCTTTCACTCCCAAACTGTGTTTATTTTGAGCATTTTAGTTCTTGTTGACCTTGAGATAAAGCTGCGAAAGGTAGGCAGTGAGTTAAAATAATCTTGTTCCCAAGCTGTGTATTTGGGTCAGATCAGAACAGCTCAAGTATTTAAATTCCCCTACATTCAAATTTCAAATAGCGTGAGTGGCAGCCGTAGCACGGCATATGCAAACACACACACACACACACACACACACACACACATACACACAGAAGCATTTTGACTCTGTTGTGTGTGTTGAGCACTGACTTTTTCCCCCAATTATTCCCAGTACGAACACTACCTGTGTAAAAAATGTGTTTTTTTTCTAGTGTTCAAGATTTCTGTTTGAACATTTGGACTCTACAGCATGATAACGTAAAAACAGAACACGCAGTAATGTGTTGGATACCTGACAGCAGCTGACTTTGTTTATTTTTCCATGCTGATAACTTCCTGGAGGACAGATGACATTTGATTACACGTACGGACTCACTATATCCACATTTTTGGTAATGAGTGTTCATTAAAAATCAAAAACTATGAAAACGTAAATACGCCCAAAGTCAGTGAGCATATTTCTTTCTGTTTTGATCCTTTGGGGTGGTGCTGTACGCTTTTGGCTATGCTCTGAAGCAGCAGTTGTTTTGGGATTAGAGCTAAACTGGCTGATGGGAAAAATGCCATGTTCAGTTCATGGGCTGATTAGAAATTTCTTTGGGTGAGAGTGAGTTTGTGGGGGGGGGGGGCTGATGGTTGTCTCGCCCAATGTCACAGCATCGCCTGCAGCTGCCAAAACCAAACCACTCATCTACCCCAACGCTGCAGTGGAGGACTTAGTGGCTGCTGCTGCCACTGCTGTGTGTGTATGTGTGTGCATGTTTTTATTTACAGTTTATTCAAATCTGGCACAAACTTGGACTCATGGGTGAACAGTTAACATTTGGCTGATAAGATTTCATTCATGCTAATTCTGCTAAAATTTCAGGTCACATTCACTGTGACATCTTAATAGTCTGCAAAAACACACACAGGCTATTGTTTAAAGTCATAACTTGGGAACAGAATTGGATATTATCACCATTGTTCACATTTGGTAAGATGCTGAATTGGTTACACAAATCTTGGGTGCCCACCTTGAAAGTTTTTCTGTGCTGCCAGCTTGAAGATGTGTTTGAAACATCTGTTTTTAGAATTTGTAGCTTTTTTTTTTTTTTTGCAGAAACATCCATATTCTAAGCATTGTAGTCTACCTAAGTGACAACCTCCATGGTGTGAAATGATTAAGCCACTGTGGAAGTGCCTTTGCCATCTTTGAAGTTTTTTTTAGATTAGCTGGAATCGGCAGAGACGGGAGAGCCAAGATGGTGGTGGCCAGAGCCTCCACATTGTACATACAACTCTTCAGAAACCTTTGGATGACATCACGGCTAAGATTGGAACAAAATGTCTGTTAATGTTTTTCATCTATTTTTCCAAAAATGGCACTTGTTGATTTAGTGTTGTGTAACCTCCCTGCCGTGATCTTTGGATGCCTACAGAGGCAGTAAAACGTACAACTATAGATTATGTTGAAGTGAGAGGGACGCAGAAACCTCTCAGCTGAATTCTCTGCTCTCCTGTTCTGCCCTAAAACCGAACTGAGGCATAAATCTTTTGCCTTTTGTTGTTTTGTCCAAGTATCTGGTTTAACACCGGAGACCCAGAGGGGGGTAAAGAGTTTCTGTCTTTATATCTTTGTTTCCTGTTGTAAAATCTGAATCAATTTAATCTTTATCTTTACTTTACAGTCATATAGTCCACTGCGCAGATGATTATGTCCAACAATGTTCATCTTACTCATCAAATCCTCAGTGAAACCACAATTCATAAATTCACATTCGTATAGTGAAAAACATCGCTGCCGAGCTGTTCTCTTCTCTCCCTATCTTTTCTTTTTGTAATCCCATCAGAGAACAGATACCACGCCAGTTCTGATGCTATGCCAGGAGCACTTAGAAGCAGCAAAGGGCACATTCGTTGCCACAAACAGCTGAGATCGCTGAGCCCTTCAGTATACATACAGCCAGACTTTCAGACAAATAAGATCAGAAGAATGAGAGAGACCAAGACAAAGACTTGTGTGGTCTGTCTACATAGTATTAACAACGTCTAATTCAGGTTTAGTAATAACACTGGAGTACATGTCATAGCAGCATGATGCTATTTCTCTGAAACTAGAAGAGAGACAAACAGCGTGAGCCTTAAATTATTAGAGTAATTGCATTAAACACTGCTGTGAGCAGAGAGCGTGAAAGAAGAAAGATTACACAAAGAGATGCACAATGAATCAACACAATGCTACGGCTGCTGCATGCAGAGCAGAGGACTCATCTGCATAATGCATAATAGCTCAAGCAAGCCTGTCAAGTATAACCTGCAATAACTCTATCCCACTCCCTCGTGCCATCGCTCTCTCCGTGTGACTAAATTTGAAACTCTACAACCGATGTCACTTACTGCTTTCCTATTTTTAGTCTGCCTTTGTCTCAGCGCTCTGGACCTCGTCAAATGAATGTTTCTCTTTCTTCCACCTCTCCCCCCCAACGCTCTCACCCACCTGCAAAGGTCAAGTTTAAAATTTTCATCAGATGTTCAGATTACACCTACAATCTGTTCACACGGGGGGGCTAACAGGCTTCCAATTACATGCTTATGAAATGGTTGATTAAATTTTTAGGACTGGCAAGGTATAATTTAACAGATCAAGAGATAATGAGGGATGATCTTATTTAGTTACTCTGGAGTCAGGAACAGGAAACAATACTCTGTCCGGGAGAACATGTGGCTTTTGCATGACTAATTGTCTAAGCATCGCTGTCAAAATGCAAACAGCGCTTTTTAAATGTCAGAAATGAGACCATAAAGAGACTAATGTGTAACAACACCATATATAATAACTGGGTAATGTTCTTGTCTGAGGATACAGGTATACAACACATAGCCATTATCTTGTCAAAATAGCAGAAGAAGAAAAGAGGTGTTTTTATTACTAAGCTCAACTGAGTACAATTACAGGACAAAGGGAACTGCACACACACACAAGCTTCTATAACACTTCAACTTACTCACAGAAGAACGTATAAAGGACATCTGTGACTCTAACACTTTGTATCAAGCACTCAATCAAAGGCAAAAAGGCACCACAGGCAACAGGGTAGATTGTTTATATATATATATATATATAACATATATTATATATAAATAACAAACAATAGCCAGATGCCCACATGCATATTGAAACATGATTTCCTTATTTTTATTGTACCTGTCATTCATGACCTTTCCTAATATGGTTTCAGTGCAAAAGAGCTTACTCCACCGTAGCTGAGCAGGGAAACACTGTCAAGGGAAGAAATTATAAATACAATTTATATTCCACTCTCCTTTTTTATCACAACTTTTGAGATAAGTGTTTCCTGAAAATGTCTGCATGGGCATCCCCGTCTGTGTTATATGTATAGTAATAGTAAAAAGTTTGTACACAGCTTATATTCAGTGTTTTTTCCACATTGTAGATTAACACTGAAGACATCAAAACTTTGAAGTAAAAATGCAGAATGGTATGGAATCCATGCTGGCCAGCAGCAAACAACCTTTTATGGAAAACATCTGCCTATCAAGATGAAAGAAGCTCCTGCTCAAAAAGCCAGCACCTTCCTCCACAAAAGAAAAAAAATTAAGTAGAAATCATACAGCCGCATTGCTTCACTTGACCTCGGTCTTCCCAGGGCCAAGCCAATTTGTATGTTAAAGTCCAGTCACAATATGGGAGAGATTAAAGATAATATGAAACACCAAGTTAAAGTAGAGCTCTGTGATGAAATATCATTATCTAGATAATGTATCCAGGTTCTGTGTTGAAACCAGATGTAAACGGGGGGCTTTTTTGGCAAGTGTTATCACCTGCCACATACACAGAAATCTTTGGCTGCTAAGTACCATACACAGCTGCCTTTGTTTGATGAGATATTTACCGTGCGATACGTGTGTTTGCACTTAGCTGTTCAATTGTGCACTTCTGAGTATATTTATGCTCATATGGTCACACCACGTAACATTTTCTGTGTGTGCCAGGATTTCTATTACCGGCACTGAATGTATTCGAAAAGTGCGGTAGTTTACAATAATATTTTATGGTGAGTTTAAACTTTTATAACATCAACAACACATGTTTCATCTGGGTCTTTATGTTTGTGGCTTATGGGAAGAGCAAGGCAGTAACACTGCCAAGACCTAAGTGCAGCTGGGATCCCACGTTCTTAATAATGTATAAAGTTAAATGCTACAATCATGCGTTTGAGTAAGTGTCCATCACTTGGCATATTGTTGTTTCAGTCAATATTGTGCTGTCTGAGAGGGAAAACATCCTCATGTGAAGATTTCCTGTATTTTTTTATGGAGAGGTTTTAATGGTGGCCATTGTGTTAGAATTGAAGGGAGCAGGTACTTCTGATAACTCTCTATTACAACTATCGCTATTACCATAATATTTATGGACTAGAATTCTAGTATTAAGTAAATATATAGGTCACTGGATTTTCTTCAGAACCACAGGATGCATATATTTATATTTTCTGCTTCAATTTTTTTTTTATTACATACTGTAAATTAACGCGTGGCACTCATGGTTACTGCCATAAATATATCTGCATGTGTTGATACACAACCACAGCTTCCCTTGACACCAACTGAGCATCTGATGTCTTGCTCAAGGGCACCGCTGTGACATGGGAGCGTGAATCACTTGTGTTCACACATACAGGGTATGCGTGAGACCGTGTACACTAATTCCTTTGTGTTTTCTGCATGTGAGTTATGCGAAACTGCGTCCCATTGTCTGAGAGTGGGTGCCAAGTATGACCACATATCACAGTTTATGTGTGTGTGTGTATGTGTGACACATAGTGTGGCTTCCACTACCAAGGTGCTGAAATATGTGTTGGCTTGATGGCGCCTGGATAATTGCTAATGGCTGTTCCACTATAGACAGGGCACGCATACTTGGATACAATACACACAGAATCATACACATGCACACATGCTCCACTAACTAACAGTGGCTCAGCGTTGCTCATTAGCTGCTGAGGCGTGACAGGAACTGGGTTACTGCTTTGCCGTCATACACACATATACTGCACATGCATAAACAAACACACACACAAATCCATAGGCACACACACACACCAGACGTGACCAGCTGTAAAACGGGTTAATGTGGAGAAAAAAAGGCAGAGAGGAGCCTCGACAACAATAAAGAAGAGCGAGGGGGATTATTCACCTTTTTATTGCTAATTAGGAATATGAGAGAGATAAAGACAGAGATGAAAGAGAGTCATGAAGGAGGAACTGTCCTTTTGATGATATTAAGCGGTGCTAATTTAGTTACAGTTCACATTTCCCACAAGATCAGTTTGACAAAGAGAGGCGGAAGGAGAGGATGAGTGCTTTTATTCATCTCTTAATTTCCATATGAGGTTAACACTTTACAGGAGATGTTACCAGAGCAGTTTTAAAAAAAAAAAAGCCTGTGAAGATGATGCTGCGCCTCTGTTACCTGAGGTGAGGTATGAGGCAGGACGGTCACAGATATATGAGCCGTAAAATCAGGTAATCGGTGTGGAGCGGTGGGCTATTTGTCTGTATTTACCAACGGCAGCGTGGAGCTGAAGCTCATCACGTTTTCAAGAGGGCCGCAGTGTGTTTTTGAAACTGCTTCTCAGATCTATCTCAGTTTCAGCGCTGCAGAGTAGAAATTTACAGTAAATCTAGTGGATTTTGCCTGTTTTTGCACTAGTGATGATTAAAAAAAAAAAAGCATGACTGAGCCAAATGACACCCGTACAAAACATTATATAAACAGAGGTTTAAAAAACCTAAAAACCTAAATCTATGATTAGTAAATTAACAGCAATTCTAATTCAAATGTCAGTGTACAAAACCAGCTGCTTTCATTTGGTCCAATTTGGGATTTTATACCCTGCCTTGCTCAATTTAATACTAAATCCCCTCCAGTAAATTGGTGAGTCATGCATCACCGGTGGTGGAGAACAGAAATTCTAATAGAAGGCAATTAATAGGAGCTCTAGTGTGTTTCTCAAGCTGTAATAGACTCTTTTTTTTTTTGAGACCAGTACAGAAAAGCCTACATGCATAAATTTCCTACATGAGTTGTTGTTAAAAGTGACTCATGAGAGAGGATTTGCACAGATAAATAGGCTGTGAAATCAAATCTGTAGTGTCCACTGTAGCATCACATGGCATAATGCCACGGTGAATTTGACGCCACTGTCACAAACACAACGGAGGAATTCAAGTTCACTAGTTCAAACCCATGACCTCAAACGATCTGTATCCACACTGAATGCTACCAGAAATCCTTACCTTAAAATAGCATAGTTATTATTTTAAACCTGTTAAGCTAGGGGAAGACTGACAGAGCATGCCCTTTGCAGCAGTCCCCCTGCACATGCAGTCACCTGAGAGCACTTCTCTAAGTCATTCATCCGCTGGAACGATGAATGTATGCAGAACGAGTTCATGACAATTCATCCAACAGAGATGAGATGCATCAGTGGTGGACTGACACGCTAAGCTATATTCATTACCGTAATCTGCAGAGGGATAATAGCCCTATGGAGGAAAATGAATGACTTTATATGTGTGTCAAAGTTCACTATTGATTATGTCTTATTAGTGTTATTTAGTATCTTTTTCTACAGAGAATCTACGGTATATCATTTTAAATATTAGGACCTGTTGTTTTGTAATAAGCCAACCTAGTACACCTGAGTATTATGTCAATATTGGACACCTCCACACCTCATGATTTCCATCAAATGCCATGTTCTTGTCTGAAAACAGCATTAGATTCAAGCTGCTGCTGCTGCTGTAGGAATAAAATCTGTCTATGAATACTTTTTCCCACTTTTGTGTTCCCAGCAGATCATGGGACTCAAGTGCTGATCCTCGAGTCATATTCAGTCTAGCATCAGAGGTTAGTAAGCCTCCTGCTGCCCTGTGCTGTAAGCCGGAAGCCACTCCGCTCCAGCTGAGCAGCACAGTGGTCAGCAGCACAAGACCGTGGCTGTAAGTGACATCTCAAGCATTATGCACATGTCTCCATGCCTCAACCACTCCTCCCTCAGGTCATTGCTATAAATACCAACGTGTAACTATTTGACCAGTCTGGTTAGATAAATGTTTGGAGAAATTCCTTTCAGGCTTTTTGGTGGCTTTACATGGCGGCATGTCAAGAGCTCTTCACGTTGTGGGCTGTGAGTCCTGCACACAAGTTGACTTTGACATGTCATCTTGTACCTTAGGGGCAGAAATGCCACAAAAAAAAAAAAAAAAAAATCTTCAAAAGAAAATTCCAGCCTGATGCACTGGTTGAGTGAACCACTGCGACAGGCTCACTATGTCGCTGTTATGCAAGGTTAAATGTAATGTATGAGAGCAGCGGCCTAGATAAACGGGATGTAAAATCTGCTCTCTGTTTCTCAATGAAAGGGCTGATGTGGTGCGTTTTGGAGAACCCAGAGGAGTTCTGTTCATAGTTTCTATTACTAAAACAGAAAAATGTGAAATATATATGCACACATATTGCACTATGGACATAGCTGACACATAGTAACAGACATTATTTATTATTTATTCCTAAAACAATTGGTTACCAGTAAATGATTACCGATAAATCAATAGATTCTTTTTAGCCAGTTGCAGGCTGTTAAACATCAGCTTGCTCGTTTTGTTTGATAACTATAAATACTGAATGTCTTTTTGTCTGCTTAACAGATTCAAAAATCTTTGAGCTCCAGTTATTATAATGAGTATTTGATACATATGATTTATTAGAAAGATCTGATTAATTAAATATAATGATCAACATATTAATTTATGGCCATTTATATCATTTTACTTGAATTAAGTGGACTAGTTTTGGTAGGGACCGCTTTTTATTTTCCTCTCTGAAGAAATGATCATCGCAACTTAAAGGACTGGTATGTAGGATTCAGTGACATCTGGATAATTTTGTTGATTACAACCCACTCGCTGCATGCTCTCCTTCCTAACATGAAGGAGAAGTGGTTGCGAAATGCACCAAAGACCCAATCTAGAGCCGATGTTTAGTTTATCTGTTAATGAAAATATAATTATGCAGATTATATTCCATTTCTGCGATATTCTAGAGCCTCCTAAACCTTACACACTGGACCTTTATTACGGTGCCTTGTGAACACACACACAATGGGTGGTTTGTTCATTTAGAAAGCAATTGTGGCAAGAGAGACGATTGATGTTCCCCTGCATTACCAAAGATCTACAGCTAATTAGGAGGAGTTGATCACAGTCTGCGTTAGCAAGGGTGACACTCTCTGCGCCCCTTACATTCCTCTTTCTTCACCACTACGGTCAGACACAAACCAGTTTATGCTACTCACCAATTATGCTAGACCTCTGGGCTCACTGATCCACTCAAAAGAGTATGAAGCAGAGTCTTTGATGCAAAGTTAGAAATAACTCTTTCTCCATTGGTGGAGCACATATTGATTGGTGAACTGCTTTCGCTGAAAACCTTTGGCGCAGTGCATAAGCATGGAACTTGGGTCAATATTTTAATTTCCTGTATAGTTATTCTGTCACTTGTTTAGTATCTATAACTGAGAACTGACAAAAAAAAAGGGAAGTTGTCTAAAATTATAGCTCCATCAAAAGGGGGGCATGGCCACATTTGTTAGTTCTTCTTCCTCCTTCCATGTCCAGCTATCTAATTAACCAAAGTCCAGTGGGCGGGTCTGTCACACAGGATGGACACAAACACACGCATGCAAACACACAACATAAAAAAACAGACTCAGTTATATAGCAGCGCTATTAAAACTTTCACTATCCAGCCCCTCCTACCTCATTTATCTCTCTCTGTCTTGTTAGACTGCTTCTTACTTTCATTGTCCTCTCTCTCTCTCTCTCTCTCTCTCTCTCAACTGATTTATGGAGATTCTTAAAAACGTCCCCTTGAGTCCTTCACACTAGAAATACGTGCTCCTTTGAGCGAGAAGAGACAGAAAGAACCCAGTCCTTTTGTTAAATAAAATTCCTGCATCCATGCCTTCTTTATATAGATGAGAGCACTCGGGGGAAACCTGACAGAAATTAACATTTTTGTCTCTGGTGCGTACACCAACTCACAAAACTGTATCTGTAAGCAGTAAGGCGGTCCGCTACTCTCTCTGTCTCTGTCTCTGTCTCTGTCTCCCCTCCTCCCCTCCCCTCTGTCCACACTGTTGCCTTAATAAGAATCCATGCCTGCTGATACTGTAGGATGTCAGCCAACCAACTACTGGCAAAGTATTTTTTGATAAACAGTCAAACTGCACACTGGTGCAACAAGCGTTTATCTGTTGAAGAAATATGTAGCACAACCTCCAGAGCCTGTATCTTGTCTCTTGTGCAAGACACTCAGAAAAACATTTTTTTTTTCATCTTAATACTTCTTTCTAAGAAAATGTGATCTGAAATGAAAAGAATCTTAAAGCTGTATACTCAACAATTTTATGTTAACAGGTATTGTGTTAAACCACAAGCAGCTCATTTCAAACACTCTAAAAACACTTTATACACTGCATGCCCGGCACCAAACAGCGGACACACAATGTAAGCTTGAAAACATAATGTGGCATTCAGCAGCTAAAACTAAGAGTCTGTTTCCCACAGGAGGAGGAGGTGGAGACCAAAGCAGAGCCAAACAGATATAATAATGTATACAGCAGACACCACCCTCTGTCCTCAAATACTATTATCACTTTATTAAAATACTTCATAGGGAAACTTTTTGAGGTGATAATAGTGTCAGTGTTGATTATTGTAAATTTCTGAAAAACAACTTAAAATGTTATAAAAAAAAAATAATAATAATAACATACGGACATTATCTGTAAATTAACAACCAAACTGTTATTTTAAGTATTATGCCGATAATTATGTAATTTTAAGGTAAATCTTTCTTTATATGTATTGTTATTGAACATGTTTGATCGTGATAATTTAGGGAAAATCAGTAAAAAAAGAAAAACAGCATAAATCTACTTTATAGTTTTAGACCTTTATTTGAATTATGATCTTTTACTTTATGTATGGTCTTTGTTTGCTGCAGTCTTTTTTTTTTTTAACCAAATCAAGTTGGTATCTTTTAAAGTTATGCCCGTTCCTCTTGTTTCTGTGGCCATGATGCTTTGTTGCCTGGACTCAATATGACCATTAAAGGACAAAGACGTTTACTTCATTGGGGTATCTCACAATAGTGATATATACACTACTCTCTTATAATAGCTTTTATTAGGAAACACTTCATGGACAGGAGGAAACATTACAATGGCTCATACTTCAATGTAGATGCCGTATATGAATATTTAATTAAGTATGGAATAATCTGAAAGTATCCTTTAAAGGTCTAGTATGTAGAACACTTAGTGGTGAGGCTGCACATTGCAACTAATGAACTACCCTTTGCCTCACCCTCTCCTTCCATGCATGCAAGAGAAACTCTGGGGGCCACAGAAGTTGTGAAAAATGCCAAATGCCTTATCTAGAGCCTGTTTAGTTTGTCCCTTCTGGGCTACTGTAGGAACAACCTGGTGAACTCTGTAGATATAAATGGCTCATTCTAAGTTAATGAAAATACAACAATTCTTATACTCAGGAGATTATACATTAATAAAAACGTACTTATATTCCATTTCTGCCATTTGATCCTTATCTTACACACTGGACCTTTAATCAGCTGAATTTCTGAAAGCTTGTTTGATTCTGAATAAAACCACCCAGCCAAGGTTAATTAACTTGAGCTTTCCTTTTAATAATTTCTCCTTTTTTATTTTTTAAGAGAAATTGATGAAAGGCTTGCTGAAGACCAAGACTTATTAAAGTAAAGTAACAGGCCACCCACTCTTGCAATGTACCTACCAGACATTGTCTCATGACCTACTCTGATCCGCAGGCTTAGTTGGACTACACTGCATCAACCATTTTGATTGCTTACAGGATATTCAGCCAAACTGTTAGACTTGCCAGATGTTCTCCCCAGAGTCTTTCCGCAAAGTATTTCACTTTTGTCATTTGACTACCGTCTTGTGTTGGTGAAGTATTTCAAATGAATTCTGAGCCGTCAGATGAAAGACGATCACGTTAAGGAAAGAGGATTAAAGTGCCTCCTTGTACAAATACCTTCATATCTATGGGAAAGAGTGGAGACTCTTTTCCCTTTATCCACTCTGTACTTATTGGCTAAAAATTGGTCTGGGGATAATTATTTAGGGACTTTGGGACATAGGACAAAAACATAGGAGAAAAATTTGTTTTTTATATGTGGATGCTGTAAAAGAATGAATCATAACTTTCACTTTTTGTAAACAAAGAACACCTACGTGGAGTCTTTCTTACAGGAAATAAAGGACAAAGAGCAAAGGAAGCTTGCCTGAACATACTACTACGCATACTGTAGCTGTCATTTAACATTCCACAATGTTAAATGATTAGTTTTTGGGTTAGGGAATGGGATTTGCATTACAGTTCAGCTAAAGGTAAAACATTTAGTGATTAGGATTAGTGGTAGAGGTTAGGAAATGAACCCAAGTCAGCTAAATGTCTTCATTATTCTAAAATTACAAGTGCTGGGAATATGCATGTGCATGCAACAGAGAGAGAGAGTGAGAAAGAGGCAGATAAGACCTCTCTTCCTCACTGAGATTTTCCAGCATTACATGGCTTCATCAGCTGAGTGGTCTTATCATGCATTTTGTAATAGTGCCATTGCATAATGAAGGAAATTGAATAATTTCAGAAAACACCTCTTCTCTGTCAGCACTCAAACTCTCCGTGTACAAGAGGTGGAAACTACACGTCGCTTCAAATTGGTTTGTTCAGATCAGTTAAAACATCTGCGGTCACCAATGTTTAGCATTTTCCACTAAGTGGTTGCATTGCATTGCAGTTCACATGCACTTCAGGATATTAAGCATCTCTGTCTTCAACTCTTCGCTGTGCAGTAGCTTCATAAACATGCTGTAAACACACCTTCAATTAAAGGTCCGGTGTGTTAGATTTACATGGTGTGGCAGAAATGGAATATAATATGCACAACTATGTTTTCATCAGTGTATAATTGCCTGAAAAGTATCCTAGTGGTTTTGTTACCTTAAAACTAGCTTTTTATACCTCTGGGTGCAGTGTAACATGTAAATAAGTAGCAAGCTGAAATAAATATATTAAAATAACGGGTTGTTTTTTCCTAACTGTGAAAAAACAAGAGTCATGACTTGTAAGGTTAGTGATGGAGTGAGCAGTGTTGTGTTATTTTATGTTTTTTTTTATTTGAGTAATATATTGTCATAAAATTAGATGTAAATAAGATGGTTTAACTTCATATTCCAATGCAATAATACTATTAACCAAAGAGAGTGTTCTGTACAAATCCCTGTCTTGATTTCAGAAATAAATGACCAAACACTTCCTCTTGAAGTCATTGTATAGATTGTGTAGATTTTAAGGATTTTACGTGGACTTTTCACTGACTGTAGCCACCATGAAAATCTATCGCCTCCCAGCTGCACTGCTTTACTCCAGTTTAAACAAAGATTATGCTGTTTACACTTCACCACACAGGGTGACAGGCACCACCGCTAATCCTGTATAAATAAATCTGGTATCATCATAACAAACCCACAGGTCAGGTCAGTAATATAATAATAAGATATAATATAATTAAGTATTTTATGGTGTGCAATTATTATCTGTCATTTAAATATGTTTAGTGAGGATCAATAATCATATTAACACACATTTTGGTTAGAAATAAAATATTGGTATTGTAGGGATTTTCTTCTCGTCTACATAATTAAGCCTTCATCAAACAGTATAAGTCTAATCTTAAGACAGTTGTTTCAAGCTGATTGAAACAACTGCGGTGAATCTATGTCACGTTGTCTTAAGGAGTCATACGTTACTTTAAACACCTTTCTCCATCTTCAATGCAGCCACAACGTGAGAGACTCACCTACAATGAACCACAGGAGCGTCTGTTTCTGCAGAGATGCCCCGGTGCGCGATCCCATCCTGTCGTTCTCAAAAAAAATGATCCACTGACTGAAGTTTGGGAGGGAAGTGAAAGAGAGAGAAACTAACACGCGCTCAAGGAGTAATAGGTAACATCATAAGTGTCAGCTGGTGAGGAAATCCATGTAATGCAGACGTCCGGTCAAACAGCCAGGAGCCTCTGCTGTATCACCTTGCGCAAACTGCTCCGGTAGGAGGGGGTGGGAATTGTCCTTGTCCCTGCTGCACTCCCCCCGAATCTTCCTATCACCGATCCCCCGTTATCCAAACATAATCACACTGACTCATAAAGTTGTAGTTGCCTTTCCAACCAGCCAGTCCTGAGGTTTTGGAGAAACTCGAAGCGCGCTTGTGAAGCGTGCAGTGTTGGAAACTGTGCTGTGCGCAACGGGGCGCACCAGTCTGGGACCGGTGGAGATGAGAGTGTGTCAGGGTTCACTGCTTCTCTCGGGGAGGACACGGCTGTGGGTGAGCTGAGGGGACAGGGGATAGACCCTAACACAGCAATTACTGCACAGGGAGGGGAAAGTGAGGGTGATTTGGATGAGGGAGGGAGGCACGGGACTCCTTATGGTACTTTTCCATTGGTTAATCGGATACAAACCTGCCGCCAAAGCAGCCTATGACAAAACACTTAATGAATTAATAAACGGAATAAGAAAAAATAAACAAACAAAAGCAATCTAGTAGCTTTAATAGGCATCTGGAATAGACCAGAACTTTTTGGCATTCTTGTAGTTAAAACGACATTTTTACGCATATAGAGGAGGACAAACTATCCAACAAACACATTTTGAGCAAAAATTATTTCCTGATTAACATAAAACTGAGAGTGAAGAATGTAAAAATAAAAGTAGTGTGGTCCACCTATGGTGTGGATGGGTCTGAAGACAGGTGCAGTTTATATGTGCAAATTTGTGCTCTGGTTCAGGATTTAACGGGTTCACAGTTGTCCGACACTCTCATCTAGTGGTCATCTGAGGCGTTACAGCCTATGTTTAAATGCGTTCCTGACGGTCCTACAAATTCACTGATGTGTCTTTTATTGTTTTCCCCTCCTTTCAATTGAATCTATATCCTAATATGTATCAGTTTATGTAATCTATAAACTGATTCATCAGATTTGCTTTTAACCTGTGAAAATGTGAGAAGGATCAGAAGTCTTTGTTCAATTGTTCAATTATTTATACAATTTCTTAGCCTTATTTTTCTACTTAAAACAAGAGAGGTACAAGATGTGGTTTTAATCATGACACACTTTCAAAAAGATAAAAAGATGCAACACTGCTAAACCTTTCACAGTTCAAAGTGGGTCATGATGACAGAAACATCAATGGAATATTTGACTTCATTGCAACAAATGAGAAGTTTAAATTTGGATTTGCATCACCTTTAAAATCCTTTTAAATCCAGCTTCTCTCTCATGTGAGATGATTTAACATTGGAAAGTCTGTCTGACACTATCATATTCTATATTTCTATAGACTGAGGACTGAACCATTCTATCAGTAGGAAATGTTGCAAATTGTTGTGCATCATTTTGTAGGCATTTCCTACAAATTCTTTTTTTTTTTGTTATGGACACTAGAAGTTAGCATTGATAGTGAAATAACCATCACAAACTTTATGATATGTCGCAGAAACTTACTTCATGGATCATTACAGGAATCATCTATACAGGTCAAGGAGTAGAGGCTTATGGGTTATGGACAAACTGCTTTTGTCCACCCACAGATTTGAGCCTAGCATACATAGTAAACAGAAACATTAACGTATAACCACAAAATGATATCAATTACTGATTCCTTGATTTGTTTCTGTTCACTTTAATGTTGCAACTGGAAAAAGTGGGCCTAATTAAAATACTTCACTTATGTATATATCAACATTTATTTTTGTGATTATATTTTGTATCAATAATCCAAATCTGCAAAGTATAAGTATAAAGTAATAGAAAAATGAAATACTTGAGTAAAGTGCCTCAACACTGTACTTCAGGGCAGCACTTGAGTAAGTCTACTTAGTTACATTTCACCACTAAAAACAAAACATTGGTATATTCTATTATGTTTTATAATATACTGTATGTTTTCCCTCAGGAAAAGTCAAATTCTATCTTATTAAGGTACCCTGTAATCCAGGTGATGTTGTTGGTGTATATCATTAATAAATTATATTATTAAGATGATGACTTAGTTTATTCAGTGAGTGCACTGTGCCCAGAAATGAATATCTTCCTCTGTGCTGGCAAAAGCAAATATCTGGAAATCAGCATTAAACACTGTTTGCTCCTTTAAAGGTCTGAAGATTATTACAAGCAAATATAAAGTGTTTCAAAACAAGCTCCAATCAAGTTCACTCCTCACACACAAAAAATGGCATTGATATTCTGCGTCTCGCTCACTCTCAGTGTGTCAGGCAACAGACCTGCCTGTCTGTCTGTCTGTCTGTCTGTCTGTCTGTCTGTCTGACCATCTCCAAGGCAACCAAGTGTAAACCAACAGCAGGAGGCGTGCAGGCAAAAAGAAGAAAGGAGAGGAAACACTAGAGCGTAGGGTCTGTTGAAAAGGATCAAGGGTTTGCGTGTCAAACAGGAGGTGGGATAAGACATACGGCTGAATTCATTCATCAAGGAATGTGAAGAAATGACATCACTACAGTGAGTAACCAATAGTACATTTAAACATTGGATTGTTGTTAGTTTCATTTTAAAGCTGCTGACAGTCACCAATGCAGAGCAACGCTAACAAACATGTAATGTTCAAAAAGTTCCTTCAAATCTGAAGTCACTTTTTAAATAACTTTTTATGTGGTTATAATTTAGACACTTTAGACGCTTCTCTGTTAGTGCTGTAAAACATTATACTAGAGGAAGTCCAGCCTCCAAAGAGTGTCTATTGCACACACACACACCCACACACACACACACACAACACACAGAGCTACGTGAACTCATGCATGAACACGTGTAGACTATCATTGGTGGATTTATTTAATAATGAAGTATATGGTGACTCACCAGCAGTAATAATGTGAAAGAATAACTCCTCTGTGCTGTCCCTGAGGGCTCTGATGGGTCATTAGAGACTTACATCACAGGACTAACATCACAGTCATGATCACACAAACACACAGACTGACATAGAATCAGTGCAGTGTTTACAGTCACTGGTCATTTTGTCCCTCTGACTGGTCTTTTTGAAAACACTTCCTGCTCAGACTCTGCTCTTCTGTCGGCTACACGTCACACAGAGCTGACCGGGAACCTTTGAATTATGGAGAGAAGTGAGAAGAGAGAGAAAGGGATGCTGAACAGAGAGCAGGAGGAGGAGGAAAATGAAGAAGTCCTGGTCGTGAGCCTCAGACAAGAGGACCAGGAGGAGCTGGAGGTCTCTGAGACAGACCAAGTACCTGCTGCCCTGATCACTGCCTGTTATAAAAGCATGACTGAGGTAAGTTATACACATGTCTGTGTGTTAGAGAAGGTTTGACCTCTATTGTTTTGTAATCATGGGTTAGGGTTGGTCACCTAGCTGTTATATTACTTAGCAGATCTGACATCAGTCCATTGTTCGCTGGAAAATTCCTGCGGGTGAGCTGTTTGTTAAAGACACCTCTAACAATAACATAATGACAAGAGTATACGTGCAGATCCATATGACCTGCATCTTGTTCTTTACGTAACTCCTTGGTGTCCTCTTGGGGGGGTTGTGTTCAAAACAAGCATATGACTTACCGGTTACTCAGAGGAGACACTCCCCCTGTGATCCCCTGTGGAGTGAGAGAAGCCACAATAAATAACAGCTGATGGTTAGCAAAACCGAAACTGATGTTTGAAAAAAAATTGCTGCACATTCACAAATATCAGAAACACTGGAAGATGTTTTATTTTTTTTATTGTATTACTTTTTTGTGTCATGTATTGTTTCACCTGCTGGTGTTTTTGAACAGGTGGTTCAGCGACTGCTGAGGACCGGGGCTGATATGACCCTGTGTAACAGCAGCCAGCAGACGGCACTCCACGTGAGCCCTCCTGAGCTCCAGGGAAAAATGTTGGGGTGGATGTCGAGGCCTCATCTGCGTCCCCAGGCACAGCTGCTGCAGGCTGCCTGGCAGGGAGACCTGCACTCCTTACAGAACCTGCTGGTAAGTCTCCCACACAGGTAGAGCATCCCTGATGACCAAAGACAATAAAGTTTTCCTATTACGCAATCGCAACTGGGTATTCACTTGATATTTGTGCGCAATGTGTGTTGTTCAACTTTAGTCATTACATTTAGGGATAGTTTGTGTATCTGCCATCAAGGGATCGGATGTATTTAAAACAGAAGAAGGATATTCTGGGATTTTAAGTGTTGCAGAGAAATTTAATAATAACATCAACAACTCACAAAGATTTTTATGAGGGCTTTTTGGCACATTTAAAAATATCTAAATAAAAATAAAAAAATATCTTAAGTCTTCGGGACAACAAACAGGCCGAACGTCCTTGGCTGACATTGTGTAACCTGAAATGTGAGACATGTCATCAGGTGTTTTTCAGTCAAACAATGAGTATAACCTAAATACCAGGCACAAACAGAGTGTGACTGTGTGCACCTTTCTCACTGGCCTGAAGCTGGCAGGACGCTGTTGGTAAAAGCATCGTCATGGATTTCAGTGCACCGATCATGACTTAGCAGCACTTGAATCAGAACCTGATGACCGTTGATGGGTTATTGGTGGTGCTGCTGGCCCAGTCAAATCTGATGAAGCACATTTTCTTTGCCCTTTTTCCCAGTATTTGGTTGTTTCACATTAAGTCAAGAATATTTCATGTGAGGGACTTCAAAGCTTTCAGGAGCTTGAAGCAATACCTAATAAATATTAGTGTAACTGAGTTCAGTTCGCCTTTAAAAGCATTTTGTATGCTGCTATTAATTATGAAAATGTGTAGTTCTTCTTTTCATTTAAAACTCCAAGCTGCTACTTTTTATCATAGCTATACATAAAGCTGTGAGCCATTAAAGGTGAGCTGTTTGTGTACATGTGCTATATTCCCCCGTTTGTGCCCAAACTAAGTGTTGGTGTTATGTATTGTGCATTATGTGTTTTTATTTGTTGGTGTCTGTTTGTGTGTGTCTGCATGTATCAGGCTCAGACAGACGGGCTGGATGTGAATGTTCCTAACAGTGACGGTGCGACAGCTGTGATGCTTGCCGTTAGGGACATTGACCTGTTTGAGGGCATGGAGACACCGTTACCATGGGAACACAGACCTGTGGAAGTGGTCAAAGAACTTCTGGGACTCTCGGCGTAAGAAAGCACACATTCGTTATATTATATACAGTAAATCTTTAGATCCTTGCGAGTCTTGTGTGTCTATGTTTTTGACTTGTCCCACCTGCCATTAAACTTTTCCATCAGTGATCTGCGGGTACGAGACCACAGTGGCTGCTCTGCTCCCCACCACGCAGCGAACATCAACAGCCCTCTGAAGGAGGAAATCATTCACATGATGGTTGAGGCTCTGAGTCACACAGGTACAGACATTTGCTCACGCCAACATGAATGTGACATTTTACAAACACTTCAGTCACTGTTGGAAAGAAGAGGCATGTATCAGTCAGCATGTGTTAATGAACATACAGTTTTTTGTCATTCACAGTTTAAAGCTGCTCGATTATCACATAATGTGAAAGGGGTCAAAAAAATGCACAGAGAATTGGCTTTATGGACATTTTAGCATCTTTCAGCTCTTTTTTTTTGTTTCGGTTCAGTCTCACCAGTGTTACTTCCAGCTGCAGAATGCAGCTGTTTCAGCAAAAAGAAAAAAAAAAAAGCTCAGATAAAATGTCTGTACGCAAACCAAGGTAGCAACTAGCATGTGAACATAGTGGAACATTTAGCAGCTAAATGTCCAAATACTTCCCTCAGGAGTTGGTGGAGACCAAAACAAAAGCTGAAAGGAGAGTGTAAATATTAATTGGCGTCAGCTAATGCCTGCTAATGTTGCTCTGTGTCTGCGAGATGTTTACATAGGCAACTGTTTGCTAGCAAGTCGTCGCCGTTTCACTGAAAATCAGTGTTCTTGTATTCGGTTCAGACTGTGATGAAAATGATTGGCCAGAGAGATCGTCATAAAATGAATTCATTCATATTGTTTAAGTATTCTTAGATGTTAGATGACATTGTTTGCTGGTGTTGTGTGTCCTCATGCATTATGTTGATAGGTCTAGCCATGAAGAGTCCAAATCAAATTTCCCCATGGTAACAGTATGCAACTATCTATATAAACTATCAATGTTATATGGGAGACCAAAAACATTTATCAATTGCTGCTTTAAAGTTGTGGAGAAATTCTGATCTTACTTCCAGCAGTGCATGTGATCTGCATTGGGAAAGTAAGGATTATCCAGTTATTTGTACATTCTGTTGTTTCTCTCAAAATAATTCTAATATGATTAGAGTTATGCTGTTCACAAAAAGTTTTTTGTAAGATATAAGGCTCCTGCATTATAACGCCTTTTCGCCTCACTATGGTGCTCTCTTTTGTATTTCTTCCCCATACAGAATCACATAATATCATATGACCTGTAACAACATAAACTGAGAAAGAGCAGCAACATGAAACATTAAATTATTGTCTTCTCATTACATCAAATTAACAAATGTTGAGTGCTCACACTTCCTCGTGTTATCAGCTTCACATGTAGCATATATGCTCACGTGTACACACCTTCAGATTTAGCTTTCTATTCATGACTGTGTGTGGGCACACACATACAGGCAACATACCAAGTTTATTCATTCATAATCCTGTTTTTCGGAGTAAAACCACCGCAGTTGCACTCAAAGCCTGCTCTTATGTGGGAGGCTATAAGAAAGGCCTGTTTGTGTATGCGTTAGCGACCACGCCGCTAAGAGCCCTCATGACAGTGTGTTAGTCAGAGAGTTGTATCAAGCTGGTGATGCAGAAACAAGGTGACACAGCAAGGACAGAGAAAGTAAAAAAAAAAATGTTGTTTTCAGACTGTCCAGGTGTGGCACGAATGAGGATTTGGAGTTTTTGACTTTTATGCAATTGGAATTGGGAGAATCAGCTGGGTTTTTTCTAGTTTACATGGCCACAAAGGGTTATGATTATTTCTGATTTATTTGCGCAGACACCGCCTCCATGACCCTCTTAGCCCTCGACAAATACTCATGTGAGGATTTGGACTCAGAGTTTGGAGATTCAGATGTAGAGTTGGACCTTGAGAGCTTCTGTCCTAATCAGTCGACAGCTGCCTCCCCCACACACCAACCAACACCAACCCGACGACACAGCTTTCTGCTCTACAGCCACACTGGGGTAAGTCATAAAAAGCCAAACACCCTGCCTCTCCTGCATCTGTACATACACAGATATATGAGAATAAATCGTTTACAAGTATAGAGCATATTTGAGGCACAGGGATGTGTTCCTGACACTTGGTCTGGTGTTAACTGTTCATCACAGTGATGGCCTGTGGGGAGAAGCTGTTTTCCTTTGTCATTCTAGCTCAAAGCTTTGGGACAGAGGTTGCTTATCTTCAGTAAGTGATTGTCCAGATTTGAGGAAGTGAGACGGCAACAAAACCCTAAAGATCTGACTTGATAATCATCTGTTACATTTAAGAATATGTGCGCTGTTGCTCTCAAGTAGACACGAGAGACCCAGGCAAACTGGCAGTAATAGTCACCCAGAAGACAAATATGTGGAAGCAGTAATTGGCTGTTTAGATAAGTGTGTGTGTGTGTATGTGGAGGAGGGGTGCTTTGGGTAGTTGACACTTGGCTGCCATACTACCGCATTATGGTGTTCTTACAGATGGAGCAGACAAGTAGGGCAGCTGGTTAGCTGGAAGAGAAGAGCAGGTGGTTTACGGGGAACAGCTACAGTATCTTAGAGACCCACGGACACATTCAATTGTATGTCATGTGTACATGTGTAGTGTTAAAACTACAAGGGAAAAGAAAAAGGATTTGCCTCTGACAGTGAGCAATAGCTCCATCATATGACAGTGAAATCTAACAATTTAAATAGCAAAATCCAAGACACGCTTTAGTAGTTTTCATAGCAGAGCCATGGGATTTTTTTCGGGTAACAATCTTTCTTTCCTACATTCTGGGCAAATAATAAAATACAATTAATTCATTTTTTATTTTCTTGATTTAAACCAAAAACAAACAAAAATTTCTGTCAGCCACTGAGATCCCTCTGAACTAACTGGGAACTAAGATTGGGACATATAGTTAATGACTTTCTTACCTTTGTCCTTTCCAGGAAGTGCTGGACTCTCCAGGATACCCTGTTCCATCTGACCATCATAAAGAGCTCAGCCAAGGTAAGGGCTCTTTCAGAGTTTAAGTGAGCTGTGGTGTGGACTGTTGGAGTGAACCTTAGGCTTGGCTCTTAGGCTTGTAAGAGAAAAACGGATATTGTATTCTTAGTCCCAGAGGATAAAAGAGACAAAACACACAAAAAAATGTGATATGGGTGTCTTGGATGCCAACTAACTACTTTAAAAAGGTCAACGTTTTAAGCATTTTTTAAGCAAGAAATATGGTCAGCTCCCAAACAAGCCATTAGATCAAATAACCTTCTAAAGGGAGGGGAGTGAGTGGGGGCGTGACTCGGTGGGAGTGACTGGTTTCCTCACACACACACACACACACACAATAGGACCACTCAGCTGAGAAACCTACCTACCCGTCTTGAACCTGAGCTACAACGGCGTGGCTGAGACTGAAGGGGGACAGAGCAGATGACTGAAACAGAGAGTCACAGGGAGGAACGGACATGTTGAGAATACAGACAGCAAATACAGAATACAGATGTAATCATTCCGTTCTTACCAAAGAGTGAAGAAATAAAGAAATAAAGAGTGTGAGGAACTGATTCAGTCCTTAAACGTGGTCTCAAGATGGGAGCAGAGTGGATCGACAAGCTCAGGAACAGGTAACGTCTGCTGTTTTCTCTATGATGAGTGTCAGTATGGTGTATCTGAATATTATTATTGTAAATCCGACACGAGCGGCGTCATTCTTGTGTTGTGTTATGTTGTTGTAATCTAGAAATGTGTAGCATGTAACCTCAAACGTTTATGAACCTCCATCCTGTAAAATAACACTTTACTTTTAAGGAAATGCGACGAGAGAAACCTTTTCTGTCCTCCTTCCCTCATCACTTTTTACATTTTGTGGTGATCTAATCGTTTCTTTTGTATCAATGATAATTTTCTAAAGAAATAAATTCAAAGTAAACAACATTATTGGGTCAGAAATATGCTTTACACGCTTAACAAGTTTCACATTTGTGTGTAACTGTGCATGGAGAGAATACAATGGATTTAAGATCAGTGGGTGTAACTGTGTGTGTGTTTGTGTGTCCGGAGCAGATAAGGGGATCCCCCCGTGTTTCCAAAACGCCATGGAAACACTGAGAGACATCAGGCAAGCCTACCAGGATACAGGGAGGGGAAGCAGGTGACCACATCTCACAGTCTTTTACAAACACTCACGTGCTCGAATAAGAAGCTAGCTGCTGGCACTAAGCTGATAGTGTTGACAGTGAACACATCAACATCTGTTTATATGTAACCACAAACACACAACAGTTTATGCGCGTACAGTTAACACTCCAACCCCCCCCCACCACCACCACCACCACCACCAACACACTTGTATAAACAGAGCACTCTCCCCCGGGCTAGTCAACAATTGCCTCTTCTACATCAACAGTAGAATAGTGTCCTATCCAGTTACACTCCTGTCCTGTATGCAGGCACCTGTCACTGTGTCCAGAGGACAACCTGTTCTACCCAAACAGGTTAGAAACACAGAGAAAGGGGGGAGAGGGGGCTTTGGTGAATCAGCCCATTGTCTGTTATGTGGAGCTCTCGCCGCTGAATCAAATCCAAACTCGCCGAGGAGAATAAAGGTCTTTGAGCCGGTCTCTAATTTCATAGCATCAGCTTCCAGTAATAGAGCGAGATGGAAGTAAAATGAGGCTTTTGGCATTATGTTCAGTTCAGCATAAGGCAATAAAACTCGGTACTCAATTTGTGATTGTTACTGTGACAGCAAACTCCCCCGTGTGACGTACATATACATGCAAAAATTAACTGTATACTTGTCTGTGTGATTTTTCAGAGGAGGTTTGTCTCTGCCAAGCCTCAATGACAACAGCAGGCGCTGGAGCCACCTTGATCTCCATCCTTCTTCATTATCTGGTTTGCTGAGTACCAGGACCACCTGCCTGCCGGTACCCCCGAGTCACAGGTACATCCTGTAGCCGTCGCTAGCAGATATATGCTATATGTCACCATCACATATAAAGAGAGTAGAGCAATGCCAAATACTTCCAGCCTTGAAATGTTGAATAAAATAGACTTTAGATTTTTTAATTATTTTCTAATCAAATAAAATAACACTACGTATGCCTGAGAGGCTGTCAGCCACATATTGTGGACCTGAACCAAGATTTCAGGCTTAAAGGTTTTAGGGTTTGGTTACACTTTAACTCCTTGTGCACACTTTTTTCTTTGGCATGGCTCCCAGCAGACACGGCTCCTATCCCCTTTAATTATGGTGGCTGAAGTGTGACACAAGTGATGAAGTAATTATTAAACAAAAGCTATTTCTGAGCTTTTAACAAATGATTAACCAATGTTTAAAAAAAACAGGTATATGATATGCATTTATTACTATGGCGCAGTGGAAATATTACGTACTGCAGAAGACACAAATCTTTAAAATAGGATTTGATTTATCTCTCGCAGGCAGAGAACAAGAAGCGTGGTTGCTGCATCCCCGTCCTCCCCCGGCCTGCTGTCTGTGGCTGAGTCCAGCCAGCTCAGCCAGTCAGCCCCCAGCATCATGGAACCACTGCTGTGTTCAAACACTATGATCCAGGCCAGAGCACACATCCAGTCCCGTATGTAAATGCACAACTCAAGTGTATAAACCTCGGAATAAGATAATCATAATTATTATGGCTTTAAAAGAAGTATAAAGTAGTCTTATTTTAATATCAGGAGAGGAGTTACATATTATTTCCATCTTACATGTTATAATTATTCAAAAGAAAAGTAAGTGTTGTATATAACGTATGTACTATTGTGGTATGAATTTTGAACAGTGAAGTATTTTAGTTTGCTGTTGGTACATGTTTTACATGTGTGATCTCTTGCTGTCTGCAGGACTGGGTTCTCAAGATACTGTAAATGAACAAAAGGTGACTTCTTCTTCTTATATTGTCTTGTCTTCAACTATATATATATATATATATATATATATATTCATCCAAGTTCAATCCACGATAACCATTAAATAACTGGCAGTGTCTTTATTCTCTGCAGGTCTCACATGGTCTTTTGCCAGCTATGCATCCCAGAACACCCAAGTTATTAGCGCCACTAGACAGCAGGCCCAGGGATACTGTGGCTCCATCAGTACTAAAACACCATGTTCCCCTGAAGCCCATCAGCCGGAGCCCCCTTTGCTCCAGAACCCGGCTGAGGAGAGAGAGGCTTTCCTGGGGGAGTCCACGCACAGGTCCGCTGACCACTAAATGTGGCAGTGAGGAGAGCGGGTCCAGCAGCAGCCAGAGTTCCATCGATCTGGAGGATGAGGAGGAAGAAGATGAGAGGCATATACACACGAGAGCTTCAGGAGAAAGCCATCTGAAGTTTATCGGAGATGGGTTGTTGCAGCATCCGGATGATGTGAACTCCACTGAGACTAATTTGGCTGGGGAGACAAGACGGCATTTTAATGTTCTGTCAAGAATCGGTCATATTCCACCGATTCACAGGTCAGCACATAACCTGGATGCAGTGAATCCTACTAAAGACACAGTGAACAATCAAATACCTATCACATCAAAGTCCAAGGAGGAAAAGAACAATGTGGGCAACATCACACCAGAGCCTGAGACTTGCCATGGAGCAACATTTAATATGAATAATGACTGGGGTGATGCTATTACATGCTTTGAAGGGAACTACAGAAATGACGTGCAGCATATAAAACAGAAGGATTCGTGTTATGAAGAAACCTGGGTAGATAACCCAATCCTTCATTGGGAGGATGCAAATTTAAACACTAGGGCTGCTGAGGAGTTATTTCTTTCTGATATAAACCTTCCACAATCAAACATGGATCCCAAGAGAGGTGAGAGGGCGTTGGAAGCCTTAAAGCCTGTCCGGAACAAGGAGAGAAGAACCAGCACGAACTGCGAACTAAGAGAAAATATCCAAAAGAACCAGCAGTCCTTCAACATACTTGCACACAAAGACAGAAGCATCCTGAATCGGAGCAAGTCCAAAAGCAACCTGAAGTATTCCTCTGTTTCCACTCAAGTTAAAGATAAAACCAGGACAAGCCCTGAGCTAATAATTAGTGGAGAGACGATAACAAAAGCAAAAGCAAAGCTTAAATCTGTTAAAGGTGCTCATTGCAACACTGGAACCCCATCGCCAAGAAAGAAGGGGACTGATCACACACAGAGCAAAAGAACAAACTCTGACAAGATGTGCAGCAGCAGAGCTCAACAGCACCCACCAGTGAGGGAGATGAAGAGCACCCGTCAGTTGAAGAGGCCCGGTCTATCGGTTACGCCGAGGTCTAAATCTGCTGTGGACTTCATCACCTATAAAGACATGTTTCAGCAGATACAGAGTGGGGATGAAGGACCGGTCATCTATGAAATGTTTGCTGGTCCCATCTACGACAACCTCCGGGTTTCCAGCTCCTGTGACAAAGTCAAGGACAGACAAGTGCAATCTGCTAAAATCTGCAGACCACTGAAACAAGCACAGAGTAAGCTGAGGAGAAGTCCAGGGGAGAGAATCGTCATTTCAACTAAAAGCAAACCCAAACCTGCATCCTCTAGGGTGAAACCTCACATCACACCCGTATCAAGGAGAGGCCCACACAAAATAAAGGATGTGCCTAAATTGGATAGGCACACGGAGGCTGAGTTAGTTCTCTCTAAGGATGTTGACGTTTGTCATAAAGAAGAGGCTGAAGATCATGCGCTATCCACCATAGAGGAAGCTCTTTCTAGACATGAGACTGAAACATTAAAATCAGATGACAAAACACTGACTATGCCAGCAGCCTCTGGTCATGTTGAATATTATAGCCACGTGAATCCGCAAGAAGAAAAAGAAAATTCATCAGCAGGAAACCCAAACCAACCAGTTCCTGGGTCCACGTTATCTCAAAGCCCCCAACGGCAGAATGTCAACACTTGGACATCTTCTAACAGTAGCAGCCACACCATTATGTCACCGGTGTACCAGAAGTTTCTGAATGAGGTGGGGGATGGGCCGCTCACAGATGACCTGCTGCAATGTCTGGCCGAGGAGCTGATCTCATTGGACGAGAGGGATGTATCCATGGGACCGTGTCCTGAAAACCAGGAAACAAGCAAAGAGGAATCCAACAGAAAAGATGATCATGTATCAGGAAGAAATACATTTCCTGAGGTAAACCATTGGCATTATATAATATGACCATGATTAGGAGAGATTTGGAACTGCACATAACACTACCTTTACTCATTTAATAATGTTTTTCATAACTCCTCAAATATTAGTGTCTGTATTAAGAGTCTTGTTTTTTGGTAAGCATCTAGTCCTTAATTTGGACTTACAGAAACAGTTACATTAAATAAAAGACTAGGTTCTTAAAGGTGCACTTTTCTACATGCACAGGGCAGCTGTCCAGAGCTCTATTAAAGTCTACATTAATAGTGCATATTATAATTTCCATCAAGACATAAAAGTTTAAGTTGGGATCTGCATGATTAAACAAGTTGTACCATGTTTTACATTATTTTTACATGATGTGGAAATGATTTTTTTTCCTGTCAAGATGAGTGTATAACTCCTTGCAAGAGCCTTCAAATACACAGTCGCCTGAACATCTGAATCATATTTATAGTCACATACAAAAAATAAAACATTATCCGTTCACATGTAGTCAACTAATCTACTAAACATGGACTAAACATTTTTTTTATTAAACCTCTAAGGGGCTCTGTTTACACAATATGGCAGAATTGTATGTTTTTATTAAAGCAATATCACACAAGAGGGAGCGCTGCTACCAAATATCAGCATGGCTGTGATTCCATTGCTCTCCTTATAGGTATAATCATAAGTTAACTTGACTCTTTCATATGTACAGACACCGCAGGTCTTCTTCCATCGAATCTGCCACATTGAACCTCCATATCTCTACAGTAGCCCAGAATAGACAAACCAAACACTGGCTCTAGATAGCCTTTCACATTTGAAGCATGTTTTTTCCAACCACCATAGTTTCTCTGTCTTGCTAGTAAAGAGAGCATGAAGTAAGGAGGTTGTAATCCGCAACTATGCCACTATATTTTTTTAAATTATGATTTTGAATGATTTATGACAGTGATTTTCCGTTAATAATCCAAGCCACCCTGTATTGCTATCTCAGTTACTTTGCTAACCTTCATTCTGTGTATTTTATCACAGGTTAACTCAATAAACAATGCTGCTCTGCTTGGCTCTGAGTTGGTTGTAGATGACACCATCACATGGACAAAGGGTGAAGTGCTCGGTAGGGGAGCCTATGGGACAGTAAGTATGCTAATATAAAATAACCAAGTAAGCTAATGATGAAAAAAAAAATGTAGATACATTGTGTCCTTGTATTACCGACTTACCACACTATATTAATCTTTTACAAATACAAAAAACATAGATATAAAACCTCAACTTACCCTGGCAATCCCTGCTGTTACCTTCTTACCAGGTGTACTGTGGCCTGACCGGCCAGGGCCAGCTGATAGCTGTGAAGCAAGTGAGCCTGGATGCCTCTGACCCTGACGCTGCAAAGAGGGAATACAGTCGTCTGCAGGGGGAAGTGGAGTTGCTTAAAACCCTCAGACACACCAACATTGTGGGCTTCCTGGGGACCTCACTTTATCAGCATGTGGTTTCCATCTTCATGGAATACGTCCCTGGGGGATCTATCGCTAGCATCCTTCACAGGTTAGGTTGATTCGAAGCAGCTAGAAGTATATTTACGATATCTAATTTGTGACAAAATACCAGAACAAGGTCTTTACTGACCTTTCACACTTTGTCCTTTTGGCTGTCCTAAGGTTTGGTCCTCTGCCAGAGCGTGTCCTGGCTCTATACACCCATCAGATCCTGGAAGGGGTGGACTACCTTCACCTGAACAGGGTGATTCATCGTGACTTGAAGGGAAACAACATCATGCTGATGCCAACTGGTGTCATCAAGCTCATAGACTTTGGATGTGCACGCCGTCTCAGCTGCCTCAACCACACTTCCAGCAACAGTGGAGATCTGCTCAAGTCTGTCCATGGTACACCTTACTGGATGGCACCAGAGGTAAAAAGAGTTGATTTGGGTAGTCTTCTTATCTGTGAAGATTGCATTTGTCGGCTGAACGTAAATGAGATCTTTTAATCTTGTCTGAATGGCGTCTTTTCAGGTTATCAATGAGACGGGATATGGCAGGAAGTCTGATATATGGAGTGTGGGTTGCACGGTTTTTGAGATGGCCACAGGGAAACCACCACTGGCACACATGGACAAGATGGCTGCTTTGTTCTACATCGGGGCTCAAAGAGGGTTGATGCCCTCTTTACCAGACGGATTTTCAGATAACGCCAAGGACTTTGTCAAAATCTGCTTGACAAGGTGAGAACTGTTGTCCTCCTGGGTTCACGCAAATTCAAATGTGTCTTATGTTCAGTTAGATGCCTAACTTATGTTTATGAAATATGTCCCCTCATTTTCATTTGTTTTCTCTCATCTCCAGTGACCAGAAACTACGGCCTTCTGCAGATCAGCTGCTGAAGCACTCGTTCATCCCCCAAAATGAGACTGGAGTGAACTCTATGGAAACACAGAGAAAGAACTGCTGTGGTCACCCAGAGGGACTGTGTGGTTAATACGGAGTTATACTAGGACAGATTTTTTTCTTTTTTTACTTCTACGACATAATGCAGATTAGTGACTCAGAACATCAAGTATTCTTTTGTCACTCTTTGATAGCCGGCCACCTACCCCCCGTGATTCACCAAGAGTGTGTTTGGGAGCATGGGGCACTGGGCTTTTGACCCAAACCCTTCTGGAAACTACAATACAAAGTATATTGAGAAGAAACTGTAGTTGTTGCATTGTTAAACTGCAGTTTAAAAAGAAGTACACGAGAAGCACTTTCATGCATTTCACTTGGTATGTTAATAGAACCTATAAAATGTGAATGTGAAGATAGATGCCAGATTTTTTTGTAACCGACTTAGGATTTTTATATAGCAATTAAGGTGCCAAGCTTAACATTCATTTTAAATTGATAATGTAACCCTAGGTCCCTGTGCTTTGTGATATGTTTAGATTCTGATAAAATGTGACTCATTTATCGGCTTACAGCACAAGATCATTTGCATAACGACAACTTCCTGTTAGCTTTCCTCCGTTGAGGAATCAGTGTGTAAAATTATGAGACATGCCAATGAATTTCATTACCAGAAGCTTCTGCACAAACATGTCAGTTCCTGTTCAAATCTACAGATCAGTACATTTTTTTTCTACTCCCAGACTCTAGTAACATTGATATATGCATAATGAAATGACAGCAACAACCAGAGCTTATACTGTATCAGGGTAGTGGCAACTTTGAAGTTTATTTGTAATATTGAACTGAAAAGAAAGAAGAAAACAAAAACAAGGATGAGAGTGGCTTCTGCGTATTTGTCCACAATTGCTTTTCTTCTTAATGAGGGTACAAACAACTGAGCCTCGGGTTTATTGTGTATGCGCACACTCCAAATGTGTAAATCCTTCGAGGACAGAAGGGGGCGGTTATGTCGTGATTAGAACGAGTTTAATGTAGGAAACTATTGTAAAGACGTGTCCGGATAGGTACATGGCGGTAAATGTAACTTCAACCAATTGGATGAATGACAAATCCTACATGGCAGATACTTATAATATCCAGCAGATCACGTTGCATACAGCCAAAGAGTCACTTTTCTGACAAAGAACTTAGAACTGAGCTATGGGTTTCTTGTTCTGAATAGTTAGGTTGATTGAATAATACTTACATGTGTCCCCTTTATGGGCTGACATCAAAGGGCTACAGCTTCATGTCATGAAATTATGTCTGATGCACTTCAAAGTAAAAAGGGTTATGTAAACTTTAATAGCACACTACTACTGTCTGTCAGTTGTTGTTGTTTTTTTTTTTCTTTTTGAGGCACAACCTTTGGCATCCAGCTTAAGGTCTACTTAGAGGTCCCAAAAAAATAATTTTTGGTACAAATTGCATCGCGCTGATGTGATAAGTAGGTGTTGGATGTGCCAGTGTTACCGAGGGCAGCAACTGATATTTACAGTACAGCGCCCTCTGTAGGAAGGCTGTAAGAAGCACACACCACTGGAATGCTGCAATCATTCACCCGATGATGCCCAATCCGTTAATCAACAAAATAAAAGTCTTTTATAGGTATTATAGTTATCTTGTTATACTTACAAGCAGCTCCAAACCTGAGTAGTCATGGTATAGCTTTTTTTTTTCTTTAAACATACAAAAACGTATGTACATTTATCTCCACTTTCTGTAAACAGCAAGTACGTGTTCTCCTTTGAAATCCCTTTGATGATTGAAACATGCAAATCAAACGCACAGTACTTAAGTATAAAAAAGAAATCAAGACGAGAAAGTAATTGAGGAGATGAAACTTTACACCTAAAAAAAATTGCATCCATCAATAGTACTAAATGGAATGCCAGCCAACATAACTTCAACTCCTCTCCACTGGCTTCCTCCATACAACCGCAGAAATGTGATTCAATTAAATTACTCGTTTAAAAAAAAAAAAAAATTAGGAGGAAAATGAAGAAAGTACATCTTCCATGCCTTTTATAGTACTTACTAATACTTTTGTTTTCCCATATGGAGATCTGAAATGTAGGAAAGGACTTTCCCTCCCCAAGAAAACACACACACACACACACACACACACACTCACACACACACCCACCTTTGCACGTTCCTAGACTCATTTGTGGAGGAAGGAGAACCAAGCAGCAATTCAACACACTAACAGAAAGACAGGACTGAGCATCACGACCCAGATATCTGACAATCAGGAAGCATAATTTTTCATCTTTCTTGCCTCTCAGAAAATGAGAAGTCCGACAATACTTTTTTTTTTTCTCTCTCTTTTTTGCAGATACGTTTTTCTGCCTTTCGGTAAAGGGTTTATCATCACAAAGTTATTTTTCCTAGGGCACTTAACAGGGAGGTGAGCATAGTCTTCAAAGTCTGTGGGTAGTTTGTTGCCATTTCCATGTGCTGGCCATGGCTGCAGAGTGTGGTGGACTCAGTGTCTCTGCTCTCCCACTTCATGTGGCGATTCACTAGGAGGGTACTGCTGAGAGGTCCGCAGCCCACCTGGGTGTGACAGGAGGGGGGAGGAGGAGAAACAAGAATAAGGAGGAGGAGGAGGGGGGGGAGGGGGAGGTTAGCCATAGAGCTGCAAGCCAGACAAGACACACTGCAGTACAGGAGAGGAGCAAGGAGGAAGAGAGGGGAAAGAAAAAGATGTAGTACCTGCAGCACCAGTGCCACCCTTGGAGATTTTGCTCACTTTCGAGCAAGAAGTGGAGAATGAGGAGGAAGGGTGGTGGTTGTGGCTGGTCTCGGGGTACACCCTCTTGCGTGATGAGGATGAAGACAACGATGTGGAGCCAGGAGGAGCAAGCGTAGTGCCTTCCATGCTGACCAGTCCTGGAGGACCCCGTAGCAGGCCTCCTGGGCCCTCTGGGCCACCTCTCCCATTCCCGCTGTGCGAGTGAGGATGAGGGTGACTGTGCTTGTGGTGGCGATGGAGGTTGTGATCTGCTCCACGATGTTTCTCCTTGCTCACCAGAGGGCTGGAATGTTTACTCTTGTTGTTGTTGTTGGCTGCCATGCTTTCATCTGACGAGCTGTGGCGCTCTGATGACGAAACTTTTATCTTCATCTTAAGCTCGTCTTTGCTCGATTGTCCACTTTTATCCAGCTGGGAGCTTCCTCCGGAACCAGGAACAGCCAGGCGGAGTTTAAGTGAGCCTTTGTCCCGTTTGTCACTGTGATGACGTCTATCTTGTCCTGAAGTTGAGGAGGAGGGGACTTTCATTTTCATTGGGGAGGCAGTGGTGCTGCCACCACCACTGTGGGATGTCTGGTGGGGCTGCGAATGCTTTCTATGATCTACTTGGCTCATAAAGGATGGTGCATAGGTAGAAGAAGAGGAGGAAGACGACATATCCCCCCGCGCGTCGCAATCCATTACTCCTCCATGCTGTTCCTGACTACGTTTCTGGCCAGAGACAGCCAGCTCTGCAGCATGTTTCTCTCTGTATTTGTCCAGAGACAGCTTCTGGGCTGGAGTAGGTTGTGAGGGAGGAGGCTGAGCTGGTGGAAGGTAGGCAGACTGAGGTGGTGGCTGATGCTTGCCCACCCCACTCCCACCAGTTCCTTTTTGTTCCTGTTTGACAGGGCTGAAGTCTACCGTTTTCTCAGTCCTGTATACGCCCACATGCTGAAGCAAAGAGGAAGTGGAAGTCTGCAAGGACAGTGTGGGTTCTTGTAGGGGGATGCTGATGGGTTCTTGTTTTATACACGTGGAAGGGTACCCTGCTAGGCTCTGGTTGCCCTGGGGCCATTCACTGTGGCTGGCTGGATTGTATGTGCCAGCCAAGCTGTCCAGGGACAGAGATGCAGTGAAGGCGGCGCTTGCTTTGGAAAAAGATGCGTTGGAGGAGGACAGTGACGCGCCATCGCCTTGTTCTTGGAGCATGGAAGGACCAGCAAAGGAGTTATCCGTCAACTGAGAGTTCTCAGTCTTGGGCTTTTTGGCAGCTTGTGTTGCCTGAAAGAAAGACATTTACCACGCTGTTTAGAGTTTGATTTCACGGTACGCTCCCTGAGGGGAGTTTAACAGTGACAGTGGGACAAATAATTTAACATGGCAGAATTGATGTTATTGAGAACGTAAAACTGGGTTCTAAGTCTATAGTTCAGACAAGTTTTTTCAGAGCTGCATTTTGGAAGTAAAGCTTCTTGTTGATCACACAGGGACTGATTGTGTTGCTAATGAATCAAATTTAAAAATTACAAACACATGAAATAAAACACCAAGGTAGCCTACCCTCCAGTTGCGTATCCTCTTTAACCGGCTGGGCGTCTTCTCCAGGATTTGCAGAAACTCATGGGTCAATTCTACAAATGCAAAACATGAATATTGTCAAACAGTTCTGAATTCTGCTGCTAAACAGACACAATGAAACATTTTCTCTGAATTCTATTACCTACGTAAAAATGTTCAAAAACACAGCCGCACAGAAAAGCTTATGAAATAGATGGCAAGATCTGACATTATTGCTCTGTAAATCTCCGTATTACGTCATGAAAAAGTAAAACATTAATTGAATCTCACCATCAAGCAGCTCGAGAGTGACTGAGTTGTCCACATACTCCCACCAGTGTTTTCCGTCAGTGGAAACTGGGATCTCCCAGTTTGACCACTTGCACGCCAGGTGGATGCAAACACAGGCGATCACTGTGGGCTTGTACTGGAGGCAGAAGGTAGTGAGGTGTAGACTGTAGTGTGTGTGAGGGTATGTGCAAGTGATGAGTGTGTGTGTGTGTGTGTGTGTGTGTGCAGAGAGTGAATATTTCACATATGTGAGTAGTAGTATAGGTATGTGAGTGAGTTGATTCAGGCCAGGCGTTTGTCACGATTGGTTCCACATGTGGAGAAAAGAGAAAGAAAAAAAAACAAGAGGGAGCGGACAGCTTTAATTTAATGTAGACGTGGGTTTCAAAATAGTGTTACTATTAAATAGTGTTGAAACAATCTCATAATAACAGCTTCACGTGTCAAAAAGAGGCCACAATACAGGTGACACCTCTAACGACTTTATCATTTGTGTAATATAAAGGTCAGAATTTCAAGCGTGCCTAAAATTAAGTGTTGAACGGTCATGTGACAATGACTTGTGTTTTAAAGCTGGTTTAAACGCTGGGACATCAAAATAAAAATGAGGAAGGTGTGGAGGGGGCCACATGTAGTCTACCCATTGTGAAACACTGAACCCTGAGGCCACCCATGTGACAGTTACATCATTGTACAGCTAAATGACAGGGGGACGCTCTTACAATCATCTCTGTACTCGCCTCTGCTTCTATGGACTATGTTGAAAGTAATAAACCCAGCGGGTCCTCCAGTCTAAGCATAGTTTCAATACTGAAAGCCTTCCTAAAAACACCACAGCTAATCTGACCTACGACTCAGGTAAAATTGTCATATAACATTGTTCTGCAGTTTGGATCGTAGACAGTACGACATATAAATCACAACAAGTACACAGTTGAAACAGACACAAAATGAGACTAATACAATTTAAAACCACGGATGATTTTGTTTTTGGAAATTGGATCCCCACAACCATTTAATCAGACACTTAAGCCACAAATAAACCATTAAGTAAACTTAATGCATGAAGGTAAACTTGTCATAACTTTGCATCACTGCATTTTAAGAACACATTAAGAAAGATGGATGGTAAACTTGTACCATGAGACAAGTACAATGTCTGGAGTCTGGTATGTCGGATTATTGTGGCCTTAAACAAAGTCACAGCCAACATCTACAAACATCTGACTGATGACATTTCAAACCTCGCCTCAACTCTAGAATCCCACTGCAAATGAGTCTTTTGGAATTAATTTAAATACTTTTTGAGAGTGTTGAGCTACTTTAAGAACCATTTTTGGCTACAGCGTTCACTTTAAATAAGTGCCAGCTAAGTACAAAACTTCTAACATTGTTCACGGTCAGCATCCAGACATTGTCAACTGATTTGAAGTAGTTGGAAACAATGCATAAATACTAATTCATTTCCACCACGTCTACTAAAAACAAACCCTTTAAGGACCCAGTTTTTCTACAGGAAGAACACTTAGTCCTTGCTTTGAAATAAAAATAAATCTCCAAATGTATTTTGACCAGTATGAGAGATATTCAAATAGTTAAACACATTACATATTCTGCAGGTCCTTAATGGGTCACAAGTTTTTCTTCACATCTTTTACATGAGCTACATGTATGCAAGAATGTTGTAGAAGAGAGTTGAAAAAAATTGCATTTTAAGACAAGCAAATATTGCAAAAGGTGAAAAATATTTGAGGAGATAATGCATTTTGAACAAATGGATATGAAAAAGAAAATTATAAGAATGAACTTGCGGTACTTACCGGAAGGACCTCTACGAGAAATGTTTACATCTGTGAAATCTTTAGCTGCTATTCAGGCTACCAAAGTGTCTTTCTTTTAGACTTATGCACTTTTTCGCAACCGAACAAACATGTGGGTTTCAAGCGCACCACTACACTTCACATCTTGCATTCAACCCATCTGTGCCAACACGTGGTCCCTTGTACAATACACCGCACTGCGACTGAGGCCGGTAACGCTACAAGCCACCCTGTCCCGCTCCCTTTGAACAAAAGGAGGGGAGCTGAGGGGGAGGAGGCAAGCGTCCCAACAACCACCAGCGCAAGTAGGGCCCGTTGGACACTGATAGGGTACCCTGCATTACAGGAAGCTATGGTGTGCAGTCAAAGTGCAACAAAGGAGGGGCAGGATAACAACCTGTTGGTAGCCATGAAATAGGAAGTCTGTGCCAGATCCTTGCTTGCTGTAAGACAGAGAGAAAAAGAGAAAAAAAACAGGGAAGGGGGAGAGACAGATTACCATTTCTGCCAGGCAACAGCTTGTCATTATCATCAGGTCAGGAACTGAATGTTTAGTTCATTTTCATTACACTGATTAAGCCAAGGCCAATGCTTGAACAAAAACAATACTTGATGCCAAAGGTTCATTGCACATCAATTTAAATGTGATTTTGTATATACAGTTGTCCCAAATGTAATCCTCTTAACAGGATACTAACTTTTGAACTTGCAAATGTTAGCACTGACATTTTTGACATGCCAAAAAAGGAAAAGAGCACGGGTGTAAATAATAAAAGTAATGACTGGGCTGCATTTAGCTACTAACTTGTACTGCGCTGGTCTGTCACTAGAACAGAGCATCCCCCCAGAAGAAAAAAAAAATATCATAATTTAGCCTTGGACTTGGCCTAATACGTGTCAGTAAATGTTGTTGATTGTGTGCTATGTCATACAATGAAGTCAAAAGGTCATCAAAAAGAACATGGTGTGCGTGGTCATGTAACCATTAAATCAGCAAGGTTTTCACCCCCCTCCCCACCCATATCTGAGGTGGGACAAACAAGAGCAGAGGGCACAAAGAGCAAAGAAGGAAGCCTCTACCTCGCACTAGCTGGGAACATTTCACCACATCAGTGTGTGGGTGATCAATAGTAATTTCAAAGCCTGGAACAAAATACATGACAGGTGAGTTCAACACAGACACAGTTTGGAGGTGACATGTCATTTCATGGTTATACAAACAAATCTTGTGCTCGATTTTAAGGCTATCAACGACGATTCTAGCTGGTATGCTAAATATGTACAGTGGAACTTTGGGTGACAAAATGATCTAATATTCCCATAAAAGCCTCATCAACACCATGTTTCACGAGTAACGTCAGCAATGAGAGAATGACATGTCACCTTTACATGATTTATTGAAAATATGTACATGACAAGTTACCCATACAGCAACTGATAATAAATTTCACTCAACAGGCTGTGATGAATAAATTCAACAGTGATCAGTAGCATTACTCCTTTAGTGACAATGATCATGATAAACAAAACTATCTCTCTCTCTCTCTCAAGTCATCCATTCCAGTCACCACTACTTACCCAGGGTCTGCAGCACTATGGATTCAAGTATCACCAGCTCTTGAGCTTGCTGGAGGTATGCCTGAAGTTTGATAGACAGTCATTACAACACAATTGTAATGAGTCTATTAATCTAAACCCCTAACAACTGATTTCAAATGGCCAAAAGCTCCAAACAAAGAGGCTTGTTTTACTGTTAATGCAAGCCTTGTTGGGTTGTAACAGTGGGCCTCAGGCAGTTAAAATAAGGCCCTTTGTAGAGGGCAAGGGAATTTGGCACAGCCAGATATACATATGGAAACCATGACCACTGAGAGAACTGGAAAGTCAGATGTAGAAAGGGGGGGGGGGACTATCAACCAAGCAATATGTAGAGCTTCCCGAACTTACATTGCTTTTTGTGTCTAGAGGCGGTTCTTGGGGATTTAGGCAAGCATGTGAAACCTTGATCACATGTTCGAGTTTCCGAGGTTGTTCTTCCACTTTTGCGGCCAAGAATAAGGTGGTGGGAGATATTATCTGTACCAAAGCATCAAGACATTTATACACATACCCACATTCATTTAACAGTGTAATTTCTGTGACAGTCTACCTAACATGTGATACAGGTTGCAGGTCAATATGCCAATATTATGTGACAATACTTACATTCCTATGGAATTTGGTGAAAGAGTGGTGCATATAAAATCTATGCATGTAAACAATGGCTGTATTTATTGTTAATTGAGAGCTGGGGGGCAAGTCAAGGGAATTTTTTTACATTTGCACATGGTGTAAAAATCACACCGTCAAAACCAGACAGAGCAATTCAACTATATGCCATTACATCAAGCCAAGTTACGCATCATTCATGCAGCAGCACGTTAACACTGTTAAAGAGGGTCAATGTAAATCAAAGGTTAACAGCTGAAACAACGCCACTAACTTATAGCAAGCTAGGTGTCTTAGCTTTGCGATAACTGTACTGTACCGACGTTAGTTACATAAAAATAGCTTCAAATCTCCAATAACAACTTTGTAAATAAGCTAACATATTCTAATGAAGCATGGGTTTAATCTCTAAACTAACCTCCATCGAGCCGGGGGGTACAGACGTTTCATTTCAGTGGACCTCGGGCTAGCAGAGGCTACAAACGCGCCTAATGGCCTTTAGACGTCAACTCTCAGCTAGCTGCTTAGCATGCTATATTAGCGCGTGGCTAAACACGAAACTGTGATACTAAGATTCAGATTAAAGATTGTATGGCACGACAGCATTTCGACAAACACAAAAACAAGACATACTACTTGAAAAATCCACAGTGGTCCTGTCTGGCAGCAATAGTCGGTTTAAAATTGGCCAACGTTAACGGGCCCGCTACGACAGTTAGCGCCGTGTCTGCTTCCAGCCTGGTCGGCGGATAAGTTTGTTTACAAAGGATACACGTTGAGTCTCTGGCCCATGTCTTGGATCAGATTCGCTGCTTGTTGCCGGTAGGAGAGCTCCCGGTCTGGTTCTACTCCACTTCGGTGGGACGGCGTGTTTTCGAGCTGCTCCCGGGTGAAAAACCATTTCGACGAAGATCCCCGGCACGCCGCCATTGCTCTACAGCGTTCACTTGGGCATCGAGAAAGCGGATGTGACGTCGGTGTCGCACAGGAAAACACTTCATCTCCGACGGTGATTGGATGCGTATCCGCAGTTACAGTGTTCACATTTGAAAATACTCAAATTATGTTTAATATTAAGAGATTGCATTGTCTTTTATCATTTTTTAGTTTAGTTTAGGCTAGTTCCATTTGTATTGTGTCTACAAAGACATGCATGGGTTAATTGGTGACTCTAAATTGCCCACAGGAGTGAATGTGAGTCTGAATGATTGCCTTTTTGTAAACCCTGTCCAGGTTGTACTCTGATCCTGTGCTGGCTGGGATTGGCTCATGCCACCCACGACCCTGAAAATGAATGCTATCAGCCAAATTAGGCTAATTTGTCTCTGTGTTTTGTTTCTCTCTATCTATTTGTGGGAAATTTTAAATATCTGGGGGAAAAAATAAATGATTTAAGAAGTGCTGGATTGTTTCTAAAATATTATCATATGTGTATTAACACAATATCAATATTTAAATATCATAGTTATCTCAGGATTGGTATATCAGGACACACCTATCAGATACCATTCTTACACACAGCAACCTCCATTATCTCCTCTCTGGGGTTTTGAGTTCAAATGAATGACTGCAATTCACAAAATACTAGTAAAATACTGAATTATTTTATTATAGTAGACAGTAACAAAATTGGTCGTATCTACTATAAAAGCTGTCCAAAACGATTCTTTAAAATCATATATGGATATGAGTATGAAGACACTTCACTGGATCACTGGGTGGAGCAGATTTGCCTGTCACTCAAATTGCTCTCGTTTCAAGCCCAAAAATTCCAGTGCATTTCCAGCAAGCAATTTATCCTGCAAAACAAAAGAACACACATCATCATATTGAATTGTGTCTTGGATTAAGACTAAATTGTCTTCATAAGAAGGGAAAATGTTGTTACCTTTAATGTGTCATCAAATTCATCCATTGACTCAATCAGTGATCCCGGTTGCAGCTCACCCAGCGGGAATGGGTAATCTGTTCCCAGCATCACTTTGTCCTGAAAGAGGAAAACATAAAAGAGGTACATACACCCACTTTCTGTCAAACTGATGAAAACGAGAACAGTTGCTGTCATCAGTGGAGTTATTGTGAAGTGTCAGAGTGCCTCCTACAACAGAAGAACACTGTGCTTCTCTACTGAGACTCAGTACACAGTTTTTGTACCCAAGGTTGAAGTTGTTTTACAAAAATAACGGCTGATGTGTTCAAGCCACCTACACATTCCTGACACTCAAAACTGACAATAATCCTTCCGTGAATTCTCAATGTGTGAGCCCTCTGTGACCATGAATTTAACATGGTGTGTGATGTGCATGAATATAAGCTCACTTTTCCAATAACATCAAGGAGCAGCTTCAGGGCAATGGGATCGTGGACTAGGGAGTCAGTGTAGAAAGAACCAAGGTATTTCCGTGGACTTATGTTATTGTCCACTGCACACAGGTCAGGTCGGACTTGGTGGCCGTGTTCAATTCTACCAACCGTGAATGGAAAAGAGCCACCTGTAACCAGATGAACAGACAACAACAACATAGTGGCTCATTGCATCTTTCCCTGAGCAGAAAGGACTGTGGCTGTGACTTTACATTTGAAACATTCGGAGTAATACCTCCATGTGCAAAGCAGACTTTCAGTTTAGGAAATCTCTCAAAGATGCCCCCAAATATCATCGAGCAAATAGCCATGGTTGTCTCTGATGGCATGCCTTTGAGATGGAAAAGACAACAACACATAATGTTTCTCTTCAACTATACTAACTATATAAATGTCTTGTTGTTGGGTTTATATACTAAGCTGTGCATTACTGGTCACTATTAACCATAACCATAAAGAATCATGTATAATGTCAAAGTGCTAGAAAATCAATATCATTGTGGGTGTTTTTAACATGTGGGAAAATACAATGATTTGGTTTTGATGGCTTTATTACACATTTTAGGAAATAGTGGGTATAATGTCTGTGCTGTGCTTTTACTTTGTCATGCACAGGTAATTAAACATGGATCAATTTCAGTCAGAAAATGGCTTGAACAAGAAAAGTATATTTGATTTCTTTTTCATTGATTAGTCCAGGGGAAATATTCAATAACTCCTGTTTCTACTCCATCTCCCTCACCCACCAGCCAGGGCAACCAATACTTAGCCATCCTCCCATCTGTCTGCATGTCCCATGGGTGGATAAATATGGAGCAGCCTAACTCCTCAGCTGCCTGCATGGAAGATAGACATCAAGTTCAGTATTTCTCCATGAATTTGACCTGAATAGAAAGGAATGTCATGCACTTCAAAATTAAATGAGTCTAACAACTAGTGAAGTGTAAACACAGTTACATTTACAACTCACAAGTAACAATGCATTATAATGTAAGCACGGGAAGTACTATTCAAAGCCTCACAGCATAGAAAGGATGGAGTTCAGAGGCATTGAGGTCCCAGTTGTTGATATGTGAGCCAATCTGCACTCCAGGGAAGCCCAGCTCCTTCACGCAGCGCTTCATCTCCAGTACAGCCAAGTCAGGGGCTTGCATGGGCAGAGTGCCCAAGCCCACAAACCTCTTGGGGTGGCTACGCACTGTCTGGGCCAGATTGTCATTTAAAAGCACACAGAGATCCAGAGTGTCATGAGGTTTGGCCTGTAATCCAAAAATAATATTAGAATAGATAAATATAGCACATCAGCATAATTCTTCATCTTAGTGATGATTCTGACTGAAGAAGAACCAACTTTGCAGACAGGTATTGTATATAAGCCGCCGTGGTGCATAAATTTGGGTGCAGCTTGCAGTAATTTGGAGCAACAAACAAGATGAAGTTTCAGGTCTAAAACACACAACAATACAACATAAAGGCTGTAGTGTTTTTGATCCAAGCTGCTCAGACTTAGTGAGCACTTACCCAGTAACTGAACATCACAGGAACAGTAGAAAGAGCTTGAACTGTGACACCTGAAGGCCATAAACAGAAACATCTGTCTTAGGCATCAATACGATGAGATATTGTGATACTTGTTGGCGTTCATGCCTGTGCATATACCATGTTGGTCCATGTCTCTTATGCGTGCATTTGCATCCCAGCAGTTGTCCTGAATCACTCGGAAGAGCTTCCCATCCTTTATCATTTCTGCTTCACCCTGAAACACATTAACTTATGACTTATGTTGCTCACTCCTTACTGTATACAGCGTTAATTTGTATGTAAGAGAGAAGAGATTTGATTTGTACTCTACTCTACTACTTATCTTTACTGTGTGCGTGTGTGCGTGTGTTCATTTAGTTATTAGCGGTGTGTGCAGTTTGTGAACTGTACTAGGAGTTTTTTGGGGCCACTAACAGCCTATGGCTGGCCCTGTCCCCTGTGAAAGAGTCTGGACAGCTTGGCATATTTACTGTTCTTGTTCTCATTTCCCTATTCAAATGTACAATTTTCAACCTCATGAGATTATGTGGCATTTGGCTTCCATAACACTTCAAAACACAACCACATGGTGGCAGCAGACAGGTGACTCGTGCTGTTTCATGGCAAAGAAATGTGATGTAAATTGTCCTTTACATGTCACATTAAAATTTCAAGATGGATAAAAAATGTCTTTGAAAAGATTCTTGGTGTATATTTAAATGTAGATATCCAAACAACATCTGGATCATCATTACACCAGCGTTACAATGTAACTTGGAGTCTTCAATCTTGCTTAGCATCAGGACTTACACAGATGTTCACCACCAGACAAGACCTATGTATGCCAATGCATCAACTATTTGTTCTGATGTGCAGTTGCCTGATGCCAGAGCTCAGTGTCTGCTGCTAAAAGTTGCAACAGGTTCACAGCTTGCAGCTGCCGGGTTGCTCTGTGAAGTATTGAAGTGAATCTCTCGGCTGATGCAGTGGCACCATGCTGAGTTCTGTAGCTGCTTACGTGGGGAGAACCGGGCTGACAGGTCCATGGATCAGGAGCAGCCACTAGATACCTATGCAGCACATGTGACTCAAGTCATTTGGTCCAAGTCTCAAACAAATCCCAAGACATTTGTTCTTATAGGGTAAATCAAGTCAAATCACAGGTTAGGTCAAGTCAAGTCACCACTCATATTAAAACATGTCTAATAATTGTCTAATAATTATATTGTATTCCCTGTACTTCCTCTCCTGCACCCATTCTCTGTACATACATACAAGTAAAGCAGAAGTGTGACTCACCTTGCAGTGATGGTGAAGCTGCACAAACCCATCATATCCATATCTCTGAAAGACATGCAGGAGACTGGTTATGCTTAATAATTGATTAAAATACCATATTGAGAAACACATATCTGGTGAAGTTAATTTAGATGTAAAATCTCTGTTTGTATACGTGGGCACAGTTTGAGATCCCGCACATGTCCTGCTGTGGAAAAAGCCTCTTATTGATTGTGTTTTCACATCTGCGAGGATTCAGTCTTCATCCTGGAGGACTATCCACTCCAGTGCCCTGGATAACTCAAAGTGGATGCCATCTGACTCGTTTGCATACAGACAAAGCTGTAAATGATCTATGTGAGCAACACAGTCTGTAAAGCCTCACTTCATATCCCCGAAGATCTGCAGTGCTGTGTACTTTGTTGATGCCACAGAGAAGCTCAAATCTTTTCAAAATGCAAGACGGGCTTCACAGCATTCTTTCAAAAGTATGAATCTATTTCTTCTATGAGAGACAGTTTGTGCAATGCTACTTCAGTACATCTCTACATATTGGATATTCATAAAGTTGTCAGAGGAGGAAGAAACATTCAATGGGGAAAAAATGGTTAAATTAGGAACTATTTTTGTCATTATTATTCACATAGAGTGAGAACAAGTGAAGTGAGAAAGTGAGAAAAGCCAACGTGAACACAACTCAAGGGTTTAATAAGCGCCATGTGTACTGATTATTGCCAGTACAGAAAGAAAGAAAGAAAGAAAGAAAGAAAGAAAGAAAGAAAGAAAGACTGTGGAGTCTTCTGTCTATCTCTCCTAAAATGGGAAATCATTAGCTCAGGCCAGGCCTTCACAGTGACACAGACATAAGAGCAGGAGCAGATAGGACAGGCAAGAGTAAGGCCAAAGCCACCTATTGATTAAAGTTTAACCATCCATAGAGAACACAGATTTATGGAGTGAGCTCTTAAACTCCCTGCTGACACTCCAACGGGAAAAGTCTGTACATTTTATTTTACTGGCATTTAACAGTGTTTGAAACAGAATGGACACAAACAAAGACGTGTTTTTCTTTAAACCTACTCAGCCATGCAAAATTAGATCCAGCCTATAAATGTGTCAGAGACCTGTCACTTCCTTAAAGAACTCTCAGTCTCTCAGTGCCTACCTGCTTCAAATTGGGCCACTCCTTTGGTAAAATATGATTGTGAATATCAACCTTCATCCTTATGATTACCCTTGAAAAAACGTGGAGGTCTGGTGCCAGAGATTTCTTGCAGTAAATGAGCAAAAGCCTGAATTTACTCTCCGCCCTCAGACATAAACCAGTGACTGACAGGTGAATGGCTGCTGGGACATCCTGGTTATTTATTACCCAGCCTATAAAACAAACAGAAAGTAGTCCAGAGTGGAGATCTAACCTAGTTGATAGTTGATATTCTGAACCATGAAGTGATATTATATCCTAATATTTATTTACACACCCTTGAACCATATCACACACGCACACACACACACACACACACACACACACACACACACACACACACACATATATATATATATATATATATAGCTTAAAGCAGCATGCCTGTGCATTATGCTGACTCAGAGTTTTCATGGTAAGTGCATGCTTGGATGTTGCAACAGCTACATTACGCCTGGCATTTGCATGCTATAGTCTGCCCATAGGCTGCTGCACAGCTGAAACTCAGTGACTGACAGAATGTAGAATAAATTGTGTCAAGCTGACTGATTACTATTTTATACGGAAATATTCCTTCCTCTCTTTTTTTATCAGGCCTAATTCATATCATTACCTGCTCACAAGCCTGCGTTATGGCGCCGCCTGGTGGTCGATTGTTATAATCTTATGAGGTCAATCAAGATAGGTGGAGGCAGGTTGTGTCATTAACAAGGTTAAGGGTGTGTGAATAGTTTATTTCCATTGGGTTCTGATTCATTTCACAACCATTCTGACATTTGAGGGCACATTCACCAAGAAAGATGCAAACCAATGATCTAATTAGACAAATAAGCATTAGACTGATAAAAGTAGCCTTGTGTGTTTACAGGATAACCCACAGAAACAATATAACATTTTTTTTTCACTTTTTAATATGATTCTTTACTTTAATGTAGCTAAGATTAATGAAAGTTTAATTCATGCATAAATCAAATCTAATTTGCAGGAAAACTCTGTGAGTGATCTGGGTTAGATGTCTCTGATTATTTCACGAAGTGGCCTGTATGGGAATAAGGTGCTGAGTTCTGAGAGGAGGAGAGAAGGAGGAAGGGGAGGAGGAAGGGGAAAAAAAAAAACTTGCTGGCACCGCCTGTCAGATTCACAGCAGATCTCAGCAATTTATCGCATCGCCGCATCTAACCCTAAACTCTCTCTAACTGCCTCCTTCGGACAGGGTATTTACATTGAGGCTGCAGAGCTCTTCCTCGCAGTGTTGACTTCACACAGAGGGAGTTGGTTCGCTGCTGATGCTGAGGAGATAAATCCTTTATCTCCCATCTTCTCTTATCGCCATCTCTCCTCTTTCTACCCCCCCTGCGCAACTGAGTCGACACCGGTGGCATATTGGACGCGCTGGATGGCTGCTGCACTTAGCGAACCGGCGTGAATCTTTTTTTTTTTTTTTTTTTAATCATCATCATCACCATCATCATCCTCATCTTTCTCTGCTTTTGAGCCTGTAAACAAACCAGCAACTGCAACAACAATGACAGACCCGGCGACTCAAGACTCATACCCTGTCCCGGACCCGACTATTGTGGATCCCTGCCCGGCCACAGTGCGGAACGGCCAATGCGCCCCGGATGGATTCACCAACAACCATCACCAGCAAGCCAAGACCGCTGGCCAACCTGAGCCGTTCACCACGGGCCAGGAGATGAAAATCACAGATAGTGTGGAAGGAGAAGGTAACTTCATTAATCTCTGTCATGTTTGGAGCTGGTTCAAAAAAAGAAAAAAAAAAAGTTCTAGCTGAGCATGTTCGTGAATGTGTGTGTGTTTAAGGGGGCCTGGGGAAGATGGGAGCGGTATTTTTACCCATTTGAGGTATTTTTAGTCTGATGATTTGAATAATTTATGATAGTCCTACATCAGCAGGATTCAGAGTGGAGAAAAAGTTGAATTCAAAGCTAAAAATGCTTAAAATCTCCAAATACATTCATTCATTCATTCATTTCACTTGTGAGTAAGTCAGGACAAAGTTGGTTGTGGGAATTCTTAAAACATACAGTTTGCCTTAAAGCTTCACTCTGATACCAGTCACATGCATGCCTAACCCTTCAGTGTGCCTTTATATTTGCTTAAGCACATGAGAGAATGACTGTGTGGGATTTCTCTACTGATATAATCCCATTCATTATCTCATACCCATAAACCTGAAACTACACATTCCATAGGGGATAATAAGAGGCCCTCACATATACAATAAACCCATAAAAAGTCTGTTGTGATTCATTTAGTCGGGTTTTTTAATGCCATGTATAGATCATGCTTCAAGGGATACTTGACGTTTTAATTAAACCGCGCAGCTTTAGGTAATTGAGCAATGAGTCTCGAGTAATTAATAAAACCTGCAATTATTGCGTTCATTGTTAAGACTGTGTTGGATTTTGGGGTTATTTTTAAAAGTTGGAGTCACTCTGTAGTATCCACCTTGCATCTACCAAAGCAGAAATACAGAAAAGGTCAGAATGAATGACGATGGAAAAAGATGCATTTAAACTTGCTTGAAAACTCCAGTGATTTTGATTTGCACTTGCATAAAGTCTGAGAACTTCGTCGGAGATGGATTTCTTTTAAAAATTACATTAGGCAACGGTTTCAACAGGCGTATTGCCCTGAGTAGTAGTGTAAAATTTGAGGCATCCCCCTTTGTGTTGTTTTGCTTTTCATGTCAAATGAGTAGAAAGGTCCTATTTGGAGCCAGTGTTAAGTCTGTCCATTCTTACAAATATGGCGGTTCCTGGCAGACTCGATAGAAGAGGACCTCTGACATCTATAGAGGGGAACAAATACATAACGATTCTTACTTCAGGAGATCTAATACTAATGAAAACATACCTATGCATATTATATAATTATTTTCTACCATTATCTGTAAATAGAGCCCCCTAAATCTCACACCCTGGAGACCTATATGAGCAGGCACCATGGAGGAAACTTTATTTTAAAGTGATTTAGCAAAAGATGTTCAGCGCAATATATTTCTTACATTCACACTCTCACTATCAACCTCCCTCCTCCGCGTTCCTCATCTCTCTCTCCTATTTACATAAAATGTCCCTGTCATTGCTGTTACAACACCTCTGCAGTCTGATCATGCATATCCATGCCAGTGCTTCTGTCTATCTATTTATCTGTTATACTAAGATATGTTGTTATTGTATAGTTATGTCATTACAATAGCATTACAATACAACAGGGACAGGTTTTCATATTATATATATATATAATATATATATATATATATATATATATATATATATATATATATATATATAAAAAGTAATTAGTTTATCTCTTTCAGATCTTACATATCCCAGGAGAAATTATATTCAGTCATGTGTTTCTGGTTTGTGTGTGTGCATGATCAGCCTTCGATCTATGACTGTTGGTATTTTTAGAAAAGAAAGTTGTGATAAGAGAGAAGTGTCAGATGCAGATGTGAGGTATGAACACACACACACACACACACACCTAAACACCAAACAACCCACATAAACGTCGTGATATGTATGAGATATTGAGCACATGCCTTCTGCTATTTGATCCTCGCCAGCCGGGATCATGTAGGCAAAATGATTGCCATGCTGTCTCACTTCCCTCTGCCACACTTTTACACACTAACACACACACACACACACACACACACACACACACACACACACACACACACACACACATGCTGTTAACAACATTCATGTCCTTTCAGTTTTTCTTCTAAGTAAAACACTTGGACACCATTGCATTTTTGTTTTCTTTTAGTTTTTGAGTAGCTTGGGTACTCTCATTTAATTTTATGAACAGAGTTTTGTGCCTGCAGCTATAGAAAATGGTATCCTTGAATAGTCAGTCACTATTTGATCATTAACAACTTCTTCTGTAAATTAAAGAGGTGTCTGTTGAAACATTCCACTCATTTAGCTTCCTTACTAGTGATCTCGCCATTTCTTGGCTGTAAACTATGTGAATATCCATAGAAAACACACACCTAGACCTTTAAGCACCTTAAAGTGTTATGTCGGAGCATGTCAGCAGTTTATAGATACGTTTGGAAATATCACATCTATGTAACACAACATAAAGCATTCTAATACGTGTGCTATAATCAACATTTCTATTTGCAAATATTTACAGCCTGTCACAATGAAGGAAAAGTATAAACTTTTTAATTTACCATACACCTTAAAAAGAATGAATTGTTAAAAAAACAGCAAGTGACAGTAAAATATCTAAATCAGAGTAAATGTTAGAAACTAGACATACAACTGGCGAGAAACTGAATTATTAGCAGAGTACCTTCAATAAAGTGATGATACTACTAGTTCTGCACAAACCATTTTGTCTGTCTGTATGTAATTGAAAGTAGTAACATAGGTAATGTTCTGTAAATCAGTTTGATTTGAAAATGACACATAATTGTAAATGTGATAAAATAAGTCTTTTTAATAACAGATAATTATTATTAATTTTCATCATTATTGGAATAACCTTCAAATAATGTCTGTAATTTCAGTTTATATACAATGTTGAAAAACAGAAAACTACTGTAAAAACATTTTTTCTTACAGTGTTCATGGATTTAAAAGTTTAGAGAGTTGATCTTATGGTGGTCATGGCATGAGTTGTTTTGTTGTTCTTGATCGTGATAGCTCCCTCACACATACACATGCATTCTAATGAAGCCATTTATGGAGAAAAACCTGGATACCTTCCAGATGACTTTTAGCTCCATTTAAGCACAATACATATGATGGGCCTAGCACGGTTTTTCAAAGAAATCAATTACAGGCAGATGTTTGGAATTTTCTATCCTTAGGTTACACAAGGTCATGTGTGGGCCTTGAGGTCCTCGGTAGTAGTAGTTGTTTGGCTTTGATTGGGAACAGTAGGTACCGGTCTATCTCAACACTGTGGTGGCCAGGGTTGTAGAGCCCTATTGCTGCCTTCCTAGACATAATAGATAGCTTGCCATTGATGTTCCAATCTGCGTAAACAGACAACAATGTCTCCAGACTAGAATATGTTGGCAATAACACCTCCATGAGTAAAAGCATTCTCTTTGGCTAATTCTGGTATAGTATTTGCAGTGTTACCTTGGGATTTAAAGTCTATCTGACTCTGTGTCTCTATAAATATATATATATATATATATATATATATATATATATATATATATATATATATATATATATATATATATATATAGCTTCAAGACATTTACAGTACAGCTGCATTAAGAAGTTTATTTTTTACATATGCATCATGAACTTTTATGTACGCACTTGGATAAACAGTAGTTTGACATTTATAGATACAGTTTAGTTGAAGGAGTACATTGCTTGGTCTGGCTGTCCTTTCGAAACAGTTGGCAGTGTTTCACTGGTGGGAAGCGAGTGAGGGATCATATCCCAGTAGCACCACCAACTTCCTCTGGATGCTCTGTCTGCAATGTCTCCTTCTGTCTACACCCACACTAGACAAACAGTGGGAGATGACAAGAACCAAATAAAGCTTTAAACAGATAATAATAAACAGATTTGGTATGATCATGTCGTTTTTGTCACATACAAGATTGCATTTTTAAGATTACGAGAGTATTTTAGACAGTCAAAGAAAACTGAAAAAAGCAAGGATATAGTGAGGGGATTTTTAAACTTAAAGGGAGCTCCAATAATTTTACACCAAAAGGTCAGATTTCACTACCACTCAGTGTGTTGCATGATGTTATCTGTGGAGGAGGGGGAGCTTTGTCTGATAAAACAGAATTTACTGTAAAGTTTTTAAACTCTTCTCAGCTTGGACTTGTAGGCTATAGATTCCTAACAGAAAGCTCACATAACAAACTGGATGTGTAGAGTTTGAAAGATGTGGGTGTTTACATAAAGGATCCAACAAGAAGATGCTATTAGTTGCATTATGGGAACCATTTATGGAATTTGACTCATAAGGACTTTAGGTGGGGATATGTTGTTGCACTGATGTCTACCATTCTTTTACAATTTGTCTTTTGTCACTCCTTCAAATTTATGGAGGTACAATACTAAAACACACTGATTTTTCACCACTGAGAATCCAGTCCAGTCATCAGTGTCCTGTTTGCAGCAGTATAAAAGCCTTTTTTTTTTACACTAATAATAAAACAATCATGTGACTTTACCAGCTCTCTATCAGCAGTTGTTTCTGGAATGATTCCCTCTCTGTGACACAGACACACACACGCACACCACATTGTGCCAACAATGTTCCAACAAAAATGAGACAGCCTTGTGCATTTTCACATAGGAGACATACAGTGAAGCTTTCTGCAATCTTTAAAGAAATTCACTTGATTTAAAGAATAATAATAATAACTTTATTTACATAGCACCTTTGAAAAACAGAGTTTACATAGTGCTTTGACAGGCACAGACACTCGGGCAAAATAGCAGCAGAGGAAGCAACAAAGCAGGATAAATAAGATTTAAGAACATGGTAATGGCAAAAGACATTTAAAAGGCAAGACAATATAAAACTATTGAAGTTAAACAATACATAAAAATAAGATAAAAACATGTAATGATATCTTAAATAAGGCAACAATAAAATATAGAATGATAAAAAATAAGTAGAAAACACACACTGCGTACAACCCATACATATTCGCATTCAAAAAGAGAGCGATCAGACGAGGCAAAGGTCTACTCTCAAATACTCTACAAGTATTTTCTAGTTTTTGTCCAGAGTCTTGTATAATGCGTGACTTGAGCACCACTCTCGTACTGCAATGACACATTATCAGTGTTAAAGCTTTGTTCATTTCTGCCATTGAGAAAATTTTTCTACAGAAAAAAAATATCTCCAGAAGAATTGAACAAATCGTTTCTTTCACACATCCCTAAACACAACTAGTTAAAGGTAAGGTAGCTAAAGCCCCATTTTGACCTGGGAAAACAAGAACAAAGAGCAGAAATTATATCCAGATATGTTTACTGAATTGTGCCTAGAGTATTTGGTTTAAAGGTTAAAGGAGAAGTGTCTTATCTGCCTGTTTTCGGGGGCAAATGTGCAGTCTGAAAAGAAAACACCTTCTGCGTCTCATGGGTGATCAGCTATATGGTCCCTGGGACAGATTTCTGGATAAAATGACAACTGATATCATTAAAAGCTCTTTTGGATGTAAAAGTTCAGCTCATAAATATTGCATGAATCTGCAGAGCCAGCCTCATGCTTCATGACAAATAGAACAGCTTCGGGCTATTCAGAATCTGGGCTGTTTTGTCTGTGACTTCAGGCAAAGACTTCTCACACAGACCTGTGAGCTGTTAGGAAATGTATGTGGATTTTTACAGCAAGTGTTCTACTTAGGCTCTGTCTTAGTCTGTTAGAAGGAAACCTGGCCTTAAAAAGGCTACAACAGAGGCAGACTAATTTATTTACTAAACTTGATTGATGCTTGATACTTTGATATTGATACTTTCTTTGAATACATTGATAACTTTGTCCTAATTACTTCATATACGTTTGAAGGACTGCTCTTACTCCGTAGCTGTGAGCAAAATTCTGCTTAAGTTAAACTTGACGAGCTCTCGCTGAGCCATGCTTCACCCTTGACCTGTAATCTGCAGTTTAACAAAAGGCCCCTGGACATTACGCAGTGTTTTGTGTCCCTCACTGTAAATCCCCAATGATCTGCTACTCTCTGAAGGTTTGGAGGATTATCTAACAAGAACAATGCATGGAGAGTGGAAGAAACAGCTCCAGTGATGTTCGAAGTAGTGATGAATATTCATTGATAGAACAGTCTGTAGTGGATTGATTAAAGCTCTTACAACCATCACTTCATGGAGCATTTATCTAATTATTATTGTTTTGTAAGTACTAGAAAAGATCTATTACCTCTGGCTATCTTATGACGTCAACAGGATAATCATGGCATACAATCAACACAATATAACTCAGACAAAATGAAAGAAGAAATTGTTGTTCTAACAGAGTTTACGTGTCTCACTGCAGGTCTTCTCGAGAGCAGCATGCGTTTGAAGCCGCATGAGGCTCAGAGCTACAGGAAGAAGGCACTCTGGGTCTCCTGGATCTCCATTGTGGTCACACTCATACTGGCTGTGGCAGCTTTCAGTAAGCATTTAAACTACTCATTTAGAGCCTCTAAATTAGAGGTAACACACATTAAAGGTCCAGTGTGTAGGGGCTTATAGTGCTGAACTTGGAAATTGCAACATATATATACATATACATATATGCAATATATATATATATATGTTTCCCTAAATCTTACACACTGGACCTTTAAAGTGTAGTTGCTAGTAGGCAGAAGCAGTTTACTTCTCTCTTCCCTGATGACTCAGAGGAGATGTTGTCATATATGTCTGGCCTAGCAATGGTGCAGACATGTAATAAGTTTTAACGTCTCTCTTTTAGAATGGAAAGTGAGTTCAGAGTAAATACAAATCACCAATGTTAAATTGCTCTAGAAAGGTTAACAGTGCTGAAAGAAGCCTTTTCATTCAGTTATAAAAGTAAGGAGTACTTGATGTCAGCCCAACAGCGCACATTTCTTTTGCAGTCTGACGACAAAGAGCATGTGCCTTTTACCCACACTGAAGCTCAGCTGTCCACAAAAGCAAATGAAATCATTTGAAAAGCTGAGAAGTTGAGATGTGAGACCATTCTCATGATCTGTTTTGATACCATACATACTGGAGTGCAATGAATTAAGGACTGTTGGTTCATCATGTTTGTTGGAGAAAAACCATTTCAGCAACAACAAGAGATGCTGTGAAATTATAAGCTTTAACCACACATGAGCGATAGTAAACCTCCCAATAGGCTTTTCCTTTTAGTCACAGTCATATAGTTTGAGCTAATTCTATTACATTTGTTGTTCCTGCCTTAAAATGGGGCATTTAAGTGTTTTATAATGTGATGTCGTCTTTTACTGCTTTGAGGTCATTTCACTGTTATAAACATACGTTTATTGTTCCCATGAATCTCACAAGCTGAGATCTGGGACAAAATTATCTGATTTTCTGCATAGTGATGCATTTTTGGAGGTCTTTCAAACCACATGTACTGCGTCTCAGTAATCCATTTGATGTTGTGAAAGCATGCAGCGACGGCTTCAGACCACATTTTGTTGTCTTATGATATAGAGGATGTCTATCATGCTATGTGCTGTTGCGAGTGCAACACAGCATGTTGCTTTGTCATCCTGACTAAGCATGAGCTTGAAGTCACAATGTCACCCAAAAGACCATTTGTCTCATTTTTGATGTCCTGACTAAGCACAAACTTGCCCTTTTTAAGTGATGCAACTGCACGGATTCAAACTTTTGGTGGTTGTGGTGGATGGAACAACCAAAAGTAAGCAGTGACTGATTTTAAAGGGGACATATGAATATTTTTGAATTCGGGGGGCAGTGACCAGCACAAGTCTTGGTATAGCCCCCCAGCCTCAGAGGACCAACGACCAGAGTGGATTAAGTTTATTTTTGACGGCGAAGTCCCCGCTACAGTCGACTTTGTGTTTCTCTTGTCTGATTACCATGAGCTAACGCTATGATGCACTAACGTAACAGCAGTAGTTCATTAGTTGAATGTCTAGTTCCAGTCTGACTCTGATGTTAGCTAACAAGTTCACCATATAGGCTTAAAATGTGAAAATATGTCATTGTGTTGCGCTCACAGGTTGATTCCATGTGCCCCAAGTAGTAGAAATAAGTTACCGCAGCTTTAAAATGACTGAGCATGATGAGGAGTTACGTCATACGTACGTAATAGATACATTTATTGGAGAAGTGATAAAAGTATTTCAGGTCCTCGTAAGTTCTTCATAAAAACTGCAGTAATATAATTACTGCCACAAACAAATACAGCTCCTAGGGGATGGATAACCTTTAGTTTATGAATGACATTGCTGTTGGCGATTCATATTTTCTGTTCCCCTCCAGTACAAATAAGCATGTAAGCAGACTCTAGTAGAAAAATAGAGAATGTTTTTCTGTGTATGTGTTGAACATTGTTCAACCGAGACAAAGAGTTTGAATACAGGGAGTTAAACAGAAGATGACCCACAAAAATATGAACCACTGAGACCAAGGGAGGCAGCCAGGCTACTGTGAGACAAAAAGTAAAGAGAAATAGAGCGGCCTCCACCAGTCATAACTGCAGCCTCTAGAGGACAGGTCAGTGGCACTGGGTTAGGAATTGGAAAAAATGAATGCCCCCGTACAGCATGCAGAGAGAAAGAGAGAGAGAGAGAGAGAGAGAGAGAGAGAGAGACTGTGCGCTTAAGAGAAGACCACTTAGTGAACGAGAGCAGAGGCAGCAGAGAGAATGAGAGACGGACAGATGGATATGGAGGTGTGGAGTGAAGCTCTGCAAGGTGCAATGGTACCAGGGGACAAGGCAGGATGAGTCCTGGCAGGCAGCGTTAGGGATTTAGTGTGATGGCTCAACTTTAAAGAACAGCAGCGTGCCGTTTCCTCCAGCCTGTGGCCTACTTTCTCTCTCACTCTAACTCATCGTCTTTTATCTTTTACGTCCCATCAGCTTGTTTCCTTACCCTCTACTTTCTTTACCCCCTATGTGCTTTGTCATCATATCTCTCCTTCTTCTCCCCCTTTATTTTTTTCTCAATTGGTCGAACTAGGTCCAGTATATTCTGTGCTGGTAAAGTCTCTTATGCCTTTCAGTGTGTATTAGAGGAATGTCTTTCAAATTGTTTTTATGGGCTTTCCACTGGTGGACATGTTTTAATAAAGTGTGGTCAAAGTCAAAGCACTCTTTATCTACTCATATATCTTCCATCCTGTTTCTGTCTGCCTTTCTACTTTTTGCTCTTTCTCTTTCCTCCCATTTTGTTCTCTCTCTAAGGAAAACCGCAAAGATCCCCTGCCCTTCTGTGACCTTTAGCAGTATTTTAACATTTAGACGGGATGAAGGCTCAAGGCTGATCCCTTTCTGCTCTGCCTTCAATTGTTTTGACTCTTGAATGTCTCGGCCATAAATGGCCTCTCTATGTTGGCTCACAACCTTTCTCGAGAGGCTGTCTTTTGTGCTTTCTTTGCTCCTGTTCACCTGTTAAAGTGGGGAAAAAAAAGTCCCCCGAGGCTTTATCAGGCATGTCAGGTTCATAGAGTGAGCAGAGACTGCACTTCAAGAGGTAATAGCAGGTATGTTATTGTACAGATGTACAACTGGTATTACACTGACGAGTGGAGTGTGAGGGAGTAATTAGATGAACTTTGACAAACGTGACTGACAACTACAGGAAACCACAAGATGACGTCACATTTTGTTGATGCACTGGTCAGTAAGGCATGCGATCCCAAATGGACAGTCAATTTCTAATTTGATGGAAGCTCTTCTCATAATTCCAGAAAAAAAAAAAACATTGTAAGACAACAATATACTTTGATTCTTGGCTTAGATTAGATAAAAGTGATACTGCAGCAGACACTACCACCCTCCCACATATGTTCATTTTTGTTGTGTCATTTAAATAAGAGTCGGAGACAACAAACATTAGTCCCGAGAGAATATTTAATGGATTTGGCAATGAAGTCCTGGTATTTTAGTATACCACATTCATGCCAGCATTATATTATGCTACTTTCAGAGATTAAATGTCACTGAAAGTGCTAATTCGCACACCCTCTTTAATAAGCTGTTTTCTCAGATTGTATATTGTATCGCTTAACAAAAAAGGCTGTGGTCAGACATCATCCATTTGATCAAAGCCGCCTTGAGGACTTTCCTCCCTGAAACAAAGTTTCTTCTTGCTTTCTATATAGAACACGTTGTGTCGTCAGCCCAACAGCGCACATTTCTTTTGCAGTCTGACGACAAAGAGCATGTGCCTTTTACCCACACTGAAGCTCAGCTGTCCACAAAAGCAAATGAAATCATTTGAAAAGCTGAGAAGTTGAGATGTGAGACCATTCTCATGATCTGTTTTGATACCATACATACTGGAGTGCAATGAATTAAGGACTGTTGGTTCATCATGTTTGTTGGAGAAAAACAATCTTAGCAAAAACAAGTGATGCTGTGAAATTATAAGCTTTAACCACACATGAGCGATAGTAAACCTCCCAATAGGCTTTTCCTTTTAGTCACAGTCATATAGTTTGAGCTAATTCTATTACATTTGTTGTTCCTGCCTTAAAATGGGGCATTTAAGTGTCTTGAGTCTTAAGTGATGTTATCTTTTACTGCTTTGAGGTCATTTCACTGTTATACGCATATGTTTATTGTTCACATGAATCTCACAAGCTCAGATCTGGAACAAAATTATCTGATTTTCTGCATAGTGATGCATTTTTGGAGGTCTTTCAAACCACATGCACTGCGTCTCAGTAATCCATTTGATGTTGTGAAAGCATGCAGCGACGGCTTCAGACCACGTTTCGTTGTCTTATGATATAGAGGATGTCTATCATGCTATGTGCTGTTGCGAGTGCGCAACACGGCACGAGCTTCAAGTCACAATGTCTCCCAATCTATTCAGACCGTTTGTGTCATTCTTGATGTGCTGACTAAGCACAAACTTGCTCTTTTTAAGTGATGCAACTGCATGGATTCAAACGCAGACTTTAAGGTGTGAAACCTGCAGTGTTTATATCGTGTTTACAGCAGTCTTGTTGGGTTTGTTGGCACATTGCTGTGTTTTGTACCATTGCCACCACCTGTAGGTCAATGTGATAGTGTGACACCATTGCCATCATCTGCCTGTTTGTGCGTCATGTGTGTACAGGAGAACAAACAAAACCGGGGGCCCAGTCTTAAAAAACATTACTCCCACCACTACTACCCGCACTACTAGCGGCCAAAAAACTACACACGATACTTTAAATTTATTTGTATTTGATTCAACAGTGACTGCTAATTGTTAACATAGCATGAAGCATTGGTATTGTTGGAAGATTAATACATTTACACCTTCCAGCTAAGCAGAAAAGATTTTTGTGGGTATCAAATACAAAGGAATGGTCTTATTCATTGAAATTCAGCCACACTTTTTTCTTCAGCGGAAAAGCAGAAGCTGGGATAAATTAAATAGCAGAGAGGTCTTTGCACTGGAGCACTTCCACTTTACCTCTGCACTGAATTTTAAGAAGAGGTGCTGTTTTTTCAGCCTTTCAGTGTTTCTTATTAGAAATGCCAAGCTGCGTAGGTAACTAAAGAGACATTGTTTCATTATCAGGTTTAAGGGAATTTCTGGATTGTCTTCATGTGATACAATTGTACCGTGCTTTCCAACAGGCCAGGGAAATGCTGTTCAATATTCAGAGTGCGGGACAAACAGCATACCAACAAGGATGGTTTTCAGATTGCCTTACAGGGCTTCCAGGAGCAGGCTATAGGAGCTGGCCTGTGGACTAATAGGCTGCCACATGATCAATCAGTGTCACTGCCAACAACCATTTAATGTCTGAGCATGGAAATGGGAAGCTTGTGCTAGGAGGGAGTATAAGAGGGAGGGAGACTGAGGGATAGAGGAGGGGTTTACAGCTGGGATTGAGAGTGGACTGAAAGAAACAGAGGAAAATAGGACGGAGGGATGAGGAAAAGAAGGGACAAGAAAGTACAGTGTGAGGGCAGGGATAGTGTCATAGAAGAAGATAGAGGAAGTTAGAGTGGGACAGTGGAAGACGGAGATAGAAGGATGGAAATAAGGCCAGTGATAGATATATGGAGGAGAAATGATTAAGCACTGTAGAAAAAAAGATACAGTAAGAGAAAAGAAAGAAAGAAATGGTTAAGACTTACAGCTGCTCTTTTCTCTTTCTCTGTATTTCTCTCGTTCTTCTTCTGTCTCTGCAGCACAGCTGTAATTACTGTGATTTAACCCAGATACATAAAGTAAAAAGCTCAACATACTTATAAATAAACCAACGCTTTACGGATATCTATCTGTGCCATGGCTCTGTAGCTGTATAGAGGATAAGAGTGTTTAAGTTCAACTATCTTACAAAAAACTACACGTTTGACAAGTGGTAAGAAGGAGATAAGTTGTTGGCGTCATACCTCCCAGACTGCTGTCACAGGTTGCCTGAATTCAGCATCACACACAGTTCATGCAATAATACCTGACCTGATAAATATATTTTAGCGTAACAAGCCGACTGTCAGGTCATTGAAAGTTGTTATTGGAATGTGAAGACATAATCTATATTTATTCCTTTTAAAATCACAGATTACATTTAGTGTTTGATGGATATTTCATAAGAAAGTCCATGTTATACTGATCTTATGAAATCCAGTAGCAAAAGGAAGAGGACCTAAACGCAGACAACCAGTGCAGACTGGGACAGGTCAGTGATTTATTGCCAAAGTGAAGGTATATATAGACTCGCAGGCAGGTGCGGATATAGGCTTGTAGGTACAGGTTGAGGGTCAGGTTCAGGTGGCTCAAAAGTAAAGGCACAAAGTACATGATAACTTTGACAATCTGCTAAGGAGTGAGCTGGTTAAATACTGCAGGACTGATGGGAAAGATCGAAAACAGGTGAGCAGGTGAAGACTTGGCCCGGAGGGAGTGTTGGGAGTTTGGAGTGGAGAGAGCAGGTGGAGCAGTTGGACAGGTGGAGAATGGCAATGAAGAGGCCCAGAGAAGTGGGAATGTTGCTCGAGGGAGGGACAGAGAAGCAGAACGTGACAATATGTTTTTCTCTTTAATTAAAGTCTGGAGTGCAATATTTCTTTCCATGTGTGTCACTGTTCTGTTTGTTCTAATATGTGCGGCAGTATTACAAGAAATGTAGCAATGGGGTGACAAAGGGAAGGAATTGATACGTCATCATGAATGTAAATAATGCAGGATTCAAACTTTTTAGAAAATCCGTTTTGCACATTTGTAATGCATTCAGCACATTTAGGCATCAAGGATACACACAGTGCAGTGTTGGGTTAACACTGAATGTAAAGAGAAACTTTAAACCCACAGAGCATCTTTAAGTAGCTGAGTTGGCTTATTTCCTCACTGACCTTTCAGTAAAGGAAAAAAAAAAACACCTCTGGTGTTGGTTATTATTGACTCATTGCTCCATTTTTCTTTTCTTTTTTTTTTGCTCCATCAGATGTTTAAATTGTAATAAATCTTCTGCACCTTAACTAGCATGAAGGATAAATGTGCACCACAGAGCAGAATTACCTGTAGCTGCCTTTATTTTCACAGTGTTTCAAATATAGCAAGGCTGGTAATATTTTGGTCAAAAGACCAACGACAATCATGTCACTGTATGACAATTTCTGTCCTCATCCTGAACATGGATGCTGTCTGTCTGTCTGTCTAGAGTCATTCTTACAGACATACACCCTATGTGGTGCTGCCCGACACACTAGAAAAGTTCCAAATAAAGACGATGCTCATCTTTATCTTAGAAGATAACAAAATCTAACTATACATGTGGCCCTTAATAAATATTAATGTCCTCAGAATGAATACGGAGCTTCAGGCTGCTGGAAACACTGAGAGACTTTGTAATGACTTGTTTGCCTTCCCCTGGTATTTATTGACATTAAGAATAATATAGAATACCACCAGCTTTATCCAGTAAAAAAACATGTGACTTACAGACTGACACAAATTAGACTGATTCCTCTTCACACCATGAGTAACGATCGACTGGACTAGACATGACATTAACGTGCCTGTAGCTTGTCTACGTCCATGACAGGTCACAGAATAATCAGTCTTTATGGCACGCTTTTCAGCACTGTGACGAATTGATGTATTATCAGGATTAATTTGTGGTCATTTGCTGACTCCTGCTGCTTTCACTATCTCATTTGCTAGATGTGAAAGAACAACATTGCCCAGGCAAAAAAAAACAAAAAACAAAAAAACAATGATGAATCACTGAGGGCAGAGTGTACACAATAGATATGTTTGCATTGGGCTGTACAGTGGTATCTGCAGGCCATTCATCATATCTGGCATATCACTGCAGAAACACAGTCGTACCAATATCCGCCACCGCCCACCTCCTCCCGCTCCTGCTCCAATTTTACATCCCTGCGTTTTACTCCCCCAATCCCTCTTCCCCACCCACTTTTCCTCCTTTTTTCTTCCCTGCTAAGATCTCCTCCTTCCTTAGCTCGCGCTCTACATCTTTGGTTTCCTTCCCTCGCTGCCTCCACCTTACTCGAACACCCAGCTGCTCCACCCTCACCCCCACTTACTGTCTATCTCAGGGTAGAAAACACAATCATTTATTCATTTGTTTTCCCTTCTGTTACTGCGCAGTCTATTTTTACTGGTAAATACCAAGGTTGCCAGTTAGGTGGAAGGCTATATGGTGTCAGATCTAGAAAGCAAGGCTGGTCCAAATGTTGATCATGTATTATTGTGTGTTTGTTGCAACGAGCAGCCTTTAGACCTTTGTCACTCATTGTTCACTCATTTCCAAAAATGTCACTGCACTTGTGCCGCTGTGGGACTTCTATGAGGACTTATCCTCACAGTTGTCACTTTGAGGTCAGCATGCTTTGTCTGTTAGCTTTTTTTTTTTTTTTTTCATGCATGAAGCGCATGCAGACTTGTTTCACATACTTTTTTCACATATATCGTAGCAAACAGGAAAGACACATATAAAATTAGCATCCAGTTTTGGGCACTGATGTCTGGCCATGTGTGAGACAGAAGGCCTGAGTGAGTAAGCATGTTCTTCCAGTGTGTGTGTGTGTGTGTTGGCAAATAACAAGCAGAACACTGAGTTAGCCCTTCAGGCATCATACTCTCTAAAATTACAGTATGCGTACGTTTGCTTCAGTTTTCCGGGTGCATTTGCATTTCTGAGGTACAGAACTTACCAGCTGCATACATTTGCCAAATTTCAGCATGCGCCGCTTCAACTTTAAATAGAACTAATTTGTTTCTTGCCTTTCTGTTTAGTAATTAGTTTCACGTGAGGAGTATTTCCATGACTTTTTTCCTGACACCGTTTGTCCAGTCATTACTATTTATCTAGTGTCTGTTGCAGTGGCCTATTTTTTTTTACCATGATAATAGAATTTACAATGATTGCCCAGGTCGTTATGTCTGTCTGCAGACTCCGCTTATGCCTGCTGATGCATGGTTGTAAACTAATACAAACAAACTATGTTATTTAAATACGAAGCGTAAGCGATGGGCACAGATACTAACAATATCCCCAATGTGATTTTCAATGTTAAAACTTCATATTCTATTTCCACTATTCATTTTTACCCAGATCATTAACAACCAGAGCAGAGCACACACTAAGCACAGACCTTCACCAAGGTGTTTTGTTTCTATAGCGATGTTTGAGGTCCCTGTTACGTTGCATGTTTCGTCACATCATTCACGCATATGCCATTCGATTCATTTTGCCATATAGACACGAGTGCTGCACTTGACCCATTTTAATGAAAGCAAAACATAATTTGCGCATCTATCCTGTGATTTGGATCGGCTCTATAATTTAACAGGCTCTTCCTTGGCTCATGCTACTCCCTTCTAGAAAGTCTCATTAAAATAATAATCCTGCTGACAAACAAACAAATGGCGCCTAAAACATAACCTCCTTGGCGGAGGCAATTACACGACATTATTTAGACTCGATTTAGACTTGACTGCAGTACGTGTGACTACATTACACCACTGATTTATTGGCACATAAAACGTTGACAGTATTACTTGAGGCTGTTCCAGTGTTATATGCCGTCTAATTAGACTTTAGACATACCTTTTCACAAGTTTAGGTGCAAATCCAGATAGACAGATTAAAGGAGATGGATCAAATATATCATAATTAGTTACATACATCACACTGCATTTCTCAAGTGTCTATGTATGTATATATATATATATATATATATATATATACTCAATGTGAGCATGGTGAGCATAAATATACCTTTATCTGACAGTGAACTGCTCAACTTTCACTGATAAAGATCCCATAAGATGTATTTTATATTCTCTGCATGTAATTCTAGAGAACCATTTCAACAATTGTTGTGATTTCCCTTAATTACTGATTTTAAGTCCAGATGTAAAATGCCATGAGCTTCCCCTCCACTTATCTGCTCGCTGCTGAAAGAAAGAAACCCATGATTACTTTAAAAGATGTCCAGTCAAATTGGATTGCTATTATCGGATGAGCAGGGGAATCGCAGTGGATAATTTGACCTGAATCCCTACTTTATAAACGTGAATTCCTTTTCACAGACAACTCTTTAAGATTGCATTCTAACACGCCACATACCTGCTCAGTGTTTAGTAACTACTCGTGTCATTCCGGATGGTTTTTATTCTACGAGGATCTACGCATTCAACAATAGCAAACCCTGTAGATAACTGAAGCAGAATGAGGCCACTCTGTTGCCTGGTATGTTAGTCATTAGTGGTTAAACGTCTCATTCTTTGCCTTATCTAAGTATTGTGAGGTGGAGAGGATAATGCTGTCTTTTACAGCCCATGATTTGACGGCATGTGCTGAGACTGTATTTGCCATTTACTTACAATTATACAATAAACGGCAATTGGTCTGTGTAAGATTTACTGGCTACAGCAGCACACAGCATCACCATGTAGTATCTTACTGTTGACAGAATGGGGACAAGGGTGCTTTGACTTCTCAGGGATAGAGCAGGGTTACTTAGGTGCTGTGCATAGATACTATTCTCCGTCAACCCCGCTCTCAGTGAGATGCATAATGACTCCACATTTAAATTTCTCATGTTTATGAAAAGTGGAGTAAAATTAAAGGTACCTTAACACAGAAACTCAAACAATCTCTGAATTTGCATATTTTTTTTCAGTTTTTCTTCAGGCTGATTAATGTTGTTGTTCAAACTCTGGTGTGAATCAAAAACCAGAGGAAGACAGCTTGATAAAAAGTGGTTTTGATCCACTGTCAACTAAACTCAGATTGTTTTCTTGACGTGGATGCAAAGCAGACCAACAAGATTTTGTGATAATAGCATTAAAGCTAAAAACAAACTATTAAGGGTGAGCTGTTCTTTGAAGCGGGATTGTATTTGGTTCTTAGCTACAGTCAATGTATTACCCACAGTACTCTGGTCAGCATGCCCCCAGCGTGACCGGCATGGAAACTAAGCAATGTACAGCTGTGGACAGGTAGCAACAAAACATTTTAGCCACCTGAAAAAAGCAAACTTAAATCAGTCTTATCAATATCTAAAATATTTGAACTGTTTTAGCTTACCGTCAGACAGCCCCTGTCAATAGTAAACTGAAGCTTTTAATTATTGTATTGATTGGAGCTCTTTTCAAAGCGACCAGACTGTACAGAAGCTGCTGGTCCACCACTCCCTCGATCTTTTAGTTTGTTTGTGGTCTTCTATGTTTCAATACATTAGCTCAGAAGTAACATTAGTTTCTACTGAGGCATCGGTAGACCAACAACTCCTGTGTTCTGTGAGGCAAAATTATGGTTTCTTTCAATAAATATGGCCACTTTGGAGAAAGCAATCTAAACGCTTCACTTTCCCATCAGAACACTGGCCAATGGCGAGGTAAAGCTCTGAAAACATTCTATATATAGCGTACTCTGATACACTGATACACTGATATTGATTTTTTTTAGGTTTGCATTTTTTTGCTGTCTAAAATTGCTTAGTTTTCATGCTGGTACACCTGTCTGCTTCTACTACTTACCACTGTATACTGTAGTAATACACTGACTATGGATGAGTAACTCATAAAACACAACTTCAGATAACCTAAACTATCCTTTTCGGACTATCTACTGATTTGGGGAACTGTCAGGGAAGCAGTCTGTACAAGTGATGTCTATGTAATTATTTAAAACAATTTTGGAAACATGATAAAATGAACCAAACTCCAGGTGTGCAAGCAACATTAATAATGGTTTGTTCCAGTTCTCGTTGCTCGCCTTACTTTCTAAAATTACGAATAAATTCTCTGCATCAGAGTTACTCTAATATGTTTACCACAAATCCACTCACCAAAACCAATGTGTGTTGTTTCCCTCCAGGATCAATGATGAGAAGCTATTAAATATTTGACTAATTTATTGTTGATGATGAAAGCGTTTTGAGTGAACTACAGCACCGTTGTGATAAATAGATGATAATATATTAGTCATTTGAGTCAGTTGCACTTGTAAGATGCATCGTGGCTGTAATCTAAACTCTTGTCATACAGTGCAGTGATGCCGCATTATAACTGCATGGTTTCCTGCAGAAGTACCACACCGTCACAGTAAACAGATCCCCTGCTATTCACACTCTCTGAAGCTCCTCTGAGCGCGCCAGTGCGGTTGTCTTCAGCCTTCTCAGTTTCTCACACCAGATGCCTCAGTCACATCCCCCCTCCTCCTCCTCCTCCTCAGCATCAAGAGGACACAGACAAATCAGGCACACAGACATTCACATATAGATGTACCATCGGCACATGGCAGCGAATGACGTAGGCTGATGATAAGAATACTTTTCTTAAAGCACTACAATCAGAAGTGTTGGAAACATTTTGAGTGCCAGCTCTTGTCCTGAAATTTTCTGGTGAACCGACTCCACTTTGATAAATTTTTATTAATTTGAGTCAGCCTAATCTTAATCATTAGTCACAGAAGTGCACTGGTGTTTGCTTTGGTATGTGCACATATATCAGTCTGCATAACACTGAGGGTGTGAAGTGTTTATACTCAGGCCCTTTTTCTGTAGGTCTGCTTATGAAATCTTTATAAGGCCGGGAGAACTGTCAGAGTTATAAATCACAGTCCTAATGCTTTCCCCAAACACCCATTTTTCCTAATCTCTATTAGTCTCTGTCACTGCCCTGCATCGTTTTGTGGATTATGGCCAAGTCTGGACCATTAATTAAGAATGTTAATGTTTTTTGTTGTTATGTACATGCATTTAAATTCTTCTTAATAGGGGGTGATATAAAATCTCTACTTATGATATGATGCCTGGTTGTGTGATACATTACTTTGAGGATTAGCACTTTAGTCTAAAATCTGAATAGTCGTTCAGTGCCAGCTTTTTGTGCCCTATGGTATTTAACATATATTCTTCCAAAGATGTTATGCATCTGTGTATAAATTTTGTGCAAATTAAATACACAGGAGACTTGGCCTAATGTTATATAGGACCTTTTTTTCCTGTAAGTATTGATATAGAGTTGGCTCATGAGCATGGATGTGAAGAAACAGAACTTGTTCTTCTGGGTGTGTTTGAGTTAAACGGATCATAGGGAATTAAATATCTCTACAAATACACTTGTGTAAATAATAAATTACCTAACCCACAAAAGAGATTAAAGCCCTCAGTCGATTTCAAGCTATGGATACAAAATAGAAATTTATCTTTATAAAAGCAGAAATGACTGCACTTATGCCCATGCTGTGGATATGTCTGTTAATGGTTTGGGAATTACAGTATGCTGCTCTTCAGTGCAAAGCCTTTGAACAATTGTGTGTACAGCTGTGATGTGCTGTAAACCCTTGATGTACCGGGGATACCATTTGGTCATGCATGGTTTGTTACACAGCTTCAATCATCAGATCTTGTGATTAAACTAAATAGATCATGAATGCTGCACATAAACGCATATATGAAAGATGTATAACACACTGCTAGCATGAATTAACACGAAGGATCTCTTCTTTCTGATTTTGCTAAAGCAGAAATTTGTTTGTGTTTGTAGTCCCGCTGAAATATTGCATTTTGCTTTGGTACTTTTGTAGAAACCTGTTTAGCGATACTGACCACAAAAAAAAAAACTCAAACTGAAGAACATTTTGTAAGCTTCTGAGACTCTTACTTTTTGTTTACATTTAAATTCAGGCTTTGCCAGTGTTGTCAAGGTAAATCTGTCCACATCAGCATTGCTGCTCAGCCTTGTACTCATGCTGAATGGATTTCTGTTTAGGTTTCACGCTACATTAACTGTCTGATCCCACCTGTAGTGCATGACAGGTGGTCAGATGTTACAACCACGTTGCTTAATGGCTTTGTCGTGGTTAATGGGCCAAAGTGACTCTATGGCAGCCATTCCAGTCAGGTCCAGCTTAGGTTACATTTGTGTATGATTTTAATGCAAACAGAATGATTGTTAAAGAGCTCTCATTGGCCTGGAATCAAGAAGTGAGGCTCCAACCGTTCTCCTTTTTGACGGCACATATTTCGGCTCATGTGTCTCATTGTTGGGTTAAAATCTTTTCTGCACACAGGAAGCTGGAAATCAAAACCTCTGAGTGAAAAACACTCCAAACTGAGCACAGTGAGCTCAATGACATGCAAAAATATTTATTTTCTACATTTCCATCCCGACATTTTCCCCAAATTTGGTTGTTCAGTTGATATTGATATTAATCGTGCTATTGATCCTTAAAACCTCAGGAGGTTACCTGTTGCCACTATTTGCTGCTGCTAACGTACAAAGATGCCTGCTGCAGCTTTAAAGATGGAGCCATTGAGGACATTCTACCTCACTGCAGTAACCATATACTATTGATCCCCTTTTCGTTAGAAATTGTTTTGAAAACCCTGCAGGGCTGGTGCAGGACAGATACAGAGTGCTTTATTTTCCATCCGGGTCAGGTCAATAATAAATAAGGTTTATTCCAGTTGTGGAGCTTTGTTGTCTATATATTCTATGCAATGATGCTGACTAATATGTTTTTAGGATGACTTCACTTTTGTTGATGTGTCAGGGAACAGGGTTGGGTTTTATCAGAGGCTACTGTGTGTTTTATCTGTGTGCATTGCTGTCAAAACCTTTCCTCCCAGAGCATAATTATAGGACAGCCTTGCTAGGCAGCCTCACACCATCTTTTATCAGTCAGCAGCACTTGACTATTTTTACCCCTCAGACATGAGAAGTGAGTTGGTGCGTTGTGATCAGATATAAACGTCAGAAGAGAGAGAGAGAGTGTGTGTGTGTGTGTGTGTGTGTGTTCAACATATTTCTTGTTAGTCACACAGTGTGGTTGTAATGTTCTTCCTATTTCGTGTTGAGGTGTAGGGTTTCACAGCTCGTCTAAACAGCTCTGTGCAGCACAGAATTGATAAAAAGAGCACTTCCTGGTGGCATCTTTTCAAAATAATGTCAAATTGAAGGATTATCTCAACATCTGAAGACTGATTTCATTTGCTACCATTACTGCCACTATGGAAACCAAACTGGAAGCTCAAACAGTAATGAAGGATTTTGCATGGGAGATGATGAATTTTGGTAGTTGATTGATGGTGTGTATGGGACACCATAATTTATTCTTCTCTTCCTTTGTTTGTAACTTGCATCTTCGCTCATGCGCAGTTGAATGTGATCTATACATGAGAGGAACAGCCTTGTGAATGTGATTAAATATTAATAGCGGCTCAATTAATTGCATTGTACCGCACAAGTCGACAGAGCTGTATTCAGCATGGTGGTTAACAGCTGAGGAGAGTCCATTTTAGGAGAAGAAGAAGAAGAAGAAGAAGAAGAAGAAGAAGACATATTGGCCCTGAAGTTAGGGGTTTGCTGCCTTGCTCAAGGAGAGCTCAAACCAAACATCAGCTTGTTAAAGTGTACTTGGATACATGAAGAAGAATAGAGGGACACTTGAGAGATTTGGTATTGTTCTTGGGGGACTTGTGAGAGACCCTCGAGTGCAATACTACTAAAAAAAAGACAAAACCACAAAACAATGTAGCATTTTCTCTCCAGCTACCAGTCCATGCTCCACACTGTGGTCTGTGCTGAATCTGGTTCCCCAAGGCAAGTCCCTCCAAACGGAGCTATTGCCAATCCCCCTATATTTTAACTGTGCTGGTTTGCTATCGCTGCAAGGGTTCAAATATATTAGATTTTTCTTAGAGTTTTCTTTCTTAATGGTTCAAAATGAAAACATCTTGTTGAAATGTACTTGGAATAAAGGGGCTCTCTAGTGATTTGGTAATGGACTCGAGAGAGACCCTCAAGTATAATGCTACAAAAAAAGAAAGAAGAATATAGCATTATTGCTTTAGATGGGAGACGAGCTCACCTCTAATCATATCAACAAATAGTATTCATGCATAATTAGACACGGGGAGCTTTATGAATGACATGTAAATTCAGCAGAATTCCCACTTAATGCAAAGCCCATTGTAAGATGACCAGTTAAGGCCAATCTAAAGGATTTCAACATGACATCAATTGAAAATGGATTTTATGCACAGTCATATTCAGGGTATTCCTGAAAAGGTCATTCTCACAGGACACTGAAATCCATATTCCGCTTTATAGTCACGAGCAAAACAAAGAGCTCACTGTAGGTCATTAAAAATAAGAAAGAAATCACATCTCACCCTCATTCTACTGTTCTGTACTGGATTTATTTTTATGAGAGTGTCCCTTTAATATATGAATGATTGGAGCCGTTATAATAGACTCTTATTGAACTAGTAGCTTTTCTTGCCTCATGCAGTGGGGCAACACAAAATACCAGGCAGTGAAACTCCCTGAACAGCCAGCAGCTAGTTCCACTGTGATCAGTGGTAAACTGATGCTTGCAATGGATCCATTACCAAGAGGCTTGGGCTTCCTCATGCTGCAATTTGTTACCTGGGAATAGATTGGTGAGGGTGGCCTCAGGGAAAAGGGACTGGGAAAGCCTAATTTTCCCTTTAATGCATGGCTTTTTTTATTGAGCCCTATACTGATGGAACACCTAAATAGGGGAAGGCTATAAGGCTGGTAAAAGGGTGAGGTAGAAAAGAAAGAAAGAAAGATAGCCATGCGATTTCATACCACAAGGTAATTTCCATCTCTTACTTTGTCTTCTTGGAGAGCAGGGGTATAATTGGTGAAACCAATGTCAGCATCTCTCTCTCTCTCTCTCTCTCTCTCTCTCTCTCTCTTTCGCTATATGTGCTTACAAACTGGGTTACACCTTCTGAGGTTTTATTAACTCAGAGTAAACAAAGGCAGAGACAGACATAGGCACATGGAAAGGGGGTAAGCAGGGGAGACTGAGAGATAGGCCAGGTGGTGGAGTCAAGTAGCGAAAAAGAGAAGAGAATTGAATGATGGCAGACAGAGAGGATAAGAAGTCTAAGGAGCGGTAGAGTTCAAAATGACACAGAACGGGGAATGAGAAAAAAAAAAAGCGAACAGAGATCACCCATCTCACCGCCCATGGAGCAGCTGAACCAGAGCTGCCGAATAACTGCGGTATCTCATTCTTTTAGAGTTTGTTGTTATTTCTGTTGGAAAAATCCACATATTGAATTGGAAAATGGTGGTTTAACAGCGCTTCAGTGTTTCACATCATTCAGTAGATGTACAGTAAGCTCAGATTTGATGCCATGTTTGGATATCAAAAGGTGCAGGTATTGATCTGACACCCATTTTTAAATTACAATATGCCTTTTTATGCTTTCTATTATATTTCAGTCAACTGCAGCCTGACCTTCAACTGAATCAGTGTGACGTTCAGTTTGATCTTTACTTTTAGCAGGATCTGTATTCATTCCTTCACAGTACAATACATTTTAAACAGAAATATGCTCTTAAAATAAATCTGGCTTGGAGGGAGTTCTTTTATGCAAGGCAACACGACGGGTAAAAGCCTGCTAAATGCACATTGGAGTATTCATCCACAGTTTACACAAGTTTTCTTTTGTCAGTTCTGGGATCATTTCTTTTCTCCACCAGTGAATCATAGTATCCTCTCGTGAGTTCTATGCACAGTGCTCCACCACCCACTCATGTTAGATTGGTATGAAAACAAACAAACCCTCCTCTGCACTCAACCCAGTCAAAGCATTGTCTGATGTCGGTTCTGTCCGGCAGACAGATAAGGCAATCAGAGAGAGTGAGTAACGTACTAATAATACTAATGATAACCTTTATTTCTATTCTTTAAAAAACACAAAGCGTTTCACAGAGCAAGATAAAATAGTACAGCATCAATTAGCAGCATCTTTGTATGGTTCAAATTTAGTATCTAAGATGAGTGACGGTCTTTTTTCTCTCATGAAATAGTGCAACCCTGTCTGTTTCCAGGGTCAGTCCAAACCTGAGAGGGTACAAGTGTTTTTTTTCTTCATCTGTTTATATCCCCCAAACAGCAAGCCACATTCACGACCACGTCAGGACAACGCTCACACTCACACACACACACACTTGAGACACTAATTTGCACTCAATTTTCGGCCACCTCTCTGCGAGACAGCCTGTGTGTGTAAAAAAAAAAAAAAAAAAAAAAAAACATGATCCCGGGTGATAACCAGAAATAGATTTTTCTTTTACAATTTCAGTCGTCTTTTAGAACAGTGACTCAGGGTGTTTTTACTGAATGAACAGCCTGCAGAAATGATGTCAGGCTGCACTAAGATCATGTACCGTAGGTGTGTGTGTGAAGTCAGGGAGCTGGTCGGTTGACAGATGCTAGAAGGGGATTTAATGTGAGTAGCAAACTATTACTGTTTGACCTTGGCCCCTCCAGTCAAGTCAGTTTTATTTATATAGCTCAGAATCACAAATCACATTTTGCTTGAAGGGGTTTTACAGTCAGTACAGAATAAAACATCCTCGGTACTGAGAACTCTGATTTGGATAAGGAAACCTCAGCAAGATAGGAGGCCTGTGAGGTCTCGCATATTTCTAACATGTTGTTGGCTCATGAATGGTAGCACATGTACATGTAGTATGTATGCGTACGTCACATTTCATACCATTAACTGGTTGTAAACTGACCAATAGCACTGAAGGTTTTAGTCTCTCAGCTCACTTCTAATGCACAGAAACAAAACAGTAAAATGACCTCAGATGAAATTCAAGCTGTCGCTTGTCCCCATCTGGTGCTTGGATGCACTGCCGGCACAGCTGTAGCCCTGAAAGCACATACTGTATAGACAGTAGCAGCCTCTCGCTCAGCACAGGCTCACACTGTATGACACATTTGCCAATTCCAATTTTCAAGATCAGAGCAAAAACAGAACCTTGCCAGGATCTTTTGAAGTGTGACATGTGATAGAATCAGCTCACCTCGATAATTACTAACCTGTTCATACATGTGTTCCTCTTCTTTTTTTTTGTTTTTTTTGTCTTAGCTTCTCCGGTGCGATAGGTACTGACACACAATGAAATGTCAGCACTACAAGTCACCAGTCTTGGAAACGTGTTGGTTTTTAATGAAATTCACGCCAAAAGTGTTAATAGTATTGGAAACACATTCCCATCTGTCTTTCTTTTGCTTAATTTATGTGTTTGCGGCGGGGGAAGGAAAAAAAAATCATAATCAGATCATTAGAAGATACAGTAAATGTGGCTGTTTTCAGACCTCACTGCTGCTTGTTTGCATTTTTAAACTAATTCCTTGTTTCTAAATGATATCTCTGATGAATTATCAAACATATGCTTGTTACATCTTGTGTTTAAAAATGACTTGCTGAAGCTGCCCTGCAGGTGTCTGCCTTTATGTTAGTGATTCTCAAGCTGTGGAGCAGGCATATAGTCAGTATGAAAACATGCATGTCATATCTGTGATATCACCCACGGGTTTCTGAAGAGCTGTGGTGAAGCTTGGAGCGTGGTGGTATGGTCGCTGCTGTCTTTGTAGTCCTGCCTTTGTAAAGGCATAGCATCTTGGGCAAAGGCATAGCTCATCAGTGGAGCTGAGGTGGGCTGAAGAATTCCTGGGTGATCAAACAAGCCATCTGTAATGGCAGCTGTCAGTCAAAGTGGCCATACTATTAATTATGCATAACTTTAAACTTTAATACAATCTGAACAGCTGAGTTACATAGAAATTCAGACTCAGTCCAGTTGTCATGAACAGGGCAATTAGTTATAAAGACCAAAACCATTTTTATAGCAGGCTGTTAACATGTTTATTTATACTGTGAAGTTGGACATTTTATGGAGATTGACTTGAAGTGGCCGTTCAAGGAACTGCAGTTTTTGGCACTTCGCATTGGGTTTTTGGCTTTTAGTGGCTCTATATCAAGCTTGACTTCAAAATTTGATCCTTTTTTTTATTAGTTGCTATCCAGATCCTTTTTAATGATTGATTGGGATGACCCTTTTTCAGCTTCTGAAGTGGAGAATGCTAGAACAAGTTTGGGAACCACTGCTTATTGTTCATCACTGACCTAGAGTGCTGTCATTTTGTATACATCTTCCAAATTAGTCACAGGCAGTAACAAAAAATACAAAAAAAAGTATTTAAATATATTCCGGTAAACAAAATAGGATGTGGCATACTAGAAATCAATGCTTTGAAGAATGAAAGCTGTGCCAAAATACTGTCATGTTGGTGCCACAATGGAAAAAAAAAAAGGAAAAGATGCAGGGTGGCACTTTGGAAAGCCTCATTGGCAAATCCTGTTGCTTTCAGCAATAAAAAGCAATACTTGGATATGTCAGTTAGGCCCTTTGTGCCCAAATAAGAAGAAGGAAAAATGCAGGCTGTATGCCAGCTACAAAAAGTGTGTGAGAGTGAGCTAATAGCCCTGACCTCCCAGCTTAGAGGGCTCAGACTGACCATTTGAGCTAGCTGATGGCCAGCCAATGTCGGCCGTTTACTCACTGAATTGAACCACAATAGCCCATGAGGCACAGTGGGAGGGATGTTATGAAATAAATGGGATAAAGTTATAGATACAGTCTATAATATACCACAGTGAAGCAACAGATGAAGTCCATTTGTCAGTTGACAGCGCTAATCAGCAAATGTTAGCATGCCGACCTACTAAACTCAGACGGTTTAGCATTTAGCATTTAAACAAATATAATGGAGCCTGCTTAAAATGGACAACTTCATTTGTTGTTTATATGGATGGATATGAATTAGTCCAACGTGGCCATACAAACCGATTTTTATCTGTTTCCAGTCTTTAGCTGTTAACTCTCCCAAGAAGTAAATTTGATGGCTAATAGGAAGCGACAGCACAGAATCAAAACGGATGGAGATAGTTGCTGGTCGTGACTCGCAGCTCATCCATTTTTAAGCAAGATGAAACAGTGTATTGGGTGCAGGGTTGTTTGAATGAATGAAACGGGGCTGCAACTCCTCTGCAAAATGTGGTTTCGGCATTCTTTAAAAAGAGAAATAGAAATCGCTGCTTGGATAGATTTGAAAGAAATACTCAGTCATGACTGTGATTGGAGACTCACAGAAACATCACAGAAACAGCTAACATTCTTTCGGATGGGCTTAAGGCACTGCACGCCAATTTAACTACAGTTTAAGTTATAACCGCTTTAGTGAATTTCCTCAGCTACCGAACAACACTGAGTCCAATACAACACACACAGTGTTTTCATCCGAGGAGCCTATCAGCGCCTTCTGTGCTCGTGTTACCACGGAGAATGATAATGAAAACAGAAGGCCCGTTGCCATGACAGGACTGCTTGTCACAGCGTGCATCCAGAAACTTCCTAATCCACCTCTCTTTTGTTATTTTTGTAGATAACTGATTAGGAGAGGCAGCTAGAAACACTGTTTAAACTCTTGCAGCATCCACTGACATGATAGTAGTATAATGTTTTAAAGATCAAGAGACACGTCTTTAGTTGCTTTGGTATTATGTGTTTGCAGACTAGACTCAATGTTATGATTGGATAGTATAAATAATCTTCGTCGTAGCTTATTCTTAACGAAACATCTTTGATCGTCTTGCTGTCTCTTCAGTATCCCACCGCCGTCTAACAGAGATAAGCTTGTTGGTTTCAAGTATGGAAAGATTTAATTAGCTGATGGATGCTTTGATATATGAATCACTGTCACTCTGATGTCACCAATTAGTAGCTGCCGTGTTTGGTTTTGAGGTTTATTTATGTTCATGTTGTCATTGTGAGATTGCAGTGGGTTGGCACAGACTGAGAATACATTTTTGTGTGTGTGTATAAATGAATACTAAAACAGCCAGCAGCTTTTCTGAGGCAGTAGTAGTTGCATTATCTTTCACTGCATGTGTACACTAATATTTTTTTTTTTCTACTCGTGCTGTTTTGATGCAACATCACCGTAATTGTTTTTTTTTTTTCATTACGTCACATATACATCTGTATTTTGTGCCCACTTTTGTGAGCGTCTCAGACGTCTCTCACTGTCTCTGTGTGTCAGTTTGATTATGCAGAACAGGCTCCAGTGAGCTCGTCGTCAGTGGTCAGTGCCGCGCAGGACGACTGAAGCCTTCATAAGCACGGATACTGTCTGCCTCATTGTCTCGTCTTCATGCACAGCCACACCCATACACAAGAGGATGTACTGATGAATACAAATCACATACATACAAAATCACGCCCATACCGTTATCAGTTCGTGACACTATCCCCACTGTCTTTTCTCTCTGTGCTGAACATGAATCCTCACTCACAGGTGAGGTCTGAATCAGCACCTCATCAAGGTCAGAGAGAGAAAGAGACCTACATAGTGAATACACAGTGAAGAACAGAGGTGTGGACAGGATATTTTTGTATTTTGTGAAACTAACTTGACACAAAAGTACTGTTCATTTTGAAGAGTAAACACTGATGTAAATGTAACATTCCTGTGCTTTTCCTGCCAGTTTGCAAACCAGATTTCCTTTGGGATAATACTAAAGTCAAAGTTGCTTTCAGACTTCCAAGTCCATGTATAGGCAATGATCAAAATACATTAAATATGTTGGAAAATAGTTGCTGAAAACATGTGAAAAGACTTTATTATTTAATTATTTAGTTATGCTAGTTGATATATAATAGAAAATATAATAGATATAATAGAAATGGCCATGTTGTAAAGGTTTGTATGTGCTAAAATAGACATTTTATCAGTGCAGTTTACAACAGCACATATGAACATTTTGTGCAATTAATAGTGAAAATGAAACTCTTTTTTTGAAATGCAGCTAGCTTGACTTTCAAACAACAATTATTTCATGCGACCTGGCAACAAGCATCATCTTACAAGCTAAGAAATGAGGACCTGCAGTTACTAAAAAGCCATTAGATAAGCAATTTGCTGTAATCCTAAATGTGATATAGACTTTCCATTTGCCTTTTCCTTGAGTTAACAACAGCCAAACTGTTTGGCCTTTTCATTTCAACAGCAAAATATTTATGTCATTTCTCCAGCACTGAAGGAAGATGCTCTCGGGCTGAGGTGTCGAGGGAAATTGACATAGAGCGATGCAAAGAGAGGCTGCTGAATTACTGCAGCTCTCATGTGCATAAAAGATCATTGAAGAAAGAGAGATACATTGTGGTGAGTGAAGTAGCGTATGGGCTCAGGTGTCTCAGAGAACTCCTCAACTGCAGAGATGAAAGAGACATCAGTCAGGCTCAGGTGAATCTATTTTACCATAAGCAAAATATGTGAGTGTGTGAGAGGGTGGTCATGTGCCTGTTTATTTGGTCGTTTCAGACCTGGACCTCATGTGGTGTAGACTGTCGATCTAAATCTGGTCCTGATAGGAAGGAGCACTGATGCTGTGGTTGTTACCACCCATGCCTCAATAAAACTATTTAAACACTCCTTTGCGGTCAAAGTTAACTGCAGCAGCTTAACGAAGTTGCATGATTTCTGCTAATTACTGCTCACTGTGTCCCTGCCAGGGACCGCTGGAAGACTTGAAATGTATCAAAGCAAATAAATAAGTTAGGTAAACAGTGGGGAGAATATTTCATGCTCCTGCCAGCTGGAGCTCTGATGGACCCAGAGGAAGTACTCACAACACTGAACTTGAGTGTGTTTGTTTGTTTGCTTGTGATAATTAAATGGGGAAGTCTGATGGGTACAGGTGTATGATGCAAACAATAATAGTTATGTAACTTTGAAGATTGAGTAAAAGAGATTCACGTGTAATACAAAGTAAAGTTGCGTGGCATGTTTCGGCTGCATCTCGCATGTCTGAGGGAACAAATGTGCTTCACTGTGCTGCTGCTGCGGCTGTGCGGCTGAAAAGTTGCTATACATGAATCACAACACAAATGACACAAATGCCAACCTTGTTCTTTCAATTGTTGTCAGTTTTCTATTCATGTTATGTATGTGCTTTTTTGTTTATAGTTTTGTACTTACTGTGCTAATTGCTATTCACCAAAACTCAAAGAAAAATTCTGCAGATGTAAAAAGCTTTATGTGGAGCTGTATGTTTATTCTATTCTATTTCCACCATTTCTCATATTTAGTTTTCTTTGTAGCCAAGTTATATTCTGTGCTCGAGTCATCCAGCATTATTAAAAAATGTCCAAGTCTGCAACAGAAACACAAACAATAAGAAGAACAGACCGGTCTAAAAGGTTTTGCTAGTTGGAGACGTGCTCACTGTTGACAGAGAAGTGTGAGATTGAATCTTTGAGACATGGTAGCCGTAATTTGGTGTGGGTAGAGAAAACATTCTGAACATTTCGTTTATTTAGTGTGTCGCTTTTGTCACTTTTTACTCATCATGTACAAAATGTCTTTTCAATTAAAATTCTTAAAAGTCATTTAACGTGAGCTCCTGCTTTAGATGTTTGGAGCTGAGAATAAGATTAGTTTTCATGTCAGCATTGCCATAATCTTTTTTTTTTTTCAATTTGTCCAAACAAATAAAAATAAATCAGCTTGTTTGTATATAATTCTGTATTTAATTGAAGTCATAACTGCACAATGCATGAAATCAACAGGGATTTAATTAGGTGCTGTTTATGTTATAGAGAAGGGGCCCTCGAATATATTACTCAAAGGTCCACATCACATTTTTACTTAAGGGTGGTGGTCTGGAACAGTTGGGCGCAATAATAAAACAACATCTAATTAATTCACTTATAACTTAACTTTTAATTAACATCACATCTCTGAAACAGGCAGACAGCTGAACCATTTTTATTTCTGACATGTTTCTAACATGTTCTTACAACTACAACTACAGTTTACTAAAGAAAAGAGACGCATTGTGCAGATACACAATGCGTCTCGTTTCTTCACTGACAAACTACCAGCAATTTATATTGACCATAACAACCAACGATAGGGGAATTAAGCCACAGTCACCTGGGGACGGGATCGCTGTGAATGATCTCCAGCTACACGGTATATTCAGTGTTGCTAACAATTTGTTGATCAAAAGAAAATGTATATCAAAATAATGTATACGTATATATAACGTATTGTATTCATAACTGGAGTTATAGGCTGGGCCTGGATTGACTTTGTAAGAGTTGTACTTCATTAGTGAGCACTGCAGCTAAGGCATGCTGAAGACAGTTTTGCTAACAGCCCAACATCAAGCAAGTGCAACAACTCAAGACATAGCAGACAGACAGTATTACTTACTTTTCCAACAGCAAAAAGCCTGGCTCGACATCTGTCATTCAGCCTTTTACTTCATCAACAACTAAAAGTCAGTTCCAGATGTGCTCTTGTCAGGCTACTGTCTTTTCTTAGCATCATCATTTTTGGCCTCTTTGTCTTAGCTGAGACGGGTTTAGGCTCTGATGTCCATCCTGGTGCCTATTTCCATCTGCAATCAGTGGATTAGTTGGTAGTGTGTGACATAGTGCTGTAAAGTGTGGGAGATCATACCCAAAGCCCAAAGTTACATGCATTGGTGCAAGAACAGGTGTATGTAGTGCAGAGTTGGGATGACAGATTAAATATTCGCTGTCTTACAGGTCAGTGTAGCATCCTTATTATTTTGAATCTGTTATTTTATGGTAGAAAAATGACATGTTTCTTTAAGTCATGTCTAAATTAAAGCAAGCAGGAGAATTACAACCTTTGATGTATGAGGCCATCATGTAGTGTTTCTTTGTCCCTTTATTTACTTTAAATACTGGATTCTAGTGTGTAAATTACAGAAAAAAATAAAATCCTTTTTTTCTTTGCTAGATTATAGCACAATCCATTAATCAACTTTTGAGAGAAACACCTGCCCTCGGTGAAACTGCAGCACCGGCTGAGCACAACAGCAGTGGAGACCTTGGGAGGATTTTTTTTTTTTGTTTTGTTTTTTGCCTGCTGCTAATGAATTCGCTCATAATACTGTCACACTGGATGCCACAAGATGTCCTTTAGCTAACTGCGTTACAGTAATTCACCCTGCTGTGAGGACATTAACGGGAAATGAATAGTCAGTTGAAATGTCTTTTATACCAGCGTAACCTGTTTATGACTCTGTTGGGTTTTGCTGAACTATAATTCCTGCTTATTGTGAAGCATTGTGTTGGAAGCTGTGATCAAGAATGAGCCGTGTGTGTTTTTGTGTGACACATAGTTCCCACCGGTGGCACTTCCCTCTTGATCCGGGAGCAGGATAAAAACCTCCTGACGTGAATTCTGTTTTTGGAAAAATCCTTGAACTCCCCTGAAAGTTTCTTAAGCTCTTAAAACGTTTCCGGGATGAAGCTCTTTAAAACCTGCAGGTGTGTAGGAAACATTAGTTCAATCAGCCGTGTGCTTGTCCTAGCTTAATCTGCGCACGAACCCCGGTGAGTCCCCATGCCAAGCGGCTCGCAGATGGCACCTCCCTCGCTGTGCCCATTGGCTACAATTCTGCCCTGCTACAAATCAATACTGCTGGGCTTCTGAGATGGGGAGAGGGCTGATGGAGCAAAGGACTAAGCAAACTCAGGAGGGAGGTACCAGAACAATATGGAATATAGGGGTGTTAATGTAGGAAAGAAAAGAGATAAATTGAGGAGCAAAATGAAAGGGATGGAAATAGACGAGGAGTGGAAAGAGCAAAGCGAAGAAGAGGGGGAGAGAGGAGGGATGATTAACGGTAGAACAGAAGTGGAATGAAGGTGGGAGACAGATGGGAGGATGAAGACAACTGCAGCAACAGAGGACAAAGAGAGAGAGAGAGAGAGTGAGTGTCAGAGAAAGGGACAAAGAAAAGGAATGATTTAGAAGACATGCAAGGAGAGAATGGACCGAGAGGGCATCCACGGAGAGAAGGATAGAAAAAGATGAGAGGTTAAAAAGGAGGAAGGAAGGAGGAGCGGGAGGAACGGAAAGAGGAAGCATCCCAGTAGGGTTTTCCGCAGGGTGAACTCAGCCAGAGTGCGAGGCACGGTGCAGAGCCGAGCAGTAGGTCCTGAATTATTAAACACAATATTTTGCAGCTGAGCAATCGGCCACAGCCCTGTCGGATGCGTCCACTGAGGGGGCAAGGATGTGTGTGGGTGTTTGTGGGGGTTATGCCAAGCAGGTTTCTAGGAGTGTTTACATGTGCTCAGATGGTTGTTGTGTGCAGTCAGTGTGTGCAATATAGTTTGTACTTTATGCTTAATGGCCTTATTTTTTTTTATATGCATGGGCATCAGAATGAATATATGCCCACTAATTAATGAGGAAACAACACCCTGAGGTCCTTTGTTTTTAAGTTGCTGTGTATCAGTGGAAAACAACCAGTAATTTAACACACACACACACACACACACACACACACACATTTGGTAGTGGGTTGGTGCACACAAATACTCCATGTTTTACCCAATACTGTCTCCTAGAAATTCTGTTTTAGTATTTTGGAATTGAATTGGTGAAATGCTAGATTCATTCATTCATTCATTATTCAACCTGGAGTCACAGGGAGGCGGTCAGGGTGGATGGTGGGCGAACAAAGCAGTTTGATGCCAGAGACTGGGGTTTTGCATCCTGACTGTCTGTGCTCAGGTTTAGGTGAGGTTAATCATAAAAAAAAAGTAGACTCTGCAGTGACTATGAGCATATATTGAATTTAAACATCATATTTTGACAGAAAACAAAAGAAAAATGCTACAAATCTAAACAAAATATATAGGCAAAATATTTTAACATGATTGAAGATTTAATGTTTAATTTCCATCCATTTACACAGGAGATAAATCCTGTGAATATTCCCACAGGCGCCCTATTGACATACAGTAGGTAAACTTGAAAGTAATGAATATTAATAGTGTAACTTTGAGGGGCAGATGCATTTACCCTTTTTTGTAGGTCTAGAGTCTCAAACCACCTCCTGATGTCAGTCAAACTTTTACTTTTGATATTTTCTGATTGTCCTAAATTGCATGTAATGTAAATTGGGCCATGTGTTTACTCAAACATTAATGCATTTTAATACATCAAGCACACATATTTGAGTTTTACATTCATTTGTTTCATATTCAAATTGTGGGAGGATGGTTTTCTGGCTGAAATTGGGTTTTTTCCACCTGTGGAGTCTGGTAACCTGCAGTGTCTAGATTGGTGGCATTTTTTTTTTTCCACTTTCCACTTCAGCCCTGCTGCACAAGTTTAAGCCCTGACAGGTGTATTTGCATAAAAATCTTGTTTAGTCCGGCTTTAATGATGCATAATTTCTCCTCACTGCCTGCCCATGCCCCCCTCCTCCGCTCTGAGAACGTCTTCCTTCCCTTTCGTCTCTCCTCTGTCCAGCTCTGTTAGTCCTCTCTCTGGCCTTTACCTCATCTGCCTCTGCTTACCATGAGCTTCTCATCATTACGTTGTGCAAATAACAGCTTGACCATCAGCACATAGCACAGGAATATAATGAACCGCTTTTGAATCTCACATCTATACTTCAAACACGTTGAATCCTTCCCCTCATCTTGGGACCGTTAAGTGGGTTTCCTCAACTTCATTAAACGTGTCTGTTGGGAGATTTCTCTCTCTCTTCATCTTTTTCTCTCTCACTGTACTGATCTCTCACTTTCTGCTGCCCGCTCACCCACGCTGCCTCTCTGTCTCACTCTGTTCGTCTGTCCATCTGCTGCTCTGTCTACCTCTTTCTCTCCTCATCCCCCGTCTCCAAGATTATTCCTTTGCTCCTTGTGATGTAATTGAATTTCACATCCCTGAATTGAGCTCGTGCCCTTGAGGAACAGAGAGGAAGACGTAATTACATTTCTTTTTGGCTGCAAATGATTCTACTAATTTGATATGGACCTTTTTTTTCATTCAGTCCACAGCAGGGGTGGTTTTATAGGTGACTGAATGGAGAGCAGAGTTTGAACGCATTTAGTTTCAGTATTCAGTTTAGAGTACTTGTATTTATTAATTTAATCAACTATATAAACTATATAGGAGATATACTGGCTTTTTGGTATACGTGGTTCAAGTTGGCACCACAGCTCTCTCTAATTACCAGAAGCCGAGCCATAATAACCTCTTCCCTTACTATTATGTCTGTCATCCAAAGTTGTGCCCTTCTTGCACTGTAAGTTGAAACTGTGGAAAGAGCAGTGGTGGAGGTAAAAGTAGGCTAGCTAATGCCAAATTGCCCCAGGTTATTTAGCAGATCATTTTTTTTGTCCCTCCTCACTTGCTGAGATCCTCGGATGTGTCATTATTAGTACCTGGTCCAGTTTTATACACAGAAGTGACTAAGTCTTTGCAGTCAAAGACCGAGTCTTTGCAGAATGCCCTGTCTGAGGAGGTCAAAGCTGCAAACGCTGTCTCGTCTTTAAAAAGGGCCTTTAGTTGATTCTATTTATTCTTAACATATTTTGTAATTGTTAAAATATAATTTCAAACAGCTGTCCAATTCATCCACCTGACTTTCCTGTTTTACTCTAATTTGTAGATGAGAGTGATTTATAATATGTTTATTGGTTCCTGTAAGTTTAATTTTAGTTATGATAGCTGTATGCCTCTATGGCAATGTCAGTCAAGTCCATCACTTGGTTTATGACCAGATACCTGCTGAGCCTCATTAATACTTTGTGTTTTTTCAAATGTTAGTTTGCCAACATGCTAAATTAAGATGGTACCACATTATACCTGCTAAATATTAGCCCTGTCAGCTGTGAGCATGTTAGTAATGCTGACACCAACACTTGAATTGTATCTTTAGCTCAAAGCACAGCTATTCCTGAATCACCTCACAGAGCTGCTAGCATGGCTATATTAATATGGATTTGAGTGTTTAGCAGGACAGTTTGCCCTATGTACACACATGTGCCTTCACATACATACGTCACAGCCATTGGGGGCAATTTTGGGTTAGGGGCTTGCTCAAGGACACTTCAGCTGGACTGGGGGTGAATCAAACTACAACCCTTCAATTACTAGATGACCCAGTCTACCACCAAAGTGCTCACTAACACAGATTTTAACTAATTTCATGGTCACCATGACGAACATCTGTGTTTAGCATTTTAGCATAGATTTTTAGCATAGATGAGTTGAGTTTTTAAGTGTATTATGGAGTGTTCTAATAAAGTTATATATACAGTAGTATAAGTAAGTCAGAGACTGAGTTTTGATGACTTATTGTTTAAAGAGATTTTGTTGTTCATTTTTGTTCTGGATATAGAAGAATGTCATCTTTGTGTTTGCAAAAATCTAGCAGGAATGCTGCCAAGGTTGACAGAGAAAGAGAATCCTTTGAAACAAAATAAGAAATAAATAAAAGTTTTATGCGAACAGAAGAAGTTTTAGATCTTCAACTCATGAAAAAAGGGACCCATTGCATTTATATTTGTAGATCTGTTGTAAAACGTGCTTTTCTCTCACACAATTATGGCCACTACTAAACCGATCTCTTTAATTTGCGTGTAGTGAGTTTTGGATGGCATATGGCATGTGCTTTATATGCAGTAAACACTGTAGGATCATGTAGCCGATGCTTTCATTCATGCGCATCGTCTGGACCATAGGGCAGGATAACTCAGTGCTTTGCTTTATAAATGCTTGTTTGTTGTCTTGCATGAAGGTCCTCAACACTCCTGACCCCAACAGTTCAAAGTCTGCTCTGGAATTAATGTTTGATGAGATGCTGCTTCATTTATCTACCACTCATAATCAGTGCCAAGTGTGCACTGAAGAGAGAGAGGGAGGGAGAGAGAGATGGGTGTTTAGTGTTGGCACCGGCCCCAGTTCTTGCATAACTCAATGTTAATTAGGGTTTTATTGCTGCCAAGTCTTAACTATTGCTGTGGCTATGCAGGTGTTGGCAGGACATCTGAGTGGACTATTGGGACCAGAGAATAAAGAATAGAAGAGAAGAATAGAATAGAAATAGACCAAAAAGATACAAGAGCTTCATGTTTGATGGCCATTGACTGATGTAACCGGTTTCTAAGTGTTAGGATTAGCCTGTTCTCAGATAAATAAAGCAACATAACATACCAAGGAACATTTGGATACTCTATAAGTATACTTGTACACCCAGTTGAAAACACACATTCACACACACTTTATTTGAGCGTCTCCTCCTCAATTTCCTTGCACGCCTTGCTCCTCCTCGTCTTTTCACACATCTCTCTCTCTCTCCTCCTTTTTCAATTCCCACCTTCTCCTTCTAATTCCTCCTCCATCGGCTTTGTTCTTTCTCCTCTCCGTATCACTCCATTCCCACCTTCACCTCCTCCTCTCCCTTTCTGTCCTGTTTCCACAGTCTTGTTAGCGCTGGTCACGCATGCTTGCCTCCCTGATTAACTAACAACCCAAAGGATGTTACACTGAATAGTGTCTGCTCCCCCCACCCCCGAGAGAGGCATTGATTTGCTGGCAGGCGGCGACCACACAGACGGCTATCGAAATGAGCTTAAGAGCATAAACTGGAAAAATGAATGACTGCCGGGTGAGGAAAAACCTACTATTTTCAAATTACCAGCTGATATGAGATTGAGAGAAGAACTCTGTGTATTTGGCCTGGTGACCATGTGTCTAAAAACTGTCATGCGTGTTTAAATTAGAAGAAACATGAGGTGTAAATGAAGGAGAGACAAGCTCAAGTTGGCGGTAAAGCTGAGGGGTCTTAAATGATTCCCAAATGATGAATGACACAAACGCAGAGAGAGGACATCTGTTCTTTCTGGAACTGAATACATTTTAAACACTGACTAGAGACTGTGCGTGTGTGTGTGTGTGTGTGTGTGTGTGCGTGCGTGCGTGCTCTCCCTCATTAGAAGTGTTGATGAACAATCCAGCTGACTCACTGCATTGCTTTTGAAGAATAGAGGTCAGACAAACAGCTTATGATGCAGGCAGAAACTCCAGGAAACTCACATGGACTGATCTTCCTCAGAAGCCATAAATATCTTTCATTATTATTATTATTTATTTATTTTTTTTATTTTCTCCGTCTTTGCCTAGTAAATTCATGCATCCAGTTTAAGGAGTTTTTGGTGATTTTAAACAGTGTTTTGCAGAGTTTTGTGTATTTTGGACACATTTCCAGCACAAATATGCATATCTGCACATACATACATATCTCTGCAACTAATCACTGCAACTAATTGTCGTGTCTGTGCGATAATATCATCTACGTTGTCTACAGTATTCTAAGAACACATTGTATTTAGCTTTGAAGTTGCACAAGGATGACATGTGTTTCCCTGATAACATCACTTAGTCACAAGTCATAGACATTTGCAAACCATGACAACATTTGAATTTCTCCCTGTTGAGGAAAAGAATATCAGTTCATCTGAAGATTAGAAGCCAAATTATGTCTGCTTATAATTGATCAGTTAATTAGGCATAACCATAAAGCTAGGCTAAACCCATGGCAGTTTATGGGTCAGTGCTTCTTATCAGAGGCTCTCTTGGAATGTAGACGGTCACTCATAGAGGCTTTTAGATCCAAGAGCCAATTATAATCAAGGTCATGACCCACCACATCGCTGGATGTATACCCGTTAACCCTAAATCACAGTGACGATAATGAGAGTGCTGAGTGTATTGAGGTTTAATGAAAGAAATTAAAGAGACAGAGTAGGAACGTACCATCCTGACTCCTTGAAGGAAATTCTGAACAAGAGGAGCTGATGAAGTTCCTCCGAGGAAAGCACTGAAAACTAAAACGTCAGAAACAAAACTCACACTATCTGTTTGCATGTGTCTGTATGTGTGTGGCCTTTATGCATGGGTCATTGTCATTCTCCCAGGGTGGGCACTATTCCAGGCAAAGGGCCGTTCTGCACAGCAACATGCAGTTTCCACTATAAAACTTTGGATGTGTTATGTCTGTATAGAACAACGACCTGGTGGTCAATTCACAGAGCTTCCAGCATCATGAGATGTGTCCTCCAGGTTGTTCGACATGTAAAAATGTTCTACAAATCCAGCAGATTAACAAACTGTGATTAGTTTAAATCAGATCCAGTTGATCGTTCTATAATGCTACTTGTTAGTATAGAAACAACATTGTTCTTGATACATGGGTGTGTGCTAAGAAACTGCTGCAGACTTTTTTACTGCAGAAAAAACTTTAAAATTCAAAAATATGCTCATTATTTCTCCTAATATTGCACTGTAACACCTTTTGACTAGTCCTGAAAAGAAGTTATCATAACTAGCAAAACTTCCCTGTGCTTGCATTTTTAACAAGAATTGATCTTCATGTGAACCGAGCATGGCTTTGGAGCCTGTTGCTGATAATTAGCTCAATTGTTACAGTTGCACAGCGCTGATATCTGCAAGTTAGCATTCTCTTCAGGAAATAACCTCTTCTGAAATGAAAGAGGCAGCACACCCATGGAAAAACTTAAAGAAGTGCAGATTCTTTGAACTTTCTGAACTGAATTTTTTGTTTTCACATGTGGGTATAATTAATATACTATTTATTAGCATGTGATTTCTGGCTGACTTTATTAATCGGCTATTTAAATTCCTTCCTCACAGAACAGAACATTTATTTTGCTGTTCAGTATTGGCAAGACTGAACAGCTAACAAGCAACTTATAGCTCAAATTGACACCTGGCAAATATGCTCCAGCATCCTGAGAGAGGTACAGCAAAGTGTGAAGTCTGTCCTGTATTTGGTTCTTGAATTCGTGGTAAAAGCAGCCACACTCTCAGTTTTGGCTCAGTTTCTGGACTCTCCAGATGGATATGATGGATATCTGGTGGAGCTCCAGAGATTCAGCTCACCCTCTGTATGATAGAGAGTTTGTACGACAGAGAGAGAGAGAGAGAAGACAATCAAGAAAAAGGAGGAGAGGAAGACTCTGGGTGATGCTCTCCGAGACAGAGTGAGACACAGCGACAGCATATGTGTGTGAGTGTGTGTGGGCAGGGCAGTCATGTGTTATACACCTGTCCTGACTAGTACCATCTGCCTTGTATCAAAGGTCTTAACTCAGACTGCCCTCTCCTCTTCACTCTCTTTATTCCTCCTTTTCACCTTCTGCCCATTGTTTTTTTGACCCATCAAAAGAAAGGAGAATTATTTTTAAATTAGTGCCTAGGTAAAATGCAACGTCACTCCATGTCTGCCATTGTGGAGCAATGAGCTCTAATGAGAAGGCATAAAAGACAAAGCAGCCAAAAAATAAAAAAATAAAATAAAAAAGGCTGTGACTCAAAGATGTGACAAGATATGCTGGGACAGAGAAGAAAGGAAAGAAAGTGTCACAGAAAATCAGAATCTGGAAGAAAAGAGAGGCCAGGCGAATGGAGAGGAAGGAGATGAAAGCTCTGTAGTTCAAACCAACTCCCAGCTTGGCCTCAAATCTCCTGTTACCATGGTGATTTAACTGCCGATATGCTGTCCCCCGAGATTCTGCCCTGAAAACACAGGGGGGAAGAGAGAGAGAGTAACACAAGGACAGACAGAAGGGCAAAATAGCACAGGTGTGCTACAAGGACTGCACGACAATGAATGTTCAATACCCTTCATCCCATTTAGGAAAGTCATCTCAAAGGAGACTTTAAATGTTTTTGTTGTTGTTGCAGAACAATATACAATTATGCCAAACTTTGAAACGTGCAAGTAATGACACTAACATGTTAGATATATTCTGCCTGAATCCACATGGACACACCTACAGGGTTCATAGTCTTTACTCTGAAACAACAGTTTACAACAACATCTAAAACCTCATCATGGTTTGCAAACCTATTCACTAAATTACTAACGTAAATTTAAAGCTGCACTTGTCAATATTTTATATTAACAATGTATCAAAAGACAATGCAATATGTCTCTCCCACCCACCCAGAATTTTTACCAAACTCTGGAGTTCCCCTCTTTGCAGTAATTTAGCCTCTTTCAGCTATTTCAACCTCACACTTTTACTGTTTTGGTTCACCACTAAGACAGAACTCCTATAAACTCTTTTGCCCGGCACCAAAAAGCAGACAGACAAGATTAGCGATTAGCTGCCTGAACATAGTGGAACATTTAGCTACTAAATTGGAGGTGGTGGAGACCAAACTAGAGCTGAACAAAGATCGAATATTCATATTAATATTAAATCAGTGTCTGCTGGATGTGTAAAGAGGCAACTCTTGGCTAACAGGTTAGCCACAGCGACGTAAGACGATAATATGTGAGTGGTCCATTTAGGCAACAAAGTGCCCAGAAAAATGTATTTAAAATGAATCATATTAATGACTTTGATTTTTGAGCCTTGGTGAATTAAGTTCCTTATAGTATTGCATCTGCTCACAGTATTTGTACTGATTCATAGCTCCTTCACTCTGTATGTCCTGTGAAGTGTCCTTGGATGAGAAAATGCTCCTGAAGGCCATCGAATGTGAAGGCAATTACTTACTTTCTCATGAGCAGTTGGCACATTGCGCGGCATCCTATGCTGTCATTGTATGAATGGACGGGCCTTGAGTGGCTGGAAGACTAAAGGTGCTACATAAGTAAAGTCCATTTAACATTTACTATTACCTCAAGAATGAATGCCTGCAGAGCTTAAAAGATCTCACTGAGTGTATATTTATGTTGAATGCTTTGAGAGTGAGCTGCTGATATGAATTACCCACCAACAAAAACACAGATATTGGTATTTGTATCTGTTTTATCTAACAAAATCAGACAATTTCACACCTCAAAATCTATATATCTATGCCCATGGTTGAATTTTAAGTGAAATTTTGAGTGTCTGCAATGTTTTCTCTTGATATTCTCCAAATTTTTTTTGTGTATGTTCTACATTGTCATCCTATCCATCAGAGTGGAACCTGTTGGGTGCGTTTATTAGCAATAAAGGAACTGAAATAAAGCTGAAACACCTTGACAATATCATGTAATCATGTTTTCATTTTGCATTACCAACTTTATTTCTGCACACAAGATGCATCATGTCAATTGCACATGATGTATAAAACATATGAGTAAGCATCAGCTGGAAACATTAGCCGAAAATCACTAGTTTCCACAAACCCAACAACTGGAATGAAATCGGTCAGGACTAACAGCTCTCCCTCTCTCTTTCTTTCTCTCCACAGCTGTATCATTCATGAGACACAGCGCATCAGCCTTTGGATTTGCTGTGAGTTCCTTCCATCCTTTCTTCCCCCCCATTTGCATCGTTAAATTAGTCATAACTTCATTCATTAATGAATACTGTTACCAACATGTTATTGGTCCCTTTGTCTCCAAGGTAACAGGGCAGAGAAGAGGGACTGGGCATAGAGCTCAGGTTGAATGTCAAAATGGTTTTTGTGTTGGCTAAACATATCTCCTGGCTTTCACTAAACTAAAGCGTCTCATTATTTAGAGGGAGTGATTGAGAGTGTAATTAGCTTTAAAATTAAGACTTAATAAGAGTAGAGTGAAAATGAAATAACCCATACCCTAGGCTAGTGAGGGACAATTCAGTTAGCATAATATGATTAAAATATTATAAACCATAATATGCGATGCTAGCTATCGCTTTATTAAAGATTGGGTTTTAATTAGCAAGTGCTGAGCTGTCTGTGACAGTTTTAATAAAGCAGACAACAAGTTCAAGATCACAGCGACTGATCGGTAGCTTTTTACAGGTACATTACGTGACTTGAAAATGACATGATGATGATCAGGCTCAATTTTATGATATAGCTTCAGGGGAGGTACAGCTTTCTTTAGTTTTCTTTGAGAAACTGACATCACAAAATGATGTCGATAATAATGTTCGTCACCTTGATTCCCCTGTGGCAATAAAGCATCAACAGTCTCTTGGTCATGCGATACATTTTAAAGTACAGTAAGAATTAATAACTAGATTTAAAACTATTGAGACCTCTTAACCTTCTGAGGTCTGTGCAGTGACCCTATCGATTGCTTTTGCAATCGTGGGTGATTGCTTGGACCCCAGGTGGTTATGAGGTCTCAGTTCACTGACAGAACTGAATAAGTGCCCAGAAGACAAAGTGTTTCTTTATTGTATTTTGTTCAAGTCAGTATATCATAAACACACAACACATTTTATACACTTGATAAAGCAAGTTTAAAAATTTTAAAAATACATATGATTTTGTGTTGTGTATTGTATACTCATTAAGCTGCATCTAAGTTAGATGCAACCAACTGTTCTGACACGCGGCTTAAGACTGATCCTCTCTTCTTTGGTTTGCTCGATTTGTTTTTCTGCTGTAGTTTGATGCCACGCTGGACGTCCTGTCATCAATCATTGTTCTCTGGCGCTACAGCAATGCAGCAGCTGTGCACTCTGCGCACAGAGAGTATATGTGAGTACAAAACAACATGCTGAGTTTAATTCATGTTTGATTAATGACGAATCTGCGTGGCGTGATGCAGTTTGGCTTACTCTTCTCCACCTGCATCAAAGCAAGATGTATCTCTCTTTCCCATTATCTCGCACCTTACCTCTCCGCTCCCCTGATCTTAATTTATGTTTACAAAGATGCATATTCAACAACCATATCTAGTTTTGTAATATTTCATGATGTTAACACATGTTTATATCAGCATGCGTATTGAGAAATACTGCGCCACAGCACACTGTTTTACCGATGTGAAGGTAGCATTTAGTTGTTAAAGGAGGGAGGATGAATGGATGCAAGAGGTCATTTACCTGCAGTGGCCTAGTATATTGAGCGCTGGGGAAAGGAAACTTTAATGTGTTGTTACCCCGACCTGAAGAAAGGAGGACAGGAGGGAAAGAAAAAAATATGCAGAAGTACGGATACAAAAAATAATAAATTGAGAGTTGCTCTTGTACTGTCCTTACATTCCTGTGCCTTATAATCCAGTCAATCCAGGGTTGTGTTTTTGTAAGGTCAAGGCATAACATTGCCATATCTACTTGCCCACACGCCAAATCCACTGTGTTATAAGTGAAATGGCATTGCATTAACATATCGGATAGAGGAACAATAGTTCAGATAATAATACTTTTCATGTTATTGTGAATATTCAGCTGGACAGCATAAGTCATTTTAGAAAAAACTACATTTCTTCAGGATGTAAGGAGATGGAGTTATATAGACCTAACTGAACAAAACCGCTTACTGTCCATCACTGTTCATCGCTGCCCGTTAATCCATCGATCGTCAGGCCGTCTGTAGCTTAGCTCAGTCCATCAAGTGGCTGTCAAGTCGCACAGAGCCTTGTTCGTCTTACAACAGCAGCTCTGCTGAGCTCAGTGGTGTCACAGATGATGAAAGACAGAGCTGCTACACTACCATCTAATAATACACACACACACACACACACACACCTCGATCTACAAAATCAAGATTTTTCTACACTTCTTACTGTATATGTAACATGTAGTGCATGTGCATGCATACAAAACCATGCAGAACACAGAGGTGGAAGGAAGTATACAGATGCTTTGCTTAAGTTCAAGAATGTTAAAATACTCCATTACAAATAAAGTTTATTTAAAATCCTATTTATGTTAGCATGAACGTTTAGCACATCCAAAGTGCAAACACAAAAGTACACATATCATAATATATTACAAAAAAATGTTCCTAAAGTACTGTACTGTACTGTAGCCCAGTTTTTAATCTAGCAGTCGTGCCCCTGCAATGATTATTGGGTCAAGAAAGACAAATTTGTATTTGTGTTTTGGACTTTACTTTTTTGCACTGGTTTCATCTTTAGAAGTGTGTTCAATAACCCTATCATTTGATTTAACATAATTCAGTCTGTAAAATAACTACCATAAGGCTATCAAATAAATTAATAAATTAACTATACACCAAGAGTGAGACCATGTGTTTAAGTCCCATTTGCTGTAAACAGACACGGTTTGTGCTAAAGTTTTCTTTAAAAAGCAAGAGTTTGAGACTTCCTGTAGGTTGCTACACATAAGTTAGCTATTTTTTTTTTATTTCTGTGTCATTCCAAACATTAAGCTCATCCCACAAAGGATTACAAGACACCGCTGTTTTACAAATCATGCATCTTCCGCTAATACTGTATATACAAAAACAAAACAAAAATGTAGGAATGAGACACAATGAGACTTCTCAGGGTGCTCTACATGAGAACACACGATGGATGAAGACATTCTTAGGTGAGAGTAAACGACAATGCGTCATCTTTTCCCCATTATATTTTTGGCTGTGAGATCTGCAGCCAATGATGATAGTGATGTTAATATACCAGTTTTTTGTTAATGCATGCACGTCTTAGCACTCTTAGTGAAGTGCATCTCACCATTTCACAAAAAGTCGCTTCAGTCAACTGTCGTAGTTTTACTGCGAGCGTCCACCATCTGCATCAGTAAAGGATGAACACCACTTCACTGCACCAGATACTGTGTCTCTGTTCTGTAGTGAGATGGATGGGATGCAGATATTGTAATTCAGATCCAGAAGATGTGTCAGTAGAAGTGAGACTGTAAATCAAGCGATGGAGAGGTATTGAATAACCATATCTTGTTCCATTGCTGCCAGCTTGAGCAAAGGAGTGTGTATATGAGGGCATAATGTATCCCAGCCTCCAAAAAACATTCACCTCATTATGCCTGATATATTTTTTAATAAACTAACAAGTTGTGCCGCCCTCAAGTGCTTTGACGGGAGTTGGGGAATTGTTTATTCTGGTAGCACACAGTGCCTCAAATAGACTGCAAACAGTCTTCTGCCAAACACTGACACTGACTGTGTTGTTTGAGAAAATTTGGTTTTGACATTATTTCTCAAATCAAGCTGCAGCTGATGTAACATTATCCATCATGAAGTGTAGCTGACACAGTGTCACAGTGCATGGCTAAATGTAACATTATCCTCCGAAATTAACTTCAAGATTTAGTGTAGGAAGGGAAATGATGCATCAAGGCCAAATGTTGTTACTGAAACATGTTATTTCCAGATTTAGGGACACCCTGGCTGTAATTCAAGCCAGTGGGCAGGAATAATGGCTGATTTGTTTTATCTTAGTTCAGCTATTCCTTTAATATTTCATATTTTTTCCTTGTTTGCCAGACATCTAAAGGCCACTGCCAGTATCATTTGTAACTGTTTATGTGAGGATACTTTGGACATTTGTTTGGGTCTTTGCTGCAGCAGGAAAACAATGAATTATCTTGATTCAAATGCCAAAGAAAGATACAAGACCTAGGAGAAAGTAACAGCTTCGTTGGGTCACTGCTTTGACTCAACCTTATGCAGCTTCTTCAGGGCAGATTTAGCAAAGAGATCACAGTCTGCTAGCTAACTGAAAACTGAAAAGCTAACTGCTTTTTGTCTCCTTGTGTTTCTGCAGAGCATGTGTAGTCCTTGGGATTGTGTTCTGCCTCTCCTCCTTGTGCATCCTTGGAAAAGCCATCCATGATCTGGCTACCAGGGTTCCCCCAGAAGTGGTAAGACCACACACACACAATATATATATACACACAAACATTTCTAAACTGAACATATATACACCAATCATGTATACAGTATCAGCTGTACTGTATCCGGTATATACAGTTTGACCACTGACAGGTGAAGTGAATAACACTGACTATCATGGCACCTGTCAGTGTGTGGAATATATTAGGTGGCAGTTGAACATTTTGTCCTTTTTGTCCACGCCTGAAGTTGTAACACAGGCTTTGTGTCTTTTGACAAGTGACTAAGTGTCGAGATCTGGGTGGGTCTGTGTTTTCAAACTTTGTTTTAACTCACATCAAACTGTTAAAAAAGCAATCCTTTGACCATCCTATGGTTTATAATATTCATGCTTTATTGTATTGCATGTTACATATATGTACTGCAGAGGCAAAGTGTTGCATCTGGCAGGTTGGATCCTGCTTAGTTATTTTAGTTGTCTTTAAATAAAGGTTAAAACGTCGTTTTAAAGGATTGCCAGTGCCATGACAGTGCAGCTGTTTAAACTTCCCCTTTTTTTTCCTTATTTCATGAAAAAAATAAACACTTCTAATTAGCTGCTATATTTCCCCTGCCAGCGTAAACAATGTGTTTATGAGAAAAGCGGCAAACACAGGTGCGTGTGTGTCCATCTGAGCATTCACATACTGTGCACACATGTTCACATGCGTACACACACCACACCCACAACTGATGCAATGAATGAAAATTTCCATGAGCCCAGGGTCTATTTAAATCAATACACACACATTATGTACATGTACACACAGAGCCACACACACACAATTCATCGTTGTGAGCGAGGTATCTTTTTATAGCCCTCTGCTGTGGCTCTTCTGACGTCAGAGTTTTTGTCTCTCTCCACCTGACTTTTGTTCCGTTTTTTTTGCTTTCTTCGACACAGACATGCACACACACACACGCTTTCTTTTTAATGTCAACATCACTCCCCACCCCAACAACCCCCCACCACTCTCTGGGGGTGTTAAGACTATGAATAAGGTCCCAAAAATAGGTTTATCTCTCTGTTGCTGGGGCACGGCCCAACTCTTCCATCATCACACTGTTTGGGGACTGCCCATCGTATCCTTTCCAGTTCTGAACCTCCCTACTTGGGTTGTAAATGATTTAACCCTTACCATCTGTTCATGTCACCAACCAGTGAATCCAAGACAGAGAGGAAAGCCAGATTTTTACTCTCCAAAAAAAACTCACATAGTTCTCTTTAAGTTTCCTATTAGGTCGTTTGAAAGGTTTAAGATGCACAGCACTTACTAAACTCACAGTCTTAGTGCTTGAGTAGCACTAAGACTTGGAGGCACGACTGGGGCCTTTAACAAAACCAGGGAGTACATGTGGATTTTTCTTGTATAACAAAAGCGTGTTGTCTACATTCGTGAGGCCTTACAAATGCGTAGAATTCATTTTACTTCACTGTAGTGCATGTTTGATGGTGTAAAAATGGAGTCACTGAAACCCCTTTGACCACAAATCAAACAAGATAAGAGGCTGAAGCCAGCAGAGAAGCAGGTTGAGGGCAGCAGCTAGTCTGCAGACTAGTGTTTGATGCTCCAGTGCCATTATGTTAATAGAAACTGTGGGTGTTGGGTCTCAGAGGAGCTTCCTGACACTAGCAAGAGCCCATTACCACTGTCTTTCTCTCTGACATTCTCCCTCTTTGCTTCACCATCTCGCTCCCTCCTTTGTACCTTCAATCTGGGCTCCAGCACTCTCAGCCTTACCTAGCTCTGCTTCTTTTATATTTTGAAATAAAATAGATGTTTCTCTGAACATAGTGTATACATCTACAGAACTATATCTTTGGCCTTTATTCAGTGTTTTGAAAGATCAGGGCAGCTACTGATCATGTACAGTCCTGGATTATTCTTGGCATGTAAACTACAACTAATTGATTATGGTTTTGTTATGATTTCAGCCATCTGGCTCGACTACTTTCGCTGGGTACTTGGCTTGGCTGGCTTTGTAGATGTGAGAAGGATAGGTTTATCTCATTCTCTGTCTCCTTTATTCAGCCTCTACTCTCTTCCCTCACCGCCACATCTATTATATTTTATTTTCTACTCTCTCTCCTTCCCCTCCATATCCAATTGTTTTTATTGTTTCTCTTGCCCTCTTTCATCATTATACTCATCTTTTCTCTAACCTCTCTCTGCGAGTTCACCTAGTCTGTCTCCCTTCATTACCATGTCTGTCTTCAGCGCTTTATTATTTTCTTATTTTTTTGTCATTCATTGCCTGTCTTTCTCTGTATCCACCTTTGGGCTTCTTTGAAGGGACAGAAGGAGATTTGTTCACTGAAATCTTCATCAAACAGCAGTCAGAGGTGATTCATCACACCAGCAATGATTTGTTTATGTGCACTGTATGTATGTGTCTGCAGGATAGAATGTGTGACTGAAAGATCCAGATAGAAATTATGTACAGGGGGGAAAAAATGGTTAAAAAAAGGTTAAGACCGAAAGGAGAATCTGCAGTCTGAGTATGATGTTTCTAAGATGATGGTGTCATCAATTCAGCTTGGCTCTCCGATTTCTCTCCTGAGGGATTTTCTTGTTCAGGTAAAGATAAACAGCAGCAATACAGCGTGAATACTGTAAAATGTTGCTACCTTGAAGTATCGGGCAGTAAAATCACAGTGAGTGGACAAAGGCTGGAGGAAATCAGGAATCCTGATTCGCATCACGTCTTGGGTTGCTGGTCTCATGGCAGACTGTCTGTGTCTAGTGCCTGATTAAACACAGAGAGCTAAGATTGGCTCTCTCTGCCTCTGTGCTGGATGGATACAATGCACACTGATGCAATAAATACATACATCTTTCTGGATAGATGAATAAGGAATCAACCATACAGAACTAAACTTTGTTGCCTCCTTCAGCCTGTATTGGAAACATACAGTATATTTATAGCAAAATAGAGGAGCAATAGAGTATTGCATAAGATGGAATCCTGTAAAATAGAGAGAATATCGTTAACAGCTGATACCAAACACACGTAAGCAGCAGCCAGCCAAATGCAGAGAAATATTCCTTATTCTGCCACTAGGCTATTTAGTTCAAGTAAATGTGAGTAAAAAGGGTGCAGCAACCAAGAGCTCAAAATCAGGCTGGAACAGACAACCAAAGCTGGCGGAAACAGGAAGTAAAGTTACAGACACAAGGAGAGGGGAGAGTTACAAAATAAAACATGAAACACTAAACAAAAAAGAGAGAGAGAAATACAAAGACTCAGGCTACATCTGAAACCACTTCCTATTAACTATACAGTTTACTGTATTTAGCTTGAGTGAAATTTTTGCAGTATACAATACTAGTGTTGATGGCATTCACTTGATGATGATTCATCAAGGTATATTTTATTATGTAAGGACATTTTAACATGTAATAGCAGCAAAAGCACTGGTGTTACTAATGTTAATCATAACTATGTTTTATTCAACTGTAAGCCTGGACACTGTGACAACAGCATGAAACCTAAGAAGCTAATTGGAATTCGCCCAACGTTAATTTTATTATTTGCACCTGTGATCGTCTTGCTGCGATATGTCAAAATGTCTTTTGTGAAAAACACTCTTAAAGAGCTTGTGCACAGGCCGACACTTCATGCTGCTGTTATACAGTCAAAAAAAACTCACAAACCAATAAGAATGAGTCTAATCAGGTGAACTAAGTGAAAACACCTGTGTGGATGGGTCATGAGCATGTAGTAGTGTGTAGCCTTTAACAAATATGTGCCGTTATTAGGTCTGATGTTGGTAATTCATGTCTACATCATCATTATTCAGTGAAACAGATGGCCAAAATGTGCGACGTATGGGAGAGACCGAGAAGAGTACTGGCAGGTGAGGCTAAAATTAGAAGTTTGTGCAAAGAGGACATTGAGAAGTTGAGAAGAAAAAACTTGTGGACTGCACACAATTTAATGTCAGAGCAGTACGGAATTGGGACTCCAGTTTTAGTGTGTCCAATATGTAACATTTTTGTTTTTCTTTTTTATCTATGTGCACGTAAATCAAGTGCAAAGCTACTGGGACACCACCCATTTTGGACTTTGCCATCTTGGCTTGTGGGAACCAGAAATGACCATATTTGGACAAGAGAGTGGAGCTGGTGGGTGACATGCTGCAAGTTGGGTTGAGTTTAGTTTTGGGGCATTTGAATCAAGAAAAAGGCAAGGCAGTAGTCTTGGTTCATATTTAATTTGCAGTTTGATCTGAGTTTTGTGAGCCCAGTGTGTTGTGCTGGACAGACTCACTCATGTTACAAGGTAGCCACGCCCTAAATCATACCCTATTATTGTCTGTTTTACTCTAAATGGGACCATCATTTACAAATTGAACGTCATGCCGTACGGAAGAAGACTTTAAACTAACTATTGAAACCACACACTTATGATGAAGCTGTTGAATGATAAATCAATGGGAGAAGTAGGGTCATTTTGCTTAAAGCTCAATACAATCTGACTTTTTTGCAACCAGTTGAGTTGCCCCTGCTGGACATTAGAAAGAATGCAGGTTGAAGACACTTTCACATTGGTTTCACTTCACAGACACAGACGCCCTGAGCTCTGTCCATGTATAATTGAAGTCAAATTTATTGGCAAATTGAGAGTTTTGACTACTACAGTAAACCAGGAGAGACAACAATAATAAACTATTTAATCTATTTGTGTTTTGTCTTTTTGCATGTGTTGTCTTACGTTGCAGTAAATAGCTCTCAGGGTAACTGTACATTAGACCATTTAGACATTTTGACATGTCACCATTGGAAAAGCACATACCTGACTTTTTATTTAGCTACATTAGTTCTTTGGTCCTGGTATTGTGCATGCTGGCATATTCTGTCACACTGCTTCTTCCATCATTAATGTTACGCCTGCATGTTTCCTTCTACAAGTCAGTCGAAATATCTGCTGTGAGAAGGGCCTGCTACATCAGTTTGTGTGAGTACAGGCCCACACTAACCAACAATGTTTTATGCTCTGGTTTATGTTATAAATAACTCTAAGTAGAGACGGAATAGAGTTGGATGTTTTGCACATATGTCTCCTATTGTCCCAGTTTCCTGTTTCTGTTTCTCTCCTCCTTGTCTCCGTCTTTCTTTCCCCCTGTTGGGCCAATTAAATGTGATCGAGAGACACTCTGGGGGTCAAGTGTATGGTTTTTGCTGAGTCTGTTAGAGACTTAAGTTGTCTTTCACATCACTTAGAGGCATCATCTGTGTGACCTTGGGTTGATGCACAAAGTCAAGCCTGCGTATGTAATATTAATGGTTGCTCTGACGAAAGCTTTGTGGGTCACTCTGTCTGATGAAATATGTTGGTGCTTTTAGTGTCTGCTTTTCGGACGTTATGACATCCAACAGACACACACGACCTCTGATAGAAATAACCTGCTTCTTTGTCTTCTCCACACTGTCTTTCTTTAGGATGACTTCCTCTTCAGTGTATCTATAGTGAGTGGGCTTACATGTGCTCTGCTGGCTGTGGCCAAGTTCATGCTGGGAAGAGTGCTGACTAGCCGGGCACTTATTACTGACGGTAGGGTAAACACACACACACACACACATAGTTAAATGTAAATAAATGAATAGCACACCAAGAGATCTTTGCAAAGCTTTCAAGAGGAAAAAAGTATTTAACTCTCACAGTGAAGATAAATGCTAATGAAAATGACCTTGTTTTCTCTAACTCGTTAGCTATTTCTTTAAAATTCCAGTGCTGATAATTAATGTTTGTGTCTCTCTCCTGCTGTAGGTTATTTTTGCATGCACAGGAGAGAGGGAGGTAGTGTTGAATGATACTGAATATAGAGGGAAACAACTAAATGGTACTTTTAGTTGGTCCAGAGTGAGCTAATATTCTAACTTTATTTACTGTTGGGTAGTTTAATTTACTTTACTTTAACAACATATTATATTCTGAATGGTCATTAAAGGCCTCCAAAGTGTTAATCTGCAACCAGAAGCAATAACTCAAACAAATGTGGTGTTAAAAGTACAGCATCCCCTCTAAAATGTAGTGAAGTGGAAGTATACACTTCCCTACCTCTTCACCCCTCCAAGTGTAAAGGGTCATGCAAAGGGTGCAGTAACATCAAACACAATGCAAGTGTGACAGCCAAAAGGAAACTAAAACCATAATCCGAAGTATATATGTGTATGTCTCAGTGTGAGAAAGAAAGTTGCTAAAATAACCGAATTGAAAGCTTTAATAGGTTATGACCCAGTGGCTGCTCATAGACACATGCAGATGTGGACAAAAGCACCACACACACACACACACACTGCACACTGCTATCCCCAGGTCTCAGAACGCACAGGGCATCAATCCAATAAACCTGAGGTTGCTGTTCTCAGAGCCTGGATTTATTTCCCACAAGACTATACACTTACTGCAGGCTAGACAATAACCCAGTGTGCTAGCTTTCACAAAAGGTGAAATGTAATTATAAAAAAGCATCAGCCGCTATACACCTCAGCTACAGTAGGTGTAGTCAACAATTATGTATGCTGTAGCCATCATATCTGAGAGTTTCAAAACCACTCATTCCCCGCCACTTGTGGTAAATGAGTAGCAAGAGAGTGAAATGAATCAAAATATAAAATATTCCACTAACACCAGAAGACTACAGGACAGATTACTGCATCTGCATCTTTAAGTTGAGGCAACTGAAACTACCTACAATACATAAACAGATGTGACATTTTCCCCATGTTTGTGTTTTTCAGGGTTTAACTCTCTAGTCGGTGCTATTATGGGATTTTCTATTCTGATCAGTGCTGAAGTCTTCAAGCACCACACTGACGTCTGGTTTCTGGATGGCACCATGGGAGTTCTCATCGGGCTAATCATTTTGGCATACGGCGTCAAGTAAGAGATAAACCAACAGCAGTCCTCTGTCGACATTTCTTTTTTGACCTACGGATTTAAAATGTATAGGAATAAAACGTGTTGTATCAATGCCAGATTCGTATCCACTGAGACTCACAAATGTCTGCGTGTTTACGTACAATTTCCAATTAGAACATGTGTCTGTCTTCGCAGGCTCCTGAAGGACATGGTGCCCCGTGTGAGACAGACGAGGAACTACGAGCGTTTTGAGTGAGAGGCATGCGTGTTTGACCAGACGAGCAGGTTCACATGCGCGCGCACACCCGCACACCTGGCTGCCTCCTGCCCTCCTCCCTCTTCTCTCTGTCTTTCATACACACGTTAATACACATTTCACCCGCACACGCAGCACATGAAGACTCGACACGCCCATGTTCTCATACATACAGTATGAATATAAATACATATGCTGTATATACTGTACACGATGCATACATACACTCAGACATAAACAGACGTGCATGCACACACAGACATTTAAGAGACTTTGAGGGAAAAGGATTGAAGACCACCTCCTGAAAAGAAGGTTGATCTTTTCCGCTCTTCTTGTTAAACCACCAGTTTAAGAGTTACACCAAGAATGAAGAAACAGGCCGAAGAAACTGAGACTTTGTTCAACCTCAACATACAATAGTTGCTGCTTAGAAGACACCATTCACATCATCACAGCTGTCACACTGCAGTGTCTATGCTACAGTGTATTGATTTGTCCTAGTGGGCACAGGTATTGTCACAGTGGGCATAATGGGGATCAACATTTATCAAATTGTGGAAACTTAAAATGTAAAATGAAGGCATACACAGAAATACAGTATGTATTCCCATCTAATTTACTCGAGAAACCTTTTGAAGGCCTTTTAAAGATTTCTTTGCCCACTACATTTTTTTTTTTTCTTTGGGGCCAAACCCTGACCAGCCTCCTTTCTTCAAGACAGCCGCTATACATCCTAATCTGTTACTGAGAGAGAAAGACAGGTGGAAAGTGGAGAAAAGGGGACTCAGAAAGCAGAAAGCATACAGACAGCACTGAGTCAACAAACACGGCTTTCTCCAAAAGGTGAAAAGCATCAGCGTTTACGGCGCTGTTGATCTAAAAAAAAAACCCTCTACAACTAAAAGCAAACAGCAGTTAAGAGGACAGGAGACACTAAGGACAAACATTTGCCATACGATGGCTGTAAACCTAAGTGCTCAAGCCATTTAACCAGTTTATATCACATTGCATAGCCTACTGTACTGTGTGTAACGTATCCAAGCACAAATCAGCAAACATTTCATGCACTGGTGTTTGTTGCTGACAGTTTAGCACAGTGCTCTTTTTAATTACAAACTAGGAAATGATTTGAGGGCATTTAGCCTGTCTTGTCTTACTGTAACCGCTGTATCCGACGTTACATATGTTTCATTGCCATATGTTGTACATATCTTTTTGATTTGTTTACAAACACACATACCTTACTCAGTTAGTTACTGAAATCCATTCAGTATCTTGTGTTTTTTTTTTTCTTTTTACTTGAAACTAGTTTTACAAAGTAACCAGCAAACAACTGAAGAATAGTAATAAAATCCAAGGTTTTATTATGGGGGGGGGGGGGGGGGGGGGGGGACATCAATATTTATCTTGTTTTTGTTCTCAAACACCTTTTGAGATGCAAAAGCACTAAATTCCGTGGGAATATTTCCTGTACCACTTGCTATAATCCTGCTATTTATCATTTTCTCTATGGGCCGTTGAAGTGAAATCAGTCGGGGTATTTATTAGTTCATAGTTCATATGGAAAGTTGGATAAGAAGAAAAATGAAGCAAAGCACAAAGATAAAGTGGGAATATCATTTTCATCGCATATCATTTGCAGAGACAGCGTTTTCTCCTGTGTCTGCTTACCTGCGTATTGCCCATTTGTTCTGCACGTTCCCATTGTTATCATTCATTATTATGTGCAATGAACAGAATGTAAATACAAAGAACACGGTCTGTAAATATGTTTATTACACTGTTATGGTGCATCAGTAATTTAAAAAAAAAGTCACAAAATAGTACTTTATGGCTGACATACTAGGCTTTTCGGAGTAGGCTGCATATAGTTAAAGTACAGGATGATCAGTGTTGCATATAGTTAAAAATGTTTACTCTATAGTGCTTATATTGTAAATGTTGTTTTACATACTATTGTAGATTCTTGGTGAAATGAAATGACAAGTCTTACTGTAAGTATTTGCACTGTAAGTGAAAATCTCAGATTGGATGTAGGCGTGATCTGACAGCACTGTCCAAGGCTCCTTTATCACTTATTAGAAGCTGTCAAGAGAAAAAAAATTCTTTTTATTTCACAAACCACAGACACAATTGACCCGCCGGCGCAAATCAGTATTATTTTACTGAGCTTAAGTGGGTGGTATGAGCTTAAAAATAAGTTTATTCAGAGTATTTTTGGAGAAAAACTGAAGATTGAAAAAGTGATGAATCACGTGGATGCAATGAGGAATAACTTCAACGTCGTTCTATTGGAGGAACAGAGGAGCCCCAAAAAGAATCAGAGATTGACAGAGATTAACAAGATTAACAAGAAAATGTTATAAAAAATGAATAGATGTGATGTTATGTTATGCACAAACAGATAATGACCAAGCTCACAACCCATGACCAAAACCTGTTTGTGGCCTGGATGCTCCCTGTGAATGTGGATCTAGAGTGCATGTGAGCCCCCTTGTGGTCAGTGTGCATATGACAAGAGTTTTAATTAGTATTCAGTGCACTGGATCCATGGCAGAGAGTCTAAATTTAACCCAGGCTGAAGATGGTTACACAGCCTTGGACAGTGATTCTGAAATGGCCAACATCCACTCCACTCTGTAATTATCAACTCTGAATCGGCACACTGGACAAGGTGCAAAATTACTGGTGTTATCTTTAGTTCCATTGTGTGAAGAATAAGGATTAGCTGTAAACTGAAGGCGTGAATCAGCTCACACCTCTTCGACTCACCAACAGCACACTGATTTGTAACGTTTCCCCACTTTCTCTGATGCATAGGAGACAATCTTACAATGACTTTTATCAGCAAAGCACAGTTTGTACACGCCAGTGGCCACCACATACAGCACAGAACAAACTCATCATAACTCAGTTAGTAACTGTTTGCTTGTGTTATTGCTCATAGGGTTAATTATATTGTGTTATGTTGATCTTGGTGACAAAATCTGTTCTACCTCTCTTCTTTGCACTTTGTTTTGTTTCCATGCCACTTCTGTTAATTGCACATTCATTCTATAGAAAATTTAGGCCGGGTGCTGTGATTGTAGCCCTTGCCCCCTTATACTCCTTAGTAATGAGTGATCTCTGAAGCTGTTGCACTCCCTGGAAATCACGGGATAGGTGCAATAGCTGGATACCAAAAATAAATAAATAAATAAATATTGTAAACTGTAATTCTATGATCAAGATGCATTTCATTCATATATGATGTGATTTTTCCACTGCCCCATGAAATATTTCAACACTCAAAGTCCCTGTCACTAAAAGACTGCTGAGAGGTTTGTGACAAAGTGACCTCTGAACATGTTATTGCACAAACATTAAACACACACAAACATTTCTGTTCATTTACCAGGTGGTATAATATTTCAGTGTTTCAGTGAAGTAGCTCAGAGACATGTCAAATTCTGCAGCTTGATGAACTGTGCCAAATGTCCATTCTTCTGACATGTGTGTATCATTCAGTTGTACTTGTACTGATGAAATGGCTCATTGTTACCGACCCAGAAGAGGCAACGAAACCCTCTTTTGACTTAATCTCACAAATTTATAATAGCAATACAAACCACTTCTCAGTTGCTATAGGCTTTGCATGGGCTTGTAAAAACCCTTATAGCTTCAGTGGTTACAGATGAATTGCAGCCACACACACTCACACACACACACACACGCACACAAAACATACGTGGAAGGATGTAACTGAATATCCAATAACTCTGACGATGTAAGAGGATTATTATTTGTCTGTTTGTACAGTATTGTCATCAGTGGTATTACAGATGATGTAAACACCATTTATTTATGTAAAAGAACTATGGCGTATCTCTTTGTCAAAGAGCAAAGTTTTATTGATTAATAAAGTTTTATCCTGCTTATTCATCAAAAATGTTGAGACATGGGGTATTTTTTTTGTGTGTGTGTGTGTGTCATGGAGGGCTTTCCTGCAACTAACATGCTTATGGACACGGATATCTGCATGCCTTGTAGCATAACTCATTGACAGTCAGAACTATGTAAACAAGCACAAAATACCTGTTATCAGAAGGAATTAATAAGGCATTTGTTCAATTATTTGTCAACCTGTTGTTTCTGTATATATATATTGCCCTAATGGTGTTAACCAAAAATACAGAGATGGAGGCCAATTCAGTTAAGTAGCAAATCAAATCAAATTTTATTTGTATAGCCCAAAGTCACAAAATACATTTTGTACATACACCCTCTGTCCTTAGACCCTCGGTTCGAGTGAGGAAAAACTTGCCCACAAAAAAACCCTTTTAGCAGGGAAAAAATGTGGAAGAAACCTCAAGAGGAGCCACAGAGGAGGGATCCCTCTCCCAGGACGGACAGATGTGCAATAGATGCCACGTGTACAGAACAAATCAACACAAACATAATGTACAATTACAATGTAATTAATGATAAAATGACAGTGAGTAACTGATAAAATAATTACAGTAGCAGTGGAACCTGTGATAGAGATAGAGAGACACAGATGCACAGCAGCAGCAAATCATTAACTAACTATAAACTGTAGTGGAGATATGGTAGCAATAATGACAGTGCAGGTCATGCAGGACCAGTGCAGGACCAAGTGGTTTATTATGACAATTAACACAAAAAGCAGGAGGTGGTGGCTGAAGGCTGGTTGGCTTAACAGCTGAAGTAAGACAAACAGTTCACAATATTCACATTGGCTGAACAAATGGAGGTAAGGATACACAGAATTGCATGCAAGGAAAACGAGTTGGAATGAGTCTCGACGTCAAAAAGTTACCCACTGTAACGAGTTACAGGAAAACCTGGCCAATGAACGGCTTCTTGACCAAGCTTCTATAGCAGGAGCAATCGTTGGACAAGACACAGGTCAGCCTTGTTGCTGAGACTACAACAGCCAACCACACACTGCCAGGGAGAGAAACAGAACGAGGAGGAGAAAGGCAGAAAGAAAAACCAAAACAAGCATAAACGTGACAAATGGTGTCCTTTTTCAAAGAATAACTTGTTTTTGACAAAAAAAAAAAAAGGCAAGCTGTTTACTCCTGTTTGCAGTCTTTGTGATAAGCTAAGCCTAATTGGCACTATGTGAGAATGGTACCAATCTTCTCATCAGCAAGCAAATGAGCTCCTTTGACCTCTATGGTATTGTGTTCACAGAGACTCTTTTTCATACCTCTATAATCACCAGCAGGAATACATATGAACATCAGCAGAGTGTGATCATTAAATAAAATGTTTACATATACATCTGTGCATACACATCTGTGTAGAGCACACATGAATAATACTCTGTGGCTTCACAATCTCAAAGGCTAGTCAGGATTAATAATACAAAGGCTTTTCTCACTTCAGTATGTTTCCTCACCTGCACTGATTCAATTTGAAACTCTTGCACCATTATCACAGCCCTGCAGTCTCGCTGCTCTGAAAAGTGCACCTCAAGGAGATGGCTAGAAAATAAGAATCCATTCCCTTTATGGGTTTCCAGGAGACCCTCCCTCTGGGCAGTTCACATCCCTGACGGACAAGCATACTTTTTATTCTGGATCAGGGCTTCACGCACTGATGCTCACTCCCATTAGTTAGTTGGCAAGTACCATAATGTGTTCATTTCCAGTCCAGAGGTAAACCCATCTCACATTGGGCTGGACAAAAAAAAAAAAGCTAAATCCCTTGTAAGAACAGAATGAATAGAGCAAGTCATAAAAGTGTCAACATGGACATCAACCTGAAGAAACACTGTAACATCATTATTACCTACTATTACTGTCCAACGCTGAGATAAATCCCATATTAATGCTTTTATTGATCAAAATAAGTATATCTTCAATCCAGCAGTTGGATATCAGCTTTTCATAAGGCTATCTGGTCTTTAATGTAGTCTCTACAGGGGCACATGTGAATCAAAGACTGGTCTGATCTTAAACAGCTGAAGAGCAGGGGGTCAGACTGTGTTTACTACCGTTTCTATAGGCAGGAAGCACCATGTTACTGTCTGTGACAACTCTGATGTTTCTACGCTATACCTGTAAAAATATATATATATATATATACTGTTCAAAGTACCGTATTTAGTTATGGGTGGTTAGGGTCAGAGCCAATGCTTGGTTAGGGTCTGCCAACCATAGCAATGAGTACCTGTACAAAGCTGCGGAGGAGAATTTACCTGACAGGCTGAACTCAGGGGTAACTAGCTAAAATAGTTTTTGTTCATGTTCTTTTGAACTTGAGCTCTGATATCTAAAATTGGCAAAATTGGCTCAAGGTATTTTAGTGGTAGTAAAATGACTTCTTGTGTGAGAGTTTTAGAGATTTATTTCACAGTAATTTTGAACATGAACCCAGAAAAAAAATCCAAAAGACTGAAAAGTAATTTAATTTGTGAAAAAAAAAAGTGCTAGCTGGTTTCAGAAAGTGACAACTTTCTTTGAGCCTAAAAAGTACTGCTGACATAAGTCAATGTCTGACTTCTAATTTGATATAACGGTGGTTTACACTGGATTACAAACTCTTGCTTGCTTGTGCTTTCTTTTCCTTTTATGGAGAAGTTATTTTTAACTGCACACACATAAAATCTCAATAAAAAAAACATTTAAGTTTGTGGTTGTAAGGTGGCAAAATGTGAAAAAGTTCAAGGGTTATGAATACTTTTTCAAGGCACTGGTGGTGCCGAAAAACGTGTGGAAAAATAATAATAAAGATTCGTAGAACAATAGTATGGTCGCCCTATGGGCATCCACACCAAATACTACCCCTGACTGAGGATGTAATCTGGGGCTCAGGAAAGCACAGCCATTGGCTAAGGCATCCAATGAGGCAGGGTCTTCATATGGGAAAGACAATCCAACAAAAACCTACATACAGAGCACAAATAAATTATGATTTGTTAATAATTGTTGTTAATAATAATAATGATAACAACAATTTAGAAGTTACAAACACTTACACTTCTTTACTGTCACCACATGATGTCAGCCAACACCAAGACATTAAATGACAAATTCCAGAGTCCAGATCCCGGCATTTTCAAACATCAAACATGACAGGCTGAATAACAGGAAAAACTTAAGTGTGAAGCTGCTGACAGTGTTTAAACAGATAAAGAACATGGGAGACTGTTGAACAGTGTGTTCAGCATGTTATTATGTAAATGAAACAAACGTAAAAGTAATAGTACATACAATGATCCACACTCTTTCCCTATATTTTATGGTCTCATCTATCAGACATTTCTGTTATCATAATTTGTACACATTTTTTAGGGATTTGTTTGGAACACTCAGCATCTATTGCATGTCTGTCCATCCTTTGAGTGGAGCCTTTTCTCGGTGGCTGTTCCTGAGGCTTCTTCTATTTGTTTCCCTTTTAAAAAGGTTTTTTGAAAGAGCTTTTCCTTAATTTCCTAAATGAGGATCTGAGGACAGATGGTCATGAATGTTGTACAGATGCACAGATTGTAAAGGCCCCTATGGAAAGTTGAAAAGACTGATTGAAAATCTGAAAGACATCGAGCTGGGCTTCTTGCTGTGGGACAAGTATGTGATTAACTGGCTGCTGTGTCTTGTGTTGTTGCACTTGCTTGATGTTTAGCTGTGTTACAAAAGTTATGGACTGACTAGATTTTGATTCTTAGTAACGTAATCATAACAAATGCACAGCTGACAGTGGCGTGTAAGTGAATTGCACTCTTGAACTGGACGTGACAAATTGCGTAAATCTTAGGTAATGTTGCTTCAAAGCGTTAGTTCTGCGCCTTATCATTTGGCACGTGGCACACCTGTGTTACTGCTTATTCTTGGTGAAGGCTCTCCTTGAAAATACAAAAAATCTATTTGGCCCCCAGAAGAATGTACGCCAGGCCAGCAAGTATTCACTCAACTTCCTGCCTAAATGAAAAGGTCAGGACCAGCGTGCTCCTCAAATCAGAACAATCTGAAGCTGTATTCCATTGAACAAGCTGCTTTAGGAGTAACACCTTTTTAATAGTGTCACACTGTTCTTTTTAGTTAAAGCTTTGCTTAGATGACTAGATCAACAGATTAGTCTCTGCTTTTTTAGTTATTCATCTACTTTGTCACATTTAAAAGGCAGTTTGTGGTAAAATGAAGTTGCCATTTTAATGCTACATATTAAGAATGAATAAATAAGGAAAGAAAAAAAAATGTTAAAAAGGTTAAAATTGTTTGTTTGTTTGTTTTTTCACATCCACACTAAATGGATTTAGAATGAGGAAATAAAGCTGAGGTCAACAAAACAAGTGTCATGTTGAGGCGTCACGCCTTAATATGTGGAAGATGAGGATTTGTGTGAACTGACTGATATCTTTGATCCCTCACATGCTCACCTCATTTTGGCTCAGCAGGGTCTGTACCTCAGTGCCTTTTGATAATGCCATCGCATAGCTTGGAATTGGAGCACTGTTATCAACCATCCCATGGATGTCAGTGTACTTGTGGCTAACATCCGAATAAACCTCTTTACCCTGCAGTGTAACAGCAAAGGAAACAACGGGTGACTTGCTGGAAGATCAATGGACACAGTATAAATTACAGCTCTCCCTTGCAAGCTGTGGATTTTGTGGGGATGTGTTTTTTTTCTCCAGAATCACCACTAACCTGTAAGAATAACATACAAAATGTTTTTGCACTATTATAATGTCTTTCTGTTGTTATGCTGAGTTCAGATGGTGCTGCACCACAAATCCCAGAAATGTGTTGATTGGTTTATGAGCTGCTCACAAAAAGAGAATAAACATTTATTTAAGATCGGTATGGAAAATAATCTTGATCCTGGGTCTTCAACACAGATGTCAACTAGGGGTCCTCATTTACAAATTATTGTTTTAAAAAAACACATATCTGAAAATACACATTACCATGAATGAAACATATTAAATAAATCAGCTAATTCGTAATAAAAAAAAACAATTATAATTTACACAGCATTGATGATATTCAAGGGTGTATTCAGCATGTATTCACTCTACTTCCTGCCTAAATGAAAAGCTCAGGGCCAATGTGCTCGTCCAATCAGAACAATCTGAAGCTGTATTCCATTGAACAAGCTGCTAGGAGTAAAATCCATTGTTTATACTTGTCTTTTTAAAAGTTGCCATTTCTGTTAGATCAAGTAGCATATGTCAAAAATAGTTTGTGCTTTCGAATCATACACCTGACTTGACTGATTTACAGTTCCTTACTGCCACGTTACTTGATTGAATGCATTCGAACAGCCAAATAAAATATAAGCATATAGAGATGAATTATAATTAGATGTAGACTGTTTCTCACTGTTCCTTTTTTAAAAACTAATATATTATTTAATTTCCATCTAAACTCCCTCACATCCTGTCTGTACTGCTTCTCTGTCAGGAAACCTTCTTGGTGAACCTTCTTTGAATCCTTTCCACCCCCCCTCCCCATCTCTTCTCTCTCTCTCTCACCTTTTTTGACTCTTAACACAAGATTTATCTCCAACCCACTCTGTCATTTCAGATCTCAGATACTGGCTTTTTGTCATTCCCCCGATTTAAAAGAAAATGTCTCATACCAGGAGATATTTCATTTTACATTTTGTGTAACTGCACCGGGTTTGCGCTCATATAGTCTCCTCTTTTCCTGAAAATTGTAGCTAAATCACTATTTTTTATATTTCAACCAATACACACTCTCTGTTCTCCTGGCCTTCTCTCTTGACTTCTCTTGATTATATTTTAAACCCTTATATTGCTGACACTAATTCATATTCCTGACCAAATATTGTGAGTGAGTGAGTGCTTTTTTTTGCCATATCTCACCATTCTGTGCTGTCACATACATGCGCCACTTGCATTATATTGTACAGCAGCACAAAATTTTGAAAATTACATATTTCAGCACTCTCTTGGTAATTTCAAGCTAATAATGAATGGCCAAATGACTCAACTGTGATTATGCAAATGACTAAACCATTCTGGTCTAAAAACAGGGTGTCATACAGTGTTGTCTGCTTAATTAAACATGGCAGGCCACAAAGAATAAAACATAATTGAATGACATGTAATCCTTTTGATAAGTCGGCACTTTATGAGTCATCATAATCTTTTATGTTAAAATGAGGGACATTGCATACATATGCGCTCATACCCTCACTTTCATATAACTCACTAATACTTACTCATGATCCGGATCTTACTTGTATTTGATCGATAATGCCAATAATGTTTTAATTGCTTCGAAAGAATGATGAGGTGGGCAACTTGTCTTCCCTAAGAAACTATAGAGCAATAAACACAATGTTGAATACACCAGAAAAGACAATATAATAATTAAAGGAAAGTTATGGATTGAGTGGACATGTATGTAGGTGTGTGCATCAGCTTGCATGGTTGTAACTTTAACTGTTCATACGAGCGTGTAATTTTTCCGATGCTGTTTTTACCTATAATTATTCATTTAGTGTCCGATTTCCACCTCCCATACCTCCAGGCATGATAGAAAGCAGTCAACAACAAAAGGATTATTTTGCTCACTTCTTGAGGTTTGGTTTAGAGGCAGAAAGGTGAAGATGGTGACCCAGAATGTTAAGTGTGGTGATGAGGTCACTCCACTGGACTAGTTCACCACGGGGGCTCCCAAGGAAGGCAGGACGGAAGCTTTTTAAGATTTCCATGAACTATGTATTTTATCAAAAACATTTTTGGCATGTGAAAATAATTTGGAGTGGCTGCATCCGATGGCTCATTTCCTACATCAGCTCGCTTCTGAAGTAATGGAAGGCCTGTCTACCTTTTATAATGTGCCTCATTATGGTAAATGATAAATCAAAGCGCAGCCTTTAATTGTTACTCCAATTTAGGGTTTAGTATCTTGCCCAAGGAAACTTTGACATGCAGACTGGAGGAGCCGGGGATCAAACCGCCGATCATCTAATTAGTTGATGACCTGCTCTACCTCCTGAGCCACTATGAAACAGAAGACAGTATAATTTGTTTCATACACTTCATATTCTCTCTGCAATTATAATAAGCTGTACTTAGACCATAAGACTGCTCTTTGAGTGTGATTGCTATACTTTTTGAATGTATTGTTTTTCAGATCTCATCATTGAGCTCTGCGAGCTCTGCAATTTTCTTGAGAATTGGCTATCCATTATGTTACGTTGAATAGATGATATGCTAACACTAGTGCTAACGGTTTTACAGTGCAATATGAGAATGACACTGCTCCTTTATTTCTTTATTTTATGTCTTCTACGTGATGAAGCATCGACTGTTAAGAATATTTAGCATTTAGTATGTCACACGTGCAGCCATGATGCATATTTAAGACACAAAAAGTCACAAAGTTTGAGCATTAGCATTAGCTAACACGGTTGTCATTTGACCAAAGAAACAATTGTTAACTAAACTAAAACTTTTTTTTAAAGCCTTTTGTTTACTTTTTGTTTATTTCTGTGAAATCAGACACACATTGTTTCAATCATTGCCCCTTATCATTGTAAATTGCATTATCCCAATAAAAACAACGTGGAGGGCTTTTACGCTCTGTGTGGTCTCTATTTGGCTGAAAGAACATCCAGCTTCAACCAAAATCTCTTCCATGCTTCGAATTCTGGAGACTCCAACTGAACTGGACTCCAGAGGCAGATACTGTACAGACCTGTTAGACTTTCCCGTACCACTGAGGAGACTTATTTGATATTACTGTATTTAGAATTTTAACCTTAAAATTCTTTGCTCTTTCTAACTAAGCTGAGCATGACCAAAATTATGGCACTGCTCCCACTTGTGTTGCTCATGGCACTCCCTAACCTGTTTAGTATTCAATTTAAAAATTCAAAATGGGAACATGCAAATTTAAATCTGTTGCTGATTTAATGATTTTTTAAATCATTAATACAATTTACACCATGGGCATTTGAGTGACATCATAACCAATAGGTTATGTAGACGACTAATGTAGAGGAAGGATAAGCTCAGGGGAGTATGAAAACATACTAAGAACTAAGGGAATTCAAATCTGCAGTTTCAGGGTGATTTCTGCTGCTAGCCTACTCTATTTTGGTGAAGCGAGGTTATTTAAACACCACACACAACACACATGCACAATAACAGCATGCATCTGTAACTCTGAATTTTGATCACTTGGCCTGGAAGCACAGGACACCAGGACTCTTAACAGAACATCGACAGAAAGAGGGACCTGTTACATGAGCACAAACTCAAAACACACTCATCTTTGTACATTTCAAAATTGAGCCATTACTTGAATGTGATGAGGGGTCTTATGAGTGATTGAGTGCTATGAGAGTTTTGGTACCTTACTGAAGTAGATGAGATTGGAGCACAGAGACCCATTCATCCCACAACTGCTCTAGCAAGGATCAGACTTCCACATCTCTTTCATCCACTGGAGAAACAACACAGGGTCACAACAGACAGCATGTACATAGTTAGACTGTTGTGGGGAGTTTTATTCCTCAATGGTCAGTTCAGTCAGTGGCGAGAAAGAGCACAGGAGGGCAAGATGTGTTGATGCTGAAATGTACTTAAAGAGAAGTGTAGAATTTATTGCTGCTTTTCACTAAAATGATACTCCCTCATCCCCTTGTCTTGCCTTCTCCCACTGCACCCACAATTAAATGCCAATAGGAACCACAGTATTTTGTTCATAATAGATTCCTACAATGAAATGACACTGTAAATTGTGGGCTGCATTATATAGTTCTACCGAATATGTCAGAAAAAAAAAAAAAAAAAAAAAAAAAAAAAAAAAAATATATATATATATATATCACATTCTGATAATTGATTATACAATCACTGAGTGACAAAAGGAATATGTACAAATGAGATTTTGTACAGGCTGCAGTGATACTGTACTCTTTTAGATAATATAAGTTTATTACAAACTCAGAATAATACCTTTGCAGAATGCAAATGATGTGTCATCTTGGACTTGTAGGTATGAGAGACCTCTAACTAACCTCGGTCCCTTTTTATACCTTATTTCCCTTCTTTGTATGGTTTGACATGCTGTGGACACATTTGGCAACTTATTCTGGTAACTTGTTCTTCCCAAATAAAGATACAGATACCTTGGTTGCTCAACATCCTGTTTATACATCCTTTAGCTGCAAAATGTCACTACTTACTGCTGGGAACAACTCTATTTTGAAACTGAACAAAATACTCAGGAACACTGTGGAAATCTAAAATAACAGGTTGCAGGTTGCTATTACAATAAAAAGAAATAGGTTACTTTCAGTACCCCGCTGCAGTCTGGGTATTCATCCAGGGTTGGCAGTGGATGATTTTCACCCACTCATCTAACAAACACACAAACAGCAGGACTTCAAAGATGCTCTATTCATTATTATTCATTTCATGATTAATAATGAATGGAAAAAGATAACTCTTGTGCATACGAACATTCATTAGTCTTCATTCAAATTCAAACCTTCAAGTTTTTTTATGAACAGCTAACAGGAGTAGCTTTATAGTTCCTTTTGGATATTTTACAGAGATTAGCCCATCCTGTATATAGGTTGTAGCTCTGAAAGCACAGTGGTTTAATTTAATGAGCATATTCTTCCAGTAAGTCAGCAGTCCAACGACTGAATCCCATTGACCCATTCTTATTGTAGTCTGAGTGTTTCCTGTTTATATTAAAAAAATAACCATCAGTGTAGGCGGCGATTCACAGTCAACAATGTCATTAAAAAGGCAGAGGTTTTACATCAAGTCATCAAATATTATTCTACTCCACACGTTCGATTGTTCATTGCAAATGCAATTATGACGTCACCCCAAGTGTGAGCAGAGCAACGGGGGGGGTAGAGTTCATGGTAGAGTTTCTCTATTAAAATTTAATTCAATTTAATGAAGAGCCATTTTACCAGGTTTGACTTGTTGAACATTCTTTGCTTACTTTCATCCAACGTTTGTCCTTTATCCTTTCTCTGCCTCCATTTTGATCTATAGTGCTCTTAATTCATCTTCATAATCCTTCAAAAAAGAAAGAGGAGAGTGCAATAGAGAGTTTGGAGTGTTAATTTGACAAATTATTCCTCTGCTTTGAACATATTTTCAAGAGGCTTGCATCTGAAAAGAGCAATCAACCAAAGCAATCAACCATCTTAAGCAATTATTATTTGTAGAATATAAAATATTACAAGGACATTCCTGCTTTAGAGGTAATGCTACTTCACTGAAAGAGTATGTATATCCAGAACAAACAATCTTGCCTGGAGTGTTTGCTCACATGATGTTTAGGAGACCATAAACAAACAAAAAAAAAAAAAACTTTTCACAAAAGCAGAATGATTTCCCCCACCATTTCTCTTCAAATTAAAATATTTTACCCACTAATTACCTCCTCCTGCTCCTTCCCATCCATTCTTATGTTCATGTTTGAATGTCCTTAATTTACAATGTACAATTACAAACAAGGAGGCTTAATTATTCTCTGTTCAAATGAGCTCCACTGGTGAATGGTGCCAACTTCTCTAAATAAAGGTATTATAACTACCCAGGATGAATAACATGTCTACCACCATAGCTTCACTCTCTAATGACTGCTCAAGTACAGTGATATGCTGCTCCATCATGACCATCTCTTGTTTTTACTCTTAACTCCTCTTGATATATTTGCGCTCTCCTCTCACCTTCAGTCCTGCTTGTTTCCATCCACACTTTGCCATGCAATATTGCTCTAAAACCAGTTTATACAGGCAAGACACAGAATTACAAACCAAAAAGCTGGACACAGTACATGGATTTATGGGTATGAAACAGTATATATAAGTATAATGGTAGTGACCTGCTAAATGTAAACTCCTTTACAAGATGCGATTCGTTGTTAGTCTATTATATGAGAGAGTTTTAGTGGGTGGACATTCGAGTAAAGAAAGTGTCCTATTAGTACCTCAGAATTAGGTGAGTTGCCACTATAGGTTGGCAATGCGGCCATGTTAGTTCAATCAATGAATGAAGACCAGGATAAAATATGACAAACGGCAGACGAAACTGATGCCCAGCAGCACACACAAAGTCCTCCGCAGGTTGTATGTCAGTTTTCTCATGGTTAAAATGAGCTCAGCCTGATGCAATGGAGGTAGATGTTGGGTGGGATGGATATCAGCTTTGAAACAAAGCTAGGTCATTTCACATGAAATGCAATGATTTCGACAATTTTTGTTGCTCAGTGGTGAGACATGAGTGGAGGAATGTGTCAGAGAAAAAGAGAGAGACAGAGAGGGAATAGGAATTTAGCGCCGCAGATGATGACTGATGGTGTTGTTGTTGCTTTTCTTTTAAAGTCCCATATCAAATTATAACAAAGATATAAGGAACATAAAAAGCTATGAAGGGATGATGATGATGACAATGATGATGATGAGTAGGACTTTATGTATACATGTAAAATTAAGAGTTTAAGCTTTTCTCATTTTCTTTTTTATTCAGTGTAACACACTGACATTAACCCCATTTACCCAGGTAGGAATGCTGCACTATGATGCCATGTCAGCATTTTGTATAAAACATACAAACAATAAATGGGGGTCATTGAGTTAGCAGTTGAGGTCATGACAAATCGATGCCTGTGTAAAAAGAGTGAGCTGGCAGGATGCTGGTGTTGTGTTACATGCCACGTCTGTCTCACTTCTGGAAGGCTGGCATATTATCTAAAATCACACACATGAGGGAGCTTCATGGCAGTACAAACAAAACAAATGATGGGCCCGCAGTAACATCAAAGAACTCAAACACTTACCTTCTGAGTGTCCTTGACAGTCCTTCCCTTATATTCAAACATCCAATCCCATTCCATTAAAATAAGAAAAAAAAAGATAATAATAAAGCACCGACCTATAGACTGTTCTCTTAGATAAAAATAATCTGTACACTGGGTACCCCGTGAAGTAGATGCACTGCCATGGTTACTGTAAGTGTTTGGGATATAACCTGTTTGTCAAACATAGTAGGTGCAGTCTTTTAGACAGAGCTTGATTCAACACATCAACACCAAACAAATAATAAAAAAAAAACTAAATGAATGTGTGGTTCATAACATTTTCTCTGTTTGGTTCCTGTAGTCAGCATTCAGAACATGACAACAAAACAGATCCCTTGCTGGATAATACTAGGTTTTCAAAATAAAATCATCTCACACAACATGTGGTAGTACGTAGTGTTTTGGCAACTTATGAAAAAAAAAAAAAAAAAAAAAAATACATCAGCTCATTTAGCGTGACTTGGTTAGCCTCCCTTCCGACTTTTTGGTGCATTGCCCACTGGAAAACAGCATCTGTCTCAAATGGCTTTAGAACTTTTTAACCCTCTGGGGTCCTAGCAGTCTTCCGCAATTGCAAAAGGAATTGATGGGGAATTGAAGGGAGGGTTAATGACATCCTCATGACACATGAAACATCGAAAATGTCTACTGGCGGTCGAGGGAATTACTCATGAAACAGTTATAATGGTCTCATGACAGTTTAATGTAAAAAATAACTAGTTTCTTGAGGTTTGATAATTCGGCCTGCTATGGCATGTTTAGGACTTCATGTAGTTTTGATTAATGTCAAGTTGTCAAAAAAAAAAAGACGTTGACAGGTTAAGTGGTCCTGGTTTTACCAGACAGTGAGCCAGAGAGAAAAGTGACCCCATCAGTGTCCACACTGAAGTGACTGACTGTGTCGGGTTTATTCAGTCTCATGAAAGCATTGTAAAATCATTCACCAACAATAGACATTTAGATGAGGAAGAACTTTCTCAAATGTTAAATAGATTTGTGAATATTATATGATCAGTATTCGCTTAAAGCAACCTTCACAATTTTCTAGAAATCATTCCATTTGTTAAAGGATATACTATAGGTGTGCTTTCATGCCATACAAAAGTGGAAAAAAAATCCAATATTCATATAACATTTTCTGATTCTAACTGATATACCCGGATGAAATGTCCAAAATAGACTTCCTGTTGTTGATGCTTCATATGATTCTCATTGCCTGTAAGAATGGAAAACAAGAAATCCGTTGAATTTTTATCTTTTGCCCAAAATTTAAAACCAAAAAAAAATGTGTCTGTTTTTTTTCACTGTCACATTTCTACTAACAGGGGAACTTTACTTTACTCAGAGTCCACTAGAGGCCTCTCTTTAATGTTTGAAGCTCGCATTAATGGGAAGTGTGAAAAAGCTTCTTGTTTCCAGGTTGGTATGATCAACTTAAGTGGAAGATTTACTCATGATCTAACAACGTTTACGTGTTTTCCTATTTTATAAATGATAATATAACAATATGACATTATTGGTAATTTAGAGCATCAGTATTATCTTTGATTCATGAAACTTGTGAGCTGCCTTCCTTGGAAACTTCTTTTATCTTCTTAACATCAAGTTGTCCTTTTTCAATCTGCTGTAGTTTGTTTTATAAATATCTTCAATAATTATGGACAGGATTCCTATGAAGACCTTTTAGTTGTGGATTAAGATCGATTTTTGTTTTTGTTTCTCTCATAAGCAGCCTTCACAAAAACATCATTCATCATTTTACTGCTCATTGAAACATAATGCAATACAGCCAATCACTTAGACAGACAAACCTGTTTTCATGTTCTGAAGAAACACCATTTGTCCTAAGCACAATGGTGCCTGTGGTTGCGGATGTAAATGTGGCCTATTATTTTATCGCTCAGCATATTGAATCACCATGAACAAGACTGGTGGTATAGGATTTCAGAGATGCATATACTTTAAGTATAATGAAAACCCATTAAGGACTGAAAGAAGGATATTATAAATACACCAAAAGAGAGACATGGCCAGTGAGTAGAGTCCATTTAGACAAGGAGAGGTAGACTGGGAAAGAAGATGTAACGCAAGTTTCATGAATGGACATAAAACAGCTTGACAAGGAAGCAAGACAACCAAACGTCAGATCCTGCAAGTTAAACAAATAGATAATGATATTTATTTGTATCCCACCCTTTTTTATAAACAGTAGATATACTTTAAGGTATCTGTTGGATGCTCAATGAGAAGGCTTGTATGATATATGAGTAGTAACATTACTGGAAGTGACACTCAAGTCAACCAATAACTTAAAGATTCATGATTTTTCTCTTACTTCTTTTTTTCTTTTTGTGCTAGGAGTTCATTCTTGCTATTACTCTTCTTTTCTTCTTTTTGTTGCCGTCACAGTTGGATTGACAAGTGAAGTAGTGTCCAGCAGCACAGCATTTTCTACCATTTGGTGGAATTCAAACCTGCTGTGCAATCAATGATACAATCAAGCTGCTGCTTCACAGCTTTTAGTGCACAAATTGATCCAAGCTACTTTTTACACTGTAGAAATCACAGGAGATGTTTTTGATGACATACTCCTCTTTCTTGGTTTCACAGAATGAAAACCATCAGGACTGCATCACAGAAAGCAGATGTCTTTGTTTTAGAAGAAGAATTACTGGGGCTGGTAAATGGACTCTGCTTATATAGCACCTTTCTAGTCTTCTGACCACTCAAAGTTCATACACGGATGGCAATGGCTGCCATGCAAGGTGCCAAGTGCTCATCAGTATGAGGAGCTAACCATTCAAACACATTCACACACCAATGGCACAGCCTTGGCGAGCAATTTGGGGTTCAGTAACTTGCCCAAGAACACTTCAGCATGTAGACTGGAGGGGATCAAACCGCCGATCTTCTGATTAGTGGGCTCTAATGTGAGCCTGCTCCACTTTATTTTGTTCAATGCAATGTCACAGTGCAGTTGTAGAGAAAAAAAAACCTTGGGAAAATCCATCAAAGATTATAAAAACACTGGACATTATTATTATTATGCTTTGTCATACTAGTGCTTGCACACTATGTGACAAAGAAATACAGATCCTTTTTTTTTATGGTCAAAGAATATTGACCATATTTCGTTACTTAAGTTGTTTTTTTCTTTATTGGTTTGTCATGCTGCAAACCAGCACAACAAAAATGATTAATTATCCATTAGAGTTTTAAAACATAAAACTATAAATCATTTTCATTAAATGGTTCAAATTATTGGTAAACTCTAGCCTCAGGCTACTTTGCCATCTGGTTGGTATCACTTTCCTTTGTTGCAGTTCTGTCTGTGTACAGAGGTAATGCACTCAGTGGTTTCTCAGAAAGCCTGGCTGTTAAGTAAACAAAGTCTGAATCCAGACTACAGTGTGCGAGAGGCTCATGTCAGATCCATTTAAAAGCAGGATGTGTGTGTATAAGGACACTTGACGAAAAAATTGGGACATCATTACTTCCTCCACTGCACTAATAGCACAGAGAAGCTGGAAAGAGTGATGTAAGATTCACATTTTGTTTCTGAAGTGAAAACAGAAAGGATGTGCCAGATATATTTACACCTGCTATTCCTGGCGACGCTCAGCTGTCCGTTTGGTGCTGAAACTACGGCAAAGGTTACTGTTCCCTGTCCAGAACAGCAGAAGGCCTTTGGAGGCTCCTGCTATGAGTTTGTGAGCCTTCAGCGTACTTTTTCCGGTGCCCAGGCTTGGTGTGAGCAGCGTGGTGGGCACCTTGCGTTTATTCCAGATGAAGACACTCAGTACTTCCTTCAAAGACACTTGGACCCCAAGAAGGACATGTGGTTTGGAGCAGCATCCTCTACAGACCTGCAAATTCCTCCAACTGTTGAAGGTAAATAAGCCCAAAATGTGGAAAATGCTAAGATAAATTACAAACCGGGAAAATCTATTTTCATGCACATACCCAAAAGTTTTTATTCACTTTGGAGTACTCGTGAGCAAGTCTCATTTAACAATTTCTAAAACTTGTACAGATGACGACTAAGATGACGACTAAGAGTACGAAACCTTAGACTTTTCTCTTTTTTTTTTAATTCTTTACATTTAATTCAATTCATCTGCAATGTGCACAACATTGAAAACAATAGTTCAATATTATTAATGCGTTAATGGATCGGCATCGTGTGTAAATTATGGTATAACTGTGTCCAGTTTAATCTCATTATTCTGCTTCCTAACTGAGAAATAAATCTCACTTTTACTCTATTAAATTAGTCTTTTCACTGATGTAAAGGCTTCTCCACAGTGGAGTGAGGAATCACTTCACACCACACTCTAAATATATTTTTGCAAGGGTGTGAAAAATATTTAGTCCATTATGTAAAAATATATCTTTATCATTTATCACTGAATTCTACCAAATTAACTTAACTACCATGGATTTAAAGGTGGAAAAATATTACATTCATTATCACCACAGGCAAGGTCATTGTACTTTCATGAACCTACATATGTTCAGCAGTGATTTGTTCCTCTTTAGGTCCTTTCATTTGGCTGAATGGTTCATATATCACCTACTCAAACTGGGTGAGCAGCCCACAGCCAGGAGCCGCTTGTGGACACATGCTGAGAGACTCAGGCTTCCAGTGGGAAGCAACAATACACTGCAACAGAGAAATGGCTTTTATCTGTCAGTTTGGTATGTATTCTCATGTAGACTCGAGCATTTCCAAAAACAGACAGCATACTGAACCACTCTATGATGAATGACCACTTTGTGTTGCCTTTGTTTTCTTCACAGAGTCAGGGAGATCCATTGTGTGTGCAGGTCGTAACACCACTCTGCAGTGTGGTTCTGGTCAAGTTTTGATGATAGATGGCGGCTTTTATGGTCGTGAGAACATTTATTACTGTCGATCGACACTCTCCACACCAACAGCACACAAACAGCATCAGTGCAGCTGGGTGGATGTTGTGGAAACGTTAACAGGTGAGTGATGGGCGTTCACAGAAAACGTATTTCCAAATTATATCATTGTTAATCTTGTTATGATAGCCTAACTGATGCTCGAAAGTATTCAATTCAAAGCCATTAGCTGATATGATCTACACAATAATCACTCTCAGCTTCATAATAGTTCCTTTCACTTAATCTGCTGAAGTCACTAAAGGAAAAAAAATCAGAATAGGAAAACAAACACTCATCCCTAAAAGGTTCTGCGTGGATGGAAACTGTGATGAAACTCAATCCACTTCTAATGGAAGACATCACAATGCACATATTGTCTCACACATTATTTCCAAAAAAAAAAAATGATTGGGCATCAGCATTTCTCATGGAAGAAAAAAACACATAACAATAGCTTAAAAGCTTAATAGCCTTATAATATCCATATCCATTTCAGAGGAAATGTTGACTCATGCATTAAATTGATGCAGGTCATCCTTTGATGCAGGTAGTACAGCCTTTCCCAGCGTGCATTGGACAGTTACACCTTGGGGGAGTCTACCACAGAGCAAGACAAACACGTTTCATAATAATTTAGAGTAATTAAGGAAACACATTTAAGAAACCCTCACAGCTGTTTGCAGAGTTCACAGTTTCTTTTTTACACTGTTGGTACTTAGGTACTTTAAATCAAATTAATGGGCTGTGTGAGAGGGTTTTGATTCACGTCATCAGTATGCTGATGGTGCATGTGTGTGTGCGTATGTGTGTGTGTGTGTGTGTGTGTGTGTGTGTGTGTGTGTGTGTGTGTGTGTGTGTGTGTGTGGGTGTGCATCAGTTTAATGCGGTTTTCTCGTATACATGAGGGAGAATGTGCAGATGAGTAAGTCCATAGGAGAGGGTTTCCGGGGTAGTGGAGGACTGGTGGTGGCACAATGGAGTACAGTGGTGAACAAACAGAGCAGAGGAAGCAGAGGAACATCACAATTATTCACAGGCAGGAATCACAGAGAAGAAAAGTCACAAAAGAATACAGAAAAGGCCAAAAGCGTCTAAAAAGACTGAATGATCTGGTGTAGACCAGTGGTTGACTGGTGAATGAGGAACAGGTGCTGAGCCTCAGGCAGGTGAGAAATTAGGCAATGCCCAGTGACACACAGATACAGACAAGACTGAAAGAAACACAAGGGGAGGGTAAATCAACAGGAAAAACACTGGGAAGGGAAGAGACATACAGCACTCAACAAACTACTGGGATTGGTTTACATTTACTTCATGGGGCTTTATGGGGGGGCATTTAACATTAATTTTTATATTAGCCTTTAAATTTCCTGTTAGGATTGAGTGAGTATACTCGGCTCCAGTGTATTCAAATGGCTACACGAGTGATGTACCCACACCTTTCAAAGCTCAGAATACTCACACTTACCTTTTTTATACTCTTGTCAATCAGAGAAGTAACATTGACAAATACAGACCTCATTTTGTACTAATAAAGGTGATTTGAGGTGTTCATATCTCCACTTGTTCTAGCGTTTGTACTGGTATGGTTTGTGCTCATCGTGTCTACATGTCTACAAGTGTCCTCGAGCAAGGAACTGTATATGATATGCCCAGGGCCTGTTTGAGTGTCTGTGTGTGGGTGAATGTGACGTGCTTTGTCAGTGCTCATGGTAAAAACATCATGCAAGTGCAGTCTGTTTTAATGATGATGGATGTTGATGACTTTATGAGTAGTTAGGATTGTTAGCTAACATGTTGTTGTTAGAACACAAACTCACTGGGACACTAGAACCACTAAATATGAAGTAGTAATGTGTAAAACTTTACATCATTTTATCAGTAACTGATTACATTGTGTTTCCCAGCTCAGTGTCACGGCCGTAGGGTCTGCAACATCACCGAGGTTGTGGACTCCTTCGGTGAACCCTGTCCTCAACTGGGGAGCTACCTGTCTTTGGACTACCGCTGCAACGAGGGTAGACATGTTTATAATACATAATTACATTAAGTAACTGAAATGTTACATACTGTAACAGCAGTGTATACATTCAATATATTATGTCTCATTACTTGAGAGACAGATAAATCACAAAGAAGGTCTATGCTGTTGTCTTGTTGCTTCTATATCAAATATCCCTGTAGTATCTGTTCTGGATCTATTTTCATGGAAGCCTGGGTGGTACTTTTCTACATTTCTGTAGGACTTACACTGTCACTTAGCACCGTGGCTGCTGTTTTTGATGACATCACCATCAGTGTGAAGTGGCTATTACATTTGCCAGAGGGAAACCTTCAGTGCGAGCTGAGTCCCGGAGATGGCCTTGTTATTTATCTGCACCGTCCAGAGGGGTGAGTTGTACCTTTTACAGAGTGACACTGACTGTAACTGATACACATTTATATAATGTCTTATGTGGTGCTGGCGGAGCTTTGTCAAGTTTGAGAAAATATTCCTGATGATTCAGATTTATAACAGATATCTATAACAGAATCTCCCATAAGTCCCCCAAATTTATGGAGGTACAATACAAAATCTTTGAATTACTCCTTTAATCCCACATAAATGTGTATTAAGTCGCAGCTGCTGCAATAGGCCTCATATATAGATCTCACATTAAAAGAAGAACAAAAGATATACTGTAGTTTCAAGATGTTGTGAAATAATCTGGATTTATGGGAGTTGTTGTCTTTATTGTTAAACTACCACCATTGCTGATAACGATCTATCTGACGTAACTCCAATCGTGATAGTCCAGTCTAATTCACGTTATGTTTAGTCACCTTCACCGACTTCCTTCCTCACTTTCTGACATGTCCAACAAACACTTTGCTTTTTAAATGTGGTGTATGAAGCCACATGGAGAATGGGTAACAGCATTGATGTTATATCATCACAGAGCCATGCCCATTGGAATTTGGGGGTTAGATATGGTGATGTCTGACCATGAAGAGGTTTGTTCTTGATTTCGCAGGTAGCCAGTGCTGAGAATGTAAAATGAGACAGACATGCTCTCAGGTCTTGGTTCCTGTCAGTATTCTGGATCAACTGCAGAGTCTTCAAAGATTTATTTCTGACTAGTTTTTCTGCATCTGTTTGAGCCAAGATTTTTGCAATGTTACATTGGTGAAAAAAGGCAGTCCTTAAAGTTTGTTTTATGTGGATGTCACATCCTGATCAAAGATACAACCAAGATCGCTTACTGTAAAACTGGAGGTCAGAGTGATCCCATCTACCCCATCTAACTATATCTTTAGATAGAGAGTTTAAAATCAGAAAACTGTAGACCGTCCAAGTTTTTATGTCCTTATGGTATGCTTTAACTCAATCAATAAATATAATTGGGTATCATCGGCATAACGATTAAAGTTAATTGAGTGATTCCTAATACTTTTCCCAAAAGGTGAAGAGAATTGGTCCAAGCACAGAACCAGCTTAGTGCTGTTCCTTTTATTGCCAATCAGATGTTCAGGTCTCTGTAATAGGGTGTGATGATCACTGGTGTCAAATGCAGCACTTTGTTCTAGCAAGACAAGTACAGAGACCAGTCCTTTGTCTGATGCAATTAGAAGCTAATTTTTGTAACTTTCACTAGTGCTGCCTTTGTGCTAAGATGCACTCTAAATCTTCTGAAATCCTTAAGCTGGTACTTGGCTGGTTGGTGACAGCTTTCCAAAGTATCCTAGGGATAAAGGGAAGGTTAAATATAGGTCTATAGATGGCTAAAACCTCTGGATCAAGAGTGGGCTTTTTAAAAGATGTTTACTTAGAGCTACTTTTAATGACTGTGGTACTACTTTGTGGAATTACTTATTTTTCTACTGCAGTCACTGCTGACTGATTCTGTGTATGTGCTTGTTCCCAGGTTGGAGAGCAGCATGGTGCACAAATATACTCATCCAGGTACATTTGTTGTGGCAGTTGAATGCACCAGCCGTGACATTCGCATTACAGCTCAGAAAATAATTACCATTCAAGAGCCCATTAGACAGTTTGGTGTCGTCAGATGCTATGCTGGGAAACTGTCCTTTCATGGAACCAACTGCAAAGCCTATTATGAAGAGCAATTTCAAATTCAAATGGAAGTGAAAGCAGGTTGGTGCCAAGATCACCATAATGTACCATAATTCATCCTGTAGTGTAATATTGCTGCTTGAAAGCATTCTGTTTTGGTGTTTACATTTTTTTTTTAAATTTCTGAACATATTGTTTTAATTTTTTTCTCCCTTTTCTTTCTGCAGGTACAAATGTGACCTACAGAATCCAGCATGGTGGAACGGTATTGTCTGGTTTATCTGTTGTCAGAGGAAATGTTCCCCAGAATGCCACAGTGACTCCAGAAATGGTGAAGCTGCTTGGGCCTGGCTGCCACCAGCTGACCCTTTATGCATCTAACATGGTCACGTTCCCTGAAGTGGCTGCAGACCTGCAGGTAAATCAGCATTAATCAAGTAAACTAGTCATCTCCTCTCAGTAAAGCAGTAACAATCAGCATGATGCATCTCCAATTAATGTTTTTCTTGTGATTGTGATGATGGTGTTTGACATGTAAGACTTAAAGGTAACATTTATATCATTTGATTGAGGGGTTGATTGAAGAGACCTCACGGAATTAGAAATTAAATTTAACCTTTAATTAGGAAATCAGCTAATTAATGCCAGAACACAGTGGATGTGATATCAGATATAGTTTAGAGAGATTTAAGGAGAGCAGGAGAGCCAGCCGCATGGTGCATGATAGGGTATGCCACAGCAAGCTGAACGACCCTTTCTTGTATCTGAATTTGCATAAACACAACTTACCTTCATCTTAATGCAAATGTAGATTGTCCAACTCAAACGCAGCAGGCTCACAAAACTCAGATCAGATATGAATCAAGATTATTTTACTGCAGTGACTGTTTGTCACCTCGGTTATTTTCAGAAATATGTTTTGATGTGCTGTAATATGCTAAAAAAAAAAGATAAAAACGTTTAACCCAGCCACCATGTTGAAATTGGGCCATCTGAATCTAAGCACTACCCAACTCACAGAATCATTATCCACCGACTGAAGTTTTCAGTGGTTCTCTGCATCCTCATTGTGTATCCTCATTGGATTCTGTGTCTGTAACAAATGAGTTGAATGTATTTCCTGTTCATAAATCAATTATTATGAACCACCTTGCCAGGTCATACCCTCCCCCCCAACGTTCATGCACGCACCACAGGCATTTTCATCAGGGTGAGGTCAGTTATTTTGGGGCCTTGCACGTCACCCAAACACACTTCTGAACGCACTTTTCAACACCATGGACGCTGTATAGGACCGAAAGCGTCACCGCCATTGATGCCTGTGACTCAAATGCCTATGACTCATAGGTTAGCAACAGCCTGGATAATGACACATTGATTGATTGACACAAATACAGATAATGTCAGACATGATGCATTGTTAATGGTTTTTATATTGGATTAGGAAATAATGAGTGGGATAGAGCATCATGACTGTCTATGCAAAGCTAGAATCAAATTAATTTGAATGTGGTGACAACGGGGGCTGTTTGGTAGTCAGTGATGAAAAGTGTTTTACAGATATTAGACTGGGACTTGGGACACCCAGCATGAAACTGGGACAATCTCAGATAAATCCAAACAAACCAGGATGTCTTGTCACTGTATGTGTGGAATGTGTTCAGACGCAGTGTTGTCTTTTGGAAGTGCTCAGAGCTCCCAACACACCCTAGTTAAATGCATAAAACAAAAGAAAATGCACTGGAAGCACAAAGACAAGTTTCAGGGTTGGTAGTGTGGGTAAACTGCGCCGACATGCCATTATATCTAATTACTAAATCAATCGGTGTATTATCTGTTGTGATATATTTTTTAGAGATGAGTGACATAATCTCATGTGTTCTTCTGTTCTGAAATTCTTCATTCACGGCAGATGTGTGTGTTAGAGAAAGTAGCCGGGCTTCAGGCCTCTGTGTTGGCAGAGAGGGATGATTGTCTAGACTCTCCAGATAGTACTGTTGGTGTTTCCCTCAAAGGGGGGGCACCGGTGCTGCTCCTCTTCACTTTGACCGGGGAGAATATTTCATTCTCTGAGCCCAGAAAAATGAAAACAAGGAAGGAAATATTTCATATAGGACACCAGATTCAAGGTATGGATCATATATCAAAAACAAGTGCAATGTGCAATTCTGGAACACTAGAATCTGAAATGGCTACATTCAGTCGCTGATATGTGCGGATTTGAGTTTTTCTTCACGAGCATGTTTTCATAACTAAATATTCTGCTACAGGATCTGTACAAGTAAAACTCAGAGCATGGAACATCTTCTCCTCTTTGGAAGTGGATGTGGATATGTTTGGTTCCTGTGGCAAGGATTCACCTCTTAAACGGGTAAATGTTTTATTTATTAAATTAACCAGGAGTGGTGTTTTATATTTAATAGAGAAGAATTCCCTCCAGATCTGCCAATTAATTAAGTATGGGCTTTTCTCTCCATTTTACTCATTTGCATTACATTTATAAATCCTTTTTTTCAGAGAGTTCAGAGAAGTTCACTGGAAATCACTGCAATGCCTTCAGCATCAGTAAATGACAAAAACGAAGATATTGTGCTTACAATTAATCAAGAATACATTGACCCAAGGAAACGTTATCAGTGGTCATGCAGTAAGAACTGTTTTTCCTACTGTCTTTCAACTCAAATATTAAGTATTAATTATTTTGTAAGTTTCTTGTTTCTTTTTTATTAACATTTAGTTTCATAAACTTTGATGTATTGTGTAGTGATGTGCCAGAACGGTACATTTAAAGAAATTGGATGAGCACCGCCATAAGTCAGTTTTGCTATGCTTTAAAAGCTTTTCATTCTCACATAACATGGGTTACAGGATCTTACAGAGGTGGATTTCAGCTTTGTTCTCAAATTTGATATATTGTATTACACTTGTAGTTCATAGCATTATTATACTATTTAAAGTTCTAGTATTATGCGTATAAAGAAAAATGTCAAATTGTTGTTTGGTTCCAACAAGGCCTGCTTGTCTTAGGTGTTTTGAAACAGCATATCAATTGTTATTGTAGTAGTATAATGACTTTCCTTGTTGATTCACAGTGAATCCCTGTAAATGCTCTGGAAATGTGGAGGGACTGACTCACACCATTATAAAGCGCTGTCTACCAGATCCATTTGAATTTAATATGTATAATTTTAGTGTGATAGCTAAAAGTGACAACACAGTGGAGAAGTCTGAATCCATATGCATCACTGTTACACCTCAGACGAAGATCCCACACATAAGGTACTTGCTGTTTTTGAAACTGCTGTGTTGTAGACCACCTAAACTGAGACTTGTAGTCATGAGCAAGACCAAAGTGTTTTCAGGACAGGACAATATTCCTATGTTAATTAAATATGTAGCTTGCACATGTAGTTAGGTGGCAAATAGCTGGAAAGCAACTGAAATTAGTTATATTATTTGGCTAAGTATAGGTAGCTACTGTGTATAGCTAATATTTACTAAAATTCCTTCTGTATGAGTCTGAATTTCTTTACAACTTACCCATCCAAATCATAATAAAGCTTAAAGTTACACATAAATAACAGTATGGCCACTTTGATAGACATGTATGTGCCATTACAGATGACTTGTTTGAGCACCCAGGCGTCATTCAGTTTGCCTTAGGTCTGCTGATGATCCATGTCTTTTTGGGGGGAGGCGGAAGAGACAGTACAACCAGCATAGACCCAACACAGTGCTTCTAAAACCTATGGGTGCACTGTCCATTCGTTTTACTGTCATTGACTGAAACAAATGAAGCTGCTTTGTAAAGGAGCTCATCAAAGACAGTTTTTTAAAGATATTTTTTGCATTGTAAACAATCCTATAGATTACCGGATCAAGCTGTGAACTAAAACTGAATTATTTCGCATGGCAGCAAAAATAGATTGTTATTTTAGAATAAACTTCCTGGTTTTACAGGACAGCGTTTTTGGATGTAAACGTTCTAGTTATGTATTAACCAAATTATTGTTGTATTTGTTGTACCGCAGTCTCATTTGTGTTGAAGGCTGTCCAATAAAGCAGAACACGGATGCAAAACTTAGAATGAATTGTACAGGGAATACCGCATGTCCAAATGTCCGGTGGTACATTGAGAACCCAAATGACGAAACCAGCTGGCCAGTAAGTATAATAAAATTAATTCTGAATTGATGAGGATTGAAAGATCAGATACTGTTGTAAAAACATTTGCATATTAATTTATTCACAGGCTGAGACAAAGCACTGCTACAAATATGCAATGCAAAGGCCACTTGTACAGAGAATGGATGGTGGGACTGAATACACTGTGAGTCATTCCATTCTTGCAGCAGCCAAGACAAAACGTCAGGATGTCACAGTGGTGCTACTTTCTGGTGAGTATTGTCTTTCCATGGTATCTTAAATATTTTGGGTTTGGGTTTAAGAGTAGTACATCCTTGGTTAACTGAAGTTCATTTATTGCAAATAAATTAATTCCACACTATTGTAGAATCATAATATTTCCATTTACAGGAATTAGTTGCTGTTGTATTTAACTGGTGACTATTGACTGACTATTTAATCAAGATTATCAAATATGTATTTGCAAAGCTAACCTTTACTTCTTGAAAATATAAAACACATTGTTCTTTTCTTTTAACCAAAGGGGATGACACACCTCTTTATAAAAAACACACCATAAAGACATCATCGTCTCCAGACAAGTCTGATCCTACCACCAAAAGCCTGGTTACCAGAGATACAAAAAAACCTTCCAAACCTTCTAGTCCTTCTAGTCCTTCTAATCCTTCTAATGATCCTGCCACTCCATCGTCTCCATCATCATCTCCATCATCACCTTCAACATCATCTTCATCATCATCTTCCTCATCACCTTCAACATCATCTTCCTCATCACCTTCAACATCATCATCATCACCTTCATCATCAGCAACCAGCAGCAGTTCTGGTGGCTTTACGTGCAAAATAACACCACAAAATGGAACAATCTTTAAAGTTTTCAAAATAACTTGCCCTCCTTGTTCTAAGTGTCGGTATTGTTTTAGGACTCATGATGGTAAGTAATTCAGTAATAGTTAAGTTTTCACATAAATAAATAAATATATTACATGAGAACATCATTATTGGTGCAAGCGCCTCGGCCCTGACCATGCAAATGGCTTGGTCCGACCTCCTCACCAGAGTGCCAATAATAAGTAAAAGTTTTCTAATGTAATATTGCAATTATACAACAATGACCAACTTAAGTAAAATATATAATTGAAAGATATTTGTATGTTGTGGCAGTTTTTTTGCTCGACTTTTCCGTTCTGATCTGCTTCCATGGAAAGACCCTAGATCTGACTAATACCTGGAAAACAATCAATCGTAGCAGTAGGTTCCTATATGTAATGGAACCCAGTTTACTACTGCAAGTAGTCTTAGTAACAACTTAGCAATGGAGACACTTTCTAGTTTGAACACATTCTAAATGTCTAGTTGGCTAATCAGATTGCTTGGTCGTAACTACTTGTTGTATAATTTTAGAGAACCCTCCGGTAAATCTATAAATCTAACATATTCCATCACATGAGAAGGAGCGCTACTGCAGGTCCTTTATTCCAACAGCTGTGGCAGCATGACTTCTTGTGCAACTTCTTATTCATGAGTATTTTCTTATCCACTGTGTGTATACAACCAGCTGTGTGAGATCATTAAAGTCTATTTCATCTTACCTTTTCTTTTCCTGTTTGAAAATCGTCAGGTCAGTATCTGCGTTGCAGTGAAGACAGTGTGGTGGAGTCTGTCTTCCTTCCTCCTGGCGACAGCAGCTCCAACCACACACTGATTATCAAAGTAACGGCAAAAGACGAAAGCTTTGTGGCTCACACCACTATAACTCCACAGGTTTGTCAAAAGCATGATGAAAATATTGGGATCTGTGGAACTAGACCTGGAAATGGTCTAATGTTTTACCCTACTGCAGTCTTTCTGCAACGTTTTACACTGTGTAGCGTCGCGTAAACTATTAAGCTATTCAAGTACCACCATTATGACAGACATTAAAATACAGTATGGCATAGGCCACCTCTGTTCAGCTATAGATACTGCACAAGAGGTTTAGTCCTAATAATAAGATTATTTACTGTTGACTGAATGGAACTGGTTAAAGAACCAGAGCTAATTTGGTGGAAAGTTGATACGCCTGATCCCCCCTTCTCTCATTTTACCTCTGCTTACTCTCTTACCATCACATTTAGCTCATAACTAATCATTGATGTATGTGCGTGCTATGTCCATGAACATGACTATACAACAGGCTGTTATAAATTAATTTTAAAAATCTGATCAAAATTTTAATTAATAATACTAATAATAATAATACTATGGGCAGGTTGCGTACCACTAGTGGTACACGTACCATAGTTTGAGAACCAGTACATGACTGTAACAAAATGGCTTTTTCTCCTCAGGTGCTGGATGACTCCGACTCTTCAGTAGATAATCTTAAGACTGTAGTGGAGAATGCTGTGGCTGATATGGACAAACTCGGTATACTGTCAGGAGAAACCTTGGGACAAATGTTCCATTCTGTGGGCAATAAGCTGAACGGCCAATCTGATAAAAACACAAAACAGAAGAGGCAAAAGGTAACTGCATTCACAACCAAACTGACAAAACATGGTTGGGTCAGACCTGACTACACCTAGCTTTGATCCTGGGTGTGGTCCAGGTGTTAGGGCATAGTTACTCCTTCAACAGGCCCTAACACCACATAAGTACAATGGGGAAGAATGGTGAATAGTGTTGTCAGTTTTTACCAAATTATTTTCCCAGTAACAATCAGTGTGTAGTAGTGAAATCCAGTAATCAGAGTCTTCAACGTAATACATTTAGTGATTTTTGATTGCTTGCTGTCTTACTAGTAGATGGATGAATGCGATCAAGAGTCAGAAACATGAAGTCACAGTCACAAGTTCACGGCAGTCACTTCACTGTCCATCAGGGAACTCTGTAAATCGGATGCAGTTGGAGGATATCAAAGGACAAGTAGAAAATATATTCTCTGTATAATATGATCTATCTATCTATCCATTATCTGTAACTGCTATTCCTCATCAGGCTCATGGTAGGGTCGAGTATGGTAGAAAAGTTACCCAATGTTGCTTTAAATCATTTTAATTTCTTTCTGTTCCCGTTTTGATTCACACTGCAACATTTTAAGTGGTGGTAATGCACCTTAATGCTAGTTGCCAGAGTTACAATCGAGTGTAATTTATTTACCATACACAATGCAAGTTAACGATAAATTTTACTTTTGTTTTTTTTTCCACACTTTCTAGATATTGTATTTTGTACTTAAATAAATCACGGGGCAATGCTTTTCTCCGTTACAGCTTCGTGAGCAGATGCTTGATACAATGATTAAGACAGTAAATGAAGTTCCTACCGAGGCGCCAGAAGAAGTTCAGGTGGCATCAAGAGGACTTTCTGCTGTCATTCTAAAAGGCACTGAACTTAGCTATTCTGCTCAGGTATATACAGAGAACGGCACACTAATTAAAATACTTTTTTTTTTTTTTTTTTTTTAATGAGTTAGGAATCACCTGTAGCACTTTATAATAAGGGTAGGACATCAGGAGCATGTTGTAATGTAAGATACTTAATACCTACCAAAAATATTTCTGTGATTGTGTGAGTTGATTCCCACATCTAGGAAGAGGCTTCATTATTCTTCGCAAACATCAGCTTAGCTCTCCTCCACATGCAAGTGAACGACAGTGGAGAAGTACTGTTAGCAGCCACCTCCATTGTGGAAGCAGCAAGCAATATCCTGGACTATTCTTCCAGTGTGAGTATTTAACTTTTAGGCTCATCCTGATGGGATTCACTTGTCTTGGGAAGGTTGGGTGATTTGTATATTGCATGTACTGAACAGTAACTGTAGGTGTATGTGTGCAATTTTCTTGAACAACCTCTCCGTTGTCATAAATGCTGTGTGTTTTCCTTTCCAGAAGACCACCTCTGATGCCCTTCTCCTTACTCTACACAATACACAGAATGCATTGTTAACATTTAAAGGTGATAATGAGGAGCCAACTGTCATCCAACAAGCTCATATTGGAATGTTGGTTAATAGGTAAGTTCCTCGTAAGCCACAAGCTGCGACTTAAAACAATAATTCAGGATTTACTGGCAGAGAGTTAGATGTTTATACATCTGTCATGTAGGAATGGTAGATATAAGGCTACAGCTAGAACCTGATTGACGTAGCTTAGCATGAAGACTGAAAACAGGAGGAAACAGTGAGTCCCTAATTAACACTTTATATCTAAAAGCGGGGGTTAATGTGCTGACTTTTTATTGGCCCAGAACAGTAACTCCTTAAAGTGTCTGCTGGTTTCTTGGCAACCACACAGTGGTGACAAGACTTCAAGAAACTACCTCATCCAGGCAAGAAACAGTCTGTCACACCACAACTTGTCATTTCTAGACCTTCTGATGAGCAAGAGTGGGTGCTTCTGTTCTTACGTGGTTAATGTTATAATTAGCCAATCACGGTTAAACAATCTGCGATTTAAACCTCTTGACTTTGTTTGACATAACTCATAACTAAATGGAACAATATCAAACAACACCCCAGTGACATACACTCAAGCTGCAGAGTAAAATTCCACTATTGAGGTAATTTAGGTCTGTGCTCAAAACATCAAGGAGCAAGATCCCTGAAGGTTGTTTCGAACACACCAGCAGGCATAAGCAAACTAAAATCAAAGCAAACTGCCTCATAAATAACTCATATAAGTCTCTTTATGTCTTTTCCCTCAGAGTGGCACCGGGGAGTGTGCAAACAAAGCCTATAAATCTTCCCAACAACTCCAGCCCCTCATTTTCTCTCCCAAAGTTACCATCTAATGTTCTTTCACATACAACGGTGGATGTACGCGTAAGTCAGTAAGAATTGATCCTGTTTATGTGTGCCCTTCATACCGATCCATTCATTTGAGCATAGTATCTTTTATGTGATTCATCTTGTCATGGGACACTAGTATGTCTCTACCTCAAATAATCCACTTTTAATGGGCAACCGCTGTGTTCCAGTGTTTGACAGAGTTGGTGTGCATGTTACATCCCACGTTCTTCTCATTTTTTCCAGTGTCTCACGCGCTAATGGGGTGTTGTTTGTTAAATACATTTACAGATGCTGAGTTTAGATAAAAACCCATTTTCCTGGAATGATCAAGGGAACATCAGTGGCCTGGTTGGTGCTTTATCCCTCACAACAAAAGAGGGCTCTGATATTCCTGTGGAGAACTTGAGTGAGGATATTGAGGTCAGTGAAGCAACAGAGCAGCTGCAGCAGCTGCACAGGTTGTTCTATACTGTGCTCTCCTGTGGAGCATGTTCTCTGTGGGGATAAATCTATACCCTTCTTTTAAGAAAACCAGACGTCAGTTTCAACAAGACGATGACCCGAGAGAACTTGTACTTGAAGGAGCACTCTTTGAAATGAATACTAGGTTTTCATTTGGGTGATGCTGTCAAGGATGTCTGACGGTACATATATTATGTGAATATTTAACAGCATACTCACTTCATGCGTTTTTTTTTTAAATAAAAAAGTAAGTTAGTAAGTAAAACAAATATGGTTATGAGTTTATTTATGGCTACATTTAAATAACTAGTGGAGCAGGCAGTGTATGTGCTCAACCTGCTGTCTCTAATTGGAGTCGAGTCACATCAAAGTTTGATTAAACACAAAATATTCGCACGCAGAACTGCTGTTTTGCATATCAGAGGGGTTATGATTGAAAGGTGCAAATTAACTGATGGAGAAAGTAATTCACTGATCTGGAAACAGTCTCCATAGCTCCATGAATAAGTGTAGGATCTTTTACTTTTTTATCTTCACTTAGTTTTTTTTTTTTTTTTTTATCTGCTACCATGGCGACAACAGTGTACACCATGTTCTTAGTCCGGAATTTTTTTTTTTTTTTTTTTGCTTCACAAGAGGTACCTGTGGCTGCAAAGACCAACGTGATGTGTTAAGGCAGAATCATAAGAGAAAGTTCCCTGGTCAGGACAACAACTCGACGCATCTCAGGACACATAAACTCGATGCTCCCTTCGCAAAGACAATTTAAGCTGATGTTGGATGGAGCTGATGTTTTCGGCTATGATAGTCACCTGTAATGCATCTGAAGAGATGCTTACTCATCCCACTCTGTATCCAGAGCACGCTCGGTGTGCTGCACGCTCTGAGCTCAAAAATCCTTCAGTATGTTATGTGCCATCAACCCTCATTGACTAGAATAGGACAATAATATCCAGGTGTTAAGTGTCTGGAGGATGTGACTCAGTGATTTCACACTGGGGACACTACAAACCACGCTCTATTGTTTTTTATACTGACTGCTTGTTAAAATGTTTTATTAGGTTACAAACTGATGTTAAGGAGAATCGTTTTACATTTGCAAGCAAAGTCTTACATTTGGACATGACATTTTCTTGAATTTTGTCTGATCCACAGATTCTCATGCCAAGACCTGTTGGAGAGGAGGTGACCACCTCTGTTTTGGACCTGGCAAACTACAGCACAACAGTCATAAATATTTCTTCAGCGGACACTACACTGGTGTTAAAGGTCCAATAAGATGTTTTTATCTCAATTTCTGAGACGTGTAATGAGACCTTTAAAAAAGAACTCCATACCAACGGCTGCTTTGACACTATAGATAGCATATTATATTAATAGCAACATAGCCATTATCCACAATAACATTATCCATTTGTCGATTTGTAATTATATTTTTGATGACTGTGCCATTTCTGTTTTAATATTGATATCACGAGGAGGGAAAAAAAATCAGAAAACTGTTTAAATAATGATTGTTGTCTTTTAAAGATGGTGCCTTCAAAGGATCCTTTACCCTTCAAACTGTTCCTTGGTTATATGGACTACCCTACTGACACCAATTATATAGCAATGACAGAGATGCCTCACCAGGGAGCAACACAAGGTAATAAACCTCTTTGCTAAGCAGTGGGCATGGCATGTTTTTGACTCTGCCTTTTAAGTTTGATTTTTGATACATTACTTGTGTATATGTGTTATACAGAGGAGAGGTACACTTGGCTAGTAGAACCTGAGAAGTTGAAGGGAAACACTGGAGAGCACTATCTTTTGGTGAGGCCCATAGTTGGTCCGGGTATAAAATCAATCGAAGCCAATTTATCTATTACCTCCATCAATACCGCATGTCAATTTTGGAATGAAACAACACTGGTTTGGAGCAACCATGGATGCAGGGTAAGTGCAGTAATCAATTAATTCTGGCTGTTATGTGTAACATTTTCTCCAAACTTTAATGACAGTAAAGTTTTTTTTTTTTTTTTTTCTAAGGTTGGTGTTAACACCACATATTCAGTCACCCAGTGCCTCTGCAACCACCTCACTTTCTTTGGGAGCTCTTTTTTTGTGACTCCCAACCTGGTCGACCCCTCACGCACTGCTGAGCTGTTTGCAACTTTTGCTGAGAATCCTGTGGTTGTCTGCTTCGTGGGGGCACTCTTTGTGGCCTATCTCTTGGTAGTTGTGTGGGCACGGCGAAAAGACATTAAAGACGTGGCCAAGGTATGGTTTAACTCCAGCACCGGACTATAATTCAGAAGTAAAGTTACAGTCAGTTTCCCAGTTAAAAAAGCACCTTAAAAAAGGGACGCTTCATGTGTTGGTTGGTTGGCAGGTGAAGGTGACTGTGCTCGAGGACAATGACCCCATGGATGATTACTGCTACTTGTTGAGTATCAGCACTGGGTATAGGAGAGGAGCCTCCACTTCCTCTCAGGTAAATATATCGCTTCAGTTAGAGACACACGTAGAAGCAAATAGATATATTTGACCCATGACTGGATGTTAACAGCTGTGAATGAGCCGATGATTGTGACGCATACATGACACATTTAACATCGATCAGCCAATACAAGTGCAACGTCAGTCCTCGAAACCCGGAAAAGAGGTGGCTGCTCATCGATTTGCTTTAATGCTCTCAATTGATTTCATTCATGTGCAACCAGCTGGTGAGCATAGTGCAGCTGAAGAGGCAGACAGAATAATTAGAGCTTTAATGAACAATAGATACATTTTTATTTTGGTTTTAATCAGAGGGTTGTTTTCACAGGTGACTTGGGCTGCTTTTATTTGTTGAACCCTTTGAGAGGTGTTTTTACCAGCAGTTCATTGGAGCTTTTTAACTCCCTATTTTGCTTTAGTTTTTTGCAAATGTTTTTTTAGTCAAAACCATAATTAAAGCTCACTTTGCCGAATGTTTGGATTTGGCTTTTTTACATCTCTGCAGTCTGAAATACATTTTGATTACAATCAATTAAATTCTGACAAAATGTTTTATGTTTTAGTTGTACATCACACACAGTCTCTTGAACTTTTCTTTTCAAAGGCATTTCAAAGGCTAATGAGACTGGATGAGAGACTTATTATTACTTGTCTGCCATTTAAATGTAATTGCACTAATTAGGAAAAAGTGTGTGTTGCAATATCTGCCAAGGCTTCTTTTGGTTTATTAGTCAAAGCAGAGTTAATTGGCTAATTGGTAGTGTAAACAGTGCAGGACTAGCCCTTTTAAAATAAAGAGTACCATACTTTTTTTTAGGTGACCATAACTCTGCTGGGTTCAGAGGGAAACAGCGAGCCACACCACCTGTCAGATCCAGAGAAATGTGTGTTTGAGAGAGGTGCGGTGGATATGTTCCTGCTCACTGCACCGTACTCCATAGGAGACCTTCAGGGCATCAGACTGTGGCACAACAACTCAGGGAGTCATCCTGACTGGTAGGCAAATGAATAAACTGTGAGAAATGAATTGTAAGCTATGTATTTTCTACCTCATTAGAAACTTTGTCATAGTTGTTGTGACCTAGGACACCGTGAATTAATGTGAAAACAGTATGTCTTGGTTCGCGGTTATATGATTACCTGCTGCCTTTTCAGGAGAACACAGTCATCAATATGATTTAGTCATTTTTGGTGCTCCTACAGAGTGATGAAGTATTTTACCCTGTTTGAGGTCTGTTTAGCAAACAATTTTGTAATTTTTTGTAATTTTTAATTAGTGTAATTTATCAGCTCCCAGCTCAGCTATGGTGTTTTTTAGACAAACTGCCATTTTGAAAAAAAAAAAAAAAAAGGATCATTTGTAATTTAAAAATGATCTTCACATGTATACATTTTTCCAGGTATGTAGGCAATGTCATGGTTCAGGATTTACAGACGGAGCAGAAATGGCATTTTCTCTGTAACTCCTGGCTGGCTATAGACATGGGTGATTGCTCCCTGGATAAGGTTTTTCCTGTTTCAACAGAGATGGATTTGAAGAGGTTCAGGTAAGGCAGAAGCAGTGATCTACTGGGCAGCAAAATTATACACACTGAGTTTTCATTTGAATTTGAATGATGAGAGCACATTTCAGATGCAAATCTAAGGCAATTGTTGGTCTCAATGTTTATTGCAAGTCACATGAAAAAGCAGCAGGCAGGATGTGGCTGTCAACACATATGAGAAGCACACAGAAGGAAAGTATACAGCAGTATTTAAAACAAGCAACTGTAACCCAGGCCACCCTGAAATTTCTATTTACAATTATATACAACTATTACCATGGTAAAACTCCCTGTGCTAATGATTACAGGAAAAGACAAAATTAACAGTCAGCAATATACCCAATCATATCACCGAGCTAAGCAGGCAGCATGTAGTAGTAGTGTTTTTTTTTTTAATTAGATTTCTAATTAATATAAATTCAATTAAATGTGAGTTGAACTGGATTGAAATTAAATTAAAACCGTCACTTACCTCTAATCCCTATTAAGCCCCTACAGCGAGGTGGTGATTAACAGAGGATTTACAGCTCTTTTTTTTGTTAGGAACACATGTATTAGCTGCAGAGCTATGTCGAGGTTTAACAGTGCTAATTACTGAAAAGAGATTTTTAAAAAATGATGCCAATCCATCACTAATTGACAAGTTTTAAAAATGTTTTTATTTCGCGGGGTTACGTTTTTGTTGGTTGTTGTTGCTCCAGCAATTTGTTCTTCATGAAGACAACTAAGGATTTCCGTGACGGACACCTCTGGTACTCCGTGATCAGTCGACCACCTAGCAGCACCTTCACTTGCGTTCAGAGAGTTTCCTGCTGCTTTTCCCTGCTGCTCTGCACTATGCTGACCAGCATCATGTTTTATGGCATCCCAGCAGATCCCTCTGAGCAGACCATGGACCTGGGTACAACACATTTTTGTTCCTGTTAAATTTATTTCACTTTAAGAAAAAAAGACAAATTGGTTATTGATCGCAGGCTATTTTATCTGTAGCATTTGTAAAGATGTTTCTGTGCTTTCAGTTTTCAGACCTCTGTAGCACTCTGCTTTATGACCTTGTTGTACACTTTTATTCACAAAACCACTACGAGAAACATATTGACATTTAAAGGTGCGCATAGAATACAATCCATTTACCTCTCTTTGTTTCTAGGTCAATTTGAGTTTACCTGGCAACAGTTCATGATTGGAGTTCAGAGTTCCCTCATCATGTTTCCAGTGAATATTCTCATTGTCAGTGTATTCAGAAACACTCGTCCCTGGGAGACTTCTTGTTGTAAGCGCAAAACAGAAAAGCCAGATGCCCTTGAACAGACTTCCTCCCCAATGAGTGCCACTAACAGCATAAATGTCAATGTCACTTTAGAAACTGTCATTAAGGTAGGTGATTCATGTTTTTCATGGACTACAACACTCATCCTAACATGTACGTGTTCAGAATGGTGTAAATAACTCATTTCAGATTTATATATGTGTGTAAATTACAGCTTTATGTAACCGTCACCAAGCCTAAGGGGAAATCTGGCAGCAAGAGTTACACAGGCTAGGAAGCACTGTGTAGTCAAAATATAGACATGTCTGTGGACTGATAGAGAGAGGACCAAAAGCTTGTTTATAACTGAACACATAATTCTATGCACTTAACTCTAATACCAACAGTTACTCACACATTAACACTCACCCACCACTGTCATAATGTGCCGAAACCTCTCTTACACATCATATTCTCTTGCACACTTGCACCTCACTGCAGCGCTTACAAGATGGCACACCACGTTAGCAAGTGACTGGAAATGTGAAACTAACTCAAATATAACATTTTAACACTTTTACTCACTTTACTACTGGCTCGAGAAAAGATAGAGAAAATTAACTTATCGTGAGAAAACAGTGGAAATAAAATGTATGTATGCCTGACCGTGTAGAGCTTCTGTAGCTTAGGTCACTTACTTGCGCTACAAACTACTGGAGTTCATGGAAAAAAAAAAACATTCACATGTATTCCCAATACAAATATAGAAACCTGTTTTGCAGTATCTGTGGACTAAAAAAGAGAGAACCAAAAGTTAGTCTTAGTCTTACTCATTCTATAACGCCATTTACTGATATAAAAGTGCATTACTTTTATGTAAAGAGAGTCGGAATAGACTGTAAAGAGTGTTGAAGAATATACTGTAGTAGGTTGGAAATGCCTAATATGTTGTTGTTCAATACGTTTTTGAACATTTCCCCCCTCAGGATATCACAAGAATTGCCCATTCACTGTCCAAGACCGTCAAAAGCAACATACCATGCACAGAGCCCGAGTTTGGCCCTGGACAACAAGTTGATATCAACACTGTCCTTTCTGTGGTGGAGGACTTCATCAAACACAACAACAAAAGCAATGACACTGCCCAGATAAAAACTCAGAACTTTCATGACCTTGTTCAGCCTCAGCTTCCAGGTATGTACCTGCTGTGAATAGTGAATACTCTGACATTTTACACAAGACTATTTTTATTATTTACACAGATTGTATAGTATGGGGTGAGGTGGATGTAATTGAGAGCTAAAGTTCTGTAACCTTTTCAAGCTAGCATCTATTCTAGTTGACTCTCACAGATTTTGTTTAACAGTCCTTTTAAGAGTCATGGTACAGGAGGTTTCTGTTTCATTTCACTTTATCTCTAGAAGGTATTAAACTGCTTAAAAATATTTTTTATTACTTATGACCTTTGCAAATTCGGAAATGCAAGCACTCATCTTTTTCTTATCTTGAATGTCATGTTGTGGACTGGTTACTAGTACTTTAAAAGTGACAAATAAGACAACTGAAATAGACTTTGACTGATATTTTACTGAAATGTGGAGTTAGAGGTTAAAACAGTTTCTCCAGTTTTCAGTCCAGGATTTTTTTGGGCGGTCCTAAAGGGTGGCTCGATGACACACTGAGGCCACCCTGTGCATACCCCTGCACAGCAAAGTTACACAAAGTTACTCATGTCATTTTCTGAACTCATCTGACACGTTTCAGTCACTTCAAAATTGCTGCTTGACTGCTCCCACAAGTGGGCGTGGCTTCAGCACATTTAGTGTTCCCCACAGTCCTGGAGCTCATTTTTATCTGACTTTTTTTTCTGACTTAATTCACAGTGTGCTTACTTTTCAGTTGTCATATTTAAAATTTTAGAACAAAGCCACATTGTTATTCTGTTTAATGCTTGGAAGTACTGCATTAATTAAGAATCACATCATCAGTATGAAAATAATGAGGTGCACAAAATAATTCCCAGAATAGCATGATACATCTTTTTAAGGCTGGACTTCATTCTCCAAGTATCACATAGAGTTTGGTACAGTTCATTGTGAGTTCAGACAGCGCAAAGAGAAGAGGAGTCGATGAAAGTGCAGCACAAATTGATGCGAATATCTGTCAGTGTAAGTTGAAAATCTTTCAACTTTTGTGACTTGTTTGCGTGTATCCCACGGCTTTATGAATCTGCTTCATATATAAATAAATAAGAAGAGAAGGAAAAAGAGAGAGACTAAAAGGAAGTAACAGAAAAAAACAAAGCTTCTGGTGAGTTCTGTGAGGCTGAGATAAACACAAACGCACCGGCACACTCCCCACAGACACCTAAACCTAAACTTCACTTTGCTTTCTGTCTGAACATACCTTTACACATGCAGCGTGTATGAATTCTTAAGAATTACTTCCAACACCAGGGTAACCAGAGTTTACAAAGTTAGTAATTATATACATTTTCAGAAGGCGGTGCTAGTAAGCATCCTGGGTCACCAGTGGAGGCGCTTCAAAAGAAGAGCAACAAAACCCAGTATCTATATCGGCAGCTGTGTCATATTGACAAAGAGCTGAATCAGCTTGGACCCTCTGACTTCCCCACCACACACAGCTACAGCCAGGCTCTGCAGCAGGTCCAGGGCATGAAGGGCTTTCTTGAAGATCAGCTCTTCACATTCAGCTGTGTCAACCAAGATGAAGTCACCCAGAAGAAGTACAGAAGTCACTCATTAAAAAGAAACACACTGGTGCTTTTGCATGTGTTAACCCGTCTTCTACAAACTGTGTGTGTGTGTGTGTGTGTGTGTGTGTGTATATATATATATATATATATATATATATATATATATATATATATATATATTATTATTATACTATATTATATTACATTACATTTTATCTTTGTCTGTGTGTGTATCTTTCATTTTCTTCTTCTTCTATCATTATTATTTATCACGACAGAATAACGCATTTGCTACTGGGCACCACTTTGAACCACTTGGAACGCTCCAAGGGCTTCAAAGATAAGAGAACAGCTGTTCAAAGCTGTTGATAGGGAGGCATTGAAACTTAACTTTAACGGGAGTAGTTCAGTTGGTTGAAGTGTCTGCAAAACAGGTTTTTCTGTGCATCAACATGGATGGAATCCATTTGCTGACTGGAAAATAGAAAATAGTGTACACTTTGTGAAATACACTTAGATAGTTAGCTTGCATTGGCATAAAGACTGGACACAGGGGAAAATAACTAGCCTGACCGTCTAAGCCGTCCAAACAAAAACACCATGAGATGTCATACATGGTTTATGGTTTATGTGTTGTAATATTTGTTGGACAAGTGCAGTGATTTACCGATCCGGCAGCTGTTCTCAGGTCACAACTTGTTTTAGTAATGATGAAACAAATCATAAAATATGTAAAATTTAGATGTGCTGGATGTTACCTTTGGACAGATCCAGGCTAGCTGTTTCACTCTGTTTCCAGGCTTTATGCTAAAGGTTTATTGAAGCTTGATTAAGGAGCATTCACCAATACACCTATCATTGCATGATGCCACATCAGTCCTCTCTGGCTCATCTATATACCCTCAGGATAGTGCTACAACTACTCCACATTTTCATACTCAATGCATCAACAGTATGAGGCATTTGAGGCCATGTTTACCTCACATTGTTATTTGACTCTGCCTGACTCCCTAGACACAGCAGATAGGTACACAGTCACATCTTCAGTTATAATCATAATGATCAGAACTGCTTTCCTAAACAACAAACATACAGCAGATCTGTATCTTCCTGTCCGTGGACCCTGTGTAACCCCCATATGTGTCATGCTAGAACAGAAAATTCCCTCATATGTGCCAACCAGCTGCTGGCTGTAGTTTTATTCTGAGCATTTTCTGCATTGAATGAGTCTAAAATGTTGGACAATTCACTGAGGAATACGCAGCCTGTGGATAACAGGCTCATTTTATTCAGCTACATATATGTATATAGGTTATATATAAAAGATGAAACCTTGGTGTACATCATAACTAGTAATGTGCAGTTTTAAAAGTGCATGTAGGAAATCTGATTTTAATTCAAAATGTGATCATTTATTATGCTGTATTTGAGTAAATTGTAACAGTATTATTTTACTTCTTTCACATCCAGATTGAGCCCAACAGACAGCACTGATGGTGATGATGGTCAGAAGAAAAGGGCGTGCTGTCATGGAGGGCTGCCATGGTGGTTTATTTTTGTCGGTTGGCTGCTTGTGATTGCAACCAGTTGTGTAGCGGGATATTTTACGATGCTTTATGGGTTGAAATTTGGGAAGCAGCGCTCCATAAGCTGGTTGGTATCCATGATTATCTCCTTTTTTCAGAGTATCCTCATCACTCAGCCATTAAAGGTGAGAAGATGCTCCCCTTAACAGTAGCTCATTTTTCATCATAAATTCTATGTTTGAGAAAGCTTCATTTTATAATTCTCTCATAGGTCATTCATTATGAGCACATGTTTAATATTCACTGGAAAGAACTGTGTTAACTTATGTTCATGCCTTTCACCACAGGTGCTATGTCTTGCAGTATTCTTTGCACTTGTAATAAAAAAAGTGGACGAAGAAGATTTCCAAAATGTGGTAACTGTAGGAAATGACAATAATCAAGGTAGAAGATACATTTTAAAAAAGTGCATTTTGTCGTTCTCAAATTTGGACTCATCATATACTATAACTATAGAAATATACTCTGAACTCTGAACCCACAGGTGATTGTAAAGTCCACCAAACAACCAGAGAGAATAACAGCCTCTATGAGCCTCCTGCTCCAGCAGACGTGGAGAAGATGAGAAGGAGAAAGATCCTCGAACAGAAAGCATTTGCTCTTCTTCGAGAGATTTTGAGTAAGTAGAAACATTAAATTAAATTACATTAAATCTTTTTTTTCTATATAGATCTATATATGGGATGTGCATATTCTCTTCTGTTCATAGTCAAAATTTGACCAATGAAAATATGTTTTGTTCCATCATGTATGTAGTATAGGTAGAAGGAGGATAGCTCTCTGAACTGTCTTTGAAGTCAGACTAATGCATGCATGTCAGTGTCAAATAGGACTACGCTGATTTAAATCTAAAATAATAAAGTAGCTTTTATAAGGCCAATTTACCATGTGGAAACATGTATGACAGCTTTACTATTGATAATTTACCAACTGCTCTAAAATTCAACAACAGTGCTTAACAGATGTTATTATCATCTGTCCAGACTGAAACATATTCATAGAAATTATTATTAAATGTATTATTACTGAGGAGAAAAAAATCAACAGAAATTGTACTGCAATTGCATCTGCTTTACTTCAATTGGCCCTGATGCACTGTTATTGCATGTTTAAATTGGAAAAATGCAATGTGTCCATTTGTTGCAGCCTACATGGGGTTTATGTGGATGTTGCTGTTGGTGGCGTACAGCGAGAGAGATCCCAATGCTTTTTTCCTGAACCAGCACATCCGGAACAGCTTCAGTGGACAGATTTCGGACAGTATGGATCTTGGAGATGTGTTCATGTGGGCCAAAACATCTCTGCTGAGTAACCTTTTTGGAGTTTATCCAGGTAAGAATGTATCTGCACCATTACATCTATAAAATATCAATAGTTCTGTTTCTGTCTCTCAGACAGGACAGGGCTTCCTCAGCTTGCACGGCTTGGTACAGTGGAGTCGTGACCTGATGTTTTTGAGAAAAGGAGGGGAAGAACATTCTTCATCTGGATAGATGACAGATAACTGTGGTCAGGTTTGAATTAACCCACTTGTAGGAGATGATTAATGATACAAAGCCAGAATTGCAGCGTATTATTGATTTATACAGATGTTTTGCCAAAATCTCTTTGTTCCCATTTCTTTTCACATAAAAGTTTAATAAGGTTGCTCAGTGAAGCAAAACTGTTTATACAGCCTTGTGCCAAAGCAACTTTTTTTCCTGTATGTTTGGGGGGGGTTCTGGCCTTTTTTTAAAGACCATCATTATCTTGTGCCAAAAGCCTGTTGTGTGTGAAAAGCTGTTGGGTGCTGTCCAGAAAAGCAGACTTTTTAGCTCTCATGCTGTGGAGTTAAACAGCAAGACTGGGAAGTTTTTCATATAGGCATTGTTATTTTTTTTTATTGTTTGCATCTTTTTAATATCAAACTGTGTTTTAGCCAACAGTCCTTTAGGCAAGCTAATGCAGAAAGGAACAAGTATGTGTGTCTTTAAAGAATTGACAACACAACTTCATTTGCACCCATGTGCAATTAATTCACACCCCAAAACACAATAAGTTCAAATTAACCATGCTGGGTCAAAAGGACTCAGTACAGTACTACTGGAGTTTAAGGTATCTTTGTGAACTATTACAATGTACTAGCGCTTTTTGAACTTACACAACACAATAACTTAATGTTAATAATGTGTGCATACTTTGCAGTTTTGAATGCTAAAACTATGCAGGCAAAATTAGTTAAGTGCCCTGAGTAGTAGAGAATTTCTGTCAGATAGGCTTGATCAGTTGTAATTTGAGGAGGGTCATGCAAGCACGGAGACACAAGACACTTAATCAGTTCAAGACAGTTGATCGTGTTTTTGTAAAAAGGAGAATGTGCAGGTGAGTGGGCAATCCAGAGGAGGGGGTCGCAGGGGTGGTGGCAGGAATCCAGAGCTGGACATGGCACGATGTTGGCAGGTGATGTTTTCCTGAGGCACAAAGATAATCACAGATAGATCAAAGGTAAAAAGTTACAAAAGAAGAACAACCTGGCAGCAGTTGGGAGGAAGAGCTAGTCTCTTAGACTGTTGCAGTTGGCCGTGGATAAGGAACAGATAGTGAGGCAATCAAGGCAGACAAGATAGAAACACAAGGTGAGGGGAGATTGATGGGAAAAACACTGGGTAACAGTGCCATGCACAGCTTAATCAATGTGTACAACTAACAATAAATATATGGCAGTTTTAAGCTAACACATTTTGTTAAGGTAACACAGTTTGTTCAAAATATTAGTAGTAGTAGTAGTAGTGTATTCTCCTAAAATGGTTACAATTAGTTACTTTTACTTTGCTCATTTTGCTTATTGTAAAATTTAAGCACACAATGTGTATCTGTGCTAAAACCTTAAGGTAAAGTTACAACTGGCAAATAGTGACAATTGTGAATATGTTGGGCACAAATGAACATTAAACAGCACTGAACTGATCTTTGTTTAAATGTGTGATGCTTAGAGGCCACAACCCTTAAACTACTTTCATTTCAACGTTTCCTGAGAAAAACTAACAAACAAAGAAACTGTAAAACTTTGTCTTCCAGGATTCATCACTGATGGAAACTCCAAGCTAGTTGGTAATGCCCGTCTTCGACAATTGAGAGTGCAGAAAAACTCCTGTCAGATTGCCGGGTCCATGCTGCAGCTTATACCAGACTGTCACGCTCCCTATTCATGGGAAGTGGAGGACATGGGCTCCTATGACCCTGGGTGGAACCACTCTGCAAGGGATAATAGCAGTACAAGCACCTCCAGCCCGTGGGAGTACCAGACACAGTCTCAGCTCAGGGCTTACCCTGTCTGGGGCAAAATGGTGCTATACAGGGGAGGTGGCTTTGTCATAGAGCTTGGGCCGGATTTAGAAACTGCCAGCAGGTATGTACATGAGCATACGGCAAACCGAAGATATTCTTTTTTGTTTAACTAGAGTGAGAGTTAATATATCCTCAGGGGGATAAGTAAGTTCAGTGTTCAGTGTCTGTATGCAGTAATTGGTTAAGTTTTCTGTGAACACAATATTTAGTTGTCGAACAAAGCTGTTATATAAATGTGCAGTGTTTACAGTTAAAATATTCTTGTGTTCTTCATCAATAGCATCCTCGAGTATCTGTTCAAGAACAAATGGCTGGATATGTACACTAGGGCGATCTTTGTAGAGTTCACCGTCTATAATGCTAATGTGAACCTCTTCTGCATTGTCACACTCTTGTTGGAGTCCACAGGCGTAGGTAAGGTTCAGTGTTTCCTCTGAAAATTGTGAATCATAATGCAATTATAGTTGCGCTAGAGACACAGATGTGAATGCAGCTCTGTTACAGTGGATACAGGAGGATGAATAATATCGTTTTGTGCCAGGTTGTGTATCGCAGACCCTGCTGTCAAGTTTTCAGTTCATGCTGCCCTGCGTGTGTTTAAAAAAACTGCTCCTGTTGATTTTATAGGAGCGTTTCAGTTCAACAGTGACCTGCAGAGCGTACGGCTTTACCCATCGACAGGTGGTCTTCACATCTTCGTTATGACTGCTGAGATCATATACCTGCTTTTCATTCTCTATTACATGTTCTTACAGGTAAACACACAGTACATGGTTCCACTCTCTCCAAACTAATTGCTAGGTTCTTTGTTATATATGAATATTTTTGGAATTCAGATATTTAATAAAACGTACAGGGGTTTCTGTATTTACTGAGGGCGTCACAAACTCTGACTGACTTCATAATATTCATGCAGGGCTTATTAGTCTCTCCACATAAACCCTGTCACCTCAGCTTTGAAGGGAGCTTACTTCCTTGAGATGGTTTCAAACTAATTTTTCTTGAAAATAACCACTGCCACTGGTGAGAATCAATCTCAAGGAGCAAGGGGATTATTAACAGAGAGATTGACTTCAGTTCGAGATGCTGAAGGAGCTATTGTATTCAAAATGTGTGCGTGTGATTAGCTCAATTTACTCAGAACCCCTTATCATACTCCACAGTTCATGATTCATGTTTTACCTTATATGTTAAACAGGCTTTAAATATCCCATTTTGATTGTGAAATATGACAAAGATATATCCAAGGACATGAACAGGAGTGTGTTGATGACAGCATTGTTGTTGCGGGGATGTAATAGCATTAATCTTTCCTGTCATTTGTAATTTTCTTCCAATATAGCAGCCCATACTCAGAGCATAATCACTGCTCCTCCTACTATAGCACAGTTTTCTTTAGTACAGCACTGAGTCATACCTCCATTAAGATTTTCTTCTTTCTCCAGGTCCATTTTGGTTTATGTTCTGGGGTCATTAACTGTAATTTCTGAGGTAGTGAGGGCCCATTGTATGTCCTTCCTTGCAGCCCTTTGAGACTGTGATGCGAGGATTCACAAATAAATTTGTCTTATGTGTGTCTTAAGACTGTTTTTCATTAAAGATATAAAGATTACACTGTATATATATTCTTTTAGTATATATTTTCTAGTATTAAGAATAACAATCCCTTCCCTTTTCCTGGAAGGGCAAATTAATGAAGCAGCAGCGGTGGGCTTACTTCAGAAGCAAGTGGAACCTTCTTGAGCTGACCATCATCCTACTGACCTGGAGCGCCGTGGCTGTTTTCATCCAGAGGACCCTGCTTGGGAACCGTGATATGTCCTATTACCAAAACCACAAAGACCAGTGAGACAGTACTACTGTATATTAACCTTATGTTTTATCTTTAGTTTGTAGGGGGATGAAAATATACCCAACCTTCACAAGGGTATGAGATGTGCAGTAGGCTTTATGTTGCAATTAGGCTTTTGTTTTCTAAAGGCATATTCAGGTCCAAATTAAGCAAGGTTGTTAGGCGTGTTTATTTGTGCAGAACGTAACCACTTGGAAACAGTCAGTCAGAACATAAAGTTCAACCAGCACTTCCTCTCTTAAATCATTGTCTATGCTGCTTGACCTTTGCTGTCAAAAATATAACTTTATTCACATTTTAGTGAAACTGGATCATATTTTATGTAGAATGTATTCTGGTTTTCTGTCCCCTGGTTCTCTGTCTGCTAAGGTTCAGTTCCATGTGATATACAGAGTTTTCTGATAGACAAATAGTTTTAAAAAATTACAACTAGCTGACTTGCTAAAGTAGCTAACTGTATCTGCCATTAGCAGGCAACAGAACCGGGGTCAGCAGCCAGACCAGACCGGGTTTGAATAGAGCCTCTGAAACCAACATTACATTACTGAGGTGATTTATAGACTTTCTAAGTGGAAAGTTTGCTGTGTAGCAAACTGCTAGCTGCTGCTAGCATGGTCAGCTGTGGAGCCAGCCAATTCAGCCACAGGAAGCCAGGAGCCAATTTCGGAAAGAAAACCACCACAGGAGGCTACTCTGCCAAGCTGACCGCCGCTTGTTTCAGAGGTTGTATCTGGTCCAGCTTACTAGGAGGTAGATGCTGGCAAATAACACTCTGTTCCACAGGGAAATTTAATGGTTGGCCACGGGCCACATCCATTGTTTAGTACTGTAAATGGTACTATGAATACAAGACTGACCTCCTGCAGAAGGTGTCACTCCATGGTCAGATGAGGAACAATAACTACTGTAATTAGTGATCCTACATTTCATTTTTTTCCATCTTTTGCTAAAACAATTGTTAACAAATCTCATCGTGAGCCAACTTTGGCCCATCTGCCCCACTTTAGGCTGCTTTAGGCTCAAACTCTCCATCTGAATACATTATGCAATTTAAAGTATTTCTCCTGTTTTTCTGTACCGTGTACATAGATTTCCCAGTTTTTATGAAACAGCCACAGCAGACTCATTGCTCCAGTATCTGATCGCCTTCTTGGTCCTGCTCTCCACCATCAAACTGTGGCACCTGCTCAGACTGAACCCCAAGATGAACATGATCACTGCTACACTGCAGCGAGCCTGGAGTGACATATCCAGTTTCCTTGTGGTCATAGTGATCATGCTTGTGGCGTATTCGGTTGCAGTGAGTACCCTGCTTTTCAGTTATTATACATGACATGAAATAATATTTTCATAACATATAAAAAGTCTTTGCTATTTAGTCATTGGGGCTCGAATCATTGTTGTGGGGTTTTCCCCCCCTCAAATATAACTTTTTATCTTCTCCTCTATGTTTCTCAATTAAAGCACTTAAGAAAAAATGTGAATGAGGTTTAATCCTAAACGTCACTTTAATTTAAAGTTGAATTCAAAATTTGCAGAATAGCAGGAAGAGTAAAATTAGTTAAATCTTTCCTCTTGCTATTACAAGATGGTATCATCGGGGATACAGACATTTAAAATAAAATGAATATCAATATATTTTGAAAAATGTGTGTTTCTGCTGCAAGCCAGTGATGACTGTATGTAATGGGATTACTGTGCAGTGATGGTAATGGTACTGTTGAAGGTTGCCTTTAAAATATTCAAAAATTTTAATCTTCTAATTTACAGTACATGTCTCTATGATTAAAATGGCAATATATGATTGAAGAATGTGAAATACTAATGACCTAAACTCATTATCTTTTTAATCAACTGTCTAGTCCAACGTGATTTATGGTTGGAAGATTTCCTCATACAAAACTTTAGCGGACGCTCTCGTGACCATCATCAGTTTGCAGATAGGCATCTTTAACTATGACGAGGTATGTGAGACCTTCCAATTTCTTGTGCAAAATACTTGATTATGAGATTTACTGGATTAATTGTCGAGCGTACTGTAGAATCTAAAAAACAATGTTATGTGTATGTTTAAGGATTTTCCCTCTCCTCTCTGTCAGTCAAACTGATACTGGTGTCTCACTGCTTGTCAGGTCTTGAGCGGCACTCCCCTGCTCGGTGGATTACTCTTTGGTTCCTGTATTGTGTTCATGACGTTTGTGGTACTCAATCTCCTCATCTCAGTGATCCTTGTGGCATTCAACCAGGAGCAAATATATCACAAGGTAATGTTTAGTTACTATTTTTTTTAATTCTAGGGGTAATGGTGAAAAAAAAAAACTTATATAACTGTTAATTCCCAATTTGGTTCACCTCATAGAATAAATGGGATAGAGGTGGACGGCTCAAAAAATAGAAGATAAAAAATATTAAAATTAAGCTCAAAGTTACATGGCATGCATTAAGAGTGTACAAGAACCTAGACAGTGACAATAACAGCAAATAAGCTAAAGACACAGATATATCAATCAGGAGACGTAATCAGAGCTAAAAGGAGAGTTGGTGTTCATCATACATTCATCATGTTGCCAGTATCAGACACCAGATACACGCTAATGCTAATCCACATCTGTTGGGTGTATAACTAGGCGAGTATACACATACAGTCATATTGTAGGTACATGGAATTGGTGAAAATGTATTCAGAGTGACATAACATGGTGCTTGTTTACACCTTGGGTAATCTGATCACAAGTGGACAACTCTAAACACAAGTGTAATCAAGCATCAAGAAGCATTGTGAGGAGATCACTCAAACCACTCATCGAGGTGGTCTGAGATGCATTTCTATTTGGTTCACTGTCATGCAAATCACGTTTCATCAAGACAGAGACCAGATGTTTGTGAAAACACTATTTCAACTGTATTCACCATTGAAAAGCAATCCCAGACTCCCTTAAAAATGCATAATCATGAGAGTTGGCAAGGCAAATTTTAAATCATTTCAATCGTCATTTCAGTCATCAATGCAATGCAAGTTGTTTCTTTCCTTGTAAAAAACATTGTTGCAGCATTGCTGGCTATTCCGTGCCAACATTTTAAATTATCAGCTAACACTAGGTGTTTGAACACAGTGTCAGCACCATTTACACTAAATTAATGTATTTTACATATAAAGTAAACAATAAGCAATACAGGCTACTTCTTTGTCGCCCAGACTTCCTTTGAAAATTCAGTTGGCTTTCACATATTAAGGCTCATAGAGAGACAGAGGTGTATTTGACTCTATTTAAAGAGGAATTATATTCTAAAATGCATGCACCAGCTTCACAAATTTGCCCGATTGAACTGCCAGATGCCTCATTATGCTCTCTAAACACCAGCTTCTGGCGCAAGGTTCAACACTGAAATTATAAGTTGTCAAAAAACTCTAAAGGGGAATCATAATTTTACCTACTGCTTCTTCACGCTTCATGTACAGCTGCTCCCAAGTCACTTGTCAATTCTGACACATACAGGAAGCCTCACTTTCACAGAACAATTGATCTGACTCCTTCAGTTTGAAATGTCATTCAATATCCCGTGCGAGGTTGGCTTAATTACTGAAAAAGACAAAGTTGAAACTGTCAGCATGTCCTTGGACTAATTTTATCTTTGGATATTAGTTTCTCGCCTCTTCTTCTACGGTAAAAACTCATTGCTGAAATTATACCAGCATCTTTGAGGTTGTTTTTCTAATTAAAAACTCAACACTGCATAACAGCTATCTTGTGTGTCATGCCAAATCGTATAATTGTTCTCGTAATAAAATACTGGAGAAATATGCAACCCCAGTTGCCAAGTATTAGCAAAACTACTGAGAATTATTCCTTAATGTCTGTTGTCGTAGCACATTACACATGGCCGCCAGTCACGCTCCTATGCATCTCTTTGTAATGCAGATATTATGTGCAGTGAACGGTGAAGCTGCAGTTTTAATTAATGACATCCATGTAGAGGTGCTGTATGGAGCTGCAAAGTACTTAACTTTAATTAAATAAAGGGTTACGCATCATACTTAAATATACAGTACCAGTCAAAAGTTTTGACGCCTACTCATTTATTCTACATTTCAGATTAACACTGAAAACATCAGAACTATTCTATAAGACATTTAGAATATGGGAACACACTCAGATACCAGCACTTTACCTTCTCTACAGCTTACAAGGACTCAGAGGTTGGAACCGAAGATTTGAAATTTGACTCATCAGACCAAATTACAGATTTCCACTGTTCCATGTTTATGTCAATTCCTTGTGAGTTTTGGCCCCAGACAGTTCTCCTCTTCTTGTTGGTCTCCCTCAGTAGTGGTTTATTTGCAGCAATTGTACCACGAAGGCCTGATTTACACAGTATTGTGATTACAGTTGGAATTGTAATGCAAAAAAGATGTTGTATATGCGTCTGCTACTTGAACTCTTTGTAGCATTTACGCTGGCTCTAATCTGAGGTGCTGATAATTGATGATTTCTGGTTACTGAACCTATCCTCCGTAGCAGAGGTATCTCTTGGTTGTCCTTTCTTGCGGCTTGCCTCAGGAAAAAAAATCATCAAAGTGTTTCACGGTTTTTCTGACTGCACTTGAAGACACATTCAAAGTTCCTGAAATTTTCTGGACTGGCTGACCATCATGGCTTAAAGTAATGACTGATTCGTTTCTCTTTACTTAGCTGGACTGCTGCCATGATATACATTACTACAGTAGTTGAATTTGGTAATTCAGTGCATGCCGACACTACCTCTGGTCTCTACTAACACAACTGATCATGTCAAACACATTAAGAAGGCAAGAAATTCCACTAATTAACTTTTGAGAGGGCAAACGTGTTAACTGAAAATCATTCCAGGTGACAACCTCATGAAGCTCACTGAGAGAATGACAAGAGTGTACAAAGCTGCCATCAAAGCAAAAGGTGGCTAATCTAAAATATAAAACATATTTTCAAAGTAATAAGTAAGAAAGTAGTAAAAAGAAAATTAAAAAAAAACATTGAATGAGAAGGTGTGGAATTTCTAAAAATATATATATAAATTGATCATATAAACAGTGTTTTTCATGGCATTGGCACTGTGTGAGAAAGCACAGACCAGAGGGAGCCTGATGTGGAAATCAGAAGATTAGAAGTCTGGCATGTGAATTAATGCACAATCCTCCACAGAGCTGCCTCCATGCCTGTATGTCACAGCCTCTGTATTTGTTACATTTACAAGACATACAAGGCAACATTATTTTTCTTATCTAATCTAAGGGAAGGTGAGGTAGCACCAGTTATTTTACTTGAAAATGTGTAGGAACCCTGATTATGAAATAGAAGTGTGTGTGACTGGGAAAGGAAAAATGTCACCATGGAATATAAACAGACTTTTGAAAAGGGGCATGCAGAAATCGATTTCATTGCAAATTTGAGTCCAGATATTTTGAACTGCCACAGTAAGAGGAGCAAAGGTGTTACTAATATCATGATGTTAGTTTGATAGCACTAGCTTCTGCTTATCTTACCTTCCTTAACAGTTTCATAAATACACACTCAATGTTCATTCGTTGTTTTTTTTTTGTTTGTTTGTTTTTTTAGCTGGCTGAACAGCTACAGATCAAGTTTTACTCACTTGGTCCTGGTCATAACAGATCAGTGTCTCCAAAACTCTCTATCCTAGGTGCAATAAATTTAGTTTTGTGCCCAAACTCATTTCTCATTATTTATAAATGTCACTTTATTCAACCTTTTCTTCTTTTGTTGCAAAAGTCAAATGATACACCTGCAAAAATGTCACTGTAGTAGAGGAAATACAAACTCCCATTTTGAGATTTGTCTGTATTTCACACTCCCTCAAACACAACAAACAGATACAAACTGAGATCACTGATCAAACCCTAACATGATATGTCTTTTGCAGTGAGTAGTGCTAGCATCTCTTCAATGTTTCTTTGTCATCTGTGCTCTCCCACTCAGCCCTCAGACGAGGAGGAGATTGTCGACTTGATGCTGATGAAAATCTGCAATCTTTTCGGGATCAGGTATAAAAACACAAAAGACACCCTGGGGTCGGATGTGAAGGGAGATAGTGACCTGACCCTCAATAACAGCAAAAACATCATGAACAGTTCCTCAACTGATTGACTGAGATTTTTTCCACTGACAGCTCAGTAAACCTCTAGAAACATACCATTAAATTTCTGTAAGTTTGTGTGTTGAATATTTTGCATGCACTCATGTCTACATGCTCATTTATTCATGTTTATTATTCCCTTCGTGTTACTTACTGGAAGAGTATGCTCTTCTCCCTTATGGATATGGTATGATAAATTATTATTCTGTACATTGCTGGCATGAATGTGTGTTGAAAAAGTTTATTTTGAAAATATGTTTATTCATATTTATGTATTGTTCCAACTGACCTTACTCAGGATGCATAAAGAATGCTTGTTAGAGGCAATAAATAATTAGAATTTACATTATCTTACATGTGCAAAATATCCATGAATTAATAGAGTAGGAAATATAAATCTGAAAGACTGATGGACTGATGTGGCAACATCCCTGATTCTTAAAGTGACAGCATGTGAGGTTGAATACGTCAAACAGTCTTTAAGCAGCTAGATTGTCAGAAATGCAGCAGAAGAGCAAAACCCATACGCCATCTCATATTTATATTTTGATAACCACTTTTTATCTGTTCTGGAAATATAAACAAAGAAGAGATAGCTCTGATAGGTGTGAAATACTCCAGGTGTAAATGAAAAGGTCTGATGTATTAGGCTAGTGTTCAGACTGCCACTTACTGTAATAAATGGCTCACAAACATTGTGACAGGATTTGAATGTTGAGTCAGTTTTTTTCAGGGTATCTCATTAAAGCATGTTGTATTTGAAAGAAAAAGAACATAAAATCTTTTTTTTTTTCCAGCTGGCAAATGTTGGATCAACCACTTGGCTCAGCACAACAACGACAGTATCAGTAAAGTAGCAGGGTCCAGAGCTTTAATTTTATTTTTTGTGGAGTATATCTGGGAACTACATAAGCCACTATAATTGTAGACCTGCAACAGGTGCACTATGTGTGATCCAGTGCATTCACTTAAGACCCCATTGGCCACTTCCTGATCCATCTATTTAGGACCTTGTCAACAGGAAAATAAACAGTAGTTTTGTAACTACTCATATATATTGTATCAACACTACTGTATGTGGGCACCACATTACAACCATGCTGTAGCACACGATGAGATAAGTGTTAAAATTACATGATTTGTGGCCATGTGCAGAGCATACCAACCAAGCCCAAAATGTTAGTCCTCCTGCACAAAACGTTATACATCCCATGATCTACTGTAGGAGATGAAGGGCTGAGCCTGTCATAGACACTTGATAGCTCATTGAGTCTGCACTCTCCATAACTAAAAATAATTTTCCTCTTGAGATGAGTGAGCATAGGAATTACTAGACATAAAAGGTCACATTTGTCACTCATCCAAATTGGATGTGGCAGTAGTAGCTTTGCTCTGCTCTTTCATATCATCTGTGGGGGCACAGCAGAGGCAGTAACTCTGTGACAGCACTGATACCATCAAGCCAGTATCAGGAAAACTTTGCAAGCACTTCTGAGTTACTGCTTCCAGGCTGAAAGAAATCTGCTCCAGTTTGTGTAAACCTGCGTTTTAATAATGCCAAAGTTAGGACTTACAGGCCTGTTCAAAATGTGAAGGTTTAGTTTAGTTTGTAGAAACATAGAGCTTCAACATGGTGGACCCTCTGGAAGAGGACCTGCAGCATCTGTAGGTATCGTGAGGGACACTTCCAGCTGGATTGTGGTGAGAGGTGTAGTGTCCTACACAGACACAGTCGTATTCATTAGATGCTGAAAGGTCACTGGTGCATTCCACAATCCAAACCTCATCACAGAATAGGATAAAAAAAAATTGACCTTATGGAAGCTGAAATATTTCTGAAACTTCCCAATATCCGTTGAGTAAATCAAAGTTACTGGCAATGTGAGCTGAGCCCACCTGATCCACACAATCTTCAATGCATGAATAAACATTTCATTAAGTTTCTCCATTCCATGACCTGTACAAAACCTAGGAACTTTATCCCCAAAAAACAGGAGAAGTCCAACTGGAAGATGAAAGTATTATTAAGCATACATTTAGACTCTTTTTCCATTACTATTACGGTTTTCCTGTGTATCCTGTGCATCACCCACATCAGTGTGATGCTCTACCAACTTTTTGCAAGTTGAAACATCTATGAACAACTTGACAAACAAAAGATCCAAAACAATTAGAGCATTTCAGAGTTATTTCTTTGTCTTCATTGTCTCCTTTTCCTCCTATGAAGATGTGAGAGATGATTTTAAAGTCTTCAGATGCAGTTTCACAAACACCTCTTCAAAGTCATTACCTTTCTGGATGATTGAAGCATGGAAGCCATTTAAAAAGGGGTCTGTACACGTTTTGATAGTTTGTTTATTGGATTAGGGTCTGTGGCAGACATGAGAAAATGAAATATGTGTTCTCCTTGTCGTGTTTATAGGTACAAAGCCAAATCGATTCCAGAGTTTTCCACAAACTCTGAAAGATTATAAAAAAAATAATTTAAAATCATTCTTGTTATGGCAGTCGCAAGCATTTTTAGTAGAGTCATACTAGCTGTTGATGCTAAAGTGTGAAAGTAAAGAGTGTTTTCTTTTCACATCCACTGTAATAACTGAGAATATCTTAATGTTAGGTGTTTTTCAGAAATACACATGTAATTCCAACAGTTTTGTTTCCTTATGATTCCCCTTATGAACCTCCAGATTTATTATTGAACAAGATGCAAATGTGGCAGGTTGAGGTCTTGCAGTGGGAGAATCCAGAAGGTAGCATGCAGATTGGTGGTGAGGGGTAGTATGTATGGCAGACAGTGGCAAAACTCCAAACAGTGACAAAACAGAGCTGGATTGAGTAGGGTTCCTGGAGCACAGGGTAATCGGGGTTAAACTGGCAATCACAAAAACAAGTTTTCAAAAGTAAGAAAGTTGGCTGTAGCATTGTTACCACTAGGGAGACTGAACAATGTGTCTGAGCGCTTTTGTGCTGCATGGGTTGATTAGATGACGAGGAACAGGTGGTGAGTCGATCAGGCAGGTGAATGTGAAAACTGGCGGCCAAGGCCAGACACACACACACAACCACACACAACAGAGACAGTTAGACACACACACAGGAAAAAAAGGGGAAAATGACAGGGGACACTAAGGGAGGAGGCAGAAGCCTCAACCATGACGCAAAGTACTTCATGTACCAGAGGCAATGTGGTACAGCAGGGCAACCTTGTTGGTGTTTTTACATTTCATATCCATGATTACAGAGTTAAAACATTCCAGTACCACTGATTTGGCCTGCTCTCACAAACCCTGCATAATCAGCTGCATTATCAATTGGCAAAATTCAATATGCACACAATGAAGCTGGCATGAAACCACACAAGACAGGGTCCGTGTAGCAGGTAAAATGCCTGCTCCATCACACATAACATGTCGAGTCTTTGTCTCATGTTGTGCAGAAAAACGCGTATAAATATTTATTCATAAAACCTTAATCTGATGCGGAAATTCTGTTTATCTCTAAGCAAAGTCTAGACTTGATGTAAGTGATTTTTGTGCTGGTTATGAAGGGATATTGAATTTATAATATCGTGATAAGGGTGATTAATCAAAGGTGTGAGGAAGTAATTTCCAGATGCAAGATGGTTTGAAAGCAAAAGGCGAGGCGAGTCTCTATAATTTAAGAAACCAATGAAATAAAATCACTGATTCTAAGTTACTTTGAGATTTATAGATTACAGGTGTATAAATTATAAATGAAATTATTTGATCATGTTTTTTTTTTTTTTAAATAAGATCCCTTCTCTTCTTCCTCCTGGTATGAGCTATCACACAGGGTAAGAATATTTAAAGCAAACATATCCATAAAGATAGATATTAGATCTTAGGATCCTACGATAGTAACAGTCAGCCTTGAACACAGTGCATCAATGTGCATAACATATTTTATGATTTATGAGGTATTATACAGGTATATGATCGGCACAAGAAACAAAGAAAATACTCAAAGCACAGAGCACAGCGCAGCCTTTGGGAATACTCACAACAATCCGTCATAAATCAACTTTCTGTCCTCTCTCCTGTTGTTGTTATCATTATTAGTTATCTGAAGCAGTGGCGTCTGACATATCCAAGATTAGAAACAACAGATTAAGCTCATTATATTTGACAATAAAATAATTCCTCACAAACAACAGGCTAAATTAATTACTATCAAAATAATTAAAGTATTACTTAATTGGGTGTAGCCATCAAAATGACACTAATTTTATCAGTGAAAATAGCATCTTCCAACAGTTATACACATACATGTATTTCATGTTGAAACCCAGCTCTGTTCAGTTCATTTCAGCTTCTCTGTTTGTCCGGTCCAAGCACTACAAGGTCCTCTGGGTTGGCCTGTTGAGGCAGTCTTGCTTGAAGGATTGGGGGCGTTTTAAGAAACAAGTAAAGACTACTGTAGGTATGGAGCCTATCCAATGACCTGCCTTGATCAGCAGCTAACATCAAGTTAGCAAACTCTTCTGGCTTCTGGCTGACCTTGAAATAAGGGAGAAACATGAAAGTGTTGGCAGGTCAGGTTAGCTATTTTTCTGAACACAGGCATACCTCAGCTCTGTACATCAAGGAGAGGAGCCAAAGTCCTCCTAGGCAATCTAAGATTTAAACATATCCCTACCATGACCTCAAGACATATGCTTCACCCTGTGTAACCCCACATGTGGCATGCTAGAATACAAAATTCCCTCATGACCTTTAGACTTTTTTGCATTATTGATTTGTTTTTATCAAATTAAATGTGTTGTGTCATGTCATGTTTTTTTATGTAATTCTGTCTTGTCTAACATTGAGGACTGTGTTGGGAATTACGTCTGAGTGGACATTGTACATCTTGTGAAACCATCTTTGTTTTTTACCTAAATAAAGCCATACCATACCTTAGTTTTGAAAGTATTCCCTCAGTTGGTCCAGGATGGATGAAGATGGATGAGGTGCCAAGAAAAGGTGCTGCGAGATAGGCAACTCTCAATTTGAGGCTGAGCAACTTCATCTTGGGACTAGACAGATTCCTACCCTCGCTGTCAATCAGGTCCTCTGGCTTGATAAAGCAGCTCTTTCCTTATTTATTAACCTTTGGGTCCTTTGTTCGAAAAAGCACAATCATGGAAAGGACTGCTGAATCGAAGTGGTGCTTAAGGAAAGTTTTCTTGTCCTCACATAACACCTGCGAAACGTAAAACAATAGTTTCTCCCTGCAGCAATCAATGTATATTTAACAAGCATTTTCAAGAAATAAATTTAAAAAAAAAACAACCACTGTTTCCAGTCTCAGTGGGCTTTGCAGGCCGACAATAACAAACAAAAACAGGACAACATCCCCTGACTTAAATCTTCATAGCAGCAAGAAAAAACTCAAAAGTGGAAAGAGGAAAAGGGGAAGACATTTTGGGAAAGACCACATAGAGAGGGAGCCCCGTCCTGACAGCAAGGGGGTACAAGGTGCCGACCAAGTGCGGCAATTATCAGATTAGATTAGACCAAAATCAATTCAGGTTATACAATAAAAAGTCGACAACAATAACAATTTAAATAAATGAGCTAATTAGATCAGAGCAACGCTGAAAGCTCTGTTTTTGTACACTTTGGTGCTTGATCAAAGTGCAAACAGTCCCATTTTGATACAAAGATTTGTACATTAGCGGTGTCACATCTGGGGAGTGAAAACGGCCCTCAATTTATTTTAAATGTGAAAGTGAAATCTAAAAATTGTGTCCCTAAAATCAAGAAGTAATAGTGAAAAGTAACGATGTGATCTTAACACTGATCAAATAATCAAATCAAAATGATAATTTTGGCCAAAGTTGTGCAGCCCTATTTGACACACATATTCACATACATAAACATATTATATATACATATACATAACATATTCACTTTTTCGAGCCTTAAACTCAATTCAGGCTTTATAATGTTGCACATTGTGGATACGTGATGAGATTTCTACTCAACTTTTCAGTCCCGTCCGTCGTAATTAGACTTACAGTACTCCTTCAGCTGTTTCTTCATGCAAATTAAAGCCGTCAATCCCGGTTAGTACCTCTGAGGTCCCCTTAGGAGTTACAGAGCCCCTGTCGAAGACTCATTTCATAAAATATAAAGTGTCTGTAGCTTGCATTCAGTCACATTATGTACTATATGTGTGTATGTATGCAATTCCCTTTTCTTTGTTTTATTTGCAATTAATTCAAAAAACCCATTTATCAACACTCTTTATTGATCTGAGAAATGGTTTGTGAGTTTATTATGCTGACCCTGAAATTATATTAGAAACAAATAAGCTGTTGTGGTTCTGCTGCATCATAACAATTAGCTTACTTTCCTCCAAAACAGAGCTAATTTTCCCGACAGTGCAAAATGAAATCAGATAATATTAATTGTTTTTTTTTTTCTTTCTTCCCTTTTGGCACTGTCGCCAGTTCTGTGCTTCAGAATTACACAGCAGGTAGGTCACATTCTTCTAGGTCACTGGTTCTTAAACTGTGGTACTCATACCACAGTTTAAGAAGCTTCGAGAAGCGGTACTTGAAGGATTCTCAGAAAAGTATTTTTTAATTAAAAACTAACTAACTAAGGTATAGATGGAATGTAATTTCAAATAAGTATTTCCTGAAATAGCTTGTTTCAACATCAGCCTGATACGCCGTCACGTTCATTTACTTCATTTCATTTACTGAACTAAAATGTAAGATAATTAAGTGGAAGTGGAATTAACATCTCAAAAGGACTGCAATCATGGCTCCGAGCAGGAAATGTTAGGGAAAGGAGGGCAAATCAGGAGTACTACTTTTCTATCACATGATCTCTAGTTCTTGAACCAGTCCAGTCAGCAAGAATTATTTTTTTTTTTAACGAGTAAATCTGCCTCCCATGTAAACTGTACGTACTTTAACAGGGTCAACCTACAATGCTGGATTTTAATGTCTGTCATGATGGTCATGATGCTTGGTGAAAAAAGTCTGAGAAACACTGTTCTAGGTTATATTACCAAAAATAACAGTAATCCTTTGCTGACGGCAGCATCATGTGAATCTAAATGAATCTAAATGTTGGGCTTCATTCAGACAAAGTTTGAGTTGAGCTTTAGTAACTGTTTACAGGCTGCACACGTTGCAGAGCACATCCACTTTGTTGCAGTCATTGGGAAGTTTCATTTCCCACACCAGTGAAATGACACACGAGAGCTCTGGAGTTGACTTTGAGACACAGTTATCTTTTTATTTAATCAAATACTGCAACCTACACTGTGCATTTCTTTCTAACCTAACTTCTTCACACTCGTTCTCACTTGACCACTCACACCTTACGCACTGCTCTATTCCCCATATGTAAACACTGGGTAAATGGCATAATTAATAGAAGATCTCGAGAAATCAAAAGGTTAATCTAGTATAATTGCAGGAAACATCATTCATTGTGAGAATGTCAGAAGGGAAGGACTTAATTAAATAATCAATTATGTTAAGATCGCCAATTAATTATGGCATTATCTCAGGAAAATGAAGTTGTCATCTCTAGATCTCAATATGACTGTATAAATATATAAATTAATAAATATATAAATTTCCTGAAATATGATCTATCCAGTAAAATGTCATCAAAAGATATGCCAACAATTATTACATATGTCAAATCACAAATTAATCTTTAAAAATCTAACTTTTTCTTCTTCCTCTTTTTCCCAGTTCATTCAGGAAAACTGATGTCCAAATATTAATTATACTGTATAATAACAGTCTAAGCCTAAATAGTTGGCTTTCCCAATTTCCCAGACACAAATTGCAGCAAAAACAGTCACTGATCACATCCTCAGCCTCAACCTTTCCACTCCTGATTCAGACAGTTTGAAAGCCCTCATAGTGTCAGATGAAGGAACGTCTTAGTTGGACATGACTGAACTTCCTCACTGATTTAAATGTGTTCTGAGGCAAAGAAATGCAGAGTGCTGACAGACACACGTCCCAATGTCAGGCAGGCTGCTTCAATTACTGTTGAAGTTTGAATCACTTTGTGTCTGTGAATCATTTTTTTTTCTACATTGGAACAAGCGAAGCATCACTCTGTTCTTAAGGACACACCAGTGAAGTCGTTTTTTTTTTTTTTTTTGAGTAGCTACAACTGAGGACAAGCCAGACCTGAAAAGGGAAACACGCTGTTTTCTCCTGACCTCCAGACAATGCCTGAAGAAGCCGGGCTGGATTTCTCAGAAGTTGCCATTTCACACCTGTAGTACACAACAGGAAAATGTCTGCGTCAGACCTAGTGGAAATAATTCTTTCGGTTTAGGCCAGAGGGGCCTGGGGATTTATTTAGACATGTTCATAATATTAATGAAAGAGTGGAAAGCAGTTTTCTCCATAATATCATCCTGTCACATTTTAGAAGATAAAATCCACAGATGTTTCATCAGTCATTATGACTTCTTTCTGTATTTGTTCAAACAAAGCAATGTCCTGTCTATGAACTGTAATATTTGACCAGAAGAGAAGAGTTTCTACAGAACAGAGAACACAGTATCCTGACTGAAATACACATGTTTGTATTATTAGACACTTCTACCAGCTGATCCATCTGCACCCCAGCTGTTAAACCTGCAGAGAGGTCCATGAGTCTGCATCTGCTGTGGTCAGTTTAGTGCCCTGTTTTTGATCAGGTGTGTCAGGCCAGAAATTAATATGAGAGGTGTCCCATTTTCTTTGGTTGACCTTGACTGTCTTGAGTGCACCTCTGCTGACACACACTACACCATGGCAGACTCAGCTCGTATTCAGACAGGATGCAGGCTGTTTGAGGGGTGGGTCCAAGATAAATAAGAAGGGCAGCAGCTGTATGTGGTTGGGCACCCATGCAAAGAAAGTTGCAATGCATTTATGGTGAAAAAGTCACAAACTCTGGATAAGATTTTAAAATGTTTTATTATATTTTTTACCTATTTCACTGGAAGGGCACCCTGTAGGGCACATTATAATGTTTTATCTACCATAGCAGCATCCAAGAACACTTTTTTTGTGTTGTTTTGAACATACAAGCACCATGGATTTGAGTCCACCTGTGCAGCTACCATAGACTGTATGAATCATAGATGTAGTCTACATGATGTCACCATCTTGGCAGTCCTCCTTCCACCACCTCTGCTAAAGCAAAAACTGGTAAAGATGTGGATAGTGGGAGGTGAGCTGAATAACTACTGTGTGTTCAAAGAACCTACCTATCAATCAGAGCCGCTATGATCTAATTCATGCATGACTTTAATCCTTAATGTAGTTTGAAGTGAGTTATATAAAAAGTTAGTTTTAATTTGGACATTTTAACATAGAGATTGACACTTTTCATAGCCAGCCCACAGCCAGTTAGAATGCAAATTCATTGAATGAGAAAACCTACTTGGCAAGAAACCCTGATTCTGAGATTACTGAGCTTCAGTCTGGGCAGCAATATGAATCAGGCATTCAGTATCGAACTAGCCAAACACAACACAACTCTGATTTTTTTTTTTGGACTTGATGGAAATTTTAAAAGCTTTTCTCACAGAATATTTATTTAATATAATATAAAAATATGATTTTCATTGAGTAATACTAGACTCAGGCCAAATTCATTGTTGACAAAACATGTCTGATTTTGTCTTTGCCAGTGGGCAAAAGAATACTTCACAGAAAGAAAATCTTAGTTTATACTAATTACTATACTAATTTCAAATGATGTATGTTAAAATAAAACAGAAGGGGGGTTGTGACAATACTGTAATTGCTCAATTATCTAAATCACGAGGGAACAGCCACACTTACATGAATGACTGCTCAGTCAGTGGACAACAACTCACCCGATGGTATCACAATGGACTGGCCTGGCAACACACTTCAGCCTTCAAGAAGGTCAGCTCTGCCAATTCTCTATAAAACAGGTGCTATTGTAAGTACTTCACTGTCAGTCACAGCGCTCACAGATAAAAGTTTTTTTTCCCACATCTTTAAAGGTCAACATGGAGCTTGAAGGGTTGGAATATATACTGTGTCAGTTCAAACATCTCCTTATCGCCTCAGAAAAATTCCATCCCGAATTTCTTTCACTGTATCTCACTCCCTTTATGCTCCACCATCTGCAGTTCAGTATACCTTTGGGTGTCCCACATTCACAATTCTTACTGGTATCAGTCACCTCTTGGCAGCAAAAAAAATGTGGTTTAAGTTGTAAGAATGTAGGAATTAAGGTATTTCTGTTAGAAGTTAATTATCTGGAATAATATGAGACATAAAAAAAGCCTTGGGTGTTTCTGTTATCACTATTCTACAATTTAGGGTCAGTGGCTGGATAAAGTTTTAAAAATGTGTTTTATATTGTGCTTGGCTGCTACGTCGGGATAGTGCTCACAATGTCAAGTGCCTTCTGTGTGGGAAGACTGCATACCCACAGCCTTTGGCAATTAAAGCGAATGGCACAAATTGGATGCCAAATGAGGCAGATTCTCTGTTGCCCCACAGCTATTTGATAAGCGGTGTTGTCAGTTGCTTGCTCCTCACAGGTTCAGTAAGGTTTGGTTCACTTTCACACTGCACTTTTGAAAGTGAAATAAACTCTATTTTATCTTGTAATCGCCCACATATTGTCTCTAAACTATCATCCCTCTAACCTAACACAAACTTAGTTTATCGTAAGCCTGTAACATTACATGGTCAACAATAAAACTATCACCTGCTAGTGGTGTGTCAGTCGTGAACGTATCATTCAATTTGAACTAGAGGTCTGCGCGGGACAGAATTTTCAATCCCGCTCCCGCATTGTGCAGTCCCGCTTCCGCCCGCTCCCGCAAAGAATTCTGGTTTTCAGTCCCGCTCCCGCCCGCAAATCCCGCAAAGATGGGGATGTTATTTCTCACGAAAGTTCTTTTCCTTGGCTTGGGAAATGCAACATCATTATCTCCCAGGCTGAACAGCCATTTGTCCACATGTCCACATGTCAGGCTGCCATCACATAAAAGTTGATGTATGGCACCAGATAACAGAAGAAGGAGCTTCTCCACTCTAAAGAGGATAAAAAAATAAAGTTTTGCCCACACACAATTGCCCAGAGTAACTGTGAATAGTAACCCCCTTATTTTTCTTCATCCATAAGGACACTCCATCTCGCATGCAGTTCAAACATGTTTACCTGATGTTACTCTTGGGATGCAAGCAGTATTTGTATGACTATTACCTTACCTCAATTTACCTTGTCCTCCAATGTCCTGTACTGTAGAGGAGTGAAAATACTAATTCATATTTTTGGAGGGATATGAAGCATTATGTCAAATCCACCAATATTTTCATAGGCTGTCTCTGCTTCTGTGACAACAGTTTCACCATAGTGAAATCATAAAAATTACTGAATGAGGTTTGAAACGTCCATGGGAAAAACAGGACAATTAAATATTGACTTCCTGCTTGCCGCTATAACCATCAATGCATAGTTCCAAACACAGTGTGCAGTCTATTGCAATCTCTGTCAATATCTGTGTTATTCAATACACGGACAGATAAACAGGCTGAAAGAAAAAAACAAAAGATTGCATTAGTGGTTTTAAACCAAGGAAAATTCAAATTCTTTATGACAGGATTTGTCAAACTTGATTGTGCCAGATAGTTTGTTACACAGAACCATCTTTGAAGTCTTCGTTGGAAACTGTTTGGAAAAGATTTACCGTCTGTCTGTCAGGGTCTATAACAAGTGAACTTCAACCAGTTACATCAACAGACCATACAACTTTGTCAAACTCTGAAGAAGAATAAAAAAACATCCTTTCCATCCATTGCCAAGATTTTCAGTGCTGTTCTTTGCTCTTCTTTTGATGAAGAAATATTCTGCAATTCTGATATTTCGTGCTTTCACTCATGTTATCACACACCTAGCAGGAAACCAATTCAGTAGCTCGTGTCAGTACATTCTTCAATGGACATTGATTGGTCCATAATCATAATCAGTAATTGGTCTGGCAAGATGATGAGCGGTGGTTTTTGACCTGCTTTCCTGCAAAGATCATTACTATTAGATCTGCTGTAATAAAAAGGTAACTTCCTTTAGTGTACAACACATTAAAGCTAGCCAATACATATAAAATATAATGGTACAATGTTACCAATGTACAATTTTTTTTTGTGATTGAGATAATGAATAGTCTTTTGGTGACAGACTTTTTTAGTCACACAGTCCAGCTGAACCAAACCCTGGAGCATTTAGGTTAGTGTGAATGCCGGATTCAAAGCAAACAACTGCTCTCTGGTCCTTCTTTAAAGGGTGATCTCTGACCGCTATCAAGTGAACTCTGGAACACTTCATTTCTGGTGTAAACACCATTCAAACAAATTATGCAGCATACCATTAATCATGGTTAAATGTTTTCTTTTCCTGTTTTTTTCTTCTATCATTAAAATATTTGATACCCGCTGCAGAGCTTTCCAGAATTCCTTAGGGCCAAGCAGCTACTACTACTCATTTAAGTCCTGCTAGCTACTGTTTATTCCTTGAAAAAGAGACTGCTATCAAAAATCCATCTACAAAACAAGACAACAGTCATTTTGGAACAGTGGGTCAGTGCGAAATATTGCAAGAAGTAATTCAAACAATAAGTAGCAGCCATAGTGAGCTGCTGGATGAAGCACTGCAGGTGATGAGAAACTCATAGTGGGTTGAGGCGGAGCAGCTGGAGGACGTCAGAAGGAAATGCAGAAAACATTTTCTTCATAAAATATGATCCAGTTTCACCAAAATTGAAAGTTGGTGGTGTGTGACTGTATAGTGTCCCTGACACAGAGCCTAAGAACAGGCATATGGGATGTGGGAATGACAGAATGATTCACCCAATTACAAGTCAGTGTAGCATCGCAGTTTAAATTCTGTTATTCCATGGTACAAAGGTTACCCAGTCTTTCTTTATGTGAGAGGAATTAAACATATTTATCATGTATTCCTCTCATTCCTCTCACATTGCTGATTGTCTTGGATTCATTGGACCTTAATCCTTAATCCATATTGTTTTTAATCACATACACATAAAACAAAACATTTCAAATTACTCATAGAACAACACAACATTGAACTGAAGTACTCAGTAAAACCATCCAGACTGTGTAGGTAGTGTTCTCTCTGTGGACCAGACCTTTCAATGAAAGAATAGGTCCAATAGCCTTTATAGTGTTGACCAGTCGGAGTAGCCCATTCAAACTGCTCTGGCAGGTAGCAAAGTGTTTTTTTGTTGTTTCCCTTGCTGACATGCTGAAGTGGTGGCAGCATGTCGGCTCGTAATAGCTCTGTTAAGAGCAGCAATCGTGAGCTTACAACCATAAGAGCCATATACAAGAAAAAAAGATGGCTGCAGCTCTTATACTATAGCTTCTAGGATGAAAAAAAGTTTCCCTCTGCTGCTGCTACAAGCTTGAGTACATGCACAAAAATAAAATTGATCGTCACATAACTTCTGAACAGTATTCTTTAAAGGTACAACATGTAAGATTGGACACTATGGCTCAAATTCAAAACACTGGAGAGCAGTCTCCCCTCTCGCCCCCCTCTCCAAACAGCAGCTAACGCCGGTTGCCAAACTAAAGACAGTGAACCTCCATGAGGGAAAAACGAGAGCAACAAGGTTTATTTCATGAAGCAGCTTCTATGTCTGAGTCTGAGTTCAGTCTGTGCTGCAAAATAAAACAAAAAGGAAAAAAAAGAAGAAAAACAGGCACTCTGGGTCCTTTTGGGCTCTAAATGTCTTTATCTTTTAAATCACCTCCAATATTTACCATGTTTTACCGCATGTCTGCTCATGGGGCTTCTTAGGTTGGGCAGAATCTAACATTCACTCCATCAATATACTTTATTTGATTCCATGGCTGTAGTACTTTTCATCTGGAAACCCGGAGCTGTTCGGCATGAGCTGTGTAGTTATCAAGCCGGATCAAAACACACCGAACAAAACACAGAGGACGGGCCCGTCAAGGCAAATTTCAAAATAAGAAACATACTGACTAGTAATTTATCAAGAAGCTTGTATTTCAGAAGAACCTTAATCTCGGATGATATAGCATATTCATTTTATGATTTAATACAGTAAATATCCGACATATTGTACCTTTAAAATGGTAATTACCCTGTAAGTATTAAAAAATTATATATATAAAATTTAGATTTATAGAAAGGGCATAAGGTAGTTCTTATAGCATGTGTTTTCACAAAGAAAGGTCTGACATGAACACATGCCCTTCCTGGGTGAAATTTGCTGGAAGGTGGACATGGTACAAAGCCAAACTGCCTGTTCTGTGCTTTGATTATAGATGTTATAGTTGACAAAACGAAGAGGAGAGACTGCAGTAGTTTTTAGACAACAGAGATTAAATGGTAAATGGACTGTACTTATATGGTGTCTTTCTAGTCTTTCGAACACTCAAGTCACTTTTTACACTTCCTATCTCATTCAGTCATTCAGACACATTCATACACTGATGGCACTGGGAGGCATTGGCATTTTTGGGAGTTAACTATTCATACACCAGTGGCACAGCATCAGAGTCATTTGGGGTTCAGTATCTTCAAGAGGGGACTTCAAGATGACCCATGCTACCGTCGGAGGCACAGCTACCCCAACTAGAAAGTTGTACAAATTACTTTGGTAAATTTTATGGATATACTGTGGATTAAAAAGATGTGATTTGTGAATTTCTGCTCACAGAATGAGTCTGAAAGATAGTAGTTAAATAAATCAAGTAGTTAAGTGGTTAAAAAGCAACTCATTTTCTGTCTTTCTGCCTGTTAAGCTCTCAAATTCCTGGCTGTCTCTCCACCTTAATTCTAGACAGCTTGATGTTTTTACAGCTCCCCTGGTGTTTTCTTATTTTCCCATGCCTGAACATGTTTATCAGTTTACCACATCCAAGAGCTGATATACATGCTGCGTTTCCCCATTAGTTACCCTGACAAACTCCAGCCAGTGGCCTGATCATGCCTTTCATCTGATTATGCTGAAACTGCTACTTGTCTCCAATGCCACAATTAGTGATGTGGGCAAAAGGAATGATAAACACAGTGACGAACAGCATATCAATTATATTTTCTTGCTTTTTTGTTTCCTTTTTACATTAATGAATATGCATTGTTTGAATCTAAATGCACCATTTTCTCCAGTGGTTTTATAAAAAATGAAAGTGACTGTATTTCTTCACTGTGTCTGGTTGCTCCTAATTTATTCGGCTGATCTATGTGTGCGTCACGTTCAGGTTCTCAGGGCACCAATAAAATGTCTCTCAGTGGAAAAGATTTACCATAACTTTTACATAACCTACAAACATAAATGAATTCAATGTTATCAGCTCTGCTGCTTCCTTCCATGTTGTCTGAATCACAATGGCAGGTTAAGTATTGGATGTTCCTGTTTCCGCATTTCATTCTGTGCTTCTTATTCTGACACATGCCTGTCAGTTCTTCTGTACAGTTGTCATTCTATTTATGCTTTCTGAAAAAAGGTTGCTTTCCTCCTCTTTCACCCGACCCTGTTAACCAACATTAAGCGCTTTTTGTTCCTGCGTAATGATTAATTTCAGTCATATTATTCAGTTTATTCAATAAATTATCAGTCAGGGTATAAAAATAACACACCCTTTATTTAATTTGTTGTTTTACTCAGAAGCGTTCACCCTGTCGTGTATGCGTGTGGTTGTTCTGCAGTGTAGAACAGCTGCCCAATTAGGGAGAGTAAAAACAGGTTAGCATCATTATGTCATATTAGCAGGGAGGGCTGGTTGCACACAGATGTAGGAGAACAGGTGAGATTGTTCAGCTGTAAATAACACTCATTGATATATGGTGCACACATCGGTATGTGTGCGCGTCCTTAGATAGACTACTAATGGCAGTAACTCAAAAATCTTGCGTTAATGTTTTGTTGAGTATTTTGTTTGGTTTTGTTCCTTTGTTCTCTGGTTGGCTCACCCTACACTCGCATGGGCAGATGGTACCTTCCAGAGAGGTGCGATTAAGTAAGTGCCATTCATCAAAGAGGGCACAGTGTGACTTTAGGCAGAGTATTGATGCGACAGCTGTTTACAATATTACAACAATGGTTAGTTTATTCATTGCTGTGCAGCTAATAATGCAGGTTGCTGCTCTCTCCATATGTTGCTATTAGTAGAATCCTAGAATCTCCTCAGATTTATTTAGAGCATAACATAACAATTTGCTCTATATGTCTCTCTCTCTCTCTCTCTCTCTCTCTCTCTCTCTATATATATATATATATATATATATATATATGATCATGTGTTTAAACTGTTTTAAGTCCTAGGAAATTACATGTGCTGTTATCTGTAATTGGCAGTTGTTGCAACAGTCACCTCTTCTCAGCAACAGATACAAAGTTTTACTCTTAATAAGACTATGAGACAATATCAATTGAGAAGAGATGAAAATGAACAAATAGAACAAATAGAAAAAAAAAAAAAAAAACAGAATATTCGAAACTCAAGGCTGGGGGGTCGTCAGTCAGCTCACTTGGTAGAGCATCCGCCCCATGTACAAAGGCTCAGTCCTTGCCACAGCGGCAAAGGGTTCGAATCTGACCTGTGGCCCTTTGCTGCAAATAAATATCTTTAAAAAAAAAAAACTCAAGGCTTGTTTGAGTTCAAGGTTACCTATCATATTCTAATTACTAACTTCTGTAGACTTTTATTTAAAAAAAAAAAAAAAAAACATTTATTATTGTTATTATCAAGGATGCTTCATTCTCCATAATATTTCATTAATTATGGCATTCCATATCTGTTTTTATGCTCGCTCTAAAATATCCAACAAAATATGTTGGAAAAATTATAAAATATAAATGATGGCTGTTATGTATATGCAGGATATAAAGGCTAGCAAACAGAATGCAATGCAATAGTTTTGTCCTTACTTGATGACTGCTGGTTGGTGGGTTGTCCAGTGGAGAAACAGAACATAAACTGTCTCTAAAAGCTGGAATAATAGACCATCAAATCTGTCTATCACAAAGAAGTGTGAGGAGCTGGGAAATTCTTAAAAACTCTGACTTTTCTTGTCTTTTTCGTGGAGAATATAAGATTGTATTTGAACATGTACATAGATACTTCATTTTTTGGCCAGTAGCTGATCACCTGCTACCAGTTTAAAGCTGCAAATACAGTATGTTGTGATTTGACTTCAGATGCAATAGGCTCAGCAGACACCGAGTCACAGAGTAGTAATCCTGAGGTGTAACTTAACTATAATTGGTCATAACACTCACGATTTCCATCCATTGCAGGTTAACAAACTTTTTTTTGTTGTTGTTGTTGTTTTTTCCTGAACTGGCTTTCTTGCATACAATTCATATTTAAAATTGCCATCAGAGTAGAAACAACCAAAACATTCATGGGCCAATGAGTCTCTAATGTGCTAAGCTGTCATTCTCTAACAGGGATCTTATTTGTATGACCGTGTATGTGCGTGGGTACTCTTGCTCTTTCCCATGGCTTGGCTGCAATTAAGCAAACCACAAAGCAGGAGGAGTATGCCTTTTGAAATAAACAACAAAGTGTGGGAGAAGCCGCAATATAGTACATAATTACATGTAGCATAACCTGTAGGTAGCAGTCAGCAAACAGAGCATGCATATCTGCTTGGCACACAGTTATTAGGCCACTCAGATCTCTTCAGCTGTATGCCTTATTATGTTGTAGCAGCTCTCATACTCCCGATCCGATAACATTCTGCTAAATGACACTCTCAGTCAACAACTTGCAACCTATGATCCACTTTTTTGAGAGGCAGCTGTAAAAAATCAAGGCAAGAGCTTTCCTTAAAAATTAAGAGCATAAATAACAAAACACTGATTTTACTTCCTGACTGTGGTATGTGGAAATAAATTGGTACAGCTAATTTAATGCTTTACTTGCTTATATGTTTCACATATATGTATGCCTGTTTATAATGTGTAGTGCATACCCTAAGTTGTGCTGTACTCAGGCTGAAACCCATAATTCAATATAAGGGCCAATTACAACCTCGTCGACAGTCCATAATGGACTTTTAAAGCAAGGCAGGTTACATGGGTTGTTTAGGGCATGTTACCTTGTAATATGGTGGGTGTTTAGAAATGTCTTGTTTTTATAATTCTGTACACGCTGTTGTTTGACCTGTTGTCTGACCATGAAAAATGTCTGAACAGAGATCACAAGTAATCATTACTTTCCCTTACTTGGCCCAGCTCCATCAAAGGCGCCTCAAACAACTAAAAAGCCACAGCGCTAGTTTCATAGATATAATGAGACAATGTGGTTTAACAAGTCGCCAGCCCACACATATCAGCATAGATAACAGAACCCTAGCCCAGATGACTGCACACAGTACTCCACCAGCTTCACACAGATCCACCATGGATGGGCAGGAGCTCAGGAGCGGTGTGGTGGAGAAGCGGCGGAGCAGGTTGTCTAACTATCAGAAGATTTGGTCGTTCGATCCCCGACTCAAGCTGTCTGTGTATCGGGCAGCGTGTGAGTGGGTGACTGTGATGTGCAGGGTAAAAGCATGACATAAGTGCAGTCTATTTTCCATCCTCCAACTTCAAACACACCCTGTTGATAACCACTGGCTAACTAACTATCAACTATCTATAAGAACAGACTCATAAATCTAATGCTCTGAAAGGTGACACCTTGACCATCGTGACAAAAATATTGTGTGGTTTGAACTGTAACATGCCCCAGACTGGTCACTGAACACACAGACACAAAATTGACAAATCAACCTGTCATTCAACTATTAAGGCCTCACAGTTTACACTTTTCCAGTGTTTTATTTGAAGGTTTGATATCCTTAACAGGGTATATTTCCATTTCAGTGTCGTTTTATCTCTCCTCTCTCACACTTCTCTCTGGAGCTCTAGCAACAGGGCATTTTGCATTAGCACATAAATAGACAAGACTAAAGAGAACCCTTTCACGTCCAAGTCAAGTAAGCTGAAGAGGCACATGTACAAGAAAAGATTTTTTTTTTTTTTTGTGACAAGCACTGCATCTAATGTACTGACAGACAAACATGCACAAAGCAGACACAAAACCTTTAAACAACTACTAAATGTAGCCCTTCACAGTCAGCGCAAAAGTTGATTGTTTTAAAAAACCCAAAAGACTTTATGACATAAAAACGGTTTCATTCATTTAAGCTTGATTTTTTAAAGTCACAAATAGAAAACATTTTGCATACCCTTTAGTTACAAGCAAGCACGACTTCACCATGACACTGAATTTGTCCATAAAAAGGATTCATCATCAGGATATATCCTTCTCTTGCATGACAGATACTGTCACATGCTGTAGCTGTAATTTAGCCACCTGAAAATGGCTGTAAGTCCCATTTTTTTATGCAGCTTTGACACGTAACGAAAATCAAATTCAGTATCATCTTGTATGTTCAAATTCAGGGAACATCTGTTGGCAAGAACAAAGGTTCATCAACTCTCCTCGTTCCATGAGATGAGTGTTATTCTACAGCTGCCACACGTTTTTAAAGAAGAATCAGCTTTTTTTTTTTTATTACAACCTGATTTCCCCAAGTTATACTTATTTCTTTGTATATTCTTAGGAGCAAGTGTTTCGGTGTGCTTTTTTTTCAGGCTCATCCTCTTCATTATACTCTGCTGTGGTACCCTACTTATATACAATCAAGGTAACAGCAAAAAAAAAAAAAAAACACAAGTCCACGCTACTGAAATCACTGAAAATTTTAAAAAATCAGACCACCACAGTCAAAGCAACAGGATATCTTGCATTACTGACAATAAAGGGCACTGCGGCTTTGCCCTCCCCTTTGAAAAATAAAGGGTCTTTTGTTTAAATAATAAGTTCTTTTTAAAAATCTACATACATCCACAGAAGTGAAGTTTCAGTTTCAGTTTCACATTCCTGTTTCATTTCTAAGCTTCTGAGAGTGAGAGTGAAAGATGATTGTCTTCAGTAATGAGTTGCATTTTGCCTTTTGGCCCCCGGTATCCCTGCCTCCTTCAAATATGTAAACAATCTACATTAGAGATTTAGACATTTAGCACTAAGGCTTTCAGTACCGGTCGCTCAGGTTCATGGCCTGTGTCAGATACTGTTGATGTTCTTTTTATTTTTCAACCTTGTTCCTGTTTTCTTGTGTACTCTTAAAGAATTTCAGATTATGGCGACTCTTGTGGTGGTATTATCACACGTCGTGCTGGAATTTATCTGTGGTTTTATTACTTGTTTTTTTTTTAAGTTCAAGAGTTCAAGACACTTTGATTTCTTGTGCGTGTTTGCCTTTGATACCTCCCTTAGAGTTTGAGACTGGATTGGCGGCACCTGTAGACCTTTCATCAGTCTCTGTCACGTTTTTACAACTGCTACAGTGTTTCCTCCTCATCTTCAGCTGTTGCAGTGGGACTAAGAACCATCACATTTTCCTTCAGCGAGATATCATCCACCTGCTTGGGGCCGCTGTCCTCAGGTTCTTCGGGTATGGATGGGTCTGAGCTACTGATCACATATCCTGGGAGGGTGGCGTGCATGCTGACCACGGGAGGGACTGTGCTCCGATAGACACGGCTTGAAACAAGTGTGGTAGAACGTGTGGAAGGTCCACCTCCTGCCAGGTGGGACTGGCTGCTGGTGCTGTTGTTGTTGTTGAGGCCGACAACGACAGAGCCGTAACGGTAGCGACCGCAGACCACAGGGCCCTCCCACTCAAAGGCCAGGTTCCAGCGTGTCCATGTTTTCTTTATCTCGGTCTGAACCTGCAGGCATGAAAAGAACAAAGGCTAGAAATATCAAGAATTATATTGCAATTACTATCTTTCTCTAAACAGAGCCCCCTAAATCTTACACACTGGACGTTTGTATGCTACAAAAAGCAGCAAACACTTGCTTGCTGAATGCAGCTGCCCTTTTTACTGGCAGGAGGTGGACATGGTGAGATTAAAGTGAACCCTCTATGCGTGGGCTGAATAACTAAAGCAATGCATTAAGAGCAGCTTAAAGCTGCACAGAGCTGCAGAGTAAGTAGATGGTAAATGGGCTGTACTTATATAGTGCCTTTCTAGACTTCCTACCACTCAAAGCCCAATACAACAATACATATCTCATTCACCCATTCACACCCATTCATACACTGATGGCATTGGATGCCATGCAAGGTGCCACTCCAGTTTTGGGAGCTAACCATTCATACGCAATCACACACCGATGGCACAGCCTCCGGGAGCAATAGAGTAAGGTGTCAGTTGTTGGATGAAACATTTGTATTTGTATTGTATTAAGTCTGTGTCTATCCAGTGTTAAAAATGATACTTTATGAAGCTCAATTTCAACAGAAAACTTAAAAAAAAAAATCTCTTTGTTTTAATTACAGTCACGTGGAGGATTAAAGTAGTGCTCTACAGGATACAACATCCATGACAAAAAGCAAGAGAGAAAAGCATAAAGAGCAGAGAGGGTTTTCTGAAGATGAAACTGGCACAAAGTGCAATTCTGATTGCTAGCTGAAAGTGCTGAGTACAAAGTGTAATGAGATAGTGGAGGGAAACAGAGAGAAGATGACTGATGAATGCACTTTTCATCACATTTCATTTGAGAGTGCAAGAAACAGAAGGATAAGAAGGATGTGATTTCTTTTTTTTTTTTTTTTTTTACCTCTTCAGCAAGACCTCCAATTATGTGTATCGTAACTTAGACTAAAGTCTGTTTGAAGTACTTTGTTTGGTACATTTTGGATTAGTTTGTGTTTCTTCTATGTGATCAGAAACAATCCACTCACCTCTCCGTTGCAGTAGCAGTAGATAATGGACACAAAGAAACCCTGAAAGGAAGAGATTGATGTACGAGGTGTGAGCTTAGATCACAGAGGTCAAGTCAAATTAGAAAGAACATCATACACAGCGTGATGATCAGTGATCAATGATGAGCAATCATTTATCAAATCTAAGTATAATACACAACACCTAGTATTTAATGAAGATGATAATCTATCGTTTTGCCCCAAATTGTGCTTATCTAATAAAAGAAAGCACAGAATGAGTTCTCTGGCTGTTTCTGTTCTAACCTGTTTCACCCTGTGTTCCTGCCTCTGGCTATGATAAGAAATTAAAAGAGAGACACAGTGTCTTTGTGCAAGTGATGGATTTATCAGAAGACGAGCCCGTGTATGTGTGTGTGAGTGTGTGCAAGTGCCTCGCTGCTGGTGTGATACAACCAGGCAGTGACTGTGTGCGAAGCCTAAATGAACACTGTATACTCTGAAAAGAACAGCCTCCAGAAAAGCCAACCACCGCTGAATCCTTTCGAGATACTTCATCCAAGTGTGGATGTGAACTCTCCTTTTCGAGTATTTCTCCCGTCTACTACTCCAGAATATGAGCAGTCACCCCGGTCTCCCGTAATAGCATCCCGGAACGTTTATTACATTCAAGGACAGCTGATCCTCCCAAGTGGGTCACCACGAAATTTGTTCGTATCTCAAGACCTCAGATCCACTCCATCTCATGTCAAGTAACACAACACACAATACAACTCAGGGCTCATGTTCAGTCACAATCTTCAGAAGAGCCAGGAGCAGGACCACACCTCAAATGTGCCACTTTCGACATTCCTATAAATACTAAGGGGTGAGAAATAAATTTCGTTCTGAGTTGGTCCATGTGCCTGGATGCTACGTACTGTGGATTCCCCACTGAAGCTTTCCCACAGACTGAAGTAGTACAAGACTTCATGCTTCCCTCACAATCTTCCATGTTGTCAATCAATCATTTAAACATATCTACAGTATAACGCACACACACACACACACACACTAAGGCTGGATTACTAATGCATTCAGCCACAGCTGAATCTCAGCTGGATTTTGCTAATTTATAGGTGTCCAAGCTCTGCGGGCTCTGTGGCTACTGTATGGTTGAACACCTTAATTTACTGTAAATGCCCTGTCAGTTCAATTATATTCCTAGCTGACTACATTAAAACTCAGTTCATACTGGGAATGCTTGTTGCCACAATAACAATGTCAGAACATCAGTCACAGAAAGAACTCTATGCCAAAGCCGCCTAGATGGGTGTTGTTGAAAACTCATCCATTCAAGAGTGCTTAATCAGCACGATTTTATTGGATTTCCTGATGGAAATGGATGCAATATGAGCGCATAGATACCAGATATGTGCACTGGTTTAGTCGTCAGATAGTTCTGGAGGGCTGAACCAGAACTGGACCATGACCATCAAATGTTGAACAGAAACTTGTAATGAGAAGATGCAAACGTACGCACATATGAAATCATTTGTGACAGCAATGCTGCACACCTCCCAACTCAGCAGGAAATTATCTCCAGGTTCCTGCACATTTCATATTTCTATGAAAATGTAAAAATAAAAATTATTACAGTGATCGCACTGCTGATAACAGAATTCAATCAGCACTTTCAAATGGAAAAAGGACGTGAACCTTTTCCAGGTCTGTTGATGTCAAAGTACAGGAGATGCATTGGCAGTTAGAGCTTGTTAAAATACAATCAATACTGAGAAAACATTCTCTTTTATGACACTACATAAGCAGACTGCAGTTCAAAATGACTGACAGTCACCACTAATATGTATTTTGAATCTCCACTATTCGTATTCATGAAATTATATTATCACATAATAAACCTGCGTGCTCTGGAACAGAAAAGAAGGAGAGGAACTGGAGGTTAATTGGAAGCCCAGTAGATGATTTCAGCACCAGGGCCTCCGGGTATTTTAATCTGGACCTCTTCTCTGTGTATTTTTTTTTATCTTTCTGCTTTTATTGTTTTTCTGTTCCACTTTAACTTTTCACAGAAGTTGCCCTTTCATAATATTGCGCATACACGTTGAAGAAAGGAACACTCTGTTTCACTGTTGTAGTGGGTGTGCACATTATAGTCTTTTCATGAAGGCACAAATGGCTCAATCTCATCTCAAGGCTCTTGTTTTTGTCTGAACTCATCATAGCCCCTTTGTCATCATTTCAATACTTTCATAGCATGTTATGGAGCCTCACTAAGGTCATGTATGTGGCTCGCATTCATTGTTGACTTTTCTCCATTAGGCTCTGTTTTCTGCTTCAGTCAGGATGCAAGGTTTGCAGGAGCACCGGCACCAAGTAGACTGTCAACAGGGCACTGTTGATCCTCCTTCAATCGATTTAGGGCTCCAACTGGTTCAACGTTACCTGTCAAATCACTGGTTATAACATGACATTGCCTCATACAGAGGCAATGTCATGTTATAACAGATAATAAACAGATAATTATGATAATAATGTTACAGATAATAAACAGATAATTTAATCAAAGTATTGTTCAAATCAATCAGTCAATCAGTAATTTGTTTACCGTATAACAAGCTCTAATTGCCAGTCACCGCTGTGTTTTACATTTAAAAAGGTTGTTATTTTAAAATGATCTGAACTGATCATCTTCTTCAGCGCCATGGACAGACGACATTAAGGAGATTTTACCCCCCATGTCAGTACACTTCTTATCAGAGGTTACTTTGGGAAATGCACTTATGAGCAATTTTATGTGTTTGATCAGTCATCTAAATTGGCTCATTAGTGGTAATCGGAGCTATGGCAAATTACTTATAATCCTAACTAATGACTGAATGGACACTGGTCTACAGTAGAATAGAAGAGGGAATGTAAACTGCATTAAAATCTGCCAACTTGGTTATTATGTGGTTGAAATTTGGTAGTTTCTGCTACTTGCTTACATTATATTTTCCTTTGATTTATGAAAAAGAAAAAATCACATGTGAGATATACAATGTTTCCATAATGAATTTTCCATTAAACCAACAATCATGTAGCGAGCATGTGTGATTATTTTTGGCTCCTGTAGTGTAATTTAATTAGCTTACAACCGGCTTACATCGGCTTCCCTGTGAAGCACACGTCCTGACAATTTTATTCAACTGAAACAATTTCAGGTCGAACTGAGAATGACTTAATTACAATACCTAATGACTTGAAGGTAGAATTATGTAAACATGTATCCCAATGTCAAAAATAACCTTATTAGGCAGGTAATGATCTTTTCATTATGAAAAGATCCCATCCTAATAAATAGTTTGAAATTGCTCATTTAAACAGAGCCAGAACTGAATTATGACAATAAACTATTATGACATCAATCTCATTAGCAAGCTGATTCACTGAATAATGAAGTCCATTATAAACTCAGATAGTCACCCTGAGTCAATTATAGAAGATAATTGTGGTCAGTCCCACGGCGTGAAATGAAAATATTAGAGGTTACAATAAGAAAGGCCACAGTGAGAGGTGTGGGGTCAAAATCTGAAGTGTTTGACGGTGTTTCAAATTATTCATGACTCAGCAAAAGACAGAAAATCACTGAATCACTGTTGGTACCTGATGGCTCATGCACAGACATTATGTAAGACATTATGTCAAAAAGTTGATCATATGTTATAGAACTGAGAAGAAGTCAGAAGGTACCTGAAATGAGTTGAAGAACAGCTCGCAGTACATGCGCACTTCCCAGCTCAGTCCCTCAAATGTATGAGGCATCCCAACAAAGATGATGTAGTGGATGCCAAACACCAGCACTAGCACAAGGGTGGACTTTGCCAATTTCCTATGGAGACATATGAAAATATGTATGTAGGCTTTATTATTTGCCATTGAAGTTAATCAAAATAAGTACATTTCCATTAATTATCACTTGAAAATATGTATATATAGTGTGTATACTGTTTGGAATGGTGCAAATGGATTAATTATTTTGAGATCCTGTTTTTCTTTGGGTCCTCTGCAGTCTTGTCAGTGGTTAGATTAAATAAATAAACAGGCTGTGATTTGTCAGTTCATATCTCATAGCGTAGTTGATATTCCCTGATCCAATTCCAGCAGTGCTAATGGTCCACAAGACCCCCTGGTCTCTGTGTCATTTCATAATTATCATATTTGTACTCGGCCTTGTCTTGATTATAAAACTCAGAGGACTCTGGATTTTATTTCAAGACCTGTCAAGGCTACAACTGCAGGATATGACTAAACTGCTAAATTTGCTAACATCATTATTTCGATTAGAGAGAAGAGGCTGTGGCTGTCTGGTAGGAAATGCCAGCCAAATTTTCTAAACCACAAAGAGTTCATCTGCATCCAAAAAGTAAACACACAGCAGTTTTTAAATTCTCCAATGCAAAGCTTACTGACATGGATGGAACCACGCCACTTCTGGTCTTGGTCTTGACTGGATTTTGACCCCACAAAGTCTTGGTCTTTTGTTGGTACACTCTGATCTTGGTCATCACTTCTCAGTTTCAGTAACAACACTGGTGCTAAAATGAGATTAATTTTGAACTATTTTGAACTTTTGAGAAAAGCTTTGCTTAAAGCAACAAGCCTGTTAGTTCCAGCTTTTTTTTTATTCGCACAGAAAAAGGACACTTTATTATTTGAATCTGCACAGATTTTGATGCTGAGCTTCCAATTTCTATTAACTGTCACTCAGACAGACCTTTCAGTTTTCAGTTTGGTTTAACCATCGCACTGTATCCCCCCCCCCCCACATTTCTTCTCCGTACAAAACATTACTCTTTTGCAAAACATTCATACAAAAAACATCTATTTGTAAATAAGACTTTCTGCAAAAGAAAGTCAAAATACAGAGGCAGTTCCAAACAGTGTGTATTGTGTGTTGTGTCCACAACACTTATTGAGAACAACCTACAGTCACCTACAATCACATGTCAAATGAACGAAAGGCAATCAGCCTCACATGATCAACAAAAATGTTTCTATGGTTGCTTCCATTGCTTTCTTTGCAAACAGTGTTTACTATAGGGAGTTAAATCAGCAACAAATTAAGTGTGTGGTTACTTGGTTAATGGCTTTTCACACTCTAGATACTGAGATCAGTAATGATTTTTTGTTGCCAAGCTCACATTTCTTTTGCAGATTGAGATGAGTCTCCTGGCATGAAAACAGATGTACAGGAAAAGATTTCACACCTGTCATGAATATAATTTTTTCTCCCTCAGCTCTACAACTACTAGTCTGCACGACTGATGCACAGGAGATTATAGTTTAGACTTAGTGTTAGGGGAGTGTGCAAACTAATGACAGATGTGTGAACTTCTTCTCCAAAACAATTTATTCTCCATGGACCATTTCCTGGTGATGATTGTAGCTGATGTGTCTTCAATGCTCAATACAGTTTTGGAAATTCTATATAATCCCAAAAGAGCACTGAATGCTGCTTTCTGTATATATCTGGCAGTCTTAACAGAAGGAAAAATACATTTTTACAAACAATCAAATCACGGCAGATAATTGCAAACCAACATCAGAATAAAATATTATCACGCTGGAGGATGTGCACAATAATCCTTTGAAGCGATATCTGAAATAGATGAGCATTACAAACACCAAATTATAAACTTTATCTCATCTTAGTATCTCTCTCATGTTCTAACAAATATCTAAAATGTGCCACAGCCATCAAACAAGCGCAGCTAAAGCTCAGACAGCCCTCCTGAGAAAATAATGAGGGCTTCATTTCATCCTTTCAGTGTTCTAGCAGCACCTCGGGCATTTAATCGACCTGACAGAGGTGAAGATTCATGACTGGGAAACCATTTTTTCTGTTATTTCTTGCAGTTTGTCTGCAGAAAGAAAGGAAATACCCACACTCCATTAAAGGTCAAGATTTTAACTATGCTACAAGAGCTTTGTAACCTCTAATCTGTATAAACTGATATCTGCTAATGAACAGGCAAGGGACCACAATCTTTGGCACTGGAAGCATTGTGGTTTCCGTAGTCTCAGTAGCATTGATCAGTCATGTTTGAGCATGCTTTGGTTGCAGTCTGTGTGGAGAGTAAAAAAAAGGCAGACCGCATTGGCATAAATATCATTTTTGAATCCGCTGGCTATCATCTGTCGACAGCTTAGCTTTTCATTAGCTTTTCTCAGACTTATCTGCATTTATATGCAGAGATTAGCTGAAATGTGTCATTCTTGTCATCCCTGCTCATAAAGTTGCTAATCAGACTGCAAAGGAAGTCTTGGATATCCGCTATCGGTTTTCCAGATATTCACTGGCTTCACCAGGAGCCCAGAAATTGGCAATTGCCCCCAGAAACTAAATCATTGTCAGACGTTAGCTGATGGTTTCTGAGATTGTGTACACTATCACTGAATTCAAAATCTTCTGCGGATGGAAGGCGTTCAGCAATGACTCTGCACAACTGTAGACAAAGTTTTGACAACCACCATCCAGTAAGTTCATTCATATTAAACCTATGTAATTCAAATGGATGGAATGGATGGAAGTCCTGAATTTTCATCCTTCCAGACTCAGCCAATTCGTTGCTGTTTTGTAAATATGCATTCTAAGCCTCTTCCTGGCTGTTGTGGGTTCGCTGTTCTGACTAAAGCTCACGCTTAACAAAACTACCTAAATGGAGAGTGTAGTATTTGCATTCAACACATTTGCCTCGAGCCACAATTGCAGCCATTCTCAGCTTTTATCATTATTTCAGCTATCACGGCTGTGGCAGCTGTAAATTCTCACATGCATGTGAATTTGTGTGACCGTGTAACATTTGTTGTCGGGTAATTTTAATTCTAATCAATTCTAAACAAAATATTTCAACCGATTCACAACACCTGCATACAATTTAATTGTGCAACGCAACAACAAATCAAAATATTATACAGGATACATATCGACGGCAATTTTTATCTACATGGCTAAAAAAAGAACATGTAGAAAAGAAAAACACTAGTCTCCATCCCTGTCTCCCCCTCTCTGTGTTTGTCAGCTAAAGTGAAAAGTCTGGTGAGCCTGTGAGCCGAGGTAAAACAGGATTAATGGACTGCAATCCAAGGTGCAATCTGCAGTCACTTTCAATTTAAGCAATTTGTGGCAGCGATAACATTTTAACTAAAGTTGAAATATGCAACATAGCAACATGACTTGAGTTTAAAATTGCATACGAGCTTGTTTTGGTTCATGTTATTCATCCTCCTCTCTGGTGCTCCCACAGCATTCACATTAAACAGCTTGTGATTACAATCCAATTACTGTAAGTGACATTTTCTGTGTGCTTAAGTAGCCATAAACCCTATTTATAAAAACAGGCAGTTCTGGTTCTTGATTATGATTGGCTGAGTCACGTTCAAACACACACCTGTGGCTGCATTACATCAGTATCACTGCACCAAACAAATGTCAGATTTTGTTGCTTTGAATTTGATTTAGTAGGTGGGCAAAATGTTGATGAATGGCTGAAAGAAATGGAGTGGGTGGAGGAGGAAGATAAAGAATGCTGAAATTAATCATTCAGAAACTGAAGAGCTGGAAAGATGAAGAAACAAAGCTGGGACTGTCAAACGGGCAAAAGTAAGAAACGCTGTCATTCAATGAATGAACAGAAGATCACAAAGAAACAAAGTTGTGTTATGTTTGAGATCCCAGGAACTTGCGGCGTCCTGTTGCTTCGTTTTATCTCCATTCACAGGACACAAACTAAGCATAAGTTGTAGCCTACACTAACAACTGCTTGTGAAGCACCACTGTACAAAAACACTCTGATGCTGCCCAGAGGCAGGAGAAATCATGTTAGTGATGGGGCATAAATGTGAGTCAGCCTTGCAGTTTTTCTGGTGCTACTAGAAAGGATGCCAGAGCGATGTCCTTACCTGTCCACAGTCAAACACCAGCAGGGTGCAAATAACTATCACACAATTAATGGCGATATCCAGATAAATGTTGACAATCACCCCAATCTTTAAACACGCTTTCCAGTGTGTCTGTGTACCAGCGTGTCTGGTTGTTTCTTGGCAACCATTCTGCTGAATGTCGCTTGAAAGAAGAATGATTATTTGTTATTACTGTTCAAGTTTTTGCATTTCTTGTTGCTGTGTATTTATTTTATAAAGACAGTAAGCAGTGAGGCCTCTTGTGGTTTATTGCTTGAATTTTTAGAATATTGTAAGCCACGACATACTCATTCAAAGATTACAACAATTACTTTGGTGAGTACAGTTATTATACTGATGGAACTGATTGTCAAAGTTGTTATAAACTTCAACTTTTTTTATTTCCAGCTATTCTGGAGGCCAGGTTTAATCAGCATCAAAATTCTGAATTTTGTCAAGAGCTGTTTTCCATCACCTGCTTCCTTTGTCGGTATTTTTCATTTTTGGGCACCCTGACTTCACTTAGATTTTTCTGTCTGTGTGACATGTGCTGTATTTGGCTTCAAGCATGGCTTCCAGTGTACTGCACCCGATCACTATCATCTGTTCTGACTAATAGTCTACACAAAGCGACCTCGCTTCCAGCATTCAATACGGTACTCTTCTTAGAAAATACACTGTAATTAGAACGTTTTTATCTGACACATTGATGCCAGGACCAGCTGGGAAGAGGGATAATTGCAGATGTGAAAATGCTAGAACACATTATATCTGTGCGTGTGTGCGCGCGAGTGTGTGTGTGTGTGTGTTCAGAAAAATGTCCCACGGACACAAAATGGTTTACAAAGTCACACTGAGGAGACTTGACTACTTTTCTAGGACAAGATGCAACATCAACACCTTCCCACAACATCACTGAGTACAATCCACCATAATCTGACAAAGAGACAAACAGAGTGCTAATGAAGCTTAAATCAAAGGCAACAATCATACTAAGATTTCTGTTTGTAGGGTTTTTAAAAAACAAACACAAAAATGAAATGATGCTACTTAAAATTGTCCAACTTGTAACTCATTCCTCTGCAAAGGAATCCTATTAAGCATGGTGACATATTGTGAATGTAGCTAATTACTCCAAAACACAAAGTTAGTTAGCAGTAGATAATTGAAGGGTTTTTTTTGTCATAAACCAAAGTAAAGTTAGGAAAGTAAAAACCAAACAAAAGACCTGGCAATCCAGCTGACAGATGTTGAAAAAAATCACTCAAAAACACAAATGTGCTGTCACGGTGGCCATGATTTAAAGTTTCAGAATTACTAAAATTAGAGGGATGCAGCCTTTGGGGATTATAAATGCATGTCAAAAACTAATGCTAATCCAGCCAACTGTTGAAATATTTCAGTCTAGACTGAAGTTGTGGATTGACTGACCAACCATGTCACTACCATGACTAAAAGCGCCTCAATAAACCAGACTGTTGCAGTGATTGACTGAATTTCTGTAACTACTCATGCACATTTGCTAAAAACTACAGTGGTCTCAATTTGGATACTTCTATTAATATACTTCTGTGTAGTACACTGGGTACACTATGTACTTCCTGGCACAGATTGCTAATTTTGTCAGGGCAGGGTTGTCTCAATTCTTGTTCTGGCCATTGTGGTACTCCACTACGTAACCAAAATGGCGACCATTGAGGGCGGGAAATGTTCAGCGTTCCAACTTTTTGACCATCATGAGCGCGTCTTCACAGTGTACTTAAAGCGCACTGTATGTTGCCATAAGTGACAGTGTGAATGAACTGTGTACTCAAAATAGCAAAAGTGTTACATTAAAACTGTGTATATTAGTAATCTGTTTTTAAATATGTATGTCTTCATTATAGAAACAAATGGGCTTGGGGCTAAGAGCAACAGACAGAAATGTTTGGAAGGAAGGAATAACCCTTTGTTCCTATTTTCACAAACATGTTCATAAATGCCTCAAAATCAAGATGATCCAGGCGCGATATAAAAATGAAGACACACATGTATCACAGAGAAAGTTTGGACAAATTTTCAGCACACGATTTACACCAGGCTTATACAGTCAGTTGAATACAAACCTGTACTGTTTCCTGGTGTCGTACCTCCCTGCGTTTGTCTCTCGAATTTTAGTGGCCAGCACTCGTACGATGTTTACGAACAAGATGAAGTTGAGCTGGAACAAAAAAAAAAAACAGAGATGGAAAAGTTCTCTTACTTGTTATTATAGTTGACCTATAGGATAATGGAAAATAACAAATCATGTATAATTGTTTACTGTCTAACTTATACCATGTATAGTATAAACATGTAGTTTTTCCTGTTCCAGTTTTCAGTTCCGCTTCAAAACTTGAGTGAGTGCAAACCAACAAAACAATTGTTCACCAGCCAGTTTCACTGTTGCTTTCCTTATGCCCTACTGCAGAGACTGCATCTCTTTAAAACCTTATTGATTTTAGCTTCAACTCAAAGTAAAAATAAATAACTATAAAACTTTCTAAAGAACTCTTATCTGTATATTTGTCTTTTCAACTCTATTTATCACTAAGTAGGTTTGGAAAAAAGTACTGAATCACTGCGGGGTAATTTTGTGGATAACAATTGTAAAAACACTTATAGGTATAGGCTTATACATGCCCCAAAGTGACATGTTGTGTTGTTCTGTAGAATCAATTCATTTTTCATTTCAGCTAAAGAGAGAAAAAAAAAGTTTTGTTTTGCTAAGTTCAGGGATTTCTTCTTAGAGACTTTAATGAGGTTGAGGCAAAGTAATCTGAGAAAGACAAATTGAGGCTTACACTTTCCACTGCCAGAGTCCCCTGAATTCATCTCATCCTTTTTTAATACGAGGTACCACTTGAGAATGAGAAATGAAGTCACATAGTTCCAAGATATGACAAGATACAAGATATTTTTTAACCAGAGACCATCCTCGGTCAGCCCTTTTAATGTTGTCAAGTCACTTAGAATATGACTGAAACTTTGAAAGATTTATTAATTACATAAATGTAGCAGCTGTTGCTTTGACTTCACACTCTTTTATGTTTGTTGTTGGAGCAGCTGAGAAGAGCACAACACAGCAAAGATTTTGCACACCATAACCTTTTTTTTTTTTCTTTTTTTTTTTAAATGCATTTAATAACATAATTTTCAACATATTTGTTGTTCTACAGGATCAGCTGGACAGATTTCTTGTACAAAAATTGCTGCGGTTATGGCATTTTTTTTCAACTTTTCTTTCTAATCGTTGTAGATCCTACATTCCCTGAAGGCAACTTGATAGAGGAAGGTCTCTTCCACACCCCTCTCAGTTGATGCCACTCCCAAAATTCAAAAGAATTACCACAGTTGATCATAATTGTATTTAACCTGTGAAAAAAAAAAATGTGTACACTTATTTTTATTTTGAATACGTTGCTGTATTTTTCAAAATTCAAGATCAAAACTTGAAATTTCAGTTACAGATTCAGATACAGATTTTTCAAGTACAAAACTTTTGACCCTAATGTAGCTCCATAGAGAACCTCCCTTCCTAATGTTTGCTTTGTAATAAAAAAAAAAGAAAGAAAGAAAGAAAGAAATCAGTGGCAGACACTGAGACTGGCATTTGCTGAGATATTTCAGTCTTGATCAACGACTCACTGACTGACTGTCATTATAGAGCCACACTGTTAAAATCAATCAGAGATTGTTCTGTCACAAATGTCAGTTATTAAAAGCCCATTTATCACCAGGCTATCATTTACATGGACATGGGAATAATAACTTTCCTGAGGCAAAGAAAACTCTTTTGACAAGCAATTATAAGTAATTCAAGTAAAACGCTTAATTTGGTGCATTAGGATTGTTGAATTCAATCCACACGCGGTCTTATTGTGACACTTTATCTTCATACGCCAGCAGCACATTTGTCCTGATAAAGCAGCTCTAACTCTGATTACAATCTGCAGGAATTTTTTTTTTTTTCCAATTTGTAAGTAAGTAAGAACATGTCTTTTAAGAAACATGTCATTTTTTCAGTAGTTTAATCATTATGCTTTGCAGTCTGTGGTGCTCACAGCAAGAACTCTCTCTATCACCCCTTTCCTTAATTTGTGTTTTTGTCCGGCGAGCTCTAAGAGAATTCTCAGCCCGTAGAGGAACAGTGCGCATATGGGGGTTAAAAGACAGAAAAAGACACTGTCGCTCATGTTTTGCACAAACAAATACTGTTGCTTCATGCCTCAAAACTCATTTGAATTAGAAATAGAGAAGGACAGAGAGAGAGAGATGAGAGACAGATGTGTTCTGCATTACATGCAGACTTTTGGTCACTAACTTGATGTTTGATAGACACAGTCTGTTTTGTCCCATGTTTTGTTACATGCATGCAGTGTACCTACATGCATTTTGAGTTGAAGCACCATCTGCTGAAGTTCTCCGCATAAAGAAAAGTCAAAGTTTTTAATAATTTTCCAGCTCCTCTCACTTTCTTTGCTAATTTATCTCAGCACCTCTTATCTTTGCTGTTCCTTCCTTTATAGAATAACTGGGAGATAATTAAAACCTGCATGTTCAACCAAGTGTTGCTAATTGGTTTTTAAAAAACAAATCTTATTTAGCTTGCCAGTACTTGGAGACCTGTGTTGGTGGGGACACTGTACATAACTGCCTACTCTGTGCAGCTAGTACAACTAATGCATCCTCAGTGTCAGCTATTTTCAGATGTTTCTAAAACTTTAAATTTTCAGTGGGTTTGGTTAATTGGCTATTATGCCCATTCTTTGTTTAAATCAGTTGTAAAAAAAAAAAAAAAAAAAAAATTACAGAATACAGTTATCCGTGCATGGCCAATGCCAATTATGTTTGTATGTTATGAAATTGTTTTCATAATTGTGATATAAAATGAAGAAAAAATGAAAATCTTTCATGCCTGAGCTCACACATATCCTTTCTTTGAGTGAATGAAACACGACATTTATACAACGTGCTGGAGGTGACCAGAGTGGGTGTCAAATGGAAAATGAGGAGGACTTTGAGAGTCCTGGGTTTGTGCTCAGTCTCCATTCACTGGTTTGATTTAAACTACAAAAGCTTTGATTTGAGGAAAGATCCTGATCTCAATTAGTTAAACAAGTTGCCAGTATTTTTTTTTTTTTTTTTTTTACCCATTACATTTCAACATCTTTGTAATTTGCCAGGTACAGGGGCTGGCATAGCAACCTTAATCACAGCGATACAGTGTAAGAATAAGGAGAAACATCATCATCAGTGCTTAAACTGTGTCAGTGAACTGCAGCAGAATCATCCAGTACTGATGTTCTGTCACTTCATATAGTTGTTTGTGTGTCCATGAAACCATGAAATGGGACGTCAAGAGAAAAACAAATGGAGCACTGCAGCTGCGGTGACACACAGCTCATGGAGGCAAATAAAGTAAAATCATTAGTGCCCGACAAGCCTAATTTAGGTCAAAAACAAACTCCTTCTCAGAGTCATAACTCACAGAAATAATACATGTTTTTAAATTCACTGTGACTGTAATTATAATTATTAAGTCTTTTTTCAGTATTGAAGCAATCGCCTGATTATTGCAAACTGCTAACTAAAAGGTAATTGGGATACTTTTATTTGTGCAAATTAGCCAAAATCTAAACAAATATGGGCTGTGCAAATGGCGTTTAAGACTACATAACTAACTCTGAATCCATGGGTAGTCACAGTGTCAGGCTTTGAAATCTCTCACCCGGCCATGTAATTGCACATCCGTACTGTACATTATGTAGCTGCAATCCACAGGCTGTGCTAGTGCACAGCAGTATATTGTGACGGACACTGATGGAGGACTACAGCTGCTGTTGTAGCGCTGGTTTCACAGCATGGGTGGTGGTAAAGTGCACCGCACACACAATTGCTTGGTACGGTCTGAAAACCTCTTTGCGGGTGCCAATAAAACAACAAGTTCTAAATCTGACTACCTTATTTTGGGGGAAGGAAGCAGGAAGTATATGATTTAAATCTATCTGAAGAAGCCAAGGAATCTGACAGCTGTAAATGCTACTTCTATTACTGAGCACCGGGTGGAGGAACGGACGGACGGACGGACAGACAGACAGACAGGCAAGAAGGCCCTTTAAGTAAAAGAGAAATACAAAGGTATTTGCATTAAAATATATTTAAAGTACAAACTAGACAAATCAGTTTAAGTTTTAGTTCTGAAAACATTTCACCCCTCATGTTTGAGGTTGATAGGGGACAGTTTTCTAATTATTATGCAGTTGTGAACAATCTGCTACTAGTACAAATAACTACAGGACATGAACACTGAAAGGGGAGTAAAATTGCTCACCTACCTTCATTAAGTATCAACTACAAAGTGTGAAGATTATTATCAGAGCAGGTACCTTCAGCTCTCTTTCCCTAACTAGGCTTTGAGCTGCGTGGAAGTGAAGTTTATAAGAGTGATGCTGTCGCAAGCTTAGAAAACTATTATGTCTGGATTACACATACACAAAAGGCTGCCACTTGGGAGTTAATTTCTACTTCACAGCCATCAGAAAGAGTCTTTACAGCTTCTCAAGTTACATTCAAACTCTGTATTTCGCACTCACAATCTTACCCCAATGGCTGTCAGGATGGGAACCTGGTAAATCCACTTAATGTTACCAGCGCTTAACTCCCAACACCTGCAGATAAGACAAAGACAGAGGAGAGGATTAGGTTAGAGAAGGAGGAAAAAGGAAAAACAGATGCAGAGGCAAAACTATAGAAATTAAAGATAGATGACAGACAACAGCAGGAGTGGTGTCTTCATTTTCATACTGATTGAAATGCTATTGGAAAGAAATGAAACAACAAAGATAAATCCAATCCAATGTGCTGTATGTTTTGCAGCTCGTGTCTGTTCTCAGTTTTCTGAAGACTTTTCCATTTTTCTAAAATATTTGTTTCACTACAATTTGAATCCAATTTTTTATTTTTTTTTATTTTTTCCGTATACATGTTTTACCCTTTATTTTGCATTCGCTTTTTTATACTGTGTAGCATTTCCAGATTTTATTTTGGGTTTTCAATTTCACTTTTTGTTTCAAAACTGGCATTTCATGGCATCATTTTCTTTTCATTTTGACAGCCTGGTTTACCTTGTAAAATTGTTTGTTTGGAAATCTGCTTTTTCTTTTTCACTTTTCTGCAGCTTCAATATTTTTGGGCAGTACATTCCTTTACGTACATTTCATGTCAGTCATGCTAATCTTGGAAAACTTATGGGACTATTTTATGTACGCCATTCTAATAAAATGTGTGAGTTTGGCTCCATTTCTCTCCATGTGTGACTTTGGATGGAAATCCTGTATGATTATAGCAACATATAGCGTTGGTATGGGGACCGCTCAGGAGAGCAGTGCCAGGTGAACTGGAACTTGTTGTCTAATCACTTCCTTTTTAATGCAATGGATCAGACACATGTGGAAGTCAGGTGGAAGCACCATCCTGTTTGAGCTGAACCTTTGTACCTGGATGACATTGCACATTAGAGGCAGTTAGAAGTGCATGGGAGAAGAATTAAGTGTGAATAAAGAAATCGTTATCTGATCTGTCATGCCTGTGTTTACTGTGAACCCACGGTGGCAGCGACACCTGCTACAAGTACATTACGTACAGAGACTTCTTAAACTTAACTTAAGAGTACTTTTTCAGGTGAGGAAATAATGCAGAATTAGAAGAATGAAACTATGTCAGCTTTAAAACTTTTCTGTCATGACTGAGGCTTTTTGCCACCTCTCATCCCATGTGTTTCTGTTCAAGGGCATGAGTTTTGTCCCTACCAGGCCTGTGCCATTTTGGATCCCTTCACTGCGGGATCCCCATCCTTCCATTGGCTCTGTAAACCATTTAAAGTGATTCTGGTCCCTGGTTTGTGTTTGCAAGTTAAGGCCATTGCTTAATATTTTCACCCATTCAGCTTGAAATGTGATATTTTAAATGTGAGAACTAAAAGAAGCCCTGAACAAACTGTGGAACATAAGTCATAACTGTGCCTTTATAATGACTAGAAAAAAATCAATGCAGTACAGTAAAATACATTAGCAGTCTGACTTCAATAATTGCCACAGAGTCATTTCAATTCCTCCCAGACACAGTTTCAACAACAGCAGTACATCTGAACCGAAGTTGCTTTAAGTGCTAATTTTTTTCGGTCCCTAAGTATAAATCTACCTCTGCTGTATGGCCATGAGAACAACCGCACACTATTTCCCTTATGCAGAACTTGTGTTGGTGTTAAAACAAAGCTGCGGATACAAGGACTTGCTCCTCAGGCCTCAAGTAAGCTATACACCTCCTCAAGTAAGCTATTCCCACCACCTGTTGACACAGGGCACGGATGAAGATGGCAAAAAAAAAAAAAAAATGCACCCTGTGTTGTGTGAAATATAACATGTTAACTTTTGTATTGTCTTTAACTATAGAAGTCCTTCCTCTCAGCCATGGTCAGCAAACAGTCTGAACAGAATACAAATTAATTGAATTCAACCTCAGGACCTTTGGAGAAGCTACTTTCTATACCTGTCCGTTTTGTTCAGGGTTCCTTGTCAGTCAGAGCTGAGAGTCATCCTGGACAGGTCACAGGGTCGCCAAACACAGGTAAAAAGTCACATCAGTGGGGATTATGGGATATGGAGAAAGTGCAACCAAGAGTTCTAATCCACAACCCTGCTGCTGTGAGGAAATAGTGTTTTAAAAGGACTTCTGGCCTAGTTTAACACATCAACAATAGAAAATGTGTGTATTCATTTTTGGTGTGGTGAAATGCCATGTCACTTGTTCCATCACTAGGGATCAACTACTTAGCATATGTCACATAATGGAAATCAAATTAAACAAAACGAATACAATAGAATTAAAAATAATATCCTGATTTAGACGTTTTGCTGATGGCTTGTGACCCCGTCTCTTTTGAAAAGGAAACAGTCATTTTCATTCAGTCTTTCATGCGACTATGCCAATATATTATGTTTCACAAGAAAAGAGTTCTCAATAGATTCAGTTGCACAGTGTAATTTTAGTTGTATTGTAGTTCGTGCAGAGAGTCAGTCCAACAGGATTTTTTCCAATCTTTGAACAGCGCTGAAGCAAATATTGAATGTTATCAGCGGTTACTGAGAGGCAGTGGGAGGTCACGTTTGGCAAGAAATACCATTACATCAGAATTTATAAAAATCAAGACTCGACTCAGCAGCCGAACGTCAGATTTTCCTGCAAATAGATAACAGAGGTGGGTCATAGTAATAATATGAATAGAACACAATATTACACATTAAACCTCTTTAACATGCATTATGAAGTAAATGCACTATGAATAATGTAATGGCTATTACTATAATGGCATCGTGTTTAGGTTCCCTATGAGCCTTGCTTTTATTATGCAATTCAGTCCATCACAAAGAATAACATTTCCCAGAACAATCATGTCTCCTTTATGGACTAAAAAAGTGTTTTTCTCCGCTCTGACACCAACCCCTGCTGGAGTTACTTCATCCAAGTTAAAATGTCATTCAAACTAAACTGTTCCTAAACTCAATATGAAATTGCAAAAATTTTGATTTGCTTGCTGCTTTTGTCGTCATTATTTCCAAAGTGGTGTTATTCTTCTTGACAGAGTTAGGCTCTTACCTTTTGCACTTGGTCTGTTTTTTCATGGATTGTTGGTCTCTTAGTTCCAGTTCAGGGAAATCTGATTGCTACAGTATGTGATAATATGCAGTATATACAGTATATGTATATATATCAAACTTTGCACCACAAAGATGAACATATTTCTACAAGTGGTTTAAAAATGCACACAAGGGCCAACCATTTACTGCACACTGCCATTAGAAACTGAATACAATTAGCTGATAATTAGCCTGATCACCCATTATGCAACCGTTATTTAAACCAATAACTAACAGGAATCAATGTCAGACAACCTTATCACAACACAAGTGTTGACAAAGTGTTCAAAAAATAATAAACATATTAGCATTTTCAACTAAACTAAAGCTCCATGCGCTTTCCATGGAAAATATAACACCAAGTTCCTGTTTAAGTAATGTGACATTTTAACAATTGATTATGTGACTGTAAAATCACTCTAGAAACAAAATAAAGGGTGTCATACGTCAACAGTTTTCTTGTCTGTTCAGTAACAATATAATTGATAAAGATTAACTGTATAACTGCTTTCCTGCTTCCTGTTAGGTGCTGAAGAGAGCACACACACCTTATAAACATTTTATCAGAGCGTCAAGATGAGAAAAAGACTGATATTTCCACCAGAGCAACTAGCAACAGCCTCTTAGTCACTGGTTTCGTACATGGTACAAAGCAGCTGGCCCGTGGTAGCATGTAGATCTCCGTAAAGTAGCTAACGTAAAGTAGTTGGTTGGCAACTGTGCAGTCTCAGTCCAGTTGCGGAACTAAATAAACAAACAAATCATAATCTGTTGTTACTTATTACTGTTAACCAATAAATGTAGAACTGTTGTATAAAAACAATATCACACTCAAGGTTGTGATGTCGTATCAGCATGTTGTGATTAACTTCAGCACTCGGCCTGTGGTCTTGTGTCTACGGCTGAAACACAGCCGTGCTGATAATCAGTGCAGCGTCACTCCCTTTCATGTGATATTGCTTTAATAACTTTCCTGTTTCAGCACGACGGTACCCAGATACACACAGTGAGGTGCATAAAGAGAAGGTTTAATGTGGAAGAACATGAACTAGCCTGCAAAAAGCCCTGACCTCGTTCATCCACCATCCAATACATCCGAGAAAGCCGAAAGCCAACTTATTGCGGCTGAGCGCACTCAGGGAATCGAGGCAAATTTCTGCAGCCAGGTTCCAAAATCAGATCGAAATCCTTCCCACAAGAGAGAAGCAGTTAATGTCCATAATTTTAGACATATGGATTTAATGTGCAGTGCCCACCCACTTTATCTTCAGCTGTCCACATAGTTTTAGCCATAAAGTGTCCCTGACACGACTTTTAAATGAGCTCGAAACCCCAAACGATTTATTCGGAATTGTTTTGCAAATTCAATTATGCATAGTTAATTAAATGATAACTGACTGATGAGTCAAATGATTCAAACCACAATTAAGCACCAATTATAGCATCCAGAAGTGTTCTTTTTGTCTTTCTTTACATGCTTGTATTCAATTTTAACCTTTAGCTTTGTTGACCTTTTTAAAATGTGCCTTTTGTTGGTGCATTTGGACACAGTGTGACTTGTTCTCTCACCTGGCATCCGCTAGCGTTGCCCTGACGATCGCCCACACTGCCACAAAAACAGCTGGAACACCTATAGATTACACAAAACAAGCAATGAGCTGTGCTGATGCCATGTATTCTGTTTACACAGTGCATTACCTGGGTAACATTTGACATTTCTCTTATACGTTATTAGTAAAGTAGTCAGGGCTCCCTCCATCATCTCCCACTGGTTCTGTATAGATTTCTGACTTGTTGACCTGTTATGTGACCCCTCCACTCTTTAGATCTGCAGTGCGGTATGACTCACCAATTCTTCAAGTTTCATAAAACTTTTATTTTTCTGAAAGCTTTTGGAAATTTTTGATATGTTTTTATTTGTACTATTTATATTCCTATTTATTTACTTCATTTGTGCTCATGACCTGGCCTTTTTTTTCCATTTTATCTGCTTTGTCTGGTTTTAGTTGGTTCAAGGTGCTATATACGTGAAAATGATTGTTATTGCATTTCATATTTACAATTCAGAACTTAAAAGTGGCAGAATTAGTTTGTGTTGTGTTAGTTGTGAAGTTGTGAAGTTATGAAGTTATGAAGTTATGTATAGTCAGGTCCAGCTTGTTCCGACTCAGAACCATCCTCAAAACCGCCCACTAGAAAGAGTCATTCATGCACTAATATCATCACGACTACTGTAACTGACTCTACATAGGCATTTCTCAAGATGCCGTTTCCTGTTTACAATTAATTCAAAATGCTGCAGCCCAATCCAACAAAAAGAGACCACATCACCCCTAATATGGTACCCCCCCATTGGCTTACTGTTCCCTTTAGGATTAACTTCTACTGTAATTGTCTATAAATCTCAGTCTCACCCTACATACTGTGTATGTCAAACTCCTCACCCCCTACAGAAGCACCAGAGCTCATGCAAGACCAACTTCACTAAGAGGAAACAGGCCCTTCCTCTGTTGTTCTACTCACCTCATCTATATGGCAGCTTTCTGGCAGTCATCGTGAATAATCAGTGGAACAAGTGGATGACAACCGGTCTTCCAACCAATATATTATAGAGATATATTTGCTGATTATATTTGATTATTAAATGAATGCTGTACAGTTTCTCATCTGAGGCAGAGAGAGTGACGCATGGCAAACGGATGTAGCAATGAGTTATACTTTAGTTCAACTTGATTAAAGCTACTGATGGAACATAAGAACATTTTCATCGAGTTAGAAATAATGAATTGAGGGAAGAGGTCTTGAGTTTATTCTGAGCCCAATATCACAAATCAAATTTGCCCCAAGGGGCTTCGCAGTGACAACATACAACATACATTGTCCTTAGACTTTCAGTTCAGATAGGGACAATTTCTTAGACAGGGAAGAAAATGTAATAACAGAAACCACAGGAAGAGAAACAGATGAGGAATGTGAGTCACACATTAAAGTCCAATCTCTCAGACATATCTTTCACCTGCCACATAATGATTCCTTTCTTATCTCCAGATGAATTCACACATCAAGCAAAGATAGTGCAAAAGTCTGTGCTGCAAAAAATAATTGAGGCGTCCACGGAGAAAAAGAAGAGGTGACGATGACAAAAAACTACCAGTAGAGCTATGAAGAAGTATTTTATGAGGAAAGAAATAGTTTCAGGAAGCTCCACGGGACACCTTTGATACACATGAAGACTGTTATAAGTCATGCCTTCCTTCTTTCAACATCATCACCAACATCAATTAGCAAGCTAAAAATCTGTGTTAGTTAGTTCACATATCGCTGTTATGTGTTATGTGTCACTGTGAATGTGGTTTAAATCAGGCAGGAGGGATGCTTTCCCAGAGCGTATGTGTTTGTGTGTGTATAAATGGAAAAGCACTACCTGATTAACTCACAGTTCTGTATCTGTTAATAAGTGCCTCCTCGTCACTTCTGTCTGCTAGCAGAACAGAAAAAGGTTTAAAGTGTGATGGAATACACTGTCGACACTGTAAAGAAAAGTGGATACAGGCAATGACACGTGAGTCGGCATCAACATGACTTCAAAGAAAATAGCAGAACCTTTCTGTGGGGGGACACAAACCTTTCATCTACTTTTCTGCGCATTCTCACTTCCACATCATAAGCAAGAAAAGGGCAAAAACTAAAAATAGCACCCCAAATTCGGTCTCGTATCACCCATATATGGGGTATCCATGGGTGATTCGTTTTCTTCAAAAATGCACGTGTAGCACTTTGTATGCACCAAAAACATTGTCATCACTGCTGTGTGATGTATTTCCCTAAAATTTGCTTTGGTGCGGAAAAAGATTATGCGAATAGAATATACTGCATTGTATCTTTTACATGGCAATAGTGACTATACAGCAAGTTTGGGCTCTGCTAAAACCTTCTGCACCATTTTCGCTGAAGTAACTGGAGCATTGTTTGCAACGGATATATTAGTCATCCTGCACCACCTCATACAGTAGGTGTTATGTGAGATATGAGAAACATCTGTTGTTGTTGTTGTTGTTGTTTTTTTTAACTCACCCCATCCTATTAGTATGAAGCCCCAGAGGTACTTGGAGTCTGATCGGAAGGCCATGAAGATGAGGCTGTGGAGGTAGAGGCCTTCTACCAGGATCCAGTAGTAGTTGGTGGCCAGAAAATAGATGAAGAGCAGCACTGTCACCTTGCAGCCAATCTGACAACAAAACATAAATACCTTCATCCCTTTTTTGCACCTTCTTATCTGTGAGCCTCTGTGTTGATACATTAGCGTGATCACAGTATTTCACACAAACTGTTCTTACACCACAGAGGCGACCCTAAGAGAGTCGACGATTGCGTTTATTACACACTTACACTTATTACATTCTTCAGCACCTTGCTTGCTTGTATACATTAGCACAACAACGAGGTAAAAGTACACAACAGTGAAGCTGTAAATACAAAGTTCATGTTCACGCAGCACTGGTACACTTATCCTGGATGTTACATTGTGCTTTAGGCGCAGTTCTGGCCTCAGTGTGGTGATCCTGATGTGTGTGTGTGTTATGAATGTTTTGCCTGCACTGTTCGGTTTTGATGAGTGCATCATCACCTTTGACTCCACAGATAGAGGGGGAGCGACTGGTCTGCAGGTTTTCTATGAGACTGACAATGGCTTTTATAATATACTAATATCACATCAGGAAAACTGTTAAGTTGCTAGAATAGTGAACTTAAGTGTTCTTTTATGGGTTGAGAAAATTGTTCTACTTCTTAAGATAATAAACTATTTTAAGGTCCAGTGTGTCAGATTTAGTGGAGCTCTATTTAGAGAATAGGGTAGAAAAATAATATAATATGTATAATTAGTGTTTAATCATCTGAAAATAAGAACTCTTGTGTTTTTGTTACCTTACAATGAGCCTTTTATATCTACACCATGGGTCCTCTTTCACAGGGTCTGCCATGTTGAACCAACATGTTTCTACAGTAGCCTGGAATGGACAAACTAAACACTAATTCTAGGAAGGGCTTTTCACATTTTTGCATTTTCAGCCACCTCAGAGAGAGAGTGGCGTGAGGGTGTTGCTCTCAACAACTACATCACTAGATCCCGCTAAATCTTACACGCTAATATCTTAGAACAGCTATGAGGAATTTTAATTTTGCATTGATTTTGGCGACCCCTGTGGACAAAAGTGGAAGTGGTTCTACCTCTTTATTTTGTTGAATTTTGTGGGGAAAACGACCAAATCTGACCCAGTGGCAGGCTTTATATATCTAGCCAGTTTTCTCGCTGATGGTCTTGTTTGCTCTGTTTCATAAGCAGTTAGTACATATAAAGGAGCTGCATACTTCTTACAGTACATCTCTGTTAATAAGGCTGCTTTATTAATATGAGCCATTTGCAGACAAAGTGCATGAACACAAAGAGTCACAGACAGTCACAGATGAATGTGCAAATCTGTAGTCTACTCACATTTTATACTCACATTTTATACTTCACTTTGCCTCTCTGTTTACATCACAAGCGATTAATCCGTAAGGTAAACATGTACAAACATATCCTACAGTGGCTTTGCTGTGTATCCACGTTCAATATTTATTATTCCCACAGCCACAGACAGTGTAAACACAATATATTTTTATGAATTATGGAGCAAACTCACCCACACAAAAAAACACTTCCTGCCATCCACTCCCGTGTACTGGCTCCACATTGTTAAAGTCCCCCTCCACTCCACAAAAGTGTGTTTTTCTTATTGCTAATTCACTTTTTACTTTCACTGCGCAGGATGATGCATGTTCAGAGTACTACACAACTAGTTTGGAAACCAATAATGGAACGTATACAAGTGTGATGTAGAAACTTGAAACCTTCAGCACACACACGCACATACAAATGGGGTTTTCAGTGAAGTAAGAGACTTCTGAGTATTAGTTTGCATATTTATGGATTCTGGAAGTTTTTAATGACTGACTAGGCGTAAAGGATTAGGATACTGAACTTTTTTGATCATAAAATTTAGTATATTGATTTTAAGAGGTGTGTGAATGTGTCATGTATAGTAGATGCACTTGTGAGAGCCCAGATTATAAAATAGCTTGCATTCAACCATGTGCAACCAGTTACTGACACTTGTTGAGCTGTTAACATGTAGCATCTCCCTTTGACTGCACTGTTTACTAGGCATAGTCCAAAAACAAGTCCATTAAAATGAGTATAAATATTAAAAAATGAAAAATATATGCACATTTGTAAAACAGCACCAAGATAAAACTCAACTGATTTAAATCTGTCTCTTGTTTTTAGCACCATCAAGGGCCAAGATTAAACAGCATGGTTCAGTGCAAATCGAAATAATTGCTTTCACTCTTTCAAGGTTGCAATCTATTTACGAGTCAAATCAGCTAAACGAAACAAACAATCCTGACATTTAATCCTATTTACGCATTCTCTATAAACTCGACTGAATAAATGATGATTCAAAAATTTCTGATCACTCATAAAAAAAAAAAAAATTAGATAAAGCAAAACGATAAATCCAAATTTAATGTGGTATAATTCTGAGAGTGACTTCAATTAAACTGAATGCGGAAAAAAACAAAAAAAAAACATGGACTTTTTGGGCCATGACTATTCCCGGTCTTATCACAGGTCTGTGTTTCACAGATAAAATCAATTGTTTAACTAAATACAACAAAAGGACAGCACTTCATAAGTGTACATGACTGTTATTTTAAACATAAAAGTCCCCATGGGAAATTAGTTGCGCAAAGCAAACTGCTGCCTGTGGAGTTTTAATGATGCTACAAAGCAGCCAACTGTTTTTCTTTTCACTCGACTTTTGTGACCCTGCAGATACTTCAATACATACCCTGGGCAACTTTATATCTTAGTCTGTCAGTGCGTGATCACAGAGGCGTATTTCTTTCCTGCTCAGTCACAGTTCAAATTGGCTATAATGACACCACGTTAAAATACAGGGGACAAAATCTGTACTCCTCTTTATGTGTAAAAAGGTAAAACTGAAACTTTAAAGTTAAAGTCACAGTTTTAGAACAAAACTCATTATTTCCTTCCAGTTTAGGGAAGAAACACTCACTGGAAACACTATGGGAAAACAAGACAACAACAAGGGGGGGAAACTGCTTCTTGTTTCACATCATGTGTCAGGAAGACTAACAAGCAAACAGATGTCCCATCTTACCTACAGCCAGGACTTTATTCTGCTTCAGTGAATGAACGGCTGACAAGTCTGATTCTGGGGGCTTCAAAAACAGGTTTCTATGGCCAAGGCACTCAAATCCATTCCCACCTCATTACACCTGAGTTAAGATTAGAGAAGAAGTAGAACTGTTACTTACATACTGAGACTTGTCCAGCGGAGCCATGCTAACAGTTTGTAAGTTGTCCAACAGTGCAGAATCAAAGTCCTGCAGTCCAGCACTGGAATGGACGACTTTGTCCTTTATAAAGATGCTGACGGCCCGTAACATGAAGGAAACAAACAGGTGCATGTGGATGTAGTTTCTGGTGCAGTGAAGACGTCTGTGATGAAAAAAAAAAAGAACAATTATTAACAGCACACAGCATGATAACATAACAGAATAGTCTTTGACCTTGCATTACATATTGTCTGGATATTGCATTATATTTGCTTGGTTGTATTGCTAATGTAACAATGTTCATGATGCCCTTACCTGCCAGGTCACTTATAAAATATACTTTTACCTGGTTAAAAAAGGGCATATGTGAAATCAGATGACTAAAGCTGTCAGACAAAAAATATAGTATATAAGTATAATATTTGCCTCAGCAGTTAAGTGGAGTAAGATTATAAAGCTGCATAACATGGATTTAAGTTCTACTCTAATTAAGTGCAGTACTTCATGTCATGTGGAGGCTGATAGAGGACCGGCTCTTCATCTCAGACACTGCCAGATTGTTTAGTCTCCCTACTGGAAATAACGCTTCAGGCCAATGCTGTGGCTTTTGTGACTTTGCTCTCTGTCTAATTGTGATCTCATTTTGCTTCAGGCAAACCTTCTCTGCCATCTTCCCGTCATGTCTAGCTCTGTTTGTTTACACCTGTATTTCTGGATTCGTGCCATCACCAGTCTTGCACCACCCCGCCTACCCCCTGCTCTGAATCACCTACTCACCTGCATAGTCTCCCTTGTGCAAGCCATAAACTGTGCTAAACTGATACGGTCTCTTGGTTCCTGTCTGCATCTTGAGACCAAAATCATCGGCGTAACAATTAGTTACATTCCAGCAAGCTCAGGTCGGCCCAAAGGTGGAAAAGTGATGCGACTCTTAGTAGGGAAAAAACACACGGAACTAAAAAGTAAAAGCCTTTAGTTAGGACATTGTGATGAGATGGACACTGACTGTAACTCGCAGTTTGATTCAAGCTATAGGCTTTAATCACATCATCCTCTTTCCTCAAGGTTCTACTTTAGCGTAGGCTATCAGAAATACAGCCAACCATTTTTGTACAACAAGTCACTGTACTGTAGGTCCTCAACAAAAGGCAGATGATTCCACAGAATCCTTGTATATTTCTGTAAGCCAAGTGAAACCGTCGACACAGCACAGCCTGTCCTGGATAGACATTTGGTTTAAATATCACCATCTCGCTTGTTTCCTGGTCTACATTTGTGCACTTCTGTGGCTTTCACTGACTGTCCGGCGGTCACCAAGAAGCTGTCAATTTGTAAACCATTTCATTGTCGGTATAATGGTCTGGGAGCCACATTGCTGGGCTCTGACGGTGACACATTGTTGTCCTTGCAGAATTTAATAACAGAAGCCAGCACAGAACACACATAACAACGTGTTTTTGTTGATCTCAGTGACTGCAGAAGTAATATAAGGAACTATGGCTGTGGTTAGAAAGTTATCAGAGCTCATCTGCACCACATGTATAAATACATAGTATGTTATTGTTGTTGCTGCTTATAATTACAGTGAAAGAAACTTCCAATCAATGAGTCACCAGTGTTATAGTTGGTGACAATGTTTCTGTAGGTAAGGTTAGTTTGCATGTTTGACTAAAACTGAAGCTAATGTGGTTGTTTAACAAACATCGCTGTGTGGGATCTGTGGTACAAACCTTTCTATTCAAATTTGCAGATATTCTATCCATCCATTTCCTGTAACTGTTCTCCATGGAGCCTGTCATAGCTGACACTGGGTAAGAGGCAGGGTACACCCTGGACAAGTCGCCAGTTCATCATAGGGAATCTTCGAACCTGGAGGCGACAGTGCTACCCACTGCAACTGTGGCCCTCCTGCAGATATTTTTTTGATTTTTTTTTACTTTTTCATTATGTTGTATTTGATATCTTAGATATCCCATCGCTAATGAGCTAAGTGGTGACTGTGGACAACTGTAGTAGTAAAAATGAAGCTTTGTGTGGGGCACATTGTTAACAGTGGAAAGTATCTTTAAGGGAAGGAGGAAGAGGAAGAGCACAAATCAAAGATTTGCAAACTGCTTCATGAAGTCCGTAGTGAGTCTTGATGTCTCTTTGAAATTGTATTTTATGTCTGAGGTTTTCCCTCTTAAGGATGCAGCTCTGATCATCCTGTCTTAAATGTTTGATGTTGTTGACTTTACTTTCCACTTCCATTTCTCTTCATCAAATCTTGCAACCCACTCTTTTTGTGAAAAGGTGTTCAAAACAGGAGACAGTTTTTTGTTGTTGTTGTTGTTGTTGTTGTTGTTGTTGTTGTTTTGTTTTTTAATCAAGTGCTCGGTGCTCACTGTGACGGTTTACCTTCGCACAGAAGGTGGGAAAAGATGGGCATCACTGGTGTGGCCTTGAAATTGCTTCAAAAATAAGTTTCATGTGATCTCAAATAGCAGTCATTAGTTTCTTCATAGGTGGTTATTGGACTGTTGTGCACTCACCAGTCCCTCTTTATAATTGCCTCTTTCTGCTGAGGCTAAGACTTTCCACCTTGTAGTCTCTCTCTTCCTATCACCTGTCTTTCCCTCCCAGGCTCTAAATATTATGGCAGGACCACTTCAGCTAAGTGGGCCTCTGTGTGACAGTCTCAATTGGATAAATTCAATTGGAAAAGGTTTTTAAAGTACTCAAAGGACAATTTACATCTACTGAAAAAAAATTAGCCTTGCCAGTAAAATCATAGACAATTTAAAACTTTAGGCAATGGTCTGTGATCGTCATGGAGGAGGCTGTTTGTGGTCCAAATAATTATTTTTTTGCATCTCTCTTAGGTGCAAATGGAGTGAGGCGATGCTCCCTTTCAGTATTTAAATTTAAAAATGTACGCCATCTAGCAGAAGAGCAAGACTTCTGAATCCAAGGTAACACCTTGGTTACACATTGTTGAACATTTATTCTGCCTCCAGTTTTCCACCCACAACTCAAACTGAATCAGTGTTCTCTTGTTATTTGGATATTACCTTCCTTTACAATAATTATTTTACAGGTCTGTGATTTCCAGTAATAGCTACTCAAACCCACGTAATTGTTAAGTCATTATTCAAATACAATGGAAACTTCATTATCGTTACTGAATTGAATTGCATGTTTGTTTGATTTGCTGAGTGTAAAATTTTACAGATTGCACAAGCAATTTAGGCAAGTAATTCACTGGCACAGTAGCAACCGAAAGTTTTCACAAAACTTCCTAAATTATAAGAATTTAAAGGATATTAAGAATGACGGATCCATGAAATACAGTGCAAGGTGGGTGGTTACATTATTAATTCATTGATTCACTACACTCTGTGGCATTGGTATTTTTGTGCATGTAACATAAAGCTGGTCCCACTCAACCACACGTCATTAAAATGCACAGCATGGTCAACATTCAGCGGAGAAGTACATTTGTATTGTCCTAATGCTTTATAAACAATGGATTCAGGCTGAGGGCAGGCATGGCAGAACCATACATGCATGATGATACGCTGTTATGCTGCTAGTTATGCATGTAGATGTAAAACGCAGTTTTGTATCGTCCTTTTTTAGGAGGGAGCTATGGTTGGATGTACCGTCTGTCTGAATCCATGTGAGCATAAGCAGTGGTGATTTTGTAACTTTGAATGTGATGCACAGTACATACAATATTGTACATACTGTAAAACGTATCCATACTTTGAAATATAGATAGTTAGTTAGGGAAGGATTATGGTGACAGAAAATAACTTAAGGTAAGTTGAGCTAAATATGAAATTGAGCTTTGTACATGCCCATCTACCACCACAGCACACTCTCATTTCCTGCACTGGCACTGAATATTGGAATAAGGATATAATTCTAAGGGCAATTGGTCTGCATAACCGTTAAAGTATTTTGGTGAGCTGTTCTATTAGATTTGGATTAATTTGTATTTTTTACTCCCTCTTCTGCATTATTTCACTATGAAAGAGAAAAAGAAAAAAGTTAGTTATCTAAGCTTACTTTAATTTTTCAAGCTGTCTATGTTGGTGTTAAAGGACTGTCCACAGTTTGGTTTCCATTTCTAAATCAGTTGTGACCAAATCTTCGGGCCGACAGTGTCCCCCAACACCAAACTCATTGTTGTACAGTACAACACATAGTCTCACATTTGGAGCACAGCAAGATAGTCGGGACACAAATATACAAGCGGAAAAAAAAGATACATGCATCACAAAATGGTCCAAGTGTCACGGTGAAAATTGCAGTCCCCAGGAGTTTGTAGACTTTTCAAAACCCTCTGGATAACCTGAAAAGTGCATAGCTGTCAAGCTCTGAACCGCGCTGTTGTTTTCCAGCAACTCATATTTACAGGATTCAAGATAGTGTGTGATGATGGACACAGTAGAGGACCACCTCCTGCAGTTTCTGTCTCTGTAAGAGAGTTTTTTGGTGTTACCCTGCAGTTGTATCAAAGTAAAGTGAAGTGAATCCTCTCCTACCTGAAGTATCCAATGATGAAGATGGCCACCAGCAGAGAGCTGAAGGACACAGCGTAGCCAATGGTATACATGACATACAGCCGCTCAAAGAAGTCTTGCTGTGAACATAGAGACAAACATTTAATATTCAGTTCAGAGTCGCAGAAGAACCACATAACGAACAAACAACTATGTTTTGGTGGTCTGAATATTTTGCATTTGCATTTTGACAGGAGAAGAAAGAATGAAAGATGCATTGAATATTAAAGTTGAAACTGTGCGTGCTGTGTGATGCTGCTCTGTAGGTCTGCACATATGCCAAATTAAAGGATGCATCTGTAACAGTTCCCAGAAGTCTTTGTGTATTTGGTCTGTTAAATTAAAACACAACAAAGGTAGATCTATAAAGTCTTAAATCCCTAATCTCTGACAGATGAAGGACTTTCCATCTGTCCTTCTTTTCCAGCACTGGTCTGACTCACAGGAGCCGGAAGATTCAGTTGATTCCATGAAGGCAGGTGGCAAATAGTTCCACAGGTGATATGGTGGCTTAGGTGAATAGACTGACTATGAAAAGGTGATTAAATCCAACATTTAAATGCATATTTAAATGTAGTCAAGCATATTGATATTTGTCAAGTTCCTTTAGATTTAATCTTTTGTCTGAAAAAGTATTTTAAGTAGTTAAAAGTTAGAAGCTAAACAAGCCGATTACGAATACAAAATGGCCAAAGTCCCAAGTCCAAGAATTTTTAAGGGGGAAGTATTCCAATGGGAACATTCAAAATAAAGATTTATGTACATTTATATGTTACATATTATATGTATATGTACAGCAATATACATAAGCAAGTATAACATAATCAGTCAGTCCCAGAAGCTTTTTGGATGTACCCAACCCATGGTTTCTTTTCAGCTCTATAGCCAGGCTGACACATGGCTCCATTGAGCCATGTATTCATATAATGTCTTCACTCAAAATGACTTCATGACCTTCTTTAATGATAAAATTATAAACATTAGAAACAAAATTCATCACCTCCTGCCCTCAACGGGCACCAATCTGTCTTCAGACACATGAACCTTGGACACAGCTGTAAATCCTTTTCTCCAATTGACCTTCATCAACTAACTTCAATGAGCAGTCAACCTAGTTAATCAGCATTTATTATATATTATATAATAGTATTATATTATATTATATTATATTATATTATATTATATTATATTATATTATATTATATTATATTATATTATATTATATTATATTATATTATATTATATTATATTATATTATATTATATTATATTATATTATATTATATTATATTATATTATATTATATTATATTATATTATATTATATTATATTATATTATATTATATTATATTATATTATATTATATTATATTATATTATATTATATTATATTATATTATATTATATTATATTATATTATATTATATTATATTATATTATATTATATTATATTATATTATATTATATTATATTATATTATATTATATTATATTATATTATATTATATTATATTATATTATATTATATTATATTATATTATATTATATTATATTATATTATATTATATTATATTATATTATATTATATTATATTATATTATATTATATTATATTATATTATATTATATTATATTATATTATATTATATTATATTATATTATAATATATTATATTATATTATATTGTATTATATTATATTATATTATATTATATTATATATTAACAGCAGTCCTTCAAAGTAGCTGGAATTCAAACTTTTCTTTAAATCCAAAGGTGATCCAAAGGTTTTAGCCAACTATAAACATATCTAACCTTCACTAACTAAATCACTAACCAATCAGTTGGGTGACTTTCTCCATAAGAACGGTTTTATTTTATGATTTTTTTAGTCAAAGTTACAAATTACCTAGTAATTGCATTACATAATGCGTGTTTCTGTACTTTTCTTGTTATATCTTACTGCTGCATTCAATATTTAAAGTCTACCTTATCTTATTAGTGAGTGTCTACGCTTCTTGCCAGAGACTCTCTACATGAACACTTATTTTCCCTCCACTGTTCAGCTTGTTTGTAAGAGCAGGGCTTGTCAATTTTTTGAATTGGATTTCAAATGTTGCTATGTGATTAGTGTCTGGCTCTTGGGTTCATTTTATTTCATGGCTTTATCAGCTTCCTGCTGTGATGACCCTCTTCACTCTGTCTGCCTTTTTTTTATTTGTCTGGTTGCTGAAGGTAGGTGTGACAGAGGATCATCAGCACACTGGCAACAGCTAGGGCCTGTGGGTCGGAGTGTACAGAGACCCTCTTTGAGCTCATTTCTGACTCTTTCTCCTCTCTAAGACACCAGTTTTGTTTTTGGTTTGGTTTGTGTTGCTTCACTACACAGCACTGCACTCCCTCACTCATGCAACCACCTACACTGCTGACCTTACCGATTACACATGCCACTGTTAGTTTAAGCACGCTTCTTACTTTATTCTTGTCTGTGTGTGTGTGTCTCCCTCTTTTGTCGTGGCAGTGTAGTTCGGTTTGTGACAAGTGGGGGCTCGTCCAACCAGTGGGATTAAATGTGGAAGAGTTTGAAATTGATCTAGGTGGTCTTTGTGATTGGTGGGTTAACAAAAATGTCACTCATTTATATTGGGAAATGTAACCTTTGAGCAGCAAAAAGAGTTTCTTTTATTTCACTTATCTCATGATAAAGAGCGGAACTGGAGAGGATAGGAAAGATTGAGATAGAAATGTATGAAAAGCTGGTATACCCCATACCAACTAGGCTGCTTAAAGACATTTTACCTTTCGTTACCTTTTCTTTACTAGATATGATTAATCTGTCTTTATTATCAGGATATGTGCCATAGTTTTTTACCTCTCTGAGGTCATATCAATGGGCCTATGAATTGCTTTTGCAATCGTGGGCGATCAGGTGAGTCCCAAACCATCCCTTAGTTATACTGGGACTTCGCATGATACATTAAGCTCTTCTCTCAATCTGTACACATTCATGAAACATTAATGCTTGTTACTAACTTAGCTTCTTCCCCAGAGTTTTTGGGCTTTCTCATTTTGCCAGTTTCCATGGATTGTGGCTATATCTGGATCATGAATCATGGTTGCTCCTACAGTACTCCTGTGGTCCTGCCTGACAAATACGGTTGAAATTAATATCATCGTTATTACTATAATTAGTCACGTTGTTATCATAGTTATAGTTGTTGTGTCATCATTACTGCTGCTGTGCATTTTGGAAGATTGGCTGATGAGTATTTACTCTTTCATAAAGGTCGACCTGGTGAGTCTTGGCACAAGCCTGTTGCGTGCAAAGATGGTGGTGATAAGTCGCCTGCTCGCCTTGCGAGTCTTTCAGGCAAAGGGTCCTGGGGAGTGCCTGAAAAAGATGTGTGCGATTACTGTTGTGGGGCAGGCCACGTAAAGTCAGACTGCACAATGCTCTAGACTAAGAAAGAGCATGTAGAGTGCCGGCGTGTAAAACCTGATGCCCTATCCTGTGTGAATGTGGCAAGGTGGGTACGATACTGAATCTGGCATTTGGAGCATTCACGGGCTGGTAGCGACATTGGGGGTGTGTGTTAGTATTTTTAGAGGTACGTGTGTTGTCAGTGACTTGGCTAGCAGTCATGTTTTGGCTTTTTCCTTTAGGGTCAGAATAGATTAAAGTGCTGGGCACTTTTCCAAAGTTTTCCTTGCATTTGTAGTAACATCTGGAATGAATCAGGTTGAGCCTAAGTGGGCAGAGGTCAGGTTCAGACTACACATTTGCCTAGCATGTGTCAGAAGCACATGCTAATATGAAGTGCTTAGTGTGGGTGATGCACCGCCTATCTGTGAGCATTTTTCTGAAATTTCTCCTAAGAATTGTAGATATTTGGAGGCTGAGGTAAGATCTGTGGTTCACAATGAGATTGTGGTGCCTACCTACCCCACCGAGCTGGGCTATTCCATGTTTATTTGGGCCTAAAAGTAACAAGACACCCAGGTTCTGATCAAATTTTTGAAATGTCAGCAAGGTGACGAAGCCAGAGTCTTTTTCCTTGCCTCGTATGGAGGACTGTGTAAATCGGATGGAGTGTGCATGTGGTGAATCATGTGGTGACGAGTTATATTGTTCACTTAGATGATTTAGTGGTCTACCGTGATTCTTGGTTAATACGCATGTGGGTCAGAGCGTCTCTTGCTAGATGTACCCCATTTTGACTAATGTTTACCTTGTGTTAATCCTCTCTCTATGCTGCTTTGAATTCGGGTGGTTCTTCTGGGGTTGGGTGGACTAGCGGGTTGTTACCTTGTGTTTTTGTTATGGGTTGTTATTGCTATTTGTTGTTAGCTGTTATTGAGGGGTGCCCGCCCTCTCCAGCCTGTCTGCCTGTTATGTTTGTGTGGCTGCTTTGTGTGTAGGTGTTGGATGTGGGTGCAGCAGAGGGTCATCAGCAAACTAGCAACATCTGGTGCCAGTGGGCCACAGGATTCAAAAACCCTCTTGTAGCTCCTTGCTGGCTTTCTGTTTTTAGTTAACAACTAGTTTGTGTTGCTGCACCATACAAAGTTGCCTCACTCTTCCATCCACCTACACTACAACTGCTGACCTTCGTTCTCTTCTTAGTTTATTCTTTAAAAAAAAAATACTGTAAATAAGTTGCTAATTGTGATGAAGTACTAGAGAATAAAAAAGAAAATTTCCTGTGGGCTGGTTCTCCCATGAGAACGCAACATAAATATTAGGTATTTAGAGATGATTACAGGGTTAGAAAATAAGAAAAAAACACTAAATGGTGGAAAATGGTGGTCTTATATAATGCTACGCGGTTTGAACTACTTGTGTTACACAGTCACGTGATAAAGTGTGAATGTTAACCACCAACCACCTATGCACAATGTGCACTTACATAAGATGAAGCACATACATGATTAGGATTTCAAGAACACCTCAGTTCTGTTCACGGTCAGCCTCCACATCAGCTTGCATGTGGATCCTGTGGGATTTATTGCTTTGACAGAGTGGCATAACAATCTGTGTTCACACAGTATGTATGTGAATAATAATTGGATTAGCTAGGGAACCCCAATCAGCTGCTGCATACATATTTTACAGCCATACTTACTCTCCTGCCCTGTGATGAACTGGTGACCTATCCTCTCGCCCAGTCAGTCGGCTGGGATTGGCTCCAGCCTCCCAGGACCCTGATAAGGACAGGTGGACTACAGAAAATGGATGGATGATTGGACTTACTCTCCCTTCCTCATCATTGGGCTGAAGGAAGCGCAGACACTCGGAGTAGTTGGTCCATGTTTTGTTCCAGCGGTCGACAAACACCCAGGAACCATTGACGTCACACTTCCTGTAAGCGTGTCCTGTAAACGCATACTTTAACATTATTTTGGACATTAACAACACTTCATGCAGCTGGATGTTGATACTTTTGATATATTAAAAGGCCCTGTACTCCTGTGGTAAACCTACACCTATGAATTAATTACTCTGGCTAATTAGACCTCTCTTCAGGACTGTGTGGGTGTGTTGACTCACGTCTCTGTGATTTCCCAGATAGCTCGGTTGCACCTTTATCATCCTTTTAGACCCTTTTCCCAGATTTCACACATTTTGACATATCAGAGAAATAAAGCACAGGTATAAATGGCGTTATGCAAGCAGGCTCACTGCTTACATTGGCATTGGCTTACTGGGATACAGTGCTGTATGTGGCCAGTAGACCAGAAAAATGCTGCATCAATACAAATCAATTTGCCATTTAAAGGAGTTAGAGAAGTCCAGTGACCTCACATAATTCCCATCAAAGCTAAACTCATTTACACCCTAAGCAGAGGTCTAATCAGCCAGAATGATTGAAAATAAATACCTGTGTGACTATAACAAACCATAACATGCTTAAAAATGTACAGTATTCATAGAAAAGTGTTTTAAATAGAGAAGTCATGCTGAAAAATACTTAGGACAATAAATCAAAAGCATACATAGCCTGAGTTTATCGCTACATTTAAAGTTCTGTGCTGTTGGTGGGATTACATCTTCAAAAGCTGTTAACCTTTGTGATTGAAGTCATAGATGTAAGACGGGCAGGGAACTTTGGTAACCAGCCCAGGGGAGCCATGGGGCCAACAGATAAGACCGTCCCAGTCTGGAGGGCACGTCTCATCTACTGCAAAAAGAGGAAGAGGACTGTCATCCGGTATCTGGTCAATGAGCTTATTTTTTCTGCACAGTTGACCTCTTGTCTTATAGCAAGGTTGCTGTGAGTCCCATCAGTATTTACACAGCAGAGGAAACCCACCCAAGTGGATCCCTCATGAGCTGTTTGAAGGTTTGGTGAGCTGTAATTAAAGCGACCTTTCGGGTGGTTAAACACTCTGGTTACACAGACCTGGACTCACCTTTGATAACCAAGGGCAAAAAGTAATAGCTATAATGCATGCCTGTCTGTACTTTGAGGATAATTACTGGGTGCAAGAGGTTAGAAAAAAAAACCATTTTATTTTATTTTCTAAACTTCTGTACAGGATGTTGTAGAACTTTACAGACCCCATAATGATGCTGTTTGTTTTTTACCTTTTCAGATTTTTCATTTATTGTAGGCACAATTTGTGACATCTTTGTTGTATATGATGTAGAAACAACACGGACCTTTCTTTTCATGTCACTTTCTACTTCTGTTCCACATGCCAGAGGGAAATATTGTCATTTTTACTTCACAGCATTTATCATAACAGCTTTAGCTACGAGTTAATTTACAAATTAAGATTTTTGCCTAAGATCATGAAGAGCTCATAAAAATATCATGTGTTATTATAAATTAGACTACTCAGCAAGTTGAAACAATTAATCAATGAGATGGAATAACAGAAAATAAATCGCAATTACTTTGATAATAGTTTCTCTTATTTTTCATACAAATATTTCATAGTTCCAGCTTCACCAGTGTGAGCATTTGCTTCTCTTTGTTGTAATATTTTTAATACTTTTGAGGTTTGAACTGTTGGTTGGACTCACTCTCTTTTTTTTAGGATTATTTTACAAACAAAACAATCAGTTGATCAAAAAAAATAACCAGTGGACTATTGCTCTATCTCAACCAATTACAACAGTATAATCCTGCTTTTATATTAATGCATTATGTCATAATAATCCCTGGACATTAGCATGGCATGGCATCTCTCAGTATGACTTATCATTTTAATCTGGCCTGGGAATTTGTCATTTTTACTTTCTATGCAGGACTGCTTGTCATAGAGTAGTAAATCTGAAAACGTCCTCCACCACGAGTAAAGACGCTGTGAAGTAAGCATAGACTGCTGCCTTTTCCTCATTAAACATCCCTCAAGCTGTTTAACTCCAATAAACAACTTGATGCCGTCATTCAGTTACTTTGTGACTGTCACTTAGCAGTTCAATTACTATATTTATACCATTGTCTTATTAGTGTCCATTCCACTCATGTCCACATGAGATTAAGACTGCAATGCACAGTTTTGTTTGTCAACTGAAATGAAGAGAGACAAGATTTGAAAATGTTCTTTTTTTTTTTTTTATCTTGTTGATTTTATAGTTATTATATAGGCTTATCCTCTGGGTCTGAAATCAGAAGCAGGGTGTTTAGAGTGCTTTTAATCATCCCAATTAGAAAAGAAACAGCTTACATTGTTGTCTTGAATATACTTCAGATTTTCTTGTGTATGGTGAATGCAAAATTTAAAAAAAAAAAAAAAAAAAAAACATTAAATCTACACGTCTGCTGACTCATATCCTCTCTGCTCTGACCACAAAATAAATGACTATACTTGTAAAAGCGAAACATTTTAAAGTGCAACTTTGAGAAGCAGTGCTCTTTCTCACATCATGTTTCTTACATCACGACTGAACTAAGTCAAACTGGCTGCTTTTAAAAGTAATAATTGGTCAGCGTCTGGATGCTGCTGTGATAATTTCATGCAGCGTTGTAAAGGTTTCAAATCAAAAACAGTTGAGGAAAGTAATTGCGGTTTAATTTGTTGCAATCTTCTCGAATAGAAAGTGTACACCAGGCCGCATCACACTTCTTTTAGTCGACTGGTCGACCCTGACAAAGACTGCCCAATATTAGCCGAGTGATCTCAACAAGGCAGGCCAGCCCTGTCAAACACTGGATTTAAGGGGGTGCGCAACGGCAGAACGGCAAGGAAATGCTTGTAGTGCTGTTATTGGTGCATGTTTTATACCTGCGGACCCAGGGTCAATGTTGGAGAGGTTCTGGTAGCACTGCAGTTTGATTTCATAAAGGATGTACATCTGCTCCTGTGCAGAGAGAGGGCCATCAAACCCCATCTGTGGAGCACAACAAACAAGAGCAGATCTTTGACTCTGTGTCTACATCTGGTCATGTCAACATTTGAGACATCTTACCATACTGTGTATACAATCTGCTGTGCGTCAGGCCAACATATGTGGCTACCAAGAGGAGGAAATCACAAAAAAACAACAACAACAACAGAAGCTGAGAAAAACATTTCCTATTTGAATGTGCTTTTCATCTATCAAATAATGTTTGATTTAACACTAGATATAATGTTGGTATATTTTTCCATTACAAAGGATTATTCATGCATTCATTTTAATCTTCTTCATCCTCACAAGGCTGCTTCTCTGGCTACAGACTTAAGTCTTGTCGTATGACAATTATTTCTTTTGGTAGGTAAATTGGAGGGTGGCTAAAGCCATATACTACTACGTTGTTGACACAAATCCTGATTGTACTAACAATATTATTACAGTATATACGGAGAGACATATTGATCAACAGTTTGTTTGTTTTTCCATGAGCTCTATTCAAAGTCTTTCCAGTGAATATCATCTGTATTCGAGCTTGGACAAAATTGCTTTTTCTCCAAGGTGGATCCATTCATCACTATGTCATCGCTCTTCAAAAGGATTTTTGTAATTCGCAAACTTTGTGTGACTGAGCGATCGAACTGCTCTGAGCCATTTTTGTTGCTCATCCAAGAGGTTTCATCCCTTGGTGGGGTGTCTTAGGAATTCAAAATTTGATTGTTTACAACTTGATTTCCTGCAAGACTCATTTCTGTCGCCATGGAGTTGTTAGCGTCACTTGATTCAAACTGCGACTTGCAAATTTCAACTGTGGCCAAAACAACTCCATCTGTCAAAACAGATGACACATAGCTGGAAAGAGGAGTGGAGGAGAAAGGGCATTTGTTTGCATGTCCTTAAGAACCTTTTTTTATATATTTGTAGATTTTACTTTATTCTGAACAAATCTGATTATTCACTTGCCAGAATTTTGCAGGCTTGTGTTTCCCTTATGCATGTTCTGAATAACCTTTTTATATAAAAGATTATGAATCATTCTAACCCTTAGAAACAGTAAGATCTGCCTTCCTCTCCATGCATTCACATTTTTTCAGTAAAGTCAATTTAGTGAAAACAGTTATGAAAACCTTCAACTGTGGAGAACTGAGAGACTTTTAGAATGCAACATTTGTTATTAAGCTTGTTATTATCTAAAGCAGCAATGGACTCTGACTCAACGATTATTTGGGTTTCCCATCTATCTCTTCTTTTTTTTAATCCAAATAAAAAAAAAGAAAAGAAAAGGTAATATTAAAAATCACTGAGACACAACATGTGGTGGTCGCTGCTTAACTGATAAAATTCAGAAAAATCTGTCAATGCCTGGAGTCAGTTCAAGCTGTGATACTAAATTCACAAGTCTCCTTGTGGGCACAAATATAAAAGGACAGCATGTGCCACCACCACCACCAGATCCATAATCACGAGTCAATTAAATGATGTAAGATGTTAACAAAGGAAGTTGTTTTCCAGTTATTTCCACATTCAGACATGTTAAAGTCTTTGCCTCATCATGTGTACGTACAGACAGCGATTATTCAGCTAATTTTACATGCATACTTGTGCTGAACATTTTTATAAAGACATCATTATAAATTAATGTCATCATATAACCTGTTGGCCTGCCGAGAAGGGTAATATTTTATTTACAGTGCCAGGTCAAGTTCATGGAAAGATGTAAAATCTGAATCAGGCAAAGCTGGCATACTCAATGTACTATTAAATGCTCTCTGCCATTGTTAAGATGTATATAGTAAAAGCTTAAGAGTGGGTGCGCAGGAGACACAATGGAAGATGTTTACTGTTAAAGTCTTTTTCCAGTAAATCACCTTCTATAATGTCTTCATGCTGCATAGAGAGTTGAACTGTTGGCAGAAAATATTACACTGGAAAAGAATCAGGAGTGAAGTCATACAGGGATTTATTTACAGTGAGCAATGGTATGTGCAACGAGTGGCTGTGAAGCAAATGTGGATGTGCCAAAAATACAGTTCTTTGAACAGCCATTTCTGGCTATAGAACAAGGCACCCATAATGTCCAACTTCACAACATAAATATACATGTTTACAGCCCGCTACAAAAAGTTTTGGTCTCTACAGCAAATTTTTGTGTTCATGACAACTGTACTGATGGAATCAATGATGATTTTTTTTTTTTATACAACTGACCCATTGAAATGATGAAGGCTTACATTTATGCATAATTAACAGCACTGCTGCTTTGATTGACAGGTATGTAGGTGCTGTTTACAGATGGCTTGTTTGAGCAACCAGGCGTCATTCAGTCTGCCTCAGCCACCACGCTCTGATCTTCACAATGGCTCTTCAGGAACGTATGGGGGACGTTACAGGTATCATTTCAAAGCATGTCTCAGCAGTCTCGCATTCATTTTGTGGTCAAGTTAGCACTAATAAATAAATACATAATGCTTGCTAATTGCTAACTGTCCCAGGTTATGGTTGTTTTAGGTTTAGGCACCACAACTACTTGTTTTTGAACCCTAGTCTCATGTGTTTGACCCATCCATTCTCCCTGACCTCCTTCCTGCACAGATTTTGTCACTCTTTGCACTACATTTGCCCTTTGCTCCTTTCATTATCGCCTCCAGCTAGTACTGCACCTTCATGTACTTTTCACACCTCGGGGAGGAAAAATATGCCTTATTTTTATAAGGCATAACTTTTACCTTATTAAAGACAGTGACAACTTTTGATTTCTTGGTTTTAACCTATTCACATGATAATATTAATAATTTCACTACAAATAGCAACATTATTTACAGCATTATTTTAACTGATTGCTTATGGTATGTGTGCATCCAATGAATTCCAATGCATATTTCAGGAAACACTGATGTTATATTAGGGTCAAGTATTAATGGGCACTAAATTGAGTTAATTGGTCAAACTCTATTTGCTTATTTGTCAAATGTTGGCCTTGATCACTATTAAAGATACCCTCCAGGCACATAAAATATATATATACATATTCAAATGTTGTGCAGCGTGGTTGTTTTCTTTTTTAATTGTTACTGGAAGAAACTTAAAAGCAGATTTCTTTTCCCTTAATGAGATTTCTAGGATCTATTCATATGCAAATCTTATGACGCCTGCAGGCGAACAACAGCTATCTTTTCAAAGAAGCAGTGCAGGTACTGCTTCTGTCTGACCATGTGTGTTTCATGTCTGTATGCTCAGACATTTCAGAAGCATATATAGTTTTATAAATATACATCCTGAGGCATTGCTTTCTCATCCACGATCAAGAGGGAGCCTTTTATCAGCAACATAAAGGATTAGCATTAAAACATCAAAATCAGATCAGGTGAATGTGTAGAATATTTTAAAAAGTTACGTAATGCCATTCACTTTCACTAGCCAGACAAAAGGAGGCTGTAGCAATAAGAGCAATAAATACACACAGGAAATGAATCACGTTAAATAGACTTATATAGAGTAAATGTTGCAGTTAAGCTTCAACAATGAACAGCTGTCACACTGCCAGGATTCAGCATCAGTTTGTTAAGAAAACCTTGACACTTCTCTCTCAGCACAAAGTTCTTTGGAAATGTTGGAGATAAGAAAAAGCTGTTAAGTCACTTAAAAAAAAAAAAAAAAAAAAAGTTTCTCCACTTGACACAATCTATCACTCCACTGAAAAGTCCATTTCCTCTTAACACGCACTGATCTGGAACTATCACATTCCCACATCAGCCAGGCATACTTGGTATGCTTTACCTCGTCTGGCTTGAGATCTCAGAATCGCTCCCCACGCCACAGTTTGTTCAATAATTAAAATAAGCCTGGTGTTGTGCCCATTCAACCCCAGCTCAACAGCTGTCCTATCAGACCCTGGGATTAACAGGCACATGTTTAATCACTGTGGAAAACATTAAGTTAACTACTCTTGGCAAAAAGAACAGATATTTGTCTTGTTACTGAATAGTTAGGACAAAATGAAATAAAGTAACGCCCCGAGCAAACAAGGAGAACAGGATGTTAGACTAAATGAAGTGAATCAACCAGAGGAATTTGAAAACAGTCTTCTCTGGTGCCAATATGAGAACTATTAGCACAAAATAATGAGTGGGTCTATAAGTTTTATTAAAGTACAAAAAAAAATATTCCACAAATCTTCTCCATCCATATTTACTCCCTCTTCCTGGCTCAGAATTGATGCTTTAAAAATAAAAAAAAAAACAATAACTTATCATGTTGCTAGAGCATTTCAAACTATTTGTTACCATCATTACTATACAAAAGAAGTCAGTGCTGGCAGTGTTTTTCTCACTGTGTGCTTATTCATTCAGTATTTTAATGGTCCTGGTGCTGAAGGCGCTGTCTGTGGTGCTGATGATGCAGGAAGACTCAAGATCTTGACACAACATCAACCACTCTGCATTACTACTGTATGTTGGCTCCTGTTTCACCTGATCATATGAGAATAAAGTACTTCTTTCATTTCGATGAGCTTTTAGATTTAAAATGTGATCTTACTCAATCATCTGATTGCAAACCACATCAGATATTGGGCAGATCTGATCAGATATAAGTGCTCTGTATAGCATGTCATACCGCCAGAGTGTGAGAAATCCTGAATGTGGAGCTCATTTTAAACGCACAAGGGTCACAAAAAGAAAGACAATCGGTCAGCTATCAACAGGTTAGAGCTGTGGAGACATTGTACAAGCAGCCATGAAATACTACACTACAAAATGTGTCAGGTTCCTTGGTGGAGACCACTTTTAAAGCTGAAATACCTCAGCAACACTGTAATACTGCAGAAATATCAGTGTTCCTCATAGCTTTCCGGTTGCGTAAGTGCGTAAAACTGACTCCAGCAGCAGCAAATAGCGACTACAATAGTGTTTAAGGGCTTTGCTTGGAAAAGCATGTGCGTGTATAATGTTCCCTTACCTGTGCGTCAACCAAAGTCCAGCATAAGAAAAAGTTTAAGACTAATATCCACACGCAAAAGTTCATAGTTCGTCGGATGGTCTTCATCTCCAGCAGTGTCATAATAACGCTTCATTTGAGCTCAAGCAAACTCGACATAAACGTCTCATCTGATGTCGGCTCATCGTTTAGTAAGACATTCACATCAGTGGAAAGTTTCATCGTTTCAAGTTGTTTCCCAAAACTGAGCTGCGGGTCGGAAACATCATCAGATACTAAGTGTTTGTTTCTCTCTCTGTCTCTCTCTCTCTCTCTCTCTCTCTCTCAGTTGATGCTTTGCTCAGAGAGGTTCTCTGAAATGATTTCTCAGAAGTGAGCGCCGTCTCATCGCTGCCTCTGCAGGGGGAGAGCCCAGGACGCACGCCAACACAAGAGGTCCCTGTTTAGTCTTTGTTGTATTTCACTGCACACCACATGAAGCAGCACCCAGCGTGAGCGTGAGGGGAGGGAACATGAGCTTCACGTGTCACAGTAAAAAAAAAAATGTAATCTAATGTGTGATAAATCCCATCAGCCTGTAGAGCCTGTGTGCATCCTCTGCCAACAGAGTTGGTGCGTAAACGCTGCCTTCACCTGCACTCGTCTCGTCAGCTAACGTGTGATTGGTGATTGAGATATCCTCTCTCTCTCTCTCTCTCTCTCTCGTGCGCATTAATTTATAGGCGCTGTCCATAAAGGGGACAGGGCACCTATCCTTGCGTCACAAACAGTTGTCAAAAGTGACGCACGGACATGTTTTCAGTCTTACTAGTATCTCCCCTTTGTATTTAACTGAGCGCAAATGTCGGTACACTAGAAAACCTCCAAGTTCAGTATGACTCATCCATAACAGTACCAGGATTCGAGTATGGAGTGGACTAAGGGGGTCTGACCATCCTAATTAAGAAGACACAGACCCTTAAAAGGGATAAAAAAACAACTTAGGAAACATTTTTATCCGTAAACGTGAATATTCTTTGTGAGTATTCTAGTCTTCACACCTGCAAGAATTTATTTCAGACACCCCTATAGTGGAACATACCATTTCTTATCTTTGATGTCAGTTGCTTGCCTCATTGCCATCATTAATGGAAAAGGTAGGAGTCTCACAGACTTTGGAGCCTATAGCTTCTGTGACCTGGTGCCAGAATACTTTGCCGTTGACACCCTAACTATGAAGGTTGTGGTTTTACGGTATGTGCCCCATGAGCTGGTGTAATGGGTTTGATTTATCATCATCTACAGACTGCAGACCATCAGACAGCACATTAACCCAGCAAGCTACTACAAGGTTTCACTGAGACGTGAGTCTGCGCTGCACTGGGTTCCTTCTACACCCTGCAGGAAAAGTTGTGAAAGTTAATCATTTGAACTTCTAATTGCCTTTTTTAGGGGAGATATATTTTGACATAAAATGTGATAAGACTAATATCAAAGATGTATAGCTATGTGCTTTGCAGCAGTAAAGTATAGGTAAACCTGCAGTGAAAAAGCTGTAAACAAACCACTGCCGTATTTTTTCCTTAGAGAGTTGATGTGAATAACTTTCCAGCAGATACTTGGCTGACGACACAGTGATGCAGTGGTTAGCACTGTCTCACAGCAAGTAGGTTTCTGGTTTGAACCCCCAGGTCAGCCGGAAACAGTCCAGTTTCCTCCCAGTGTCCAAAGACATGCAGATTTATAGGTTAATCGGTGTCTCTAAATTGCCTCTACGTGTCAGTCCTGTAATGAACTGGAAACTTTTTTGCCCATTTGGCCTCTCGCCCAATGTCAGCTGAGATCAGATATGACTCTGATAAATGTAAATTGAAAACTGACTCTCCTTTTAGCTCTGCTATTGGTCTCCAACTAAATAATGTGCCTTATATTTGCTAAATGCGGCACCAGATAGTCAACTAACTTTGTCTGTCTTCAGTTTGGTGATGTGCAGGTGGTGTATGGTGAGTTTTAAAGCTTTTTTTTTTTGGTGACAGTAAACCAAAACAGTCAAATTGTGATGTAAAAAGTTCAATTTGCTAGAAATCTCAGTAGATTTCTCAGAGACTTTGGGTGGGATCAACACTACGAGTAAACACAAGTATTCGTGTGAGCCATTCTTAAAACAGAATATTTATTATGGCTACTTTAAAAACAAAGAGACATAAATAACACCAATGTAATTAATAATGTAGACCTATGCTTGTTCACAAGAAACATCATTTATTCAAAAGCAAATTAGAGCCTGTTATACAAAAAAAGGTTAGCGCTGTTACCTCATAGGTCCCTGGTAGCTCACCTCATGGAATGTGCGCTCCATATACCAAGTCTGAGTCCTCACCACAGTGGCTTTATTCCAACCCACATGCCTTCACATGCCCACATTATTTTGTCATACCTCTCGTTCCCCAAATTTAAATTTAAGTTTAAATTAAAGGCATAAAAAGAAGGTTCCTGGTTCAAAGCCCGCATGTTTCAGTTGGTTCTCTCTGGCTACTCCAGGTGCCTCCCACAATCCAAAAAGGTTAATTGATGTCTCCAAATTGTCAGTATAGGTTGAAACTAAGAGTAAGGACTACAAGCTTTTATTGTCTACCTATTATGCTTAGTTTAAAAGGTCATTTCAAGAAATACCTAACTACAGTAACTACACTACTAACATAATTACTAATAGTTTCATTAGACTCTGTCAACTTATTTATTAGAACCCAACTAAGTGTTTAATTCTGTGCAACTTGGAATTGGTGCTGACCAGGCAGGAAAAGGCAATTCAAACCACGAGGCACAAGAACTGCTGAGGCGCAAGCTTGCCATCCTACCAGCTTTTTCTTTTAACAGAATTACATTTGTGTTTTGTGAATTAAAACAGCATGAAACCAGATAGCATCTCACTTATGCCCTCTGAAAACTGTAAGTCTGTGATAAAAAAAAATAATAATAATAATAATAGAACACCCCTGTTCACCTCCTCCTCAAAAGGTCTGTAGCTGTTTATTGAACATGATGTTACTCAGACTGTAGCACAATGCACACATTGGCAGAGCTTGCCTTGTGACTCATAAATGAGCTAATCCATTTAGCGGCATACATCACGGATATCACACTGTGTCCTGTTCTCAGATGGTAACTGTTGATGTCATGTCAACTGTGTGTCAGCATCGACCCAGCATGTAATCAGTGTAAAATGAGCTGCTTTACAACTTAATGTTATGATGGTAACAAGAGAGATGAAAGACAGCAGAAAAGATGAATTTACCAACTGTTTCTCTAGATTTTTTCTTTGCTGAAATAGGAGATGATCTTTCAGTCTGAAGAGGCTATAATTATTCTATGATTTTAAACCAAAGAGTTTCTTTTTCCTCTGCTCAATTAGCAGAAAAGGTCATCCACTTATATTTCCATGAGTTCTCTTCAGCAACCCACAAAGGGCTCCTCACAGTGTTGAAGCGATGGCCTGGGCGGGTTCAATCGATCCACCCCGATGACACCCCTAAGTGTTAAGAAACCAGTGAAAGTCCTTGTATGTAACCTCCTGTTGTGAAAAAACTTTAAACCTCGCTAAAGCTTCAGTGGCGGTCTCATATGGGCTGCCACGACAGTTGCCAGTGTCTGGCAACTGTCCACTGTAATACAGTGGACGGACACACACCCACACCCACACACACACACAGCTATAATTCTCAGTATCAGCAGCTGAAAATACCTGCCAGTAAAAGAAATGCTTGTGCTAAATTATTATTATTCTAATCCATTTCCTGTGGTATTATAGCATGTGGTCACCACATCACTAACCTCAAGAGCCTCAAACGACGCTGCTTCACATATGCCAATTTTGGACTTTGCTTTAATATTGGAGATATGAGTAACACTAATGTTTTGATTCCTAAAATTGTAAATAAGGACATGTGGGTCAGTATATGAGTCAGTTATAAATAGGGGAAAAATTAAATGCTCTTGTTTTAATGGTTGCTTGTGTAAGTGCATATAAAGCTCACATGGTTGTTGTTTTGTTTTTGCTCCTGCATGCAAGTTAATGTTTGTGGTGTTTGGTTCTACAAAAGGTGCCATGAGCTTTTATTGAATTTTCTCTTTTTTTGTAGGGGGCTTTGACAGTTTAAAGTGGTTCACGGTTTGCTCAGTGGGGCTGAACCAGAAAGATAAATAACAGGCATTTTAGCTCTTCTAAAATTAACAGCTGGTGTCTCTAATCAGACGAATTTAATGGCAGAAATAAACCAATTCGATCTATATTCATTTATGTTTTATTCATTTTTAGTGAAAGACCCACTACTTTCCTCTTATTACTCACAAAACTTTAATTACAAACCTCAGTCTGACAGCATGTTACTGTACAGCTATAGTTTAAATGAACAAAATCAACTTCCTGTGGTTAAAACTCTGATTACAGGGCTTTCCATTGTTTTATATTTAGATAATGAATTGTGTCTTTGAGGTGTCAGTGTTATATTGCCAGTAATGTTCTTGCACGACACTGTCCTGCTTGCTTTTTACAAGTCACTGCTTTCCTCCTTATGCGTACCTTTTAGGGAAACTTGTGTCAACGCCACTTTTTGGAAAGTTATATTTAAAATTGTCTAGTGATAAAATATACAGAAATGTACTGTAAGTACATTACTTGCTTGAAATTACAGGAAAGTGGCTTATTTTACCCCTGTACCGACTACTGCAAATGAAAATCAAAAGGAGGCCTGTAGACAAGTTCTTTCTTGCAGTAAATTAAATGTCAAAGCTGGACAAAGTGTCCACTTACTGCCTTGTATTTGAAAATAATAACAGAAGAGCCACTGAAGTAATAACCACAAGAAGGGCACCCCTGCTGCAATGAAAATAATGCTGTGCACCTTTAAATGCCCTATGGCCCTCTATGGTGCCATTTTAGTGGAAAAAGCATGATAAAGTGTCTTTTAGGGAGCCTTTCCAGTGGAGAAAATGTGATGAAGTGCCCTCTAATGTGTCTTTCCATTGGAGAAAACTTTTTTACCCCTGCGCCCCAGACAGTCCACCACTGGGTGTAAATATCTCTGTTGAATTTGAATTTGTTGAATACTCAAACTTGACAACCAGCTATAGAGTGCGGCAGCTGCATGTCTCAGCTGACTGACTCAGACAGAGTGCAGTTAGTCCTGCTAGCTCGCTTCCCAGCATGGAGTTAGATGATGTTGTAATATTGTAAATTAGCCACTCACCATAGTTTTTATTCAAGCTCCTTAATGGCGATGTGTACCATCATTTTCTGATTCGTTGTCAATCAGCATTCTTGGTACAAACCAGTTTAGGAATAAAGGAAAGAGACATCAGCATGCCAGCTCATAACCAGCTCATCTAATACCGTTAGATAAAATAACTCCCAATGTTCAAACTGAAAAACAAAATGTACTCCATTCTAAAAGGTACATTTACACAACATACTAGTTTTAGTCATCAATTAATCAACAAGTAATCATTAAATGATACACAATGAGCTCCAAGATTGCATTTCATCCAATGTGTTTCACCTCTCTTTCTCTCCAGCAGCTAAAGCCTGCTTAAACATGGCAGGACAAGACTACTTGGACTATCAACAGAAACTAAAATGCTTCTGGTGCCAAAATCTCGGTCCCTTGCATCCAGATTCTACATTCGTATGCAAATATAAAGATTATACTGTTCACATAAAATTGTGATTGCAGGCATCGCAACTGCAGCAAAGAACAAAGCTCTACTACTTTTAACTCATGTGTAATTCATGTCCTAAGACCTCAATATTAGAGCTTCTGATTTTATTTCTGTCCGTTTTCTTTAGATAGTTGCCTGTCAACCTTCTCTCACCTACTGTAATAAATAAACACTATCTATCAAGGCAAGACCTAAGGCTTTGCTGAGCACATTATTCTGAATTGCTGTGCTTGTGTATTTGACATCTTGAATAGACTTCAATTTTGTTTGTTTTTTTTTTTGACATTTTTGTTATGCCCTCCCATGGTCTCTAAGATTTTCTGTGTTTACAAAGAAGTATCTAACACTTTCGGTGTTGCACAGCAGCAGGGGAAAAAAAAAAATGCACTCCAGCCCTACACTTTCTTCTGAGGTCAGACCAACAAATGGTTCAGAATCACTATTAAACCACAACCCTGACCTGCCGGTGATTAACGAGCTGAAATTGATCACCAACGCAAGATCATTACAAGCAGCCACTTAAAAGAATGGCTCTGCACAGGAGGGCTAACTCATCACAACAAGACTCGCAGTTTTCATCTTACATTTTAAAGACAAGGGACACTCTTTTAGTGACAGACAGTGTTTGTATTCTGGATAGGGAGGAGAAAAGTGGAGAAGCCATCCTTCAACAGAGGAGGAGGCCTCAGACACCACTTATCCTTCCCAGAAAACTGAACAACAATTCCTCAGTTGACCTCATGTGACTCCAGCAACTGTCATCCACACCGGACCTCAGGTGACCTTAATGACTTGGATGACAGTCGTCACAAGAACAAGGGGCAGAAAAATGACCTGGCTAAATAGCTGGGTTTCCCCACCAGTCACTCAAAAGAGCAGGTATTTTAAAGAGCACTTTTAACATTGATTGTAGCCTAATCTGCTGGTCCCAACGCATGACAGTGAATGGCATTTTGTCCTCCATTGGATTCCCCCAGGGCTGTGGCCTCTCTATTTTATTCATTTTATATACAAAATAAGCCAAAGCCAGCACACCAGGCGTCACATCATTAAGTTTGCCAACGACTTGGTCATAGTGTCACTGATAAAAAATAAATACATAAAATAAAAATAAAAAACTCCTTTGTCCCTGCTGCTTGAGTGAGTTTTGTTGCATGTATTTATTGTATCACTTAGTGGTTGTTTGTTACTTGTGTTTGGGTTATTTATGTTATGTTCCGCTGCTGCACAACAAATTGCCCCTCTGGAATTATAAAGATTCTTTGACCTTGAAGAAACCTCATAGATCTATGTGTGTGTACGTGTGTTTATTTCTGAACTTGAGATGTCAGAACAAAACAACAAAAACTGACCCTACTCATGGCTAGCACTCATTGCTTTCTTCACAGGTACACCCGTGATGCAGCTGGGGGAAAAAAAAACACTGCCAGGGAGCAGGCTGAAGAAGGTTGAAGCTCTCCTGGACAGAAGTGAAGGATGCAAACGTGGAGATATATGGAAGAAAAAGCGATCCCAAGAAGTGAAGACCCTTTGATTTTGTGGAAAACAAATTAAAGCACATTTCCACAGCTAAGCAAAGTAGCAAAAAGATACCTTGGAACAGCTGCAACCTCTGTTCCAGCAGAGAGACTCTTTTCCAAGGCTGGAGAAACAATCAGCCAGAGGCATACTCAGTTTAAACCTGAAAATGTCAATATGATACTTTTATTATAATTGTTATATTTGTCATGTGATTTGTCTTAAGTGTAATAATACTGAAAAAGAATTTCCATTTCCAAGAAATGATCAGTAGGGGTAGCAATGAAATTGCAAGAAAAAGGTTCGCATAATGGAGCTCATTGTCCTGTTCGTGTTTTTCATCTCATATGTGGATGTTTTTTGTATAGTCCTCCAACTGCTCATATTTCTGTTTGTTGAACTCAATTCTCTGTTTTTCCCCCCTGACATTTTCTGATACCACTTTGTAAATGGAGTGACACTGAAAGCAGTACGACTATGATGTCTTTTAGAATAAGATGTTTTCATAATGGCAAATTTCTTTTTATCATCATGAGAGAAAAATGTTTAAAAATATATGCACGTTGCCTAGATGAACAGAATAGAATTTCAGATCCGCTGGAGACTAAGTTTTGATGCAGGGTCTTAATTTTAATATGAAATGTTAAAATCATGGCTGCCGACTCATGATTTACATCAGTAATACTCATTTGTGTTAATAAAACAACAGCAATTCTTCATTTGATCCACATAACACTTCAATACCCATGACCTTTAGCCTGCAAACTCCATGGTGCTACTCTTATGTTCAGAAATCCTGATTCTCCATTCCCTTTTTTCTTTGCACAACATACAAGACTTTTCAATAGAAGTTAGACCGCATGTGTGGTCCTTAGGCGAGAGAATAAATAAATAAAAATCACACTGTGTGCAGATGGAAAAAATTATCCTTGCTCTTCATGCAATAGCTTCGTGATGTTCTGCCCCACTTCAGGTGACTTTGTTTGGTTTCCAGTTAAGATGACGCATTCTTCTAGTCTCTTATCTGTTGCCCTCTGTCATTTGAGCCAACGCTCTCCTGCCCCTGCTGTCTTTGGAAACTGCATCTCTGCCTTCTGGTATGTATATGCATGTGAAATTGATTGTTTAAGTGTAAAATCTTGGTGATGTGAGGACATTCAAGCCCTTACTGTCAATGTGTATTAATGAACCTGTGTGACCTTTAAAGCTCTAGCATGGTTAAATTGAACTTTGCTAAGTTCCTGGGTGTTAGGCCCCCCGAGGTGGCGTTGTCGACCTGTTATAGCCCCGCTCTCTCTTTCCTTCTGTTCTGGATTCTTTCCAACCCATCAGCTTACAAGATTTGATGGACGCGATTAGAACAATTAATTCACCCTCTAGCTGTATAGTAGCACCCTTTCCATTATTAAAAGTTATGCCAGTTATTGGTCCTACCTAATCTTTGTCTACAGGGTTGTGGAGAAATTGCTGAAGTCAAAGGTCAACAGTGAGGTCAGGAAGGAGGAAAGGGTTGATGTCTTATGCTGTATTATTTATTGGCCAAGGAGAATTAGAGACAGTCTCATAATGCATCCGAAGTGCCTGAGTCAGTCTCACATTCTGCCGAACTCATGCTGGTGGATAGACTTTTACTTAAACACCACAAACACTATACGCCCAGAATTAGGTAAAAGAGAATGTTTTTACCAAGGATGGTGTCATTGTCAACATATTCTAGTCTGGAGACTCAGATGTCTGTTTACGCAGATTGGAATGTCAACGCAAGCTATCTATTATGTCTAAGCAGGCAACACTAGATTTCTTCGACCCTGGCCACCACAGTGACTGGCACCTACTGTTGCCAGTCAAAGACAATCAATTAATACTGCAGAGGACCGCAAGGCCCACACGTGACTTTGTGTAACCTTGTGTAATGTGTCTGTATGTTTGTGCTTTTATTATATTTTAAGAGTATATATGTGTCACTCAGAACACTACAAGAATAGAAAATTCCATAACATACAGGATGCATCACTTCCTATTTTCTATCCAGCCCATATTAAAGAAAAACCGTGTCGATCCTGCTTGCCCAAGAACTACAGGTTGATATCGAAACTATCTAAAATTATGGAGAAGGTTGTTGCAGATCAACTCATTGCTGAATTGGAGAGGCATACTATTTTTTTTTTTTTTATATGTATATATGTTTCAGTCTGAAATTCGAAAAAAAAAGCATGCTACTGAAACTGCTCTTCTGACGGTTTCCAACGATATTCTCACGTCAGCCGATGAAGGTGATTGCTCTCTGTTAGGACTTCTTAACCTCGGCTCTGCATTTGACACAGTAGACCACCACATCCTGATCACAAGGTTACATGATGAGGACACCACTATCTTGTGGTATCCCACAGGACTCAATCCTGGGGTCTCTTATTTTCTTTATAATTGCTGCTGTGGGACATATCATAAACATATAACATTGATAACATAATTTATTAATCATAATTTGTTACTGTATCTAGTCTGTCTTAAAGCTATCAGGGACTGAATGAACTAAATGCTGTTAAGACATTGTAGTTGTTTCTCCAGAAAATGTCAATCATGCAAAACATTGGGCCCCTTTCTGCTGCTGCCTACCCCAACCTGCATAATGTAGAGGTAACATCTGATCAGTCCTTGTCATCAACACCCATGTTAACCAACTGGGTATTTCATGTTTTTAATATATAATGTTATTTGTGTCTAATGGGGACAAGCATTTTAGAAACTTTTCCAGTATTGGGCAAGAGTAATCCTTTTGGTTCTTCAAGGCAATTGTACACTGCCAATGCATGTCGCTATAAGTGCTTGTTTTTGCAACTGCCAGCTGCTCTTAACACACTACAAATGAAGTGGTTTAAGTTGTCTAAAATGTGAAAGAAATTTTTAGTATCAAAAATATCTAAATACCTGCAGCCTTGCTCACTGATTTTCCCTTCAATACCTCTCAAATGAGAACTGAGCAGAATCAAAGTGTTATCAGGTCTAATAAATCCAGAGGAAATACTCTGACTTAGGAGATAATGACACTGAAGTAGACACAGTTTGTTTCATAACTGCCAATAAAAATATAAAAATTTCTATGCCACAATTTAGGGATAATTTAACGTATTACTCTGGGACTTGAAAACCTGCACTAGTTGTACCTTTGTGGGGACGGATTGTGGATCACACCAACATTGTTAGCAGAGATCCATTTTTCATTATGAGGGTCTATGAATATATTATGAAAAACTACATTTTACCTTTAAATCATCCCTCTTGCATTTCAAGAAATGATTCACAAGTCGTGAGGAAGTAATCTCACTGATTATTACAAAGGAGGAATGTTTGCATGCATGAGGAAGCGAAGCAAGAAAAAAATAATTTTGTTTTGTATTCATGGAGTATTCAAAATACAGAAGCCATTGATAAAGCTGCATACGTCAGTCTATTTTTAATCTTACTATTATTATAAAGGAGTTTTTATTTCTTAATTTTACATTAATTATAACAGTCTGTCTCGGTTTTTATGTTCACTGCTGTGAAACACTTCTAAAAACAAATTTCCTTGTTGCATTTTGAGCTTTTCATTATTATTTGAATGCAATTTGTAAGCTTTGGTAGATTGTATTTACATTGATTATAGTTTTGTAATGTAAAACACAGTCTGCAATAAAAATTGACATTGAAAAGATATTTTTGTAATATCTGATCTGTCACTTACAACGTCGAAGCCATTCTTTCCAATCAACTGTACCTTCTTGAACAGAACATTGAGACATGAATATTTCAATTTTATGCTCAGTCTCTGAAGATGTTTCAATGTTGTTGTTTTTTTCATATGTCTGGTGCTATATGTCTTCTATATGCAATTATCTGGCCCAGCAATGACAAAAAATCATTTTGTAGGCAATAAATGTATTCTTAATGGTAATTTTTCCCAGGCAATAATAAAAAAATGTTGGGGTTCAGCCTGCATATGGGACTGTTTACTAATTTTGCATCCAATAAAAACCTTTCTTATGATACCGCTGTAGTGAATGTCAGAGTGTTACCGATTACTGTACAAAAACACAACTTACAACAATTTACGTTATTTCCTGATGGACAGATAGTGTTACTTGTTACACTACAAGTCCAGCCATGTCCAACTTGCACAGACAGGGGAGACCAGACAAAGAGACTTGTTTGTCTAGTCTCAGGAACATTGCATTGGCTAAACAGTTTTCGGATCAACAGATCTCTATGTTCTGTACATGACGGGCAGCGAAAACACAAGTAGAACACAGGGAAATAGACAAGACAAGCAAATCTTAACAGTAACAAGGATCTTCAAGTCCCCATGAAGTCAAAATTGATAGTTAAGTCTCTTTATCACATGTTTTGTTCTATCACCAATACACCAGTATCTGGCCCAACAATGACAAAGTCATTTTTGAGTTATTTTCAGGTATTCTTCATGGTATTTTGGTTGTGAAAATGTTTTTTTCTGGTATACAATGATAATATCGTTTATGTCAGAGTGACTTCTATTTGATTGTGCTACATGCATCTATGGGTGGGCCTTACTAATTACTGTACAAAGGCACAGCTTTATAACTTTATATAGTGATTTTGGTGAACGTGGATCATATTTTATACATCCTGTTGTCCGGATGGACAGATCTGACCGAACTGCTTACTAAAGTAACTAAAGTAGCTAACTAATTAACAGCTGCTAACTGAATCTGCCATTAGCAGTCAACAGAACCAGGTTCTGTGCTGTGCTGGGATCTCTGTCTGCTTCTCCAAAGTGAGTGCAAGGACTGCCTTCTAATGCCGGCAATACGGTTAAGTACCTCCAACAACTCCACTTCAAAACACACAAAACTCTCCCTTCGGCATGAACGCTTGACTGCTGTGTTTTTACAGTGTGGATAATTAGATAGCTGAATGGAGTCATATTCAAATGAGTGTCTCACTGAATACAGTGACATTTTTAAAATCATGGAAATGAATACAGGCCCACCTCACTGTTTCCATGACTACCTAAAAGCGTCCCATCTCACATATGAAAGCTGCCATTTATTGCTTTTTATACCATGGTATGGTACCAGTAGCTGAAAAAAAATTTCAATAGCAGACAGTAGTGAGACAGCCCTGGTGGCTGCTCAGTAAACAAACCGAAAGCAATAAAATCATGTGAATAAAACCAATAAATCCCTGGAAGGATTATAACATTAGCAACACACTCCTGAGGTCAGCTCAAATCACAGCATACATCTAATATCTTGTAAAAGCGATGTGATATAAAGCTTTGAAGTCTGAATGTCATGATGGTGGTGTGCTGGCAAGAACTAAAACTACTGTTTACAGTATCAGTGTGTGTTTGGTGTCCAGCAAGAAGGTGCACAATGTCAACTGAAATGTAAATAGATCTTACATCTTACACTCTGGATCTTTAATTATTGATAAAATGGTTGATGCTGGCTCAAGTGGTAAATATTTCTTTGGTCAACATGAAGCAGTTTCTCTACAAGGAGCCGTGTACAGTTGCCCTGTCAATTTCTACTTGCTGACACCTGCAGACCTGCCAACAAAGCTGACATACAGCCACCATGTCACAAGATGGTGCAAAGGAGACAAGTGATAAACAATCATTGACGGAGTCAGATCAATGCAAGAACCTCATCTACCAAAGCACTTTACAACACAAAGTGTTGACACACGCGAGACAGAACTGTCAGCGCCCACAACAACAATAATAATGCACACACTCGCGTCTTGTATACTTAGATCATACAGAAGCATCAATGTGACTGTTTCAAAGCCAGGTCAAACTCTTTGTATGTGCCAGTGAGTTTCTCCTGTACACGTAAGAGCTATTTCAGCACAGTGTGTCTAAGTTACATCAGTGTACTATTGCATGGGAGGAACATCGAGTAGTGTGTGTGTGTGTGTGTGTGTGTGAGTTTGTTTCAATGTGGACAAAAGTGACCTTTCTACATTTAGGCAAGCGGAGTTATCTTTTGAACCCACAGATCATAGAGAGAAACTAAATCTTAAATTACACATCCCGGAAGTGTGGAAAAAATGTGATCATAGATGTGCGTATAAAGAGCTGTGACGGAGCAAAAGATGTTTTTTAGTTGTAAATACATAGAAAAATGGGAAATCTGTATTAAAGGACTACATTAATGTCATGATTTTTCACATAAATTACATTTCACTATAAAAAATGAACATCTTTCAAACAGTAGACTCAAATAATAGACTCAGAATTATAATATGAATTTATATGTGTGTGTGTGTATGTGTGTATAAACAAAAAGCAAAAAATTAAAAGTGTGACTTTGCGGGTAATAAGACAATTTACATTACAAACATGGGAGATGGTGGAGAGGATGCAGATTATCTGGAGACAATTACAGGGAGGATCTCCATTTAACTGAGTGGCACACCAGCCTGATTCACGTAATCATTTTAACCCAGTGTGCTCATTCACCTGCAATACGAAAGCGGCACTTCAGTTGTCTTTCAACGTACCCTCATTTATGGAAAGCCGTCTGAGCAATTATTACATAGCCTGTGTCTGACTAGCCTACAGCTCACCCAGCAGTGTTTTCTGTAACAGTTACAATTTGGCTAAAATTTGGATTTAAAAAAAAACAAAACAGCAAAATAGTAGTTATGCGTCTTGTAGAGCTTAATTCCTGAGGGACTTCAGGAACAACTGACCCCAGCTGTGCATGCAAAGATGTGCGTGAAGGGTGCTCATGCAAATTGGCTGAGAAGTCAAGCCTTTGTACCAAATGAGAAAAAGCCATATAAGGATGCGCAAAAGTTACAGCAGTGTTGGAAGAAGTGAAGAAAGTAGTAGAGCAAAAGAGAACAACCAAAAGAAAGATGGAGTCGAATCTCATGAAAGTAGCAGTGCCTCAGTAAACATCAGAGGACTACGCTTTAAAGAAGAGCTACAAATTTTGTGCTCAAGGGTAAATAAGTTATACTATCAGTCACAATGAGTACATTTGTTTTGTTTTAGATTAAACTGAGCTTTTTTTTATAAACAGATGAAGTATATCTGTAGAATAAGAACAGATAGCATTTGGTTTGTTTGCTTTCAGCTGCGGAGGCCAACCAAGTTTTTGCACTGCATTAGTCTTGGCGCTCACTATGCTGTAGAGAGAAAACACATGTATTGATTTGCTGTTATTACTAGCCTGGAATAGAAGCTGACATCTGCAAATTGCTAAGGGAGAAGAGTCACTGAAATTGACCTACGTTTTACATGAAGGACAAAATCAATGCAATTAAAAGAAAATCACTTAAGTGTTCTTGCTTGACAAGAGGCCTATGATACACATTAATATTGGAATATTATTTAGCTTCGGGTTCTCAATGTCCTGAGTGCTAGCCAGGCAATTTAAAGGAGAGATCCAGTGGAGGTGAAGTGATTGAAGCTTAATGTCCAATGCAGCTTAAAGCTAAATGCGCTCACATGTCACCTTCTTTCTATACAGATATCTAATTATCATTTAACTTTTTCCAGGTCATGAAAAGATGTGAACTAACTGGAATGGATCCCTTACGTACTACTTCCTGAAAATGAGGCTGGTAATCAATACATTGATGTGTAATGGTTAATTATTTCACAAAGTGGACAGGAGCTTCATGGAGCTGAATGGAGCCTTAATTAGTATCATTGGCAACACCAGCATTGATCGTACTATTTCATGCCAAAATAGTGAAGCGCAAGATGACAAGACACAGGTGAAACTAATCAAGGTGAAAGCTAGCGGGAAACACAGCGGCAGGAAGATGCAGACATGCCGTCGCTCAAGCCAGCCAGAAGAACACTGAAGAAATGGGACAAATCTCTAGACAATGTTTGAACTGAGGGGAAAAAGACCTTAACACCACACAGCCTATGTTATTTTATGTTTGGCTGGAAGGCTATATACCCATTGAGATATGAGGTAGGTGGCTGTATTTGTTTGGAGTTGAGGGGTTGTGGTTATAATTACTTGGCTAAATTGATTTTTGCCAGGTAACATTTAAATTTTTGTACTTTAGGTGACAAAAGAAAAAGTGGAACATTTGGAGATGAGGGAGGATGTCTATGAAGGGCTGACAAAGCAGCATCAAGTCACTGAGATGGAAAAAATATGGTGCATGCCAATCATTCTCCCTTCGTGTGGAAATTAAAACATTGTGACATTTCAACCATAAAATAATTTATTATTTTGACTCTACATTTTCAGGTGAATGTTGTCTCTATCATTAACACTCTGTGCCCCATATGTCTATTGCATTATGTAACTTTGTTGGGGTACATTCACCCATAAGAGGTACGTAACTCCACGTTCACAATCATTTTTCCGCGATGTTCTTAAGCTGCTGCACCTTCACTCCATGATGGTTGCAAAAATTACAGTTTCCAATGTTTCTTGGGCTCAAATCCATATTGCGATGAAGAGATGGTTCCCCAACTCTGTCTAAACTCCCTGTCTTCCTGCCTCCAGCCAACACCGGTCCATCTCTGAACTCCTCCATCCATCTACAACCTGGATTTCTCCTCATTTCTGACCCTTCATCCCTTCCACAGTACATCTTATTAGGGATGTCCCGATCTGAACACGTGATCGGAAATCAGCCCCGATGAGAACAGAAACAGGCTCAAACCTGACAAAGTAGAGATGTTGGTTTTCATAAAGAAAAACATACATTTCCTTCAGTGAAACTTACTACTGTGAGATGAGTAAGAGTTAGGAGTGCAGTTCCTAAAAGCATTTTACAAAACACTGTGGCATTTTTTATTTTTTTTATTTGTTTATATGCCTGCCAGGTATTTTAAGGTGTGGTGCTGTTGAATTGTTGATTCTTAAAATAAGGTGAGCTAAGTAAAAAAATAAGGAACATCCTGGATCTGTTTTTTTCGCTCTTCTTTATTCTGAAAATGTTTTTCTAACATCTTAAACTGAAACGATGACATGCAGCTTCACGTCATGGAGTGGTGCAATCTCATCAGGGCTGTCTGCAAGGACATTGGACAGCTTAATTAACGATACGTATGAAACTATATTTACGACTCTGAGAATCTTGTACAGAAAAGTATCCTGTGTCTATAAAAGACATTAAAAGGATGGACTCGCTCAGCTTGTCAGCCATTTGGGGCCGCTTCCCATCAACTTGTTCCAGATGAGAGTGACTCATTGTCCCTGTGAGCAGGAGTTAACGTCAGCAAAGTAGAAGTATTTAGCCTAGTAGGCGTTCAACTTTTCTTTTTTTTTTTTGCTAAAAGGGGGAAATAAATGGCAATCGATGTCCTGTAATTGAATGAGGACAGAAATAACATTAGGTCCTATGGCCCAGAGAGACGGTTTACTCACCAGGTTTTAAGTTATTTTAAAACTTTTTCTTTTTAACATTGGTTATATTGTTGTCCTAAGTTAATTTTTCCTTACTGGCCTTTATTTTCACCACTTTATAATTGTATGGCCTAATGTTTTATCTCCATCTATTCTGATGGATTCTGTTGTCTCTATGTCTAGTTATCTCTGAAGCACTTTGGGCTGCATGTTTGCATGAAAGCTGCTATAAATAAAGTTTGAGTGAAAAGGTAATAATTGTAAATGTACATAAAAATAAATCCACTTGAGGCAAGACTTCACATGCAGGTGGATACAGTTACTACGACACTGTTGGTCTGTCCATCACGCAACTTCACACCTCACCAGGAGTGTTTCAGAAGCAGAGGGTTTTGCATGCCATATTTTGTTTACCTGCTCAGATTTGGTCATTTTCTTTGGTTTAGGTGCTTTGAAATGTGTAAATATGCTACTTAGTTTCAGTGATTGATTGTTTTGTTTTTTTTTAATTGACTTCTCTTTGCCATGTCTGTGTCTGGTTTCCATCCAGCTGCTGTGCAAATGGATGCAGCCTCCGTCAAAAATACAGATGCTTCTCCGCAGAGCAGAGTGGAGACACTTCTAAAACGGACCCCAGCGGGCCGGTGGGGTTTGCAACATCGATTAGAAATAGATTAGATTAGCTCCACCGGCCAGGGCACAAACAGAACGTGTCACATCTGTGTCCATTGGAATACGGGGGCTAGATTAATTTTCCTTGAATCTACATTCTTGTGTGATTGTGTGGAAATTCGCCAAAGGAGAAGTCATGGTCACTGGTCATTTCTGGTAAGAGTGCCCTGCTGAAATTAGAGTACCATGCCAGAAAGTACCTAGTACATAAGTGTTCTACAGTATCTGAATTGAGGCACAGCATGTTTAAGTCTTTCACTTTTGATTTATCTTCTCTATGTTGCCCCCACAAACCTCTCTGTATCACTCTCTCACTGAAGGTTGATGTGATACGGTAGTTTTTTTTTTGTTTTTTTTTTTACTGTTCTGAGTCTTTTAACTCTTTTACCCAAGTGACCTCTCCTTTTGCAAGCTTGCTGCTGTCAGCTTTTCAGTGTCAGATTGATGCATCCCTCCTCCACTCCATTCACCTCTGGTTTTCATCACTAGTAGCACCCATGGGTCCTCCCACTGAGTTCATCGGAAATGCTGCTCCGCATCCACATCCATCCAGCTCTTCAGCTACAAATCAAAAGCTAGATAAAAAAAAAAAAAAAAAGCCCCCCTTAAAATATGGTGCCACGATGGGGCCTAATCATCAAAGACTCTCATATGTTTCATTTTTCCTACTGTACAGACTATGTCAAATAAAGTGATTACTCTTTAAGCCTCTTTTACAATTAAGTCTCTTCTGGCTTTAACTGTGCTCATTAGTTCTGTGCAGTAATGGGAGGGTATGTGATAAACAACTCTCAACAACAACAACAACAACAACTATCATACTTCTGGTTCACTGAGAAGAGTCAAATATTATCTGGGTTGCCTTGGTAACATTTGTGGTTTACATCCATAACAACACCTATTACTTACCCAGACTGCAAGTCCAAATTAGGACATTCTCAGAATTCTGTATCAGTTTTTAGACATCAGATGAAAGGATTCATTCTTTAGACCACTAATAGACCTGCAGGCTGCGGACAAAACCTCATCAAAGACTTAAATCAGACCCCGGGCCCTCCTTGCACATCCTACAAACTCCATTCCAAAAACACTGGGGTGGCTATGTAAAATATAAACAGAATGCAATGATTTGACATTGAATGTCCACAACCTTCTATTCCTCAGGCAGTATTGTATTGAAAACCAATAATAGAACTGTATAAAGATATATTTTACTACATGGGCTCTGGAACACTTTAAAACTGTTGTTGATAGACACAGTTCTGCAAATGCAAGGCAAGACTCTTTTCAAATCAAACCATTCAAATCAAAAGCCAGATGAAAAAAAACATCTAAAAACACTGCCAATTTCACTGGACCTGAGCTCATCAGAGATTAGTTGATGGAAAATGGAATGTGTGCTGTAGTTTGATGAATCCACATTACACTTTTTTCTTGGGGAGACGTCGTGTCCTTCAGTCTAAACTTTTTTTACAAAGTGCCCCATTTTTTGGCAGACGCAGAAATTGGCCACTGGATTTGCAATCACAAAAATTAAGGCAAATCTAACCAATCCCACAAGACTGGCAAAGTTCCTGTAATGTTTCCACCACCTTGAAAAATCCTGACAATTTTCACCTAAAACTTATCTCATTTATTATCCACTTTTCTGAGCCAGAAGGAATCCCTCTCCTTTTTACTCTGTTTGTAACAAGTATCAATTTAAAATGAATCATCCTCAAATTTCTAGGAATGAGATAACTTGTGTCCCTTTCAGTTTCAGTTTTTTGTTTTCTGTGATGAGCTGGTGACTTGTCCAGGGTGTACCCCGCCTCTCACCCAAAGTCAGCTGGGATAGGCTCCAGCCCCACCATGACCCTGATGAAGATAAGCTGTTTCAGATAATGGATGCTTGGAAGTTTTCGGGCTGTTTCTACAGGCTTTCAGTGGCCAGATTTTTCATCACACTGCCTTGTGTTTTTAGTCTTGTATCTCGTTGAGGAACTAGAGAAATGATTATGCCGAACTAAGTGTATCTTACTGACCTTTTACCGCCTATCATCATCAACTGTTTCTCATATAAAGCCAAATTTATTACCTTGTTCCAGAGAGACATTTTATTGCATGTAAAATAGGTCTGAGGGGCAGCATGCCACTACCAGCTCCCCAGAGTGATGTAGAATGAAGGTTGTGCTGAGACTGGTAAATACGTTAGTCACTGAATATTAGTTCTCTATATTCTGAAAATGATCACAGACAATAAAGGCAATGATCAGACTAAAATAAATGAAATGACGACATGTGAGTAACACTGCTGGTTGGGAACGTGGCTATTTTCTTCCCTAACCAAGGTTAACAACAAATCACCAAGGTTTGTAGCCGATCATAAGTGAACAAAAGAGAGTAAAAATGTAAGATACTATTAATCAACAGATTCAGCAGTGATTATGAGAATTATATTCGAGAAATTTGTTCAGCTGAATTTCTGTGAACTAATAATCAACAGTTTCTGTGTTTAGCTAATAAGACTGAGACTGAAAAGCTAACAACAAAACTTAGAAATGGCTAAAACATAGAAAAAGCAAACACAGAAAATTCTGTTTTGCACACACAAATTTAATGGCGTCTCTGCCCTTAATGGCTTTTCACATAGCACCTTTTGCTTACAGTACATAGGGTTATCTTAACCCTGCAGGGCCTTTGGTTGCCATCAGCCACAACCACTTTGTAACAGAAAAATGGGGCAGCAAACAGCAAAATGTGCACTCTAAATATGTTTTTTAAGGTGTAAATAAAGCTTTAGATTCTCCTAGCTTTTCCCTCTTTCTCTCTCTCTCTCTCTCAGCAAATTGTGCTGTCACACTGACTGTCCATGTCCACGTTCAAAGTACAGATGCAAATTGCGAAAATTACAGTGTTGGCTTTATACATTTTAGGTAACCCACACCACACACACACACACATATATATATGTGTCTGTGTGTGTGTGTGTGTGTGTGTTACGGTAAAATGTATAAAGCCAACACTGTAATTTTCGCACACACACACATATATATATATGTGTGTGTGTGTGTGTGTGTGTGTGTGTGTGTTTGTGTGTGTGTGTGTGTGTGTATATTTAAGACCAATTCAACCTCCCAGATGTCACCAGATACTTTCCCTGCTGCTGCACTGCACATTCTCCTCTGTGATCAATGAACAGTTTAACCCTCTGGAGTCCTATCCAGGGCCCTATCAATTGCGGGTTAAACAGATTCTGGTCTTAAGCTGTGTTTGCACTTAGGCTGATTAGACCCAGAGCAAACCCAAACAATTTTCTCCAATAAAAAAAGCAGCACAAGGGAACCCTATGCATCCAAGGACTATAGGTACCATATCTGTACCAGGTCTAATGGATGTCTACAATTGTTGTTGTTGTTGTTGTCGATGATGAGATATTTCAGCTTTGTCTGACTGCAGGTATGAGGGAAATTTGAAACTCTACCAACTACCAACAACATTACAAACATTTAAAAGTTAATCTAGCAAGGTGAACATAAAGATTAACAAGGAAACATTTTAACTTGAATCAGTGCCATACAGCTAAGACAGCATAAAACATTTTGCTCCCTCAGGTGCTTCCTCTAACATCCACAGTTGCACCCTAATTAAATCTATCGATTCCAGTCATAGATCTGTTGTCAGTAAGTGTGCACTATCTATGCGCAACGCCACTGATTGTGACAGAGGATTATCAGCCCCTCCTAGCAAGTATTGCATATATATTTAATCCTCTGTGGTCCTGTGATTTTGATACAGTCATTTTGTTGGCCTGATTCCAAAATATTTGTCTATCATTATTATATGGCTATTAACTGAGGAGCATCACTAACTCTTATGCAAAATGTGAATTATGAAGACAGCAGCTGCATGTTAAGTGGAGCAGAAACAGAAATCTTAAAATGTGTTGTAATGGATTATTCAAACTGGAAAAAAAAAAAAAAAAGTCAACGTCTCAGTGATCTTGTTCAAGGTCCAAGGTTAAAGGTTCAAGGAATCTTTATTATCCCCGAGGGGCAATTTGTTGTGCACTTGTCGCCGCAATTAAACCAGCGAATCCCAAACTTTTTGTATTGTAACCTCTCATATAAACTTTGAGTTGGGGCTGTTTGTCATGTTCCAGATGTCTTTGAGTTGTCAGCAGTTACATGAAAGAGTTCAGACACATGTATTCTCTAAAATCTGTTTTGTTTTTCAATAAATGATCCAATATTTTACAAAAAAAGGGAAAAGTCGAAGCACATAAATCATAATCATAATTTGTCCAGTTCTGTCCAAGCGGCAACCTCTGGTGCAGGAAATGATGCACGTCTTTGCAGATATTTGGATTAGCCAGGAGGTGGAAGAAGCAGTACATTCAACATGGTGGTGTTCGGCTTTAAAACAGTGCTTTGGAAACCTACAGGTGACGTCACTCAGGCTCTTTCCATTCTTTATGCTGTCATTGGTTCTGTCACGTCATGTTTACCTTGAGCTCTGTAACAGTCAGTGTGTTGCTGTGTCTCATCTTCACTACAATAGTTGCAATAGTTATGTAACAACATAACTGAGCAGCACAACAGCTCTAACAGGAAGTCAGAGAGGAGCCACTGAACATCTCTAACGCCTCACCTCACCTCTCACCTCTGTGCCCAAATTATCAATCACATTTTTATATTCAATTATACCACCACATTTAAAATCTTAAATTCATTTTACTTGAGAGGCCAAACCAGTAAATCTGTAACCCATGGTACCGAGCAGTTAAATCTCCATATATAAATTTATAAAGGGGGTCATCTCCGGCTCTCTTCTCCTCTTTGTCCACATGGAGAGATCTCCAATTCAGAGAGCATTTCTGAAAATGTCAGTACAAAGTTGTTTTGCAAAAAAAATGTAAGCCACTCTTTTCTTAATGTTTAACAGAGCAACCCAAGTTTTATTTCAGCCTAATTGCTCAGGGACAAATGGACAAACAGACTTTTATACAGTCATACCGTTATACCTCCATTCTGCCTGGCCGGTTCTGACTCATTCCTGACCTCCATGAACCATCCCGCAGTATTTTTTCATTCTCCCGCATGGCCGTTTTTCATCCATTGTATTTATCTACAGCTCTATTTTCTGCCCACATCACCATCATGAATGGCTACACGCCAACTTTTTGTGTTTTCCCTCATTTAATTTATCACACCTTCTTGTATTATTCCTCAGTATGACTTTGTCTCCTTCTTCAGAAAGTCACCCCAGTCTAGCCTTCATGTAAGGTCACACATCTGCCATTTGGTTGTGAAATGTTTCAAACTCAAATGGTAGCTGCAATCAAATTTTTGCATATTGCATGCATCAAATCTCAAGGATGGTGGAAGCCGGTCAGAGTTTGGGTTACTGAGAGAGAAAAACACTTGCAGTCTATTGATCTTGATTGATTCTATTGACTAGTGATGTCACAGAATAATTAATAGCCAACATCACTATTATCAAAATGGTAAATAGACTGTCTGACCATTCGAGGCACTTACACATACACTGACGACATGATTGGCTGACATGCAAGGTGGGTTAGCCTGTGGCAGCTAATCATTCACTCACCGATGGCGCAGCCTTCGGAGGCAATTTGGGATTCGGTATCTTGCCCAAGGACACCTCGACATGCAGACTGGAGGAGCCACCAATCATCTGATTAGTGGACACAATTTCAAGACCAACACGCTCTGTCGGACATATTTCATAATCTAGATTTATAACCAAATTTTACATCCTGTTGTACTAATGGCCCATTTGTCTCAACTGTACAGTGGCAGCATTTTTGCTGTTAATTTTGTTATCTTGTTGAGAACACCTGAATAGACTTTACCTGTGAATTACAGCATGTGAAACTAAAAACCCAATAAAAAGATATGTTAAAAAAAATCGTATTTTCTCTACTTCTTCATATTTCAACGTACAATATTTCTGCTCAACGCTCACTACTTTGTTGCTAATCCCTCAGCTGTTTACATGCTGTTCAGTTCTGCTAGCTGCACTACTTTCATCTAATTAATGCTAATTACTTTAGTTTTTCTATCTATCTATCTATCTATCTATCTATCTATCTATCTATCTATCTATCTATCTATCTATCTATCTAGCAGTTAGCGATGGCTTCTCCCTCTCCCGCTCGTTCTCAATCAGTGTCAAAACTTTAGCTATTCCTCTGCCTGTAAATGGTACATGTAATAAATATAGTTTGTCATGTTGGATGCAAGGCTCAAACTGAAAGCACGGCTCTGCACTAAATTGTTAGCTGCTGTAGTTATCCAGCCCTCCTGTAATGATTTGGCTTGGTTAATTAATTCCAAATTAGCTTTTTTAGATTGCTCAGAGTGCAAATCACTCGGTCATGTTGAGCTGTGAGCTGCTGTCTATTGTTAAAGTTTTTACTTGTTTCAGTTTAACTTACAAGACAGACAGCCACAGTACTCCACCAGACTTTTTTCTTTTTCCCACAATCAAACGTTCATTTTCACGATCAAATATGTCTTTTATTAATTATATAGTCAAATTTAAAATATCTGTTGACAGCTCTAACATACACACAAAGGATATGATTAAATATCTCTTCAAATGGACATTTAAAATCATTGCACTACACTTCAAATCGAGTTTGTTCACTCAGATAGAAGTTTAGATTTTATAATAGTTTTTTTTTTATTTCAAATCTGTGGCAATATTCATAACTTATTTTTTAACATGCACACATGCTTGGCTTCATGGCTGATGAACCCACTGTAATACTTCATGATCCTTGTACCTGGAAATTCTACAAAACTGGACAGCTGCTTTGAAACGCTATTAAAAAGAAAGCCAGACTGGCTGTATCAATAAATGAGTGACTGGCAAAGTTCTATCCGCTCCTGGAAATACCATCCAAATAAATCAAGCAGCTTATGAGGGATTGTGCGAGAGAGAAATAAATTCAGCCAAAAGGTATACTGACCAACACCCAGTAGCAAAGGGAGTCAATACATTACAAGGTATGATGGTTAATAAGAAACCTGAACTGGGTTGTTATATAATAAGAGCTGAGAATAGGAGGTAGCTCTATGGGATGGGATACTGTGAATAGTTCATCATGTCCAAACCTACAGGCAGAAACTGAAATCTGGCAAAGCTGGAATTACAAGCCTGCTTTGACTGGGTTTTTTCACTCAAACCTGTATGAACTCACTGACACTGTGACATCTTACATCAACTTTAGTAAAGATATGCGTGCCAACTAAGACCTTCTGCACATACAACAACCACAAACCTGGTTTACAGCAAAGCTCCAGCAGGAGGAGGAGGAGGAGGAGGAGGAGGTCGACATAGAAGTGGGGACAGAGTCATGAACAACCAGACCAGAATCACACTGATGACGGAGATTAAAGTAACTAAGAGGTGCTACTTTGAAAAGATAAAATACAGCGTTTCAGCCAATGACCTGGCATCAGCGTGGAGAAGCCTGCAGGACATCACCAATTACAGGAGACCATCCTCCCACACTGGAGAATCACCAACTGGACGATGACCTGAAAGTGTTTTACTCTAGGTTTGATAAGCCCACATTCACACCCCTCCTACACTCTGACATTAAAGAACCACCCTGTGCCATCCTGACGCCCCACCTGCACTCAGGATCTTTGAAGAGGATGTGTGTCAGGTCCTGCCTAAAAGTCTGTGCTGACCAGTTGGCCCATCATTTTTAACAGATCACTGGAGCTTTGCTTCAAATGCTCCACAATCATCTCGGACACCAAAAAACCCTCCATCACAGGACGAGATGACTACAGGCAAGTAACTCTGACATCCAGAGTCATGAAGTGCTTTTTAAATACTGGTGTTGGCACACCTGAAAGACTTCACAGACCCCTTGCTGGACGCCCTGCAGTTTGCCTACTGGGCAAACAGGCTAGTGGATGATGCACTGCACTACATTCTGCAACACCACACTGCCCAGGCTGATATGGACTGGACTTCAGCTTTGCCTTCTGTTGAAGGGGTGTGTGCACTCCACACGAATAACTGCACCTCAATGGACCCATCTGTTAAACTCCAGAGGTTTCAGCAGAGGATGAAATCGCAACCTTCCTAAAGAGCTGCTGATCCAGGTCTACACAACAATTATTCAGTTTGTTCTCTGCTCATCGATCACTGTTTCCTTTAGATCTGCCCGCACAGGAACAGACTGCAACAGACAGTCAGAACTGCAGAGTAAATAATTGGTGCCAACTTGCCCCTCCATTCAGGACGTATACATAGAGTACAGAGTCAGGAAACAGGCAGGAAACATGACGGCAGATACATCATAAGCTGGACACAACCTGTTCCAACTTCCCCTGCTGGGAGGCGCTAAAGAACACTACACCTTCTTTCTTCACAGAGGCCGTCACTCTGAGCAGTTAATGCCAGACACACAGTGTCAGGAACAATCTCTGTGTAATAACTCTGTGTCTCAGACATTCACCGCACTTGTAAATAATTTATTCTCACTGATTGGATTCAGTTTTTTGGTTTTTACATATGTAAATATCATCACTCATACACAATCTACTCATGCTGTTTACACTGTATACTGTCATACCCACCTACCTCGTGTAGTACATCCAGAGCAACGTGAAATCAGGCCAATTAGAGCGATTCTGATATGAATACGGTGAGAAGCGTGTAATTGAAAAGCAGAAGTGCTCTAAGAGATATGCTAATGGAGGGGGACGTGAGCTTTTTCAGCCAAGATTGATTTCACATGATTTCGGGGAAGTGTCACGGCAGCGAGATAACTATATGTGACAGCTGAAGAACGCCGTCAGTCATTTGCTACATGAAGGTAGATCTGACGTTTATGTTGCTAAAAAAAAAAAAAATGTCTATTGGCTCTTTTCACCCTCAACAGCAGCTGTGTGTCCTTTCAAAATGAATTATGTATGCTACACCTCATTTCTAAACATGTCTGTCTTTTTCCATACTGCGCTCGCAAGGAACAGCTATTGCAGAGGACCTATTGAACATCTTGTGATTGCTTCTGACATTTAAATAGTAAACAAAGTTTTGGTCCTTTGCAAAGTGCTAACATTGTATTTGACAAAGCTTTTACTAACCAAGTAATGAGAGAGGATAGGTAGGATCGGTAATGTGCTGACCCCCAGTGGTAAGACACTCAAATAGCATAGAAAGTAAGGTACAGGCAAAACATTTTTGTCTACATATTTTGTTTGAAAATCAAGGTGTTCTGATTTCTCCCTGCTGGCCCTCCACTACCTCAGTGATGCTTGCCTAATCCATGTTATTGCTGATTATACTAATGCGTTGGCAACTTCCCTGCTCAAGTGAAGGTTATATTGAATAATTTCAAGATGAATCACACATCCACGTTTGAAATATTTAACTTTAAAGATGATTTCCTTTGATAAACCACTGGATGGTAGAAATGATCTTTTTAATAACCCAGAATAAAACCTTGCGGCTCTTTTTCCACACACTCCTTACCAATTTCCCTCTGAAAAGAACATGAAGTCAATAGCAGACATGCAGTACCTGTTCTGTGTGCCGGCCTGCCTCACCTCCCTCGAGGGGTTAAAATCAATGAGGCAAAATGGAGGTTTCAGCAGTCTGGATGTTGAACTCAATGGACCTTGACGGCTCTGAAGATTAATGAGGCGAGCTTCTGCTGAACAAGCAAGTCAACTCTCAAAACGCATGTAGCCATGTTCACTGTGGTTGTTGTAACACAGGTCTGATCACAGGCCGTTCAGCTGTGAGTTATTGTGTGGCTCAGCATTTTAATGTCATATGTACCGACCAAATAAAAACTGAAGCAATCAATCATGTTAAGTCACAATACTTGTATTTCTTTATTGAAATATAATCGACCCCTGAGGCTAGATAAAAAGGCCACAGTTCGTTTGTGCCTCGTCTAGCTCCTCAGTCTGACACAGCCAGTTAGAACACAACAGACCTGTCCAAAAACACACATTACACAACTGGTGCGACAACTCCAAATTTTGTTTTTTTGTTTTGTTTCTTTTTTTCTTTTTTTTTGTAATCCGAACTTAAAGTTTACACGGCCCTTCACATACTGAAAGTTTCAGGATACATACAACTCAGATTAATTGCGTAACTTCAAAAATACTTGGTGTCTATTTGAACCTCCCCAATTAATTTAAAAAAAAACAAAAAAAAAACAAAAGTGCTCAATTTAGCTCACATATAATCCAGGGTCAAATATATTCACTTATATTATATCCACTTTCAGCATTTGTATTTGGTCTGCCTGAAATGTGAAGGCGGTGCAATCAATCAGCAGGTTTCTTTGTACCAGCCATGACGATCAAAGATTTCAAAGTGGAATTTGGACCTCAAACCAAAAGTTAAATAGTCAACTAGAAGACACCTGGCTGGTGTATGAGCGCAATCTATTTAAACGTATTGTGCAACATTTTTTGGAGATTTACTTATTCACTGAGTTGAGAAGATTATGCTAAATGTGAAGCTAGCTAGCATGCTAGTTAGCTTTGCATAAAGACTGGAAACAGCTAGCCTGGTCCCATCCAAAGGTTATAAATAATCCAGCACATAGACCAACATAAAACCATAACTCATACTGATTAAACAAACTAAATATGCTTTGTTAGTTAGAGGTGCCGGTTGGCTGAATTTGTTACCATCAAATAGAGCCATGCTAGCTGTTTCCCTCCTAAAATAAGCTAAGATAACCAACTGCTAGCCTCAGCTTCATATGTGGTGCACAACAATGTTTTCATCTAGCTCTCAACCATACTGCGAATAAGCATATTTCCCAAAATGTCGATCTATTCCTTTAAAAAAATTTCACATTGAACGAACAACATATTTAAAAGTGGGTGACAAACGTTCCGTGTTTTGACCCTTGTGACATTTCACATGAGCTCCAGTAAAGCAGAGGTCCTTGTGATGTTTTTAGTTCAGGACCAAATCCTGTTCCTTCATCTTGGTCCACAACACATTACAAGTCTCTCCTTATGAGGGCTCAAAGGCAAAAGGCCCATGACCCGCTGAGAGTCCCAAAGAAAAAAAAGAGGGGGGGTAGAGTTTAGCTTTTTGTCCAGGTCTGGGACACGCTGAGGTAACATAGACAGTAATAAATTATTCAGCTGTTTAAAAAACACTTTGCAAGAATCATATCAATAATTCATATCAATAATACAAAATGGTATCAAACATACATGATGCAACATTTTCATCAAACACATTCAGTATTTTTCCTTTTTTCATTTTCCTCCCAGGTGATCCAGAGTCTGTCGCTTCATTGCTCAAACACTGTTTTCTGTCCTTCTCTGGAAACTCTCTGTGAAGTCCCTTTAAAAGTAGATGTAGATTAATACTGTATTCCTTCGTTTGCTGAGGTTGAATTTCCACTTTCATGCTGAGGTGAATTTGTATGCCATTCAATAAATGAGTTTTTTTTTTTCATACTCAACCTTAAACTGAGCAATACAGAACTTTTCCTTTCCTTTTCCTTTCAAATGATTAAATTCCAACTTATTTAATTCGCTTTTACAATCATCGCCAAGGCAACAGGCATACACAGGCACACAGGGCTACAACACATATTTGCCTATTTGCTTGTTTTGTTATTCGATTTTACATTCAAATCATTTTTTTTATTTATTTATTTTTATTTTTTTTACCGTGCCTTTCATTTCACTTACAGATTTGAACAGAAAACAACATGCCAATAGGAAAGTCAGAAATCGTATTAAAAGTGCAAAAATGTATTCCTTCAAGAGATGGTATTCATCCAGACAAAAAAAGTTGTCCACTGAAACTTTAGTGCTTTAACAGTACAAGCCATTTCATAGGTTATTAAATTGTACATTCCTATCCACCTCACAGCTACAAACATGAATACACTGAATGTCTTGTTGCTTCGAGTGTGTGGTTTTCCTACAACTAAAGTCTGTAGCTAGGTTAACATGGCTTTAAGCCCTAGGAGCGTCACGCGTCCTAACTCAAACGCATTCCCAGGACTACAGTATGTATCCCCAAACTATAGGAGTGCTGTCCTTTTACTGAGCATGATTCTTCTTTATAACATTGTCCTGAATTCAGCGTGTGTGGTCTGAAAAGCCCCCAAGATTGAAATAAAGTGACATCACATTATTTTGGTTAGTGGCCAGTGCAAATCAGCTTCTCCAGCCTGTTTCACGTGTGAAACACAAAGCTCTCGCTATCCCTTATCTATTCTATTTCATTAAGTATTTCTTTTGTAAAACAGCATTGAATTTGTTTACATTGCCACCTATAATTAGATTTTTTTTCTCTATATCACAAATATAATTGTAATTTTCTATATTTGTCTAGATACAAAAACATGGAAAGTAACTTGAATTTGTTAAGACTACACAGACAAAACGGAAAAATATCAGGGCTATTGTTCATACAGTACTGATGAAACTGCACTCATTGTGCCAATCGACTGTGACCGAAGCGGCAACCTCACATAACCATAATTACTTTCAAATACTTGATGCCAAGTGGCTCTGATATATTGTCTGTTTTCATGATGGGAAAATATATGAGTGTCTGTAAAAATGGCTGCTGACACGTCAGTGTTGGTATAAACCCTGTTATGCTAACATTAAAGTGTAACCACACACACTGACCAATCTCTCCTTTACGATTACGATATTTAAACACTTATTCAACAAGCTGATTCGACCACAGTGTTCACCTGTCAACTGATATGACACATGTTCTCAGCATCACGTCACTTCTCTTTCGCTTGCTACGACACGTCCTTCCATCCTCTCTGAACTGACACTTCAAAACCAGAGCGCCACATGACCACGAGGTACACGCTGCACTCCCAGAACTCACAGTTCACTCATCGACAACACGGTACAACATCTATTTTCACTACCAAAAATCACTGTCGACACTCTCATATGCATCCGCCGTGCCTACGTGTCGTCCACTCTTCGAAGAGGGAACATAGGCAACTCATGTAAAAGATCACACAGGTGCTTTTTCTTCCAGAAATCGTAGGGGTGTGAGGATAGAAAGGTGATGACCAGCAGGTTGTTGGAGCTGAAGAACACGAGGCGCCATTTTGACCCGGTTCCTCCATTTTCCTTATCCTTTCCCAAGAAGACAAAAGTTCCAACATCAGGGTGATTCTGATCTCTTTGCTTTCCCCCCACAGAGTCTGTCATCTTGTGCCACATTTTGATATTAAATTCAAAAATTACACTTGATTGAGAAACAGTTCAGCAACGCTGTAGTCCTGTGTTGAATACAGATGGGAGGAATCAAAAGACCTTCAAAAGGGGACCATAAAATGAGGAGACATGGCATAGCACTCATTCCAAGGCATTGGGTGGAAGGGTGGAGGGGACATCAGCCCAACATTTAAGATGCACTTCTCCTTCCGGCCCCTCTGGATCCATCCAGCCATTTATCAACGCCCCCCTCCCTCCCTCCCTCCCTCCCTCCCTCCATCCCTCCCTCCATCCCTCCCTTTTGTGCTCCGGTAGTTAACCACTGCTGGGAGTTCCTTTGGGGATATCCAAAGGTATGTGGGTGTGCATGTGGGTGTGTGTATGTTACGATTGATAAACAGGATGAGGGAGGTCACAATATGGCACAGTGGAACCTGTGGGAACCCGCTGATCTTTCTGCTCTCCATTTCATCTTCTTTTTCTTCTTCTGGTTTCGCTCTGGGACCTGTTGTCTGTGTGTGTGGAGAAGAAACAGAAAAACAGTTAGAAGAGTTAGAGTTAGAAAAAGCTCATAAACAGAGTTAAGATTGTTTTTCTGACACCTTGCAATACATTAATCCTACCACTGTTGACTTTTTGTCTCATTCAGTTATAAAATAAATCTAGTTTTAGAGAAATAATTCAGCATAGAAACTACAATTATTTGCTTTCTTGCTAAGAGATTGATAGAAGATTGATAAGACTATCATGAATGGTGAATGGACTGTACTTATATAGCACCTTTTTAGTCTTCCGATCACTCAAACTGTACACTAGATATCTCATTCACACATTTTTACACGGATGGCAATAACTGCCATGCAAGGTGCCAACTGCTCATCGGTTTGAGTAGCTAACCAATCATACGCATTCACACACCGATGGCACAGCCTTCAAGAGCAATTTAGGGCTCAGTATCTTGCCCAAGGACACTTTGATATGCAGTCTGAAGGAGCCAGGGATCGAACCACTGATCATCTGATTAGTGGACGACTTCCAGAGCATTACATTACATTTCCTATAATGTCTGTTCAGTACATTAATGAAGCTATGTTATGTTATGCTACATTAATGTAGCCAGCACCCAGTTAGTTTAGCTTAGCACAAAATATGGGAAACAGCTAGCCTGGGCCTGTCCAAATTAACATGATATGTTCTTTTGCTTCAACTATAAAATCAAAAAGCGTGAAAACATCAAATTGTGGTTTTACTGGAGCTTACATGCTGGACTATTAATTGGCTGGGCACAGTCACCATGAAGTTGCCAGGGAAGCAGGCTGCGTTAACCAGGTGCTGCCTGTAGGCTCCTTCATTTTAATACATTTCTCCTTTGCTTTTTATTACTTTTTCTGTGTTCACATTACATATCTTTGCAGCATCTGTGACTAATGCACCAGTGAATCCAGCAGCAGTTGTTGTAAATCACAATGGCAGCCTTACAGTTGAGTCATACTAAGCTTAGAGCCAATCAATAAAATGTGGTAAGGTAAAGGAGTACAAAAAGGATGGACAGTTTGTGCCTGAACTGCTGATGCATCAGGCAGAAAAAAAGCACAATCATTATTTCTTTATCCACCTCCTCCTGTATGCCTGGCTTTCTAAAGTCTGACCACAAGAGGGCAATGTTGATTCACAGATCAACTCCCCTCGGTTCTCAATAAAGAAGAAGAATTTCCTCATGAGTCAGTTTCAGACCTGGCACCAGGACAACGAGAACTCCCTGTAATCTGGATCATTTCCTTTTTACTAAAACAGAGGTGAATACAGCTGTGTTGTTTTGGGTATCTGAGTACAGGCTCTAAAACACAGTGACATGTCTACTTGTTGCTTATTGGTCGTTGCAACAGAAGAAGGCCTTAAAACAGGATATGACCACATGCAATACATGGACACAAACCAAATTCTTCTGAAATTACATGTGTGTCAAGACAGGAAATAGCTCTGGGATTTTCTCTTTGCTTTTCCACTCTTCCTAAAACTCTTTCACTGCCTTCATATTCCAGCATAACAGTAAGAAGAAATACTAACTGGAAAAGAAGAAGAAAGGATGACACTCCTTGAGTTGAGACAATGGCATATTAAAGGTCCAGTGTGTCACATTTAGGAGGGATTATTGGCAGAAATTGAATATAATATATAATACAATGTTCAAGCATGTAGTAAAATCAACTGAAAATGTAGGATGAGCCCTTTATATCTACAGACACAGCTCCTCTTACAGTCCACAGTCCACCGTGTTTCTACAGTAACCCAGAACAGACAAACCACATACTGGCTCTAGATATGGCCTTTTGCATTTTCTGGAAGTTTTACGGCCACCATGGATTCTCATATACCCGTGGAAGAGGAGCCAGTATTCAGTTAGTTGCCATCTGCAGCCTCAACACTAGATGCCACTAAATCCTAAACACTGGAGGGACAATCATTCCTGTCCAAGAGTAGTTTAACACCAGCTTACCTTATAACACGAACCAGCTCATGAAAGGCTTTGTCCACATTCATTGGAGGATCCTTGGCACTGGTTTCAATATAAGTTATCTGAAGAAGCAGAAATATTTCACATCTAAGTGTTAGTATTATTAGAGTGATATTATTCTTATACTAACAATAATAAAAGAGGGACATAAAAAATTCCCAGACAGAATAAGAGTAACTATATATGATTTTCCATCAAACATACTGCACTAACTAATTCAGGTTACATTATTAATACAGTGAACAAATACATTTTATGCAAGAAAGTTCTTCCAGGCTTTCTCTTCACTTGAGGAACATTTTGAAGCTAAGAGTAGTTTCCAAACCTGTGATTTCTAAAGCTGATGAGTAGTTGTCTCAGTGACATTGATGCATTCTGTGTGAAAATAAAGCTTTTTGCAGATTACAATACGCACAGCCTTCTGGCCTCATTTGAGTCATATTTGCCTGCTTCTGTCTGTTTCAGTGTTGATGCTGTTCACTGAGACGACGACACATTAAGCCACTTAAATTTGTAAACATATTTTCTCTCTGTTTCAGCCCAAAGCAGTGTTTTCTAACAGAGCTTTATGAAAACAGCGTCAGGAATGTATAAATCTTAAAATGCCAGCTTGATGGTTTTTTGTAGTCTCTATAAAGAATAGCTTTTCTTTATATTACACATTATAAATATCCACACAGCAATCACACAGCACAACTGTCATCATTAACCTGTATTGACACTGTTACAATAAAATAATCACTGTGGGCAGAGGTGTTTACAAAAACAGCCTTGAAACACTAATAGGGACGCAAATTGTTTCCCAAAGAAGGCAGTGTTTTAAAATGTAGATGGCTTAATGTGGTGTGTGTGTGTTTGTTTCTTAGGACGAATATCTGATTTCACAAATAGTCTTCTGTCCGCTGTGGAAACCAGTTTAAGTTTTATTCTAATTGTTGATTGAATTCAGATACAGAACTCTGTGATCTGTCCTTTCTTTTGTTTTTAGTCTCTGTGGGCGGCACAGTCTAGGGCTGGGCGATATGGACCAAAAGTCATATCTCAATATTTTTTAGCTGATCAATATTTTTTCCATGGCCGGATAATTTCATACATCTGTTATTAATGGCCCACCTGTAAATCGCACTCCTGCCACTCATACTACAAATCCTGCAATGCACTGCAACAGCTGACACACAGGTCAGGACCCGTTCACCACCTCTAACCCCGCTGCTTCGGTTGTTTACACACTAATCAGTGTTCCAGTGTTGACAACTTAGTCACTATATTTAGCGACTTTTCAGACACTCTAGCGATTTGTTTTTTTCCAAAACTACGACTAGCGACAAATCTAGCAACTTTTTCTGGAGTTACTGGACACACTGACATGTCAACGAGCAGCAGAAGACCTGGACAGAGGGAGAGGAGAAATATAAGCAAACTGGCAGCTCAAGGGAAGAAATTTATATACATTCAATATACATTAAAATATCAATATATCACCCAGCCCTAGCACAGTCCTGTGTTAGATAACTGAATGAAATATATGAAATCAGTTTCTTACTTACGTTATGTTTGGCAGCCATCTCTTGGCCCTGGTCAGTGGTGACCTTTCTCAGATGGACCAAATCCACTTTGTTTGCCACCAACACCATGGGGAAGGCCTCCCTGAGAGGAAAAGGACACACACACACACACACACACACACAATCTCAGGAATTTCTTTATAATTGAACAATGCATTTCCAAACCACTTACAGTGGTTTCAAAGAGCGTTTATAAGCATCTCGTGGTCTAGAGAGTATTTTAAAGACCTCACAGGTTTAGATTAGAAAGAGCATCACATGCTACACACATTGTCTGAGAGGTGTCAGATTTCTGCAACACTCAGATCTTGTAGAGAAGAGGTAAAGTGAAGCACGACTAAATACGGAGAGACTGCAACTTGCTCACTTCCAGTTTCTATTTTTGTAACATCTCAAGCTCAGTTTTTATTGGCTGCTGTCAGTCACAGTCAGAACAGATGCAATCTCTTCTCTCACAACAAGACATTGACAACACAAACGATTAGAAATATGGAAACAATTCTGCTGTTCTGCCAAACTGATCTGTAGCTCAAGGGAAGTGATGACAACATGAGATCATGATCCTTCATGAACTATTCTAATCTTGAAACATTTGAAAACGCTACCTGTTAGCACCGACTGAGAAATGTCTGATGAGACGGGCAGAGTTTGGCCTTCTATCAAGATGAATGTTTTTCAAAATAGTAAATAGGTAATATAATTGGTGCAGCACCATCACATGAATAGGTTTCAGAAGGTTATAAATAACCAACTATTATATCTGGCAAAACTGCTTCCTCTTTTAGTATCACTGGCTCCAGGATACAGTAACTTTTACTCATAATATTTATCAGAGTTGTGCACATACAGACTTTCAATGCAACGGTTGGTTGGTATCGGACATTTTGGGCACATTCGCTATCGCTTTCGTTTCCATGTTATCTATTCAAGATAACTGGTCATGAACATCAAGTTTATTTAGCTACAACCAGTCTGACAACTCACTGTTCCTAAACCACAGCAGTTATTTTGGTGAGTGAAATGTTATCTTAAGTATTAGATTCTTGACCATAACTATATAAAACATTTTGTCATGATAAATAAATAATAAATAAAAAATTCTTTAGGATAAAAATAAGATGCAAGATGTAAAAAAACAAGCATGTTACAGCATGTTTAACAGCTGTAGTAATCGAATAAAGTGTGTCTGTTTATTGTGGGCTGGAGTTCTAGATACGATTGCTAAGCTAAGCTGTAACCTACCTGTCCTTGACCCGTAGTATGAGTTGATGGAATCGGTCAACATGTTCAAAGCTGGCCTTGTCTGTCACAGAGAAGACGATGAGGAAGCCGTCACCTGTCCTCATGTACTGCTCCCTCATCGCGCTGAACTCCTCCTGTCCGGCTGTGTCCAGCACTATTAAGATAGATGGACACAAATGCATTACTTTACACGTGTCTCTCTCAAAGCAGGTGACCGTGCTTTTGCCGTTTTAGCCCCAATGCACTGGAATTATTCCCAACTCAGCTTTTCTGAATCTGTTAAACAGCTTATAGGCGTGCCTTCTTATAGATCTAACTATCGTCCTAAATTTTTTGGTGTTTTTTTCAGTAGCAGTGGAAAATGGTTCATTATTTCTCGTTGTCCCGCCTGATTCATCTTAACAGCTAACAAGACACTTATCAAGCATGCCAAGACCTGACCTTTCAAAGCCACAATAAAGAGTCAGAGTTATTCTAAATATTAAATGTTGAAACCTTCCTAACCAAAACATTGTTACATGTATTTACTAACAAATATAAACGGCAGAACTTACAGTAATTATTGCACAATGAGCAATTTTGTTATTGTGACTTCTTTCAATTTCCCGATTGTACGTGGTTAGAATAAGACCAAAACTTGTGCAATCACCTCCACTTTCATAACCGTGAGGGAAAGACAGCGGGGGTCATTTGTCGTCAATACTTCATAACACAATGTTTAACGTTTAGAATATGTTCCCAGAAACTGTAAAAATGTTTTTCTAATTCTTTCCAGAGGTTTATATGTTACCAACATGATTTTAATACTTTATTAAAGAAAGGATAAAACCATAAAAAGATGCATAATTTCTCCCACATGCAACAAACGTAGCGCTGCCTTATTCTAAACATCATCCATTTGCTCAGGGAGTTCAGCTCCAATAAACGTTTCAATAAACGGCAACCACAGGAATGTAGTTAAGAAGTCCAAAAGATAAATACAGTAGACGATAAGCATGGAGAGGTAGGATCATACACCAGCTGCTGACTTGTTAATTTCACGTGCACATACATTTCTACTCACCATCCAGTATTGCCCACTGTCCATCTATCTCTGTGTGTTTGAGATACGAGTCTTCTATCGTGGGATCGTAGTCTGGCACAAAGATCTTCTGGAAAAATTGGATGGTGAGGGCACTCTTCCCAACACCGCCATCCCCCACCACCACCAGCTTGTACGTTGGCAGGTTGTCGCTTGGCACAGCGCTGGTCGCCATGGTTACCTTGACAGTGGTGGTATAGGTGGGAGGTAGGCTAGTAGGTGGCTGATGAGAGACGCACCTGGCTGAAATGGAGGACCAAGAGAGAGAGAGAGAGAGAGAAAGAGGAAGGGATTTACAATAGACAGGGGAGGGAACAACAGACAGACAAGAGAGAGAACAAGGGAGAGAGGTGTTAAGGTTTTTTTTGTTGCAGCTGCTTTTTCATCACCATGGAGACCACAGATCACAGCGAGGAGTTGTGGATGATAGCAGAAAGATGGAAAAAAAAACAATCATACAAAAGTGGTGAAAGAGAGGCTTAAAGAGAGAGTTCACCACACTTTAAGCCCACCTATAACACAAACTTTTAATAACTGGGTAGCAATAATTTAGACTGCACCCACCAGAGAAAGACAACAAGCTGAATTACAACTGAAAAGACTACAACTGAAGCCACTACAGGAACTGCATCTACGCCTGTACTGACGTGAGTATTTATTTATCAGCAGGCTGATTTCAGTACCAGCAGGCTGGTTTCAGTGCCAGCAGGCTGGTTTCAGTGCCAGCAGGCTGGTTTCAGTGCCAGTAGGCTGGTTTCAGTACCAGCAGGCTGGTTTCAGTACCAGCAGGCTGGTTTCATTACCAGCAGGCTGGTTTCAGTGCCAGCAGGCTGGTTTCAGTGCCAGCAGGCTGGTTTCAGTACCAGGAGGCTGATTTCAGTACCAGCAGGCTGGTTTTAGCCTCAAAAGGCTTTTATTTTTAAACAGCTACAGGAAATGTAGCTGCATTTCCCACCAAGATTAGTGACTTAGTACTGTTGTGAGAGTTGGTCTACCAAGATCTAATGCAATTCTCATCCTAGAAGAAGCAGGATCATAAAAGAGGCAGCAGCCACAATAAAACTGGTTGGATGAAGGATTGTAGGCAACAGACGTTATTGTCATGTTTCATAGAAAACCACTCGTTCTGCTCTCACGTCATTGACTCGCTCACATGAAGGATATCACAACCGTATGGAAAAGCAGCAAAAGCAAGCTCTGGTGAGCCTGGTTTGGCGTAGAAGCAGAAACCAGGCTAATAACATCTAATCTCAGTGGCCCACTAGAACCACAGAGCCGGCAGAGAAATATGATGGCTTCAACACAGACGGATAACTGTAGTTTGTAATTATGGCTTTTTGAAAACAAAAATAAACATCTATCATGCTAGAGTATGAGAGTTTTAACAGAGGAGTATTTTTTTCCATGCAAGTGAAGTACATTAGAGGCACAATAGAAAAGTTTAAACATTTTTTACACTTCATGGGAACAGTTTGTACAGTACTCAACAACTGTGTGTATGTGGGCTCTAATAAAAATGAATACAGTATTACTGTATGATTAAAATCACTAAGAGTAATGACAGACGTGCTTTAATATATGTCATGCTATCTCATACATGCCATTACGGTAAAAAGCTCACACCACAGCTAGATACAAAGAGAGACAGAGCTACAGAAAGAACACGACAGGAAAGGAAGTAAGAGGAGAGTGCGAGCGGGGGATGAGGGTGAGAGAAATTACAAACAGAAGAGTGATGCAAAATAATTCTATCATCGGTGGGAAAAGATAATTAGAACCATTAAACACTGCGTGACTTCACTGTGACTGAAATGGACCCAGCTTGGTCCAATCAATCGGCACAGTGAGGTCGTCAATCAAATCAAGCTCGCTTAAAGGTACCCTAAGAGTTTTTGACCACTAGTAGTGCTAATGAGCAAATTTTTTACAAGTCAGTCCCCATTTTGTGTACAGTGGAGGGCAAAAGAGGCAGAGCAAATTGGTGCTTTTTAAGCTATCTGCATTCATATGCAGATTAATGTTTATAGAGATTACCAGAACTGGGTGTCAATTTGCTAATCAGACTGCAGAAAAAGTCTTGGCCTGGATATCTGTTATCCGTTTTCCAGATATCTGCTGGCTACACCAGAAGCCAACAAAAATTAGCAGTTGCCCACAGAGGCTAATCATCGTCAGACAATAAGCAACGGCTTCCAAGATTTCCACAGACGTTCTGGACCCTGCACATAGGCAATCTCTCTTTGGGTCTCTTCCCACATCCACAGCTCCACAGAGAAACGTAGTAATGCAGCAACAAAGAAGACTGAATGCTCATCCCTGCCAACATAGTACAACAGACTATACTGAAGGATAAGATGCTGACTCTTCACACCAATAGGCCGCATTTCTGCATACTGTATCCATGCATACAAATCTTGCTATTGATGCTGCTCTTGCTTCACCCTTCCTCTGCCTGTTAGTTACTTTGCCATCTACAATGCAGAACCCAAAATACGTCCGCAGCGATACGCAGCCATTCTATTCAACGTTTTAAACCACACCGGCTCCACCACGGTTTGGTTCAGAAGCGGAGCTCGGCTCCACGTGAAATAAGTGGCTGTTCTATTTTTGACGGACACCACGAGCAGCCCACGTGAATTTACACAGAGCACCTCGAGCTGGTGGAAGCCAGACACAGAAACAGCATAGAGAATATATATATATATATATATATATTCAAAATAAAATACCCTGTGCAAGCTGTCGGTCGTAAAAACAGATGACCATTTAAGTCAAGCCATCAACAGTGTAAATACAAATATGACAAATAAAACCACTCCACTCTGTTTCACTGTAAAACCTCCAGATTTCTAATTCTCTTAAACTATAACAGTCAAAAGCTGACAAAAAAAAAAAACATTCACTCACTACTAGCACAACACCCTCGCCACCCACCCACCCACGCACCCATTCCTCCTTCATCCACCAGGAAACAGCTGTCAGCTGGCTACAGTCCATCCTTTCCTGCCCAGCACAATGGAGGGAAGGACGATGTTTCCTTCCTTTCCAAAGACCAACCAGCCAATCGGCCAGCCAGTAGGTTGGGTAGAGAATTTCTAAGCCAAATTCCTGATGTTAAAAAGCCTCTTCAGTCAGTTGGCCGGCTGTCATAAAGTCCCAAAGTAAACATTTCTGCCACTCTGCCCATTTCACAAGACACTGCCTTAGTCAGTGCTGTGCAGAAAAACAAAAACACAACAGCTTGAGAAGCAACGTGAAATCACAGTAAGATGCCACCAGTTGTGGTTTTCAAACCAGTCATGCCTGGTTGACTGAAGCCAAGTCAGGTCACAACCTTGTATGGTGTGTCAGCATTTCCCTCTGTGAGTCTACTCAGTGGAGTGCACAGTTCTCTAAACCAACACTCACCATCCTGTGAGGCTAAAATAATCCACAGACACCAGTTTAAACCAAATTCTTTTGAGAGTGGAAGCTTTGTAGAGGAAATTTTATTATGTGTCCAACCAAAGTTAGTCATCTGCCCAGTGTGGCTGGCTAGATGGCTTTACAAACTGTGATGTTTCATTGGGCCAACCAAGCCTGCAAACTTGGACATACTTAGAATATTGCGTACAACACTAATGCCAATGAATCTGAGTCCTTTCCTCTTGGTTTTGGTTGTTCACACTAAGATGGTATTTTCCTCCCCTGAAAATTGAGTTTTTGAAAGTTGTCATATATCAACCCAAGTTCAAATACTAAAAAACAGCAACGATGGTATGATAACGTTACTGCCCAATTCTGTCTAGCAGTAACTGATAATGTAATGTGATGCAATAACATGATGTAATAGAAATGTTGTCATTAAAGGGATATTTCAAAGTGGTTGTATGAAGTACTGTATGTAGAACATCTGTATTCCTATACATACAGTAAGCTCACTGTATTATACTGCAGATCAGAGTTACAGTGGTGGAGCCAGAAAAACACAAGCATATGCCAAATCTAGAGAGTTTGATTTCAGTCTGATCTCACAACTTTCTGACCCAAACAGCAGAGCTGCGGTGTAAAGCAGTGCACGTCAGTGAAGAAGGCTGTCCGACTGCATGGAAAAGCAGGAGAAATATTCTTAATATAGCGCATGCAACGGATGTTGTTGTTGTTTTTTGGGTAGGTCTTTTTTATGTGATCAAAATCAGTTTTTATGCTGACTATCAGTGCATGGGGGATTGTCTTTGAGCAATTAGTTAGCCTTGGTAAAGCAAGTGTGCATTCGTTTTTTTTTTCTTTCTTAGAAACGTGAACGGAACAACATTTATATACAACTAATGTGCAACAGCAAAAACTGAAACTGATATTTAATTTGTATTTAATTTGTTTTACACCAAAATATAGTTACTGCAATATTATTTATATTTATGGTTTTGTTTTGGCACTCACATCACCTGGTCAAGGTTAAGGAAAGCACATACTCTTTGCTGAACATAGAAAAAAACTGTAATGTCCCCTGGTACGTTTTACACTTTATATATTTTTTTCTTCACCATGACTCCATTTAGCCTGTCTGGGCTCTTGAGAAGTGGCTAGCTGCTGCCTTGGGAAAGGATAAAGGGACTTCCCTCTTCACATGGGAACAAAGCAGCAACACATCTCACAGAACAGGAATAAGGAGGAACACAGCGGTGCACACCCCAGCCTGTACTGTACCGTTGATATCAACACTCATCGATCATACAAAGGAGGTGTTAAGACATAGTTCACTGAGTTCAAAGTATATTAATGCTCTCAAGCTGCTGTCATGTTACAAACTGTAGACAAACTTCACCCATATCTTCTTGGATTGGAGAGCTGAGCTTTTATTTTACATTGGACTTGTATAACTTTATGAACTGTGACAGAGAGAACAGATTATATATTTTCCTAAGTATTGAAACCCTGTTTTTTTTTTTTTAGAGGAACCGGGTGTCCAACCTGGGAGAAGCAGGTTCCTGGTTCTTGTCACCAAGACAGCTGAAGTGAAGCAATAATTCGCTCAAGGGCTATCTTTGTCTGAGAGCTGGGGCAACTATAAAAGGACCCTAACATTTATTTATTAATTGAAGATTTGATGCTTAAGATAACACATAGAAATTATGTGTTCCAAAATGACATCAAATCTGCCATTATTGCAGCAATTTCTATTAATATTTATTTTTTAAAAAATAAGGTAAGGTACCCCCTCATCATATTTTCTGCAATGACGACAGACTTCTCACTCAGATTTAACACCCAGTGCAACATTTGGCTGAGAGGACAAAGTGCAAATAGTCTAAAAGGGGGTTGTATAGTTGGTCACATGATGACTAACCTGACACAGTCTCCAGTTTCACAGCATTGTTTGAGAACCCATTTTGAGCAGCCATAAATTACACTGAATACTGAATACTTTCAGAATACTACACCATTTTCAGAAATTCTTTGTGGATAAGGCTGCCATTCACACACCCCAAATATGTCACTAATGTACTGCGACTTGCTGGGGGCATTTCCTCCTATGACCTTTCATTCATTCATTCTGACAATTTTAACATTTGTTCCTGGATATTTGGGAATTTCGACTAGGACTCAGGATGTCATGAGTGAACCACTAGCAGACACTAGTGATGCTGGATGAATGACCTTTGTTACTGTACAGCTACTTTCAAAGGGAGAAATGCTACAATACTTTAAGTTATAATACTGTGTTTAAAGTTTGAAAATCATTGGTTGATTATGAAGTAGATATCTTTGCATGAAAACATAACCTGGCAGTACTCTGCGACATTTTTCATAGATATTAGACACCACTGAGAGAAGTCAGTCATCACTCTTAAAGTGGCTGTCTTTAATGTAACGTACAAGGGTCAGTGTGTACAATTAGGTGGCATCCAGCAGTGTAGTCACCAATTCCAACCACCTCACCTCACCCTCCTTTTAATATCATGAAGGAGAAACAGTAGCCAGGCAACTTGCAAAAAAAACTTGCACAAAATTTAGAGCCAGTCTTTGTTTTGTTTTGTCCCTTCTGAGCTTCTGTAGAAACATGGTGGTTCAACATGGTGGACTCCATAAAAGAGGACCCACTCCCTCTGTAGACATAAAAGGCTCATTCTAAGATAACCAAAACATAATGATTCCTATTTTCAGGTGATTATACACTAATGAAAACATAGTTATACATAATATTATCCATTGCTGCCATATTCTGTAAGTACATCCCCCTAAATCTGACACACTGGACCTTTAATTTGTATGATTTGTTCAATAATTAATAAGGTCAAAAAATAAAATGTTAATTTGTATCGTCTTCCAGTAAATTCATGTCATATGATTAAAACAAAAACTTGTTGTGTGAATGTCTGTCATTATGATGACTATGATCTGATAAGTCTGAAACATTGCTTTGGGCATCAATTTAACTTACTAATGCATTTGTCATATCTTGATCTAAACTGATATTGGGAAATACCCTAAAAATTATATTTATTTCATTATCAACCAGCCCTACGACATCAAGATAATATTTTTGTTCTTCAGTTTCAGTTTCTTAATGAGAATTTTATTATACCTACATAAACTCTGTGTTATGAATCTGTTCAGTTCCAGCACCCACTTATCAAGTTACAATTGATCAGTGATCAGCTGCATTTCTTTGCAAATAAAGATAAGGAATGTAGGCCTATAACGTAATCGGCTCTAAATCAAGGAAATATCCTACTAATTTAATGCAGAATGTTGTATAGCTACTGAGTAATTATGGGGATATTTGCCTTTCTTAAGTGCATCTCAGATGATGAAGAGGACAGTCTGCATTTCTTATATCACTGCTTGATTTAAAGTCTTTGTAATGGCAATTCTGAGATTTCTCCCAAAATACATTAATTATGTTGGAAACTGTTGACTGATATATCACTGAAATGTGGAGTTAAAGGTTAAAACAGTTTTTCTCCAGTTTTCAGTCCAGGGTTTTTTGGGCGGTCCTAAAGGGTGGCTCGATGACACACTGAGGCCACCCTGAGCATACCCCTGCACCCCTAACAGAGAGATAGAGATTAATTCATTTCGCTTGAGTGTTTCAAAGTTAGTCGTGTCATTTTCTGAACACATCTTTCAGTCACTTCAAAATTGCTGCGTGACTGCTCCTACGAGTGAGCGTGGCTTCAGCTTATTCAGCGGACACGCCCCCACAGTCCTGGAGCTGAGAATACTGCTTTTTACCAGATTTTGACATCTAATTTAATAAACAATATTTTTAATAGGGATGCATCGATTCTGAAATTCTGGGCAGATACCGATGTTTAAAATAACAACTTGGCCGATGACGACGTTTTTTCTTTGTTACGTGTAATGCAAACTGCATAACGTGGATCTTTCTTGAAGCGTCCCAGAAGCGTCTCTACGCTCGGCTATGCGTTGAATACGCGTCTGTTCTATTTTGACGTGAGCAGCACGCTTCAACCTACACAGAGCACCTCAAGCGGGCGGAAGCCAGACACAGAAAAAGCATAAAGAAGCCGGTGGATTTTCAAAATAAAATACCCTGTGCAAACTGCCGGTCGTAAAAACAGACAAAAGCTAAACTAATTAACTACGTAGCATATTTACACATGTAGAAGCATATTTAGAAGAATATGCACCGGGAAAATGTCCAAATCTGAGCAGGTAAACAAAGTCTGGTGGGCTAAACGCTCGCTTCTGAAACGCTCCCAGTGGGGTTTAAAGTCACGTGCAGGACGGACCAAAACCGCGGCATGTATGCGACGTGCCAGAGACGTGTGCAGTGGGGTTTCAGAGCCTCCAAAAAACAAACAAAATGGAAAAAAGAAAGGTTTTTCCTCAGCACAGCGTTCATGCAACGCGTAAACCAACATATAATCATCGGCCACTTGCATCGGTGAATGTCATCTTTATTTGCCGATGGCCGATGGCAGTTAAGGCCGATGTCGATGTTCAGCCGATGCATCGGTGTATCTCTAATTTTTAATCATCCAAATTTGGCTGGGTGGTTAATTAAAGACTTTCTTTTTTGGTCTGACAAACTCGGAACACATATTTATTCTTACTTTACACAGATTTTAAGGTACTTTAGTAGTACAGTAAGACACTTTCTACTCCACTACACATTAGAGCAATGGATCCCAATGTGGGGGGCAGGACCCCCTGCGGGGGGTCGCAAGACAGCAAGGGGGTGGTCGTGAGATGATTTTCAGAAATCAAATAAAACGTTAAAACTATTATAGGTAGCATATTTTAGCCATAATTGTAACAAAAGACTAAAAATAGTAGTTAAATTTAAAACAAAGACCTTTCGATTTTCTTTGCTCCTTGTGACTCCTGATGTGATTATGACATTATGATTAATGACATCAGCACCACCAACAACAACACCATTAGCTAAGCTCAATTAGCATCGTGCTAATCATTACATGTAACAAGGGCAAATCATTTGACAAATGTCAAGCGACCATTCCTAAAGACAGAGCAGTCACAAGTCATTGGCATTACACAGGCTTAAAACCACAGCCTTAAAAGTTTGGGAACACGTGCTTTAGAGGCAAATAATGAGCATTTTACTCCAAAATATGATGATATGATGTTATCAGTGAAACTCACAAGCAGTACATAAAAGTGCATCTGAAACAACTAGTAAATTAATCAGTTAGTCGACTGCAAGAACATTTCATGGTTCCAGCATCACAAATGTGAAGATTTGGTGCTTTTCCTTTTGAAGTATTTGAATAATTTCAATTTATTTCTAATATTTTTGAGATGTGGACTATTAGTTATATAACATAATATATATATAACAAACATTAGTTGCAGTTCTATATCCCCATCTCTTTAACTTAAAAAGCAATCTCCTGCTTTACATTAATACAATAATAACTAAATGTTATAATAGTATAATAATCACAGGGGACATTTTTCTGCATTGAGTACTGTGATTTTTCCTGATTATACTATACTTGTTCATAAGTCACATTTACAATGCAGGCGTACGACTGAAGCATTTTTAAAGGAGGACCTGAAAACTTCACCACTGCATTAGTGTCACCTGGGTAAGACACCGTCACCACATCTCACAGGAGCCATTATTTAATAACAATTTAATAAGCAACGTAGATCACACGCCTGGGTAGGAAACCCAGCATCTACCAATCATTCAGACTGGTAGATTTCCCCTAGTCAAAGGTCACAATTAAGCTGGGGAAATTATGAAACTGCATGAAAAAAGCCAGATACTCTGACAAGCAACATGATCCTCCTCAGCAGCGGCAGCAGCAGGGTTTGACATTTCCATGAAGTTATGATGGAAGGATAAAGGGGGATCTGTCCCCAGATTATTTGGTGATTTCACTTTGCTATTAATAGTGATTAACGTGTGTGTGTGTGTGTGTGTGTGTGTGTGTGTGTGTGTGTGTGTCTTTGCAGACTGACTGGTGCTTCTGAATGATCTCATCCTATGATTTGATACATGAAAAATCTCTCTGTTCTCCAGTGTCCAGCGGTTAAATCTGCACAGCTATTTCAGAGCTGGACTGTGTACAGCTGTAAACGAAGGCGGTGGTTTTACTGTGTCTGTGTACATATATAATGTACATTTTTGATAAAAGATAGGCACTGTATGTGTGTGTGTGTGTGTTTGGTTTCGTCCCTACGGGAACATTTTTGACACACAGAGGCAAGGCCCGTCTGTCTGTCTTTCTCTCTGTGTGTGTGCGTGTGTGTGTGTATGGAAAACCGACAGTAGCCGCCCCTGAATAACGGATTTCGGTTGCTTCATTTTTCTCTTTAAGTTTCCAGCAAAAAGGGATTTCCGCAAACGACACACAGTCGTTCATAACCTGAATTAAAACGAGCTAACTTCTCTTTGACTGTTCACCGAGCTGTCATTAGTCGAAACAACCTGGTGACAGTAAAGCTATGCTACTGTTAAGTTGTTGATAGGCGAGTACAGAGTTGTTGTTGTTTTTTTTTTTTTTACATTAACGGTAGGTGTTGCCTTCACTGTCCGCGAATACAGACGCCCGCATTCGCGACCTCTTCGTCTTCTACTCTGTCAACAGGAAAGCTACTTACCGATATGAGCTTCGCTGTCGTGAACACAAAGAAACGTCCTCACACCGACATATTCCTCCTCATCTCTCTCTCTTTCTCCTCGGCTTCAAACCACCGCCGCCACCGCCGCCCTTTCGCCACAGACGGGAGTGTGCTCCCCACATCTGCGAAACAATACGTTGAGTAGCTAATCTTTGTATTGCAACAGCTGATGCTAAAAATAGAAAAGCCCTAAAGGGGGGAGAACGACGTTTTTCGGTGAATACTGTAAACCACACACTGATGGTTTTCAGTGTGATATTATATATGTATTTGAGATCAACTGAAAAATAACGTGGTGGATTTTCTTCGTCTTATATCTTTGGTGTTAATTTGTTGAAATCTCACGAAGCAGGAAAGAGTTCCCCTTTTTAGTGAAATGGACTGTTCTTATGCTCTGTTGACATAGCGGACCCCTTTAAAGGGATAGTCCTGTCAAATTAGCCGTGCCTAATTTAAGGGAGACAAATTGATTAATTATATAATATATAAAAAAATGTGTGTCTTGTGAAATGTAACTAAGTACAATTACTCTAGTACTGTACCATTTTTCAACGTTTTTATTCTTTGCTATTTCCATTTAAAGCTACTACAACAACTTTTTTTGTTTGTTAAATCATTTAATCAATTTAGTGATATACCTGCTGTGTTCATCAGCAATAGCCTATATCAAGTTATGATGTTTTTCTTCTCATATTTGGTATACTCAAACATCCTAACACTTCTCCTCAAATAATTTTGTGCCATCAATGCAACAGCTTGTGATATAGAAGAACAAAAATCTGGGGGGAACTTTAATTCATCTGTAATTTAGAGCCAGTGGTGTACTTTTTACTGCATTACTGTATATGTATTTAACAACATTAGTTACTGGTGACTTTGCAGATATTGATACAAAAATATATCAATTATATATATAGATCAATATCAATTAATGGATTGTGATGTATACCCACAAATTGCCCATTTTGCTTGATGAGCGCTTTTACTTCAAAGTAGGCTATTTTAATACTACTTTTACAAAAAAGATTTTCAGGCACTTATACTTTACTTGAGTATCCTATTTCCATTTTAAGTTACTTTAGCTATAACTAGAGCCAATATTGTACTACTATTGTACTCCACAACATTAGTTACTTTGCAGATGCAGATTATCAATACAAAATTTAAATCAACTAATGCACTGTGATGTATTTAGCTACCCGGTAGTATGCAGTTGCAGTTAGTTTCACATTAACCATTTCACTCATGAATGCATCACTAATTTACATTGTGCATAATGAGTAGTTTTACATATGGTAGGCTATACACTTTGATATTACTTTTACAGTGCAGTTTTATAGAGTTTTACAGTACTTTTACAGAAGACTTTTACTTAAGTGAAATATTTAAGTATGTCTTTGTCCAATGGTTGGGTGTTGCTGTGTTTCATCATTTTAATTCTAATAATCATTCTAATTTGATGATATAACTTGTGTGTTTACATCAGTAATAGCCTATATCAGGTAATGATATTCTTATTTTTCTAGATGTTTTACATGTTTTTATACTTAAATGTGACAAAAATTCTCCTCAAATAACTTTTAATAATAATAAAATAATAACAGCTTGTGATATAGAGGCACAGTACTGAAAAATTCAGCAACAGATGGTTATGGAAGATGTGATGTGTTGAGTTGTCAGCTGATCAATTCTTGGTTACAGTCTAGGTCACTAAAGTGGTGATCTATTCACTCTTCTGGTTCATCGTTCTGGTTTCTTTTATTCTACAGGTGGTTCTTTCTTCTCCACAGCTAAAGTTGAATCATTTCCCTTCCATGACACCACATTTTGCTCAAACATTAAAAGTAGGACTTAATAAATAAAGTAAAGCCTGCACTACGAAGAAGACAACATGCCTTTTTCACAGCAGACATTTTGAAGTTTCACTGTAGGAAAACGCAGTTGTTACTGTACTTCAAGTGTCTCAGTCAACCATGACAGTGTCACAGTGAGCGAGTGCACAGAACTGAAACTAATACCGCTAAATAGAATTCAGTAATCATTAATTTTATTATTTAGACTTGTGATTCAAGAAAAAGTCAAGTCAAGAAAACATGTATTGTTAATTTATCATCAGTGAATGTATACACATTACATTATATTTATTATTATTGGAAAACTAGTTCAGACATGAAAAAAATCACATGCAGGACTGCATAATTCTCTCTTCTCTTTTATGATGAAATTCACTTGATATAAAGATTTTGTATTTTGAATGTAAGTTGCATGTTAAATGACAGTTCCACATTTCTATCACATTTCATGTGATACATTAAATATGGTTCATGAAATATGATACAGCTATGCTAGGCATGTATACAAAGTAGGCACATGTTTTTTTTACACAGACAGAGTCATTCACCAAAAAAGAAATAGCATCTTGTGCATATGTGTCTCATAATTACCAGATCTATAAGTCATAGGTACCTCATGTTGAGACTACTATTTCTCAACTACAACATAGTTTTCTTGTAATTATGAAACCTCTTTCTTTGAATCCTGAGATATAAATCTTGTAGTCATGAAATGTTGAGTCATAATTAGGAGAAAGTTGAGAGAAGACTGTTGCAGATTTTAGGATATTTCAAATGTGACCAAAAAAAAAAGAAGAAAACATGACACATCCACATGTGTTTTCCTGACATTTCATGTGAAAACATGATTTTCACATGTTGTTTTTCATAATAAAGGGTAATCATTGAACATAAAGTGTATGCGCTTGCCTTCTCATGAACTTGGTTCGTTTTGGGCCAAAGAGACAGATAAGGATCTGATCAATCAAGGGAAAGGTTGTGTGTGTGTGTGTGTGTGTGTGTGTGTGTGGGTGTGGGTGGCTTGGTGATACTGAGAATAGATTAGGGTGGATGCTGCAACAATTTAATTTTGGTGGGCAATAAATCTGCATGCACCAGACTGTAGACCGGCAGATCTGTTCAGAAGGAAGTAAGAACAACGGTGTATATTGTTTGTCTTCCAGATTAATAAGTGATTGTAAATCATTTCTGAGAAATCACACATAAGTGTAATACAAATATAAAAGCAAAGTCAACTTGTTAATGCGTTACGCGAGCTAGTAGCTACTTAAAATAATTGCTTCCCAGAAATATTGATAATTATGACATTGAGTGACAGATGAGTGAAGTAACTAAGCCACAGAAGACAGGATGGAACCCTAAACATATCTCATGAGATGTGTCTTAACTGATATATTATTTAAAGAGAGATATGACCTAGTTAATAAGTGCACATGATGTAAGCTATATGCTCAGGAATACAAATACGCATGCACACTCTCCACATTACTGGCAAGTTATAATGTAACAGTCCATTACCAGCAGCCATCAGTGGTGTTTGTGTGTGTGAGAAAGAGAGAGAGAGAGAGAGAGAGAGAGAGAGAGAGAGAGAGTGAAAGATGTAAATAATTCAATTGAAATGAGGAAGTGGAGCTAGATACAAGTTTTACCTCTGTAAATAATCCAGGCATTAGGCCTTTTACAACTCACATTACAGTAACAAAGTGATGGTAAGTGAAGTGGTCTCTCCCTCTCTAAATGTTTGACCAGGATTTCCAGGAACATCTACTGAATTTAAAAGCATGTGCGCATACAAACAAAGAGACACAACAAGCACACATATCTTTTGCTTGGCAGTGCTTGAGCAAAACAGAGAGAAATTGATATATAATATATATTTCTCTAATGCTTAGAGATGTCAGGGCTAACAGTTCAAAATTGACGGCCGAGTTGGATAAGCAGAAGGAGGGCAGTGGATGCTGTTTCTCTCCTATCACCCTGCAAGACTTCATTGATCTGGTGCAAAGCACAAAAACTTCCTTATGCCCCGTGGATATTGTACCCATACTAGATGCTCAAAAATGTACTTGGGTATATGGGTCAATGCATGGTCTTGATCATAGATAGTTTTCTACAATCCGGTTGTGTCCCAGCTTGTTCAGCCACTTTATCTAATCTAATCTCTCTAAGCTGTTAAATTGTTGCTAACGCACAACATTCATGACAAATTTCAACCGGGTTTTTACCATCAACTGAAAAAGCTCTTATCAGTCTCCAATGACTGTCCAATGATGGCTGTTGATATAGTTCAATATATTGTTCGTGCGTGCCTGAGAGTGGCTTGCATATCTCACTAAAAGTTTTTGTTTGGTCCGAAACCACTTTCCTGTGGTGTGCCTCTGTTCTGTCTTGGGTCCTTTATTATTTGCTATATATATATGCTTCATTAGGTCACATTATTAGCAGATTTAAAGGAATCTCTTATCACTGTTATGCTGATGATATCCAATTCTATTTCAATGGATGGCTAGCAACTTTTTCCAGTTAAACACGGTGTCTTTATCACGCTTCTGATAGCCTCAAAGGTTGCTCACTAAACTGGATCCCTTTCTTCAGCAGTAAAGTCTAGTCTTAGAAAAAATGATGTTATATTTATATACAGTATTTGGCCGAGTGTATGCACTTTAAACAACATATAAAATCACTGACCTGTTTGGCTTGAAATACAGATGATCATTCACACATTATATCATTCTGGTTGGATTTCTGTAATTCCCTTTTGACCAACCTCAACAAATCATCGCTGGACCATCTATAAATGCTGCTGCAAAGCCGTTGACCAGGTCTAGAAGTACAACTCACATCATACCCATTTTATCTGCATTACATTGGCTTCCCAGGTTCTTTTCACATAGAGCCCCGCAGGGTCAGGCACCAGAATACATCTTGGATCTGCTTCATCCTTATATCATCAGTAGGTCACTCGGGTCTTCTAACCAGGGCTTACACCTTAAACAAAGGGTGATTGTGCCTTTGAAGTGGTTTAGACACTGTGGACGGCTCTTTTCTGTAGACATACATTCTGCGGTCTCTGCTGAAGCCTTCAAAAAGAAGCTAAAGACCAATTTATTCAAACTGGCCTTTCTCTTATTGTTTATTGTTCTGTTGTAGCTTATGTTTTGGTGTGTGAGAACATTTTCATACAGTTACAGTTGTTTAAAATACATACTTTTGCTAAAATTTGACTTTAGGCCCAAATATTAAGTTTAAAAAGGGTACAAATAGTTGTGCTTTTTGATTAAGTCTGGATGGCCAGAGGATCTGGAAGTGAGACACATTGGTGAAGCTCTTCATTTGAAGGTAAAGAGAAGCTAATCATACTTGTGACGAAGAACATAAATGGTGATAAATGATAGTTATTTTTGTACAACTGGAAAAAGGAATTGATGTGCCAGCACATTTATGTCATGTGGCAATGCATTAACTTAAATTGAAGGTAAACATGATGTAAACACTATGTTTTTAACATGAGTTTTGGACTATGTTCACTGCAAAGATCTATTGATTTAGGCTCTGGACAACTTGTAGAAAGCAATCAAGAGGTGGTGAACTGATTGACTGGGTTACTGATTTATTCATTCATTGAGAGGTCACTCCACTGGATTGGACGGCAAGTTGATGGAATCTTAATTTGAGAATTGATTGCTTTCTGTCTCCTGCATACTATTCATTTTTCTTCCAATGTTGCTGCCGCCATTTGGAAGGCTCAGTCAGATGGAGTAAGCCTTTTTGCACCTTGTAGGACGGTGGACTCAACAATACTAAGCCGAAATTTGTATTCCCACAGGAATATTCTAGCATGTGTACACACTTTAATGTTGATTTTCTCCTAAGGTAAATAAAAAGGCCACAGTGTTGTTCGGGTTCTCGCTGGAAAAGCTTGACTTCAGTGTCATGGATCATTAAGCACCAGTGACGTCTGTGTGTGTGTCAGTATTGATGCAGTGTCACATAGAATGCGTACATGCATCCATGTGTAAAAATACACGTACTGAATCCAATAGACATCAATCTCCAGCAAACAGCCTCCTTGACCTCTACATACAGGACACTGCCCTCGTACAGGATAAAATAAAAGGTGCTAATGGCAGTCTGGCTGCAATCGGAGTTCAATATAGTCACTTCAGGTTGTGCAGGGGGGTCACTGTTTCCAGTATACCTTTTTAAATGTGCACCTGCCCATTTCTTTCAACAGTCACAGTGATGTGGCTTCTTCCAGCAGAGAGAAACACCATGGAAATGCTTCCAGTCCATCACAGGACTAACACATCTCTGTATGAAGTTAATTATGATAATGACACATGAATGTCATGAACAAACAAACTAACAATACTGCCTTTGCATTTGTGCACTTATCTGCTTAAGGTTTATAGAACAGAATAGAATAGAATAGAATAAAATAGAATAGAATAGAACATTATAGGGGATTCTCTCTCTTTAATTCCCTTCAGAGACACACACACACACACACACACATATTGCACACACACAGACACACATTTCCATTGCCTCTTGCCTGTTTCCATGGAGACAGTAGTGAGCTGTTTCTTTCCACTAGGATCAGACCGTCTGTCTTGATCACAATACATATGCACGTACACATGCGTGCACACACACACACACACACACACACACACACACACACACACACACACACGCACACAAACACACACACACACACACACACACACACACACACACACTGCAAAGTGATGGATTTTTCAGTCTTAACCAGATTAGTCAGTACAGCAATGACTATGTGATACTTTCGTGTTGCAGGGCTTATCCTTACATGTACAAGGTTATATTAGCTATGAATCATCACTCTACAGGTGTCATGCAGATGACTATAATAATCTATTCTTCTCTGTGTAAGGCTCTAATTTGTAAATTTCTCTTTTTCAGATTTGGAAATTGTTTTCTTATGTGATGAAAGTATAAGTACTTAGCATATGTTAAATGATGCACATCAGTTTTTATATTTAGATTTTAATGAAGTGATGGAGCAAATAAACTGAGCAGAAGGTGATTAAGGTTTGAGACAATAAAATTAACTTTGGATAACATGCTTGATTGCAAGTTCCTATAGTCTTATAGGTTAGTGTTATTCCCTTTCATCTATTATGCAGACACAGTGAAAGAAACCATTTTTCAAAATTGGGAATGTGTTAATAGAAGTGAGGATTTTCTGGCTATTGGTTATTTAAGGTATGTGATTACTTCAGCAGTCTGTGGTTATTAGATAAAATATCTTGTGAGTGAGCCAGCTGGGCTGAGGTAGATGTCAGACTAGTGCTCGCCCACTCTAGCCTTTTATTCAAGAGGATTACATTTAAACTGAAATTAAAACAAATGATCAATATGTTGCTGTGCTGTACTCCCATTCCCGTAAAAGGGTAGTTAAGGCTGCCCCACCCTAGTACACATCCACCTCAACACTTGCACTAATTCAAAACACCATGGTTCATCTGTCTGCTGTTTCGGCAGTTGCACATTGCGATCTTAAATATTTTAATCAGAGGTCATCACAGGATCATGCAGTAGGACTAAAATACTGAAGCTTTTCTCACTACTGTTGCAACTGCACAACTTTCACTTCCTCCTCTGCCATGACACTGCTGCCATGTACAGTCAGCGACTGCATAGAAATCAGCTGTTGTGTACCTGGTTCCAGCTTTCATCTGCATCCCGTACATAAGCGCCAGGCTCGGCTATACACAATTAAAATTTAACAGCGGCTCAGTGGCGCATAGCCACATCACAAAGCTCTGCAAACAAACATGCATTGTCACAAATGAGCAGCAACAGAAACTTGTTTACCAATTCCCCTTTTTTTTAATCTACACGAGACTGCGTGCACGCTTGTCTCTATCACAAGAAATGTGGAACATGGAACATATGCATGTGCAACAAGGCGCAGTAATTGCAGTGGCCAGGGTCTCTTGAAAGAATGGAAAATACCAATAGAGCTGTAATGAACCGTTCTCATCTATTCATCACACCCACAGATGACAGCAGCGGCTCACAAAAAAAAAAAAAAAAAAAAAAGATGTGGGGGAGATGGGCTTTATTTTTATTCTGCTGAGTTCCACCTGTTTTGTTTGTCATTTTTCTGCTCTGATTCTATTCAAAAATGTGTCTAATGATTGTATTTAATTCATTACTTGCAGGCAGAACAGAATTTTACAACACTGGAAGTTACCACAGATTGGATGGCTTGGTTTCCACTATGAAAAATAAATAAATAAATACACTGCTGAGTGAACCACAGAGTAAACAATTTGTCATTTTGGAGAGCCGAATTCAGTATTTGCCATAAGATGTCCTCCCCCACATTAGAAATACAGCTAATAACAGATTCAGTAGTTTGTAAGTATTTTAAAATACAAAACTGCAAAGAAATACAACATTCAGTGAGGTTTTACACTACAGCTCTCCATCCTGGGTTTCACATTTACACATTTACATTTGCATCCAAATATTCACTCCCTCATTCAGTTCAATTCCTCTTTGACTGACTGACTCTTGAAAGTCAAGAATGTGTTTCCTGTTTAATGCCAGCTCTGACTGGTTCCAGCTGCCTTACAGGTCAAAGTTCACCTTTGCTCAGCTGTGAGCCGAGAAAAAGTGTTTTGATGCATCTCATGTTTCAAAATGGAGACGTCAATCTTGCAGTGATGTCACTGTATGACACCAGCAGACAACATTATTGTTCTCACAGACACTAAATATACACTGGCCGACTAACCTCAAATTTACACAACATGCAAAATATCAACCACACATAAATGAATGACTGAGCGAAGGTTTGAAACGTTGCAGCAACATCTTCTTCCTGTCCTGCAGAAACAGAAGTACGGGGCGCAGAGTATGACAAAGTCAGCATTCACCTGATTACAATCAAAATCATTAAAAATCTGATATTTACTGGTAAAAGTTACACTGTTGCTTCAGTATAAGAAAACCAATACAATCAGGGCTGCAAGCAAATTTTAACATGCAACATTTTAATATAAAAAACTTAAAGATATTCCAGCATGCTTTCTTGGTTTAGAGCCAACGTTCAAATAAAATTATTTGAGGGTGCCTCATAACCGATTTACTTCCTGGCCATTCAAATAAAAATTATATTATCCTAAAATTCACCATTCAAAGGTTCCCTCTTCATCAATGCTATTTACCACATCAATAAATGTATTTACAGTAGATTAAAAATGTTGTCCTATATGTTTTATCAGCCTTTTTTATAAGATAATGATACTTTTGACTCTGTACTCAATGAGAAAAATACTTCATACTTTGCTTATGTGTAATTTTCTCTGAGGAATCTTAAAAACACCAATAAATCATTTATTTAGTTGTATTTATTTATTTTTAATCTAATGTGTGTCTTGGGTGCTCAGTACTTCAATATTGTATCCTACTGTACTTTATATGACGAATTTACCTTACGAATCCTGTGACTCTCCTCTGATTGGCTCACGCTAACCAATCTCATGCCTCATCTCACCTCACCTAGCCAATCAGAGGTGGAGTAGTGTGGGTCAATGCCGTCGCTATAGTGGCGGAGATTTAAAACCAAATCGATGTGACTGAGGGAAAAAAAAATAGTAAAGGGAGACTTTAATTCGAACATTAACGATAAAAAGAGAGTTCACTGCTGCTTGCCAAAGTGTACGGACGTGTAACTTGTTTGGTATAGCTGCCAGGAAGAGGGCGCTGTTACGCCATTCATGAAGAGGCTCGCATCCAGAAGAAGGCGAAGAAGAAGAAGCAAAGCAAAGATGGCGTTCAAATGGTCAGCCCCAAGTAACGAGCTCTCCTGTCCGGTATGCCAGGATACTTTCAAAGATCCCGTCCTTCTTCCCTGTAGCCACAGCTTCTGTCACACCTGTGTGTTAGAGTGGTGGAGAAGGAAGCGAGAGCGTGAATGTCCCGTGTGTAAGACGGTGTCTTCGACCGACAGACTGGCACGCAACCTGGTATTGAAGAATCTGTGTGAGGCGTTTCTCCTGGAGGTGCAGTCGGGGGTTTTCTGCCACCAGCACTACGAGAAACTGAAGCTCTACTGCCTGGACCACCAGAGACCGGTATGTGTAGTGTGCAGGGAGTCAAGTGACCACACGAATCATCGTTTTATTCCCGTCAACGAAGCGGCGGAGCTGCGTAGAAAGGAGCTCAGGAAAAAAATTAAGCCTCTTCAAGAGAAAGTGAAACTCTTCTGTGAAACGAAAGAAAACTGTGAGAGGGCAGAGCAAGAGATTGAGGCACAAGCTCAGGACACAGAGGGGAAGATAAGAAATGAGTTCAACGCCCTGCGGATGTTTTTGCAAACTGAAGAAGAGGCCAGGATTCATAACCTGAAGGAAGAAGCGTCTTATAAGAAAATGGTGGTGAGATCCAACATTGACCCATTGTACAGCCAGATAGTCGCCATGGGGAGCACCATTCAAAGCATAGAAAGAGGGATGAAAGCTGACGACCCGTCCTTCCTGCTACAAGCCGATGCTTTAAAATCGAGGGCTCAGTACCGCCTGCCAGAAGACCCAAAGCAGATCACAGGAGTCATGATCAACGTTGGCAAATATGTGGGAAATCTGCGCTTCGATGTCTGGTCCAAAATGAAGGATGAAGTGTCATACAGCCCTGTAATCTTGAACCCCAACACCGCCCACAGAGAGCTGCGCCTGTCTCAAGATTTGACAAGTGTATCATGTGGGCCAAAACTGCCTCCTGATGTTTTCCTGCACAGCCAGCCAGAGAGGATGGCTCAGCACCGCAGCGTCCTGGGCTGCGAAGGCTTCAGCTCAGGTAGTCACACCTGGGATGTGGACATTGGAAAGAATCAAGTATGGGCACTTGGCGTGATAGCACAGGATGACCAAGGGAAGGGAAACGTACAGTCTGGCTTGTGGATGTTGAGGTTTTGTGGTGGTAAATTAACAGCCTTCTCCCCGTCCTGTGCAGCGTCTGTCCTCCCGCTGAAGGACTGGCTCCAGAGGGTCAGAGTGCACCTGGACTGGGAAAAAGGAAAGCTGTCCTTTATGGATCTAGATACTAACACAGTTATACATACCTTCACACACGCATTCACGGACAAGCTGTTTCCGTACATCAACACCTGGAATGACACCCCACTGAAGATACTACCCCTGAAAACCTCTGTAACTGTAGGCTAATACTGCTGTCGATGAAGAAGATTAAACTGAGTTACTCTACTTGAAGTTAAGAACAGTTACTCACTTTGTCACTTTTTGTATTTTCCTTTGTTCAGGTACAATCATCAGTTCATACCTCGATAATCACTGTTGCAATGATACAGATCATGCTTTATTGTTCTTGCATTTCTCTACCACACTGTTTGGAGTGCCTTATTTGTTATTAGATTTCAATATATATTTCATATATGTATACATATGTTCATATAAAAAACAGAATAAAGAACTTTCTCTCTGAAAGAGTGAGAAATGTCTAACAGGCTGTGTGAACGGTGACCACTTATGAGTAAAGTTAAGTCTTTTTCTAAGTGTCATGCACCAAAGGGTGCCTGGCCTGCATGTGCCAAAAATACACTACAAATATGTGTAATAACACAGTGAGAGCGAAAGAATAAATATCATATACCACCATGCAAACACGAACTTCCTGCTCCTTAGAAGGTTAAACACTTAAGTCTACATTCATCACACATGGAAAACAAATCAAGACATTAAAAAGCCTTCATCTAAGATTGAGATACAAAACAACGGTCTCTTTCATTCATTTCCAACCTCAGCTGGGACAGAGACCTCTGTGTGACAGTTCTCTGGATGATACATACACTTCATTTTATTTTGCATGGAAACTTCTGACCATTTTTATGCATACCTTTCAAATAGTATTGCTTTAATTTCACTACATGATCATTTATTTCTATACTATTCACTTATTTCTATGTCAAATAGTTTTTGAAAATCCCATGCCCAAGAATAATTATCCCAGTTTGATAAGTCTGCTATCGGATATGTTGATTAATCCAAACATCTCACACAGCACATATCTCTGTGCCTCACTGCCTCCCATTTTGTTTGTCTTGACCTCTGCATCAAAATCTAAAATAGGACAGACACAAGATTTCTATATATATTTAAAATCCCTACTTAGCTCAAACTTACTGATCATCAGGGGGCGGCAGTAGTACAGTCCATAGAGACATGGCTTGGGAACCGGAGAGTGGCTGGTTCAAGTCCAGTCCAGAATGGACTGGCAGCTGGAGAGGTGCCAGCTTACATCCTGGGCATTGCCGTTGTGCCCCTGAGCAAGGCACTGAATACCCCACAACTGCTTGCAGATGGCAGCCATTATGGCTGCTATTTTGGGTTAAAAGGCATGTAAACTGAGTGAAAAAAAATAATTTTCCCTCCCTTTAATAAAAGTATCTTTTCTTCACGCTAATTAATAGGTGGTTCACATGGTTAATTACTTCCATGCTTGTGTTTATAGCTCTAAATGAATTTCAAATAACCAGTGATGTATATGATATGATATGATGTGTATGATCCAACCCTAACAACAGACAGATACTGCTTTAAAACACACTGTCGTAAAACTGTCGTGCAACACCATGACGACAGCCAAGCCGCTGTACGGGCAGAATTTTGTGTCTTGTAGTAGTGCGGGGCTGTCCTTGGGAGGATGTGGAGAACATGTGAGTGTGAGTAGATGTTTGCTGTCTTTGAAGACAGCTAATGTTTTTATCCTCACTGTGTTTTCAGTCGGTGAGCTAACTAGACGCTAATAGAGCTAAGAGCTCATGTTGGGCTGTCAGCTCGCTAAAGTACGCCGTAGATATCGTGTAACTGTGAGTACAATGCAAGCTCAGGGTGTCCGTGTTCAGCGGTAGAGTTGCTTAACGACACATTATAGTGTTTAATTAAAAAAAAACTGTACTCAAGACCAGGGAAAAAGGTAACTTTTAAGGCTTACCACGGTAGCTAATATGTCATTGTATGAAGCTAAATCACTGGAGTTAGCCTCAGTTATGTTGATATATCTCCCAGCATCACATGAGCTTTAACTGTTGACAGGAACATAATGCAATAATAGTGTCAGCTAGTATTTGCTGGTGTCAGTGTCTTCTTTGTTAACCTTGAAGACCGACCAGGGGGTCTGTAATGACGGTGATGTTACAGAGGCCTTGTGCTTAAAGAGAATATCCCTTCAACAGGACAACAAAGGCTCAAATTGCTGCCTGAAGTGTCCTTCACAAAGTCATTTAAACTCTATCTAACCTCTTTGAATTCACTCAGCATGTCAGATCTGTTGGTATACTTATAAATGTATTGTCTGCTTCTTTTACAGATGCTACCTACTGAAGTCTGCACCCCATCACTGGCACAAAAAGAATAAAAAAACAAACAAATATGGCGTCCCGTCTCCTCACGTTCTCTGCATTTGTTCAGAAGTACCGCACTCCGCTGCTTATAGCGAGCTGTGGCGGGGTCTTCGCAGCCAACATGTTCTACCATGTTTTCCCTGACATGCCCTACCGTCAGCTCTATCAGGCCTGGCACCAAGGAGAGCCAGTCACGCTGTCCGAAAAGCTTGAGGATCTTTTTCAACAGGTAATGGGTGTGGATGTGCATGAGTTTAATTTGAGCTGATTTCTAAACTAAAATAGATTTGTACAGTTACAGATGGTACAGTGGCAGTACAGTGGCACTGTGTGTGAGCGATTATTATACAGTTATGTCTGTGTTTTCGGCATTATGCGCAACATTTTTCTTAGCTGAAGTAAGAAATTTATATTACATGGAGGAGAAATGCCATGAAAGTACAGTATAGAAATGCACACTGAAAAAAACGTGACATAAAGTTCAAATTTCAATGTTTTTTGTCATCATTTGTAGGTAATAAAGGACTATGGTATCAGCTCACCCAAGAATTTCTCTGCCTTCGCCTCCTATGGGTTCCATCCGGTTGGTGCTGGTGTCCCTTGGCTTCCTGCAGGGGCACAAATTGGTATCCCTGCAAACTTTAACAGCACGGCCGACGACCCGAGCGGCATCACCAACCGCACCATTTTCATCAATGGCAAAGCGGTGGACTGGAGCAGCGACACTGGCTCTGCTCTAAAGGAGTCGTTGGTGTTTTCTCACGAGGCACAGAAATTTGCCATAGCAAGAGAAGTGGCTCGCTTGCAGTCCGGAGGACCTGTCATGAATGCTGCTGTTGCCCCGGTCTGTCTCGGTGGTGTTTGGGTGTACAGCGTGGCGCTGAAGCAAATGTTGGGACTCTACACCAAGCCTGCACTGTTTCGAGGTGCTGCGAACTTTTTAGCGCTGGGACTCGGTGTCGTGTCCCACTTCCTCATGTCGGATGCTGTTGCTAAGTGGATTGACTTTAGCTCAGACCGACGTGCGGCGGGAGTGTCCCGTGATTATGCCAAAGGAGGGGTAGAGTTTTATGATAAGATTCTGTCCAGAAACAGGACACTGCGCTCCCTGATGGGGCAGAAGGGGGAGGATATGTATGCTCCAAGTGGGAACTTGTTTCCTGCTCACCTCCTACAGCTGAAACACACACCATACACGTCCAGGAGGGAGGGCATCCTCGCTCTGCTGAAAGAGGAGAAAGTTTGAAAAGAAAATGGGGAGTTGCGTTGAGAATTATGATGGATGTCACTGGGCCTCACCTGAATCTGTTGCAATCTACTGTAAGTTGTGCTTATTTATGAACAGACTGTGCAGAAGCACAGCCATAGAAGGATTTTTTTTTTTTTTATTAGCAGCAAAAAAATCTCGCAAAAAATTAACAAATCTTTCAGAGAGATATGTCATCCCACATGTGTTAACTTTATTCTGTGCAATATTTGAATGAATCCTGAAGTGAGGTACCATTTAAATTGTCAAATGTTTAATCCAATAAAAACAAAAATTTGATTGTTAATTTTGGACCCAATATGCAAATAAACATTTTTGAAGTCTGTTCAGAGCATATGATCAAATATGTGTTATTAAACAGACATGACAGTGTCTATCATGCAAAATAAGGTATCACTGTTGAGGAATAGTCAGTGTCTGTATGTAAGGAAACATATTTCTTTACATATATTCATTGCCTAGTTTTACTTAGTTTGCTTTTATTTGTCCAGATCAGATATCCATCTGCAAGGTTTCTGCTTCAACCCCATTACAGTCAGGGTGAATGGAGGTTGTGGTTTTTGATCATAGCACCGAGGAATAACATTTAAAAGACCAAACGCCAACAAATCTTCCCACAAACAAAGTCCTGCCTACTCTTGATTGTCCATAAACCTGAACAGTTTTATTTATTACTACATTCTACCAAAGAAGTAGCTGTTGACAGCATGTTTGATCGATTATCCTTATATTCCTGTTGTATTTTTCCAATAAGGCACACAGCTTTTTATTCTTTTTTTATTTCTTTTTCACATCTCAGAAGTTGAAACCTATTATTTTTCCTCCTTGTAGAACCAGGTCATCAATTCTCATATATAGAGAAATAATAGAAAATGGATCTGCAGTTGGAAACACTGGGTTTGACCTTGACTTCCAGGTGTTTGGCTGTTCAGCTGAATGTTTCTTTGTAACTGACTGCAGGAAAAAAAAAGATGTCATTGTTAGTTAGCTGTGGTCGTGTGTTCTGGTTTGTTCGCACTAAATAGAAGTCAGATAAAACCGTTATGGAAGAAAATACGTTGGATATGTTGAGGCACTCCCTATACTGTTTGTGTTTACAGAAATGCGAGCCATAAAGCAATGAACCTTCCCCAGAGCAGCCATGTATGTGCATATGTCGCACCCTGAAGGTGTTAAAGTACACCTTAAAGTATGCTCATAAGGAACTTGTTAATGCAATATTTTCTCATTAGATCGATTAAAATGCTCCATCTTTGTATTTTCCCTGTGCTCTCGTTACCTATAGCCATTGTTTTGCCCTCATAAGGATAACATCTAATTGTGTTCACTAATGAACAGCAGTATTCTTTTATTCCTCTGATGCCAGGTTTCCACTAACCTTTAAGGGGACCAACACACTACATCATTTGCATGGCCCTAACTAATTTATTTAGCGATAATAATCTTAATATCCAGCTTATTGTGACTCAGAACTCATCATATAGCACCCAAGTTCCCTCAGGTCGTCTGCCTGCATATTAACAAGGTTCAGATTTGGTGTTTTAATTACATTTCCGATCTTGTACCCTGCGGACTGGGCTAAATATAGAAGCATGTAATTAATAGTGTTGCAGATAGACATACACTGACATTTTACAGTATTGTCCTCAGGTAGACCATGCTGTAGATGTAACCACTAAGTAGAACCCAGAATCCATTGTGTTGTTTCTTTAATGAGTCACTGGAATCAAAACTAGAAGGCACATGTCCTGATCAAGACACAGACGTAAAAAGCACGCCGATGGAAAAAAACGGTGGAGTAGAGGGGCTGCTCTCAATCGGGACAGCTTGGGTTCAGTGCTCTCTGACAGAAAGCGTCCTCTCTACATTAGTGCCCATGAGCAATTTGCTTCAGGTCTATGGTTATGCAGCAGATTGTGGGCTTTGGGGAGAGTCAGAAACCCCGGGTGGGCTAATAAAAATTCCACCTAAAGTAAAAATTTCAGTTAAAGTGAACTCAAGAAATTGATACACTGAGAATAGAATAGATACTTTGTTAATCCCTTTTGAGGAAATTCTCAGTTTTACACACACATATAGGCCTGAAATAACAACACACACAAAGGGCTCATAGACACGCAAATGTGGAGAGGTGGTGGATTGATGGGCAGCCACGTTAGCAGCGCCACGGGAGCAGTTAGGGGTTTGATACCTTCCTCAAGGGTACCTCAGTAGCACCTCAGCAGTGGACTGGTAGCTGAAGAAGGTGAACTGGCACCTCTCCTGGTATGAGTCCACTCTCCATACTTTGGTCCCTGCCGGACTTGAACCGGCCTCCCAAGTCAAGTTCCTATGAACTAATTCACTTCTGCAAGTGAGAAATGTAGGAGGGGTCGAGGAGTAAATTGTATCTTGTAAATAAACTGAGCTAAATAATCTTGTTGCATCAAAATAATCCTCTTATCATCATGTTATGCTCTATGGAAAACACAGTTGAGTAAAAGAAAATTCTCTGATGAATGTTTCTGTGAAGAAGAAGAAGAAGGAGAAGAAGAAGAACGCATGGGACTGAATTTTTAGGTCTACTCCATCATTTCCCCTACAACTACACAGCGTCCTGTGGGATATGCATATCAACAACACTGAGCTTATTGTCTTCTTCTCAGCGCTCCGCTTCATCTGCTTACTTCAACTGTATGCCAAGCAAGAGTTGACTGTACAATGGTCCATTGTTAGTTCTATTGTAGGCTGTTTCTTTTTGGAGCCACTTGAGGTCAGTATAGTCCACATTAACGCTCTCACACGCTTTCTTTTGAAGTGTCTGTGAATGACACATTCATTTGTTCTGAATGAAGTGAAAGAGAACAAGAAACAAGAAACAAAAAATTTTTGCATTTATTTTTAAAGTCACACAGTGACATTCATTCTGAAATTTAGACTGTCAAACAGGGTAAAAAACAAAACAAAAAAACAAGAAAGAAAAGTGAAAGTTTATTTTTTTTTTTTTTTAAATCATTGTATAATGACCTAAATAATAATAAATTATGAAGGCGTGTTGTAAAATCCTTTTGTATCTGATCCTGAATGTATTTAAATCAGGGATGTCAAACTATTTTTAGCTCAGGGGCAACATACAGCCCAGTTTGATTGCAAGTAGGCCGTACCAGTAAGGACATAGCATGATAACCTCCAAATAACACATTCCACATGTGCTACTACATTATTAAGTACATACACAAACATTTTAAAGTTCATATGAGGATGCAGTAACATTTAAAGTATGTTATATCAGTCAGCTCTTCCATGTCAGTGTTTGTGAGCACATGTCATGTCAGATCAGGACAATCTTTATGTATTTAGTTTCCAGTTTCAGGTTTATTTATCATATGCGGGTTAACATAGGATCAACAATACAATGAAATACTGTATGTTGGAGAAGAGGAACCGGTCAGCTGAGCATTAAAAGTGTGTAACAGATAAAACATAAGCTAAAGAAGTAAAATACAATACTATAAAAAAAAATGTAAGTAAAAAAAGAATATAAAAACAAAATATAAAATATACTAAAATAGAATATGAGAAAAAATATAAATAAGCATCTGATCTGAAATATACAAAAAAAATTTGAATACAAAATATACTTAAAATAAATAACAAAATAAACTGAAATGGAATATGGGAAATATACAAGGTTATGACTGACAACCATATTCATGTACTACTGTATAAATATGAACATACTATATAAATAGGTTATATTACCCCTAGTAGTACTGATTGCAAAAGTAAAGTGACAAATGTTTTTTTTTTTTTTTTTTTTTTTTTACACGTATTGCACAAAGAAATATCCAGGCTACCATCCCACTATCATAAATCATAATGTGCCTCAACATATTTGACAGTTGCACAAGTAAAAACTGTCATTATGATCGTCATAAGTTTTAAAGAATGAGGCAAAGTGTGGGGGATTTTTTTTAAGATTTCATTTTTTTTTTTTTTTTTGGGAGGGGGGGAGGATGCGCCCGAAAACAAACAGCGCGCCTCCAGCTTCGTGGCCCCGCCCCTGTGCGCGCGGTTTACGCCATTACGTCACTACCCTGATCGCTGCTGTGCTGCAAGGCAGGCAGGCAGGCAAAGCAGCTGCAGAGAGAGAGAGAGAGAGAGAGAGAGAGAGAGAGAGAGAGAGAGAGAGAGAGAGAGCGAGCAGGGAAAGCTGACTTCAACGGACAGGCTCATGTTGGGAGAGTCACAAACGCAACATTTGCCTATTCTATGATTTTATGTCCAAATATTTTCACTCGTAACCTTCTCGCCGAGTACATTTCTTCATATTTACGCCTGCGTGGGAATATATTTTTCATTCTCTCGACCTGAAATGACTGCTTAAATCGCCGCGTCTAGCCAATGGTTACTGCGGGGGCTCCCGTCTTGTGGATTATCCGTCGTCGCCGAGCCAGTTGCATGGTCGAGCCCGGAGGAGGCCCCGCTCTGCTGGATGGATGTGTGTGAAGCCGCGCCGGATTCCGAGTACTGATGAAGACTGTGATAATGATGATGCTTGGGATTCATCGGCAGCGGGTGAACTGATCTTGGATGTTCGGGCTATATCGCCCCCACACAAACCATTTCCTCATACAGCAAAAAAATATATTCCTTAAAAACTGGACGCCCCTGGAGCAGTTTATGACGGTAAGAAAGACTCATTCACAGGCCACCAGTTTTTAAGAGCCAGCTGACGTTAGCCAGCCAGCCAGCCAGCTAGTTAGCTTAGCGCTGTCACTTTTATCCAAGTTGCTCCCCGCACAGCTAAAAAAGGCGAACGTTGCCAAATACCAGTGGGATAACGCTTATCCACAAGGCTTGTTTTGTTCATACACTTGTGTCCTTTCGAGCGGGAACTCACAATAACACAAATAAACACGCCTTAATGTACATTTTAATCCCATAACCTTAATAGCCAGTGGTATATGTATGTAGCTTAGCTCACGTTAGCTGCCCATTCAATATCTCGCAGCTTTACTTCACGTAGCTAATCCAATGTGCGCAGTATTGGTATCTAATTGAAGGTTTACTAAATTAATGCAACTTTGGCTCACATTTAATTTAGTTTAGTCAAACAGGCCGTTAACGCTCAGCATACAGTGTACAATAAGCCGTTTAATGACAGTTGGTGCGGCGTCAGTTATGTTACGGTTGGCTTTAAAGATGACATTCCTGCATCACATGTAATAACTGTGAATAAGTGAGCGGTCTGTTGTTGTTTGACTGAGCCAATGTGCCTATTATTATTATTATTATTATTATTTTTAACCATAAAGAATTTAAAGGAATAGATAAAGCGATTGCAGCCCATTCAGATGTAAATAAATGCGTTTTTTTGTGTGTGCCATTCATTGCTGAATGATGTTGTGACTCTTCATGTACGTGTCACATCCTATAAAACATCCAAAGAGAGCTGCTTCTTATTGCAACCCTGCTTTTCATGCATGCATGCATGCATAATCTTTCATATCCCCCCTCCCCAACACACACACACACACACCTGCGAGGTAAATGATAGAAAAAGCTTTGAAAAGCTGTTAACTATGTGGTGTTAAGTAATGGATGTGAGGGTTTGCTGTGATGATGAGGCGTCCTCCTTTTTTTTTTCCCCCCCTCTCTCTCTCTCTCTCTCTCTCTCTCTCTCTCTCTCTCTCTCTCTCGATGACGTAATCCTCTACCATCCGTGCCACATCTTTTGGGTCGCAGTCGGCTCCTCTGCTGCCTGCTGCTTGCCAGTCTGCTGCCGCTGCTGAGATCATACGGACCCTGCTCTGTCCTGTTTGTCTAGCCTCTCTCTCTTCTCTCTCTCTCTCTCTCTCTCTCTCTCGCTCTCGCTCTTGTTTTCTTTCTCCCTGGCTCTTATCTTTTGTCTTGTTCTCTATATAAACTCATGCACAATGACTTTAGAGGCACTGCTTAGGGACGCAATTGGTTCTGAATGGGATCTCACCAGAGGAAGGATATTGTGAATGAAATCCAGTAGTTGGGTTCAGTTTTCCAAAGCAGCAACCACGCAACTGTAGTTTGAGACCCTCAGAGGTCTGTGAGCACCCCCACGCCGCCTACCTACATGACACGCTGTGCATATCCTGTGTGATTTTACTGTTTTTTTGCTATCCATGAATGAAGGAACCCATCCGTTATCTGTAACCGCTTAACCTCTTCAGAGTCACGGTGGGGCTGGAGCCTATCTCAGCTGACTTTTTGAGTGAGAGGTGGTTTACACCCTGGACAAGTCACCAGATGCACATAGAGACAAACAACCATCCACACTCACATTCACACCTAGGGCCAATTTAGAGTCACAAATTAACCTAAGTGCATGTTTTTGGACTGTGGGAGGAAGCCGGAGAGAACCCACGCAGACACGGGGAGAACAGCTACGGTTCGAACCAGCAACCTTCTTGCTGTGAGGCGACAGCGCTAACCACTGCACCATGTAATCAAAAAAAAAACTTTCTTTGATCCAATGTCTGTGGTTGGTCTTGGCCTGAATACGTTTGGGAATCGCGGTCTGAGGCCGATGGTTTTTGAAGCTGAACTACTTAGCGCATTTTTATTTGGGACACCATTCCAGACTATTGATTGCCATCTTATTACATATTTAAGCGGTGGTGGTAGTAAGAATTAATTTTGCAACTGTGGCATTTTAGCTCAGCTGGAGTAAAGATTAGTTTATTATTATTATATGAGGTTTCTTTAAAGGGATAATCATGCACATCCTATGTTTGATAGCTGAAACAAGCAGCAGGACTGAAGGCGGTGCGCTGGTTTGTTTTCATGTGTTTTGTGACATGCAGGTAATCGTGGACTGAACTTCGAATGAATTGGCTTTTTCTTTGCCTAAATATGAAGAGTTTTAAAAGTGGATAGACTCAGCTGGTGAAGATCAAATTACCTGTTGCAATAGCCCTGGTTTGCTTGAGCAGCGCACCTGAACCTGCCATGGTGTACATCAGAAGTGTTTGTGTTTGAGAGACTCTGATAGCAAGAAGAGGTTATAGCTACTGAAAGACTGGAAGGGGGCACAGGTGTGGCAGGGGTAATGGGGATAAACTGCACCTGGTAGCAGGGGCCAGGGAGATCTCATGGGAGCAAGTTGAGACTTACGTAGTGGACTATGATCAGACCCCAAGGCGACTTGCTCAGATTGAACTGTGGATATGGAGCGGAGATAAATTGTTATTCATCCTTACTTTTTTCCTGACAATTCTTAGTCATTCTCAGAATTTGATTGTGTTGATTAACAATAGCTAAAAATGACTAATCACTTCTGCAAATTGTCTTCACTTTAGCAGGAATTATTCTATTTTGGAGCAAAGGCGAAGTGAGGTTACTTTTGCAACATGTTCTTCTCTTTGGAAGTGAGGAAGTGAGGAAGCTATGAAGCGAGGAACAGTGTTTAATAATTCTGTTTTACTGCTAGTGCTACATCGGAAGTATGTGCAAGCGTTAAGCTGTTTCATTAGTGTTTATGTGCTAAGCTAAGAGGTCCAACAAATTCACGTCTACTTTTAACGATCTTGGACCTCTCACCACCAATTTACAATCTTTTTTTTTTTTTTTTTTTTTTTTGTAGATGCCTCTCCACAGGTTTGTCTGGTGCCTGTAGAGAAGATGCATAAAGATGACAGGTTCCTGGTTAAACGTCATAAACCAGCCCGCATAGCAAAGAAGTCAAAGGTCAACCATTGTTCGTGCCTATTTGAAAGGTTGAGATGTGTATACACTGTGGGATGGGCCAGGAGCACAGTGTGTTAAGCTGCCTTCACATGATAAGGGGTTTGGTCTTAGCTCACCGTGAGGTCATAGTGTCTGCCGAGACAAAGTGTAGCGCAGTGGAGTCAGAAAAAAATACATTTTTCTTTAACCAAAAATAAATCAGAAGAATTTCTATGTAACAACACGATGAGATTGACTCTTGCCAAGCTAATGCTTTCTGCTCATGTAGCCATGCTGTCACTGTGTATATGTGGCATAGCTACGTACATAAAGAGCTAACTTTAGCATTGGATTTAGATTGTAACATGCCTATTCACAAAGCTGATAATTGCCCCATCTGATTGCTAACTTTTTGCCATGGATCCCTTTTCCTGGTAAGATGGTGGTATGTTTTTAATGTTGTGTTATAACCCTAACCCTCTGCCTCCGCTGGTTGCATGTGTCGTTGCTAGGCTACTTCACATATAGCTACCATCTCACTGGCTGCACTTTGAAAGGTCAGCGGCACCAGAGGTCTAAGTTGAAAGAATTTGAACTTTGAGCGCAGCGCTCGGCGACAGTTTCCAGCGACACTCACAGATGAGGGTAACGCTTCGGTCCCGTTGGGTGTCACCGCTCCCCCCATAGGAAGCACAGCCAGTGCGGAGCAGTTTTACCGCTGATCGCGTGTAGCAGCCTTTTAGAGAATATGTGAAACATCATGTGCCTAAATTGTTTGATATAAGAAGCCTGTGTTTAGTAGTGCGTGTGCAAAATGAATGGTTGAAACCATTATACATACATGAAACATGTTTAGGAATTTGATTTAGTCTCAAAATCGTAATCTCGCCTTGAGCTTTAACTTCTTCCTTTCTTGCCTGTTTGTCACCTTTTTTTTTTTGCTTCGAGTTGTCAACTCTTCCTTTTTCTCTCTATCTTTGCTTGACACCTTATGTCTGGTTAGTCTCAACATTGGAAAGGCACACCCTCAGCGTGGTGCTCAGTAGTGCTGACAGCTCAGTATTGGTGTTAACTGACAAGTGTTGGTAAGAAGACTGCAGGCTGGGTGCTGCAGGCGAGATACATTATCAGGCTTCAAAGATGCTAGTATTTGGGTATCTTACTTTAGTAAGCTGCATTGCCTTTTTTATTTGAGTGAGACCAGGCTTTCTGTGACCTGTGCTGACTGTTGGTGACAGTCCTGTCAAAGAGCAGCCTGTTCATGTTTAACCAAGAGGACCAGCTGCCTGCCTATTCTATTATAACCCTTTGGAAAGCTCACAGTCCTATTTGCAGTCGGGGAAGCGCAGTAAGCAGAGCTTGCTTGACAGACAGACAGAGTTCGGCCATTTCAGTTAACAGTGGTTGCACATTGACCCAACTGTTGCCAAGTTACTGGTGATTTTGTGCCAGCTTATTCCTTGAACGTTGTGCATCTTGCATCAGTAATTACGTGAAGGCAAATCACTCGTTCTAAAATGTAGAAATAGTTGCCGTGCATTTACAAACATGCCGAATTTGTGCCCAACATCGCATAGGCTGGTAGCACTGTCAGATCACCATCATTGTCCCGAGTTTACAGCACTTTCAGTCTGTCTGACTGGCACTCTTCAAGTGAACCAGCCAAGCAGCCATCCATTCACATAAATATCCAGCCAGATAGCTCTCAGAAAGGCAGCTAGTTAGTGGTCTGTTGCTGGGGCGGATATGGCACAACTCTTTAGCGAAAATCATCTCCCGAGCCCCAAACACAGCTGTGTTTATTCTGCGCAAGATACCACAGCAACAGAATGCCAGGACGAAGGTGCCTTGACAGAAGTGGTGCCAATAACTGTGACACATGCGTGCGTTGATTGGTATTAAAGAATAACAGTATCATGTGGTTGCATCTGTCAGGCTTTTTAGCCTTGTAGTCGCAATATCATTCAGAAAATAGACGAGGATTCTTCATGTGAATGCTCTGAGGGACCTTGCTGTTTCTGTGAAAAATCGTTGAATGACTCAGTCGTACTTTTGCATGGAACATGAGTTTGTAGTGGTTTGCTCTCTCAGATTTTTATTCTAGATGAATTATTGTCAGATCAGTGTCACCTTTTCCATCCTCTCTGCTGTCTCTCCCTCCCTCCCTCTCTCCGTCCAGCGTCATGCAGAACTAATCAGATGAAACTGCACATTATGCTAATGCTGTGCTCGGTTAGTAGGCAATCGTAATGGTTTGATTAGCTGAAATGGCATACTATCCAGCCGGAGAGAGGAGCCAGAGACAGACCCCCCTATTTCTTACTCAGGTGTGGTAAAATCTTCCAAGCATTATTATGTTGAAATTTACTCTTTGAGACCTCACAGTTGTTTTATTTATTTATTTTTTGAAGACCACACTAGGTCCACTTTTTCTTTTCGGATCTACATCTATAAAATAAAATGTCCTAATTTATTCAGCGAGAATGACTTTTTACTCCACTAGCCCACAAGCCTGCAGGCCTTGGCAACATAAATAGAGGCTCTGGATATCTGTTGTAATTCATCATCTGTATCTGCCCTATTATGAGTCACTTGTGTGTTCTAACCCAGTTTCTGAAAAATGCAGGGCTAGATTATGCCAACAGAGCCAGGAGATAAAGCTAGCTAGATTATAGTTTAGGGGCTGTGAGATAGACATAGCTAGCCCTGCAGAGGTTGGATTAAGACAGAGGAACATAAAGACATTAAAGGATTAACATGATCATTGATGATCACCGGGTATGAAATGGATAGAAGCAATAATGCTTAAATAGTGAAATGGGAGAAAAAGGTGTCTAGACACGGGGTAACTCATTGGCATCAGTGGGTGGATGGAATATGTGAAGTAGTCGATGTTTGGCTTTATTGCAGGTTCTTTTAAATGGCATCTCTTATGACTACTGATACTACTTTATAACTTTATCTTCACTGATCACCCGCTGGTTTCAATCTCTTTGTTTCCTCAATGTGTAAATATGGTTGCAAAGGGGTGGAAAATGTATAGTAAATCTCCAGAAACTTTCATAGGAAGTTAAGTTGGGGAATTTATGGGAGCTCCCTGGAAATTGGGGGTAATTTAGTAATTAGGGACAAACTAGCATCACGATAAGACAGCCTCATAAATGGTCAATGAAATAATGCTAGCTGTAGCTTATTTGACAACTAACTTATCAGCTACCTACTGCTATCTACTGTATGAATACATTTTCATGTGCTATTTGCAAGTTAAACATTAATACTATACATCAAATATGTTTACCCCATAACGTCATCAAAACTTTACACTTTATGTAGTCCACAGGCTCAAATGTGTAGTGTATGTGCATGATTGTAGAATATCCCTGTTAAGGGCCAACCTTCAATTTTGTAAATTCCCGTTTATTCCCATAAATTCCTGGAATTTTGCAACCCTATGTATAGAGTTCCTCCTCTCTGACTTCCTACTCATCTTATCTGTCATGTAGTCTTTAGGGACTCGTACCAAGACTTGTCATACATTATTTGTGCCAACTAAAACACTCATGAGCTTCTGGACAGTCGGTACTGCCAGGATTATTATTATGTTGACATGTTTGTCAGCAACACACTGACACGAGGTTTCAGTGTTCATTACGTCGTGTGGACAGTAGTCACGATGGATGTGTTAAGATTTCAGATTTTCACAGCGGCTGTGCCACTGTCACTGAGGTGTGACCACTCCACCCAGCTTAAGTATGTTGGTAAACTGCTCAGAAAGTTGTGTGATCATATTGGACTCTTCCGGAAAGCCGCCTCGGTTAAATTTGGGTACATTTGAATCTAAATACATGGAAGTAGAAGTTGGCATGGATGTGGTGCTTGGTCAGGTGCCTAAAACAAGAACAAGTCTTTCAGATGCTAACTGCCCTTAGTTTTGGGTAAGTTGATGAGATCAGTTCATGTCAGTACATTATTAGAGAATAACACTGGATGAAATGGCCATACCTGAACATTTTCCACTAAAGGAGAGGACTCCTTGAATGCGGCCCCACCCCCCACCACCTTTACACTCCTCAGGTATGTGAGTACAGCTGGCTCCTAACTCTTTACTCAAGAGTTATGCTCCAGCGCGTGTTTTGGCTTGTCCCTTCACTATCATCCTCCCCACAGTCCTCCAAAATGTAGCAACACACACCCTTCTATGCACATTGACACACACACCATTTCCTAAAGATGTATTGTGGATTTGCTCAGCAAAGAGTTGTAGATCTGTTGCCATGTGCCTATTATAACCTGCTGCTTGTGCAACCTGAGCTTAGCGTGTGTGTGTGTGTGTGTGTGTGTGTGTGTGAGTGTGTGTGTGAGCCAGCTTCAGATCCTCAGGTCTGCCTTTGAAACAGCTGCTTAAAGAGCCTTGAATACCTCAGGAGGTCAAAAGTCACAGTTGCTTAACAACAGTGGGTCAGGGCCAAAAATGGATCAACTGCCTGTTTCTGCTGCGTCCACCCCACCTCAAGGGAAATGACCGCAGTTTCATTGTGTTTGATCTCAGGCTGAGTTGAAATGTGACAAGTTTGGTTTGCCAATGATTTTTTTTTTTTTTTTTTTTGCTAAGCTAGATTGAATTACTTATAGTCATGTAGTTTTGATCTGAAATGAGTGATCCGTCACAGGCAGAAATTGGCCTGCTTTTTACCAACGTGCAGCATCAGTGACAGTAACTTACGAGTTGTATTTTCGGTACTCTTATATTTGTTACCAAACATTAACATTTCCTGCCCTCAGTTCTCAGCCACGCAGTGTGTTTTGTGTGACACTTGACAGGGTTATTTCTGGAGCATCAACAGTTTACACGGTAAAACCTTGTTTTGCTTGGAGATGCGTGGAGGAAGCGCAATAGGATTCCACATCCAACTCAAACAAGCACATAAAGAGCAGGTCTAAAAACACAGGACATTGGTACTGCTGTTTTTATTTCACACTGCTTCCAGTTTCTCCACTGTTGGGTGTGTTTTCTATCCACGTGCTCTCGTTTATTTTTGTCCCCACTGCTCTTGAAACTGAGTCTACATGGCTGTCTTATTTAAGGCATAATTTCTTCTGGATAGTCAACAGCTATGTGCCCAGCGTAAAGTAGTGAAAATGTCGTCACTGCACATGTGAGACGATGCAGTAAAGAAGGAGGGACAGGACAACATGCGTAGAGATATCTGATTACAAAGGCTGATGGGCATGCATTTTAGGAGGGTGTGTCCACCCACGTGAGCTTAAATCACTTCCCCGTGCTCCTTTGTTGATGTCTGAGCCTAACCTTTCTCAGCTTTAACTCACAGCCCGAGGACAAGAATGATCCTTCCCCCAAGCAAACCTTTTCACAATAAAGCAGGGCTCCATTCTAGGGCCTGTTAAGTTTAATTTCACAACCATGTGTACTGAACTACAATTTATAACATACTTCCAAAATACCCTTTTATGTATTTATTTTTTCCTCCTGATTCAATAGTTAATTAGTGAGAGGGAGAGAGATCTTGCAAGTGTATGCGTGTGCTGTCCTCACAATATTAAAGCAGCCTTACCAAATGCCAAATTTTACCTCTGCTTGTCAATTGCTAACTCAAATACTGATTAAAACATAATGAGAGTGAAGTTGTAAGTTTTCCATAACACATTCTCATAAATATTTCACAATAAAAGCCTTGAATGGTTCCTGTGAACTGAAACGGCTCATGGCTTTTAATTTGAAATGAATACGGGAAATATTGAGTTGAGATTAACAGTGCAGCACATGAACTGTAGCAAGGAAAATGCGAGGCCTCATACTTTGGTCACATTACTGACTGTAATAGCTGGCTAGCTACCTTGCTAACATAGCAAACACCATATTGTCCGGGTTATATATCAGAGTCATATTGAAAAGGGAATATGACGGGGCCATTGTTCAATAACTGTGCTGGAATGTATTTGACAAACAAGTTTGCGCTGTACCGTGAAGACCCTGTTAACTCTTCACCACCGGCAGCTCAGCTGTGATTTGTGCTCTGCTAATGCTAACATGTGCCACAGACAAGAGCTGAGAGTTTTGAAGCGACCGCCCACTAAATGGTTGACATCGCTCCGAGCTGCTGCTCCTCTCTTTTCAGTTTGCCAGAATAACAGCTTGAACAAAAGCAATCTGGTTTGAGCTCGTAGACCAGACAGAACCACGCGAAACCGACCCAACCTTGTTGGACAGCGTGTCAATCAGCCAGTCTTCTAATCTGTGATTTCACTTTACTGTGTGTCCGCTGGCTGGTTATGTACTGTAGCAGCTTGGTGTTTCTGTGGGAATTTATCTAGATGTTTCTACGTGTCTGACAGCCCTTGGTTTGCAGCAATTCTCAGTAGGAAAAACAAATTGCAGTCTATGTGATTTTGCACTGTCAGGTCTTGTGTGTGTGCGCGTGTGTGTGCTTGAGCTTATGTACAGTATCTGTCTATGCACAAAGAAAGCAAGCAAAATGGACAACCATACCCAGAGAGAATATATATGTGTGTGTGTGTGTGTGTGTGTGTGTCAGAGATGAGAAGGAGAGGACAGAGAGAGAACAAGATTGTGTGTGTGTGTGTGTGTGTGTGTGTGTGTAAGAGAGAGAGAGAGCGCGAGAGAGAGAGACGGGCAGCCTTGCCGCTATTTTCTGGGGCAGGCTATCAGGCAGCAAGGCAGCAGGGAGGGATAATAACAGAAGCTGTTACATTCTTGTGGTTTCTCTGATTTCAGCATGAGGCAGGGGGCAGGCTCTGGCTGACTCACGGCTACACTGTGCCAGCATGGAAGCTCTTAGCAAGAGGACACAATACATGACATTTCTTAGACACTTTAAGACGCATTCATTACCAGGACTATGAATCTGTGCATATTTCAACACCTCTCGCTTAAGCATTAACCTAGCAACTGATTAACACTAGCTGAGCTCCCGCCACAGTATGACACCATACAGTTTGTTAGGTTGAGAGCCAATTTCAGATGCTACAGTTGTGGACTGGCCCTAATGTACATATTGAATATCTATGTTTCAGTTAGTGTATTGATTTTTAGAGTTGATAAATTGTCATAACTACATGAATGTAACAAAAGCAGCCTTTCATCGATCCACAACATCAGGACTTAAATTCAAGAAAGACGTAGATGTTTATGGGGTACTGTTGTGCTTGTGTACAACAAGAGCACGTCGTAGGGAGAGTTTAGGTGTTTATCTGGATAAAGTATGCACAATTCAGCCTTAAACATGCACATGGTTCACACGTGCATGGAAATGAGTGAGTATGAACATGCTGCATCAGTAAATGTTAAATCTACAGCCAAATATTACAACATCAACAGTATATGGAGCCATGGAAAGCCAAAGTGTGTCCGTGTTTGATGTGTTTGTTTCTGTTCATTTCTATTCTATACAAATTAATACTACATACTGCTCATGACAGCATCAATCTGAAGTTGAATCTGTTTCACTGGTTCATTTAAGCCTTCACTTAGGTCCGAGGTTGCACTAATCTTCTTTTGTAAAATCAGATTAATGCAGAACAGGCTAAATCAAGCGCTGTTTAACCCATGTTTGTGAAACCCAGTTTGAGGATGTTGTGTATCAGGTCAGCGCTGCTGAGGAAATGCCATCTGCTTAGTAACACCAATACAAATACATAACCTGTACTGGCCTACATATGTAACCTTTTGCAAAGCTACAGAGAACGTGTCGTTTGTATACTGTACGCTGTCGTTGTAATTCTACAGGAAACATAAATGCGATAGAATACACATCAACCTGACAGCAGTTGCTAAATATTTCCAAGCTGATTTATGCATGCAAATATGCTCATTTGGATTGCCTCAGCTCATCACACGGCAGCACAAAAGGCAGGGCGTTGACATTTTGGTGTGTTTCGACCATGTAAACAACAGTTAATATAGTTAATATAAATATTTAAACCACATCATTATCCTCTGTACTAACAGCAGTATTTAACGTCATCCTCATTAGCAGCACAATGCTCTGGCCGCAGTCAGGAAGGTCACAGTTAGAGTCTGGTAAGCCACGGCACGTTATTGTCACAAGTTGTTCTTTGTACCGAAGCAGTGCCGGCTCTGTGAGGGGAAAAAAGGCAGTCATTACTGTGTCAAGACTTTGACAGTACGCTGCGTTGAGTGATGCTAGCAGAAATCAAACGTCACTTTAAAGCCTGACGTCGGGAGATTTTTTCAAACAGCTGTTTGACACATGCATCTGCAAGCCACGCGTGCGCCTTGGTGTTGTATGAAGGAAAACTGTGTGGCCTTGACAGGGAGTAATCCAGGCACACGTCTGTCTTTAACAGGACCTGAAAAAAAAAAGGTGACTAATTGCTGCCTCAGTATTTTTTCACGATGCAGCAGCAAACCTTATTTTCTACGGCGTGGAAACATTGTACAGGCTGCGAGGTGATTGTCAGGTGAGCCCACGCTTTCCTGTTTTGGCCCTGTTTACCAACCACAATGTGTTCCACCCACCTCCATCTCTTCATCTTCACCTCTTCATACAACCAGTGGTACAGAGACATCCCCTAACACCTCTCCCACTCACATGCCTCTTGTTATATGAGCTATATAAACCATTCAAACAAGCTATTTAATCATCAACTCCGCTTTTGAATCGCCTCTTCTTCATGGATCGCCCGTGCTGCAGCTCAGCCTACGGCTGTTTGCACTTACTCTGCCTTAAGGATATTAAATCTATTGATTTTATATTCAAATAGGTCTTCTTGAACCACATCCCGTGTGTATCGTCAAAATTACACCCATTTTTCCCCCCACCTACAGCAATTTCGAATCTTGAACCGCGGGACTGGAGGGTCAAAAGTAAATGTGACATAAAAATGCACGTGGTAGATCAAATGCATGTTGAATTATGTGTGTGTGTAGCAGAGGGACTGCGGGCAGACAAAGCTGCTGCTTTTAAACCGTGGGTTTACTGAGAAAAAGTCACCAAGTAGACCATGGTTTGTTTTCACTGAAAACTAATTATGACTTTAAAAAAATGGCGATCATCATTAAATAATAACAATAGACAAAGAGAGAGAGGTGTGGCACGGTGCAAAACCTTTCCTAAATTATGCATCGAACCAGAACCTCTTTCATCAGCAAAACTCTATAAGCTCACATTATGTTGCGCACACACACACACACACACACACACACACACACACACACACACACACACACACACACACACCAGGTACAGATCTGTAAAAAAAGAACTTACTGAAGGCAAAAACTTCATCTTAGAAGTGACCATTTGTGCTGAAGGCACATGTACAATACATTTTTAGATATTTAAAAGGAGCAGATGTTGTGCATGTGTTTTGTGCACCTGTGTAGGCATGTGGGCCTAATGAGTGTGTTGTACCATGTGTATGCTTATGTATATGAGTGTATACAACTTTTAATTATCACATATAATCATAGTGAGCTCCATGAACTCTCCAGTTTGTTGAAGCAGAAATAGTTTATATACCATGCTATGAAAATTGATGGTGACAAACGACAAATGTGCATCGGCTTTTCAATCCTATTAGTGTTATTAAAGTCTGTGTAAAGGCAATTCTGAGATTTCTTTCACTTTGAATAATATATTACTGAATGCTGGAGTTAGAGGTTAATACAGTTTTTCACCAGTATTTTTAGGGGGTGGTCCTAAAGGGTGGCTTGATGACACACTGAGGCTACCCTGAGCATACCCCTGCACCCCGAGAGATAGTTTAATTCATCTTCGTGTTTCAAAGTTAGTCTTGTAATTTTCTGAACTCATCTGACATGTTTCAGTCGCTTCAAAATTGCCGCCTGACTGCTCCCATGAGTGGGCGTGGCTTCAGCACATTCAGCGGACACGCCTCTACAGTCCTGGAGCTGAGAATACTGCTCATTTTTACCTGATTTTGACACCTAATTTCATAAACTTGTCGATATTTTTAATCATTCAAATTCGGCTGGGTGGTTAATAACACTTTCTTCTTTGCACTGACAAACTTAGAGTTCAACCAAAAGAATCCCTTTTGTTTTCATTCCTTTAAGGGGCATTGTAACTGATAATAATGAACCAAAAAAAAAAAAATCCTATTACACTTTGAAACTGATATTTTCTGTGACATTATTGTATTGTTTAAAGTCTCACACTGTTGTGACCCTAGATGCACTTTGCATTTTTGCTTTTGGATGGCGGTAGAAGAGGTCTGTTTGCCCTCACGGGGTTGTTAAGCATTGTGGTTTTACCACTCAACGTTCAATTGACATTTTTCTGAAGGATATGGTTTGATCATTGTGTAATAATGGAAACGTGCATGCACAAGTTGCATTTGCACAGGTCACTGTACATTTATAGACTGAGGTCGAAACCTTCTAGATGCATCCAGGCAGAGAATGAAAGCGCTCCTTTAGCGTATGATTGTATCTGATAGTATCTGTAGGATCTGTTAGTAGACAGTACAGCACTGATAATATGACCACACTTTAGTAAAACCTTGATCAGCAGCAGAGTTTACTGGAAAATTACTATCGTATTGCTTCTAAGGATTAGGCTCATGATAAAAGCCTTTTCCTAGTACTCTTTCCTCAAATACCGGCAGCCTATCTCATTTTAAATGTCAAGCCCGGTCTAATTCTATTTCTCAGCAAAGAACAATAATAGCATATGCAAGGCTACTTGGAAAAAAGGCTTAAGTAGCAGGAGGAAAAATGGATAATGAACAAGATTGGTTGAAATTTGATGAAATGAATCCTGATTGGTTTAGCTTAGAGTGTCATGGCCTCAACAATTATAGCTTCTAACAATAGGAATACAGGGTCATCCTGAGGGTGCCGGGGATTAAGTGATGTAGATGATGAAGATGTAGTGCTCATCATCACTCATCATCACATTTTTTAGATGCTATCTTGCTGTTTTTCTTTTTTTAATAGACTCACAGATGTTCTTACCAAAAATATTTGCACCAACCATGTGTGAAGATTTCTCCACACTTGTGAGAATATCCAGTCGCTTTGACTTCTTGACAGTACCTTGCACTCCCCGCCACTGAATTACCGGGCTGAATAATGTGTCAGAAAAAAGTTTCACAGTACATGCCTGCTGGGTTCTTTCGCTGTAAGACCTCTGTGCATTCAGGCAAAAGGGGGAGCTTCATTCACGTGATCCGAATCAAAGCGCTTAACGCCGTGTAATTCCTTTCAAATTTATAATGTTGTTGACGGCCCGAAACTCAGCAACTGCTCGACAAGCTCGCTGATGCTCAGACTTTAAGCTTCGACCTAGTTTGACAAACACCAGAGAGCATGTTTGGTGATTTTTCGATCTTGTGACGTAAAAATCCATAAGTTAACGTGCACGATACAGCTGGGCGCATGTGTTCCGTTGTGTAGTTTTTATTTTTTCCTCCTGTGAAAATGAATTAAAAAATAGTGTTTTAAATGCTTTTAACAGAGCTTTGTTTACATGTTTAGGTGTGTAAACATCTATGTATGAATGTGTTATGCTGCATCAGCTAGCTTACTGTAAATATTCACAGATGCACACACAGTATGCATGAGTTTAAACAAGTGAAATGCAAATGAGCTGAGATCAGCTCTCTCACACATGAATATGTATTCACATGGACGTAGGTGTGTGCATTGTTTTTTATTTTGGTGTCAAGGCAGCTTTCACACTCACACTAACTAAGCGAGGCTGACTTACTGCTTATTACACTGTTAAATACACACTCACACTCTTGCTAAGGGCCTTAGAGATATTTTATCAAAATCAGAATTATACCGTGTACTCGGTACGAAGTGAAGGCTAGAGAAAGATGCTTCCTGATGAACCTTACATCAACCTCAAATAGTCACTATACTTTCCCAGAAATGGTCCAAGGTCTACTTAATAGAAATAGTGGCAACAATGACGATGTTAAATTGACAAACTTGTTCTTTTTAAAGGTGCAGTGTGGATGTGCTGCATTTTGTGTGCGCCATGGCCCGCAGAGGTATACGCGACTGAGTTAGTCGGTGTGTCAAACCGCACCGGCCACCAGTATCAGAAGCGTCCCAGAAGCGGGCCTTCGCTCAGCTCTTGCGGGGAATACGTGTCTCTTCTATTTTTGACGGACGCCGCGAGCAGCCCGCGTCAATCTGCACAGAGCAGCTCCAGCTGGCCGGAAGTCAGACACAGAGCGGTCACGGAGAATCTGGTTGGATTTGTATTGGGGGCGTTGGTTAGCTCAGTTGTTCGATACACACTGTTCTGGCTGCAGCAGCCATGGGTTCGATACCAACCTGTGGCCCTTTCTGCTATCTCTGTCAAATAAAACTTGAAAAGCCCAAAAAATTAAATCAAATTTTTACTGTATTGATACATTCAGGTTATTACTTGGCTTGACACATAGCATTAGCATCTTCTCAGCAAAATCTGAAAGAAGACAGTTCTAAATAAAAAGATGCAAAGGTCAAGACAAAAAAACACGACGTATGGACTCCCCCTAACCCTAACCCCCTGTGTTAAATGAGTAGTTATATATACGTGCAGCATTGTTTCTGTCAGGTGTAAATGTGGCTGTAATCCTCAGCCGTGTAGCTGAGTTTTCATGCTGCTAAAAGCCCCGTGGCGTGGTGTGTGTGTGCGGGGGGGTTGGGTGTGGGGGAGTGCTTGGTATAGAACACCTGGCCTCCCTGCTGGTGGGGCAGGAATGTGCAGGGTTGAGGTGGATGCGGGTGGAAATGTGCAGCGTGCTCAGAACACGACCCCTGGTAACATTTAAAGGTGCCGGCGTCAGCAGGAAAGGAAAAATCAGGGGAATGTGCTGCTTTAATCAAACCAGCATCACCGTTTCTCTGCATTCTGTTTTCCTGCGCGCACGTCCACATTACTGTAGAGAAGAGGGGCCTCAGTCTGTGTCCAGTTCGGCTTTTTCATTTTAAATTCCTTTAATTTTTTCCCGCTACATTGCCGAGGTGGTAGATAATGGCCTGTACTGTCCACTCTGACAAGCTTGGATGTTAATTTATTTAGTCAAGGCAAAGTTCACGTCTTGTTTACTAGCCTTTTCTTGTTGAGGACCCTCTTGCTACTCAAATCAGCAGATAAATCTAAAAAGTATCGTGTGTGTCAACACAGCTTGTTGTAGGTGGTGGTTGCATGTTTGTGCTCTGTGAATTAAATCACTTATTGAAGCAGCTGTGTCCTGTTTGTATGTTTGCTTCAATACTTGGACTGTTAAAACTCTTACCGCAGTATCGTCGGACGCCACATAAACAAGCTGCGGCTGGACACCACGACAAACAAAACTGATGATAATCTGGTGGTTTCTGCTCAGACAGATCTGCAGTAGTAGTGTCAGAGAAACTTTTAAGTAGCGCAAAATCAAATAAATTGGATCTAAATGTTTTGCATTTGTTGCGTTCTGTGTCGATGACCTTCTATCGTCGCCCGCGGTGCAGTGCGAAAGCAGGAAACCTGCTGTAAAAATATGGGTTTTCTGTGCCACCGATAGCCAGCCACCACGGTGACATTTGTGCTATATGTAAATTTAAAACATGGACAAACGTGGGTATGTTTTAACTGTGGTTTTCTTAACAGCAGTTCTGATCACAATGCAGTGGACATAAAAAAAAGTTTTCATTAAAGTTTCCATAGCTGGACTGTTTTCTTCAGATTATTACTGAATGTTACGATTCAAAGTAAGAATATCACAAAGACACAGCAGGTTTCTTTTTATGTTTTGGAAAATTTCGAATTATTTTTTTTAAAGTTTCCACATCCTTTGATGTTATTTTAGTGGGCACTAAATGTAAACATAAAGTAAAATAAACTATCTCATGTTGAGCAGTTCTAGCTGCCAGAGGCTTCTGATTTTAAATGTAGTGTGCTGAAGTCACATTGATCAGAGGAATGTATGTCCAGGGGGTGTGTTTCAACAGGAGAAGATACAGAGTGTAATTGTCTCTCCCCCAACGTGCACACTTGTATTCATTTGTAACTACTTTCTGTGCAGGGTTAAGTCATGTAAACTGTTAAAAAAAAGACAGATATGAAGTGTCGTCACTCATCTATTTTATAGTATGTCGTAGTAACACAGTGTTTTATTTGTGTGCATCTCTGCTATAGGAAACAATGTTTTGCTGCATGGAGAGAAATAGCATTTCAGAAGAAGAAATGAGAAAACGCATGTTAGCAGCGTCAGGAGAAAACTCTTAGAACTCTTAGAATCTTAGAAGTAGGGAAACACGGATTATACATTTTGATGGTACAGTTATTAGAAATTAAAGTCTGAGGGAAAATCCAGCCTTGTTTTGTTGAGATTTTGGTAAGAGTTGAGGGGATTACAGGCTGTTTTGGTGAGTATAAGTGAAATTGTGCTCCTTTTCATGCTTTGCTGTTGGTTTATGGTGCCCCCCCCCCCCCCCCTTTTTTTTTTTATAAGGACATTGTGATGGTCAGCTGAGAGGACATGTGACACACGTCCAGAGATGAGCGCAGTAGTGGCGTTGTTGAGAACGAGCTGAAAAGAGCTGCTGCTGCTGCTGAAAAATATCTGTCAGTCTCCATTATCTGCATCTTTGATTCAGAGGGAATCTCTGTGACAGGTGTTAGGTTTTATGAATGGCTCTGTGTGTGTGTGTGTTTGTGCGTGCGTGTGTGTGAAGTAAGTAAGTAAATGGCCGCTTCCTGGCACTGATGACTATAATTTGCATAATGGACTCACAGGCCATACTGACAGTTAAAGACGGGGAGGGAGGACAGAGATAAAACAAAGATGGAGGAATAAAATGTGTGTTCAGGGAAAGTCTCGGGCTTCTCTCGTGATGTGGTATTAGATGTGATACCGGCTTTTAAGTCTCAGAATTTTAGAAAAATCAAGGTGCAATGAAAAAGGGTATATATACAAATCAGTTTATAGCTGCTAGCATCTATCCTTTGACATTTCGGCTTGTCAAACATGAGTGTAACTCAAAACATGAATCACTGCATTGCATAGCAAAACTGCTTTATCTGAGCCTTTATTAATTATTAGTTTTTATGACAACGTATACAAAGTATTATTAGTATATAGTATTATATAAAGAAACATCATAAACGTGCATGGAAATAAACGTGCTGTTCATTTGACATCAACAACTTTTGTTCCTACTATATTTTTCCTGACATGAGGTGGAAAGTGAACTTCATCTTTCCATGTATGACACAAAGGACATTTCTTCCAATTTCCTACCTCTAAATTCTTCTTCTTCCTTCTTTTGTGCTTACTGATTGACTCACCCAGTCTGACCCCTGTGGCGTTCAGTCGGCTAATGTTGGTATATTTTGCTTGCAGTGCCGTTGGGCCTCTCTAAAAAAAACCCCACAGGAAACCAAGCGGGTTCAACTCCGCTGTAAGTGAAGTGAGTGGTTTTTCAAACTGCAGCTCTCAAGATATAATGACAAATGACAATCTAAAGCTCTTAGTTATTGACCAGTCTCCTCTATCACACAAGCGAATGATTTAATTTCAGTTTTAATGATGCAGGAAGTGATTGAGAAGACGCGGCAATGTTTCAGTTAATGTAAAAACACCCTGGTTAGTGAATTGTTTGAGTTTTCTGATTATAATTTTTTTTTTTTTATGTATGGATTTAATAATCTTAGGATAAAGTATAAATATGTTACCAATAATAATGTCTTTAACTAAGGTTTTACAAACCATCCACTGTCCAGAAAAAGGCACAACAACATTCAGAGTTGTTTTATTTGATTATTGTGAAAATCGTGAAATAATACGACTGCCATTACTAAAAACACAATTTAACGGTAATAAAAGGTGTTTAAAATGCAATAAATGTATAAAGTTGTGTTCGGATTTATAGTTATTAGAAGACACATAAATTGCAATCAGAAGCTGCAGAAACACACACACAGCTTTTTTCTCATACTGCATGTTTGTTGCAAAACATAACAAATGTCCAAATGGAGCATTCCCATCTTAAATGTACCATGTGGAGTTTACATTATAAACATTCGTGGCTTTGTTTACATTTTTGTCACCATAATGGATTGTATGTTGCATATCCACGGCACGGGGGGACAGAGTCATGAAGCCAAAACAGATTAAGTATAACTTTATGCCTCGTTTTAGGGACTGATTTTCTTTGCACAAGAGCTTACAAAGCAGATCTGAATGCTGTAGCATATGATAAAAACCATTCAGTTGGACTTAGCTGCTGCTGCTGCTGCTTCTTAGCAAAGATCTACTAACAGCTGTGGCTTGCAACGAGGCCGCCAAGCTCACGTCGTCTTTGACAGCACTAAATAAAATAAAAAAAATTGGCAAACAAAGTATTAAAGGAGCATTCCTATTCACTGTTGTAGCACATCTTTATTACATCGAACTGCCAAAATAAAGGGCTGTCAGCAGCCGAGGACAGGATTAGACTGTCTAATTTTTCTAATCAATGAAGTCAGACAGGCTGACTCAGGCTTTTCATTCATGTGCTTGAAGAGGCTTATTCCATGAGGGTTCAGGGAAGTTCAAGCAGAGGTTTGCAGACGTCTGCAGCTCCGACTGTGATGAATTTGAGACCAGCTAACCAACCTAACTAGACATTATCCTCTTGTAATAATCACTTGTAGTTGACTTATTTACACTCGCTCTTTTATAAAACTGGATTGAAATTGTGCCCAAATTCAGTCATTCAAACTTGAACCATGAAGTAGCTCTGATAGAAGCTCGAATTGGCCCGAATGAATAAACTGTTAGACAGCTTCAACTCTCACATACACTGTCAGATCGGTTCACATTTCATTCGATGGCATCTGTACGCTTTCAGTTTCACGGCGCTAAAAGTGTGAGAACTGAATGTTCTGCTGCCTCTCACCTGTGACCTTTTTACTGCGTGCCATTTTGGAAGTAGCTGAAGATGATTTCACAAATAGTTGCGCACATTTGTTCCACTTTAGACTTTAGTACTTTTACTTTAGGAAGACTTTTTTTTTTTTTTTTTAATCTGACTTTAGCAGTCAGATTACAAGCCGCACTGTATGGATGGCTTTACCATCAGCCTGGGCCACATATGGTGATCCCTAAAGGAGGTCAGAGGTCATTCGCTGCCCACATTCCTTAAGCTGCAACTTCTCTCCCCCCCACGGACACATTTTAAATGCTTTGTTTGAATCTGTCAGTTTACGCACACGCAGGCACGACACAGCACTCTTTCTGCTGCCCTACATAAAATAAAGAGAGAATTAAAGGGATCACGGCGGCGGTCGGAGGTGCCAAGGGGAGGAGGACAGTGGGTGGTGGGGGGAAAAAGCGTGTGACACTAAAACCAGTGGGAGGCACAGGTAGAAAGAGGATGGGTGACTGTGCTGTAGGGGTGAAAGGAAAGAACAGGAACAGGAAGTCATCTCTTTCTAAGAGGATTGTGGCCTTGCTAACGCATTGCCAAGCACAGGTCAGGTTTGCAGCTGTGTCGTATCAGCACAGACCAGACCAAGTTTCATTTCTGCTCTTATTCCAGTGTCGCACACAGAAAAGCAGAAAGATCTACGAGAGCTTTAAAGTTGTTTTTCTATAATCTATTCTGAAAACTCTCAGCAGTCACAAGCTTTCTGCAAACACACACACACACAAACTGGCACACATCTGTAATTGACCACCTGTTTGTCTGTGGCCTAGTTTGCGCATTATGAAACACCGTGCAATGTACAATTCCTCTGAGATTCCTGACGGTTATTCCACTTGTTCCAAAGCAACACAAAGGGACAGAAAAACCGCGCGTAGCACGTCTTTTAGAGTTTCCTTTGAAGAAGTTGAGTGTATAAATAGAAATGTATGGGGCAAATCAAGTTCAGTAATCATCCCGCATTCAAATTTGGAAAGCATGTTGTGTAACTTTTCCTTTTGAAGACTTTTGTTGTGGTTATGAAATACGGGGAGAATCATAGTTCAGTAGGTAATGCTCAGATAACTTTTGGCGCTTGTGCCTCTGTGTTTGAGGCTGATTCTTGCTGTTAGATCAACGCGCGCGTGTCTCTTTTTGGACGTATGTGCATGCTAATGTGTAGCGGTGGGGGTGTGTCATGTGTGTTTATATGAACGTTGTGTATTCCTGTGTACAGACAGGAAGGCTCCAGGACCGTCTGTGTTTGCAATAAGTTGAGAGAGCCAGAGGAGCCCACCACTGAGGGAAGCTGTAGGGTCAAGACAGATACACACACACACACACACACTCACACACACACACACACACACACACACACACACACACACACACACACACACACAGACACACACTCCTGCCTGTTTGTAAGCTCTGCTGACTGCAGGAAGCAATAATGTTAGCATGCTTCCGGAGATCCGGAGACTTCTCTCAGGGGAGTGTGGCTGCCCTGTCCAGCTCAGCAGAGCAAAACTGAGAACACAACAGAGCAGAAAATGACAGAACATTTAGAACAGACTAGAATAGAATAAATATAATCGTGAACAATACAGTAGAGCAGGACAGAACCGATCAAGAACTTGAGTTTAAGACGAGCAAAGCCGAGTATAAATAAGAAAACAAATGACGCTGGGGTGTAGAAGGTAGTAGAGTAGAGTAAATAATACAAAATGAAAACTAAAATAGTTTAACGCAACATCTTTTAATGTTCCCCAACAAAATCTAACACAAAAAAAATATATTTTAGCATGTTATTTTGAAGGGGAGTAGTGTGATTAAATGGTACTACACTCTACAAAGATGATCCAGCACTGCGCTCCATGGTCTTTGAATTATCTTCAGCTCGCATGGCAGAAAAATGTTAGGACAGGAAGAGAGCAGGGGGGGACGAGCCAGCCTGTGGAGAGAGAGTCTGTGTGTCAAACCTCATCATCTGTGTATCCCGTCGCTCTTCTGCAGGGCGAGCCAGTGATAGGAGGGCATCGTTCCTTCCTTTATTCCCCTCATTCGTTGGTTTCGTTCCTTCTGCATGGCTTCATCTCTGCGTTCCTCTGCTCCGTTTCCCATCAGTATGCGTTGTTGCGTGCATGCATTCGTGGCTGCTTGTACTTCATCACGCATTTCTGCATGACCCTGCGTGTGTATGTTTATTCTGTTGGCAGCCGGGATACACTAATCTAAAGGTCGACCTACAGTATGACCAGCATCATGTCTGGTTGAATATTACCTGCCAGCTGTCGACCACTGGATCCTACACGGCTTGTAACGCAGCTCTGTAGCATCTCTTTGTTAGAGCCTCCCCGTCTGATAAATACCCACAACTTTCAAACTCTGGGCCGGAGATTCCCCCTGACAGTTGTTCAGAAATTAGGCAGATACTGATGCGTCTCATATTGTGAGTCTAGTTGTTAAATGACGACAACAGTTGCCTCTCTCATTATACCGCACGATGATGCAGCGCCTCTGCTCTTTTTCTGTGTAGGCTAATGCTGTTTTTCACAGCAGTGTAAGAATTTCTTCTGACATTTGTGGGGGCGTTCGTTAATTTTCAGGCAAGGCGGTGCGTCTCTGCTGTAATACACTGCAAAAAAAACATGACGAGTTTTCCACTAAAATTTTGCGGTCTCCAAACTAAGATTACCCTGGTGGCATAATCCGGGGTTATTTTTCCAGATGTTTATGTGTAAAACCATCTGAGTATTCCTTAAAAAAGGTTTATATGAGCTTATATTCTTATTCAATATGATGACACATTGATTATGTGCTGACAGGGATAACTGGTATAACTATTATTGTTGGAATATGTCTGTACTGAAGCTTCTTTTCTTTAATATTTTTATATCTTTAATATAAAAATAATATGTTTTGTTTCCTCTTTGATGCAGCAATGTGAAGTGTAGACACATGGCGGTAGTCCAGTGAAAAATGTGGAGAAATGTCCTTTATTTATCAGAGATTTTAGCAAGTCTTAAACATCGAGCACCCCAAAATGTAAGAATTATGAATATAAATTTTATAGAAACATTCTAAAAGATTATACATGGATATACCATGTTACCCTTACATCATATGATCAGTCATTAACGACTGCTCCTGTCTCATTTCTGTGCTTGAGATTCTCCCGTGAGAATAACTTGTTTAAGATTCAATCACACATCATATCTGAGAAATTAAAAAAACAAACAAAAAAAAAACACCTGTTAAAGCTGTAATAATCTCATGTTTTTGTGTGACGCTTGAATGAGGTGAGAAGACAGGCTGCTGCTGTTGGCGGTGGCTTCAGTACAGAGTTGTATATGTGTGCATCCACACCATCTGCCAGTAGTCATGTGGCACGTATATATATATATATATTTTTTTCTCTCTCTCTCAAATGCACTATATATATATATATATATATATACTTTATATGCACACACACACAAATGCACTCACACAGAGCCATCGTTACAAATACAGCTGCTCTGGATGACAGGCTGTGACCCATGTGGGGTTATTATGTCTCCTGTCAAGATAGATCAGTAAAGAATTTAAAAAAAAAAAAAAAAAGCAGGAGACCGACAGGAAGGGCACACATCCTCTCTGCAATGGCATATGTTCTCCAACAATGAAAAAATGAAAGCACAAATGGAGAACACAAAGAGCTGGCATGTTAAACAGTAACAGTATATTCACTCAGATGGAGCGTTTTATCACAAAGAGTTTTCTTCTAGTAAACGGACAGTTCATCTTTTGATACACTATTAAGATTCCCCATGCATTGTTATTATAATTCTTATATTTTTTTCAGCACGCTCAGTCTTGGTTGCACGTACACAAAAAAAAAAAAAAAAAGTAGCAAAATGTACAGCTCGTCCCGGGAAGTGCGCTCTGACCTTTTCGAGAAAATTGCGGGAAAAACGTGGGAAAATGGCCAATAGATTGAGTCACATGACTGTTAGAGTGGAGGGGGAGAGGGAACTCTGTCAAAAACAGAACATTAAAAAAAAACATTTGTAAACTGCTCTCATGGATACAAATTTCACTCTCAAGGAATAAATGTTGAACATTACACTCAACTAAATGTTAATACACACTCTATGCCAATATGCCAAAATATCTGTGATAAGCCAGTGTCGGGACATAAAAGTTCATAGATTTCTCTTTTTTAGAAATAAGAGATAATGCTTCATCTACAAATACAAGGAAAGCAGTCAGATGTGGCCTCAGTAACGGTTTTGTTCTAAATGGACTGATTTTTTTTTTAATTTATTTATTTATTTTTTTATTCCCACTGATGACCCACTGTTTGCTTGATAAACAATGGCAGTGCAATCACTGGAGCCACTCCAGCTTAGGCATGTTCACGAAGAAATGATGAAAGTCTAAATATTGATCTGTTTGGAAAAGAGCGCCACACGCGAGTGAAGCTGTTACTAGAAAGCAATATAGATCAAGATAGTTGAGATTTCATAAATATTTTCATATCAAGTCAGTCAGCTGGAAGGACAAGAGATCCTGAGTATTGGTTGTTCTTACTTTTCATTCATAGAGCACAGAGGGCTGCAAATATTTCAAACCCTTTTGCTAGTCTTCTCATTTTATTGAATTTTCTAGTAGCTTGTGAGTGTCAGCGCTGGGCTGCTCTATAGTTTTTACATCCTGTGGTAGGGAATGTACAGCTTGCCTTCTCATTGACATTCTTTTCTCATGAAGCAGTCAGTCTTTGCTGCTTCGCCCTGCTTGTACAGGCTTGCCTCGCCGTGTGGCTGCCTTTACTAAGTACATCATGTCGCACTGTACATTAGTTTGTTGTTTGTAGACCGACTGAGCCAGTCGACTTTTCCAGAGGGCGTTTCCTCACCTTAACACACCAAAATAGTCATCTAGTATCTGTACATTAGACACTTTGATGATGGTTTGTTTGTCACACTCATCATTTTCTCCTCTCTGTTGTGTGTTTGCTTGTTGCAGACCCTGGTAGGAGCGTGATGAGCGCGCGCTTCCGCTTGCCTGCTGGCAGATCCTACAATGTCCGGGCGACGGAGCTGGAGCGAGACAGGCAGCACACACAGGTTGTGTGCAACGTACTGCTGCTGGACAACACTGTCCAGGAATTCAAAGTCAGCGTAAGTACCGACCTTAATGGTCTATGCCGATCATACTTCAATAAAGTGGATTAGAACAGATGAAGGGAAGTGGCAGAATGCAATGAATTTTCTGTCTATGCTTTATAAATACTCAGTAATCATCTCTCATGTGGTCTTTGTGTTCTGCAGTCATGAGTTTACACAGTTGAATATTTATCAAGCAAAACAGCAGAGGTTTTCAAACTCTGGCAGGCCCCTCCAGTTGGACACAGGAGATCTGAAGAGGGGTTGTGGAGGGAGAGTCATGGGGTGTTATGGGGACTATAAATCAGTCAAAACTGCACACACAGACATGATGTGCATACTTATAGATTCATTGCAACTTAACACATAGAATTATTATTTCTGGTGTCCATCATGAATAAACCTCAGAATAAAGATGCTTCTTATAACTCCAGAACTTAGCCGAGAATTGTCACATTTTTTAAGTTTAGTCATCTGTATGTCCATGGGTACATTACAAACAGGAACTCCTAATTGCTAATTCGGTATGCTTCTAATGGTGTCATTTTGCCAAAAATGTTAAGCTCTGTAAACAGGCATCTGCATATGAATGACTCTGCAGGCAAGAGACCAAGATGTTGGCACCTGAAGTGTTTCTGTTTGTGATCTGCGTAATATTGACCATTCATGTTCTGTTTACACAGATTAGCAGAAATGTGTCTTTCTCATCATACTCGCGCATTAAGCACCTAATCAGGCTGCAAAGGAAGTCTTGGCCCGAATATCCGATATCCACGTATCTGTTAGCTCTGAAGCATTGGCTGTTGGCTACCAGAGGCTAAATTGTCAGACAATAGCCGATGGCTTCAGACATTGCCAAATTGTAAACAAATATAAGAGAAGGAAACAGTTGTGGCCTACAGCTAATCAACTCCATGGTGACATTATACCGGTCTGTATCCCTCAGAGCCCTCCTCTTATGGGAAATGTAGTTCCAAAGTGACAATAATAAGGCTCATTGACATGGTTGTTGTATTCCTGCAACACAGACCCTCTCTTCTATCTATTCATGTACAAATATGTTGAAAAGACACACACATCCTTTATGTATAACATCTTAATCTGCTCTTTAAGATTTGCTCTTTTTGGGAGCTAGGAACAAAGGAAAACCCATAAAATGATTATTATTGTGATGAATGCAATTCAGACAAAACAATAAAAGGATGTTCATGAAGCCATGAGGTGAGGGGTGAAAGAGTGAACCATTAAATAATCAGACATTAACCCAAACAAAACCCTAAAATAAGAAAAAAACAATATTAGACCTCCTCCCTCTCACAACCTTGCCTCCCTCAACTTCTCCCATTACTGTAAATTTCCCTTCAAGCCCACCTCAAATTAACTCGAGAGTGGGTGGGGGGAGAAGCGTCTGTGTGTCTCTGCATGTCTGCAGGCATTTAAAAATCATCCCACAGTGGTTTTTTTTTTTTTTTTTCATACTAGAAGGTTAAAAATTCTTTTCTCACACTGGTTTCAATATTCTCCCCGACTGGCCCCGGAGGTTTGTTCTCAGTGGTTGATCAGACACAGCCGGTACTTTAGCCTGTTCTCCAAGCACACACAGCTCACACCTTAAGGCGAGAGAAAGAAAAGAGGAAAATGTGCGTGTCTGTGTGTGACAAGTTGTCCTGCGGCTGACATGACAGTCGTCTGTCACTTCATGTCGTCTGTCTCTCTTTGTGTCTGACTTTACGTCTTTCTCTGCCATCGTGTTTTTCATCAGAGGTACGACGGCGTGAAAAGGGACATTCCCTTCGTGAGTCAGAAAATAGAGTTCCTCTAATAACACCCCCTCTTACAAATCACCGGTGGTGTTTTAATTGTATCGCGGTTCATGCGTGTGAGCATGAGGTTATGCATATATATCGTTAAAAAATTACACGTATATTCACGTTATGTGCCATTGAGAGTGCTGACACAAGGACAAAATTATTTTTTCTTGTTCGTTGCAAGAGGGAAAAAAAATGTTGGCTGGTATGTCTTTCACTTCCTGACACACTTCGCTGTTCTGCTTTTTCTGCGGTTACCACCAAAAGAACTTGAGATACACAATTTTTGGTTTGGGCTAGTAAACTTGAATTTGCTCTTCACGGTGTAACAACTTCTCCTGAAACGTCCATCGAAGACAAATGAAAACTTAAATTAATAACAACATATTTGTATTTTACACCCATGAACACTGCATCATAATCAGGATGATCATTTTAGCCCTAATGCTGCATTCAGGCCGACATTTGACGGCAGATGGACAACACCTTCGCGAGAATAACAAATAAGCAGTCCGGCAAAATGGTTATGGTGATGTATTATTTGCAAAGAATGGATTAAATATGTTCAATTATATTATTCTGTGTTTTGTATCTTATGTAATTCACTAATTATTAGCTTCTTATTGTCTTGATTACCCAGCTACGTAACATGTAGTTGTAAATCCTGCTGCAGAGGGCTTTGGACAGTGATGCGTCTACTGTTCTCTGCCGGCTTCACCTCATTTTACCGTCCTGCTCTCTTCCACTAATCTTATATCCAGTTTGCCATCCACTGTCTGCCAGAATGCATGTGAATGTGAACATGATTGCAGCAAATCTTTCCTCTCCTTTCTCTTTCTTTACATCTCTCACCCTCATCTCTCTGCTCTGCTTCCTGCTCCAGACCCCCCACCCCTCCCCTCCCCTCCCCTCCCATCCCTGCCTCTTGCTGAATGAATGACTCGGCCTCTGTCAGTCTCTCTGTCAGTGTCATTGATCAGACCCCTGCAGCAGCAGTAACTTCCTGGAAAGACAAGCCATCCTCAGAGCAACAATACTTCTATTGATCCTCTCTCTGGCCGACTGGCCTTGATTCTAGCAGAGACTGAAAATCCAGAAGCAGTCACTTATTGTCATGGGAACTGGAGCGCTTGTGGGGGGGGGGGGTGTCACGTGGGTTCGCGTTGATGATCTTATAGATGGGAAGTCTTTGGCTGAAATGATAGCAGTATAAAACAGAAAATGGTGTGTCTTGAAAGCTTGATAAATGACAGGAAATTAAAAAAAAGAGAGCCTAGCCCACCACTGACCCACCTCTCTACGAACACAAAAGCGAGGTCAGAAGCAGGATTTATTCAGAGTAAAGTGACATGCAGCTGTAACCATAGTAACCACTACAAACCACATGAACATTCAGCTGTCCGCAAGAGCTATTGGTAATCAAGTAGCTCTTAATAATGAGCAAGTAAGAGCAGCGGGGATAAATAAGCCTGCAAAACAGCTGTAATTTACTGCTGAATGAGGCCTGGGACCAAAATACAAGTGCAAGATTGCATGTTTAAAACGGAGACCGTGCTCTTTGCCTCACTGAGTGATGTGGACGGCCTTAACATGCACACAGAAATGTTAATCACGCAACAAAACAGTAACACAAGTCGTTATTTTCAAGACACTTTCAGATCAATAAATGTTTTTGTTAGTATGTTTCCTTCAACTTTTATTTGCTAACACACGTTGTGTATGTATGGATATTTTTTATTGTGTACACATTGTGATATCTGGTTATTTATGAGCTAAATAATCATGTTAGGGATGATATAGGCTTGATTTAAATGTAATAATATGCTAGAAATAACCCTAATAAGCAGGTGTTGTTTGAAACTTTGAGCACAGTCTCAATACTCCAATGTGTAGGATGCAGTGCAAAAAAAAAAAAAAAAGAGAAATTATTTCATTCTAATTATGTGTTTGAGTCAGACATTTGTGTGAAAAGTGTGGAGAATGTCTCGGCATATTTGTGTTTATGTTGTGGGATGGGTGTGGCTGTGGGAGCATTTCGCCTGCTTAGCTCCTTCTTTATTCAGACATGGGGAGGTTATGTGCGGGCGGAATATTCTGAATGTGTTATTTCCTCCTTCTTTTGGGTCTGTAGCCATAAATATATTAAGATGATGATTTATTTATTTATTTTTAGATCCAGTCTAAAGAGAGGATTTCATCCTTAAGACAGGCGTCTGAGAAAAGACTGGGTCTATTCAGTATCTCCTCAGAGCTTTTTGGATCATATTGTGATCTTCATCAGCAGGTAGAGTTGTTGCGGAGTCGTTCATCACTACAATTTATCGATCATGTAATCTTTTGATATGATGGAAAGCTCCGGAATAGCTACCAAAGGGATCTTGTAGTGAGACTGCTGAGCTGTTTTTAACAAGCACCCGACCCCTGGTTACAAATATCAGTGAGCTAGCGCGTAGCTAAGCGATATTAATGCATAGCAGCCTTTCAAATGCCCACTCGCTGTTAGTCAGCTATGATTGTCAGCTGTAACATGCAGCCCGGCCGCGCGACACAGGTGGTGTTTTCTTTACTCATGAGCACAACATAACCTCGGCGGATTCACATGAAGCATTTACGTGTGTGTGCATGTGGGTTGATATCGAGACTAAAGTGAGTTACCTTCCTGCTGAGGCCATTGTCTTTGTTTGTAGAAGAATTTTCTGTGTGTTTTGGACACATAGAGCGAGGAACAGTGGAGGTAGATGACTCCTCCTTCGTGTAGTTCCCTTCCTGTCTGGACAAGCTGCCTCACACATTCCTGAATTTCCATCATTCTTTAACACAAACACGTACACCATCTTCCTGTGGAAAGAAAAGAAGCAAGCAGGGAAATAAATGTCACATTTAGCTTCTTTTTTTTTTTATTTGTTAACCTGTCATGAAAAAGCACTGGGATTTTCCCATTTTCTTTCCCCTCACTCCATCCAGTGTGTTTGATGTTTGGGGGTCTTTTCCCCTTTAACACTTTAGATAAACCCTCTGGGTGAAACACTTATCAGGGCATCACTCTCTCTCTCTCTCTCAGCCAGTCTCTTGTGCTCCGATTGCGCTCTATCACCACGTCTCCCTCTTCTTTCCTCGCTCTCACGCACACAGACACTATTTCAGTCAGTGGTGCTGCTGGACTGATGAAGATCAACACAAAGAGCGTTTGTCCGAGACAAGCGCGTCGTCAATCACTCTTTTTCTCCCTGCTCGCTCTCTCTTTTTCTTCTCTCTCTGTGACTCTCTGTCTCTCACTTTGTTTCTGTTGTCTGTTGTCCTCCCCATCTCTTTATCACTCTCTTTCTGTCTCTGTGACTCTTTCTGTCACTTACTACAGACCATGAGCTCTCCACAATATGGAGAACGCTGCTGTTGTTTGTTGTGTAGAAGTACAGAGGAAGAAAGAGTGTTAAACCCGAGTCGGGAACATGCACACAATGTATAGCTGTTTGCTTCTGCATTGGCGGCTATCGTAGATTTGGCTCGCATGCTTTTGGAATACCAGAAGAGGCTCACACACACACACACACACACACACACACACACACACAGACACAGACACATATACACACACACATAGACACAGAGTAGCGATGGGTTTCCTGGGAGCACAGTATAAAAAGTGCACAGAGGGCTCCCACATCCAACTTGAAAAGCCGCTTCATACAAAGGGAAAGCAGTACATACACACACACACACACACACACACACACACACACACACACACACAGCCTCACAGACATGTCTATGAATAGCTTTAGTTGGGGAAACATCATATTAAAGGCGTCCATGTTTTTTCTCTCGGTTTAATGTTTTTAAGACTTTTCTGTTCATCTGTTAGTCCAGCCTGAGCCAGTTCGTGTGATATTTTATCTTTTATATGATTTTTTTTTTTTTTTTTTTTACTGTCTGATTTTTTGTCTGACCTTTTTTTTTTTGCATTTATCCCAAGAAACACAAATTGGACATGATTAGTACATCAGAAATTACCCCAAGCATCTGTAAAATAAAAATGAAAATAAATATTTGCATATTTTATCCACCGATACCAATCCATCTGTTATAGGCCCATGTTGGCGCATTACATTGGCTTACCAGTCACGTTCTAATGCAAAATTAATTAATTAATCAACTGTATGTTCATAATATTTTATATAATATATATATAGCCTTGATTATCAAATATTTTTTGCATTTACTTCAAAAACTGAACCTGCTTAAAGGATCTTCTCTCACTCAAACAAATCTCAAAAATAAAAAAGTGCTTCTGGACGCAGCTTTTTTGTGTGCAAATAAAATCTAACTGAAAATGAATGATGATCGGCTTCACCTCATTTTCATGTTTACTCACAAACTACTTCAACCTGCTCATCCGGCCTTCCCCTTCAGTCCTTTTACCCCCAACACGCACACACCTACAGGAGGATCGTTGTTTTAGTGTGAGCGGCTGTGACAATAGTTGCTTACGGTCTGTGCCGCTGTGCTCATGGCGTGAGGCATTGTGTATATGAGACTGATCAGTGCCGGTCAGCGCTCATCACTGATCAAGCTAAATGAACAGCAGCAGCATGCAGCATGAGAGAGCCTGTTTGTCCGTGAGATGTACATGTTTTTAACAGGCTCATTCCTTTATTCGATCATTCAAACATAATTGTAAAGCTGTAAGAGAGTGAGCAACAGTGGAAAACAGGAGAAGCAGAGTTGACTCACACTTAACAAGGCTTTGACAGCAGCAGATTGCCAGCAGACACACACACACACACACACACACAGCATTAAAAGACTGCCGGTGATCCTAGAGGGCTGCCATGTCAACATGTCAACTGTCAACTATCATTCCGCTCATTCCCCCCACACATGCTGGGCTATAAAAGTGTGTCACCAGGGTAAAGGGGAGAGGTTGGACGACTGAGTGTGTGTGTGTGTGTGTATGTGTGTGTGTGTCGATGGGAGGTCTGATGGAGTTACACACTCACAGTCTCTCTCTCTCTCTCTCTCTCTCTCTCTCTCACTCTGTCAAAGTAGCGGCAGGATCCGGTGTGAATTTCTGCTCCATTTGTGGGCCCACAGTTTATCCTCTCGCCTTTCCGCCTCTCTCATGAAACGATGTGATATTAATGATCTGTTTAATAAATGATTCCTCACCCTTTCGTCCAGACTTTCATCCTTCTCACCCTCTTCCCCCTCTGTCTTTCCTGTCTTTTTTTTTTTTTTTTTTGGGTGGCTTTGCACGTGAAAGGGAAATTCCTTTTTTTTAAATTTTTTATTTTTAATTTCATTTTTGTTTGGCCACAGTTCCCATCATCAGTATGACAGTGAAACCTCATGATACTGTTCGACTGCTTGCACACGTTACAGTGGTACAATAGGAGGTTCAATTTCATCTTCAGTTCCTCTTCTAGAGAAATGGTTCTGATAACTGGAATAAACTAGACTTGTTTTCTGATTGTGTAACATTGTCTCTTGAGCTTTAGCTAGAAAATAAATAAATTTGCTAATATTTGCGAAGAAAAGCGATTATAATCAACAAGAATTTGGGGCAAAATGACACATTTACTAACTATTAAGATTGTAAAAGAATGAAATATTCTCCCTTTAAACACTTTGATGATAGCAAAGGGTTATTATTACATAAACAGTTCTAACAAGGGTTTCTATTACCTGTCCTCGTATCCTGGAAGAGTTCACTGTCCAAAAAACAAATTCTGTTCAAATATTATCTATGTTTATTGAGATTAAAGTGACTTTGCACAAGAATCAATATTTTCTGTGAAAAATAAGTCAGCATTCCCCGCTAGCTCTCCCTCGCCCTGGGCCTAAAACCCTCATCCTCACGGCTGCTCCTATGCTTTTGGTGTAAACACCAGTGGTCACCTGGGTCCTGACAGAACAGGAGCTAACTAGCTGACAGCAGTTAGCAGTGGAGACAGGGCAGCGGGAGGACATCAGAGTGAAAACTAGAAAGCATTTCCTCTGATGCTGATCCAGTTTCTCCAAAATCAGTGACGGTTAGAGCTGTAAAGTGTTTTGACCACTCGAGATAGATTTCACTGAAATCCCTGATGATGACTTGTAAGAAATTCATAGGGAGTGTTTTTTTTTTTCACCAGACATGACTCACGAGAGATTTAAATATGTTGGACTTCAACAGCTTTTCCCAGTAAAAAAAAAAACCCTTGTTCTGATTTCCAGCACGAAGCAGCGCTTCCTGTCCAAAACCACCTGAAAGCAGAACTTGTAGATTTGAATGTACTTGTCCATGTCAAAGCCTGTTTAATTATCTTCCTGAAATCTCAGCCTCTTAAATGTTCCTCTTGCCACATCTCTCCCTTGTGCAAGCAAGACCACAGACAGATGGTGGTTTCTGTCAGTTCTTCTTTCTTCTTTTATACCACAATGCTTTGTTATTTTGCCAATGACTATGTTTCTAAGGCGTAAACTTCTAACCCTTCTGTATCTGCTGCTTTCTGATCTCATTGAAGTTTCTATGAGATAATTTCCCACACACCGGGTCTGTTCAGTTTCCAGTTAAAGGGTGTAAAATTTAACAGTGAATCTTCACTTCTTAGTTGTGTTTTGTGTATGTATGTACTTTTCTGTCTGCACTGCTGTCTTTGTGTTCTTCTCATTTAGGAGTCTTTATAGGATCCTCGAAATAATGGCGGAACTTGACAGAGCTCTAAAATGAGAGATTTTCAGATTTACAGATAATCCACAGGTGTAAGATTTTTTAGGACTTCCATTGATGGAAAGATGTCCGTGTCTGTGTAGAACAAATAAATACACGACATATATCAACTTAATTTTTCAAATGGTCTAGGAGATATTTGGTCAGGCTCAACCTGGACAAATCACACACAAATCTTCACTTGGTGAAATGTTTCTGTAGCGATGTGAGCTTTTGAATAATTTAATGGAGGAAAAAGGATTCCCAGCAACGTGGCACAGGATGTGGTTTAATCTCTCCTTCACGTGGCCTCGCTATTTCTCCCGGTGACCTTTTTAAAGTGACGACTCCGTGAGAGCAAAGAAGCATCGATGTGATTCAGAGATCTTTGTGCAAAGCTGTGTCCTTCCTTTTTTTTTTTTTTTACAGTGGAAACTGAGTAACAAATTTTAAACCCGTTGTGTGTTTTCTGCCTCTCTCTGCAGAAGTCGGACCATGGCCAGGTGTTGCTGGATGCTGTCTTTAAGCACCTGGAGCTGACGGAGAGAGACTACTTTGGCCTGCACTTGGCTGATGACTCCTTAGATACGCCAGTCAGTATGATGTTTATGATCTATAGCAGAAAATGTGTATTTATGTGTGTGTGTGTGTGTGTGTGCGTGTGTGTGCATGACACGTGGAGGACTCTAGAGACGCTGTATGCGTGTGTGTCTATGTGCACAGTGTTTGAGTATTTCTCTCAGGTGTGTTTTGTGTGTGTGTGTGTGTGTTTGGCTAGTGTTGAATAATTTAGGCTGTGTGTATTCATGCTGTGGAAGTGTTACCGCTGTCTCTAAGTGTCTCTCAATCAATATTTTACAGCGCTGGCTCGATCCCAACAAGCCCATCAGGAAACAGTTAAAAAGTAGGTGACATCTACAACATACCACCTTAACTAATCAGTCCAGGTCATTTTCAGGAATCAGCAGAAAGTCTTAAAACTGAATCGACTTATATTTCAAGTCTCAGTGATGGTCTAAAAAGTCTACACTCCACCTCAAGCAAGCAAGTCTGCAGTCCACAACAAGTGTGATTTATTATTCTAAATCCGCCTTAAGCAATGATTAAACTTCACTTCAACTCCGCTCTGTTTTTTTCATAATGACTAATAGAATTTGTAACCTGTAGAACAATTAAGAAGTAGCCCTAGTGAGAAATGCAGTCCTCCTTGAGCAATGATTGAACTCTGTTTCAACTCTGTTTTTGTGCTGCGTGATTTGACTCATTTATGAACAACAGGATTTGTTAGTTAGAATGATGTGTTTATATAAATGTAGCCTTGCCTTATTTGACATTTTGAATCATTTATTCCACTTGTTTTATATCCTGTAATAGAAAAAGGCGTGACACTTACTGTATGTGAATAATGTCATTGTATCAGTCAGTGTCACTTTGGCCTGAACTGAATTTGAACTTCCTGTTAGTTTTTTCGTAAGGCACTCTGCATAACCCCATATATACAGTTTCTTCATGATCAGACTAGAAATGTACATTCTTAAATTCAACTTGGATAATAGCACATCTTAAATTGACTAATCACAGTGTTGACATCCAGTATTTGTCATTTTGTCAACTTTTCATCATCATTTTTTTTCCAGGAGGGTCTCCCCATAACCTGAGCTTCAGAGTCAAATTCTTTGTGACAGACCCCAATAAACTTCAGGAAGAATACACACGGTAAGAGACGCACTGATCATCAGGGTGTTCATCTTGGAAAGCTAGACATATACTTGACCCATGGCATTTTGATTCTGTCTGTTCTGGGCTACTGTACAAAAATGGCGGTTCAACATGGCGGACTCCATGGAAGAGGACCTGCTGTCACTGTAGATATAAAGGGCTCATTTTAAGATAACAGAAACACAAAGATTCTTATTTTCAGGTGATTAAACACTAATGGAAACATACTAATCAATGTTGTATTCCATTGCTGCCAATAAAAACTCCTAAATCTTACACACTGGACCTTTAAGTAAACTAGGCAATAATACAAAATAAGGTGACTCAGGCTCTTAAAAAAACAAACAAACTGGTATGTTTTGTATTAAGCCCATAATGTGGACTGACAGCTCTGCAAACGTACGCCCTGAACCATCACGTTCTACATAAACAACGTGAGAAATCGGCACTGTATCCCCTTTTGTTTATGTCAGCCTCTCGACCATGACCTCGCTCCCTGTGTCTTATCACCATAGTGAACAGAGCTTTGCATCTCACACACTGATCTGGCGTATTGTAAATTCAAGATCTAAAACGCATTCCTGATAGCTGCGTCGGACTATGTGTATGACGCCGGTTCGTTTAGTACGCAACAACACCAGAGTAAACAAAACCGATAACGAGCTCGGATGAGGAGTAGCTTTTTATCCATATTTTCCTTCTCCCTTAAAATTTCAGTGCAACTAACTGTCCTTTCTTAAAGCTGCTTATCATATCAGTTTATATTGTTTCATTAATATTTGTCATTAATGCACATGACAAGAATATCCTCCACCATTTGTGTTGAAAATCAATCTTTATTGTCCCACTAATTAAGCAAAGGCATCTGCTAAACGGTGTCTATTGATTTTGCAAAACAGGCCATCAGGAGTGTCGCCACGATAATGTGACCAGCAGGCATCTGTTGTCTGCTTGTCTTTAGATCATATTATATTCAATTTAAACAAAAGTAATTGTTCAACTAGTCTCTTGCTGTGTGTTATAACTGCCTTTCCTCCACCCTTAGGTACCAATATTTTCTTCAGATCAAGCAGGATATATTTACTGGAAGGTGAGTGTTTTTCTTTCTGTATTGACAAGAGTGGGCAGTTCTGCCTCATACAGAGACTTAGTATGATTTGTTGTAGTTGAGAGCGCTAGTGGGTGTAAAGAGGTGTACACCTGGAGGAAATATGAGTTTATAAACGTACACACAAGCTCATGTGTGTCAGTAAAAGTAAACATAACTGCTTCTTCATTGTTGGTTTCTGCAAAAAAAAAAGAACTCATGTTGACATTTTCTTCTATTTACTGTCATTATTAAAGATAATTTTCTATTGACTAAAGGCTGAATATGTCTTTGTCTGTTTTTGTGTGTGTGTGTGTTGGTTTCCAGATTGCCGTGTCCACACAACACAGCCGCACTGCTGGCGTCCTATGCTGTTCAATGTAAGTAGCTCCTAAAGCTCCCTCGATACATCCACTCTGCATAACGATGGAAAGGCAATTCATTAGGCCTCTCTTTAGCTACACATGCTGTTAACTGTAATAACTGTGGTCGCTCCAGTGCTTTTACGGCTGGCGCTCTGAAGCCATTATGATTCAATTAAGAAGTGTGGTGATATTTGATATTAGGTGGGTCTAGTTAAAAATCCTCCGCGTTGTGGTGTACAGTGGCACCTATTATCTATATCTATTTATGAGGTAAAGGACAAATAAATAAATGTTTTAGATGTAATGACTGTTTGAATTGACTCGATCTGTCCGTTATATGATGATATTTGTTGCTAACGGTATCAACTTTCATTAGAGAAACACAATTTTTGCTTCAGGCATTCAGGTAATTAATTATATAGCTCTATATAGTACTTTCCTGTTTGTTGTTCTTGCTTACAATGCTGTTCCAACATCTCATGGTCTGCATTTTTCCAAAAAACATTGGTATAAAAGCATCTCTTCAGACCTACAGATGGTCAGTGGATGATCAGCCTCCTCTACTTCCTCATTTAAATGCTGACTGGGCCCCTCCGTCATTAGAATAATGACTCCTGACACACTTTTTTTTAGTGCTGCTGGTTGTTTTCATGCAACTTGTTTTGCTTTCAGTCTGTTTCTTTCTTTTGTTTCTGTTTCTGTCCTCCCTCTGCTTATTTTTTTAATACTCTGCTCTCTTACCCCCCTCCTCTCTCTCTCTCTCTCTCTCTCTCTCTCTGCTCTCTCCTCTTTCTTGGAGGGGAATTTGCACTGCTACAGTGTATATAGGTCAGAGAAGAGATTTGGCCTAGACTACCAACATTATGACACTACTGCTATTACACACACACACAGACTAACACACACATGCACACATGCAGACACACACACACAGACACGCACACACTCTAGCTAGGTCCATGTTGTCACTTCACTCACTGCCAGCCCAGATCATGAAGATAAATGTTTGCTTTGGGAAAAACGGCTTGAAGCAGCTGCTATGCTGCTAATTCAGTTAGCTCGCCCTAAGTGCCAACGCTGATCACCCTAAATCCCATACCAAAGCTTGCATACTCAAAACATCACAAATCCCATCGGGTAGAGCTCGTTGAAAATCGACCCCCTAAGTGCCGACACTCCTCAGAAAGAATGAAGAAATCATGAAATAACATATTATATATATTTATAATAGATTTTAACAAAATCCCACCCCACAAGCCCTACCCTGTTGCACTGTTACAGGTTTATGCTATAAAATATTAAAGCATAGATTCAATGGTACCAAAAAACAAAAACAAAACAGAAAAAAAACAAACAAACAAATAAAAAGAAAGATCTGTCAATTTAATATGTCTGAGCCTTCCATCTTTTCCACATGGTCCAGAACTGGATGCCAGGTGGTGTAGAAGTTGAGGGCACAGACCTTTTTTCTAAGGTTAGATATTACACAAACTTTCTAATTCATAGCTTCAATGTAGGAGCAAATCCTTCTTTCCATTTCACCACCATTAATCTCCGTGCCAAAAGCGTTTTCTGCCACACTGGCTAAGACAGAGATCCGGTGGCACTGTGCCAGATGTCACCATTATGGCAAAAGGTTCTATGGATATTTTGAATATCTCAGAAGTGGCTGGTATTATTCCACAACAGTCACAGTTAGACCCAGTATTTGTTGTGGATTTGGCCAATCTCGCTTTAGACCAGTGCAATCGATGTATAATCTTGAATTAAGGACGAGTGTATCCTATTGAACATAGATTGCCGCGTGTCCTCACAGTGTACTGTATTTAATTCCTCTTCCCATTGTTTTTTAGATTTCTCAGGTTCTGAATTGTAAGAGTTGAGTAAACTGTAAATTTTGCCTCTATAGGGTTAGTTTATTTATTTTAAAGCTGTAGATGTGGGCTCGTGTAACACAGCTTTTCATATCTACAAAAATTTTGCATCGCCAAACACAAGCTGGTTTTCATTCGCTTCCATATCGTTGCTTTTGTTAATTTATTGAATTGCCAGTAGTTGAATGTCTTGTTTGTGCTTACCTGGTCAATAGCATCATCATAAGGAGCCTGATTTCAAGCCTTTTCACTTTGAGCCAGTCTTCAGCTGAGTATGGATTTCTACATCAAAATATGAATATATAAAGAGAGATCAGGAGCTTCATTGGTCCTAATATTGAACCTTGTTCAAATAATATCTGTAGCATACAATTAAACCCAACACTAGCTTACTGTTCTCAGATGTAAGCTATTGACTGTACATATATTTTTCCCTGGAGCTGCGTGCACATCAATAAGTGGGTGAGCTTGAATTGATTTGTCGGTCAATATGCTTAGGCCACCGGCTAGTAGGTTAGTCCAGGGACTACTTGAGCGAATTGATGCTTTTGAGCTTCAACCGCCGGCTAGTGAGCTAATGGCTTTGGGGATTTGCTCCGAGCTTGTTGTCTGTGAGGGTTCTGAAAACTACAACAGAGATTTTTGTATTCTTTTTTGTTGTCTGGACTTTCATTTTAAATGTGTCCATTATATGAAACACATTCAGAAAAAGGCAATTTATTTAATTTATTTAATTTAAGGTATTTCTTGGCTTCACGCACAACCAGTCTGGTATATATGTTCACACATTGTTGGATCTTCTCTGTTCATTGTGGGAACATCTCTGGTAACAAGAAACAAACACATTCACACATGTATTAAAAAATGAATCTGTCAATATGCTTTAACACTTAAGTGCACATTCAGTGTCTGGAGTGAAAATGCATATTTTCTTGTGAGAAATTTGCAGCTAAGGTGTGAAGATTTCTTTCTTTTTTTTTTTTTTTTTGCCACTGTGACTGTGATCTTTCACATGCTTTCCTGAATAAACTAACGCTCACCACAAAGTAGATGAGATGACAGCAGAAGGATTGAAAAGTGTGCCAGCACTAGGAATATTCACTCCAGTGTAACGTACATTATCACAAATAAAATACTTGCACAGTGAGTGTAGACCTCTCTGTCATCCTTGTTGTCATTATCTGTGTCTTTCCTGCTCTCTGCTCGTTAAATTGAGAGATCGCTGACATAATATCAATCTTTCTCCTTCTGTCTGTGCAGCTGAGCTGGGGGACTACAGTGAAACGGAGCATACAGCAGGATATCTGTCAGAATACTGCTTCATCTCCAACCCCCCACAAGACTTCCACAAAGAGGTCTCCAAACATCACCAGCAGCACAGGTACACTGAGACACACATTCAGATATAATAACATAAAGCTTAACATCGAAAATGTCACTTAAAGTAAATTATCTACTAACTAGGACAAATAATAAATTATAAAAATTCAGAAAACACCCTCTGTTATACTGTTATATATTATATCATTAAATTATTATGATTCATTCATGTAAAGCAATATTTTACTGTCGCTGTTCGTTGAAGTGGAGCTCATTGTTAACAAACTTGAATTTGTATAAGACTACAACTAATGATTAAGGGACTGATTGCTAATGACTAACCTAATCTGCTGATTATTTTGATTGCTCAGTTTGGTCCAGTTTAGTCCAAACCTCAAAGTAATTCAAGATAAATTAAAATAATAAATGAATAATTAAGTAAGTAAGTAACAAACTAAGTAAGTAAGTGAATAAGTGAATGAACAAACACACAAACAACGATAATGATAGGCATAGTAATAATAAGAATAATAAAAATTAAATAAAAAATTAAATATTGTTAACATACGTACATGGAAAATGATTACAAATAATCAAGTGGCTGCCATTCATCAGTTGATCGACTAATCCCTTCAACTCTACTTGTATGTATTGTTTTAAGCTGTGTACTATTTGAATACACAAAGATACATACAACTGCATGTGGCAGAAAAATCACCCAAAAAATGAATTTGAATTTGATTGAAAGCCTTGAAGAAAGAGTTCTTTGTCCAGATAAAGATGCTGTTCATAAGACTTCCATGTTAGATGTTGGTATAATGGCACTGCTTGTAATTCATTCTGCTACTAGTGTAATTATTTTGTCTTAAATTAAGAAACATGTAAGAAAACTCAATACATTCACACAAACGGCTTGTGTGCCACAGTTTATCTGATCTGTTGTTACTTCATTCATATCTCTAATCGCCCGTTTCTTTTGTTTGTTTTTGTGCCCTTGCCTTTCTCTCTCTGCCTCTCCATTTGTCTCTTTAACACACACTCCCTTTCTCTCCTTACCCTGCCATCATTTATCTCTCTCTCAGTGGTCTATCTCCTGCCCAGTCAGAGTTTAATTATCTGAACACAGCACGCACGCTGGAGCTCTACGGGGTAGAGCTGCACTATGCAAGGGTAAGTAAGGTTTTATTCTCTGACTGTTAACAATTGTCTGCTTTGGTGTGTGTTTGTTAAAGACTGCTGTATATACAGTTAGTGTTGCTGTTTGTCTGGCGTGTCATTTTTTTTTTTTCCCATACAAAAGCCATGTGGTGTGTTAGACATGTCACTGTGATCTCACTACTCCAGAATCCCTCTTCTCCTTCCCACTAAGGAATACAAGATAATTTGGTCCGCGTCCACCATCAAACAGTGATATCAGAATATAGATCATAAAGTCCCAATCTGCAGCCGTACTGTCACAACATGGTTGATCTGACACTGTTTTCATTCCCTCAGCAGCTGAGGAGGAATGAAAACAGGTTGGAGGAGCTGCAGTGTGTACAGTTGGTGTTGGTGCCCACATCCTGCAGAAATGCCACACATTGGCGTTCAGCTCTCAGTGAAACAGCAACAGATAGTAGCAGGGTAGCCAAGTCGTCATTTAGACTAACTGTATAAAACATGGATGACGTATATGTGACAGGTTTCTGAGTTTAGAATGTGGGGGGCTTTGGTTACCGTCTTCTTGGCAGTCCTACCTCCACTAGCTCCTGACTAATCTAAAAATCCCAAAGATATGAAGCGTGCAGCTTAGGCAGGCTGAATGGAAGTCTGGTTTCTCAAACAAGTGACCTGTGTTGGTACTCAGCTGTCAATCAAAGTGGCCTGTTAATTATGCATAACTTCAAGCCTTAATAGAGACCAAATCAAGCTGTAAACATGTTTAGTTCTGCTGTGAAGTTGGACATTTTAACATGGGGGTCTATTGAGATTGATTTATTTTGTAGCCAGCCTCAAGTGGCTGCAATTTTCGGCACACCTGTGTTGGCTTCATTTCACAGCCATGGAGGTTGCTGCTTGTTCAAAACCCTTTTATGGACTGGAATAATTACTTGCTTTCAACTGTTGTTAAACTTTCGGATAGTAAACCTACTCACATTTTTTTCTTTTTTGAGGTGATTTGATCTGTTTTGATTATTTTGAAAAGGGAACTGAGTGCTTGTATCATTTGGTTGGGTAGTATTTTCTTTACTTTCTTTTATATGTTCTTTCTATGAGAAAGATACATATACATTTTAGACACTAGTATAAAAACAAAAGGTCAAATTATGCAGAAATGGAATAATTGTGAAAGAAACATGAAAGCCAGTCCATAAATTGGACCACCAGCTGGAAACCAATCAGTCTGTGGTGGTTATCGTCTCCAGGACGGTTTTCCAGTTTAAGCAATTCATGATTATTGATTAGAGACAGTGTATCAAAACTTTAAGAAAATCAATGTTGTTGTCTCCGTGAAGCAGCACAAGACAAACTCATCAGTATCACGTTGCACATGCAGGATGTCGAGCGCACGCTATATAAAATTACATTTCTAAATTAGATAATCAATTAGGACAAAAGCCTAAACATGCTGGAAGGTCTTCTCTAATTTACTGTAGATGTTTATTGGACCCCGGCCTGAATCCATCCCCACAAACGATTCTTGTTCCTCATTGATTATTATGTTCATCTGTGTGGGTTTCTTTCAGTATATCATTAACCTCCTAGTCTGAGGTAGGTGGGCTGTTTTCAGCAACGTTAACTTGTTTTGTAGCAGAGGAGGCCTACCAAAAACTTTCTCTTTTTTCCTTGTTTCTGTGTCGTCTAAATGGTAACCCTATTTTATTTTTTTTTTTTTTGAAACTTTGTTCCCCTCTCTTCAGGACCAGAGCAACACAGAGATTCTTATTGGGGTAATGTCTGCCGGCATTGTGGTTTACAAGAACAGGGTACGGATCAACTATTTCCCATGGTGAGTGACACATACATACAAGACATAAAATTACATGTGTCATTAAGTGTGCAGGTCCACTATGTGAGATTTTTCTGCAGGTAAGTAGCCACGATAAAATAAGAAAGTAAAAAAAGCAGAAACAGTTTTTGATATGAAAATGATATTTTTCAGGATGTTTCAAGTGTGGGGAGGTGGAAGAAGAGGTTGTGGATGGTTTTTGAACTTAGGGACCAGTGATGATCATATCAGATTTGTCACTGTTTTAGAAAGTTGGCTCGTGTCCATGATTTCATTTCAGTGAGGCAGTTGTTCAGGGTGGAGTTTAGTTACAGCGGTGATGGATTTAGTAGGTATGTATTCATTGGCACAGCAGTGGAAATGGAGACCATGAAAACAAATGAAATCGCAAAGGGAGGGCTGCAGGTAGAGGATGAACAGGAGGGGACCGAGTACTCAACCCTGTGGGACACCTGGGAAGTGATTTGTAGTGCAGGAGTTGCTGTTCATGCAGAAATGCGTTTCCTGTCATTTCAGTTATGTGCATGTGGAAAAATTCATCAGTGTGTTGGCAAAATATCAACAGAAAGAGTTAAAACATATAACATTTACATTTAGTCATTTAACTGACGCTTTTATCCAAAGTGAATTACAAAAAAGGGAAACAGTCAAGGTACAGTGCAACTAAGATATGCTAGTGCCGCAATAAGTAGAAGAGGGATAGATTCATCATCTCCAGTTTTGATAATGCTAGGAGAGCAGGTACTCTCTGAAGAGCTGGGTCTTCAGTAGAGGGACACTCCTGCTCTGGTAGGAACTGGTAGCACATCCCACCAACAGGGAACAACAGATGAGAAAAGTCTGGATTTCCCTGACAAAACAGGTTGCTGAGCCAGGCGTCGTTCATTGGAGGAAGGCAACAGTCGTGACATATGCCTGTACAAGGGCATTCAAGTAGGTGGGTGGAGAACCGGAGACTACTTTGAAGGCGAGCATTTGCGGTTTGAATTTAATGTGGGCTGTTACAGGTAGCCAGTGGAGCTCGATGAGCAGCAGGGTAACGTTCCCTTTTGGGTTGATTGAAAACGAGGCACGCTGCCGCGTTCTGGACCATCTGAAAGGGTTTCACTGTGCAGAGTGGGAAGCCCATCAGATGGATGGATGCCTGTCTGTGTCAAGAGTAGGGTAGCCTGTTGAGTTAGGTATGGCCTGATTTTCACTATGTTGTGAAGTGCAAAGCGGCACGACGGGGCAACTGAGACGACATGATTAGAGAAGGTTAGTTGGTGATCAATCATGACTCCTAAGTTTCTTGCTATCTTGGTGGGGCGAGACATAGGGAGTCCATTTTGATTTTGATGTCATGGTTTGGAGGACCAGCAGCTGAGTTTTTGAGAGTGTGCCTTCATTGATTGTAGATATGTCTGAGAGGCAATCAGAGAACATATACAAGTTCAACAGTTTCAGTTACACTTGCTGAAAGTCCAGCAAGGTTGCTGAAAACCAACTGTTTCAGTGAAGCTACTCTGCGGCCAACAGCAGAAAAACTGGCAGCTCCCAGGTGTGAATGTGTGGAAAACATAGAGCACTGCTAGAAAAGAACCTCCATTGATATTTTCATACTAAAAACACTGGAACAGTCGAATCTTTGCTGCTGTCATTTCTGTGGTTCCAGCAGTAATTGTTGACCAGACTAGAGAGCCAGATTTCCACTGATCAGAGGAAACAAACTGTGCATGTCCTTGTCTCAAACTCAAACTGTGTCATACATAGTGATTATGACATGGCATATTAATGTTTAAGCCTTTGTTGGTCTTTTCCAGAATTATGTAGATGATTACACCAGATTTGGTGACTCTGTGTTAAACTAGGTTTCCTGGAAATATTCTAAACATCAAATCTGCTTGTCTCCATCTCCATTTACCTCTCTCTGTCTAATTCACTTACTCTCATCACTCTTTGTATCTCTTGTTGTCGTTCTCTCTGCAAAGCATTGATTCTTGGAAATCTCCCATAACTCTGCCGCTGCACTGTGGGAGGCTAAATGTTAATGGGTGCCGGGGGTGGGATAGTAACTACTCAAATCCCTGTAACTCCGGAAGATAATTCACTTGTGTGTAGGCTTAACACACACGCATGCTCACACACACTAAATGCACCTAGCAGCTGGTGTGTGTGTGTGAACATTACTGAATGTCTGACAACAATAAGATGTTTGTGGTAAGGCGGGTTTGAGTGTGTGCTCATGTAGGTATTTTATGTTACTGAAAATGTGAGGACCCAGTTTTTAAATTCAGGGGCTTGCCTGCCATCTAAAGAGCCATATACATTGCCATTACAGATGGCTTATTTGAGCACCCAGATGTCATTTGGCTCGCCTTAGGTCCACTGATGATCCATGTCTTTGCCAACACTTAGATTAGCCGGGAGGCGGAAGAGGCAGTACAGGCAACATGGCAGGGGCCAACACCAAAAGGGCACTTCAGAAACCTGTGGGTGATACCAGGCATGTTTATTTCTGCTGTGAAGCTGGACATTTCAACATCTAAGCTTATGGAGACTGAAGTTCTGTAGCCAACTCAAGGGGATGTTTGAGGAACTGCAGTTTTTCATTTCACAGTCACAGAGGTTGCCTCTTGGTAAAAACTTCACAAAGGGAATGTAAATGGATGCAAAAGCCTCCTGAGTGAGAGAAATCAAGCTTAAACCAGTTTGTTTGAGTCAGTTGAGCTAAATTTAGAATCCAACAGTGGTGTCCCCCCCAGCTGTCCACTACCATGTGTGAGGAAGACATAATCGTCAACTGAGTCTCTCCACCCGGTACTCAGTGATTTTCTTATCTCACTGTCTTCATCGTCTCTTTAACAAAAGCTCACTGTTCTACATCTGCTTCAGTCCTTTCACTCCTCCGCCGTGTCTTCCTTGTCATAGTTTGAACTCTAAGACAGTCAAGAAGGGTCAAGAAAGAGAAACATTCAGAGTTTTGCCTCTTTCCTATTTCTGTCCACAGTAGCCTGACAAATGAGCCACACTTAGATGGGGCATGACTCACACTCTGCCTAAGCATGTGTGTGTGTGTGTTTGTCCATGCAAGTGTGTCTGTGAGTAAGTATGTAAAATATATTTAGCAGGGAGCGATGAGTCACAGCAGCAACAGAGCTCTAGGGAAGGATTATGTTACTCTGCTGTTCATCAGCAGACCTCTTACTGCGGCCGCGCGTGTGTGGTCTTCTGATTCGAACATTATTTTATACCGTTTCTTCCTCTTTAGATGCATGACTAGAAAATGGACAGATTGATGAGGAAAAACAAACTCTTATAACCCAAAGCCTCCAACTATGGAAGGTTAAACGATCAGTCGGGAAGAACAGATTCATTCAGCTTGTGCTTTTCAAATCTAGTTATTGATTCCAGAAATCAGGGTGACTTATGAATGTGTCAACTCACCTGTGTAGTGCTCAGAATATGCTGGAGCTTCAACTTGTACATGGCAAAATGAAAAAAAGACTTTCCAAAGACACCAAATGTGTGTAGCCTGGTTCCAAATCTCTGAATAGACACCCATAGCTCAATGATTTAAATAGGTCTGGTGTCGACTAATTAAAACTTTGTAGGCGGGGTGAGGAATGTCAACTTGTCTTCCTCGCATAGCCGGCTAGCTACTTAGTTACATCCATGAAAAATAGCAACAGAAACTTCAAAGATAGTGACAAGTGTTGTAAGTCATGTGTAAACATCATTAGAGGGATTGGAGCAAGATGATTTTCCAACCTTAAAGGTCCAGTGTGTCATTTTCAGGAGTATTTATTGACATACAATATTCATGTGTTTCCATTAGTGTATAATCACTTGAAAATAAGAATCATTTTATTTTTATTGTCTCAAAATGTAATATCTACAGCGAGAGCGGGTCCTCTTTCACGGAGTCCACCATGTTGAACGCCATTTTCTTATAGTAGCCCCGAGCAGACAAACCAAACACTAAACATTGATCTAGGTGTGGACTTTTTGCTTTCAATTTGAATTTGCCACATTGAGGCGTGAGGGTGAGGCATGGGAGAATGTTCATTTGGTTGCAATCTACAGCTTCACCGCTATGTGCCATTAAATCCTACACACTGGACCTTTAAAGTTACTTACAGTGGTTGAAACAAAATGAGATAATGAGAATCACAATGCCACAACATCTGATTATTCATAATTGAACTGAATTGTAAGCAGCAAACAAAGGCGGGGATGTTAATGATCACCATCATTACTGTTAGTGGTTTGTAAACAGTGATCATAAGGTGAAACATCAGGCGGGGATAACACTGTTTGACTCCATCACACAAGCACATGACACCCTTTCCTCAGCACATCATTAGCAGATTTTGTTGTGTTACTGTAATTTTTAGGTGGTTATTTAAAGGCACAAAACCAGAAGACCTAAGCATTCATACATTTTATCTTATTGTCCCGAGAAAACAAATTAAAACTCGTCATCTCGAAAAAATGGAGGAAATAAAATGTATGAATGCATAACACATTTCAAGTCAGGTTTTGTGTTATGGTTTTCAGATAATTAAGGTACTGTTTGATTTTATTTCTTTTTAACATTTCCACGTTTGTATAAAGTCACATCCACTACTGACTACTGTACATTGCTGTTTTTAGCTAATTAAAATGTGTAATAAATGTATGTAAATGTAACGTCTCTGTAAGTGTCTCGCCGGTTATTGTAGTCATCATTAACTGTGCAGGCGCTAACTTCTGCTCTGGATTTTTCTGCTTCCAGGTTGAAAATAGTGAAAATCTCCTTCAAGTGCAAACAGTTCTTTGTCCAGATGAGAAGAGAGGCGGTGAGTGTACACATTGTTTTTCTGTTCATACTGTAGATGCTCTGTAGATGTTAGCTGAGCTGTGTCTGCATGCGTGTGTAATCACTGTCAGATTAACCCCCAGCTGTCCGTGTCCTGGTTGTCACATTAAACTGTGTTTATTTCCACCACAAAGCCTTTATTAATCCTTCTTACAGTGTTCTTAAAATCGATGACTAATTAGGTTATATAACAAAAAAAGTTATCATTGAAATGTCATTGTTAAGTTATACAGTTTAGTATACAGTATACAGTTTTTTTTAATTTTCATTTATTCTCTCGGCCTCCTCTCTCATTGCTTCTCGAGAGCTGCATTGGCTTTGAAAATAAATGTTTTGTATCTGTACACAAACTGCCTGTTACGCTCACTTCCTTCCTTTGGACATAAATGCCATAAACGTCCTAGTTTGAAATTCGGTGAATCCCAGCCAGAGTTACTGCAGAGGCTATGTGAAAAGATTGTAGAGTAGCTTAAAGTAGTATTTTGTCAGATGTTAAAATTTGACAGAGCTAAATGTAATGGACAAACAGCTGAAGTAGCTAAAGTTAATGGATAAATTGGGGGTATTTAAGTTTCCCACTGATCCCACTGTGATAAAATATAGTGGTTTATTGTACCGTACTTACATTTTGACTAAGTATACATGTATACATGTATTTTTACTTGTAAAGATACTGGCCACCCTCTGTCATCTCACATGGTGAATGCTGTTCAGCAAAAGTGTTGTTCAATGGCTCATTCACTGTTGTCTTCTCCTCCCTGTGAACAGACTGAGTCTCGGGAAACACTGCTGGGTTTCAACATGGTGAACTACCGGGCCTGTAAAAACCTGTGGAAGGCCTGCGTGGAGCACCACACCTTCTTCAGACTGGAGCGGCCCATCCCACCACAGAAGAACTTCTTTGCCCACTACTTCACGCTGGGCTCGAAGTTCAGATACTGGTGAGAATACTGTACATTTCATATTCCAACTAAAGTTGGAAAGGGGACTGAGAAATCAAAATAAAATCGCTCATACAGCACTTCAGCAATGTGCTCAGTCTGTTGGCTTCTAGTTTCACTTCTTTGGGAACGTTTTAAATTCCTTTTTCTATAAAATATGAGTGAGAGATGAACTGAGACTCAGAGGTCTTGTGATGCATTATTGAGCTGCAGTGATGCAACACGAGTGAGCCATGTTCTGACGGAGTGTGTGTGTGACTGTGTTGTCTTACTCTAAGATATTGACTGACTGTCCAATAAAAGGAATTTGTGTTATTAACAATGTATCGCATGATAAAATGTCTACGTGGAATTGGATTTGTTCAATTTAAGGCAGAATTATTCATGAAGATTTGAGGGACTGATGTTGAAATATGTCATAATTAAACGTTCCTGTTGTCGCTACATCTTATTGTCAGGAAACAGGTCAAGTACAAGTAAACTTAGCTTTAGTAATCCGCTTTAGCTTTTCAGTCTGTTCAGATACAGTTTTCTGAGACTGTTCTTTCTGTTTTTTCCGTCTCTTAGCGGGCGAACAGAGGTGCAGTCTGTGCAGTACGGAAAGGAGAAAGGCATCAAGGACAGAGTGTTTGCCAGGTAATGAACACGTCATGGTTAGTTAAATCGAGACATTATGAGCCTCTAAGTGTCACTACAAAACCTGCAGGTCTGTCCACAACTGATTTAATTACAATATTTTCTGCCGCAGATCTCCCAGCAAGCCGTTGGCCAGGAAGTTGCTGGGCGGAACTGACTGGGAGTCGGTCAGCAGGAACAGCCTATCAGACGAGAGGTTGGAGACTCAGAGCCTGCCCACTCGATCACCGCCTGGAACGCCCAATCAGTGAGTCCGAGTTTCAGGGTTCATGTTTACTTCGGCTTCATTTTAGATGATCATGACAGTGTATAGGAACAGGAGATAAATTGCACTAATTAAATGTTTAATTCATTCAGTTAAGATGATGCAAATATATCGAAGGCAGAAAAAGAATCCAAATCTTTCCATGGAAAAGTCACTGTAGGTATTAGGAAACCATTTCTTTCTTTGTGGCTCAGCTGGTAAAGTCAGCTCCCCGCATCCTCCTCAACCAATGCAGGTGTAGCCATAGCCTTAGCTTTGCCACTCAAAACAGTTTATATACACAAGAGACCAAGAGCTACATCGCAGGCCTTACATTCCCAGAGTGGGAAAATTACTCCCAGCCCTTTAACATGACGTGTCTCTTTATGTTTGTGTTTATGTTTGTCAGGAACTCGCTGTTTGTACAAGAGGGCACGCGACTACGCCCGTCATCCGTCGGCCACCTGGTCGATCACGTGATCCACGCTTCACCCAGCCTGCCTGTCTTCTCCTCCAATCACAAGTCGGCGTCGTCCACGCAGGCGAACAGCATCAGCTTGGACTCCACACCGTAAGTCTCACCGCCGTTGCTGGACGCTTGATTAAACTCTCTGACTCTGTCGGTTTCTTCTTCTTGTTCTTTTCTTTTCTCCCTCTGCATTCTTGTTTTTTGGTGCACGCACAGGCTGCCTTCTTTCTTTAAAGCTGTCTCCCGACATCAGCCTTTGACTTGGCAGTGAAATAAATCTCACAGTAAATGAAGTGTCTCATAAATAAAGCGCCCCTCCGAATCAGCCGCCCTTTAATTTTGAAGTTTAATTTTACTCATCGGCCTTAGTGCCACTCTGTCTGACTGTACTGCTGAGCTGACGGCTTTTTAAATGTCTGTCTGTGTCTGTGGCTTCTCCCAAACAGTTCACACCCTCCACCAGCATCACTTAGCCGGCCCCGTCAGAGATGAACCCTTTGAAAAACAGACTGTAAAATGTGTTTATAGCGGGTAGCAGGGCGGAGAGGTTGTACAACAGGGTTCAACTAGGAATTAGTGTGTGTGTGTGTGTGTGTGTTCGTGTGTGTATGAGTATATGTGTGTGTGTCACACTATAAAATATCTGGTGAATTTCTTTAACTACGACAATAAAGTTCCACATTTCTGTTTAAAGTCCTGAAAGCCATGTGAGTAAAAGTTTGTACAACTGCTCGTAATTGATTCTGAAAACACAAAACACTGATATTTGTCCACGATTAAGTTATTCATTTATTATTATTATCATTATTTAAGAAAAAAATTTCAGATTATTTGACAGATGTCATGAGCAGGTCGCGTCAATCTGAGAAGCTTGAGCTGACAGGAAGTCAGACACAATAACGGCATAGAGAATCTGGTCAAGTTTCAAAATAAAACACCCTGTACAAAACTGCTGGTAATGAAAACTACATGGCGTATTTACACATTTAGATGCACAGTAACCAGAAATTCAAACAAGTTAACAAAGTTTGGCAGGCAAAACGCACAGTGTCGTGGCCGTGACGTGCTCAGTGGGGTTTTCCAGTGAAGCCACTTAATAAATGCTTAAAATGCTGTGGTATCATGTTTGATTGTCCTATACTGAGCCGGAAATTAACCGTGAGTGTACGATTGCATACATGTATTGTTAGTCTGGAGCGGTTTGTGCTCAAGTGTCTGAATGAGGCAAAAGATGCATTGTATGCGCAGCATGCTATTTCTGTTGACACAGTAGGAGTGTGTGTGTGTGTGTGTGTGTGTGTGTGAGAGAGAGAGAGAGAGAGAGAGAATAGAGATGGAGGGAACATTTCTCAGTTGGAAATCAGAGTGGTTAAGTAACATTACTGTGGTAGTTCCGCTGCTTACAAAGCTACACACACACACACACACACACACACACACACACAAAGACACAAAGACAAACACACCAAGTCGTTGCTCATCACTCCGTTACAGAGCCAAAAGATGACATAATCACTTGCTCTCTCTTCCTCAGACAACACATGAAATGTTCCATGAAATAATTCCTAACATTTTATTATTGTGCAGTCATCAACACACTGAGATATGCTGAAATATGAAATATGTAAATAGTAACTATGTAACCATTGTAAAAATTAACTTAAAATATATATTATATACATTATTATTATTATTACATATCTGAGCCTTAAACTCTCAAATATATGAATTAACTTCACTTATGAACCTTACACTATGAGGCTGCAGATATTCAGAAAATAGTCTAACAGTTGCAATTTCCAGAAGAACGTTATTGTCAAAAGAAACAAATCCACGTTTTCTATCATCTTGCTGAGCTTTAATAGCTCCAGATTCCCTCCCTCAATAGTTTAAGGTCCGTAGCTTTGCTCAGGCCCATAATCCAGATTTTCCTAATGTTCCTCCAGGATTTTTTTCCTCCAGTAAAAACTAAATTAGTATCTGCTTTTTCTCCCACAGGCCACAGTTATACGCTGTGTCAGTTCCACACATGAGCAATACAACAAAGCCATAACCCTTGGGACGCTCTCTCTATAATGTTCTGTTTTTAGTTGTGTAGAGCGAAAATGATCTGTTTAAGTTAACCGTGGTGCATTACAGTGATGGTTTTTAAAATGCAGTGTTTTTATTTCCTTCACTTTGTCAAAAAAAAAAAAAAAAAAAAAAAAAAAAACAGAACGCCACAATTATAAAACATAGTTTAACACAACCCTGCATGCAGCTGCATGTGCAGAGATGCAGATAAAACGTGTCTTTAGGTTGATTTTGGTGCTTTTGAATGCAACATGGTGCTTTACTCTTCTCATGTGGTTTGTTGGTCAGGCTTTCAGTTATTATATTTTGACATTTAGGACTTGGTTACAATCAAAAGATTGGACAGAATAAAATCTAAAAAAAAACAGGGCCAAGTTGCGTCTGGTGTAGACAGTGGTGTACTCTCCTTATCCAAGGACCTTGGCTAAGTCGTGGTGGTGAGGTATATCCATTTCACTCTTGTGTGTCGTGTTGAGGAAACACTAATGTGGGAGGATGTACAGTCTTGGCTCATGACTGCTGTGTGCTGCCCTCTTTCTGAAAGCCTGACCTGGTTTTGACCCATAATAAATGTTCGTTTCAGCGTGTGTGTGTGCGTGTAAGACACAAAGTGGCACCAGTAGCGGCAGCCAAAACAAAGGCAATGCTCTTTGATTGGTGCTCTCGCCCCTAAGGAGTGCACAACCTCACACACACACACACACACACACACACACACACACTTACAGATACAAGCATAGACTGAAACGACCCCCCCCCCCCAGAGAGCCACGATGCTGCTGAAAGCCTTACCTGACTGACCGTGTTGTTTCATCATACACACTGACTGCCTTTTATTGTCTGGATGATGGAGGTGGTGGTGGTGGCGGGGGGTGGAGAGGCTGGTGTTTTCCTTCCTCTTCCAGCCCTTTTATTGAGGTTAATGCATTGTGACTAACACAGTGCTATTAAGCCTCTCTGTCTCTTGCAATCTCTTTCTTTCTCTCACTCCCCTTTATCTGTTTTTCCTCCATTTGTCTCTGTTCCCCCTCCCTTTCCCACCAAAGCCCACCTCTTTAGCAAACAGAACAATCTTCAGCATCACTTGTGGGCTTTGATTTCCCTCCATCTTTAAAAGGCTGTTACACCATTTTCATTTTGTTCTTTACTGCACAACTGTCACCATTAATCTAACCGCCGTTGAACTAATCACTTTTCTCCCCTCCTTTTCTTTTATTTCTGCCTTCTTCTCTCTCTCTCTCTCTCTCTCTCTCTCTCTCTCTCTCTCTCTCTCTCTCTCTCTCACTCTCTCTCTCTCTCTCTCTCTCTCTCTCTTCCTTTGCCTCCCTCAGGTCTCCAGAGGGGGTAGACAACCAGCCTCCAGCTCTACCCCCCAAGCAGCTGAGCAGGAAGACCTTGAGCCAGATCATCCAGGCGCATTCCCAGCAGAGCCTCCTGGACAACCACCTCAACGAGATGTACGATGTTCCCGTCAATGCTGATAAGACCACGGTCAGTATGACAGCACAAGACGGTAACAAACAAGTCGGCGTGGTACACAGTATTTAAACGCATTATAATGTAAAATGTAAAGGAAAAAAGGACTTGTGTGATGTATATCAACACTGAACAAGACTACATTAAGTAATATATAATACATAATATGCACGTCTTATAGTTAGCATGTTAATTCAGCTTTAAGGAACTTTTCATAGCCTCTTTTAGCTCATTGTTTTGATTTTAAAGCTATTTACTGTAGTCTCATCAGCTGTTATCAACCCCCCTGTAGGCAGCTTTTTCCAGCTGACCCCCGCAAATCGTTTGCTGGCCAGGGTCAAACGACAGACAGACAAAGTTAGTGCAGGGTTAGTGAACATAGTCGAACATCTAGAGTGCTAAAAGGAGAGTCAATATTGGCCCTAAATTTGTCAGGGTTACAAGTGAATGCTTTGTGTCCGCTGATGTGAAAGCAGGAAATTGTTTTATTGTTTATGAGGGAGGGTTCAGTTTATTTCTGCCCACTAGTGGCCAAAAATCAACTTTTGATGCTTTAAATCCTGATCTTACACTGAACATGTGTTGTTGGTCAAAGACAAATTTACACTTAGTTTATCATTTCTAAGTGTAAATGTGTTCTTTTTTTGTTTTTTTAACCTAATCAACTAAGAAATAATGACTAAGAAAGAAGTATGTGAATTTAATGCATCCAACTTTGCTCTTGCAGCTAAATGGAGTTGTCCCTCATGATAATCTCGTCCTGATCAAGATGAGACCCGACGAACACGGACGATTCGGCTTCAATGTCAAAGTGAGAGCTGAGATTAGAAAACAGGAAAAAGCATGTTGACGGTCCTTTTCTTCATTCTCCTTGTGTTTTTTTTTTTTGTTTGTGTGTATGTGTCAACTGTATCATGACCAATTCTTTACTCCTTGCCTAAACATAAACTCTAAAAGACACTTGTGGAAGGTTTGTGCTATCAGCTGATGTGTGTCTTTGTGTCTCCAGGGTGGAGCTGACCAAAAGATGCCCATCATTGTGTCTCGAGTGGCTCCAGGGACATCAGTAAGTCAAAAACCACCTCATACAGTCAGAGTACATTACTACTTTTTTGTTTGTTTCAGCTGCACTAGGTTTAAGTATGTGACAAAACAAATGCAGCTTATTAAACAGCCACTATTTTCACATTTTTATGCCTGAAGAAATAGAAACATTTCCTGAATCTAAACACAGGTTACGAACATGTTTCAGAACTCATTTATCTCTCTCTCTCTCTTTTTGTCTTTCTTTCCCTCTCCCTCTTCAGGCCGACCTGTGTGTGCCTCGCCTTAACGAGGGCGACCAGGTGGTCTTAATTAATGGGCGGGACATCTCTGACCACACCCATGACCAGGTGGTCATGTTCATCAAGGCCAGCTGTGAGAGCCACTCCGGGGAGCTCATCCTATTGGTCAGACCGAACGGTGAGTTCTTCCCATTGATTAGAATGTGCTGCGTCGACTCCACTTTTATGCTACAGTCACATATGAGTGAATACAGGTGAGTGACCATCCATCCACAACCTGTCATGGTGGAATATGGACAGCGGAGGTTGTGCTGCACTCAGAAAGCAGTTTATTTGTCCATTTAAGGGGTCAACCACACACATATTTGCTATTGGTTGAGGCTGCAACTTCACCGGTGAGCTCCATGCAAAGCAGAGACGTGAATCTGCTTTGCCACCGGAAGAATTCAATTCAAGTGTTGTATCAGATGTCATTCTCGTAATCTCTTCAGTAATTTAAAAATGTTAACTTGTCCACTCACTATTTTTGTCCGGAGCTATAAACTGCATGTCTTCCTCAGCCGATAGTTTGCTCTGTTGTCATGGAAATAGCTCAGTTGTCATCTCTTGACCTCAGCATGGAAGCTTCTTTTTCAGTTAGTCAGCTACCGGCTGTTGCTGGGTGTAACTATTTAATAACAACTCATCTCTACGTAAGAACTACTCTGTGTGGTGCAACCTGTTTTGGTCATACATGAAGAGATAACTAGGCAAAGTGTAACATACGGGCAGCTGGTGCCGCTCACTCCTGAAGATTAACAGCTGCACATCTGGTCACCAGTTTTGTTTCTTCTTCTGGTCTTCTCTGCACTGCTCAGTCTCATTTTTTGTTGTATACTCTATGAAGTTGTACATTTTGCCTTCTGTACATCTCAGCGATATGTATTCACCACGTAGAAAGATGGCACAGCATTTCCTCTAATCAGCAAAGTGGGCGGGGAGCTTTTAAAGATGATGAAACATGGAAATTCTTGCTATTTTAACTGGGTCACAGAGGGATTTGTGCATTCCATCCTCTCATACATCGCAGCAGATATAAGATTGCATGCATGTATTGTGTTTCTGTAGATTCACATAATTTGATTTTGCCGTTTTCATAAAATTTAGGCAGGTACATATTGCCACATAGATTAAACTATACGTTCCTATGATGCAGGTCATCGGTTGTTGCATGTTTTCTGTCTACATTATTTACTTAAAGATAAATCAAATCCCCTCCGGGCCTCAGCCCACATAAGCAGCTGTGTATATATAAACTGTGACATATTCCCTCCCTGTCCCATTCAGCCATTTACGACGTGGTGGAGGAGAAGGCTGACTCGGAGCCAGATTTTCAGTACATCCCCGAGAAGTCCCCTCAGGACCCTGCCCAGCTAGACCAGCACGCTTTGAGGGACTCCATGGTCACACTGAAGGAAGGCCTGAGCAGCGGAGCCATACTGGCACAGTTTGATGTGAGGAGAAGTAGAAACAAACACACACATGCACAGGGATACACAGAAACTTGTTGAATTGTAGGTTGGAAGGGGAAGTTTTTGACTGATTGATGGGTGTGGAGCATCTATCACACATTTCTAATCTCCTTCACATTCAGATAACTTCCTGTCCTGTTAAGCGTAGACCCATGAATGTGTGTAAAGTCACTGCATGAAAGCGCTCATGAACTTTGAGTGTTTTCGTACATTTGAAACATTTGCATATTTACATACGCAAAGAGGGCAGGGCAAGTGTTAACTGATCTTCTTTCCTGTTAGCAGAACTTTAATATAAATTTGTGTTTGTCTCCTTGCAGCAACTGTACAGGAAGAGGCCGGGGATGACCATGCTGTGTGCCAAATTACCTCAGAACGTTTCCAAAAATCGCTACAGAGACATCTCTCCTTGTACGTGACGTGCACACAGTTGTATACAGTTGTCGGCTTGTGTGTTCAAACACGTACCAGTGTTCACATTTTGTCACACTCCTTCTCTTCTCCACCTGTTTTTCTTTGTCTGTATATAATCTTACCTCTTCTTTGCCTTCTCCCCCTGCAGATGATGCCACACGGGTCATTCTGAAAAGCACAGATGACTACATCAATGCAAATTACATCAATGTGAGTTTCTTCCTCCTCGTTTTACTTTTTCTTTCATCTCTCCGTCCGTCAGTATCTCTGCATCTTGCTCGGTGGAGGCGTGGTGGGTGGTCTGTTTTGCTAACCATTAAAACACATGTCGAAACACTATGGTGGCCGTACTGGTGAATGAATTAACCACATCAGCTTTACAAGCAAACAATATTGTGAGGTGATGTGTTTAAGTTAGCCAGTTCAGCTAACAGCTAGTTAATTCTTCTTCAGACATTTGTAGCTATTTAAATAATGTCAAAGTTAAACTTCTGTAAATACACTGTAATGGTTATATTACACAGATAGAGAAGCAGCAGTGAGTTATAAAAGAAGAAACAAGTTTTGTTTTTGCAACCAGTAATACACTTTTTTAATGGATGTGATTTGTTAGATAGAATACATCCTGCTGCGTATTGTTGTGTTAATCTGACATTACAAAAATGACAAAACCTGTAGTTGTTATTCTCATTAAACTCTTTAATTTGTTCTGTGTGTGAAAATTGAGAAGAATCTCCCTGACACCCTAAAGTTGGCTGATTTTTCTCTTTTCATGTCACCACAAATTATAATTAAATTCGAAGTTTAACAGCAAGATGCGCAAATAAAATATCTCTCTGTTTATTTAATCTTGTGCTGCTGTTTTTTTTTTGTTTGTTTTTTTTGTACGTGATGGTATTCTGTTCCAACATGAATGTTACCATAATGTCACTCTGTCTGACCTTGTAAGTGACTCAGAGTTGTGTTTTGCAAACATTTGACTGTCTGCACTGCTTAAAACACACAAAGCACATCCTTTCAGTTGAAATTAATAAGGCGGATAACCTGCAAAGTTTAATCATTGCAACCTAATATCTCTCTCTCTCTCTCTTTCTCTATCTCTCTCTCTCTGTGTAGATGGAGATTCCTGCCTCCAGTCTGATAAACCGCTACATAGCATGCCAGGGCCCGCTGCCCAACACCTGCCCCGATTTCTGGCAAATGACATGGGAGCAGGGTTCATCTATGGTGGTCATGCTGACTACACAGGTTGAGAGGGGACGGGTATGTAAAAGAATTCCACATGTGGACTTCAGCATGTTTAAAAAAAAAAAAAAAAAAAAAAGTTTTCACTTAAGTCAGACCTTAAGAGAGTCTGTGACTCTGTTTAGTGTCCAAATAATGGCTGGCCAGTCAGTAATGGCTTAATTTCTTAATCCTTCCATTAAAATATATTATTGTTTACAAAAAGTGAGTTTCTGCAGTTAGTTTGAGCATTATTTATTAAATGCACAAAGTGAGTAAAAGTTGTGTTGCTGTGAAAACAGAAAGTAAGATCCCTTAATCATCAAACCAGGTGTTTGTTCAGGTGTGAAAAAGAACATGTATAGTTTGCACATTTATCTTAAAATTAGAAAGAAGAGTTGAGAATGTATCACCACTGGAGGTTTTTAATGATTCCAGATGGACTGAATATATTGTACACACATTGTAAATGGCAGAAAAGAGCAGATGGCTAACTTGAGAGTTAAGAGATGCTATTCTGTAGCCTGACCTCTGACCCCTGAGCTGAGAATAACTGTCATGACATGTTAAGTAAATTAGATGTTTGTTGTAAACGGAATACTTTGTGTGTTTGTAGGTGAAGTGTCACCAGTACTGGCCCAGTCCAGACAGCAGCGCCACCTACGGAGACTTCACAGTAACGTGCCACAATGAAGAGGGCAACTCTGCCTTCTTAGTCCGGGAGATGACTCTAGTGCACACGCAGGTAAGCACGCACACACACCTCCTTCACCTTCACTTTTGTGTGTATGTGTGTGTGCCGGTTGACGAGAGGAGGTTAGAGAGGCAACGCAGAGGAACACGCCAGGTCCGATCAAAAAGAAAGAGGGACCGGCGGCTCAGGAAAAGATGAGTCGCTGAGGACCCCGAGGAGGTGTGTTGCCATAGTGACCAGTGTGGGCTGTTCTTTTTCTGGCTCCCTGCTTGCTGCATGCGCGCCACGTATTGGGATCTGGTTACCATGACAACCCCAACCACCCCAGTCAGTCACATTGCTGAAATAGAGAGAGTGAGAAGCAGAGGAACTAAACAGAGGAGCAGAGAGGTGGGACAACGATAGTTTGGACCAAAAAACAAAACAAAACAAAGAATATAAGTCTTATTTTGATGTGGAAACTTTTATTTGAAGGATTTGGACACAAAGTGGTGTCATACCACGAGTGTTACTGTGATATATGTAAAAGGTCATCCACCTCGCTGGCCTTGAGGAGAAAATCTAATTGAAAATCTAACTTTTAATGGAGGATCCAATGTTCCAAGCTGTTAGCCTCGTCATTCCCTGCTGTCTGTGTTTTCCCGATTACCTCTCTGTGTGTTGCCCGTGTATCATGGCCTTTAAGATATACGGCTGTAGGAGGAGGCAATTAGCATTCTCCTCTGCCTGTGATTGTTGCTATGGAGATAGCTGTGTTACCATGGCGATGCATTGAGGCAATATTGAAGAGGCACACAAGGGCTCTGAGGCTCACATGAAACAGTGGTCAGTAGGCTCTGTGTGTCCCTGCTGGGTTTCTATCTCGTGACTCGTATGTTGTCCACACCTCCCTGCTAAAATATCCTGATATTCCCTTTTTTTAAAAAAAACAAAAACAAAAACAACGTGTGACGTGTCTTTTATTTGTAGTTTGATTGCAGCAACAGAAAGTGTACATGTTCTGGCAGAGCCGCACAATCTATTGTCATCATTATGTGGTGTTTCATAAAACGGGAAAGAACAAACGTGAATCACCGAGCGCTCCAGCGGAGTGGAAAAAAACTCAAACCACTGTTTGTTATCCACACTGCCAGTTTCATAACATGTTTAAAGGCCATAATTACACAAACAGGGCACTGTGCAGTCTCCCCCCTAGGACACAGAGCTGAATGAAACATGCCCACATGAAATGCAAGAACCTGTTTTGAACTGGTTGTGAGTATGAGTGATATCTGAGAGTTATTCATTACCTGGGATGCTCAGGGCTTGACTGAAGTAGTGAGTGAGATAGTAGATAGTGAATACCGTTGATTTGTTTCCAAGGCCTCAAATAATAATGACATCTGCCTGAAAAGCATGAAAATGTAATATAAAGTCATTTTTTTCCCTTCCTGTGTCTTCAGAGTGAGCAACAGAGAGAACTTACCCAGATTCAGTACCTGGCTTGGCCAGACCACGGCGTCCCTGATGACTCCACTGATTTCCTGGACTTTGTTGCTCTGGTACGGACCAAACGGGCCGGACAGGACCATCCGATGGTGGTACACTGCAGGTACAGTTCTTCTTTTAGTGAAGTGTTTAGAGCAGAGAATACCTAATCTGCTGTTTTTGTGTGTTATTTAAATATTTTCATTCTCTTAAACCGTCTTTTTTTTTTTTTTCCTCCCAGCGCTGGGATTGGGCGGACAGGGGTTCTCATCACCATGGAGACGGCATTGTGTCTAATGGAGTGCGGCCAGCCAGTGTATCCTCTAGATATCGTCAGGACCATGAGAGACCAGAGGGCCATGATGATCCAAACACCTGTATGTAGACACGTTGATCTGTTGTTCCAGCTGCTTCCAGACGCTTTAAATGAAATTTAACTGAAATATATCTCTCTGTCTTTCTCTGTCCGTCAGAGCCAGTACCGCTTTGTATGTGAGGCCATCCTGAAAGTCTACGAGGAGGGCCTGGTCAAACCACTCAAGACCGCCATCTACCAGCAGAGAGAAAAGGTGGACGAGGAGCGGGAACACGAGGAGAAGAAAGAGCAGCAGAAAGCAGGCGAGGGAGAGGAAATGGCGGCGATGGAGGAAGGGGAGGCGGCCGTCGTGGAGCTGCTGGAAGAAGGTCTGGACGAAGAGGACGACGACGAAGAGGTGGAAGTGCTGGATGTGGGAGAAGTGACAGAAGAGGGGGAGGAGGAGGAGGAGGATGAAGAAGAGGAGGAAGAAGAAGAAGAGGAGGAGGAAGTGGAGGAGCCGAGCGTCGCAAGCGCCACCAGCATGACCAGTGAGACCAGCGTGAACCCTGACCCTGATCCCGCAAACCCGTGACATTTGACGGGTCATTGGGGGTCACCATGAGGAGGCCCGGTGGCCGGAGAAGAGAACAAAAGCACTGTTGCACTTTATGCTGACAAAAAAAACAAACAAAAAAAAAAACGGATAAAAAGACAAAACGAACAAACGTGAAAATAAAGGACAAAGCTAGAATTTAAAAAATGAAATCCAGCTGTGTTGAATAGGTACCATTAGGGGATATTGTATGTTCAGGGTAAAGAAAAATAGTATTCAAAGAATGAAAAGATAAAAGTACAAGAGAATAAATTGTGGATGGGGAATTGCTGTAGTGCCATAAGTATGAAGGGCGAGGGCTGCCCCCCCCCCCTTGATGGAAAGCTTTTTCCCCCCGTTTAATTTCCCCCAAAAGGGTCGCCCTGTCCCCTTCTGAGCGAGTCTGCCAGACAGACCTGCCTTTTTTTTTTTTTAATGTCCTTTTAGCTGATAAAGAGATATACCTTATCTTTTGTTCCTCAGAAAGAGTATTTATTGTGTTTTAGTTTGTGTCAAACCCTGTCCACTGAACAAAAAAACTTGTATGTTTGTTTGTATGAATCTAGAGCTTCATGCTTTCCTGATTAAATCTTAGGTAGTTAAGTAGTGCGATTCCTCTTCTTCTAACTACTTCTTAATTTCTTTTTTTTTTTTCTTGTTGCTCTTTTGTGGAGAGAAAAAAAAACAGTGATTTAATTTATTCTACTTGTTTTTTTTTTTTTTTTCCTTCTCAGCTTTCGTGTCTACGTTTCTGACAGCGCAGACTGACAGACGGAGAGCTGGAAGCACTTTGTGTCTCACCTCTTGTTCAATGCTGTGGCGAGTTGTGTTCTTTATCCTGCTTTGTGCTGTGTTTTTGAGCTTACGGACACACGCGCGCACGCACTCTGAGGCGGCCATCGTTTGGTACGGCGAAGAACATAACTGGTTTACAATCCTCAGGGCCTGTGTTTACTGGGCACCTCCTTTTCACTTCTGTCCTCGTCACGGCGGCTACTCGTTGCTCTCTGACTACAGAGCCCTCCCTTCGAGGCATTTATTCAAAACAAATTCTCCTCGCATTGCATAATTAATTCAACACAAGGAAATTAAGAGAGGCCCCAGTAGACACACGGCCTCATTGAGTTATAATCTAAGCTATTTCCCAGCCACTGTGGATAAAACAAAAACAAAAAAAACAAGGCTGAGGTCAGTTCAGTTTTTTTCACAACTTCATAGTTCAATCAAACCTACAGGTCACTTGCAACTGACAAATGGGCAGCAGCTGCTGAAGTGTCCTTGAGCCAGACACTGACGATAAACAGACCCTGAGAAACAAACAGTGGTCATACAGTAGGTAGGTTATGAGTTCCCAAGTGGTTAAAAGCTGCTAGAACTTTTATGCAATCAGTATTTGTCACACACACACACACGCACACACACACACACAGAAAGCTGATGGCGAACTGATCTCAACCTTTGGTGTGAATAAGGAAAAACTATCAAGGCTCCCTCCACTGACCTCGCCACGTTTGAATAGCAAACCCACGTCTCTTCTTAAACATTTGCAGTTTAGTAGTATTATTATGCTTTGTGTGAGCAATCACATGAGCCAAACTCACTAGTTATTTCTTATAATTCTTTCAGAGGTCACTGGAGTGGGGCTTTAAATCAACCGTTGCTGTTTAGTTTTGTTGTTTTTTTTTCTAAGTCTGTCTGTCTGCACTTGACAGTTCAAAGAAGCAGCACAAACAGAACCAATACTTTAACCCTTTTTTTTAAATTTTTTTTTATTAATCTTTCCCAATGGAACCTCCTTTTAAGGCACATGTTGTTTTTAAGCCAAGATGATGTGTTAACGAGTGATAAGAGACTTCAGTGATGATTTAAGTATTTTGAATTCACAAAACCCAGCATAAATTTGCTTGTTGAGTCTTTTTTTTTGTCTCAGTACAGGTCAAGCTGCCATTGTTTCTTTACATAACGGTATGAAGCGTAGCCTCGTGACAATTTGAGATATTTTTCTTTACGGGCTGCTTCAGTACTTGCTGTCATTGGCTCCTTCCATGGATTCTGCTGGAAAAAAAAAACCTACTGCTGTGACTGTGTGTGAAAGTGTGTGTGTGTACTTTTTTTTTTTCCTCTTTACCTCTCCCTTCTCCATTTCTAACATATAGTGTGTTAGCTGTCTGGTCTAAGCCTGCTTGTCCGTTAACTGGAATGAAAAGGTTGTGCCATAAAGCCGCAAACCTAAACTAACCTGATATCAAGTTTTTTTTCTGAAGAAATGCAGATAGAGCCTTCTTCTTGGAGAGTAAACTTTGTTTTGTTTTGTTTTTTTTTTGTCTGAATCCTTGCCTGAGACATTTTTAACTCATCCTCATACCTCCCTTTTCAAACTGCTAAATCATACTTTTTGCCACACAGAGAGGTGGGATCAAGAAGAGCTTATAAACAGCTTTCTTCCTTCATTATATTTTACTTTTTATTTTTATGTTTTTATCTCTCCTGAATTGCGTCCCTCTCCCCCCCCCAAAAAAAAAAAAAAAAAAAAATCTGCCTAAATCCTTCTCTCAGGCAACATCAGACATCTCAGCAGAGCCCACGCAACATCCACAGTCCATTATTCTTATTGTTCTTCCCCAGATGCCTGTCTTTTTGGGTCATTATACATGGATCCCACTCTCTCTCTGCATGGCCTCCAGGCAAATGACACATCTGAGCAGAATACCATGGGTACAGTAGCGCAGTATCAAGCTTGTTTTTTCCACAGAAGGACAAAGTGAAGCTAGTCAGTGAATGACTGAGTGAATAACTCCTTTTTTTATAATTATTATTATTGACAGTTACAAATTCATCGCAGACCCTGCATGCATGAGCTTATGATCAAAACACCATTCAGTCATCAGTGTCATCTTTATCACCGGTTTCCGCATTCAGCAGCAGGGCAGACCAAATCAGATTACCACAAATTGGAGATTAATTAACGCTGAAGGCCTCCTGATAAAGTGACAGCAATAACAAGTTCACAAAACCTCGACAGTTTCCAACAAGAAAATACAACAATCGACCCTGTAGTGAAAAGTTAATAATTGATAAAAAAAACAGGGCTGCCAGAGTTTCCATCTGCACAAAATGTCCAGCAATGAGCTGTCTGTGTTCAAAGCTATTTGTTGTTGACACATAATTGATACTGTCTGTGCGTTTAGGGTACTGATCAAAGGTAGTTTGGAGGGGGACCAGATATGGGGAGGGCTTGGGTTAGTTGTATTTTTGTAAAGATGAAAACAGCTCTAGTAAGGTAGGGAAAGGACAGCACTTTGTAGAAGGCTGGGTGGCAGGTAGTGCTACTGAAAAATAAAAAAATAAATAAAAAAATAAAGTTGGAGACATAAAGCATTGTTAAAATAAGTTGTTCTTTTTTTTTTTTTTTTTTTTAATTTGTCATTTTTATTTTGTTTAAAAATAAGATCAGTAGGGAACAAGAAAAAAAGAAAAGAACTCCTAACTACACAGTGCCACTTGTTAATTTTGTGTAAATAATACTAGACCATGTAAATACAATGTTGTATATGAAAAAAAATCTTTAAAATAAAAGGGAAAATCATTTGTGAGCAGAAAGATTTTGTTTTTATTTTATTTTTTATTTGTTTTTCTCTCCTTTTTGGATGATTCAAATGTGACACAAATGGTGTGTATTTCAAAACTGCTATTTCAACAATTTTGTTTTATTTGAAACGTAATCTATAACAGCGAGTGTATATATAATGAAACACAAAAATAATGACAAATGTTTTACCGTATTATTCCCTTGGTTAACTCCTACCTGTGTTATAAAAACCTTTGTCCTCAGTTGCTTGTTTCTTTCTGGTATCATGGTTTTACGGTGCTTTGGACATGTCTATAAGCTTGATTGTGAACAATTAAAGCTTGTCTGTCAAAGCATGGAGATGTGGCTTCAGATCACCTTGCTTTTCCACACTGTAAAAGTGAGGTTGGGCAATGTTAGAGTGAGCAGTGAGCAAATGTAAAAGATGGCACCAGTGCTGAAGACCTCAACCAGAACCACTTATTTTAATTTTTTTCTTTTTTAGATTTTTTTACGTTAAAGATTTAAACCAGAGTGAAGCCATTAGTCACATGAGGCAGACAAATACTGTAATGTCTCTGAAAAGAAAATATGAACAACACCGCTCAACAGCGGTCTTGAAATAAGATAAAGATTCATGATAATCTCAGATAATGTGATAGAAGAAGGTACTTTGTAGCTAACCATCTCCTTTTATAATGATGTTATCAAGCCAGGGGCAACAATAGGAGGTATTACTGTGCATTACATCACCAAAGTTGGAAAAAAAGATGCATCTACTGTACTTTGTGTAATGATAAAGATAAAACAAACAAATCCAGCACACTAAAGTGTGATTTAAATGTTATTACATGTCAAATTGAACTGCAGACAGTATATCAGTGCTCATTCAGTGCTTACCATAATTTAAGGAAACCTACTTAATCTTTGGGTTATATGTATATATAACTCACTGCATTAGGATGAGACTGCTAGTATTAGTACTGTGTAGGCATATTTTTAGGCAGTACAACACGACATTTCACATGGTTAAAGGCCTCACATACATGTCTTGTTTATATATATACAGCAGCACCCATAAAGAATTGGATCTTGCCAACAACAAGAAACAGTGATATGTGACAGTGAAACAGCCTGAGAAATTAAATATATATTTCATATTTGACACAGGTGACAGGTCCCTGCTTCTAAAATAACACTTAAAAATTAAATATACTTGTTGACAGGGGCAGGAAACTCACTACTACTATTACTACTTAAAAACCGTCTCTTTAGACATTTTGCAACTGTGGTATCCTAAATTCTTCATGACCTCTGAACCCTAAATGACCCACAGGTCTCGAGCCATATTATAAACAGTTGTTCCCAAACTAACCACCAGGTGGTGCTGCTGTCAAATGGTGATGGACTGCACTTATGATTAAAATATGATTAAAAGAGGAGGCAAATACTCTAACACTGAAAGTTTTTAAATAGCTATTAGACATAGATATTTCACTGTATTTGTAGGTGTAACAGCTTAGCAGCCTTGTATTAACACATGATACAGGATATTTCTTTATACCAACAGCCACTGCAACTACAAGTGTGACTGTTTTAGGTATGAGAAGAAAACTACAAAAAAATAATTATTTAATTATATTCGAATTAAATTTAATTAATTAATGAAAATAAAGGGTGCGTGTCGCTTTAAAAATGCCAATGAAGTTTTTGTTAGGGATTTATCGTGACGTCACATCCGGCGGCGAGCTTCGCCTCCTACTTTTTGTTGGGACCTGGGAGAGAAATTATCCCGCAGGGGCGGCGAGGTGAGGAAAACAGAAGAAAGGAAAGAACAAGTTATAAACCATGGGAATGTACGAGGCCGTTGTTTAGTCGTCTACGATGCAAGCGGACGTGCTTTCACCGTGAATTCATCCGAGGAGGTTTCTGTAAGTATCCCTTCATCCAACAAGCTCCCACAAGTGGCTGAAGGAGCAAGTGTATGTCGGAGCTTCAGAGCCGAAGCGGGCGTTTGTTTTGCCGTGCGGGACACCCTCACGCGGCCGGAGTCTTATGCGTTGCTCGCGCTCGTTGCTAACGGTTAGCTTCTGTAATACAAAACAAGCACACACCTGTTGCTTTATGCTTACACCAGGTTACTCCAGGCCTTAACTATGTACAATTGTGAGGCTAACGGTCATTTATTTAATTTATTTGTTTGCGTTCTTAACATTATTTCAGCTTTTTTATTTATTCCAATACTTTGTGAGGGGTTTTGGTAGCCCTGTCCATCGCACTGCCTTATATATTTTTTATTTTTCTTACCTGAAACCACAAATAACGAGCAGGTTTACACATATGTTAAGTAACATTAGCTTAGTTTTAGTTTTAGTTTTAGTTTTAGTTTTAGTTTTTTTTTTTTTTTTCAAATTCATTTTACATGTTTACATGTAAGCTTCATCTCCTATCTATTATGTATTATTTTTGTATTCGTCGAATAGCGTTACAAAATAAAAGTAAAATACATTTTTATTCTTTTCTTCTTCTCTTCTTAGTTAGCCGTTAGGTTAGCGGTGCCATGGTAACGGTCTAGCGTTAAAAAAACATTAACAGTAACGTTAAATACGACCGTTAACCGTTACTGCTACTAGCTCATAACAAGGTAAACGTGAGATAACACATTTACTGTGTCTCATAATTAAATAAACCAGCTGAATTAATTATACAAAGTGACACCCTGTCGATACAACCTATCTATATCCAGTTTCTGACTTGTTAGCCGATGAAAGCTATCTTGGTTAGTCAATATTTAACTTCGTATTTGTCACCTGTAGCGTCAACTGTCGGTCGTAAACAGGCAAATGGTTTGGTTTTGTCAGGAATAAATAATACTTTCATGTTCTCTCGTCTGGACCTAGAAAATTAAATGAGTAGCTAGTTGAGTAATGTCAACTATAACTAATTATATATGACAATGCAAACAAATATGGCGCACTTGCCAATTTACAGCTGTGCCTTGTTAGACATTCATGGTAGATACCTGCAAGTTCACATTACAACTTGTCCATAATACAACTACGACCACTACCACCTGACAATCCTGCAGTTATTTGTTTTATAGGTAGACACGTCTTACATGTTTTAATATCTACCCTCTGCTCTTACAGGTGTAGAAGTGTAACCCTCCCATCATGCTGAGTTTCCTGCGCAGGACGCTGGGGCGACGCTCCATCCGGAAACATGCAGAGAAAAGCCGGTTACGGGAGGCCCAGCGTGCCACGACGCACATCCCTGCTGCTGGGGATGCAAAGTCTATCATCACTTGCCGCGTGTCCTTACTGGATGGGACGGATGTCAGTGTTGACCTACCGGTAAGGAGGGTTTGCATAATCATTACGTTCATGGGAACTGTTCTGATGTTTGTTGGTCTGCAGCCAGTCAGGTTTTGAATTCATCTAAAATTGATTGTATTGAGCAGCAGGGTGTCACAACATTTGCAAAGACTGTGTCTTGTAATGGATGTCTCTGTGTCTCTACATGTCCTTTAAGTCTGCGTACTGTTCTGGTGTTGTTAAGCAGATCGCTAATGCTCGGCAGATAGATTATGCTTTCTGACAAATCGCTGGCTATTAGCTATAACCAACAGTGCTAATGTTCAAAGATGAGAGACGTACTAGTGACCAGTGTGTGTGACTGTGTGTGTGCGTGTCTGGTAGTGTTGCTGATCACCTGTAATTCCATGATCCTCTCTGGAGAACACACTTAATCACATGATGGCGTCACATGACATGTTGGGTTCATCACCAAGTGGACAAAGAGCAGAACTTCACCCTGCACACGCTTCCTTTCTTTTCTGTCTTTCTTCTCCTTCCCTCGTTCCCATGTTTGTTTCTCTACATCGACTCCTCTTAGACAAGCACCAATCTTCTCCTGGAATAAACATAATGTAATGTTTAACTGTAATGAAACAATTTAGTAGCTGTAATTTTAGAATTGAGGACATGAATATCTGGATGTTTTTCCCCCTCCATGTGATCTTTATTTTTGCCCGACTCACAGATTTTTCTACTTTGAGTTTCCATGTCTCAAATCTGCGGCATTCCAGTGAGGCCAGTCTGGTATTTAACTGTCCTGTATGACTCAACCTTATCTTGAAATCAAGACGTCTGGCATGAATTACAAGGAAGAAGTGTTGAAGGGAGTCTTATAATTAGTTTAAACTTAAAATGTTGGTTTTCAACTAAATACTCTCTAATTTTTCCTCCATTTTTTTCTTAGAGAGTAGTTGTAGTGATACTTAGATGTGGTAAATGGAAACAAATCAACCAGCATGTCAGAATTACTTACCAGCTTGTTGAGCAAGAATGCGTAAACATATTAAATTCAGCGTGCCTCACAAGTGATGCCACACATTTTTGAGTGTCTAAGTGTAATGCCTGCCAAATCATTAGCATGTAATCCTTCCCATCAGCTCAGTATTGTGTGCAAAGAAAGGTCAGACTTATATATTCTCACTCAGTCTTTTTTTTTTTAGTGGAGTGTTATCTGCTTAGACTGTTTCGCTGCTTTGACACTAATGATTACTGGAGTTTTTACAAGACTTTTTTTGGCAGTGTTATTAGTTTTGATTATCTTATTGATTAATTTAATTGATTTTCACCTTGCCGGTGTGTACTTTCAGGCCTTAAACGCTCTCAGGGGTTTGCTGTGTGCACTTGAAGGCAGTTTTAAAATTCACATTTCTGAATGCATTCCAGCAGGGCTCTGTCCATGTGTTAGGTTTGAAAATAAGCTTTCCTGTGCTCTCCCTCCCCCAGACATAGGTAGCTTCTGACTCCTCTGTCTTATCATCCGACTATCTCTAAGTGATAGCACAATAACAAATACACACCAGTTGGGAGCAGTGCTCTGTTTGAATGCTTTACCTTCCAGATACTCCTTGCACTCATGATAAGCTTGCCAACAGTGTTGTGTTGCAACACTGCTAAGAAAGAAGTGTAAAGGGGAAAACGTCAAAAAGATGACTCTTTTTAGTTGATAAAGAAAATATTTTATAAAATGAACACAGTGTTGGCATACTGAAACTGGAGGCACCACTTTGTTAAGGCAGCACATTTACATCCCCAGTGAAACACTACTGCTCAGCAGAGGCATGTGATAAAAGTGTACTGGGCCATTTTCAGTTTCTTAATGAATGTTCCTCTCAAGTAGTTGAGTGTGGAGTTACCACTGGCTAGGTAATATAGCTAAATCTCCATGGTTCAGAGTACAAGAAAGAAAAAAAACATGACTCAAAGGTGTGATGGTGACGCCATCATCTGTAATGACACTTCAGCATGAACCCTTCATCGTTCAAAAAGGAAGAATAAAAATGAGGTTTAATGTGTCAATAATAGGTAAATCGGTATGCATATGACAAGAAAAGGCTCATGGAAAATGTCCTGGAGATAATGATTTCTTACTCCCATAAGTATTTAATTTAGAAATCTTAATTTCAGCTCTGACTTAGATGATCTAGATGAAAATGCTTTTGCCCCTTTGCAGCAGAACCCAGGTGGGGAAATAGCCATCAGTTTTATTGTGCTACTCTCTCTGAGCGTTCCTAAATGCTCTGCTAGCTAGGTAACAAAGAAAACTGAACTATTGTTTGAGGAACAGTATGAACATAGGCATAAACACACCCTCTCACAATAGAGAGAAACTGAGCAGGTTTGTAGGGAAACATTACAGCTTCACGCTATCTATGTTTTGCAGCCAGACTTGTCATTTAGTTACACAGTCTGTGAGAAAAAAGTTAAACTTAGCACATTACTGCCTTTAGCTGATGGTCTTTCTTTTCTTTTTCAAGTATAGCATATGGTGTAAACGCCTTCTAGAAATGTGGAGCAGGATCAATGAGCAATGATCACTATGAAACTGCTTTAACACAACTTGGATGTCACTTAAAAAGACTACAGGCTAGCATATATTTGTGAGACCCCCTGCTAAACATTGCAGTTTGTTTCGTTTTTAGACAAGCTGGTTGTAAATAGACAAGCACAATCTCAATAGAGCTCATTCAAATGCTTTACTGGCTTTCCAGCTGTGTGTGTATGTGTGTCTGCCTAGTATGTAAGGCCACCCAAAGCTGTCTCCTAGGGATACCTCTGTTTAGCAGCATCCATGTCCATACATAACTCCACACAGCCTTATGATTCACATTCCTTCCTTTAAATGTATTTACTTCCCTGTCTTTACTCTTTATCTCTCTCCCCCCTACTCCCCACCCGACAGCCACCCACACCGTCACCTCCTCCGACTTCCTTTTCTCTTGTCGTAGATTTGTAGCCCAGAGAAAAACTTAAGCACTTGCATGCTAACCAAAAATGGTTATACAAATCTGAATGACACAACATTTAACTTTATTTTGTTATTTTTGTCATCCCTTGTTTTCACACTGCAGTTAAACAAAGGTTCACTAAATACAAACAGCATTTTTTTTTTTTTATTGGTGAATGTGACATTATTGTGTCACAATGCAGCCATGATGGTGTCAAGAACCTGACATTTATAACTTGGTGTTCAGTCTGCAATAAAGTAATCTGTGGAGCCGATGAATTGGCGGTACACGTCTTTTGTCTTGTACTGAATGAGTGGTATTTGAAGTCACGCAGTGATTTTATTGCTTTAATGGCCATGTGCATCATTGAGGACACACAGAAGTTTGCTTTAATTTATCTCTTGCAGTGTAGGGGGTAAACATGCCCCTAAAATCTGTTAAAGGGCTATTATTTCCATTCAGGACAGCCATACAATAAAAGTTTTAGAGAACAGTCAAGTGCGTAAACTGAAATCCACTGAGCCTTGTGAGTTCCTTCATCTCTTCTACCTGTCCTTGACATTTTTGTCGTTTGTGTTTTGGCCCTTTTTAAAATGGATGCAATGCTGCGCTGGTCGGTTTAATGGACTTGTAAATTGCCGTAGATGAGAGCATCATGCATCAATTGTAACTCAAACATTGTGACACAGTGTCCGAGAGACAGAGCTGTATGCTCACACACAGGCATAAAGACTGCAAACAGCCAAACAATACTGCAGGCAGTATAACAAGGCCTTGGGAGCAGCACACATACACACACACATACACAATGACTCCTTTGTACTCTCTCTCCCTGGGTACTGTAGGGGTGCGGTATGCCCTGTCAACTATGCCAGCTAGCATGGGGCCAGCCCCCCTGAGCTGCCCAGGAGCTCTCTTGGGGTGGGTGAGTGAGAGATTGAAGGGAAGCTTTGAGAGCCCCCGTGCCTCTCTGCTTTCCTCAGTAAATTTTGCCGTGTTTCTTATTTAATTACTGTGCTTTGTCCTGATTTCTGTGCATACAATTTTGCAAATACGTCGGCACATTAAGCATACAAGTGATGAAAAATATGTGTTTAAGTCCTGTTAAGGAGTGTGAGTAAGACCGCTGCTTTTTTGGAGCTGTAGTTCGTCTGAGAGGAAAAAAATAAGGGAGTAGAAAGTTATCATACTAGATAATTCAGATCATTTTAGTACAAGAACAAATATGGATGATAAATTATTTCTTAAAGCAAAGAAATGCAGCTGCAGACTGATCTTGGGCGCTGTCTTTGCCTGACATAGTGAAGGGTCCGCAGAGCCAGAGAATCACATGATGTATCCAGCCACCCCACTTCCCTCAGCTCCTCAGCGTCTGGGGCACTTCAACCCCCGTTACCATGGTAACTCTGTCGCTGTGCCTCATGGTTGGGGTTTGGAAGTCGGATGCCTGTGTGTGTGTGTGTGTCAGTGAGTGCACATGTGAGAGAGAGATCTCGCAGTTGCAGGCAGTAACTGGTACGGCCTTATCAGAAGTGTCAATATATTTTAAACTTGGAGTACTTTGTGTTTAATATTTTTCTCATATTTCTTTATTCAAAGCAATAAAACACAAATCATGTACACTTAAACCAGGCAAAACAAATAGTCCACAAGGGGAATTATCTTTTGGTCTTGGGAACTTCTTCAGACAAATCAGATGTAGGGCTGGGCGATATGGACCAAAAGTCTGCTTTGACTGCTGATCAAACAAATGAAGACTTGAATATGTCAAGCTGGACTGTTGGAATCTTCTTTTTCATTGTTTTCTGTTTTTTATTAGATATTCTTCATTTCTTTCCCCCTGTTAAAGGTCTAAAGTATAGAGGGTGTCCTATGTTGTACTGTTTGTAAAGCCACTTCAGCCAATAAATAAATATGTAATTGACAATTTAACACTCAGATACCTAAATCCTGTGTTTCTTTGTGTGTTCCCTGATCAGAAAAAAGCCAAAGGTGAGGAGCTGTTTGACCAGATCATGTACCATCTGGACATCGTAGAGAAAGACTACTTTGGCCTGCGCTTCATGGACTCGGCACAAGTGCCGGTAAGAATGGAGAAAGAGCTGTTTGCTTTATTACAATGCTACAGTTTGCCTACTTTGGTTAGCTGTTCCCCTCAAGCTGTTCCTGTCAATGTTGATACGACTAATTGTAATTAATCACAGTACCTACTGTACATGAACTGTATCCATGTCTTCAGTACTGTTATTTTACATTTCACCATTTCAGGCAGTGTACTGTTCACAGCCAGACTTCAGATTTCAGTCCAAATCACTATTCACCCTTTTGAAGAAAAGGCTTGAGGCAGGGACTTTTCCCTTCCAGTAAATGGGCTAAAGGGATTGGTTATGGAACTTTTGTCATCTCTGTGAGTCAGGCTGTGCACCGAGACAAACGTTTTAAGTCACTGGTCTGCCAGTGACCCAGCTCCTTCACCCTGATGCTGTGTGAAGGCCGTGGGAGGAAAGATGTAAACTGAAAGGAGGAGCACAGAGGAGAAGGGTGGAGGTAGAGCATCACAAGGGTCGGATAGACGGAGAGGGAGAGAGAGGGGGAGGGCTATAATAAGGAATGTGGGGGAGAGGAGACTAGAGAGAGCTGCAAGTTCCTCTGTTATCTTTCTCTCTCTAATTTACACACATACACACACACACACACCCACACACACACCTCTCCTTGACATTTTTCATGCCTCATAGAGCTTGAATTTCCAAGAAGAATTACAGCACAGAGCTGAACACTAACATGTCTGTGTGTGTGTGTGTATTCGGACAAAGGACCTCCCAGCATTCAACTTTTCATTAACTGAACTGTGCACTCACTTCTTGTTCATTCTTGTTCAGTTGTGCAAATAAATAATGTTTGTAACTTCAGTAAAGGCAGGTACAACACTGTGGAAGAAAGACTATACTTAATATTGCTGTTGGTCTTTTATTGAAGCTACTGTGTTTTTGTTAATTGTTATTCCCTTTGTTTCAGCACTGGCTTGATGTTACGAAAAGTATCAAAAAGCAAGTAAAAAGTAAGTATACAGACGTCCTTTCCCTCATGGATCATTTACTTGCTACATATGAAAACGTCTCTCAATAACAAGACATGGAATATGTTTGTTTGAGTGTAAGTGAATGTGGTGCTTCTGTTCCTGTCTGTACATTTATACCCTGGTAATTTGGTTATCGTGTTATATTGTTGTTAAGCTTGATAGCATTTACTCAGCTGTCGCTTTGTTCTTTCTTTTAGTTGGTCCACCATACTGCCTTCACATGAGAGTTAAATTTTACTCATCAGAGCCGAACAACCTGCACGAGGAACTCACAAGGTCAGTTAAGCCACAAACATTTGAACTTTTCCCAGTGCACTCAAAGGTAGTGTTATGTCTTCTGCTGGAAGATATTTGCTTTATAAGTTGTTTTTATAAGGGTTGTTTCTCTCCCTGTTAGTTTGGCTGATTAATGCACACTGATAGGACGGTTTAAAAACCATTGTTATCAGAGAAAATTTGCTCCGATGGCAGCCATCGGTTGCCCAGTTTCCACCCATCATGCGGAGATGTACTGTAGCGATTGGTGCCTGGCCTGGCAAGTCACACACACACACACACACACACACGTCAACTCAGAGAATGTCTCATTTCAGTTTGGGTGTTATTTTTTGCTTCCTATGGGCCCAAAGAGTCTTTGATTCATTGTTAGTTGAACTGTGGGTTTTGGGTATTGAGCACTGACTGTGGTGTATTTTGTGCTTCTCGTTGTCTGCTGGTGCCTTTTTAATGTATGGCTATAAGTAGCTGATAGTTTGGAGCAGAAAAAAGACAATAGCCGATGAATTAATTGATTAACCTCAATTAATTTTATCACACCAGCCTCCATTTTCTATACAAAAATATGAAATGTATGGACCCTTCAGGGTTACCTTATCTCACTCAGATAAACCAGCTTCTACTCAAACCATTGTAGGAAGTCTGTTTTTGGCATAGATGGTTGTTTCTGTATCATATTCCATCAAACTGACAACCATATTCAACTGTTGTTTTGTTTTCCTTTCAGATACCTATTTGTGTTACAGCTAAAGCAAGATATCCTCAGTGGCAAGTGAGTAATTCCCTGCATTATTTAACTGCTATCCACCTTAAGAAAGTATTTTGCACAGAGGGTTTGTCATGATGTCATAGTACTCCAAATAAATGTTCAATGAGAAGCCAGACAGAGACATTAACTTAATGTGAACAATAAAGACATGTGGCGGTGGCTTATCAGCCCATAGATCCTGATAGAAACCCCAACAAGTTTGATTTTCAGTACTAGAAAATCCCTTTCTCATGAGGACTCTCCAGGTTTGCTAGCTTTGCAACCTTGAATGTTTTAACTGTTGTTCAAAGCACCCACTCCCATATTTGTTCAGCACATTGAGTACTTATGCAGGCCCCAACAGTTGTCATTGTTGAGTACTGCATTTGTTCAAATAAAGTAGCCCTACTGTCTTGTTAATTAACTACCATTTGAGTGTTGCCTTTCTTCTTCAGTTGTTACCCCCAGAAACATGAATCCCTTTGTTGTATTAGTTGTCATGGCCATGTTACTGTAAGAGGTTTACAGGATTACATGTTGGTGAACAGAATAGAATTAACATTAGTCATTAAGTGGACTGGGAATAGTTTTCACCACAGCTGTTTTTCTATTGCTTAGCTGAATAATATATTAGAAATCAGAATGTCATGGGGGAACTTTAGCATTAGTTCCTGTTTAGTGTTTTAACTTCATTGACTTCTGTCATGTCTGTATTTTCAGGCTAGAATGTCCATTTGACACAGCGGTGGAGCTGGCTGCCTTCTCTTTACAGGGTAAGCACCCCAAGCAGATTCTCTCCACTGTATATGGTAATTGGGATCGCCTCTATTACAGCTGCCATCATTTATCTGTTGTACAGTATGTGTAATGTTCTTTGCGGTGCACACTGCGTTAAAGAAGATGTGTGTTGTGTTCACTGCACTGAGTCCCCAAAGGCCCAACAGTAGGTTGGTGCATGGTACACTCTCATACCAAGAAACCTGGTAATTGTCAATCTGCAGTGACTAAGTCCCCGGTCTAAGAGCTAGTTTCTGTTTGTCCACATAGCTTAAATCTGTTACAGCCCTCCACATGCCCAACAGACATTGCTCCTAGTCCTTAGCCTTACTTTTCAACTGGTGGGCCAATAAAGTACTGTCTGGCTTGAAAAGATCAGGTTCTCCTTGATCTTTTCAAACGAGTCGTGGCTGTCTTAAGCCCCTTTCACAATGGGCAAAAAATCCACTAACACCCACTAACATCTGGCTTTCGTCTTCAGTGGAAAAGGGTACTATCGGCATTCATTCCTGGGTCACTGGTATTTATCATCTCCAGCTCAGATGAACAGTGATGACAACATGACACCGACATGATTACACAAATTCTCTGGCTGACACAAAAAGTAACCACTCTAATATTGGAATTGGCCTCCATGTTGCTTTCTACTGTTAACTAACCCTATTTTCTTACATGCTTGTAGCTTTGAACATGACGCATAAGATGAAAAGAAAGGCAAACTAATTTGTTGACAATGGGATTGTCTGTTTTTGCATATATATTTTTCATACCTGCATTTACATGCTAATTTTGGAGTAAAGAGTAAAAATGTGAAATGCAATCTTCACAGCATGACCCATGCTCCTGGCACTATTGCTGCCATGGGGATAAACCTCTCCACTACAATAACTACACTACATGATGTTCCTGCTACTACTACAGCTGTCTCACTGTTATTAACTCAGAAGTTTCTTCCTTGTCTAGTTTTCTTCAAAAAAGTGGCAAATGTTTGTGTGACTGCAGAAATATTTTCCTGACGAGTTGTGTATCGAACTTTCAGCTCACTTCACTTTCAGGAAGTTTAGAGTAGGACTGCCTAGTGTCCATTTCAGGGCAACTGGTGTTTCCATAGCTACATACAGTGCATTTAAAAATGTACGAGTGGAGTCAGAATTGATTGTGCTTTTGTCTTGAATGGTAACGAACCCGTACCCTTTTTAAACAACACATTTGCTGTTTTTATTGGTCAAAAATGGAGGAAGAGTGCTCCTACAGAGGAACAAAGATTGAGTCATTAGAGACATTTATGGAATGGGATTGCGTGCACAGACCCATGGTGACACACACACACACACACACACACACACACACAGTCACTGTGGGGTAAATGCCAGCTCATTAGTGCTCCATCCTCTTCGGAGGCCCCCTAATCCAGCACCCTTTCTGTCTTCTCTCTTTCCTTCAGTTGAGCTTCCTCCCTTCGTTTTCCTTTTTTTTTTCAGAAGTATTGTTGGTCCACTGACATTTACTGGGATGGGGATAGGATAAGATTATCTTTCCTCTATATCCTGGGGTTTTGCTCACAGCTGGACCAGCTAAACAGTGAAGCCCTAGTTTCTCCTGTGTACCCAAAAACTGCCAAATGTAATCTGAACCGAGGCTTTTCAGTATCTGACCTATCTCTTTCTTTACAGCACCAGAAGTAAGATTTGTCTTTTTTTCACTCTGTCTTGTTGTAAACACACTAGTCTTGTTTTTGTGGCTACTATGTTATTATTTTATTTATTTATTTATTTATTTATTTTGTCTTCTTTAATCTCCTGATTAAAATCTATGATCTCTTATCTGTCAGTCCCTCAACACTACACAATGTTTTATGTGTTGTGACACGGAGGGATGGGTTGTTTATTTCATCCTTTAGGATTACCTAATACCACACTGTTCCTGGGGTTATATTAGATAGACTTGGACAGTGTAATGTAGTCTACAACAACAACCCCTCAACAAATCTGCGTGATTAGGGCTGATGATTATTTGTGTCTGTGTCTTTTCAGCTGAGCTAGGTGATTGTGACCCATTAGACCATAATGTGGAACTGGTGACAGAATTTCGCTTCGTCCCCAACCAGACAGAGGACGTGGAGCTGGCGATATTCAACGCATGGAAGGAGTGCAGGTAAGCTTTTCATTGCAACTAAACTACTGCACACATGACTAGTTAAACTGAGTGCATTTACAAAATGGCCAAAGATAAAAGGAAATGCTTTATTCTGTAGTCTGTAGCAACATCATCACGAATACGCCTTTTTTCATCACTTTTTCATCAGCACCATTTCAAGCTACTGTGTTTATCATAATGTAAACATTTCTCTTCTCTTTCCCCTCCTCCTCTCTTTTCCCTCTTCATCTTCAGAGGTCAGACACCAGCCCAAGCTGAAATCAACTACCTGAATAAAGCCAAGTGGCTAGAAATGTATGGGGTGGACATGCATATGGTCAAGGTATCTCACAAACACTGTTCCTCACTAGCATGTATTGTTTGACCCACTGAATAGAAAGTGGAATGAATATGAATAAGAACATAATGTTGCCTCTTTGCTGCAGGCGAGAGATGGTAATGAATACAGTTTGGGATTGACACCCACTGGAGTTCTGGTGTTTGAAGGACAAACTAAGATCGGGCTCTTCTTTTGGTATGTCTGGTTATATTCTAAATTATTGAAATACTTATTTAAATGCCTGTTATAGAAACAACTTTGAGTTTTATTTTTTCTGTGTGTGTGTTTGGGTTGGATGTACTCTGTTGTTTTTAACTGTTGTAGGCCCAAGATCACATGTCTGGATTTCAAGAAGAGCAAACTGACGCTTGTGGTAGTGGAGGATGATGAGCAGGTAAGCTCATACGCTATGATACTTGCCATGCAGTGGAATGTTGACAATGCAGAACATTAATTCAATTTCCTATAGGATACACAGTTACAGTATATAAATGGGCCCGTCTGGATGGTAGCCACAGTCAGAAGTACAGAAACATTCACACCACTCTTACCACGTTGTCAACTTCTCTGGTGTCCATTTGTATGCTTAGTATTTTCAAGTTACGCACTTTTGTGAAAATATGATAAATTGTGTCGAAATACACGTCCTTTGTATGTTGATTGTGCAGTAACCTGTCCACATCTGTCATTCAAAGTTGAGACTATAAATTCTTACGGCTTGTAAAATGAACTGACCCCATTGAATGAACAAACAAACAAACTACTGTACTTTAAAATAAATCTCAACATTTTTAGCACGTGTCATCAACAGATCATAATGCTGCCATTTGTGTACAAAACAAAGACATTATTTAAAAACTGGTAGATTATCCAAGCCTTTTCTTTGAAAAGATGTTGCACAAACTAGAAATATTCATCTTAAAACCTTTGTTTGCCGTGGTGCCTGAGCCCTAAAAGAGTTTGGTTCCAAGTCAAAATGAAACAAGACTTAGTACTGTACTACCCAGAGGCTAGTGTATATGAGAGAGACTGTTTATGTCCATCCTGGAAGTCTGTGAGTGAGGTTAATAAAGAAGCCCACCCCCTCTGGTATTTCTGGTATGCACCATTCTCCTACACACACACACACACACACACAGAGTTCTTGCCCCTGTATGCTAGTTATGTCAGTACAGGAGTTATATGTACTGTACTTGGATTCCCACTTCTCTGTTAAGATGCTTATTTGTCGCTTGCTCATACACACACACACACACACACACACACACACACACACACACACACACACACAGCTGGAGCATCAGAGACAAAACCAAAACAAAGGTCTGGCTGTGAATCTTGTTCATGGTCATTAAATTGAATATTGAGGGAGTGAAATAGCCAGGTCCCAATGTAACAACAAAACTTTGATGAACAGGTGGTTAGTTGGAATGTCACTCTAAGAATGCACAGTTCGTCTGTGAGCTTGTTTGTGCTTCTGTCTTAGGTTTGTTTAGGTCGATAGGTCTTTCTATAAAGACCTTACAGTAATGGCAAAAGACATGTGTGATACTCAGAGTTGCCAACTGGAACCAAGTCTTGCATTTTAGTTCACCTTGGTGGTTATATCCCACTTACAATAAATTGCTACAGGTGTGTGCAAAATTGTGATTAGAAGGGCTTTATATTGCATTAGATCAAAGATGCATGCATTTTATATGAACTTTGAAGAGCTTGTCAGCACTCTCTGGTAATGGTTTTGGTGGTTCTGGTAATGGTTTTAATGGTAAAATATTTTATTCAGATTTGGGTGAGATGGTCTGGGATCCATTTTGGCAGGATGGCAGATGTGTAATACCTGTGTTTTGGTGCATAAATGAAATACAAGAAGTACATGACATATAAGAAATATGCTAGAAAACCATTCAACAGCAGAAACTAAGTAAAGAACACCAAAGAATCTGGCTGTGACACTGGAATTGATCCAGGTTTGCAGCCGGCTGTGGTGCCAGGCATGCTTTCATCTTGGCTGCAATCAGAAATCAGATTAATGACGCAGCATCTGCACACACTGTTATGCAGCCATTCATTCTTCACATTTTAGTCTCCCTTCACAAGCAAGAACTAAGAACACAAGCTTTGTTTCACTAAAATATGTTGGCTAAGACTGAAAATGTGATGAATTTGACCTTGTATAACTAATGGGTAAAACATGAAACAAACTGCCGCGGTTGCATGTCCCATGTCAAGTATATGTTGTACGTCACTCTGCTGAGGACAGATCCTTTAACCTTACGCCTATCCTCACCAGGGGAAAGAACAGGAGCACACCTTTGTCTTCAGGATGGATCACCCCAAGGCCTGCAAGCACCTCTGGAAATGTGCTGTGGAACACCACGCTTTCTTTAGGCTGAGAGGGCCAGTACAGAAGAATTCTGCACGCTCTGGATTCATACGCATGGGTTCACGGTTCAGATACAGGTAAAAGAATGTACTGTTAGATCATGATGCTTTTCAATGAGGCTGAGTGGGTTAGTGTACAAGGGTTGCAATATCTTTTTGTACCGAATACATAGGGTTTAAAGGGATGAAATTAAGACTTGCGTTGTAACAAGCAATTCTAGTACACGTGTATCCGAAAGGTCCACCTGCTGGTTGGCTCACAAAGAGTGTCCTTCTGCTGATATGTATCAAATTTTGGTGTGGTGAGCTTCTGGCTGGAAGAGTGTGGAACAAAAGCAGCTGGGTTTGCTTAAAAGAAGACTTTAGGGGGATGGGAAACTGCTGCTGACTTAAGTGCCACAAATTTAGAGAGCCATGTGTTTGTTTCTGTGCTGTGTGTTTCAGCATATCATCAGAGATAATCCTAGTCTGACAAACAGTATCATTCTCTGTACATACAAAAAAACCATGTGTGTACACACAGATACTTGCAGTGAGACAGGCACTCTGTGTCTGCATACCGCAGTAGCCAGCCAGTTCCCTTCTGTGTGTGTGTGTGTGTGTGTGTGTTTAAACATTACCCAGTTGGGTAAGCATTGGCAGTAATGTTGGTTTAACACAGAGGTTACAGGGTTTGTTGTTAATAGAAGGTTATCGCTTGGATGGATCCAGAGTTCAGCAGGGGTCATCGCTGTGCCCTTTTTGTTTTTGAGACAATGAGATTTATCCAAGAATCATTAGAAAAAGTTCTCGTTTGTTTGGTTTGGTTGGAGTCTGAGAACAAACAGAAGTCCTTGCATGTGTAAAATAAATATTTGTTTGTTTGTGTGACCAGCGGAAAGACAGAGTATCAGACAACCAAGGCCAATAAAGCAAGGCGGTCAGCCTCCTTTGAGAGAAGGCCCAGTCGACGTTACTCCAGGAGAACAATGCAGAACAGAGGTGAGGACGAAGGACATGACAAGGACACGTTAGCCCCAGAGATATAAACATGCACAGGTCCTTCTTTGAAGCATGTATTTGTTTATGCTTTGAAATCTGAAGACTTACTGTCTGTTCTTTGTTTGTTACAGGACCATTCCATCCACAAGAGTAAGTACACTGATATTTAAACAATATGATTGTACCATTGTACCACTGATTAAATAACTATTTATCCTCTCATTATTGTCCATCTTTAGCTTTAGGGTGATCACAACCAAATCAGTTGATCTGTATAGAAATATATATATATATAAATATATTTTATTTGATTTATTTGATGATTGTAGTAGCATGGCTTTTGTGTGATCCTGTTTACATTAATTATATATCATAAATCGATCTACAGTTATCAAGTACTGTTGCTTATAGTCCATTTCCAGCATTCATGCATAGACTCTTAGTTATAGAAATATGTGTAGGGACTAAAGAGATGATGTCAGTAGTAGTTTTAAGCTGTCATGGGAACAGCTGACTCAAAGCATCATGTTGATAAACCCCCCCGTGTCTTTTCATTGCACCTGATTGGATGGACCTACACTGTGACAGTGCTGTGTTGAAATGATGTAGTACTGCTGTAGTAAATACAGCAGGGTTTTGTAAATTGACTCACTCTGGTAGACTTGTGTTGAAAACCAGTTCAGTTACTTACAATATAAATCATGGACAGTGTTAAGAATTCTTTCAAGGTGTTTGTTCTTTGTATAAATTCTCAGTTTCGTTCTCCCCTCAGGCTTTCCTCAGGCAACGGAGTCAGCTCCAGCAAAGACATCAAGGTGAGGAGCAGCTGTGTGTATTTAAAATCCTGAAAACAAGTAGTTCATTTGAGGATAAAACAGCTTAGAATGTTTAATGATTTCAACTGTATATACCAACTCATAACCTTCCAGTCTCATCCTTCTTTGTTCCTATCTTTGTACCTCTACCATCTCCACTATCTAATGTAGAGTTTTTCTCTTTTCCCCCCCTTCAGGTTTCTTCCAGTAGAGGTGCGTGGTCAGCCGTGCCTGTGGTCAGCCCAGTAGCTGCTTCTGCCTGTGGACCGATGGAAATCGAGGCTCTACCCAGGAGTCCTGGAGGAGAAAAAAGGAGGTTGGTACCTCGATAATTTTGAGTTTTATGCCTGCTTCAGAGTCTCTACTTTGGAACATATGCCTGTTTTATTGTATTAATTTATTTATATTTTGTAAGCTAATTTTTCACACAATATTTGTTGAAATTTGCTCCAGCCCTGGAGAGGATAAGCAGATTAGAAAATAGACAGATTTTCTATTTCAAAGTCAGGGTTAGGGTTAGGAAAGGTTGGGGGACCTAACAGGGACTGATCCCTGTTAGGTGCTGAAAGAAGTGGGTGGTTAGCTAGGTGTGTTTTACATAGTCTTAATGCCATGAGAGTGGCTTAACATGGCTTATCCACTGACCCTGGGTCGCTGTGACCAGGGAGGAAGGAGGGAGGAAGACAGAGTATTTTTGTTTGCATTTATTTATGCCAGCTGTTGGTTGGCAGGTGGCAGCTTCAAACTGAAGAAAGATGGACTGCAATTAGAAAAGTAGTAGAGAGGGCAGCCAGCAGCGACAATGAAAAGATTAAGAGCAGGCATATTGTCCGTAAGGGTTTCTCTGCAAAAAGCTGTGAGCTCCTCGGTTATTGTCTTTTTTGCTTCTCATCCCTCAGTCAGAGTTGCTGCCTCTGAGCAGTGTCTATAATTGTGTTATTCCTGTTTTTTGTTGAGGTTATTTGTGGATGCATGTGAGTGAATGAAAAAGCAAATGTACATATGCATACAAATATGTTTCTACCCCCTCTGTTATAAACCTGCAATGTCCCCCTGTGTGTTCCAGTATTAACATGTACTGAGGATAAATTGGTCTTGTCTGGAGGCAGGCCAGGTAGGTACGATCAAACACTGAACCTTGCCATTGCTCTGATTTTCAATCAATCGCTGTGCAGTGGCAGACTTTCTGATTTTTGGCTTTGGAAAAGGGTTTTCTTGCAATGGAATTGTCTCCTATGATTTGCTGCCTGTCCACTTTTGATCAGCATGAAATGCCAACCTAATCGGTGCAGGAAGCGATGTGATGATTTGGGGTGTTTTGCATCTATGATTTCAGCTTTGGATCTGCTGTAGGTGTCTTTACCTTTTAGTCATCTAATGTCATGCTGTGCATCCTGTGAACTACCTGAGCCTCTACAAGCCCTCATTTATCTTTGAAACTGTAAAATGGGTCACAAGATATTAGAACAATATTTGAGGATGAGTGGAAGTTTGTTTGCCAGGTTACCGCACAGTGCTGAGATAAGTAGATACTCTTATTTCCTGAGACTACTCTGGTTTCTGCGAAACAAAGCTCATTCAGATTCTCAGCTTAGGCTGATCCTGTTTCTAGTAAAATAAATTTCTAGTTGTTGTAATGGGAGGATTGTTTTCCGCAGAGATTTCTGCAGAGCAGTGTGCCTTTTTTTCTTCATTTATTTCACTTAAAAACAGGATGCACAGACATGACCTTGGATAAGGCCGGCGCATAGACAGGGTGATGACCCACTAATTATGCTGTACCCTCTTTCTTCAGATAAATCCTAAAGGATGCAAATACTGATTATTTTCACAATGTCCTTTGAAACACACTCAGTTCATTTTGTGCTATACAGCATGGAACTAAACATGGACAGCTGTACATGTGTATTTGTTATGATTATATTACTTCAAAAGCTAGTGAGTCAACAACTTTGCTAACAGCCAAACATCTAGTGCAACCACACAAGACATAGCAGCCAGATAATATTACTAGTCCAACAGCAAGAAGCCCAGCTCTGCGTCTGTCTTTCAGCCAACAAACAAACAAAGCAACAAAAAGTCAGTCCAGGATTTACTCTTGTCCAACGGCTTCTCTTTTCTTCTTGGCGTCCTCCATTAATGTCACCTTCAGTCTTATCGCCTTTGTCATCATGTTCATAGAGGCTGCTGAGCCCGTTTAGATTGCCAGATGGCCCAGCTCCGGTTCCGATGCCCTGAGCCTGAAAACCCCTTTGCCTAGTTGTCCAAAATACCTTGTTGTAACAATGCAAACTCAAAATCAGTGAAGCACTTGGTTATGTGTGACTTAGTGCTGTAAAGCATTACGTACGTCTAGCAAATGATCGTACTTGGTGCACAAAGTTACATAGTGCAAGAACAGACGCACTGGGTGCAGAGTGGGTATGACAGAGACACGATTCAGCTGATTACGCACTGGTGTGTCATCAAAATGATGTAAAGGCAGAAGGGTTAAACAATGTTGCTCTATGTGTGTTTTAACAAGATACATTAGTTTTAGACCTACAAGGACTACAAGTTTTTGTGCATTTTATCAGCACAAGATGTTACACTGAGATGACCTCTCGAGTTCTTGTTTATGTTGTCAACCCCATGGCAACAGTCTACAGCTGACTTAGTGGACATGAGGAGGACGCTTTGAAAGAGACATTGCTGCATCACTAATACCTCAGACTAATCCCTGGTGCCCCTTCCTTTCTGCTCCCATGCCTTTCTCCCTTGCTTTGCAATGTCTTAGTGGAGATTTATTGTGCTTCATGCAAAATCAACAGTCTTCTATCTCACCGTCTGTCACTCTTCAGCTTTAACAAGCACAAAAGACAATAAATACTGCATATACTTCGGCCTATACACTATTCATGATTTGACACCCATGTAGCCCGATCAGTGAGTGTGAATTTTTTCATTTCTGTTTTTAAAGAATTACAAATGCCATGTTTTTGTAGTGGTCATCTACTTTTTGTATTCGTCTCTTACTATCTCATTCGGCCATGCATCTATATTCTCTCTCCCTGTTTAAAGACATGATGTATTGCTGTGTCTGTATCTGTCGCCTTCTCTCTGACCCTTGCTTCCCCTTCCTGTAAGCTACTACACTACTCTGTAACATCATCACAAGTGAGAGTAGATGCCGCTTACATCAGAGCCATTGGAATGAGTTCATCATATTTTATTTTGCCAAGAGACTATATGGAAAACATTACAGGTCAGAGGAAGTTCATCTGCTGCCATGTAGTCAAAAATCATCAGGTTAGTCACTGTTTTACAGCGGCATCGGGAGTCTGTGTGCTCCCTTGCCTCTTATGCTCTCAGTGGAGCTGTCATCATGAATAAAAGCTTTCGGCTCGGGGCCTCCAGCACTGAACATACAAACACAGACTTGACATGAGCCATCAGACCACGGCTGCTAGAGGTGCAAAGTCAGGTCACTGACGCTCCAGAGACATCCAGTCCACTTCACTTAACTCAAGTGTTTGTGTCACAACACTTGTCACAGCATACTTTAAAGTACAGTAGTGCTATACACTCTACACTAAGCTGCATGGCTTATTCAGTATCATCTCACTGCTTGGCTCCTCACAACCACAAACAACATTTATTTATTCACTCATGTTCTTATGTCCTATTAAAATAGATTTTTTTATTATTCCAATGAGCATGACTTCTCTTGACAGGCTCTCTAAGCTCTTTTCTTTGAGATCAGCTGCTTCAAATTCTCCTCTGCTTCTTCCTTACTTTTCATTATACGCTTTATACCAGTGTTAAACTAGCTGGTGTTATCTTTCCCTCCCTTGTTCATTTGCATACAGTCTCCCTCTCCTCACTGCTGTTTTCATTCAATGCATCCCTTCCTCTCCCCCTCCAGCCTCGTTTTTGTTTTTCACACTCACTCTCATTTCCTTACATCCTCCCTCCTGTTTGTTGCCTTCCCCTCCTCCACCCTGTTCTCCCCAGGTCTCCTCTTCCCTCCATCCTTCCCGCTTATGTCTCATCAAAGCTCCCCACAAGGAGTTGGGGAGGTCCGAGCAACTGACAGCGGTCTCAGCCTCTGTACTGGCATGAATTGGACAGCACACTAATTAATGGGAATGGCTCGGCAGTGACTCGCCCGTGAAAAACGTCTGGCATGATTGCACCACACCGAAGGACACATTTGGTGTGAATGACTTATTAACTGAAGTGTCCCTTAAAGCAAAGCGTTCAAAGTATCACATATTCAGTCACCCTTCACAGACTGATATTTCCAAGCTTACCATACTTTATATTGCTCTTCTTTTCTCAGTGTTTAAGTCTACCACTTTTCCTTGACCAGTGCTCCAGTGACTTTTCTGAAAAGTAATCCTCCTCTTGCTCCTCCTTCCCCCTTTTTCCATTTTGCGACACTTTATCTCGCTGGCTCTGTCTATCCTCTCCCCTCTCCTTCCTCTGTCCTTCACTCTTAACCTCATGGTGAAACTGGCTGGGGGCGAGATGGTATCAATGCGAGGCTTAGGAATTCACCTCCACTCTCAGCTCTGCAAGGAAACAATGAGTCACATAGATCCTGGAGGACTACTAAGTCCTCTTCTGCTCCACTTCTTTGCTCAGTTTTATGTGTACTTTTGTTTCAAAATATATATTTTAAACATTATTGCTTTATTAATTAAGTGTGAATTTCATCAAATGATTTTTATATAAGAAAATGTGATTTTCTCTGTATTGTATTTAATCTGCACTGCACATTTCATGGAACTGCTGCTGTTTTTCAAAGATAGTTGAATAAGAAGGTCAATATCTTCTATCTGTCAGTAGACATTTGAGCCAGTGTTTCTCAAACTTTTTACACTGTATCGCCTCAGAAAATATTTGGCTCTTGAAGTACCACCATTTTGACAGATAAAATATTATTATTATTATTATTATTATTTGGTAGGTAAAAAAGGTACTTCTCATCTGCACTTCTCTCCATAATTTTTCATGTTTGAGCCATGATTGTTTTGTTAAACTGTTGATTTTACCTCTGCTTACCAACTTGCCATCACATTTTAGCTTGTAACTGAGCATGGATGTATGCAGGTGCTATGTGTATGAACGCAACTGCTGAAAATATTACAGGAAGTAGAAAACATGTTTTAATTTACATTCCAGTGATCTCATAGATAGTTTTCATTCAAAACTTTGTAGTATTTTGATAGCGTCATACCATAGTCTGAGAGTGGACTACGAGGTTGTTGGCATAGCTTAGCACAGAGAAATGTAAACAGGAGATAAGAGTTGCTTTCACTCTGGTAAAGGTGCAAAAAAAAGAAATGTTTTCTTTTGTTGTAAGTTAGGCGTTTGTCCCTGTTTCCAGGGTAAGCTAGCCTAAACATATCCTGGACTCTCTTAACTAAACTGATATTGACCTTCTCATCCAACTTCTTGAAAGAAATCAAAAAGCATAATTTTACTACAATGTTGAGAACAGAATCAAAATTGAATGTAAATTGTTTTTCTATTTTAGCACACTTAATGTTTGTTTCGTGAACACAACAGTGGCGTAGTGTTGGGAGGGTAATAATGAAATGACCCACCTATGCATGCGTAGTAGCTGTTATTCACTGACTGCCTACCTACAACTCAAACCACACCACTGTACAACTCTTTCTTGCACAGCTGAACCAATGAAGATGATTTCATAATGTTATTACTTAGTTAAATGTTTACAGCATAACTGACCAAAGGATGTATATCTTATCTGAATTGTATGTTGAAAATCATTTCAGAAGTTAAAGACAGGATAACTTTTGACACAGATGAGTATGTAACTTTATGAAGCGTCCTTTTATCACACTCTAGTCCATCCACTGAAGGATTACTGGGCAATCTGTCTTTTTTCAGTACAGAAAATGACATTTTGTATCTTATTTAGCGGTTGAACACATAATAAATAAGATTAAAAAAATGTGTAGTGGGTTGGTAGATCTGTTGCTGTTGACTGAAGTGTAACAAACGAAATCTATACACTATCTATACAGGTTACTTTTAGGTTTGAACATGACAAGATATCAGCTTTAATGATTAAGCATTGTTAAACAGATTTATCACTGGATATGTTTTAATAAAATAAAATGGGAGAGCAGTTGAACATCACAAGCTGAGACAACAAATCACATAATGGCTGTTGACTGTACGTCCTTGGTTCTTGTGTATTTGTGCTTTTTCTCCATTTCTGTGTTATGTCTATGTTTATTGTCCATACAAGGGTCAGATGCATCCTCACATTTTCCTTCGTGGCTTACTTAACATGTGGGAGTGTTTATATACATTTGGTTTGGGAGTCCTCGGGCCAAAACTTTGTTCTTTTTATTCACATCTTTGTATGTGTTGTGCTTTAGCGCCTGTTCCCTCCAGGCAGGCTATAGTAATATATGCTTCTCATGTTTCACTGTCTTCAGGCTACAGAAATATGAAGTAATTACAAGGCTGCTAGAAGAGCTTCTCCCCAAAATCACTGTATCAGATGTTTCAAGTCGCTTCAAATTCAGAGGATATTACACCACATTATTTCCCAGAAAAGTTATTACTTTCTTTGGAGACTTCTTTCCATGGGGCGAATCATGCTTCTTTACCTCTTGAGAAGATCTTTATTTTAATGCCTTTCTCTCTGGACACACAGCTCCCCTATCTTTCTGGTAGACAGTACAGCAACTGTCTTTGTACTTTCTTGTATTCCTGCTAACCTAAAAACCTATTTTTCTTGGTTATTGTAACCGCAGTGGGTGAATATGTTTTGTTTAATTAATTTGTTTATGACGAGTTATAAAATGTCTGATACGTCATCACAGGACAATTTAGCAATCTTTGCCCATTCATATCTAATGGATGCTACAGGTAAGTAGTACAGCTGTTCAGTCCAAAATTAGTTTGCTGTAACACTTTATTGTACTTGCTTGCATTTATATTTAAACAGATTGATTTTCTAAACCCCCTTCTTGATCTGCTGCTCTTTTTTTCTGTCTCTAGTATGCCCATGGTTGCTGACCTGATGGAGACGTGCATTGACGACGTCCTCCGGGCTCCTGTCATTCCTACAGTGACGGCTGCAGATGAGGCCGGACCAAGCAATGCCTACGCTACCCCCAGTGTCACAGGAGAAGATCCTCTCAGCCTGAGTGGTGAGGCTACAGAAAAAACCTAACAAGACCAAAAAGTGAATTCAGAGTCACAATGAAAATTCTATATTATTATTAAAATAAATAGTATTTATAAATAAATATTATTTATTATTACTAAGTTAGAAAATATATTTTCTGGTTCTAGAAGCTTTATCTTTAAATAACGTAAATATCCCCCTTATGTATGAAAATGTATTTGGCAGCATAAAATGTATTACATAGTGCAGTGACAGAGTGCCAGGTTATGACATGTTGGCACCACATGTAGATTTACACTGCCTCTGCTCACATTTTTGTTGTTTCCCAGCATTCATCTCATTCAAATTAAGTTAGTCAACCCTCCAAATGACAAATGAACAAGAGATCACTTACAGAACAGTAGACTAGACACAGTTAAGATAAGTTTTTATGTCATTATAATGTTTAATATGTATATTTTTAACATTGTGTCTCTCCAGAAGCAGCGGCTCGTCTGAAGCAGCTGGCACTGGACAGCAGTCCTCTTCTCGCTACTCCAAGAAATAACATCAATGTCAATATGGCCATGAACAATCAGGTGGGTGTTTTTTCATATAGTCCTCCTGTAATTTTCTATTAATAAACTGTTGTTACCTTCCAGTTGTAGACTACAGTAGCATTATATCGAGCCATGTGGTCCAGTTTGGTCAAAAGTAATAACTATATTTTTCTGTGTGTGTGTGTGTGTGTGTGTGTGTCCAACGTAATCCTTCTTCTGCAGGAGGATGTGGTGAAGCTCACAGAGAAGTGTGGACTGAGCAGTACAGGTAGCAATAGTCCAGTTGTCACTCCACTGCGCACCCCAGAGAATCTGAAGAGTAACATCCTGAAAGCACAAGCTGAGGCTGCTGCCCTCAAGGTGAAAAACAGAGGGTCCATGGTCCGCTCAATTAACCCCTCTCATGTGGACTTCAGTGTTTGTCACAGCAGAATTAAATCAAAAACATCTATGTTAATGTCAGAGATGGCTGTATTAGTCCTCCCTGCCCCTCCGCTCTGTCTGTCCATCTATTTATCTCTCTCTTCGTGTTGCTCTGCAGGGAACTTTGGAGGAACACGTCATAATGGTTGGAGATAAAAACTGTAACTTGCAGGATGTTTCTGCCAGGTATGACCATACATTGTAATAACTAATTTTAAAGGTACAGTGTGTAGACACATAATTATAATAAATGAATTCATTCATTCTTAAATGAAGCTTTTAAATGTTACAGATTATTGTCAGCACAATGGAGTCAGTACAGAGTGCACATACTGTAGACAGGAGAAAAGCTGTTGCTATTTGTGCTCCATTGTCTTGGAATTGGGCCTTCTCCCTCCTCCTCCATCTTTCTGAGTCATGCCAACTGTCAACACACTGTCTCAGCCAATCGCAGCACTCTCTGTGCAGGAGCTGATTAACTACTCGAGTATTCATGAGGATTATTAGCATAGTTCACAACATTACATCACCTGCAGCACGTGCACCAATGACGAGCTTGTGTTGCTGTCTTGTATCGGAGATAGTGACTCAGGATGATAAATAGAGATTGAGCCAAATTACATTCATACATGATGTTTGTCATAACATATTTAATTAATATTTGTTTGTTATTGTGAGGATGTCATCTTGTGAGTGGAAAGTAAAAGTACATGCTGTCTGTTTCCAGGTTAAAGGTGCGTACCGGGCGATTGGGCAGTAACTCGTCTCTGTCCATTAGCAGTCGCCCTGAAGTCCACGACCTGCTCAAGCCAGCCCCTCTGGTCTCATCAGCAGGCACCAGGTCAGTGTGTGTGTACTAAATGCTGTGAATCTTCACTTAACCTACTTCAGCTGTTCAGCAGACCTTCAAAGTAGGACGAATGAACAGGCTTTGAACATTCAGATATTAAGAAGAAATTACTAAAGGAGGTGGAAAAAGGTTAAAAATAAGGCTATAAAGATGGCGTTCAGAGACTTAAATACCAGGGTTCACTCAGATTACACTGTCCACCTGATTTTCCTTCATTGGCATCAACCTTACTGCGACACTTCCTGTATCTTCACTGTATAATTAGAGTTTAAAGACACTTATATTGGCCTGCGTTGCCCCAAACAGGACATAAAACAAATATAATTCACATTTCACAATGATCTATTGAAGGTGACAAAGGCGTTGCTTGTTCTTTGTAGTCTTTGCTGACATCTGTTGGCATGTTTGAGCAATGTGTGTGTGTCTGGGTGTGTTGAGTCACATGACTCGACTTCTGCCTGGATACTGCTGGCGTCCTTGCTCAATAAGTGTTTACAGTACGATGACATAAAAATACAGACACGAAGCAGCCTGACCCCCAACCCCCACCCTGACCCCACGCTCATACATGCAGAAAATGCTCATACGATGAACAGATCATTTAAATATGATCAAAATCACAGAAGCTGCAATAAAATGTGTGACATAACAGCATGAAAGTGACGAATCAAATCTTGTTCTCCAGATGTGAGAAAACCTGTTTGTTCAGTACTAACCCCTCGTGAATCATTTCACAAAATAATCACAGTATGATTAGATTTCTTTTTACCATATCATCCAGACCTAGCTCACAATATCCAGGCTCATTAATCAGTCAGTCACAAAACGTCAAATAGTTTTGATTATCGATTAATAATGGAACTAAAGACTTTTTTTTTTTGTTTGTTTTAATACCACTGTAAAAATACTGTTTTGTGTTTTGGACTATTGGTTGTGCACTGCCTGTCCTTCGCTAATGTTTTCTTTTTCTCTGTTGGTCAGTGCTGAGAGGCTAGCTGAAGATTTAAACTCCTCTGTTCCCAAGATGCCCTCTGAGTCTGCCAGCGAAGTCATGGCACCAAAGGTAACATGATTATCAGTTTAATTCCTTATTGTGATGCAGTGATGTTTGTTAAAATAGAAATAACCACGTGTAACAAACATGTACTGTACACGCTGCTTATGTCATGTTGAAACCAGTGTGAATACGTGGGCATTTCGTTGTGTGCACAATGTGGTAAAGAGCATTTGTGTAATTCTGCAGGTTAAAGCAGAGGAAGTTGAGCTGCAAAACACCACCCCGCTTTCTGACAACCTGATTGATTTCACTGATCCAACTCCTGTTGTAAGTTTTAGTCCACAGCATGTGAAGAATTCCTACAACGATGTGTAATTTAGACCGTTTCTGAACCTGATCAACAACACGAGGAGAGACAGTCTGCCTCTGTGATGTATCAAAGTAAACGTATCAGTGATCTAGGATCTGGGCGTGTATTCACTCCCACCGTCACAGACACTTGTGACCATAATATAGTCAATAGAGTGCAACAACATTTTTCTGCTTGTCTTCCAGCTACCGCCAGTGCAGCAGCCCAAACCTGTCATCACACCCCGCTGGATCATTCCTACAGCTGCTGTGAGTCATCTGTCTCTGTGTTTACCTGTCTGACTTCTCTCCTGCTCACCTGTCTACCTTTTTGTGTTCGTTTATTTTTTCTCTCAGGTTCCTATAAAATGTTTGTGAATGATGATGTGCATTTAATTATTTTCATTTGTGTCCATTGTCCTGAAACTTGTGTTACAAGGCTTACGCTCTTGTATAGTTGCTGTTGGCTGATGTAGAGGCCCAGTAGAGACTGACCTGCTTCCTTCTCCCTCGTCCCCTTCTAATGCAGCCTCCCGGCGTCTTAACTAACGGCCTGCTCGACCTTGACCCCCATGCTAGGGTCAACCCTCTTCTCTCTGCAGATGGGGGGGCAGCTCTCACCCCAGCCCTCCCCCACCTCGCTCACACGCGTAACACCACCTCCGCCAGGTAAAATTCTTCGAGAGCCCGGTTTTTAAAGCGAGCTTGGTAGCTTGCTGACCCCTGCTGACAGGGCAGGAAAGTGCCTCCTTCAGCTGAAATCCCAGTGCAGATGAGTTGCTTGGCGTTGCTACTTTGTGAAACTTCAGCAAATGTTTCTGTCTGTAAAACGCTGCTCACTGCAGGAGTTACTCATCATGGAGGAGTCTTTTATTGTAAACTGGTTGAGAACAAACTTGTCATGTAATTCGTCATGCACTTCAGAGATTTTCATCTCCGTTTGTTGTATGAATGCAGAAACTGAACTACTTCTTAATTTAAGTATTAACGCAGCTTATTCCAGGACACACATGCTCGTAACATTTCACTCGAAAGTGTTTGTCATGTTAATATTTCACTACCTCTCATGCCGTTCCTTTGACATCCTTCCACTCCTCTGTCCCGCAGCACTGTGGGTCAGCAGCCAGCCCAGGAAGATGGAGCCAAACCCAGAGGTCTCCTGACCACTGAGCTCTGATGGAGAAACAAGGAGCAGCCGCCACAGCATTAGTCTTCCTGACTGCTTTCCCACCTCACCCATCCACACACAAATAAGCTGGACCAGGTGTGCCGAACACTTAAGAGGAAAGCTGAACCAGAGAAGAGGCAGCTTACACATATCCACACTGACAAACATACAGTTTGTTTTGTTTTTTTTACCACATGACACAAAGCTTAGTTTGTAAAACAGTTAAAACATTTAGCACCAGCATTAACATTTTAGGAACACAGAACAGCTTGTGAATCTGCTGTTTCGGTTCGCCGTCAGTGACCTGCCATTTCTGTAATCCATCCAGTCAACCAAACCTCAGCCTCTGATAACTAGCACCTCGTAGATGACAAGTGATGAAAAATATTCTTCAGTTTGTATGCTAGAGAGGTGAAGTTAAAAGCATCCATCACTGACTTGTGACTTTAAAGGGTAGGTTATCTGTTTTGAGTCATGTGGTTTTATCACTGGTAACTCACACCACTGGATCACTGCAAGTCTGAGCTTCTCTACACAGATCACACAGCATGTAGAACAGCTGAAGTACACTGGATGAATGTGGCTTAAAATGTTGATTCTGAGAGATAAAAACATCTGGACTCTTAACAGGATGAACCGTGGATATGATACTGTACTGTCCTCAGCACACTACAAAACATTTTTAAAACTCATACGTGAAACTCTACTGTTAGGCACTGGATCTGAAAACGTCACTGGATTATCTTTGCAACACTGGACACTGGACTATATATTTTTTTCCCAATGGATGACAACAGATGTTTTTATTATCTTTTTGTTGTTGTTTTAATTTGCCCGTCGCAGTACTTTTAAATTCACACATTTTGGTACTGTCATTAGGGATTGAACCGCTACGTTCTGCTTCTCTGTAAACTATAAAATGTGATACATTTAGTTTTCACTCATACACACTGCTTTCATCACTAGACTTTCCTTTCACATTAATTTTAGCTTCTAAATTGGGGATATGAAATCAGGTGGCGACTCAATTGCTATTGAGACCTTTGAAGTGACCTGTGATCACTGAAGCTGAATGTTTCCCTCACTGGGTATCTGTGATTTGATGCTGTTATAGATCATGACTGCTGGTATTTACATGGTGTAGCTACTACACTGCCTTATGGACATGAATGTATTCAAATGGTCTCACCTGAGAAGGCTGGAGATGCAGTATGAAAATATCAGCGGTCCTTCATCATAATGCTGTTTTGTCACACGTGTACATTACGACTTGTTAAATTTACAATTGACCCTGAAAGAGCCCTGGCCCTTTTTAACTCTGAGGCCCAGTAACAGTTGAGCCAATAATAGTCTAAAATTGCTAAAAATCTGACGAGGCTTGACCAGCTGTTATTGGAGCAAAATGGGGCGGGGCTTAGATCACTGATCACTGATATAGTTTCTAACTGGATGTTATTGTTAATGATCACTTTTTCCCCCCTCCCACTCCCCCATAAACGTTGTAATCACTGAGCCTGGACACACACGAGTTACGTCTGTAAAGTTTTTTTTTTTATTATTAATCTGTTGATTTCATTTTCTGTCTTGAACAAGGGAAGCTGACTGTTTTACCATGTCTTCTTAGCAGCGACGGTTATTTATGCTACTACTCAGTGTAATTGTTCAAATATGACATGTTGTCCAAAAGTGTTGTAGCGTACAGTTATAATGTATTGTCAGTATAATGGCATCAGCTGGCTGTAGATATGAAGTAGATTTATATATATTTTTTTGAAGATTATGTTGGCAGTATTGTTACTACATTCCAAGAAGATTTCAGCGCCGAGGTATTTTCTAATTACAAAAGTAGGAAATGTATTACTGATTGAACCGACTGGAAAAACACTGAGATTGTGACGTCTCAAATGCAATTTTATATAAACTTTTATTTTTTTCTGGAATACCTGATGATTCAGTAAAGCTTTGCTACAGTAGGAATCTGTTGTTTTTCATTCATTTTTATTTGTGGCTGCTGTTGCTGGAAGTCAGTATTATCAGCTGAGGCTGGTTTATTGCCGACATATTGGTATCAGAAAAAATAATAATGCTTGTGGTAGTGTATTGCAGTCAGTGTAAAGTTTATCCACCAGAGGGCGCTGCAATATCGTGACAAGTAATACAGACTAGACAGAGATGAAGCAACGTCAGCTGGAATTGGTTGGCTATACATATATGTGTATGTTTCATGTTAAAGAATATTTAACTTATTTTTTCATAAAGCTAAAGAAAACAGCCCTCTGATTACCTTCACCTAGTCTTACCAGTGCATAAAGCACATAAAAAAATCTATTTTCATAGATTGGCAGCCTCATCTGTTCTAAAGAGCCCATCAGTCAGACTCTTTAGTCAACATGATTTAGTACTGTGCTGTGGACCAGATGTGACTTTTGTCTTGATAAACCAACAATGAAACAATGACCTGCATCACTGAGGTAACAAATCGGATTTTTCATTACTGTTAAAATCAATGACAGTATAAAGAATGGACAGAGCCTGAGTGACGTCACCTATAGTTTTCCAAAGCGCCTTTTTGAAGATGAAAATATGAGACGCTGGATGTCACCATGCTGGATGTTGTGCTTCTTCCACCTCCCAGCTAATCTAAATATCTAAATATCCACAGAGACGTACATCATCAGTGGACCTGAGGCGGACTGAATGACACCTGGGTGCTCTAATAAGCCATCTGTAACGGCACTTATCTTTCAGTCAAGCAGCAACACTGTTAATTCTTCATAACTTTAAGCCTTAATATCATCTGAACGGGTGAATAAAAAAAAAAAAAAATCACCCCCCTCGCAGTTGTCATGGTGAAATTAGCAGTAGAGACCAAAACTGTTGCCTGAACCAGACGTGCTTATTTCTGCTATGAAGTTGGACATTTTAATATAGGCACTTATGGAGACTGACTCACTTCTGCAACCTGTAGTTCTGAAGAAATTAAAGTCTCACCCAGCTGAGTTTAAGTGTATGTTAGCTGAGGTACCACTGGATGGCAGCACAGTACCATTTGCTACCATTTGGAGTTGCATGCCTGATGTGTCCTCTTTTTTTCTCCTGCATCAGTGACTCTAATATAACTAAAAAAAAAAAGGCAAAAAAGTTGTGAAAAAATTTATGCCACTGAATATGAACAAGGTGGATAAATGCTCTTCAAAGATGGTACTGTACAGTATGGGCAGCACAGTGCTGCAGTGGTTAGCACTGTTGCCTGAAGAAGCAAGAAGGTTCCTGGTTCAAACCTCAGATAGGACTTCTTTCTGTGTCTGTGTGGGTTCTCTCCAGGTACTCTGTACTCCCACAGTCCAAAGACATGCACTTAATACATTAATTGGTGCCTCTAAATTGCCTGTAGGTGTGAATGTCAATGTGGACGCTTCTGTGTGCCCTGTGATTAACTGGCAACCAGGGTGCATCTCGCCTGAAGTCAGCTGGGATCGACTCCAGCTCCCTGTGACCCTGAGGATAAACAGTTGGATGAAATTAAGATTGAACAAGCTAGATAAATGCTGCCTTTAAAGATGACACTGCTGAGCATTTAAATTGTATTTTATATTTATAATCATGGTGCAACATTAGCCAGTATCTTATCAGATATCCTCTGTGATACACTCAAAATGTTCACAAAGTGTTTGCTCATGTATTTGGGTACAGCCTGTGCTAAATGAGTCAGATCTCTTTGAAACAGCCTCTGGTTTATCTCCTGGTGAGATAAAAGTACCAGCAGCAGCATTATGCTGGTCTTAACCTCTAGAGTGTAGTGTAGCATCAGTGGAGAAGGGGATCTCCTTTTATCAGCAGACGGAATTATCATTTCTTTATCTGATATATTGCTAAAAATCTGCACAAACCCCGTCACAGGATTTCAGTGAATATTTCCCCCTGGATACACTTTGTCATGTCTATAAATCACAGTCTCGTATCTCCAGGTTCAAGATCAGTGTCTCATTTGTTCAGGGAAGTCTGTTAATCAGATTCGATGTGAGCGATGTGTGCAGCAGGTCGGAGCAGTTATTTGCGAGAGCCGAACAAATGAGGCGTAATGCTCGCACGCTGTTCTCCTCCTCTGAACAGTTTGAGCTACTTTTTTTTTTACAAATGAACTGTCCGTCATCTCAGCTGCCTCGTTAAAAAAATAAATAAATAAAACTTGGGGCGTTGTTTAGCTCAGTTGGTAGAGCAGCCGCCCCATGTACAAAGGCTCAGTCCTTCCCGGAGCCGCCCAGGGTTCGAATCCGTCCTGCGGCCCGTTGCTGCATGTCATTCCCCATCTCTCTCTCCACATTCCTGTCACTCTTCAGCTGCATCTATACAATAAAGCTTGAAAAGGGCCAAAATAAGTATATAAAATAAATCTTCGACAAGCTCATTGTGGATCAGAGAGAAAAAACGTTGAGGATCTTCAGACCGGACCAAAATAAAATCAAACTCTGCTGTTATTTGTCAATTGTCATATTGGTTTACATTTCAAAACACAGCGATTTGAAATTGATTGACTGCGAGTGCTCCCTGCTACAGACCAATACATAGTTGGACCATTATTAAACAGCAGACAGCCCACAGCTCAATAACTCAGCCAGGACTGCTCCCCTCAGCAGATGGGGCTGACTCCCACCCACCCCCACCTTCCAAATGAATAATTGATTACGTACATGGACCTTATGCCAGGTCATGATTGCTTAAGCATGCTCAAAGCTCTGGGTAGATTCCTGGAGATCTGGCGCAGGGCCCCCTTGCCCTGATGTCACCAGTTCAGATCGCACTAAAAGCAAACATAACATGTCCGCTCTTAAATTTTAATATTCTCTGAGGTTGGATATCAGTACTGTTGGGTCAAAACCAAAACCAAAGCCTTGTTTATAGCTTGATGACCAGCTGTTCTGATAGTTTTCATTTTTTCAGAGGGCTTCATTAGACCAACATTTAAATAACAACCAGATATAACAGAAAAAAAAACATAATATAATCACTCATTAACCCATAAAACGCCGTCATATTTCTTGGCAAAACCTGTTTCATAGGGCTTTCATATGGTATTTTCATATAAATTACAAACTGTTTCTTTTGGTGAAAAGATACTTATACTATAAAAACAATAAAACACCAACCTTACGTGTGAAATCAGTACTAACATCCTTTTACTGTAAATTATTATTACAGTAAAATTCTGGAAACCACAGCTGCCATTTTTTTCCTGTAAAAACAACAAAGAATTTTTGAGAAGTGAAATAAAAAGTAAAATGTTAGTGGGGCAATCATTAAGTGTTTTTGTTATCTCAACACTTCCAATGTCATTGTGGGAGGTTTTTTGTTGGTTACACCACACAAGGTATTTGGTCTCATTACTTGGGGCCATTTCATTGAGTTTCTTGATAGTCAGGAATTAAATGCAAATATAAATTGTGTCACATGTGTTACAGCTAATATTACTTACTGTTCCAACAGCAAGAACCCCAGCTCAGTGTCTCGCCCTCAGATTTACTCTTGTCCAGCTGCCTTTTACTTGGTCACTCTCACATTTTTCTCCGTTAACATCCTCTTCAGTCTCTTTACCCTTAGCTATGTCCGTAAAACATGATCCAGTTTCACCAAATCAGTGAAATTGCCGGTGGTGTGTGCCTCAATGCGTTAAACACTTCTCCTAGGTGATTGTACCTGGAGGACAAAGTGCAAGAACAGAAGTTACACAGACTGTTCGTCTGATTATACAACAGTATAGCAGAAAAATGTAATAGTTTTAATTTAATTTAATTAATGTTGCTATAGTACAAAAGAGCGCTAACGGTAAGTTTGGCATTTAGCTCAACCCTCCTCGTTCTGACACAAAAAGTTAGCATGCTAATAATGGGGGTTAGCCCCAAATTCCACGGGGCACAGATGCACCGCATTGCGTGTGGTCACTAGCATATTTACACATTTAGTGTAGGACAGTGACCAAATCTGAGCAAAGTAAAAACGTCTGGCAGGCTAAAAAAGAAAAACTTCAGTGATTCTGAGCTAAACTTTCCCATTTAGTCTGTGATTGTGTACTACAGCAAAGTGTAAGGGAACATTTCTTCAAAGGCAAATCAAAAGATTGTTACTGAACATTTAAATCAAATGCATTTTCATCTGTTGAGTCTACGGGTTTTTTGGTGCTCCTAATTAAAACAAGTTTTCACATTCTGGGTAAAATCCAGATGCTGATGAAACGTACTCTTCTCCTGCCCTCACATCTGTCTCTATTGCTTTAAATTTCCTGTTTTCTGCAGAATAAACTGACCTTGACGAAGAGTTTTGTCCAGCAAAAGATGAACAAATGGTGGAGCATCTGGACGGGAAGACAAAGTGGGCGCTTAAGATACCGCTTTGTGTGTGTGTGTGTGTAGGCTTCAAGGTTTGATCATTCCTCCACAGAGCTGGTCTCAGGTGTGTTGATAAGTCCTAAAGATTCAACAGGTATGTGGAAGACACAATTAAACTCTATACACATGGGACTCTGTCAGTCATTACAATAAAGGCTATTGTGCCATTTGGCTAGCTGTTGGAGGAGATAGCATTCTCTGACAGAGCATTTTGAAAAGAAGCTTAAACATCTCAACTATCAGAATGGGTTTAGAGCCTCGGCAAGTGCATGTGTTTGAGTGTGTGTGTGTGTCTGGACGGTTGCGGGGAGGTATTCATAGTCTTTGAGATGGTAAAGACGTGAGTGAGCGATAATTGATCCCTAAAGGGCTACATTGTGCCAGTAAGTGTGTATTGTACGTGTGTGCGTTTGTATGTGTGTGCCAGGTGAGGTTGTACGCATACAAACAGTAATTGTATACTGTTGCTCCGTCCTCCAAATAAAACTAAAGTGAAATCTTCTATTGTTTAATTTGCATTCATGTTAAGGATAAGCACACACATGATTTATTACCCTCCCTTCCAGCACATTTGGAAAGGTAGATGCAAATATCTGTGTGAGGTGTAGCTACACAATGTGAACACTTTGGCTCAGGGAATTACCTATTTATTTACTTTGACTGATTCCATTTCTTAAACTATATCACTCACTGGTCAATTTGTTTCTATGCTATTATTTGCAGCTTTCCAGCTGACACTGTCAGTGCCTTCCAAAATCTTCTCTCTTCTACTTGGAAGCAGAGAAAACAAGTTTAGATGGTTTTTTTTTTGGTTTTTTTTTACCATCTTTTACCATCATTTAAAAGCTCAAATAAATCCAACTGGAACTTTTAGCTGCTAAGAGGCCAAATTCACAGAACACATTTTGCCTCTGAGGGCTTTACAATCTGTACAGGGAGTGACACCCTCTGTCCTTAGACCCTCGGTTCGAGTGAGGAAAAACCTGCCCACAAAAAAACCCTTTTAACAGGGAAAAAATGTGGAAGAAACCGTGACGGGAGATGCGACTACATCTTCAACCAATACCTTACCTGACTAGTCACAACCCTGAGAGAAGGGGGGGGGGGCAGTCTAGTCCTACAGCAGCGTAACTAAGGGATGACCTGAGCCAGCCCTAACTATAAGCTCTATCAAAAAGGAAAGTCTTAAGTCTACTCTTAAAAGTGTTGACCGTGTCTGCCTCCAGAAAACCAAAATGGTAGTTTGTTCCACAGAAGAGGAGCTTGGTAGCTGAAAACTATAGGTTTTACAGCTGTTTCCAAACTTGCTGTGTAAGAATGAAGATCAGTGCCTGTTGAGGGCAAGAGGTGATGAATTCTGTCTCTAAGAGTTCTAATTTTATCATTAAAGAAGCTCATGAAGTCATTGCTACTTAGACCTAAAGGAATAGATGGCTCAGTAGAGCTGTGGCTCTCTGTTAGCCTGGCTACAGTGAAGAGTGAAGAGAAACCTGGGGTTGTTCTTATTTTCCTCTGTTAACGAAGAGTAATAGGCTGCTCTGGCATTACGGAGAGCCCTCCTGTATGTTTTAAGATCGTCTTGCCAGACTAAGCGAGATTCTTCCAGTTCAGTGGCACGCCATTTGTGTTCAGATTTACACGCCTCTTGCTTTAATTTGCGAGTCCGCTGGCCATACCACGGTGCTAACCTCCTTTGTTTAATTACCTTCTTCTTCAGAGGTGCAATAGAGTCTAGAGTTGTTCGTAATAAGCCTGCAGTACTATCAACAAGATGATCTGTTTGTGAGGGGCTTCCTTTCTGCTAATGTTGTGTAGAAGTGCCTTAAAAATCTCCACTGAAGTCTCACTAATGTCATTTTTCTACTAAAACTCAGCTGCACACCGCAGACAATGTGAACATGGCTGCTTGTGTATTGCAACAGCACTTCCCTTAGCCTTTCTCAAGGGCTGTATTGAAATATCCACCTCCAAATGTCAGCCTGGTCTTTTCAAGCCGTCCACCAAGTGACAGAGATTCCCTAACACATCAAACAGTCGCCTACATATGAATGAGACTGTCTGTCCCTGCAGAGGAGAGAGGGCCGTTGTTGCTGTTATCAGTATATGAGGTTCAATAGCCGGCCAGAGGCAGAGCTGACAGGGTGTGTGTGTGTGTGTGTGTTGTGTGTGTGTGGATGCAGTGAGGGAGCATACGTTCTCTGCCTGTTTGAAAGTGAAGAGATTTTGTGTGTGTTAAACACAAACAAGAGTCAGAGCAAGAGTCACTGGGAAAGAAATTGAGTTGTAGGTTTGTGTGTGTGTGTGTGCGTGTGTGTAAGAAAGCGAGAGAGAAAAGGGGTTTGTGTGTGTGGGTGTGTGACGGGCAGACAGCTTGACAGAGCTCATCTGTGGCAGTCGCCCTCCTGTGTGTTATCAATGATGCCCAAACGGGTGCTGCCAATCATCCCACATACTGACGGGACCAGACATCTACCCACCAAGCCAGGCCAAACACACACACACACACACACACACACACACACACGTATGCACAAACACCTGGCACCAAGACTACTGGAGTGTCTATGTGTAAACACTGGAATACACACACATATACAGCAGGTGATGTGATGCTGCATGCTCGTTTCCATCCCCCTTGGTTGCTGTCACACACACACACACTAGGGGCAGGTGTCACTCACATGGAAAGACAGAGGTGGGAGACCCTTCCATCTGCACACACACACACACACACACACACAACAGAAGAACTGTCTCACACCTCCTTTTATAATTCTCACAAGCTCTTCCTCCAACCACCGGCCAATAAGCTTTCACTCTGACAGCTAGGTTCCTCCGTTATCCCCTTGTTAAGACTGCTTTCTTGAAGATGTGTACACAACTTGAATAATTACAGAACCACAGTGACATCTTCAAGTCATAAGGGTGCACCAGCAGGGTGGCAGCAATAACAAAAGATTTGAAATTCAAGAGGCACAAATGTTTTTACAGGGAATTCTGCAGCCCGGAACATCTCCAAAGGAAGGCATCCAGGCGGCATCGTAATCAGATGCCCAAACCACCTCAGCTGGCTCCTTTCAATGTGAAGGAGCAGCGGCTTTACTCCAAGCTCGCTCCAGATGTCCCTAACCCTATCTCTAAGGCTGAGCCTGGCCACCCAAGGAAGCTCATTTCGCCCACTTGTATCTACATGAAATCCAGCTCACAAAGCGCTCGCCATCAACTAAAAGTCAGTCCCAGACTCTCTTAACTTCCTTAGTCAACATCGCCGTTATGTCCACAGAGCCTGTTGAGTCCAGTTACACTGCTTACTTGCCCAGCTCCACCTCTGGCACGACACCGGCTCCATTACTTGTCAGGATTTGCCCGCACCCTGGCCTGAAAACCTCCTGGTTGTCCAAAACTCCTGTAGTACAAACACTAACATTCCCACTGATCTGAGCTCATAGAGCAGGCAGCCCAGCTAAACAGTAGCTCAGTCCATAAAGACTTGGCTTGGGAACCGGAGGGTGGCCAGTTCAAGTCCAGCATGGGTCAAAGTATGGAAGGTGAAAATAAAAAATAACATATATAATTAGGTAACAGCAGCATTTGCACCAAAATCAGTAAAATAGTAGAAATATTAAATAGTTGTTGATGTGTGACTTAATGCCACGATTACAATAACTAATCATATCTGGGGCTGCAACTAATAATTCTTTTCATTGTCATTTGATTATTTTTATGATTTAATTAGTGCATTCTCTTTTATGACTATAAATAATTAATTCTACAATGAAATACAACAAAAAGTTGAAACCAACTCATTTTTGACATTTTTTGTTGTCTGTGTTTTGATGAGTTGTGATTGATTGATTTCATAAGATCATACAAGTGTAGTTTAAACTATTCGGATGCAGAAAAAAAAAAAAAAGCTGACATTTGCTAAACAATAATTTTTAATGAAGGGGATCACATGAGTAGTATGAGTTTCTTTGGACCCAGAAAATGTGGCGTCATATTGATCAGGATTCTGTTTGTAACCTGAGTCTCTGCAGTGATTAATAAGCCACAACATTCTGATTTTGTGTCAACTGTGTAACCTAGAGCAGGCTAACAAGCTTCTGGAGTATCATTGATTATGTTGGCGGGGTCCAGAGGATGACATCCATACTGTTAACAAAAGGGGGAAAAAAAATCCAAACTGTAGAATAAAATGAAACGTGACCAGATAAAGCCTGAAACAATTAAGAGAAATCAGAACCTGGCCCAAACCTGCCTGGCCCAATCACATTTGGGCTGAGAATCAAAGGATACAAAGAAGCATAGAAACAGATAGAAACAGACAACGACCCTGACCAATTTTCCCAAACAAACTTTTTCCAAAATGCTTGTTGTCCATCCACACATCATCCGGTTTTTCACAGTCGCTGAGCTCTGTAGGAAATGTAAAAAGCTGTATGAAGCTTTTGAACTCTTGAGCTCGTCTGTCCTAACATTCTCAATCAGTAAAAATGCCATTAGTCATCTGTATCGTCTTTATTCTTCTTTATTACATTTACTGACAGAGGCAAAGTTTAGAGAAGTTGAAGGGGCAAGAGATTACTTCCCCCCAATGTAGAGAACTGCGCGGGACTGTTTTTTTCATCCCGCTCCTGCCTGCTCCCGCTGAATTTCTGGCCATTACCACCCACCGCCACAACGTGTGCACAACGTGTCCGCCCAATCCCGCAATGTGTGTGTCCACTCCTGCCTCAACCCGTGAAACTCTGAGACTTTATGCCCGCACCGCAATAGAGATACATAAGAGAGATACGCAAGAGAAACATGCCATTTATTATATTAATAAAGAGATTCATCAGGTTATTTGTTTCGTTCATCATCGTACTACCCCCACATACACGTCATTTGACGCATGGAATTTTTATTACTTTTTAAAAATTAAATAACGACAGCTTTATATTCTATTCTTCTCCAATGTAGTTAAAGCTAGCAACAGGGCTGCTTGAATGACCTGTTGAACTATCATTTTAATGAGAACATGACAATGCAACACGCATTAAAATATAACTTCATCTAATAGCCAGGCTAGCCTGCATTTCGATCCCGCACAACCCCGCTGTGTTGTATTTCCGCCGTCCGCTCCCTCCCATAGCTTTGCTCAAACCGCCCATTCCCGCGAGATTTGCGTCCCGCGGCACCCAATCCCAATGCAGACCTCTACCCCAATTTTCAAAAGAGGAAAACTTGACAGTTCAAGGGATTAAACAGTCATAATCAACAACACAAGACAACAGCAGCAAGCTAATATTAGTTACTAGTGCAACAGCAAGAAGCCTGGCTTGGTGTCTGTCTTTCAGCCTCTTATGTCATGAAGCTCTCACTAAAAGGCAGCCTCTTGCTCAGTCATTTGCTCTTTTTTCTCTTAGCTTCCTGTCAACATTCCCTTCGGTCTTTTCACCTTTGTTATTATGTCCATAGAGGCTGCTGAGCCCGGTTACATTGCCCACTTGCCCACCTCCGGTTATGGCATGACACCGGCTCCACTCCTTGTCATCATTTGCCCGTATCTGATCTCACAGTCCGGGCTGCCCAGCTAACATTAGCTAACAGCAGCTATAGTTTTACAGCAGTTTACTTGAGAGTTGATGCGCAGCAGCCGGAGGACATCAGACAGAAAACCAGAAAACATTTTCTCCACAAAATATCATCCAGATTCATCAAAATCAGTGAAATGGTAGCGGGTGACTTAGTGCCGTAATGCGTAACAGACTTCTCGTGGGTGATTGTATCCGGAGCATAAAGTTACATAGTGCAGGAACAGACGTACGGGATGTAGAGTTGGAATGCCAACACGAGACAACATTCACCTGATTACACATAAATGTAGCATCAAAATTATTTTCTGATATTTTATCTGTTAAAAATCAGTTATTTTATGGTACAAAAGTCACGCAATGTTTCTTCAACGCTGGAGTTTCCAGCTTGTTAACTGTTACATTTCAAGACTCAGAACCATGAATGAAATAGAGATGAGATAAAACACTCAGGTGACAGAAAAAAATCAGTTACAAGGATGATGAAAAGTGATTCAGCAAAGTGAAATACAAAGAATATAATCACACAACTACAACATAAGAAGCTTTAGAACAACTAAAAATCATTTCTAAATAATAAAAGTAGAGAGTTACAGTACATCTTTGATAAAGAGTGAGAGTACTTTTTGTTGTTTTCCTGTCAGATGATGAGCAAAGTATTCTGAGAATATGCTGCGTATAAAAGGCATTTTATTGGTCCTTATTGCTTGTCTCACTATTGTAACCTCAGGAGGACTTTTGTCAGGATCCTGTAGGACTGACGACGGGCTATAGACAGGTTTTAATATGATGTGAATCTGCTCCAGCAAAGCATGCAGCCATGAACCCCCAATTTCTGATTGAATTTTCATCAGTCGCACTTGGGAACGATATGATTTGTGATATTTACACTTATTTAAGGCTCTGTCGAGTGGAATAATAGCGCGCATTTAAATATTTATACCAGTTTGTTGGCATTTCGTAATCCCTTTTTATTTTATGAATGTGTTCACCCACTGTGTCCACTGTGATGCTTTTGTATTGTGTCCTTATTCTTTGTATTGTTCAGCTATCTATTTGCCAGCGCTTCTTCCAAATCCGTGCGGGTCCCTTGTGGCTTTGCCGTATCCTGATCTGCCACAAACACATCTGTCACACCAAACATCGTTTCCATAACAACCATTATTGAGACGGGCAACTGCAGTCTGTGCAGAGTGTCAATTAACTTGAAAGGGAAAAATGCACGAGCCTATGGACGCACATACTGTCCAAGCAAATGTCACAAACACACACACACACTCATAAATATTTCTATGAGAGCACGGGTCACATTTGTTCAGCTAAAGATGTTATTATTCCACCGATTAAAACGGAAAACAATCATTACTTAGTATCCTGTCGTCTTCATCACTTTGTTTCTTCATCTCGATATCTCTCTCTCTCTCTCTCTCTCTCTCTCACACACACACACACACACACACACACACACACTGACTGATAGCAGTGCATCACTTTCTGGTTGGAGTGTCAAGCTGCCTTATTCAAGTTAATTAGCGACGTGTAATTCTGTCAGTCTGCAGGCCTAAATACAGAAGGGTCTTTCTCTGAGAATGTGCCATAGAGACACCATCTGCTGATACAACAGCAAAATATATTATTAATATATTTTTCTTAAATTTATTTATTTATTTATCTTAAAAAAAAATAGCACTGATATGAAAACAGAGTTTAAGGGTTCATCATGCAGCTCATTAAAAGACATTCAAGCGTTTGCTCACAGAAACAGAATCAGTGGTTCAGATAGACAGACGACTCTTGCAGGTGTGCACGCTCATTTTAAGTTTTTGGAAACTAATGTACGAAGCTATGTTTGTGTGATAATCTTAAAAAACAGAGCAGTATATTTCTATTTTTATGGAAAGTACACAAATATTGCAATCAGATTTGTCCAAACTGTAGAACTCTTGATGATCTCTTGAATCTTTACCTCTATCATCCTCATTAAATCCAGATTTCAATTTGTCCAATTCAACCTTAGTTTTCACGTTTGAAAGTTAGTTTTTTAAAGTTAGTTTTACATCTCATTTTGTGTACTTCCATACTTACAAACTAGTTATTTTGAGATCATAAGTACATTCACAATGTCAATTATAGCAGTGTACTGCGAGTGCCTGAATGGTGCAACAGTCAAAAACTTGAATGTGGAACAATAGACCCTCTGTGGTCGCCATTTTGGCTACATAGCAGAAGGGGCATGACCACCAAAATTGTGAAAATGGCAGCCGAGGAAGGTTGCCACAACATACAAATGTAAGCTATATGTTTCATATTTATATTTTCGCGGTCAAATGTTGGCAGTGATGCTCTGCACGGTTGCAGTTCATTGTAGTGTGTCCATTGTGAGCATATTAGCATACTGACGTTAGCATATAGTGGTGATGAGTGGTTGATGAATCGTCTGTGGGTAAAAAGCAAATTGTGAGCTTATGAGAGGATCAACGTGTATATTATATACCTTTGTATATACCTTAAACTGCACAAACACAAAAGTAACGTGGGGATAATATTCAAGGTGACAAAAACCTCCTGGTTAGCTTAGATTGTATCATGAGCATGAATGACTTTTGATGGAAAATTCAACATTGCACTAACCTAACTGGTCTACTCCTACCTTTTAGAGAGAATCTATGCGGTTGCCATAGGCAGTCACACATCCTCTAAAGCTGTGGCTTCCTGTGGTGTACCGCAAGGTTCAGTTCTAGGTCCGGCTTTATTTTCCATTCATGTGCTCCCCCTAGGTCAGATCTTTCATTGTCACAATATATCCTTTCACTGCCACGCGGACAACACACAGACATACCTCCCACTGAGACCTGATGATCCGGGAAGCCTAGCTGTTGTCTATGACTGCACTGACATGTGTCATATAAGCTAGCCATAGCTGACAAAGTGATCTATCAAAGTGTGGCATCTCGTTAAAAGAAAAGGTTTTGAAAATGATGTTCACTGCATACAAAGTCAATATTTTACTGGTTTTAGACATATTGCTTCATTTCTAAACACTGAAAGCTATCATAACATTGTGTTTCTGAGTTTTTAATACCCCCCCCCCCCCCCCCCCCCCCCACTGCTGCTCGCACACCAACTGTTGCTTCTGAAACTATGCTTTATTTAATTTCACTAAAACCTCTAGTTCTGAAATTTCCAGTGAAACAGACTGTTTGTGCCATTATTTAAAAAAAAACTGCTGCAGCTCCATGGTAGCATAATCACAGCTGTGGAATAATTTCAGTTTTAACCAGTTTCGACACTTCACCAATTACTCACCAATGTCACAACAAATGACGTATTTTTTTATTTGTACTGAAGGATTTTGGTGTAAATTCCAGGATGGAAGTCGGAAAGCAAACCAAGTATGAGTGTATGCAAATGTCATAACAGAAAATGGAAGGTCGGTCATCTACTCATCCTTGCATGCACAAATTTATATAAACACATCTTTGCATTTCAGTGCAAGTCTTTATAGGCTTTATAGGAAAAGGGAGGCAGATGCTATTAGATTAGATCCATATAAAGATAAATACAGATGGAGGATGCGTCAGTCTCAATTCTGGTTTACTGTCATTTCACTGTGTGTGTGTGTCAGTTCGCAATCAGGAAATAGAAACGCTGTGCTTTGATAGTTCAGCACAAAGAGGAAGTAGATCTGTGGAGTTGGCTTGTTTTTTTGAAGACAGCGTTGTTGTCCTTGTCATGTGTTTGTTTTTGTGTTTGGATGCCCCAGTTAAAAACTCAGCACTTTGTTCCTCAAACTAATATGAGCTCACACGAGGCTCGACAGCAATACACATTTTACATATGCATATGTGGTTGCCAACACATTGTAAGTCAGGGTTTCAGAGTTACTTTAATCACCAAGGGCAATACATATAGTATACTTTGGAGATACTGTGAATGAATTTACAGCTGACAGAGTATCAAACTGTAGTGACAGAGCACTAAGAGAGTAATTATGGCTGTTGCAGTGCTTTCTACCATCGACTTATGCATGATGTACAACACAGTACAAACAAACAAAAGAACACAGAGTACTCCTGCAGCGGAGTAGTTTAGCTAGATGCAACTTTTGGAGAAATTCAACCTGGCGTCACACTGCAGTGGCTGATCCAACAATCAAAGCGATCACACTGCTCCATAATCAGCCTGAAATGTCACTAAGGTGGGTTTATGGGCTAAATTAAAATATTGTCTGTGTTCTGGCTTGGTTTACTTCACTTACCCAGCTTCTACGTCTTTGTTCTTGTTCCTGGAAGTGTCAAAAAAGGTGACAAGCTACAACTGATCTGGACCGACAAGTAGCCTGTCAAGTCCTTTGGCCAAGTCACAGCCGAGACTCCAAGGCATTGTGTAGTCTAAAGCTAGCATAAATGCTGCAAAATAATTAATCCATGTACTTATGCAGTGTTTTTTTGTCATTTTCACAAATTTCCTGAAACACTAAGAGTTTCTTTAGCACCAGGTAGATATGAACATGTGTGCTCCATTTTAAAGTGATATTTTCTTCTCCACATGACAGAAATTCATAATGCATTCATTCAGTTCCCAAGTTGAGAGTGTCAACGCTTTTCAAAGGATCCAACCCCTGCCAGTCCCAAATATACAAGGACAAAATAAAATGCACTTGGCCGCTGTGCCCTGGTGGATTAAAGTGCTGACTGTGAATCCCAGCATTCCCAGTTCAGGTCCTGCTGTTGCATCTAATTTTCTATCCCGCCACCCCATTTTATTTCTGCCGTCAGCTCTATAAGAAAAAAATAACAACCATTCAGTTGACCTGTAACATTAATTTAATCACAGAAAAGGAACAGGGTGCCCTGACCGCTCCAACACCTGCGATTATTTTTGGATGTCACAACAACCCAACCAACCAGACCTCTGAAGCATTTCATTAAAACACGATTTTCATTTCACTTGGTTTGAAAGGACATGATGATGTATGATAATTTCATGTACGAAAGATTTGCACTGGCCAAAAAATCAGCACGAAGTGTTTTAAGGTCAGCTGAGTCTCCACCGCATCACTAATTTATGTTTTATGTGTAATGAAGCGTCTTTTATCAAGAGACTGTGCCAGCTGTCAATTGCAGTAAAGAAAGGAAAAAAACAAATGGACAAAAACACCAAGATAAACAAACTTTTTGTTGGATGCAGACATTATCTTTGTGCATGAACCCTGACTGTGATGGGCCAGCCGTAAAAAGGAACGCTAAAATTGTCAAAAGTGAATAATCTTTTTAATTTAGTCGCTGTGCGTGTTATGTTGAGGAACACACTGAATAGGGCAGAATCAGTGGCATGAATAAAAATGATTGTCTTATTAAAAAAAGCCAATGTAAGGCCAATCACTTCATTTCTACAAGCCCATGCTGCAACACAATGCATCATATTTCAGTGACATTTAAAACTATTACTATTGCATTCACGCGCATATATTAGCAAGTTAGAGAAAAGAATCTGATTGATAATGTGCAGAACAAGCTCATACAGCGAATGAAATCTTAAAACACTTCCTTTGTGCACAGCCATTTTTATTTTAACATATAAATTAAACATTTCATATCAACCATTAACAACAGTGATTTATGTTGTTCAGTGTCATTATATAGTGAGAAATTTGGTTTCAAAGGATTGTCTTACCCCTGTCAACCTTGGCAGTATTCCTGCTACATTTTTCTGTATCCAGAACAAAATTAACAACAAAATCTCTTTAAACAATAAGTGGTCAATTATAGGGTATATAACTTTATTAGAACAGTCCATAATACACTTAAAAAATAAAATTAAAAGACTGAAATCATGTATCCACATACAAACTCGAGCGGCACTCTGAAAGAAAACCTAACTGAGCTCAGATCAAGGTTGGTCAATGCCACATTAATTCTGTTGTGTGAAATAGACAGCCTGCACATATATTTCGTATTAATACAGAGCAGGTGGGTTGATATTGACACTGATATTAACAAACATTTGGCTGGCACTGCACCATCATGGAAGTTTATGGAGCATTCTCATAGAATCGTTACAGGCCACGTCGAGCGTCTGCACATTATTTTAACTGTAGGAATGCCACATGTGGGCTGTATAGACTGAGGTATAAAGAGACATCAATAGAGACTCAATAGAGACATTGACTTTTGACTTCTTGACTCTATCAGAATATTGTTTTTAATATTTATATTGAGGTTAACAATAAGTTTGAGTTATTGTTAGTGGCACGGCTTTATGGAGAGGGATGTCAGACAGTCAGTCGGTGAGTCCACTGTTGGTCTACGCTGAAATACCATTAGATAGACATTCATGGTCCCCAGTGGATGAACCGTAATGTCTTTGGTGACCCCTTAATTTATCCTCTAGTGCCATCATCAGAACAAAAATTTAACTGGTTTAATGTTTTGGTTTCAGCTCAGCTCATCTATGCTAAAAATCTATCTCTGCTAAACTAAGATGTTGATCATGGTGGCCGTGCTGCCTCCTGAACATGAGCATGTTAGCATTATCATATTAGTTTCAAAGCTATGCTGTGTCTAAGTGCAGCCTCATAGAGCTGCAGACTCTTACTCTTGTTTTCGTATATGCTTTTTGTACGTCTTCTATGTCTAATCTGCTTTATCCGCTATTCAAAGTGGAATAATACAATTTGCTGATCTGTGGTCAGCGTGTATACAAATGTGTTTTTATGAGACTGACATCACATTTGCAATGGTTCACTACATCCTCCTTTTAATTCTTCTTAACTTGCACACACCCATGCCCGCATACACACGTCATCCACCTTATTCAGCCAGTGATCTTTGTGAATAATATCAATTCTCCATGGGAAACTAATGAGCGGTGGACATGCCCACCGGCCACAGGGGACACAATCCATTCCTTCACACTGGGCGTCTGTCGGAGGCTGTGTGTGTTGTATCTCCCTGTCTGAGTGTGTGGAGCTGTTCGCTCAATACTCTGCCATATGGCCACTGTGTCAGACCCCTCCAGGATTTTTTTTTTTTTTTTTTTGGAGAGTCACCCTGTGGTCCTGACTCTCTGTGCCCAGACATGGCCCACTCATGCTGGGCCAAGAGAGAGAGAGACAGTGAGCCCCCCGGATGGAAGAGGGGGAGGGCGGAAATAGAGAGAGAACGGTGTATAAAAGAAATAAAGAGAATGTAACATTTGGAGGGACAAGAAACGGAGAATATGGGTTGCAAGACAACCCATATTCTCCGTTTCTTGAAAGATTTAGAGATTATCTTTGAATCCGAAAGAGAGGGAGGAGATGAGAATGTCAAAAGCGTCAATGGTGGAGATGGAGACGCTGTCAGATGGAGCAAAGAGACAGATTGAGGAAGACACAGAAGAGAGAAAACTATTCAGTTGCAAAAAGGGGGAGAGAGAGGAAGAGGAGGAGGGTAAGATGGTGCAAACAGAGAAGAAAGAGAAATGATGAGAGAAGGGGGAAAAAAGGAGTTAAAGAGAGGAAATGGTGTGAGAGAAAGTGAAGAGGCCAGGTGCAGTGGCAGAGCAGATGGAGGGAAGGAAAGAGGGAGGGAGAGAAAGAGTGATGGCGGCGGGGGAAAACAGAGAGAGTAGAGAAGTTAATGTCTCGACTGTTGTGTGATGGGGCGTGTCTGTTTCAATGCCAGGCCGCTTTTCTACACACTCATTTAAAGACTTTTGCTTTTTCCCACTCTTCTCCTCTTTCTCTTTTCAAACTTCTTCTTTCTTTCTCGCTCTTTCTCTTGCAGATTCAGTTCACTTCACTGGCATCCCCCCAAAAAAGCTGTTTTTACTTTGAAGCAATAATTTATAAAACTGAATCAAATCCAAGCTTTTAGGTTGAAAGCATGGTCACCAATGTCTGTATGAGCTGTTAATAACTATTATTTGAGGTAGAAGCATGGTAATGTGATAAAAAACTGAAATAGATGTGAAGATTGATGTCATTTCTGTCTGGTAAAAACAAGGCTACAACCAGCAGTTGTTAACTTGTGCCTAACATACACTGGAAAACTTTGAAAAGATTTGGTGAACCTGGTGTAAATTGGCAAGAAGAAAAACTGCCCTTGTCTGTGCGTTTCAAGGGCTGCCCATTTATTTTTCCTTCTCTGCTCGACCGTTGGACAAATGGGAAGACATGTCAACAAGACACTCTTGCTCACTTTGCAACTTCCACATCTTTTCTACAGTCCAAGAGAACCAAGACTTCATGCTCTTGCACGTCCCTGGACACCGTGTTTGCGGCTGTGTAACCACATATTGGTTGTTGTTGTCATGATTGATTGAACGTCACTGTTTGTATGAGATGAGACAAAAAACATTTATCGGAATGAAAAAGACAGACCAAAGACAGCTTGGACCGAGTTTGATGACCACTTTACACTCCCCTGTCTTTTTACGACACCGCAACTTAACTATTAAATTTGTAAAAGATAAAACAAACTGGTGATGATTACTTTTTTTTTCAATTATTTTTTACAATGGTTATAGTCCTGGACCTGTTTCCAGGTTGGGTGCAGTTATTTCCTGGTTTACTCAGCAAATGTATTTCCAAAAATATGGAAGTATCTGTGCTTGTGTGTATTTGATGTTTTAATCTTTTCATTATCTCAGTGTCTACACACACACACACACACACACACACACACACACACGGATATCTGTCTGACACTGAAGTCCCGAAGATGGTTTGCTGTCACTGAAAGCTTGGTGGAAATAGCATGAACAATCTCTCTTCTTTTCTGCCACAGGGTCAACGGAGCAGCACGGACATAAACATAATAATCCCTTTGAGCGCCGTGGGGGGACAGGATGCCCATATATGGAAGCGAGGAGAAAGGGAGGCGGGGCAGACCTTACAGGGCTGCGTTGGGGAACTTGACATGGCGGAACGGCTGAATTATATTGGACGGCCTGAGAAACAGTCGAGCATCCAGACGGTTGGAGTGGAGTGACTGTCTGTCTGAGGCTGGTACACACACACACATACGTACGTACACACACACGTACACACAATCTGCTTGTCTGTCTCCTTTTCCTCTTCCCATTTCCCCCTCTCCACGCCTCTGTCCTTCATGCCTTTTCTCTCCATAACACTTACTTTTTTCGAACCCATCTGTCATCCACGGCAACTTTTACTTCCTTTATTCTTTCTTTATTTGTGACTTCTCTTCACTCCCTCCAGTCCTCCCACTGTTTCCACCTCCGTGTCTCACACCTGTTAGCTTTCTGTGTGGCGTCCAACATTTTCCACCAGTATCGGCTAAACACTGAATGATCAAATTTCTCCTACAAAAAAAAAAAACTTGCCTCCCTCACAGTGCATAAGACTAGTTTCTAGTGTCTTGTGTCAAGTAATTCAAAACTGCTATTTAAAATAAATGATGTTTACAGTTTTAAAAAAATGTTACAGTGCTGTCAGCTGTTTGCTTTTCCACAGTTCAGTTCACCCGAATCAGAAAAACAAGAATCTTCTATTTACTTTCTACTAAACAAGTCTTAATAAAAACTGCAGAAAGTCTCTGGATTATTATTTTAGAGTAACACGGATACCGTTTCTTGAGGACTCGCTGTGAAACTTGAATTGTCTCATGTTGGCAGCAAAAGTCTCAAAGGCAGAGATCTCAATACCTGGACAAAGGAAATTAAACGTGTCACAGCTATAGCCTGGGGTTCATGAAAAACTAGTTCTTAAGGGCAAACTGAGAAATTACAAAACTTTATAACCTTGTAGAGGACAGTTTGTCCGCTCTCCAGGTCTTCCTGCATCTATATTCTTCATTCTATACTGTATTGTCTTCTGTTTCTCTATATTGTAGTTTCACTTTTGTCATTTCTGGACCCCCCACTCTGTTGCTCTTAAAGTTTTCTTTTTTTAAGTTTTTTCTCATCTGTTTCGAGGGTCTATGGATACAGAATGTCATATGCTAAACAGAGAGTGAGGCCCTTTGAGGCAAATTTGTGATTTCAGGATATATAAATAAAATTGACTTGACCTAACTTGGGAGGCCATTTACAAAATACAGAGGAATGAACCAACACTTTCAATAATAAATCTCCTCTTTCAGTTCATGTGACATGATTTACACATTACAGGTTAACCTGCAACAGTGTAAAACTATCCAACAGTGAATTAACGGGTGTGTGAAGACATTTTAAGGCAACATTGAGGATGGGGAGGGGTGTAGGTTCAAAGCCAAAGCCATTCTCATTATAGATTACTATTGGAATAAAGTTGACTTTGCTTAATGCACATGTATCAGATTTACGTCAGTATTCTCATTTCACTCTTGGGAAAGAAAGGGAAAAAAATGGAAAAGAGGAGCGTAGTGATTTAGATCTAAGGACAAACCTTGTTGCTAGATATGTTCTGCATGCATTACAACATGCCAAAGCATGACAGTAAAAGACTATAAAATATGTCATGAAATATGACTGTTTTCAAGTATACAGTAAAACACAGTCATAGTTCAAAATCTTTATTTTTACGGCATTTTAAGGGAATTTATACAGAATATAGTCGTAATTATACAGTAAAACACTGTAATATGTAATGACATATTTTACGGTCTTTTACTGTCATGGTTTGGCAGATTTTCACTGTAAAATCTCCAGACATTTAAAAATATGGAATAAATCATCAACCTTATATGTAGAATCAACAATAATAAGTCTTTTTCTGTAATATTAAAAAAGGTTATACTGTATTTATTACAGTAAAATTCTGGTTACCACAGCTATCACTTTTTTGAATATATATCACATATATCATCTTATAGGAGTTCGCAGTGACAACCTTCTCTCTGTTATATGAAGGAGTTGTAGTTTTTCAAACTCCTCTTATCCTCCAAAAAAAAACCTGTTATTGTAACTCACTGCTGTGAATATGGTGTAATGTGATGTTTCTCAAACCAGATTCCATGCTAAATTGGCCATTTGATTAGGTTTTACTGTATAGCAGGACCGAAATCCTCACAGTGTCTTAAAAAGGACAATCTTGTGATTCTCTTTAACTTCATACTAAAATACTTCCTTAGACTGGAAGTCTCTGAATTCTATGGCAGCATGAGCTAATTTAACTTCATCACACTCTAAATAGTGTAAATTGGCTTTACTCAGAGCCTTTTTCCTGCAATGTGGCGAGTCATTAGCAAAATACAGCAGTTTGGAAAGCAAAGTGTGCATCGCCACATGTGGAACGTCTTTTTCTCTGGTCAGGAGCGTGGAAAGAAAAGGTTTGACGGCGATGGTGTTGATGTGGATTTCTGCTTGTGTTGGATTCGATTTTGATCATTAAGGCTCTCCCCTCTCTCCATCTTTCTTTTCACTTCTTCTCACCATCGCTCTCCTCCCTCTGCTCCTCAGTCCTGAAAGATTTTAAATGTTTAAACAGCGACTGTGGTCAGTCATCAATCACACTGACACTGATGATTACTGAAGGCACATACACATACACACACACACACAACCTCAGTCATTACTAAACACCTAATGGACATGCAGCCAGGCATTGGCCTTTAAGCAGTAGGTCTGTCATGTACGCAGACACACACACAAACACACACGTTATACTCTCCATCACTCACCCTCATTAGCCTTCTCTTTTGCTTCATCTATCTTTCTCTCTGCACACTTTTCTTCCTCTTACATTTATTTTGCTTCTTTGCACAAAAATCACCTTTTTTCTACCTTTTACCTTTTTCACTTTCTCTGCGTCTGACACATTTGAGTCTTTATTTTGGTCCCGCTGCATCGCCATCTCCTCCTTGTCTCTCTCCTCCCACCACACATGCAGGGCGTCGTCCTCTATAATAAATCTCGTTTCCTGTCCGTTGAGGCTGACGCGGCCTGCAGCTCTATGCAGAGTGATAGATGATACAATATTGAGCCATTGTAAAGCTGCGACTGAGATCTAGGGTTCTCATAAGAAAAGGGCCCCCGTAGCCTGTAGGGAGAGAAAGACAGAGAGGGGAGAAGAATGTGTGAAGAAGGAGCAGAAATGTGGGAAAGGCAGAAAGAAAATGAGTATTTATACAGAGCCAGAGAAAAGGAAAAAGCAAGGGAGACTGGAGGAAATACAGCACATTGGTAAGTGTGTGATTATGAATTATTTAGGTCCCTTGGCAAATAAGAAATGTCTCATTTATTTCTACTAAAAAAATTACATTAATACAGAATGGCAGAAAAAAGCAATATGAAAACATGAACAATGATGAAATAATGACATGCCCGATAATATTGGCAAACTGGTGATATATGGGGTCCAAAAAAGTGTAAAAGAATAAAAAGCTTTAATTAGGCATTTAATGTATTTTTCAGTTCTTAAAGATAAAGGCCTACAAGCCACCTAACATTTCACACGCTCATTTATTCTGAGCTCGAACCCATCCTCCATCACACAGACGACAAGAAAGCCTTGTAAGGATAAATAGAGCCACCTGTGGTTCTTGTTTAGGGATAATGACTTCACACACACACACACACACAGATACACACAGATACACACAGGCGTTCACACTCGCCCACAAGCATTTAGACAAGCAAGAATGTACACACACAGACGCTCGTGTAAGCACAGCGAGGCTGTCCTCACATAAACAGAAGTGTTCAAATATTTAATATGACCTATGTTTATGTTTGCCTGAGACATGATCTCTAGTGGTTGTGACGCTGTTATTGTGCTCTTAGGAGGAGGAGGGCGAGGAGGACGGCGTGGATATTTGGATGTGGAAGTGAAATAAATAAATTTAAAAACATATTATACTGTTAAAAATATGATGCAATTTTATTTTGCATTTCTTGTGTACAGTATCTTGTTTCAGTATCAGTCTGCTATGGCGTCATATTCATGCACATAATGCAGGCGTATATCCATCAGAAATTATGAGCTAAATTGTGGTGGCAAGATAGTAAGTGGAGGAAAAATCAGGAGTACCCTTCTATACTAAATTAGCTCTGGTTCTTGTTCAGGATTCAACAACAGTCAACAATAGTCTTCTTAACAGGAAGAAACCTGCCTCCTATGTAACCTGTTCAGCTGATGGGTCAGCTGACGATACAGTATTTAATGTCTGTCATAATGGTGGTACTTTTCCGAAGTGGTACATGGTTTAAGAAGTTTGAAGAACAACAACCATCCACACACACACATTCACACACAGTATGTCACAGTTATTTAAGGTTTGTTATTATTGGCTGCGTTTACACTGATTCTACACTTTATTGTTTTACTTTTTCTAAATTTGAACGTGAGCTGATGTGAGCCTTTTTATTTCTTTCTTCTTCTTTTTTTTTAAACCAGAGTCAGCAGGGGTTTGCTTACCTTGGTAAAAAATCAAAGCCTTGCTGTGGTTAGTTGGTGGAAAGCTTTTAATGTGAAGCACGAGTAGTAGCAGCTGTTTGCATTAACTGCTTAACGCAGAAATTACAGCTTTGTGTGAGACTGACGCCTTCAGATATCCGTAAGAACAGACTCCAAACTACAGAAACTGCAGGATGAAGTTTATAAAAGATGACTGTTTGCACACATTTAGCCAGTTAAATTCAGTATGACAGTGTGGCTTAGAGCAGACACGGTCATTGCCCTGCTTCCTGCTGAAGAGTGCTACACCAGGCCACTGAGAAAGGGGCAGAAATTGATAATTATGTCTTATAATTGAACACAGATGGAGCCCTCTAAGGCAAAGCCTGCATACAACAAGCGTCATAAACTAAGAATTACATGTCACACAGACAAAGTGCAGCTGAATAATAAATTTAGGATACCAGACAACATGTAGCTCAATACTTCCCTATTGATGTTTCACAGTAAACGTCTTCCAGTGAAGTGAGCTTTGGGGGAAATACTGGCCACATTGTGCATGTTTGTGTGTGTGTGTGTTGGATGCATCCAGTCTAATTGTAGTCAGGTGCAACATAATAAGCCAGCAACTCTCCAGGTACACTGCTGCAGTTTTGGAAGTCTCCCTGTGGTAATTATACTGTATGTGTGTGTGTGTGTGTGTGTTTATAAACTATCAATACCAACACTTTAAGGCTTAATGAATTTACATAAAAAATAAAGCACATTGTCATGGTGACTGTCTGAGCAAGCAGTTGGCTGTCCAAAGAGTCATGTTTCTGTCCACCTGATGACTTAAACCTAATACCCATTCTCCTTTTAGCTCTGTTTTTGGTCTCCACCAACTCCTGGGGGGAAATATCTACACCACGTTGCACTAGCTATGTAAGGTCTCTCCTAAGTTAGGGTGTAAAGTTGACACTGGAGGCTTGGTAAGTTAGCCTGTAACTAAATCAAATACTAAATATGGCCACAAATACTTGTGGCATAATCTGAACAGTGTGGTGGCAAAAATGAGGAGCCAAGAGACGATCTAGCTAAAGGGCAGCCCAGCGAGATTGCTTGTTCTTGTAGAACAAGAAAACAAATCTGATGCACGCCCACTAGCCACTCAAGTTACTTCTGGTCAGGTCTTACTTTATCACTCTTTAGCTGCTGTTACAGTCTGAACTGATACCAGACAATACTGTGCATGTGCTGCCATCATTTTAGAGAAAATGGCAAAGCCAATAAAGTTGTATGACTGTGAGGTAAAAGTATTTTGTATACCAGGAACTGAGGGTGAACAGGTTACCTGATAACACTTAAGATTCAAATTGTTTGGATACTGTAATAAAGCTTTTAAACATTCTTTTTTTTTAAAGATTATTTTTTGGCTTTTTCCAAGCTTTATTGATAGGGATAGCTGAAGAGTGACAGGAAATGTAGGGAGAGAGATGGGGAATGACATGCGGCAAATGAGCCACAGGTCGGGACTCGAACCCTGGCCGGCCGCAGCAAGCCTTCGCACATGGAGCGGGCGCCCTACCGACTGAGCTAAACGCCACCCCAGCTTTTAAATATTCTTGTATGTCTCTTTTTTTATGCAGTTAATATGACGTATGACTGCATAGTGTCTTAATTACTAAAAATATAATGTGACTAGACAGACAGAACAAGATCTGTCTCATTTTTTGCAGATTTTGCAACCACTTTTTATTTATTTATTTATATATTAATGCATAAAGTACAACTTGGTAATAATTCACATTGTAATTAGGCTAAGTTTGAACTTGCACACAGCTGGTGCAACAGGCTTCTAGTTATTTAGCTGCTAATTTATCCACTATATTTATAAGCCGGTTACTAACTTTGTCTGTGTGCTGTTTGGTCCTGGACAGGTAGTGTGCAGTTGGTTTGTCAGAGCTTTTCTTTCTGAAAACAGTCTCCTGTGGAGTAGGAGGCAGGACATAATGTATGGGGTCCAAATTGGTTGGAAGCCGCTGTTTAAATCAGAAGGAGCTTTTATTTACAGCTGCACACTGGGGTTCCTCAGGTCTGAACAGTTGTTGCTCAAAATCACCAGCTGTCACTCACAACTACATGCTGAGAGGAGACTAGAAAAGGACACACAAATAAACACACATATACACATAGACACACACACTTGCAAGCACACAAAATGCAGTATGCGTGCACCTTACACACACACACACACCATGCTGTGAGGGAAGTGTTAGGAGTCCAGTAACCATCTCTTAACCCAGCAGGAAATGGTTGAACCTCCTCTAATCTCGCTCTGTCTTTCTCTTGGCATGTGTTAATGTATTTTGTAGCATCTTTGTGTCCTTTCTGTTCCTTTGTATTACTTATTATCGACAACCAGAGGCAGGAAAGAAAAATACTATTTTGATTTTTTGTTAAAAAAAAAAATTAACTACAAGTAAACATCCTGCGTTACACAATAGTTTTACCAGAAAAACATTCTTAAACGCCCCTTTAGAGCAGGACTCTGACGCCGGAGACCAGGGTTCACATCCTGAGTCCCAAATGTGATTAAGTTTGCACAATAAAAAGCATTTTATTGGGGAAAGATCATTTGGGTTTGGTTAAATGTTAATACCCTAAAGATGTTATGTCTCATGCCTGAAGTCGCAGTTGCTGTTTTAGGCATTTAAACTTGACGACAAGTGCCTAAATATAACCATGAGAATTTAGTTGCTATGAGTGGAAAGTGGAGGGAAAACAGATTTTTTTGTGAGTGACCTTTTGCAACATTTTGTTAATACATTTAATATCAGCACTTTGTGACTTGTCACATGTGTTAATTAATGTTTCCCCGTTATGTGGACAGAAAACAGGCGGCATGATATCGCTTAATCTGTAGTAATTATTGCTGCCACATGAAAATGGTGGAATAAACTGCATTTGTCTTTGAAATGTTGTGGAGTAGAAGCATACAACAACAGTATGAAGAGACACACAGACATCCAAAACAAAAACACGTCACCATCTCTTTATCACTTTCTAAAAATGAACATGTCGATACCAGAGGTGGCATGAAATAACTTTTACTCTTGTACTGTACTAAATATTTGAAGTACTTGTTCTACTTGAGTCTTTGGCACTTTCTACTTCTACTCCACTACATTTCTGCAGGAAATAATTTAAATTTATTTTTATGACGTTATGGGGATTGTTGTACATGAGGTTCATGTTACGTACAAATAGTAAGTGTTGACTACTAAACCATGTCATGCTAAACGTCTGTTTGTTATGTTGAACTAGAAACCATATTGGATGTTGGAACTAGCTACTGTACCTAGATAAGAAGATTTACAAGAACACCAAATTTGCATTTATGATTTGATTTGATGATGTAAGGTTAGGTTTGCACTGTTAGGCTCATCAACTAAACAATCAGTTGATTAATCAAGAAAATAATCAGTAGATGAGTCTATATTGAAAATAATCATTTGTTGCAGTCCTTTGCAAAATAATAAAAATATAGCTCCAAATTCAGCTTTTGTTCTACATTTTCCTGATTATACGTACATACTTTTACCAGTAGTTTTACTGGAGTATTTTTACAGTGTGGTATTGGCATTTTTAAAGGATCTGAATACTTACCTCCACCGCTGGTCGATACACATGCATGGACTTAGTCATCTGTCACGCCATCAGGTGATGAATAATACACCAGTCTGTCACCAGTGCAATAAGCACACACTGCCCCGAGCCGCTTGGTAAACGCGCAACATGGTTAACACAGAAATACACTTGCAGACCCAGAAGAAACCACATAAATAACCACAAATAACACCCCAAAACATATACACACACATACACACTGAGCTGTGATTGATGTGCCGGAGCTCTGTTCACATGTGAAGCCATGGGGGCATTATTAGAAAAATGAATGATAGAGGACTTTCATCCAACCTTCCGTCCAACCTGGCTCATATCCTCTGCTCTGAATTCTTCTGGCAGAATATTCAGGGTTCCTTAATCGCAACAAGCATTCTTTCATACGTATGGCGTACATAAATTACCTAACACCAAGAGGTGTTTTTGGCTAGGGTTTGTGCAATAAATCCTCTAAGCCACATGAGAGTGTATACGATAGTGTATAGGATATATTCTGGTGAATATACAACATGTTAGGTAGGGTTATGCATGTGATATTTTATTGTAATCATGGGTGTGAGCCCAAAATGAGTTTCTCTGTGAATCATATCGAATCAAATCAAATGGCAATAGAAAGCTCTCAGCCTGTAAAAGGTCATATTCATTTGGTGGGTGTTAGAAATCACTAAAACTGAAGTGACTGTATGATAGGGTTTCTCTGTCTTCCCTTGTTCATAAACTCCCATTTGTATTTTAATTTGTATGTTTTTTTCTAGTTTGAACATGGAGGAATATCCAAATGTATGTTATATCATATGTTATATATATATTATTAGGCTTAGCAGTTACATTTGGGATCTGGTTATGTTGTCTGATTTCATCAGCAAAGAATAATGTACCATTTATGGAGACAGCAGGGGTACATTTTTAGACACACCTGACTGTCAATTTTGCCGGTTGAAATGCCAAAAATGTCACAGGTAGCAGATTATATGGCTTAACTTTAGTGCCCAAGGTAACTTTGCCAAAATGAAACTTAATTTCTAGTGTGCTTTGTTGTCTGTACCTGGTCAAAGATCATCTGTGAGAGAACGAGAGTGATGAGTCTAGCAGTCAGACTCTCTGACTTAAAGTCATTTTTACTGATCAGCTTCAAAGATCTGTACCAGGATCCTCAGTGTTTGGATCATCATACTTTTGAAAAACATGATGTGCTTCTCTCCACATTTTTAGACTAGCTACTATCTACATGTGAACTGTATTAGACTACCAGTAGTGCTTCTGCCTTCTCACCCAGCAAAAAGTTATTACCAGACTGAATGAACCAAAGTCTCTGGTTTAACCCAAGCAGCAATGAAACCAATGTGGAAGTGCTACAAATGTCTTCAGCAATGACCCACGTCTCTGCCAATATTTAGATTAGCTGGAGGGCAGAAGAAGCAGTTCATCCAACATGGCGGCGTCCAAAGCTGCATATTTTTGGCTTCAAAACGGCGCTTCGGAAACCAACGGGTGGCGTCACTCAAGCCATGTCCATCCTTAATACTGTCATTGGTTGAATCCCTTGTCATTTGTGTGTGCAAGTTATGACAAAATAAATCAATCCTGATCACATGTATTGACCCCAGACAGTGTCCTAATCCTGATTTATAAAACTGGAATGAGGGACTGGAAGAGAACAGTTCTGAGTTCAGGCGCCTTTCCACAGACAAGGTCAATATGTCTTTTGCTAGCTAGCTTACAGCTACCCTCTATGCAGTTAGTACATTAGCTGTTTGGGTCACATAAACACAGACAGTACAAACGGTCCAGTGGTCAACTTTGCACAAATGATGCCAGGCGAAACCTTGAAATGTTTAAGGTGTGTACAGACGAGGAACCAACAGGAGGTTGAACTCCTACTGGGGGTAAGTTTGCCTGAAATACACTGTTGATAAAACAAACAAAAAAAATCTTTAGAGTGTGATTTCATGTAACACTGGACAGCTCATGGAGTGAGAGGTTGCCCAGTGGGCAGACTGAGTTTGATGCAACACATATTGACATGTATGTGTGGGCATGAGCCTTTGCAGTAAGGTAAAGTTGGCTGTGTGGGTGAGGACGGGGAGTACAAAACACAGGCATTCAGCTGCTGGTGCCAGAAACAACCCCTGCAACACACGCACACACACACGCACACACACACGCACACACACACGCACACACTTGTGCCACCTACCCAGATGAAAGTGTTGGCTCTGTGGCAGACCACTCTGTAGCTCCCTTGGAGGCCCTGTTGAGGGCTATTGTTGCTATTTATAGGATAAGGAGTCAGCAGGAGGTATGCCAGCGTGTACTGTACAGTATGTTGTGTATGTTTTTGTGTTTGTGTGTCCTTTTGAAGCACGCATATTTCAGGTGTTTATGTTTGCTTATGTTCTATATCTGAAGTGTGTGTGTGTGTGTGTCTGAGTGTAATTCCTACTTGAAGATTCTTTTTTCAGTGGGACCCGCTACAGTCACACTGTGGTTGGATCTTCATAACTCAGTCAGCACACACATAAACACACACATGCTCACTCATCACCCACCGAGGGGGGAAAAAAACCGCAGCCTTGGATAATTTAAGTGTCTTAATGTCAACAGCCACCTCTAACAGCACAAGTGTTTGAGGCTGAGCAGCCGTTTTAGATAAGCCAAAGGCTACTGAACGGAAAGACTGATATCATCATAACAGAATGTGCTTTGCTGTAATGGTGACTGATGAAATGTTTTACAAATGGAGAAGAGGGACGAAAAATAATAAAACAGAAAGAAGCGGGCGAGGAAGTCACTGATGATAAAATGTTTCATAAGAGAAGCGAGCAATGAAGGAACGGGGGAAGGAAGATGAGACGTTTGAGATGATTTACAGTATGAAGTGGCAGGCAGTAGGAGAGATTTAGAATAAAGTAAGGGATTAATGGAGGAAATGAAGACGAGAAGAGGAGGGAGAGTAATAAATGTTGAAAGGGTATGACTGTGATGGTTCAAAACATGCAAATAAAACGTTAATTATGCAAAACAAACAAAAGTTTTTCAGGTGAGAACTTTTTTTTTTTTTTTAACGGGCAAAGATTCGGGGACAGTTGCCAGCTCGTGGCAAACAGCCAAACAAATTAATACCCAGAAATGAGAGAGCAATAAACCTTATACAGTGATTAGATTTACAACAATCTTATTTGTACTGGTGTAGTGAGAGAGAAAAAAAAATGCTTTTGTCTGATGAAATGTAATTTGATTTAGCAGCATGAAGCCAGTGAGTTTGGGACATTAGGAGAGCAGGGTGCTGGAAGCTGCCAAGACCAGGACCAGCTCCACTCACCCAGACGCCCACCCAGGTTGTGGAAGACAAAAAAAAAAAAAAGAAGAAGAAGCATGTAATGGATTTTATACAGTCAGTAAAGGAGACAGTTTGCACTTAGCTTACTTTATGTTTTGTACAAATTGAAAAATAAGATGCAGATTCAAGCGGCTGTGCAGCATGCAAATTTAATTTGTAGCTTATTATTTTAAAAATGCTTTTCAGTCCCATTCTCTCTCTTTCTCTCTCTCTCTCTCTCTCTCTCTCTGCTGATATCGTTGCTGCCTCGGAAATGATATTTAAATAAATAAAGTTTATCAATTAAAGGGAATTAAATGGGAGCACAGAGAAAAGCAAAGAAAAAATGCAGAACAGGTGCAAAGAATGGGTGAAAGAAGGCAGCAAGGGAGAAAATAAATAAATAAATAGGTGACCAAATTGTTTGCAACACAAATAATTATTTCAGTAAATGAAAATAAGTGTGAGGGGGGAAAGAAGCAAAGATGCAAACAAACAAAGTAAGGAAGGATGGAAAACAAGGAGGTGTGCTGTATGCATCAATGTTTCCAGTTACTAGAGTTACTAGCTTCTGTCTTAGCTGAAGGTGATATATTTTGTCTCCATTACCAACAAAGAGGAAATTATGCAGATAACCAAATCAGCTGTGCTTCAGTGTGGGTGTCTTCACATAAATGAATGTTAGCACGCTAACTGACACAGGAAAATTCATTCCTCAGGACGTCTGAAACAGAAATGAGGCCCACTGTTGAAGTATTTAATGCAAGTTTTTTTTGTTTTTTCTTATTAGATTTTGTTCATTAGGTTTGTTATGCATTATGCAAATTTAATATGTGTAGTTGACGTTATATCAAGAGTAATGATTCATAATATAGTATCTCAATGGTTAATGCTGTTGTCTAACAGAGTATCTGGCTTTCCGGGGCTTTTCTGTTGAAGTTGCACATACGTGCACACAAGCAACAACTCTATTTTACAGCTTTAGCAGCTTTGTGCAGTGCAGAACTATTACTGCCTTCAGCCACATTTATGAGGGGAATGCCTGTTGGTTTATGTGGGAGCTGTGTGTGTTATAAAAGACAGGGAGGCAGGAATGGAAACAATATAAGGGAAGCTGAGAGAGGAGGAGTGATAACAGTCGGGCAGTGTTTGCAGGCCTTCACCTTCGTAATATCTAAACTGAAGCTATGATCAATGGGATTGTGCTGTAAACTGTAATGGAGTTGTTTTCTTTAATTAGTTTAAAATAGATTGGTTGAACAGAACAGATTATTACCTTAATTCCTTTTTGTTTTGTTTTAACCAAGGCTGTAAAATTACCAAAACATTCCCATCTAATACTTTCATTATGTATGTGAGATTTCTGCTACTAAGAAGAGAGTTAGAATCTGTGTTAGTAGGTTACGCTCTCAGCAAAAGCCAGCCACAGGAGACCTCCCTGAAGTGTGTGAGTTTGCATCTACAGACTAACATTCACACTGATAAGCGTGACTTTGTGTGTGTGTGTGTGTTTCTGTACATTCACGATCTGGCAAGATGAGAACACAAGACTGCTATTGCAACTTGCGATGGCACGTCATTACTTGAAATAAAATTCAAGGGTATTGAAAACATTTCCTCATCCCCATCGGGGGCAGACGTCGTAAACAAACTGTTTTCCTCAGAGAAAGCGGAAATGGATTTATACACTGAGCACAACTGAACCATACCGGTTAAATAAGGAATTTATATTGTTTTCTATCAATTAATCCATTGTGTGTTTTCTGATTGCTGGCCAGCTGTAAGCAACAAACAGTCCTGTCCTGTGAGAGACATCTATTAGCTGGGTGTAGGCATTTTAAGCATCTACACCACCACCGCCTCTTACTACTCTGATGAAGACATTCTTTATGGCAAAAACATTAGTTGCCACACCTTATTAGTGCTCCACTTCTCATCTTTCCAGGTCCTGTCTCACTTGTTCTGTCTTTTGAGGCTGTTTGCACCGAGACTCTTTCACCATTAAACTGCATTCATTTTAACATTTTGATGCTTCTGTCCCTGTATGCATGCACATCTATGTGTACACTTGTGTGTGTTTTTTATGTCAGAGGAAGCGTGAGAACCAGGTCTTCCGAGTCTCCCGAGAAGAGGAGTAACATTAAGATGAAGAGGCAATGAATAAATGAGGGCAGGAGTGATGAGAAAAAGAAGAAGAAAGAGATGAAGAAATGCTGATGCAGAAAAGTCACTGATAAGGGCTCTCTAAGCTAATTAGAGGGCTAAAACCAAATTAGTGTTGTACTGTATACAGTTACAGACAATTACAGTGTAAAGTGGGGCAGATGGTCAGAGATGCGGGACAGTCCATAGTGAAGTTATCTGGGCCTTGGAAAGAAAAATAAAATCTCTAGATTTGAATTCTTCTTAAATGCGTTGATTCATAACGTGCGTATACATACACAGAAACACACACCCTCACATGATTTCATACAGTCATATCCAACAGTTAGCTAGTTATCCCAAAATGTCATAATTTTTTGTTCCATCATTACTCTTTCGTACTTTTAAGGTAAAGAAGTTGAATGGCTTACAACTTTCCTCTTTGTGATCTTCTGGCTAATCTGCACCAAGCCGGGTGATTTGGTTTGCGTGTTTTCAGGGGTATGTGTTAATTAGGAGCAAGCTTTCATGACTGGAATAAATCAGAATCTTTGATCCTTAATGCTTTGGCCTCCCATGGGTACAAATGCCAAGAACACCCTTGAGATAGATGAAAAGTAAAAATGAAGGTAAGGAAAGGTGGAAAGTAGAAGTAGAGTCGAAAACATGAAAATGTAGGCCAAAATAAAGTTGAGGCTGATGAGTATGGTCATAGTTTTGCAGGTGTTTCAAAGTATTGGACATTTAAACTGAACCAAATTAGCAGTCCATCAGATAGCTGTTGAGACAATCAAATCAGAATCATAAATGTCCACTTGCCGTCACATCAAAGTCATTAGGATTCATCCTCTGGGGACCATAAATGTCTCAGCAAATTTTCATTGTCAAATACTAATACAAATATCTATCAAATGCTTGTCGAGAAGCTTCAGTGTGGACCAAAATGGTGGACTTTAAATGTAAATGTTGTGTTTTTACTAATGAACTTGAAAAAATGATTCTGGGCCTTAATCAACAGCTCATTTACATTTTTTACACACTTTTTCTTCATTATTTATTTATTTACTTTTTTAAATATCTCTGTAACAAATCTCTGTAACATTATAGACATAATATGTAAATTAACAATTACATGTTATAATAGATAGAATAAGGACCCTGTCTTAAAGCAAACATACAAATAAAAACACACACAAGCAAAGAAATCACTTGTTATTTAGCCTTTATTAAATAATAATAATAACATTAAAAAAGAAATTTTTCTGTACAAAGTCTACAAACAACAGTTTGAGTTATCTGGCCAGTGCCGTAAGTGTGTGCATGTGTGTGTGTGTGTGTGTGTGTGTCTTAATGTAGTGTGCATGTGTATGTGTGTGTTTGTTGTATCAGTGTATATGTGTGTATCCATCGAGACAGAAGAGGTAATACTATCTGAACTTTCCAGAAGGAAAGAGTTAAAATCAATCAGGAGAGAGAGAGAATAGGTGAGACGTATGTGTACAGTATATACTATGTGTTTGTGTTTCTGTATGATTGTGTGTTAACTGTGTGTGTCACTGATCTGTTTCATGTGTGAGAGAAAAAGAAAGAAAGAAAGAGATAGAGAGACATATTAAGAGAGCTCCAAGGCACTTGGAAAACAGTCCAATGAAAACGCAGTTAGATGGACAGAAAACCCTCTATCGCTTTCTCTCCATCACCTCCCTCCATCTCTCCTCCTCTCACTATCTTTCAGCCATTTTTATAAATCACGTATTTCCCTTTTGTTTCATCTCAATAGACCTCCCAGTTTTATACAGGCATGCCCTCAAACGGAGAGATGAGAAAGACAAAAAGAGAGAATGTGGGCTCCGGGCAAAGATACAAGTGATACATGTTTAACTCTTTTGTTTCCTCTCTTTCAATTTACCCCCCCAGAGGACAACAACTTGACCTGGATATTTGACAGATTCCGAGAACAACAAAAAAGGACTTACATGGATTGACTTTCATCAACAGAGTGCGAAAGAAAAACCCAGAGAAGACAGGGAGAGGACAGAGTATGGTCCTCCAATCACATTTTTAAGATTTCTTTCAGAGTCACTGACTTTCCCTCCCTGTCTATCTTGTTTGTCTCTGTTTTTATCAGTCTCTCAGTGTCGTGATTGCATCTCTCACACTGTCCACCTGTCCTGGTGACAGCCTCATTTTATGTTTCATTTGTCTGTCTGCCCTCTCCATCTGTCGGCTGAGTATCTCATTGGATATGTTTACATGCAGAGAATCACTTGCTGACCATAGCCCTGCTCCAATTGTTTGGATGAACCTTTTCTGTGTGGCTCTTCCCTAGACTTCCACGGACTGCGTTGACAAGTTAATCACATGTTCTCAACCACACTTTGAGCAAGTTTCCGAGTCAAAACTGCAGCTAGTCTAAGAAATGTCAGTAAAAACAATTACTGTATGCTGCAATGTTTTATGCCCTTGATGCAAAAGTCACCCATGATTTACATTCATATGCAGCTAATTAGTAGTGGTTCAAATAGTCCTTTAGTAAAAAAAAGGTATATCATCAGAAAAACATAAATACAATAAAGATATGTTTAACATAAGCGTTTTGCTGATATGTAAATTTAAAAAGCATTCGGGGAGGATGTAAAGGTACCCTGTGGAGTTTTTTGGGTAATATTTACATTCAGCGTTTCTCACTAAAATTCATTGTGTGTATTTTTAAAGTCTAACAAATGTGCTTGATTTGCAAAGCCTCTTTTTTTTCTAATAATTCACATCCATGTTTGCTAGGATGCAGTCTTCTTACAAACAAAATGATAACCCATTTGTCAAAACGGTGCTCTTGCTGCTACTAGTGGTCAAAAACTCTACATGGTGCCTTTAAGTTTCCACCACAGAGTGCTTCACTGAAGCCAAAAGCTGCCATATGAATGTAATTCCTGGGCAAAACAGGCCAAAAATGTTCACATGCAACCTGAATATGTCTGTAGGTCCAGCACACTCAGCGGGCTTCAATCAGAATAAAAATCAATTAATCAGAATAGTTTTAGATTGTTCAAGACATCAACTTCTCTTACATGTAAACGTAACCACCGTATATTTTCCCGTCCTCTGTCTCTTTCTTCCTGTCTATCATTCTGTGTGTATGTGTGTGTGTGCGTGTGCGTGTAGGTGCGTCTCCTCCTGTTCATCAGTCTCTCCAGCAGCACTGGCCCTCCTCGATGGCTGTCCTCCGATACAGCGTATACTGTAGTTAGCTTAAGGCTCGATTGTGTGTCCAAGAAAGTCGACGGTACGATTTTCCGTTCTCCTCCTTTAGTCATTCCTCCTCCTTCTGTTTTTGAGCGTCCTTCATTCAGGGGGTGGAGCAGTGGGTAAAAAGGCAGGTTCATTTATCGTTCTCTGTCCGTTCTCCACCTGGCCTCTTTTTAAAACTTGCTCAGACCCCCCCTGTGCACATACACAGCTCTTTGGCAATCCATAGGTTGCAATAAAACAATCACTGACATTTTGTTCACACAGTGTCTGTCCATCATTTGGGCATCATACAGTCTGAAAAGCAAAAAAATATAGATATATACCAAAGACAAACCCTAGAATACTGAATCTAAAGCACGACTCCATAACAGCATGTTAGATTTAGATAAACCTCTGATTTTCTGTCTTCCATCTTCCTTTACCTTTCTCTCTACTCTTTGTAAAGACTGATAATCTGTAATGGAAAATGTGTCAAAATAGAAAAGGGCTGAAGTAACAGTTAAGACCAAGGAGTCCAACACAATGCTAACTTAAGTCTAAAAATGGCATAAGAGCTCTACAGGGCGGCTACAAACTGAAGCTGGCTTTTCATTAACTTTTTTTTTTTCTCCAAAAAGACACAAGTCTAAAAACAAAACAAAAACAGTCACCATTACTCTTCTATGCCACTGGTTTCACAAAGCGCAGACCGAGGGCAGACAAAGGAGCGAGCGAGTGCCGTACGGCAGGCTAATGGACGCTTGAAACTCACAGAACTCATATTTAAACTTTCAGAAACAAACAAAAAGAAAAGGTCCTTTTTCATCCTCTTTTCCTTCTTCGCCTTTAGAAATCTAGATTCGTTTGAGTTGATATCTTTTAAACTTCTTGAGGGGGGTGAGGGAGGGTAGGCATTCGCTTGATATGTGTTGATTTCAGTCAAAAGTACCCACATTAAACGGTCCACTGGTGCTGAAGTCTTAACGAACAGTCAGAAGCTGCAATTTTATGATTTATGCATGCCGTCTCTATTGGCCACATTCAAATTCAAGCTAATGAGGACAAATTTGATGTTGCCCTTTTGCAAAGTACCAGTCATGGGTACATGTTAATGAAATTCTCTTCTTCATTAAAAAAATCCCATTACCGACATTTTAACCCAAGACTTTGCTGTCATTTGAGATCCAAAAGTCCAGATTGTCATGGGTGCTGTTCTAGCTTCATTCCAGTGGCTGGTGGGTTATATTCTATGGTAGATCTGTCATTCATATTCATTTATTCATTCCTTCATTCACAGGCTTTTAGAATCGAGCAGGCTCTCTCCTGCAGGCGGAGGAGATATGGTACTGTAGGTAGGGGAGACCAGGGTCAGGTGTTCCCCCAGTTTAGGCCTCATAGCATGTAGGGGAAATCAAAGGTCATAAGTTCCCACTGGCACGCAAATAGGTGGGGAAACTTTGGGTTGAATGTTACCCCTTTAGACATCAGAGCAGGATATTAGGTGTGGGGGGGAAACTTGGGATAGAAATAACAGATAGTGCTTCATTTTTGTGTTTTCTTTGTCCAAACTGAGAACAAAATTTCTTCCGCAAGGGATCACAGGGACACGTCTTTCCCTAGAATTCTCCACCTCCTCTTCATGCCTCTGAGCAGCACCTTTGCTGGTTTATCTTTACTTTATGCTTAATCCCGTCATATAACTCAAAGTTGTAGTTCTCCAGTGTTGTGGAGGAGCGCGATGAAAGACCGCTGTAGGAGCATGTGCAGTAGAGGAGCAGTCCCGCGCAAACCGCACCCAGCAGGACGCCCAAAGAGCTCATTACGATGATGGTGAGGAGGATGGGGTCCAGTGTGTACAGCCAGGCGTTGTCCTTGTCTTTCTCTGACACCACGGTGATGGACGGGGGGACCACATCAGAGGAAGGGGTGGAGAAAGGGGATGGCCAGCCTGTGAAGATGTACTCTGGAGAGAAAAAAGGAAACTTTAGAAAAAAAACCCTCCATGCATGATTACAAAACACTTAAATTAAAGATCCATTCAATACCAGTGATTTATTTACTACAAATAATATACACACACTGCTGTATTTTAGATTTGTGGATGTATTTTTCCCATTATTTCAGGCAAAAATTGATTACCACTGACTTATGTATAATATGAGAATCAATATGAAGGGTTTTAAAACTTGCTGGAGCTGTGAAATTCATCACAAGTGAACATCAAGTCTGCACAAAAGTTCAGGTGCAGACTGATTTGAAAAGCTCCCATGATTACGAGTTTTTGAGAAATGAATGTAGACCAATAGAATAGAATAAAGAAATGCATCAAGAACATAAACTAAAACATAAAAAATGATTGGCGGACGTTTTAAATATAAATGTTTGATGCTAAGGAGCTAAAACTTGCAAAAACAAGTATAGCGGTATATTCCTTTAAAGTGACGATTTTGCTTAACAGCACCACATCATGTTAAATCTTAACACGTAGTTTGATGATAGCACAAACTGAGTCGTGTATTGATCTGAGCAAAAGTGTGTTTCATTGCTTATAGATTTATTTTTTCACGTGTTAGAAAAGAAACGTGGTCTTGCTTCTTTCAGAAGCCGCACAGTCTCCCTTTATGGAAATGAATGCAACCGCATCCGAGGCAGAAATCTCACATCGTAGCCGAGCTATTCAAGAACAGCTAATTCTGTTCACCACTAGCTGTTATTACCTTCAAAAATGTGAAAACATAATGCCATTAAAGGGGGATCTCTGGTGTGTTTTGTGTGTGTCGTGAAAGTGTTGAAGTGTGCACATCTAGTTGGCATAAGCAATCATGCTAATCCACTTAATGAATGTATACACATGGATAAGCAATCTGCAATTAAGTACTGCATTTAGAGTGTTTTATGGAAGAACACACTGAAACACACACACACACACACACAGGATAGAAGTAAACAGACTTGTTTAGTGAGGTAAAGGCTGAGTACTCTTGTTATATCTGTCAAGAGGCTGGGAGAAACAAGGGATAGTAACACACGCATGTGGGCACACACTCATACTGTTCACACACACAGGAAGTAAGCCGTGATTGTAACAGACAGATGTTTTCGAGGTGCCCAGCAGGGAGCTGTCTGTCTCACTTTGTCTGCCACAGAATATGAAAGAGGAGGAGAGGAAACACACACTAACATGACCACATAGCACACTCTTGAATGCTCTCTCACACTCCTCTCCACACACACTCACTCAGACACACAGAGCAGAGATTGTGTGCCACGGGCTTTCTTCTTGTGGAACCACAAGTAAAAGGAAGAGCCACGAGCATGCCTCTGCTTAAAGAGCTATTTCACTATTCTTTGTCTGAGACTTGTAAAACAGCCAGTGTAGCCTCAGGCTAGAGAGGAGAGGAGAGAAGAATTCAAACCTTACCTCCATCGATGGGCTGCTTGTGGTTGAAAACAGGATCCTTTCCGAAATCCATAGGCCTGGGATCTGTTAAAAAAGACAGAGAGTAATCGTATTAATCTCAACCAAGCAGGAGTCCACAGCATGTTGTGATAACATCACTCCATCTCCTATGTTGTCAGCACACAGGCTACATTTGTAGATGGAAATCAAATTACACAAACAGCTCAAAGAGTGAGCGATCTTGTTTAAACTTTCTGAAGAGATCAAGCGAGAGATCTCCTATAAACCGTTTTGTTCTGCGCTCAGTCTATCAAGAGACAATAACATCCGGGGTTACTAAACATTTCACCGAGACTACCTGCATAAAGCCAGCAGGTTTCATTATGTGATAAGCATCATTGCACTTTTTTTTATTTGCTTAGAAATGGAAACAGAGATTCAAGAGAAAGAGAGAGAGAGAGAGGGAGAAAAGAGAGAACGGGAGACTGAATTGTGAAAAAAAAGACACACAAAACTGATTCATAGAAAAATATCACTTTTTAATATTACCTTCACATTCCCCACAATATATTTTTATATTTATTCCAAGACCATGAAATTCAACAAGCTAAAATACCACATTATATTTCTGAGGCAGGCCGAAGTGCAAGGCTTTGAAGGGTTTGGAGGCTCAATTCTGCTTCAATTCAGTTTTATTCAAGGAAATTGATATTACAATCCTCAGAAAAAAATGGAGCAATATCTGGGCAGCTGATAATCATTTATTGCTGTGGCAAAGGAACCAAAAACACATTATGAAGGGAAACTGTAATAGATATTCAAAAGACAAGAGGTGAAAAACTAATTTAGCAGATATGAAAAAAGATAGAGAACCTCATTTCCTCAGTTAGATAAGGTCATTTTTCTATGAGAGAACTTTAACATCCAGATTATACCTTCTCAAAACAGCCTTTAAGAACTTCCAGGACACTTCAGTCTGTAAATATTATCAAGAGAGTAACACTTTTGAATGAGGCCTGCTATCTGCGAAATTAAAATATTTGCTCATGGATTAAATGTGATCTAATTTCCTTGAAATTCAAGGAGTGACTCAATCACCTCTTTAATTGTTTACAATTGACCCAAAATTGATGTCCAAACCCAATTAGAGAATAAACAAAAGAAAGTGACTCTATTTAATTTCAGTTCAAATATTACAGCAACCAACAAATCCTATGCCAAATAGAGTGTATTCATTCTCAGACTTTCAGTTGTTGACAATTTTCTTATCTAATTATTCGATTGTGAGCATCAGTGCCTCCATTGTTTCTCTGTAGTTCAATATTTAATTTGCTTGAAGTGCAAGACAGTAAAATCCAGCAAAAAGACAATCATAAATTCAAGGTCTTTCCTTCACAGAGGCAGAGAAAGTGCACAGAAAATATAACAGTGATGTGGCTAAAGCCAGGGATGAACAGTTTAGACAGTTAACCACGTCATGGCTGGTTTTATTCAGGTTGAGTTTAAACTACTCACAGCTTGAATTAAATTTGATTTAATTCAAGTTTATCCCTGGCTGAGGCCATGTTTCAGAATGATCAGGAAAAATCTTTCTGATTAATAAAAAAATTATTTAGAACAAGAAATCAAAGAATAACATCGTCGCTTCATTTGATAAAAATGACATCATAAAGGTGGATATATTTAAATATCCATATACTCAACATGTGGTTGTACTTTACTCCTAAAATATGTGATTTTACATCACAGAAAAAGTGAAAAATGACAACAAAGCAGTAAAATACAGGTGAGCAAAAAAAACAACAACTGGAGAGACATCTCAAAGCGTGCAAGCTTGGAAAACTCCAGAGTGGCCTGCAGATTATAAACATGACTTCAAATAAGGCAGAAGTCTTAAAGGACCAGTGTGTAGGAATTGTAGTTGCTGAATCCAACCCCCTCACATCACCCTTTCCTCCCTTGCAAAAAGGAGAAACGATGGTATCTGTGAGATGTCCCAAAAACACACACACAAAAAAAAACCTGCCTAGAGCCAAGTTTGTCTGTTCTAGGCTACTGTGGAAACACTGCAGATCAATATGGCAGTTTTGGTGGACCTGTGGTGTATGTAGGCTAATTTTAAGGCTACAAAAGCATAATAATTCTTATTTTCAGAATCAAACACAGTTCTGAATATTGTCTTCCATATTCTGCCTAGAGCCCCATAAATCTTATACACTGGACCTTTAACCGTCTTGCTAAATAAAATAATAGTAAGAATAGGCAGTTATCACTGCAACAACAACGGATACCTGCTAAGCTAAATATGGCTGATCCCAGTAGTCACGCTGCACATCAGAATATTTTATAGAGGTCTTACTGAAATGTACTCTTCATGTAAGACTACCTTTAGTTCATGAACATGAAAGTGCCTAATCAGTCTTCTTCTAATTTTGCAAATACCACTCACAACAGACCCTCCAGGCTCTAAAATCTCCTTTCTCACAGCCAACTGAAATCACTACAGGCCTTGACAAAACATTAAATCACTAACGGAGAGAGATAGAAAAAGAAGCAGGATGAAAAAAAAAAAAAAAAAAAAAAAAAAAAAAACTCGGACACTCTTTGGACGACTGTTGAACACTTTCTAATGATCCTGGCTTAAAGCCCTCGGGCTAGGATCCGAAGAAGAATCATCATGCGGATCTGAAAGGAGATTAAAACTCCCTGTAGCCCCATTTTATCTCCACTGTCCAATTAGCAAAGAGAGGAATAAAAAGGGGGCTTTCTTTTTTTTTTTTCTCTCTCTCTCTCTTTACACGGGCAAAGACATGGATGGCTCTTTGGCATCATTCACTGTTCCAGTCAGGCCTGAGGACCTGTTAGAGTGCTTTCACTCGTAATATTTCTCCAGGAAACAGAGGAGGAGGAGGAGGAGGAGGCAGAAAGTAAAAAAAAAAAAAAAAAAGGAGATGGCCTGAGGGCTAGAAGTGCTTACTGCAGGGTTTTATGAATGCAATCAGCTCCATTAACTAATTAGAAATATTAAAGGGCTTCAAAGTAGTCTGTGATGGAGAAGGGAGCTGGGAGTGAGGGAAGGTTGATTTAAAAGCGCTGCATGAAACAACGCCAGCACATTTTCCAAATCTTGCAAAAAGTTTGACAGAGAGAGAGAATAAAAGAGAAAAGTGCATTGGCAGCACAGCATAAATACGGTCATATATCATTCCTCTGTTTGAATTTCGGACCCACATTGATTTGGTTACAGCACGAGTCTGCTAGAATGGGTCACATAATGTGTAAATCATACACAAGTCGATTGAAATGGGAGGGAAAAGAGATGGATGTGCAAGCACAAAAAAAAGCTCAAATACTTGTTGTTGGTGACAATTTGATGAAATAAGTCAATATGGAGAGCTGCAGAGTAGATAACGTTTTAAACATGCATGAAACAATGATTTAAATGACTGATTTAGTTGGAAATCCGGATGTTTTGCTAACACAGGGTTTATGTTTGTCAGATATCGTGTGTGTGACTGTGTGCGTGCCGTGCTTATAATGTGTGTCTCCATCACACTGTCTATTCTGCCAAAAGACTTCTTTCATCTGCTTTTGTGTTTCAAACAACCTGCCCTCCTCCTTCAATTCTTCAATCCAAACCCTTCAATCCATACCCCCACCTGCCTCCCTGTTAGGCCTCCTCTCAGAGTAAGAGAAAAATCTATCTTTAGAAAGTATAGTGAGCAGGTTTTTCTTTTCTTTTTTCTTTTTCTTTTTTTTTTTTTTTTTACTTCTTTCATCTTCCTCCATCTCTGGGCGCATTCTTTGGAGGGAAAGGGGCCTCGCTTAATGGGCCCTTCTCCTCTGAGAGATTTTGCTCTCCTCCATTTCTGCCTCTCATTTTCTCTCCTGTGTTTTTTACTGGGAGGATTTGCGATGAAGGGAAGGAGTAGAATAGGAACAAGCGGGTTTTGATAAAAAAGGCTGGGGGATTTGGGCATGAACAAAATGATGTAGGGGTTTTGGGCGGAGGGTAGCACAGAACACAAGATGGTGAGCGGCCGAGAATTCCCGAAAAATAAGTGCCATAGTGGTGCGCCCAATTTCACAGACGTGGATCTGAATAGAAGTTACATCCGGGCAAACCGAAAACAGGAAAATGAACATGTTTTCTGGACAACCTTTCCATGTCCTTGTCTGATTTAAGCTCGAAGCTGGATGCTTTAAATGAGGGACAAACTTTTGCGGTTGCAACATGGCTTCAACTTGAGGATTTGCCATTAAGTGAAAGTCAAGAAAAGTTGTTAAGATCATCTCAGTGAACACAATCAACATGACTGTTGCCTTAAAGCAATAGTTAGTATAAAAAATAAACACTGTATAACTATTATACATCAAAACACATGTAGGCCTACTGTAACATGTGATTACAAAGAAATAAACGGTATTTAATCCACAACCAATACATTACTCAACATATTTTATATATTAAGATTCACAGTAAAAGTAAGAAATTGTCAGAAATCATCAGAGCGTTCAATAAATGATTGTTAAGAAGCAGAAAAGTGCGAATTTTACTCTCAACTTTACAAAATAACATGTAACCCGACCGACTGCCCTCGTTAGTTTTATGCAAACTCATCTGAACTCTATCAATACTGGAAAATATGAACAAAAAAAAAAAAGAATGCTAACACACATATAGTTAAACAGATGATTAAGAAAACACCAAGAAACCTGTGTGAGGGGATGTGACAGTAGAGCTGCACTGAAATCAGTCTTTTTTTTTTTTTTTTTTTTTTTTTTTTTGACAGATCACAGTGAATGAAACGATCAAAGGAGCCGTCCAGTGATCCTGTATCAGTGGTTTTCTAAAATACTGTCTCACAGCTTATGGGTTTGGTCTCACCTGTCGAATATAAGCAAAACTGACAATTTTCCAAGAGGACCCCATTTTCACATTCTGTCATGTCGGATAACACAAGAAAAGATTTTAACTTGCACAGACTCAAAAGAAAAGTAGATCTGTCGCTTTAGAATACATATGATATTTGGATTTGTTTCATTCACCCAGTTTAATTTTGTGCATGTCATATAGAGATGTTTAGTCCGGACCGTAACAGACACAGGCATTGGATTATCCATGACATCCAGGCAAAAATAAAAACTGTGCAGAGTCCATTCATTCTCTAATTTGACACTGAGGCACTACCTCGTTCTGGAGGTGAGGTAATAGTTTTAAAGCACATTTTTTTTTTTTTAAAAAAAAAAGGCATATCAGGATGTAATGAAACAAAAAGAAAAATGCACTCAGGGTAACGTGAGACTCAATCATTAGCCGTCGAAAAGACTTGAAGTGTCCGTGCATATGTGTGTGAGCCTTTGTGTGTTTGTTTCTAGGCCTGCAGGATGCGATGTAAGCTGTCTCATCCTATCTTTCCCTCGTGTAAACCAGACAGAGAACAGCACAACACTGATCCCCACCACCCCCACCGTCCCCAACCTCCCCTGCCCCAGTTCACACACCAAAGGACGCAGCCACGGTGGATGTGTAGCTGTCTATCTGTCACGGCTGGACGGGCGGCACTAATTCTTCCTACACCTCTTCCTTTTCTGTTCTTAATCTGTCTCTGTCACTCTCAGTCTCTCAAAGGCTAGTGGACAAGTAAACAGCAGCTTCAGTCAGACCCAAAGAAATAGCCGTCTTTCTTTATGCAGCACACATTGTGACTTCTATCTCCCTGTACCTGTGTGTAAATCCGTTCTCTGTCAGAGAGGGTATTTGGAGGCAGGCAGTGTCCAGGCTGCAGATCAGAGCAGGGTAGACAGACATATCCGTATAGACGAGGAAAATATGCTGTTACAACACTCACTGCATGTACCTGTTTTGTCCACAGTCTGCTAGGCAGCCTACCTGTGATTTACTTCTTATTCTGACCATAATCCATTTCATTTTCAGGCTGGGGTGCAGCTGTAGAAGCCTGCATTCACTTAAGTACATCCAAAAAAGTTGCACTCATCAGCCATCAGAATTGGCAAATGAAGATCTTTCATCTGCTCTGCTCACTGAGGGGTGTAAAGTTTTACGTCAGGAGTTCATTCTGCCAGCTCCAGCCAACAAGAAGGTTTAGCAAAGGTGCATCCTGATCAGTTAATTAGATCAGTCAACAACAGGAGCTGCAGTGTCTCTTCCATGTCGATTCTCATCAGTCAAGAGCGGCGATTATGCTGAATACTGCTGCTGATCATTTATTTTCACGCCTGTCGATCACTTTATTTGAACATAGCATTCTAATAAAATTATATCATTCACATGTAGTCCAGTTGTTTTCAACACTGGGAATCATAGTTGTCATCTTTCTCCAGTCTGATGGTGAGCATGGGTTCAAGACTCTGCCCAGTACCTGGGTACAGGTGGTTTTGGTTGGGGCTGTGGATCAGATTATAGTTGAGGTTTTGGTTCTGGTAGCAGTTTTGGTGAAGTTGCTGACTTGGATGCTGGCTGTTGTGGTACATCACTGAATGATGGTGACTGGTCTTCTTGGTCGCCCAGTGGTACCGATGGCAGCAAAGTATCACCACCACGGTTACAGTGACCAGGAGCAAGAGGGCACCACCTCCTGCCAACACATAGTACCAGTAGGCAGGGACAGGCTGCACCGCCACTGTGTCTACTGTGGGCTCCATCCCAGACATGGCACCCCCTGGAGGGCAGGAGGACACATTACTGGTTGGCACTATGGACGAGGGAGGCAGACATGCAGGCCGCATTGGAGAGCAGTTGATTGTCTAATTGACCACTCGCCAAACCCATCCTCAAGACGGTGATTGTCAAATTACAACTTAGAAACCGTAACTATGCATCATAGGTCTGTCAAGCTTTGCATTCTTCTCAAAATGCTAAATTATGTGTGACAGCCATACTGAGCATTTAAATAGTTTGGAGGGTGATGATGTTTTTTTAAGCCCTTATGTAATTATGTTTATCTTTTTCATAAGTTGCAATCATTAGCTTTTTTTTTTTTTTTTTTTTTTACTAATTATCCTACTTACTCACTTACTAAAGCAGCAACAAGGATTTCTTCCACTGCTAAAGGGGTCATCATTAACTAGCGACCTAAAACTAAACTACTAACTTAGTTATGTTAGTTTAGTTTTTGCTAGTTTAGCTGTTTTGCAGTCAAATAATGTCTGATGACATTTTTTCTTGTCAAACTAGGATTGCTGGTTAGGTTGCTGATTTTGCCTAGGGCATACAGCTTAACATAAGATCATGTATATTGTCATCAGGTGCATGTTTAGGACCCCCTTTACAGGACGTTGCATGGAGCTAACATCAGTTTAATTAATTATTTAATTAGTTATCTAACAACATTTGCTAAAATCTGCCATATCGGGTGGTGCTTTTTGTCTACCTCTGCCTGAAATCAAGTATCTGTTATTTTAAAACTTCCGGTGTAAAATCTGACATTATTATCGATGTAAACTGTGTGCATGCTGTGAGAGAATGGAAAGCCTGACAGGCCTAGTAACAGAAACTAAGAGAGTTGAGACTTGGCGAATGGTCAATTACTGCAGCAGCGTGCTGAGATGATTGTGCCTCGCTGGTATTATTATATGTAAGATCAACCGCAGGCAAAGAGCAGATCTGTCACCTTCAAGGTTTTAGCTCGCTTTCCCAACATTTAAGCATCCAATTGCATTGAAAGTCTTGGTGACATATATACTGTATGCTTTGATTATGTTTTCGCTCATAGTATTTTTTTGGTTGATGCAAATGTCACAAGCATTAGCTGCACATTGACACGCAAAGGCTCATGCCATGCGTTCAGATTCAATCAGAGAATGCAAAGCCTTGATTATGCAGTGACTGGCAGATTTGGACAAAGGGTGGGGAGTGTTAAGTGGTTGTATTTGGTAAGACACAGCTCCTTTTATCAGGGCAAGATCACATTCAAGGGAGTCGAGTGGAGGGTGAAAGATATGGAGAGGAAGAGAGGGGAAATCAGAGAGAAATTACAGGGGTAGCGAAAGGATAAGAGAGAAGGCATTATTGGAAGAAAGAAAAGAGTGAAATAAAGAGGGGTGGTAGAAAGTGAGAAGAGAGGGTTGGAGGGAGGGGAAGCGAAGGGAGAGAGCTAATCCTGCCATGATATCTTTAATCCTGCATTAGAGGGTTTGTCTGAAACTTCAATACTCTGTCAACCCTCTGTGAAAGAAAGCCGCTGAGAGAGAGGGTGTAGAAGAAAGAGAGACAGAGGGAAAAAAAGAATGAAAGAACGTGAGCAAGAAAGAAAGGAAGAGGAAATAGAGCTAGGACAAGATGGAGACGATGGAGAAGAAGAGAGAAATAATGAAAGGACGGAGGAAGGAGAGGTGCATAGAAAGACACAGAACCTCAAGGAAACCAGTGAGATTAATTTTGGCTTTTTTAAAAAAGTTCAGACGGACTCTTTAAGGGTTTAAAATTGGCTTTGATTGTAAAGCTGTGCTCTAAGAAGCCTGCACAGAGAGCCTTCCCACCGGTGGATTAAGACACAGATGATTTCTGCAAAAATTGACCGTTACTTTACTGTGTCTAAAGGGGAAAAGTTTCTCAACAGCACAGTTCCTAAAGTGAGGTGAAAAAGCGTGGCTTTCAATGAACTTTAGTTTCTAAATCACTCAATTTATATTTCTCATTACGCTTCTTACACTTCACACATCAGTCATGATTTCTTATCTGAATAAGGGACTTTTAAAAAGTGGAGTTGAAAGTGTGAGTTCTCTTTATAGTCAAATTGAGGCTAGAATTAGCCTCTTTTCTGTGTGTGTGTGTGTGTGTGTGTCGGTCAGTGTGCAGCCAGCCCTCCTTTGCCAGAAGCTAAATGCCTCCTTGGTTGCCATGGATACAAAAACCATGTGGCACACTGGTTCACATCACACCACAATGAAGCTGCCCATCTTCTGTTAACTAAGGATCATGTTATCAGGCTATAATTAGAGAGAAACATTTTAAATTCTACATTTTAACATTTTAAATTTAAAATCTCCAATCCTCCTGAAGTTTCTCCATAACGTGAGATACTGGGTCAATTTCGGGTCAGTAGATTTATTTCATTTAATATTTCTTTAGTCGTTCTCCACCAGGCACATTATTTTTGTAGATAGAGTGAGCTAATTATCTTCACTCCCGGGAGGACCAAGTCAATCACTTTATTTCTTACTCAGGATAAAGTCAATTTGGCTTTTTGATCCAAATTAATTAAATTAAAATTCTCTTCAAATTAATTTTCTGTTTATGCTTTAATCAAAATCCAGTTTCAGCCTCCTGGTCACCTGCATGATGTTGGCAGAAACCACAGATAACTGACCGCTGATGAAACGCACATTTTTAGATTTATTAATATTTATTAATCTTATAATCTAATCTATAAACTAATCCGGGGCTCAAAACACACAAATGTTGGAACTGACATTGTTTGTCATGCTGGGAGTCACATGATATCTGTTCATGATCCAATAATCCTGCAAGCGTTAGGTCAAATACTTAGCTTATGAGTCAGGTGACGAGAGTTTGACTCCTGGCTTTTACTATTTTTGGAAATGGTAGTTAGGTTTTTTATTTATTTTTTATTCGAACTGTGTTGAACGAAACAAAGTGCTGCTCAAGTATCCAACAGTATTCAAAGAATGTTTCTGATCTATTCTCACACACGCAGTCACACACAAAGTCACACACTGACTAAATTAAGCACACATCATCGGTAGTATGCACACAAACCAACTGAATGTCTGGATATTATTTTTGTGTTTTCACCCCAAATTTTAAACACATCTCGTTCTTCCAACTACAGTGATTTAAAAAAATACTTAAAGGACTAGAGTTCCAGTTTTAACCTGGTCTCAACCAACCATGATCATCATACAAGGTGTAATGTACTACTCTGAGAGGTCATAGGTTAATACAGTGTGAAGGAATCTGATCTCAGAGGCTCCTTAAAAATACCAGTGTCCATATTTTTCTCGGTTCTGCAGCCAGTGATTTAGGTCTCTGACCCTGACTTTGAATACAAGAGATCTAGTAGCATAATCTGTCTAAGCCCTTTTTATCTGCATTCATACTGGCCTTTTTGAGGAGGGCAAAGAGGAGAAGAAAAAAAAAAAAGGGGAGCTGGATGGTGATCAGCTCTGCATTTCATTCAGGTGGGATCAGCAGTTTGCTGGGCAGAGTAATCGAGTTAGAATTGGAGGGGAAGGAGAGAGAAAAAAAGAAAGTAAAAAACTGAAAACAAATGCGAGGAAGGGAGTGCAAAAAAAAAAAAGAATAGTTTAGATTAAAGCAGAGAAGCAGAAAGAAGGAGGAGCAAAACATAGAAGAGAGCAGGAGAGGCAAACAAGAAAAAGTACTGAGATGGAAGAGGAGAGGCTCCTTGTATGGTGTTGAATGCAGAGAGAAGGGAAGCTTACATGTATTGTTCGTTATGATTAGAAAGTAGTGAGAGGTTGGTCTACGGAGTAGCAAGTCCTGCCTAGTTCTTTTAATTTCATTGATAACCAGAGAAAAAAAAAGACCAGACAGAGACTGTTTTTCTTTGTCTGAGCAGTCTCACAATGATTTTAACCTTTGTTCATACGTCACCTTTTAACTTTTCCTATAAGAATGATATCAAATTAACACTGTTTCAGTAATTCACTGTGCCTGCACACACTATGGGTGCAATCTTGCACCGAGGTTTGTTGCATTCACCCTGGAAACACGCTGTGGAAATACACCCTGATGTTTCTCTGATGCAAATGTGGGTACTGCTGTTGTAATTTTCTCGCCGAGGTACACACCGAACTACGTAACCGAGATCAGCCCAGCATGCAGGGAGTCATGCTGGAACAATGCAGTGGATCCATTCTATCAGGTTGCAATGTGGGTAAAGTCCACATAAAACATACGCGCTGACAAAGGCTCACTCACTATTTCAAAATGATAAATGTGGATATATTATAGCAGTATATGTAAGAAGCCACAATTAGATGTGTTTGGAAATTAGCTCAAGGGTCGCATTTTATAGTCAGTCTATATGTCAGTCAGAATACGTCAGTTTAGCTGTGAACTATATCTATATATAACACATACAGGAAACAGAGTTACTCAGGGCCAGTGCAATGCTGCGAGCTGAGCTTAGCAACAAGCAGAAAGCACAGACATTTGACACAGGAAGTACAAATGGAAAAGGAAGTAGGACTTACTGGTTATGCCAGGAGTTAGGGCAGGTAAAGGCTCTGCAAAAGAGAGAGAGAGAGAGAGAGAGAGAGAGAGAGAGAGAAAGGAAATGTTATTGATGATGGTTAGTAACTTATATGTAGGGATAAGGGATGATCTTATAAGACATCTGATAGAACTGCAGTGATATGAAACTCATTTGATGATTTGCTGTGAGTTCACAAATTCAATCTTCTCTTCGCTGAAGCTGCTCCCGGACAGAACTTTTGGATTTCAGCATCCATTGTTGTTTAACTTTTCTGCTGTCAGCTTTAAGGTACCCATCTTGTGCGTTTCTAAGTATATGAGAGGACGAGTGAGCAAGCTCGGTCTGAGTGGACTGAGGCACACTTTCATGATTAAATTGATATGGTAAGAGTGTACTGCAGATGACTGTTAACAGAAACGCATTTTAATTCAGCTGAATCACAAAATTGCCAGACGCTGCACTTTTTGCTAAGAGACTTGTTACTCCTTTTTGAGAAAAATCAATAAAGATTTGTGGAGTTCCGAGATGGTGCAAGCGTCTAAAGGCCCATAAATCTTCCTGGATGACAGTCATTTTTACAAAATGGAGAGAAAATAAAGAGAGGAAGACAAAAGTATGGGCTGCCAGGGCTGGAAGAGAGGAAGTGTATCCTCCTTGAATGTCTTTCTCTCTTTGTGTGTCTGTCATTTCTGAATTGCTCTCACTTTCTCCTTTTTGCTTTGTCATTCTGAGTGTCTGTCTTTCCTGTGATTGCTCTCTAACTCTGTTTTCCTAAGGTGAGACACAAGCTGTTCATGGCCCCAGACATGTTGGGTAGAGAATAAGAAAGAAGGTGGTGGATGGAATATGGGGTTGAGAATGGTGAGGGAAGGGTGAAGAGAAGGGAAATGAAGGAATGGAAAGGAAGGGTGGAGGTAAGTGAAAGGGTCATGGGAACAGGGACTGAAATTTACTGCTGTTTATTATTTGCCGGAGGATATGACATCTATTACCAAGGCGAGAGGGAGAGAGAAGATGGAGGGAAAAAGGAGAGAAAGGCAGCACAAGTAAAGTTGCAACACTGAGTTGAGAGAAGATGGATGAAAGAAAAAGATGATAAGATCAGATGAAGAAATAATAAAAAAAAAATATGAACAGAAAATAGTGGAAACATTGAGAGTGATAAGAGTGAAAAGATGAAAGCCCTCTCCACTAGCCAGTAAATAAGAGTCTCATTCTAACCTTTGATTGAAGCATCTCCACTATTGGATAATCAGTATAATTAAGTGTAAGTATTACTCTAAAAATTCTCTGAAAGTCTGTGTAAAGTGAGAATAAATATGTGTTCAGAGTTTGTCAGACTAAAGAAGAAAGTGTTATTAACCACCCAGACAAATGTGAATGAGTAAAAGTTTCGACAAGTTTATGAAATTAGGTGTCAAAATCAGGTAAAAATGAGCAGTATTCCCAGGACTGTTGGGGCGTGTCCACTGAATGTGCTGAAGGCACGCCCACTCATGGGTGCTGACAAGAATGCTCAGGGTGGCCTCAGCTCACACGGCTGCATATATAAGTGAAAAGCATAATTGTTTATTATTATTTATTATTTTCGGTGACTCTCAGTGCCACAGTGGTTTTTCGTTGCATTGAGTAATGTGTGGCTCGTAGCAAAGCTTGCGCCCAAAATCAGCCAGGTTAAATTCTAGCTGTGGCGAGTACGCACTTCAAGACCTGTCCTTATGACTAGTCAACTGATTTTTATGAGTAAAGTATGAGTTTATCCTAGGCCTCATTAAAGCATACCATCAGCCCATGAGGTGACCAAAAGAACGATTAGAGACCTTGCCATGATGTTATCGTGGTGGATAAGAATGTAAAAGAAGTTGGAAAGAGTAGAGACAGATTAACAAAGAGAAGCAGCTGTACACTGCCGTTTACAAGAGTGTGTGGGTGTGTCTTTATGTGTAATGTAAAACAACTGTGGTGGTTTTGCATGCCATGATATATTAGTGTGTGTGTTTCTGTGTGTGTGTACGCCTCATATCAGGCTAACTATCAATGTCCTGCTGTGCTGAGTGCAGCGGTGCTGCTATATAAAACGATAACGATATTCTCATTACTTTAAATGACAGAGAATAAACTGTGTGTGTGTGTGTGTGTGGAGGGGGTGCGGGTGGAAGTGTTTGTCAAACAAGAGAAATGTGAAGTATTTCAGACTTAATCCTACGTCTAGTCTCTGTGTTTCAGGTAAGTCTGCATTTTTCTGTAACAAGTTATTAAAGTAGTCTCATGGGCCAGCTTGTGTCTGTGTGTCTGAGAGTAAGAGAGCGAAACATACATTTTAATCACGCATTAAATACACGTTGCACTCTTATTTTGATTTGTTTTGGTGGTGTATGGCCCAGTGACTGCCCTGTCTGAATGGAGGGTGAGGCTGGAGAGACAGACAGATAGACAGGAAGAATGACGGTGGCGTGGTAAAGGAAAAGACTGAGGGAGGTAGAGATAGTGAGATATGAAAGATAGATTAGAATCCATGCCCAAAGGCCGTTTGTGGCCTACTTTCTATTTTAGTATATATATTTTTTCTTTTTTTAATGTGTGAGTGTGTGTGTGTAAACGAGAAACATTATAAGCTGTTTTTTTTCTTTCTCTCTCTCTGTCTCTGTCTGTCTCTTTCTCCACTGGTCTCTGGTGAAAACATAGTATAAATGGTCTGGTACGAATAAGAGACAGAATCAGACAGACAGTTAAACAGACAGACTGACTGACTGACTGACTGAATAAATCCAGTGCTGACACATTGATGAATAGACGGACAGGTTATGGGACTTACGTGTGCACTGCTCCAGCTCGATGCTGCTGCTCATGTGGATGTTATCTATTCTGATGTGGCCTCTGGTCGGGTGTTCAAAAAACCCCTCGAACACCACCTAAATGATGGAAGAAGAGTGAAAAGTTACAATAGTAAAATCTGTATTAAACACACAATGGACAATGTAAATGGACAGTTATAAAAGTGATCAGTCGGCGGTCATATTTTTAATAAGAGCATTCATATGTTGTTTTGGCACATAAAAGACTGCAGTCCATAATGATAAACAGACACATGTTTTATGACCTTCACAAACAAGTTTGCATTTGGTTAGATTCCCCTTGAACTCACTAAATTGAGGCAGTGGAAACATTACAGTTTTTGTCCAGAGGGGTCGCCGGAATCAACAGAAAATGAAAGTTCCTTGCAGCAGCTTTAAAGCAAGATTATGTAAATTTTCCATCATAACATTACTTTAAATTAAATAAATTAGATTTTACAGTGTCTGTCACTCCCACTCCTCACCTGCTCTTGCACTATTTAACTTTGTCCTCTTACAATCACCCGTGCAAAGTACGTTATTCTCTTTCAGGGCTCAGCAGCTAGACTCTCATTAAGTCACAGACCAACAAGTATTTTACTGATTTTGGTGAAGCTGGATTATATTTTATCGAATAAATGCTTTACATCTGCATGTCGTCTGGCTGCTCTGCCTCAATTCTCTGTGATTTACAGTTTCCTACAGGACAGTAAAGTAAACTTCTGCAAGCACTTTAGCTGGCTTTGTTAGCTAGGCTGCCTCGGCTGTAGTTCAGAGCACCTTCCAAAATTAAAAGGAAAAATATAAAATCCTCATATATGTGTTTTTGTGTATTTATACATACTCATCATACTAGTGTCACATTTTATAAGCTCTTCATATGTCTTGGATTTAAACACTTACCTGATACTCCTTTGGGCTTTGGGGCAGGATGGTGCGGCCCTCCCTCCAGTGAGATCCCTGGTCTCCTTTTAGAGCCCATAGCAACGTCTCCTCCTGGTCACTGTCCCTCAGCAGGACCCTCAGGCTTCCCTGCGCCTCCCCCTGGAGCTGGTAGTAGAAGACGAGGCAGAGCGGACCTTGCTCTGGCCCCACCTCAGGGCTCAGCAGCCGGGCTCGCTTGCGCTGGGTGTGGGCTCCTGCATCCAGGTGGAGGTAGTTCCCTGAGAAATCTGGAGGAAAGGAAGAGACAGAGAGGTGACAGATGCTCCATTAATGTAAGATCAGTGATGTAGTCGCGATTAATGAGTTGTAACAAATGATAAATGAATGGCCTTTAAGCTGATATATCACCGCTGTTTTTAGCGTATGCTTGTTAATTTAGAGCCACATATATGGTTTTCTCCATGCTATTTGCATTTTATTAATTTAATAAATTCCATTTGAATGAATTTTGCGATTTGTGCAGGCAGCAGATTCACCGCTCGCTGGTGAAACGGGCCCAACATACAGTATGATGTAGAAATGCAGTGGGTTGTGGTTGCTTGAGTTTAAGGCATTACCACCATCATTCTGTGGCATGAGGCTTAACCGCAAATGAGACTGCCATTTCATCATGGCCTCTAATGGCTATGGATACAAATGAACACACACAAACGCACCCATACACACACAAATACACACACAACCCTGCTAAACAGCCCTAATCATTCTGAATGCTGACACCTCATTCTGTTGCTCTCCCTGTTTCTGCTACTTAGTCAGCACAGCCATCATACCAATACACTCGCAATGACTGTGCACGTGTGTTCGTGCGTGTGTCTGTGTGTGCATATGCATCCTTTACACAAATCTAATTCACTTCTTTTCTCTCCTCTCAGCTGAAAGAATTGATAAGCAGAAAGCAAGGGGAGTAAAGGGAAGGAAGGGGTGAGTGAGTGGAAGTGTGAGCAAACATGACATGAGAGAGAGAGAGAAATACAGTGCCGTAGTGTTTTCCCTTCCCCAAACAGGACCATAATCATTAGCTTGCTGCTGTGTTTGGCTGTTTGTCTACTTTGTCTATTATGGCCGGAGAGTAAAAGCTTCGCTGGAGCTGCAAATAGTCTTTTTTTTTTTATCGACATACAAACACTGAGTGTAACAACTCATAAGAATATCTATCTATCTATCTATCTATCTATCTATCTATCTATCTATCTATCTATCTATCTATCTATCTATGCTTTCCCTCCCTCAGCTAAGATTTTGCAGCAGATCACACTTAATGAATAATGGATTTGGGTTGAGGTAACTCTGTTTCTTCACTCGGAGGCAATGAAAATGGGGACCTAAATTACCACTGCTCATTAAGTACAGTTAGAGAAAGTTGCAGTGTTTTTCTGTCTCTCTGCGTTTGATCTCGGCGAACGTACAAAGGGAGGGAATTAATTAACAAGTCTCCATGGGAGGGAGAGGCAGGGATGTAGAATTTGCTCTGAGGGAGGGAGGGAAATGTGTGCACGCATGTGTCTTTGTGTCTGTTTACTGGTTCATTCGTGTTTATATCTGTGTGTGCGCGAGTGTGTGAGTTCATCTGTCAGTCATCGTTTGTGTGTACCTGCAAGTGTTTTGTGCGTGAGTGGGTTAATCGTTTGCAGAAGTTTAAATGTGTCTGCAAAGGCAAACATAAGCATGGGCGAAGACATGATGATGAACTACACTACAATGTCAACTTTTTATGTTGTTGCATTCTCTTCTGACGTGTCACACCGAGCTGCCTTCATGGCAACACTGCATTAATCTCAATGATATTTTGAAAACACATCGTGCCTCTTAAGGATGAACGCTGTCTCCTAAACAGAGCCGCTGTTTAGATTATTGTGTTTACTGCACGAGGCTTTGACATTGCAGAAGCATGTGGTTCAGTCTTAACTAAATGCTTTTGATTATTTTAACATAATTATATATAAAAAAAACACAAAACATGCTTTAGTTGCTGTAAGTAGAAAACAAATGTTAAAAAAACACATTTCAGACATGTAAATGAAAAAGTTTTTAACAAATATGGGCACCATTTCTCTCAAAACATAATTGCTGTTGCAAAAACCCAGCATATAAGTGTCATTTCTTGTAGACAGGTTGTTTAGAGACACTCTGGACTAGCTCACTGTTTGGTCAAGTCATAAAAATACCTGCACTCACACAAATACATATTTCCATGGTTACCAAGTCATCATGCATAATTATATGCAGAGTGCTGAAGAAATTCCTACAATCAAATCATGTTTACTATCACACAGTCCTGATTAATTTAATTTGCAATCACACCATAAAGCTTGCTTAGAAATCGATTGAGAATGCACTGTTTCAAGCAGTGTCAGTCCAAACAGCCTGTTTGAACCTTTTAAACTGTGTCTGTTCACATTATTAAATGTCATCGTTTGGATCATTACATTGGATCATACTGTTATTTTTGCATAAATCTTCGGAAAAAGTTTTTGGTTCTGGGTCTTTTTTTTTTGTATTTCAGTGACACCTGTTGAATCACATCAAAACAACTTAAAGTGATATTATCACTTTAAGTTGATGATATCAGTAATGTTATTATATCTGTTAAACCCTCCCTTTTTCTTGCTTCCATATCAATAACTAAGCCACTTCCAAGAACGAGCAGTTTCTGTCGATGAAAACCTCCGTGGGGTATAGAATCTCACTCTTGCCCTATCTAAGATCAAAAGAATAACTTAAGCACTCTGTTCGGGTCGGATTTTCTTTTTTAAAACCCTAAAAGGCCTTTCAATGACAAGGGTTGGGGATTTGATTTGCATATCGAGACAGCTTCCAGACAGAGTGCCGCGCTAATGTTGCTGTAGAACAAGACTTAATGTCATGTTGCTGTCTAACATGTAGACAGGGATGCTGCTATGTCAATTGCACACCCTCCGACACGCACAGACACACGTGCACATGCACAACACACTCAGCAGCTTAGTGTGATGTAGAGTCTTGCCATGTGTCACGGCCCTGTCTGTTTATGAAGGAGCTGCTCACTCAACCATGAACTGGATGACTTCAACAGATACAGAGAAAACCTTGGTGGATGGCAAGGTCATGTGCGCGTGTGTGGGGAAACAAACCCACACACCTTGAGTGTGTAACACGCGGACAGTCCCACCTTGAGTGGTGCGTGTAAGTGTGTGTGTACGTATGTGTGTGTGTGTGTGTGGTGCCTCGGGGGAGCTGGAGAGCTAAGGCAGCACTTCTGTCAGAGCCATCATCTGGCTTATCTGACTGCTCTGGGCAATGTGTGTCTTATGGGTGTGTGAGTACAGTAAGGAGATGTGTGAGATGTGAAGACATACGTGAGGCAGTGAATGTGTGTGTGTGTGTGTGTGAGTGTGATGGATAAAACAGTCTTGGTTATCCTCCTGCTGTCTTATTAAAGACGGACAGATGTGGAAAAAGGCAAGTACTACTGAGGGAAATGAGAGAGAGGTCAGTGAGGAGAGAAAGAGGTGAGCACAGTGATGGAGTGAGGGGGCTGGAAGTGGAAAGTGACATAAAAATACAGAAAGTATGTACTGTGGTATGAGCTAGAGTTGAGGGAGGATGCATTGAAAGACGTGGGGTGAGAAGGAGGAATGAGATGATGAGGACAGAGAGCGGAAAAAACATTTGTACTAACATGAGAGGCAAACAAAATGTAGCATGAATTAAAACACACGGGTAAAGTGAAAAAGTTGTGGAATAAAAAGGAGGCTGAAAAAGAAGAGGAAACCGAAAAAACAGATAATAAAGTAACAAACTAGGTTAGAGAAAGTAAAACTGTTCAACCTAACATTTAAAAAAAAAACCTCCAATTAAGTCGCTGCGCACACATTTAGCAGTGAAATCCTTGCATCATAGTTGCTGTCAGTGGCTCCTCCCAGCATGGGGATCTGTAATATTCCACCACAGGACAACCACTTTGCTCTTAATGAGCTACACAAGTGCTGAGGAAGGTCAGGCATCTCAACGTGATGAAGTTTTCCTTTTTTGTGTTTACAAAATGAGAAATGGCTTGAAATGGGAACTGTCCAGAATGAAAATGAGAACTGAATGTGGTTTTAATGGGCATATATAAGTTTGCATGTTTAAGTAGAGAAGAAGATCTGCCCAGAAATGTTGTCAGGTGATGTGAAGTGCTGGAAAGTGCTCAGTGGCAGTCATTTAAATGCTTTAGTGTTTTAATCCAGTATGGATTTTAAATTCTCCTTGTGTTAACTATGACACATCATTTGGCAACACAGTGTGAAAAGAAGATTTCCCAAAATGTTTGATATTACTTTCAATGTAGTAATACATGATTGAGCACTCTGTTACTGTAATGTGTGCAAATCTCTACTCACTGTCTGATCCCAGCGCCAAATCCTGCCTCGTTCCATGTGTACCGTGTCCGGTTGAACTGCTGCTGGCCGTGTGCAGGGACCAGCTCACACCTGACTGGGGATCAGCCGACCAGCCGCACAAGCTCTGCTCGAAGTCGCAAACAGCCGACAGGGACGGAGTAGTGGCTGCGGGTCAAGAAAAAGACACAGATTGTGAATTTAGACGTTTCATAGTGCATCTGTTTCGACTTACAGTAAATATAACTGATTATGAAGTGGCCTTTGCTTCTAGCACCGTATCAAATTTGAACTTTTTCTCTGTTTCTCATCATCGTTTTATGAGACCTAATTCCATAATTGATGACTTGCTTTGAGTTTTTTTTTTGGCAATAGTGCTCAAGTAATATGACATCTCAGTGAATCATGCTGAATACAAATATTAGGAGGACATTATGTGAGATAGAACGAGCTAGAAAGAAGAAACGGCGGAGATGATAAACAGACAAAAAAATGTAATTCAGTGCGTTCAGTTATGTAGCAACAACGTGGATCAACAAGGAGCCTATTAAACTACATCACATACAGTTACCGCAGTAAAGCTACTTGCCTGACAGTCGTTGACCTATAGCTGTGAAATCATATTCCCAATATGTGTCTGTCTGTGTGTGAGATACTCTGGCTGTGAGAGCTTATTTTCACTCATACAGAGCTTCCTGTGGGACTCTTGAATCTAACAGACTTCAAAGCCCAGAGGCCCCGTGGTGCACGATGACATCATGAGTTTGACCTTAAGAGCATTGAGTGTGTGCGCAAGTGTGTGTCGACAGGAGACAGAGACAAAATGAATGCTGTGTGTGAGCGTGCTTGAACTACGTACCGGGTCTCATTGCAGCAGTCGTCTGTTCCTCTCTGGGCAGGGTGGGGGTCACGGTGTCAGGTACAGTGGTGGTTTCTGCCAACAGCAGTAAAAACAGTAGAGTTTAGAATAGAATAAATATGATACAATGAGACAACGTGTATTATTCACTTTTCTCTCCAACATCACCAGCTATCATCAGCTGACAACCATAGATGGTACATGCTTAAGTTTCCGTAGAGCTGAGAGTGTTGTGGCTCTGGCCACCGCCATGTTTGCAGTCCTGTCTCTGCAACCTAATACAAAAATGTTGCCTGGTTGCTCGAATAAGACACCTGCAATGGCACCCACCTCTCAGTCATCGTGGTCATGCTCTTAATTATGCATAACTTAAAGCCTTAATATAATTTGTACGGGGGAGTTCTAAAGAATTTAGCTATAGAGACCAAAAATCATTCTTTGTACCAGGCTGTAAGCATGTGTATTTCTGCTGTGAAGAAATGCGTTTTATTATGGGACCTTATGGAGACTGACTCATTTTGCAGCCAGCCTCAAGTGGACGCTCCAGGAACTTTGGCTTCCACACTGGCTTCATTTTACAGCCACAGAGGCTGCTGCATGTCAAGCAATATCACACCATACTTTATATTTAATGGTAGCAATGGCATGAGTTAACTTTCAACATGCTCAAACTGTTTTAACAAGTAGAGACAGTACTTTATTAAAATAATAAAATCTAAGCTCTTCTTTTAAATATTCACAATTCATTCTACAGCTGCTTTGGGAAAAAAACTAATATTTGCAGCGGCGTTTGAGCAAAGACAAATTTAGATATTATACGGTAACTGATATCTGTACACACTTCACTGTACTGTGTATTAAGGCTGACGTTTGTCATGATCCAGGCAGTGACAGAGTGGGCTGAGGCAATGAGCTGGCATTCAGCTGAAGACGTTGCCACGCCATACTCATTTTACCCACTGCAGGTTGGCACGCACACACCCACAACGCTACGATGATAGATGCTGCACTCAAACTGACCTTGGTGCACAGCAGCATGTGACCAGTGGTATGATAGATCAAACAGAGGCACACACACACACACACTCACGTCAGCAATGGGGTATGTCAGTGTAACCCCAAGACCTTCTGGTCTTAATAAGCAGTTTTCTACTGTTGGTTAAGATTCCTTAAACGGCCCTGAACGCTTTTCCAGCTCCCTCTCGCACACACAAACACACACGCTGGTTTAAGTAAGTCTATAGTATACATTGACGTAAGGGAACAGAAGATTGCCTGGCTTGCGTGGCGCAAGGCTGACACCACAAACCTCTTGCCAAATTATTCTTAGAAATGGCTTCTTTCTCTCTCTCTTGTTTTCTGCCATTCATTATACGGTCTGTCTTTCTTTCTTTTTTTTCATTCATCTATCATTTGGCTCTGCAAAGCCCCTCCATCTTTCCACTGTCTCTCTGTCATTTGTCACAATAAATCTGACCAGTTTCAGTTCTGCTTTGCAAAACCACCATCAATGCCACAAAAAACTCTCTCTGCACACACACACATACACAAAGTCAATCTCTCTTTTTCTCTCACCGGCATAGAAGTGAAACCCTATCTAGTGTTGTTTCTCTTTAACCGCAACCGCAAATTTTCTTCTCCATAACTCTTTTGCTCTCCTTCTGTCATCTCTCCCTGAGGCGTATTTTGATTTCCACTCGTCCCCTTTGCTTTCGTCTGCCCGCAGATCTTTCTGTCCCTTTGTTAAGATTGTGGCTCTTTCTTTTGCTCTTTTCCTATCTGTCGCGCTCCTCTCAACCTTTCAGCACTTCTCTCTGCGCTGTAACTCTGTCTGGTGTTATTTTATGTTAGTTCTAACCACCAGCACAGTAAATCTGAGACCACTGTTGATTTAATGCTTGTTTGGTTGTTCTGGATGTTTCCATGACTCACTTGGTGATCTTCATATGTGTGTCTTGTTTAGCGTGAACTCTTAACCTTTGCTAGCCTTTGCTAATATGTCTAACAATCGAATGCGTATTGTGTGTGTATAACTTTATTGAGTTGTTAGCACAATCTGCTCACAGTAAAAATATACAGGATTATTATGTAAGCCCAAACAGAGTGGCCTCTCACACACACACACACACACACACACACACACACACACACAGCATTAGATATTAACATTGGATAAGTAGCTCCCAGCTGCTGACATTAAGCTGTTTTAATTTGGTGCCCTTTACCACTGTAATTAGCCCCCCATATGGAGGGGGAAAGAGGGAGGAATGGAGATGAGAGAGGGATAGAGAGAGCTAGAGACACATAGAAATAGATAGAGAGGGAGACATGGAGAAGGAAACATAACCCTTTCCACCTCTCACCACCATTTTCCTAATTAGTGACCACACACAGCTCCTGTCAGCCCCCCATTTCCAACTCTATCTCCACTTGACTCGTCTAATCCAATTTTGCTCTGTTTGTCATCTACTCTCCTGTCATTTCTCCCCTTCCTCCTCATCATCTTCCTTCCCCCTCGTATTTCCATCCATCAGGTCCGACTCTGTAGCTACTGTAAAGGTCAGTAAAATAATTTAAATGAATTAGTTTATAATTAAATTCATTCAAACTTGCGTTTGCTAGGAAGTTCTTGTGTGGGAAAAGTGAGGATAATAACAGTCATGTTTTAGCCATCAGGATTCAAACAGGGTTGTAAAAGAAACACCGGTCTTTCCATCTGTGTCTTGCAGGTGGGTCATCCTGAACACCACTGAGCTACCTACCATGAGTCTCTGTCTCTTTTTTTTCCCACACACACACACACACACACACACACACACACAGCTGAGAAACTGACAAGGTGTTTGGTTCAGTTAACCACACACACATACACAAGCACACACATACACACTGTCATAGGCCCCAGGGCTCATTGCAAAGCTGCTGACTGAGCAGTGCTAGGCGGAAACAGAGAGATGAAAACTGTTCAATTATCGAAAGAGCTCTAGGCATAAATCTACCTCTGTCAGCCTAAATAATGACTACTGACACAGTGTGTGTGTGTGTGTGTGTGTGTGTGTGTGTGTGTGTGTGTGTGCGTGTGTGTGCCTCGGGAAGAGAGAGAAATGTCGTCCCTACTCAAATTATTGGTGACATGGTGCATGTGTGGTGGTGGTGGTGGTGGTGGTGGTGGGGTCCTTTACTTAATGACTTATGTGATCGACTGACTGATTGAATGATTGAATGACAGACTCTTTGTGTGTTTAGCTTCTTTATAAGAGGAACCTCCACAAATAATTAGTTACTGTAAAAGCTCCTTAAGACATAAAACTCTATCCAGCAGCTGTGTACAGTGCAGCAGCATGCATAGCAAGATATATTTGCTCATTGCTTCGACCCATTTGTGAAAGAATCAATACTACATGTTACAGTACATATGAAATGCTAAAACTGTATGTTAGAGATGGAGAGAGTAGAAAGTTCAAAGTGAAAGGAAACTTAGAGACTAGCAAATTTTTAGTTGTGGCACTACCAGGAATGGGGTAGCTGAATGTTAACGTGTGACATGAAATGAGAAGTGATGGTGGAAAATATGAGTGTTTTTGGATGGAAATCATTACCAGTGATCTGAATGGCAAATCAGACAACTGTACTTAAAAAAACCAAAAGTGCAGGCTTTCTGGAGTTGAGTGGGTGGGAAAATGAGTTCTTTACAGCAGGAAACTCTTTGGAGACTAAATGCCTAATTAGCTCATTGTACAGCAAGCAACCAACAATATCTGTTTTTATGGTGAGTGCTCTACTGCACCACAAATTTTAATGTCTGGTAGATGGGAAAGGAGAATTTCTGTAACCCAGTAAAATGTATCGGCAGTATAAGACCAAACATATGACTGAAGTTAAAAAAAAAAAAAAAAGCCTCCAATAATAAGACTGGCTAAAAAAGCAGAGCCGGGCACGACACAGATGAGACACTAGATGCCAAAGAAGCTCTTTATGTCAGGAAACTGAGTGTGAATTGCTCATTAGCCGACTGTGCAACAAAACACCATAAGGTATGTGATTGTAATTGTAGCCTTAAGTGTGAAGCTAAGTACGACAACAACTTAGATGATAAAAAGAAGCTGCTGGCAATAAATGGCTAACTACATCAGTGAACAGTAGTCAGCTACAAAGGAAATGAGTTTAAATGTGGCAAAAACCATTAAGCTAAGTATGCCATTAACCGCTCTGGAGAAAAGAAAGACAGACCCCTAGATCACGATGCTAGGGTATAAGACCCAATCAGTACAATGTAGTCATATAAAATTAACAGACTGTATGTGAATTCTTTTGTGTCTGTTTTAGCTCCGTGATTTCAAACATCACAGAAGCTAACCGACATCAGATACTGTCCACACGCAACTTGAGAGTGATTGCAGGTTCTTATTGTGGGTTTTGAATTTTAGCTGGTGGACTGCCCACATAAATTTGAATCGCTTTTATCCGCTAAAAGTTCAGTAAGAGGAGGAAGAAACCTCAGTGGTTCTGAGACGCTGCAGCTGAATCTTTGCATAAGCTATCGAAACTCTAACAATTGATGAATACTGCAGAGAGGTGAAAGAGGTGGTGAGCCAAACCTAAATATTTAGATTGCAGACAGACACATATAAACACACACGTACCCACAGCAGACCAGTGACCAATCCTAAGTGCATCCATGTGTTATATCTCAAGGAGGAAGAGAATACAAGATACACTTTAGAAGTGAACAGAGGATGACTGTCTATGGTTTAAAATAACTAAAGAATATCTTTGGGTGTGTGCTTGACTTTCAGGCATTTGAAACTGGAACATCATCCCACTGGAAATATGGCCTATTGTGTTTGTTGGAACAGTCAGGAGCATTGAACCCCTCTGCAGTGTTGGGTAAGTGATTTTTTTTGTTTTGCCTCGACAAACACGGAAACACACTGTTGGTGTCTTGTAAAAACTCCTTTCAGTAACTAAGTTTTTAAAAAAACAGTGCAACTTTCCATTTTTCCAGACAGGAGACATGGTGGAAGATAATATTAGCTTTCAAAAACTCTAAAGTAAAGGTAGCCCCGGCGACAGGTTTGTTTTATGCTGAATTCAAAAGGCTGTGACAGGTGAGGGATAAAGTAAAAAAAAAAAAAAAAAAAAAAAGATGGGGTCTGTAGAAACAATGTGAGAGGAGCAAGAGCGAGATGAAGAGACGGAAGCAAATCCACGAGGGTATTGAGGTCAGAGGAAAAGTGAAGGTGAAGACGTAGGAGATACAGTGTGTGTGTGTGTGTGTGGGTGTGGGTGTGGGTGTGTGTTAGGCCACTCTGTTTGGGGAGGGGGGTTGTTACAGGAGCCTTGGCAAGGAGACGAGAGTGATTAAATTCTTCTGATGGGGAGGGAGTCAAAGGGGTGGAGACGCAGCAGGTACTGCAGAAGCCACAAACATTTGCACGCTCTACCTCCCTCTCTAACATTATTTTCCATTCCCTCTAATGTGTTTATACCTGTTGGTATAAAGGAGCAGGGTTAGGTCTGCAACAAGTTGCTCTGTTGCTACCAAGCAACTGGTTTATTTCAGGTTATTTGAAATCTTGGCTCCAACATTTATTAAGAATAAAACAATAATTATTATTTGTGAATAATTAAATGCATCAGATTTAAGAAATAAATATATCCATTGCTTTTTTAAAAAAATATTCTGCAATCTGGTTATTGTCCTTGTTGTGTTTTCATGACTGTAATCTCTGGAGGAGTGGAGGAATAAGAGAAGACGGGAAGGAGGAGCAGAGGAGAGCGATGAGTGGGTGTAAGTGAGGACACATCCCACCAATCACATGAAAGTATCTGGACTGGACCCATGGCTCACATGTGAAAGCGATCAGCAATGTTGGACCTGGAAAACACTCACACACACACACACACACACACACACACACACACACACACTTGGCTAAACCTGAACGATTGGCTGGAAACCTGGAACAGCGGAACACCTCTAGAATGTTCTCGAACAAGAACTCTAAACAACATTTCCCTCCCACTCGCCACTGTAACTTTGGACGTGTGTGTGTATGCGTGTGTGTGTGTGTTTATTTTCCATGTCCATACATCATCAACAGACACACTGAAGGTTCTTTGCTATCACTCACCTTGCTTGTTACACCACAAGGTTCAAACTTGTTATTATTTTAACTTTTATTTAGCCTTTGTGACATGAAAATTTAATCCAGTAAATGTTTGCTTTTCCAGCAACTGCTTCACATTCATAAAAGTCACCTCTTTTCTAGAACTGGCCAATGACTCATTGAGAGCAGTTGTTAAGGTCATCCAGAGATTCAAACTGACACACTGCCAGTCCAAGTGCCAACCTCTTTGGCCCAACTTCACACTTACAGAGAAATCTTTTAGTGAGAGGCGAGCTACATGACATCACCCCGATTATACCTTGATCTAACATACGTAGGGCATTGGGTCAGGTTGGGAACAACAATATGTCAGGCAAGATGATTGATTGTGTTATCCCATGTAGTGTCATTGTGGACAACCAATGCCGCATCACGTCATGCCTCACGGCAAATGGCATCCCGACAAAAAGAAAGTTTTTCAGTGCACATCTGTAAACACGGCAACAAAATGAAAAGAGGAATGGCTTTGTTGATGCTGAAGGTGAACATGTGGTAGAGTGTTGGTCTTTCTTTCTTTTTTAGGCTTTTCTGAAGGTAGGACCAATATCATACCTTTGTTTGTTCACATGAATGGAAGTTGGCACCTCCTTCCAGGTGACATTAGGCACTTCGTAAAAGACAATGGACCAACACGTAGTGTGTCATGCCTCTTGGGCGAGACACGGCAAGAATTTACGACTATACTATTGCCTAACACAGTAACCTTCACAAAACCACAAAAATATTGTGTAGTCCGAACACAGAATGAATCAGTGATTCAGTCTACCAAATGTAGCATCCCCATTGAGATAATCATTATGGTTTTGTTGGAACACGGGGGGAAGAAGCAAACCTTTTGCCAGAGTCTGGTTGGCAGCGTCTAAGGTTTCGTGACAAGTGAAGATCCATGATTCAAAGAGCAGCAACAGCAACAGATGAATAAAGACAAAGATGTTGATCTCCCTCTGTCAGTGTTTTTCCCCCCCAAGTACCCCACCCATTACACTGCCGTTTTCAATGGAATGGGAACCTACGCATGTATTTACACAACTAAGAACAAACCTTTGTCTTTATGCCAAACAGGTGGTGTATGTGTGTGTGTGTGTGTGTGTGTGTGTGTGTGTGTACATATGTGCCTGCCCGCCTGCCAACAACTAGGTGTGGAGTGAAAGAGATGAGAGCACAGCAGATGTTCTGATAGCTCAGTCATTTAAAACATGAACAAAACTGGCAGCCTGGCAGCTCTCACTTCACATCCAATAGTCGGGGTTACAGGACCTAAATTACATGTTGCCTCCATAGCTAGCGTGAATGATCAGAATGAGTCCTGCAATAATATTCTGGCTTTTGTTTCTGTTTTCGCACCAGGGGTTTGGTGCAATAATGAGATGCTAAACTACATTATTGTGTGCCCTCTAAGAACCCTGAATCCGTAATTTCAGATTTCTTCATTGTAATTGGGTGCTCAGATTGTCTCTCCCATGTGAGGAAATTGTTTTACAGCCCCGAAGCCAGGTCAATGCGCTTCACTGTAAAAATATGAAAACAATACAGGGGCAGTAATGGAAAAGCAATTTCTTCTGGAGTTTGTTAAAGCTGGTGTTTAGAGGATATGAGGTTTGTGACTGACATTCTATCATATTGTCTTAAAGCAAACACAACATGCTGCTCACACACACACATATAGTATGTGTAATACTTGACGCTCGTCATCCTATTGAATGATGTATGGAGGTAGATCTGCAATTTGTAATGCTAAATACAGATGTGAACGATATCACACAAACAATTCTGCCATGCCAAACACTCTAAATGAGTCCAGGTTTGTTATTTATGACCAACGGGAACAGAATCTAACTACTAAATAATACAAAGGCCATTCTGACTGCTGCATGCACTGCAGGCTGGCCTGTGTGGATGTGTGTGTATGTGTGGGTGTGTCAGTGGACATGTGATTGCCTTACACTGCTGATGTCTACTGACGACTGACGACTACTATTTATTCATTATTTCATGAATTCACTCCTTTACTTCCTGAGCAGTGCTGGGACAGATGGGGCAGTGGCTTGACTGTACGCTGAAGCTCTGGGGTAAAAAAAGTAAATAAAAAACAGAAACTCCTACAATCTTTTATCACTTTTAATGTGGGGTGACTTTATAGATATCATGCTAGGAGTAAAGAAAAACCAAATGCTGCCTGCTTAGAAATTGAAGAAAATGGAGGTATTAGATAGAAAAAGGAAGACGACCTCTTAAGATTTCATCTGAACGGAGATGGAGAGGTGCTGTTAGGCCTTTTCCTGTATGGCTTTTTATCTTACTTCCTATCTGTAGCCTTGTGTGTGTGTGTGTGTGTGTGTGTGTGTGTGTGTGTGTGTGTGTGTGTGTGCATATATGTGTGTGTGAATTTATACAAGGGGTCCACTAGAGTTGAATGTGTGCGCTTGTGACTTATGTGTAAACAGCTGTGTTCAGTGGACTGAAGCTGATGCACTCTGTTGAATATTTTATCTCCCGTTACAACGCGCATACACACACCCACAACACACACACACACAAGCGAGCAGAGAAACAAAGTCTATTTTGTCTTCAGTCAGATGGGCTTTTCTGTTTTATTGTTTTCATTTATAGCACCGGCAAAATAAGTGTGACTGCCTTGCTGATGAGATCATGCGTTTTTTCAGGGTAATGATCCCAACGTTACTTAGCATGGAGACAATTAAAAACCAGACAAAGTGAAATTTAAGAAAATCTACTTGCACTGAGCTTCTCACTCGTGTTCTTGTCATAGCGTGTGGCTGTGTGTGGTATCTAGGATGGTAGCAGGAGCAGTCGCTGTGGTGCTCATGCAAAGTGGGAATGAACTGTTATCATGTCTAATGCACGGATTACATCCAGAAGGCAAACATCTGGCATGCAGACGCAGACAGCCAGACCAGCAGACAATCACTGAAACGGCGCAATAGCCAAGAGGTTGATCCACGCTGTGATCATGGAGATGATGGCTGCAGATATGACGTGCATGATGTCATTAAGCGCAGTAACAAGCAATGTGTACGCAGAGGATAAAACACTGCCGGTGCAGTCACAATGGACATATTAGGACACATTTATCTACATTAGTAAGAAATAATTTGCTGCCGTTCATGATACACAATTGGTACATGCTAGATAATCAGTCCAGTGAAAGCCCTAATCTTTTTTATGTCGATGTTTTACTGTTTGGTTTTTGTTGTGCCTGGGGGTTTTTATATCAGTGCATGCTCCAAATGAAAAAAAAAGGAACATTTCCAGCAAGAAAAGACTTCAGAACATGCCACCTCTTATGTCCTCTAATTAAGGATCGTGATAATTGGAGGGAGTAATTAAATTTCACCACAACATTTAATCAGAGAAACTTTAAAACAGACAGAAAGCGCTTTATCGTTCTATTAGATGTGTTATAACGGATAATCTTCCATGTTATCTCTGGTAATTAGTGCTCATTTGTCCCAACGAAGACAAGTGTTGATTTAAATCAGATCTTTTACTGATATTTCCTTTGTTATGTCTGAATTTTATTTTATTTTTTACTGTAATACAGTCATGATAACCCACTAAAACCTGTCCCTTCTATCCCCATCATCCCCAACCTCTTGGCTAGTCCTGACACATCTAGGATATAATGTCCCCTTTGGACTCTCTCTCTCTCACACACACACACACACACACACACACACACACCCAAGTTCAGACATACAGAGATCTAGCAGCAGGCCATCAGTTGCAGCCAATAGCCCACTTCATGTCCACTGGGAACAGGTACATGTCATTTCTTTTTCTTGTCTTCACCTCTCACATGTCACAACCTGACTAAACCAGTAAGATCTGATGGCACACGAAGGGAGGAGAGGAGAGGAGAGGAGAGGAGAGGAGAGGAGAGGAGAGGAGACATCTTTTGGGCTCTGCTTTCTCCATATAAGAAAAGAATACTAACAAAAATATCAATAAAGTTGACATTGTGGCTGGATTTATGCAGCACGTCATTATTGCTCAAGTTAAGTCATAATTGTGGGGAGATTTGTACAAAGACCTGCTTTATTGTGGAGGTTATTGTGCAGCTGAGAATAATTTGCTTGCCACAGCTAACAAGCTCCACACAACAGTAACATATTGTCATAAATGGTTGTTACACAGCTCAATAAAGAAACATATAGACTAATGATCTACATCCATCACTCTGCATCATATTACACCAAACCTCAAGCATAAAAATATATCAAACGGAAGACACTGAGGAAGCAAAGCGGATCCTTAACAGAATAGATCACAGATTGATCATGAGTAACAGAATTCAGCAGACCATGTACGGCACCTAATCCTTCACAACACACTAGCGACATGTTATTAACATAATAGGCTGTGAACACAATACAGTACAACTACACAGCTGGCCATTATTAGTGGTAAAAGTCCCATGACCTAGACATGTTAATCCCAGTCCAGACATGTTGCAATACCTCCTATAGAGCAAGATGATTAAATTCAACCACTATGCACACATACACACGCACCCGCAACTATATGATCGGACGTATATATGTATATAAATGTAAGTATACTATGAAAGCGCACACACTTTTCCACAAGTGCTCATAAAGCATGCACACTAATTACATACGTCAAGGAGATGGATGGTGTGATTTACACAGGACATTTAAGTCTCTAATGTTGTTTTTGTAATTATGTTTATGGATCATGTAATACGCATATATATGCAGAAGTATCTTAGTAATTATGATGATATATGTATGATTTTGAAAAGGTTGATTTTGATCATAGCTGGATAATTTATCTTAAATGTACGTTTTAAATGCTGCGTTGTATTTTATCTGTGGCTCATAAATAAAGTGAATTACTGTCTTTTATGTATTTATCTGTCTGCATTTTTGTACAAGTGCCAAATGTACATTCCTGCAAGCTTGTCTGTGCTCATTACAGTGTGTGTGTGTGTCTGTCTGGAAGTGTGTGTAGCCCTCACTTATCTTGCATATACACGTGTGTGTGTTCTTACCAGGCAGGTCACAGCCAAGGACCTCCATCCTCATGCCGATCCCAGCAGGCGACCACCTCTCCGGAAAGACTCTGATGTACTGAGCCACTATCTCATCAAACCTCCGCACCTCTGGAGTGTCATAGTGGCCATTTCCTTCGAAAATCTAAGAGCACATATTGAGAGCGATGTTATTAGTGTTCAGAGAGTTATTACAGAGTGCTTTCCTATTTTCATTTTACAACAAGGAAAAATAAGGATGAAACATTTCCCCTCCTGCATAAATAATGTGTTCCTGCCAATTTTGGACATTCCTAAGTTTAATTTGTGCACTCAACAGGAAAATATTGCGGAGCTGTGTAACCTGCTCCACCAATGACAGCTGCTTTTCGACTGAAGCTCAACACAGTAAAATCCTGCTGTGTCTTCCCAGCGCTGATTCAAAAGAAAATGTGTTGCTTGTCCTAGAGTTTGTCTTAAAACCAAAACTGTGATCATCATACAAAATGATGAGTGATAGGCTTTACTCCAATATTTGTTTGATATATGTGACATCTGTCAGAGTGGGTGCATTGATACATTGTTCTGTGATGAAGACAGCATTGAGGATAAGTATCGTGAAACAGCTGAGAAAGACGTTAACGCTGTAGAGGTAGTAAAAGTTGTCACTTCACCACTCCACCCTTCACATCTCATTGAAAAACAATGGCAACATACTAAGCCTGTCTCTCCAAAGTCATATAACGCTCCTAATCAGCATTGTTTCAAGAACGGCATGACATGTGCCATAAAAATAACAACAGAGACTGTGTTTCCTTTGATTTTCAAGTAATTTTTTTTTTTTGAGGCAGCTTGCAACAGTCTCTGGCAAAAACACAAGATTTATTACAGGCTGAAAACTGACTAGGCTGCACCGATCCTCTCAAAACATGGGTTGTGAAAGTTGTAATATTAGTTTCATTAATTTAATTGTATCTTCCATCACCCCCATTTCTTACATTAAAAAAAAAAAAAAAACTTATGATGATTTCCCAGGACCCTCATTTAAAGACCGGAAGATGAGAGAGATGGAGTGCAGGATTTCAGCATCAGGAGGAAAACCGAGCACTCAGTAGTACTATTAAAGCGTTTTAAGACAGAGTCTCAGAAAAGAGAACAGAGTTTAAAGTGCTCTGTCTCACAGTGTGTTAGACTGCCAGCAGTACTGAGTGGTGATGCAGGAAAGACATTTTTAATTAACACCCATGAGAGACAAATAGAGGATGAGCGAACGAGAGGATAAGACACAGAGAAAAGCAGAGAGAGAGAGAGAGAGAGAGAGAGAGAGGGGACTTAGAGAGAGAAAGACAGTAGCAGGAAAAATGAGGAGTAAGGTGATTAAATTGAATTATTATCAGAGCTGAGGCTGTAATAAAACACCTTTTTTCCTGAAAATGACAAGACTGGGAGAGAAACAGAGAGAGAAAGAAGAAGAGAAGATGGGGAAAAGAGGGAGCGAAAAGAGGGATTGATAGAAAGACGGCTATAAATAAACTACAAATGAGGGAGAACTGACAGCGACAATCAGAGAAAGGAGAGTACATATGTATGTGTCAGACAGACAGAGACTGTGTGTGTGTGTGTAGGTGTTTACCTTAGCGAACCCAGTCTTGCTGTCAGTAATGTAAGTCCAGTCTTTGCCGGTCAAGCTGTGCGCCAGTTTGTACTTCCTGACAAATGCTCTGTTCTCAGCGCTGGTGCTGCCCTCCAGCCCTCTTGCACCCTGGGTAATAATCCCACGCACCATCTTGGGCACACCGAGGTCTGCCTGCAACACAAAGACAAACATAATCATTGTTGTTAGCTCACTCTCTGCACCACAGAAAGCCAATCACTTTCCAGATCCCCCATATTTTGTGGCAACTCAGACTTTCCCTGTGGCGTGCACACAATGGATCAGTGCTGGTTTTCCATTACCCACCTTTTAACAAGTTTGCAGGATTAAGACTGAGTTCTTCTTTGTATTTTTATCACATTTTAAGAACTGAGTCAGCTCAGAAATACAAGTTAAGTGTTGGTCAAAATGTCATTTTACTGGATGTATTACGATCCTTGTATAATATTGTTTCATTTTCATAATCTTGTCTCTTTTTTGTCATGTATTCCTAGTTTTCCTTTTTGCAGTATCCTAAGTTCAGCACCTCTTTTGGCTTTGATATCATTGTTTGTCCTGTATAGATTTTTCTGTAATGTACTGTAATATAAAGAAACAAGATAAGGTGACATACCTGTAGCCACTCTTCTCCAGCTATGGGTTGTGTCGGGTTGGGAAACCAGCCTGACCGACTGGCCACCAGCCTGGCAGCCCCCATCGAGCCGTGGATGTCTCTCATGGATGACGCAGATATCTGGGAGTCGGGTAGCAGCCCAGACAACATGCCTTGCAGCTCTGAGCAGGGCGCATCTGAACAGGGGAGAAAACAGAATAATAACTTAATGTAACCGCCGGTCAAGTGTGAAATAAATGTTTTAACCGTTTTCTTAAGTTGCAGGTGGAGAAGATGATTTCTAGTCATTATTCTATAAAAAAAAAAATCAGCGTGCTACAATAATGTTGATGTGTGTAGTAATGCAATTCACAGGAGAGCTTGGAAAACTTTCCTCAACTCTCACTTATTGTTTCAAAGATCAGTAGAGCTGCCCGAGGCGTAATATGGTCAGCTGCCAAAAAACACTGTATTCATGGGTTGTCTAAAAACCAAACCCACAGGACAAACAAGAAAACCTTATTGGTGTGAAAAGGATACCATGAGTTCAACCTCTTTTTTTTGCAATAAATAGGTGCCCTGTGTCAGGAAGGAAGATGTTCTTTGAGTGATGGGAATGTAATATAAGTTTACATGCTATCATTATCCTGGAAGGGCTATTAGATTTTCACTAAATGTGAAGACAGTTTTAACCAGCTCTGGCAAAATGAGTTTGCTGTATTGCTAAACGTCTCATCCTTCAAACCTCTTCATGAATGAATGTGACTTTAAGGTCGGGAATAATTTGGTGTCACCGTTTGATCTCATCGTGGAGCAAAACTCTCGTGTGATTGTGACATCAGTTGTTAAAACAGCGACCGGTGCGTCGCACTCTGCTGCTTTCCATCAGCCCGTTTCATTATTTTTTCCTTCTCGCGGCGGGAAAGTTGATGCATAACTTTAACCAAGCTACCAAAGGGGATTCTTCATGGGGAATTGAGCCAGAGAACTCCCAAATGGAGGAACTAAATGAAAGCGCGTTGCAGATCAAAGGGATTCTGTTTATTATACAGACAAATGTGTTTTAGTCTAACAAGCATCAGAATGTTATTGCCATGAATAATGATAAAAAAAAAAAAAGAACAAAACAAAGTGACCGTTTCTATTTTTGGGAAGACTGGAGGAAAAGAGGAAGGAAGGGTAGAGGAAGAAGAAGAAGAAGAAGAAAGAGGATAAAGGGTGAGGAAGAGGAGTTAAAGGACGAGGAGAAGATAAAGAGATAGACAAAAGGTCAAACAGAAGGATAGACTGGAGAGAGGACGAGTGAATAGAAAGGGTGAGAAAGATAAAGAGGGACGCTGGTGAAAAGAAGGAGAGAGAACCGACTGACAGTGAAGGGTGACAGTGATTGATGGTGACATTCTTCGGGTCCACAAGGAGATGAATGTTTAATGCCGTGACGTTTGCAGCCGCGCCTCGCTATGGTAAATAATGAATCAACAATAAACAGCAACAGCTAAGCCATGCTAGATGAGCCCCCTCAAGCTCCATAATAGACTCTATAACTGATTAGCCAGAAGAAAATTCTATTATTGTGTTGTTTATTCTATGTCTCTTATTTTTTTGCATCTATCTTTTTAAGCAGCTGCACTCCAGCAGGGTTTTTTAATACAGGGGTGCAGTGGGAGTCGATGAGAATATCATTTCTGGAGATCACAGTAGCAGAAATAAATAGATATCACATCCCAGCATGAGAGTCCTTAAAGCTCACACACATATAAACACAATGGGATACATGCACCAGTACGAAGAAGTTGAATAGTCAAGGTCTCTCACACACATCCACTCACACATGCTCTGATATTTAGCCCACACACGGATTCACATACTCTCCCACTGTGCTTTTCCTGATAACAGGGCCTTACAAAAGCTGTAAAGTACACCACCGAGGCTCTGCCTAGGTGATGCACGTGCACATGGCTGCGCACGCACATCTGCTTTTACAAACATGCACGTGTACAGAATTCTGGCGAGGAAAAGAAAACGATAAAGGTGCTAAAAATAAGTGATTGATATGTGCTGCAGGGCTAAAATAAAATGAGATTAAGGAGGAAAGAGAGAAGGGGAGGGATGGATGAACGGAGAGTTGCATGAGGCAGGAACAGGGAAGATTTAAGGGAGGAGATGGGGGAAGAGAAAATGAGAGAGAGACTGAGAGAAAAGTGGGATTGGATGCTGTCAGCAAAGGCAACAGAAGGACAGCGGGAAAAGTAGAATGAGGAGGAAGAAAAACAGAGCGGCACTGAAGAGGAATAGGTAGAAAGTGAGAGAGACATAAAAGTGTGATTTAAGTTAATGACATGTCACTGACTGACTGCTTTATGCCTGCTTTTATAGGCCTTTGTAGGGCATTATCACATTCCCCCTGGTAGTGTGTATGGGTGTGTGCTTGTCAATATGTCTGTGTGCGGGGAAAGGAAAAAGAAAAGATACTGCATAGCCATTAGTGGGCATGTTTGGTTATAAGTCTTCTCTGCGGGTTACAGACATATCTCACTGAAACTGTGCCAGAACAGTGTGTTTTCCCTTCGCTTACTTTTAAAGTAACAAACTCTGTCATCCTTCCCAACAAAAGGCTGAAACTAGTCTGAGACTGCCACGTTTTTGCATATAAAGTCAGTGTTTTCCTCAGCCCTGTGATGGATTGCCGACATTACACGGCAGCACGGACAAGCAATACATGGGGAGACATAAATAGCCAAAAAAAGATGTGTTGAATTGGACCTCACTGCTGAGAGTATAGTGGGGGAAAGTAAGGTGATATATAATGCAATTTCAGGTGTTAAAATAGGGTAAAAAAAAAAAATAACAAGAACACAGGCAGGGATACCTGATATATGCCACATCACTGTGTCTCTATCACACGCACACACAGGGACACACGCAAGCGGTATCATATTGTTTTGGTGTGACTGTGATTTGTGTGGGTGCTGAAATAGCCCTCCTAGATAAGAGCATATCTGTCCCTCTCAATGGCCACTACGGTGGCTGCAGAGAGAGGCCCTAACCTAATAATGATACGGGGGAGCTGGGATACACACACAAACTCAAATGGATTGAAACTCTCTCTATCCCTCTCTCTCTTACCATTTCTATAACACACAGACAGACACACAAACACAGACAGTCTAATTAAGTTTTATCTATTTATAGTATTGAGCTGATTATGCTGGTTGAAATCGTGTTTGTTTGCCAGGGCTGCAGATGAAAGCTGAGAGCCTGTTACTCTCTGATGTTATCACCCACACATCACACTCTAGTATTATTCTATTAGGACTGAGTGTGTTTCTTTGTATGTGTGTGTGTGTGTGTGTGTGTGTGTGTGTGTGCATGATGTGTGATGTGTGAGTGGGAGACAGAGAGGGAGGATATGTATATGAAAGAGCAAGGGCAAGAGTGTGAGTGCACACAAGAGTGGGTGTGTTGTGTGCCTGTGAAAGAAAGAGATAGATAAGAGAAAGGAAAGTATGAATAGAAGCATTGGTAGTTTGGATGGACAAATTAAGGACTTATTTAGGATTAAAAGATAAAAAAAAAAACACATTCACATTTGACTTTTCTTTTCCAGGACATGTTTTCTATGAGAGTTATTTATGCTACGACCTGGTGCAGAAGCTAGTATATCACTGGTATAAAATCTGGCCAGACCACTATCATGTTTTCACAAGAGTGATTCCCATGAGGAGATGGGCCAAAAAGGTCTGAGAAAATCAACAGGAGAAGACACTCCATCTTTCTTACCCGTAATCTGACAGCCGTAAAGCTCGAACCGCAGTGCAATGCCGTTTTTCCAGGTCTGAGGCCGGATACGCACAAAGCGGGCCAGGACTGGCTGTGGGATCCGATTCAGGACCACCTCAGTAGCGTCAGTATTGGCATGGAAAACCTATATGTAGAGAGAAGAAGAGAGGGAGTTTAGTGACACTACATAAATGGCTGTTGGGAGTTTTTTCCTTGTTACGCTCCACGGGAAGGCAGAGTGAGGGATGCAGCCGATAGGACAAAGGATAAAGTCTGATTACAGAGAGTTAAAATTGGCTTTGCTTCGATACATACAACAGTTTTCTGCAGAGGCTTTTGAACTTGGAGAGACATTTTGTTTAAACAGTTTAAATTAGTCAAAACAGACTATTAAACAACAGATATCCATAGCAACTATATTTCTGGTCCACCCTGGACAGTTTTATCGTTAAACTAAGGGCAACATAATTTAACATAAGATCACAGCAGTCCGATCTTCCTCTTCTGCTGCATAATACATAAACACACACACACTGAATATATTGCCTCACAAAGGAGCAAGTGCAAAGGTTTTCTAGCAAGCTCACATGCGCGATCCGAGGGCATGCAGTGTGTAATAAATCAAAGAGTGCAAGTATGTGGGAGAGCATCCTCTTCTCACGTCCTCTTGACTTAACCACACACACACACACACACACACACACACACACACACACACACACACACACACAGGAAAACATAATCTTTACTCCTTCATGCACAGAGAGCAAAGAAAAACACAGGCTGTCGTCTCTCAATGCACACAACATGATATACACAAATACACTCCAGACACAACTGTCACACACACACACACAAACACCACAGGACACACATTGTCTCTCCATAGCCTCGCACAGTGCCTCCCAAGCTCGCACACTCCCCACCATGCGCACATACACACAAAATGATTTCCTCTGAAAACACACACAAAACAGATAAAAAGGAAATTGAATGCAAGCGCACATGGCCAGAAGCACTCTTTTTGTCTCTTGACACCAAGACTTTACATCTCTGTCTGTCTGTCTGTCTGAGTGTCATGTCTCTCTCTCTCCATCATCTCTGTTGAGCTCTCCACAGGAATACACAGCTGGGCCTCTTCTCTCCTTCCTATCATTCCATTTTCTCTCCCCCTTCCTGTCTTCTTTTTCGACATCTATATCCCTCTCCCCCCTCTTTCTCTCTCCCTCTCTCTCTCTCTTTCTATGACATTTTGGGCTGTAAGAACAAAAAATCTGAAAATCTATCCTGTTGTTTCATTAGAGAACATCAAAGGCTGTTTTCCCTCTTTCTATTATGTTACATCAGTACTGAAAACACAACATAGTGTGTTTATTACAGGGCGAAGTAAACCTCATTCAAGAGAGCCAAAGGCCTTGCAATTACTTGCTTCGGTACTCATTTATAGATGTTCGCTTTGTTTTAGGAGAGAGTGTGTGTGTGTGTGTGCGCGTGTGTGTGTGTAAATGGACTATTTTCCTCCTGTTCCCAATCAATTAAACAGCAGGACCCGTCAGGGGTGACAAAATATGGATGAAAGGGGTTTCTGACTTGCAGGAACAGGAGCGGGCTACTAGGCCAGCTGGGAATTGAACCCATGACCCACTGGGTGTACGATACAAAGTCAGACCCACTGAACTCATGCCCTTACAATGGCCTTAATACCAGAAACTGTGACCAGTTAAATGATGGAAAAATGCCGAAAGGCCCCGAAAGACTTAATGGGATTGTGGCAGCAGACTGTAATTACAAGTGTGGCTGTGTGTGTGTGTGTGTGTGTGTGTGTAAAAGTGTAATTATGAAGTCTCACTCTAAGGAGTTTGGGGCTTGCGGGTGCTTTCTGATTTCCCTTGGTGCGCACTGAAACATTTCCTCAGCACACACACTCACGCATACACACTTGAATGTATGTGTTTTATGTATGTGGGCATGTGTGCTATGAGTCTTTTTGGTTTCTTTTTTGCGTGCCATGTGTCTGAATGTCTAACCTTGTTCCAGTACTTTAAATAGGTAACCATAACAAATCTGGTGTCTGTACATAACCGTACCTCTGTAACTGTAGCTCTTTTAGCTACTGCTTGATGCAAAGCTTTCACTGTGGCATCTCAGTAAATTGAAAAACAGGGTAAGAACCACTGCACACACGTATTGTCTTTGTGAGAACTGTCAAGAAATTGTCTCTTAAATATTCTGAATCATTGCCAAGCTGACCTCACTGTCAAAATTTAAATATGTTTTTCTACACAGTGCATATTTTAAACTGCTTTGTGACTATATCTTCAGTTTTGTCTTCCCTGCTCGGTCTCATCAACCCACATTAGATCAATGAACAGCCACGGGTAAGAGGTAAACCTACCTTAAATCTTTTCATCTGCAGAATATTGCCTGCTTATGATGCAGTTACATAGGGTATATTATAGAAAGTAGTGTCAAACTGCAACAACAGAAGCCTACCCTCCAGGTTATGGCTCGACAGTGACAATCCACAGTGAAGAGGAGTAAGGAGATACGTGGCATCTCTGAGGTCTTAACTGAAACTCACAGTTAACGCTTTCTAAAAGGCTTCTGCAACAATCAGCTAATGGACTACACCTGCAACCCAGCTCAGGTTATTGCGTGTGTGTGTGTGTGAGTGAGAAGTGTAAAATCAAGCACCTGTTCACCTCAAGGTTCCTGGTGTCAGCTTGCTTCATCTCTTAGCACAGGTGGAAACATTTGACCATTAAAGCAACATCGCCCAACTTTTCTACCATGAAATAACAAATCATTTTGATGTTACGCTGACGTCTAATCAGCTTTGTGAAATAAAAGGCTAAAACGCCGAGCTGGTCTTCTCGCTGTTGAACTTGAAAGTAACATTAGCTGGCTGCTATCTCTTGTGTTTTTGCACTTAGCAAAGTTGTCCGCTCTCTCTTTTTAATAATAAGTAATATAATCATCAAATAAGTATACTCGTGTACAGCTGTTCATGTTTGCGACAGTGGTATTGCACTCTGAAATCACAAAAATGACCAACTTCTACTCAATGCTGTTTTAACAAACCTACACAAAACACACACAGATGCACACTCACAAACACACACACACACACATATATATATGTAGGGCAAAATAAACAAGCAGAAATGTTGTTTAACACCAAGAGCGATTCCAGGGGAGAAAAAAAAAGAGAAATCTTCCCAGTTCAAATGTTACTTTCATCTCTCAGTGACAGTCAAAGGTGAGACACGTGGAGTGAATATTGTTTTCCCCCTCATTTACATTCACCGTCACTACTGAATAACAATGGTGTGCAGGGCAGAAGGACACATATTATGTGCTGCTGCTACTGGTTTGTAGTCAGATGGTGACTAACCAGGTCTAACATGTAACTACCGGAAAAGAGGAATATGTTCACCTCATGGGGAAGAAAAGAACAGGTGTGTGTGTGTGTGTCTGTGTCTGTGTGCTGCTGGTTGTGAGCCTGCAGGGCCACAGTCAGTCAGCCAGTGAAGACCAGCGTAGACTCGTTGAATTATTCAAATGTCCGTGCTGTGTGTGTTTTGTGTATAGATGTGTGTAGATAGACTTATAAAATAGTAAAGCAATCCCCCCATCTCCTTTAATTTCATCACACAAGGACAAATTCGCGCACACACACACAGACACAGATGTCAGAGAGCTAACCTGTCTATGACAGCTGAATCCCGGGAAGTGTGACAGTTCAGTCCACAAATCTCAAAAACCAAATGACACATGGCACCCTTATAATAACCCCGTTTGTCCCTTTCCTCTCTTTTTTCTCACAGCTTTTCTTTCTTCATTTGTCACAAACTCTTTCCTCCTTCTCCCCTTTGACCTCACCCTCCCTCCTGCCTTTCCCTCACCTCACTTCGCCCCACCCTCCTCCAACTACTCTGTCGTTTTATTTAATTTCCCCTCTCCTGACATCCTTCCCGGCTGTGTTGCTGAGACCTCTGATGTATCCAGGGGGATTTGTGGTCAACACCCTTGTCTGCTATTCTCATTATTCCTCCTCTCCTCCGTGCCTCCGTTCATCCATCCATCCTTCTTTCTTTTGCTCCGTGGTTCCCCAGTGAACACTTCTTTCCCCCCTTCTGCCTCTTTCCTTCACTCACTTGTTCCCCTATGAACCTCACTTTTCTCCCTTTGGATTCCTCCTCTCTTCCTCCCTCTGCACAGCTCAGTTTCTCCTCTATATCAGTTCAATGCTTGACTGGTTGACCTTTTGTTTTCTTTCTCTTTTTCTGCATTTCTTTCTTTGCTAATTTTTTTCATCTTTCAAAAACTTTCCTCTCATCACGATCCAGTCTCATTCCGCCCACGTCTCCCTCCTCCATACCTCTCTCTCCATCCATCCTCCCTCCCACAGATTAAGGTGGGAATAGGAGGTTTTTGGTCTTGGCCGAGGTCCAGTGTTGTAATGGCCACAGACAGCTCTGCCTGCAGCAATTCAGGAGGGCTACGTAATGACATTTGTACCATGTTGAGCTTAAATGTACCTCTCCCAGCAAAAGGTCTCAGACTCCTCTAGACGAAGACTCAAACTGAGACAACATCATTTCTCAACCGGAGACCTCAGGTCACTGAAAATCGCTGCTTTTCTCTCATCATGTGGGCAACCTCCCATAACCATGCCCACGGCCAATTTTGTGCACTGAATCATAGAATAGTTGAAGTTATACTCATAGAGTCATTATTTTTTTTCTGCTTCTGTATAATGCAAGTGCACATGAGCAGTCAAATGATCTGACATGACCTGATCATCAAGAGGGGATATGAAAACTGGCTGCTGCGTAGGAAAAGCAGAAACATTTATGGATACAAAGATAGAGGAAACTAAGAAAACATAAAATATGATTTCAATAAAGAAACAGCACAGCATATTAGTTCTGCAATGATGATTTCTAATACAATCTTCTTCGCCCGGTATTCCCTCACGAGTCATGTATACTTTGCCCATCTGTCTCTTTTCACTATCTGTCATTTGTGAGCCTGTCAGTACAATGTGGGAATAAATGCAGTATGAATATTACTTCTCCTTCTCTCCAAAAAAGTTAACATATATTCCATATGTCCCATCTGGTTCACAACAGGGCTTTAATGACATTATCAAATACATTACAGATCGCACAAATCACCATGATGCTGCGTGACAGTGGCGCCGCCCCTATGGGCTGGCGCCCAGATGTTTAAAACCAAAGTGTGTGCACAGTGGCTGCGTTATTAAGAGTTACTCATCCAAGACGAATGCTTACATACAAAAGAGGGGTTGTAAGCATACATTTGTCCACATGCACGCATTTAGCCGTGTCTTTGCTGTTATGTGGCTCTTGTGTGTGTGTTCATATGAGCACGGACAGTATATGCTCATACTTTCTTTGCTTTCAGTCCATGTGGCTCTCATTACTTTTTGTCCTCCTTTAATGCCTCTTGCTCATAAAATACTAATTCAATAATTCTTCCAGATTAACACACACATACACACACACATACCGGACCATCACTGTAGCCAAGCATAAAAAGTCATTTGTTCGAGCAGCATAAACTGTCCAGATCGTGATGACTTTCTCAGAAACATATGGCGGGATGGAGAGCGAATGATGGAGTGTCGAGGGAGGCAAAAGAGGAGAGATGGAAAAGAGTGCAAGAGTAGAAGGATAAGGTGAATGAAGATGTAAAGAGTGGAGAGAGGGAAGGTGGAGGAGGAGGATGGATGAAGAGATTTTGAGAGTACTAGTGAAGGGGTGAGTGAATGAAAATGTCAAGCAAGAGATGGATGAATAAACGGACAGGTTCTACAAATTTAACAGAAAGGAGTTGGGGCACTTCTATATATACCTTGAATTGGTAAAAAAAAATACTTCATCTTAAAAGAAATCCATGAATAAATAATTCTATGTGGTTTAATTATATGTGGTTCACATTCACAATTGATTCTTGTATGAAGTCCAGATCCAGTATCTGTTCTCAATTCTTAAAAAAAAAATTCTCTTTTAACGCTCTCTTTTAAACCCCAACAGAGACAGTTGCGATAGCAAGGCCGATGCTGACTCGCCGCCTAAGGTGTCAGCAGAGAAGGATAGATATTAGGCTGACACGTCATTTCATCATTTTCATTGTCTTTTATCATCTCTCTCCTCTAACTCCTTATTCACGATTGATATACAGTAGTGGATCAAGTGACAACCCTGAGCTGAACTATCAGATTACTGCACAGGCTGACTCACCAGGGGGGCCAAATGGCTCCAAAGACCCTTAGTAGTTGATTTGAGGTCGTGCATGTGTGTATATTTGTAAGACAAGGGAGGGATATATCTCTCAGAAGCTTCTCCTGATTTATCCAAAACCTCTCCTCTTCAAAAACACACACACACATTCATATGCACATACACGCAGACACATCTGTGTCTCCCCATAGGCTCTGTAGCAGCTTTCCAGAGTTATGGGGGAATCAGGGCGGATTATGGGTGGTGACACCAACAACTAACCCCAAAACAATCCATTTTTCATATTGGATTTTTTGTTGTTTCACGAGCCTATCGCTGTTTGAAAAAACTGACTGAATGATTGAACTGATTAATCAATTGTTAAAAAAGGTGGACTGCACAAATTTAATAATCAAAATGATTATTTTTCCACTCAACATAACCATTGACAGCTGAAAACCTGATTAAAAAAAGTTGCTTTGCACTCACTTCCTTGTCCTCCTCCTATCATCCCTCAAGTTATTTATTTATTTTCCCTCTAACTTCTTTCGCCACAACTCTCTGTGTTTTATCCATCAATCACTTCTCTGGGAGTTAGCTACAGCTATAAGCCTTATGGGATCGGCAGTCCACAGAGGAACCCCAGATGGTTAGACTGAATCTCCCATTTCCCTTCCCATTTGTATGAATGCATCTGTGAGTGTGTGTGCATGCATTAGCATTCATGGAGGAATAAGGGTTTATAGCACAAAGCTAGACGTGGTGTTAGACCGCAGGACAAACATATGTGACCGCTATAGCAGGGAGAGAACGGCTGTGATGGCAAAAACAGCCACAACCACTGGAACGCTCCTCCACTTTAATTGCAGTTGCAACCATTTTAAAGACCCTTGGTACTGTCTGCTTCATTTCTACCCGGCACCCCCCTAGACTGCAGCATGCTCACTGATGATTCATCGTGCTTGAACACCTCTGAGAGAAACAGCTTAGAAACCTGTCCAACCAGGTCGACATTAGGCAGAACTCTGACCAGTAAGTAACAGAAACCAGATGGGATGTGAAAAGCAGACTCAACTTGGCTGCATTCAATGATGTAAGGTATCACTTGGTGCTTGGAGACGTGTGCTGATTCTGGCTTGGTCGTAAACTCTTAAATGAAGCCAACTGAACAGCGGTGGAAAGGCTGTAATTGCAGACACCGGTTGAATTTCAGGCTTGTGGTCAACTCCTGCTGCATATATTCCGTCTCATATTTTTCTCTCGCCACGCGTGTGCATGTCGAGGCATGTGTGTCACATAAGAGCATCCAGACTTTCCCTAGTTGCCCAGAATACTTTGCAGTCCACTGCATGGCAGGAATATGTGTGTCTGTGCATGACTCTGAGCCTACCTTGTGATTCTTGCCATGTCTATAGACCATCCAGTCCTCCCCGTTGGTGCTGACCTCCAGCTTGAAGGTGGTGACGTGGTAAGCCTTTTGAGTTTCCTTTGAAATGGCTCCCTGGGTGGCGATGCCTGTAAGCACCTTCAAGGTATGGAGGTCCACCTGTTGGCGAGGAAGAGCGAGGAAGTTTTTAATTAAAGAGAAACAACAAAACATAAACCCTAACCAAATTCAAGAGCCTTCTACAGTGGTGTAAGGTAGTTACAACGGGCCCCAGTGCAGCCTATAACGATGGGCCCCCTAGCTACCGTATATTGATTGTGTCGTCACATGTTCAAATATCAACATAGGCTATATATTACCCAGCAATCATCAGCATATTTCTATATATGACAAAAATGCTGTTAATGTTTGATCTCTGTATGGGCCCCTCTAGGCTGTGACCTTCCCTGATCTGAATCTAATCACATGTTAGCCCATAAACCCAAGTCATACACCTGAAAAAGGCCATTAAATTGGTTAACACATAAATATATACACCTGAACTTAGCAGCATCCATCTCTCACCTTCATCTCTCTCTCTCTCTCTCTCTCTCTCTCTTGGTCCGTCTCTCACCTCTCTGTGTCTCTCTCTTTCTGCAGATCAATAGTAATGACCATGGGCTCATTTTAATTTCCTCCCATACAATAGCCATAATCACCTCCACATCCCGATTGTGGATGCTACGCTTACGTGTCTGGCATGCTGCTCGCCGTGCTGCATTACATGTGGATTCAAGGTCCCTCAAGTAAATACATATTTGCCTTGCTCCACAGTGCCCAAAATGAGTAGATCAAGCACAACAATGTTGCTCTCTGAATCATAATCACAACAAACCAAGAAGATATTTTAATTGATTCTTTCAATTTGTGCGGGACACAGAAGTGCTGTGCTTCAATGGAGTGAATGTTGAGAGTCGGAGGTTTTGTGGTCAAATGTATTAATCCACATGAAGAATTATAATCAGCTTTGTTGGCAAGTAAAAATCCTTTCAAGGCAGCATATTAATGTCCTGTAACTTTTTGCTGCTGCATAATTAATTTTTGACACCATTAACTGAGCTCTACATACTTGAAAAGCTGAAGTAGTTCATCAGTAGTTATCTTACATTATGTTTGTGAGAGTTATAGCTGTTACATTTACAGTACATTTACAGTTTTTAGGCCATATTCATGTTTGCATGATTTATGTTCTCTGCACCTCTACTTTACAAAACAGGTTTTACATGGAGGAGAACAGGGAATAGAGACAAAGAGAGGCTGCCGGCAAATAAAGAGCAGAAGATGAGAAAGGTTCTCTCGGTTATAACATTTATTCTCCTCCATTGGAGCTGTTGAAACCTGTAGATTAATCAGAATTTGTTGTGTGTGTGTGTGTGTGTGTGTGTGTGTGTGTGTGTGTGTGTGTGTGTGTGTGTGTGTGTGTGTGTGTGTGTGGGTGTGTGTGTGCGTGTGTGTGTGGTGCATCCCACTGGGGTATAGTAGAAAACACTGGAGGTGGTAAAATGCTGCGTTTGTTATCTGTCAGAGAGACAGGTGTTTTAGATTACTTCCAACACACACACACACACACACACACACACACACACACACACACACACACACGCTTGCGCTTAGGGCGAGACCAAGATCCGCCAAGACAACTAATCGATAGGCCGGAACTGGGGAGACGAATGGATGAAAAAGAGGAGGGGTGAGGGAGTAAGGGAATAAAGAGTGAGAGAGGAAGAAAGAGAGGAAGGAGAGGAGGAGATGAGGAATGAATGAATATGAGAGAGAGAGAGAGAGAGAGAGAGAGAGAGAGATGTTAAGTGACTCTTCTCAGGGAAGGCTTCTCATCAATCACAGAGCTGTTAGAATAACAGAGCGTCCAGAGCTCACATCATCAATCTGCACCACACTGGACCATAGAATAGAAATAGAATACAATAGAATAGAAACAACAACATAATCTACATCATAGAAAGTGCCAGAGAGAGAGAGATTTAAGCCACACACGTGGCTCTTGAGCCAACATAGCAGCACACACATGCCTGAGCTGCATGGGTACATATATCAACAAAAACACACACGAACACACGAACACACACGCTCTGTTATTAGAGACCACAGGGTGCACGATGGAAGAAGGGGAGGCACGTTGGCATTTATGACAGCTGCTTGTCAGTGCAGGAGGCTGCACACCCACACACACACAGGGGCCGTGCACCGCGCTAGGTGTTAACGCAGGGGAACAGCTGAGAGCCTCTGTGGAACGCAGCGTCCCGACCACAACACCGGTGACCAGCGAGAGAAAAAAAGAGAGAGAGAGAGAGCGACAACATAAGAGCGGTAGAGGCTTCATTTTCAAGCCAACTGTCAAGTCAATTTTATGCAAAGATCTGATGTGTCACAAATAATAAAATCCAAATCAGGGGTCTTTCCATCTGCTGAGGAGATTATATGGGCAGGCAAAAAAGAAAAAAAAAATAGGAATGGAGAGCCTTTCAAGTGATTCACTTCAAGCAAATACTTTCATGTCAGCTAATTTTGAGAGTGAGCCGGACAGAGTGAGCTGTCAGCTGCAGTTGAGGTGAGACAGGAAGGAAGTGTGAGGCTGATGGGACCTTGGCTTCATGCTGCCTCTTGGCCACACTCTCTTCCTGTGTTTGCTGGCCCAGAATCTGGCCACAGCGGACCTCTGACTATCAGAACTACTGCTCCTCGTCCACATCTGTCTGCAGCTATCTGCGGTTGTGTCATCGTTGCTGCAAATGAATAGTTGAGGTGCTCGCCTGGTTTGTGTCTCTACTGAGCAAAATACTGATCGCTCACTTGCTCCATGTCTTTGAAGCAGCCCAACTTGGACTATCTAATCACATGAGAATCAAGCAGCTGTAAACACGACCAGCTGAGAAACTATGAGAAATAGTTTGGGCAGTGATGTGAGTTTCTGGCTGAAATAAAGACGACTGCATCTGCCGTTGGGAATAGGAAAGGTTGAAAGTGATAACATAATGAAGGGAAGCATTTGTCATCAACGCCTATTCCAAAAAAGCCTATGAACAATGAGTAAAGCAAAACCCGTAGGCGGTGTTTGCAAGGCTACAGGAAGGTGACACCATACAAGATAATCTGTTGGTTTGAATTCATTTCTCTCTAAGGGGCGAGTGAACCTCAAACTCGCCTTCCCTCTCTCACCCAGTCAGCCTCATAACTCAGGCTCAGGGACAAGGATGGCACAAAGTTGGCACTGTGATAGAATACAGGAAACAATGCCTTAGCCAGGCATCTAGCTGCTAAACCTTGATATCACTACCACCTCCCACTCACTCTCTCTCTCTCTCTCACACACACATACATACAGTGACACAAATATAGCTGGTGGTGGAGTTATGGGTATAGCTATGTGTTACATGTCAACACATGAAAGAAAAGATGCGTGGAGTCTCTTATGAGTTTTGGCAGAGTAAAGTTTAGGAAGATTATAGATCTTAGATCTTAGATTTTTGGCATACTGTGATTGAAAAGAAATAAAAAATGTAATACAAATAAGCTGTGTGCTCAACCTTGTCATCCTAAATCACATTCCAATCGCTACAAGTGGAGATTTTCGGCAAAAAAACAATGTTGTTAATCAATATTTTACTGATACCCCAACTCTAACCACCCAGGAGCAGGTTTCTAAGCTATAGTCGAGGACAAACTCATACCTGTATGTACTCCCTGTTGCTGTCTTCATTGGGCGTCCATCCGTTGTCGTTGTAGTTGAGTCGGGCCTGTCGTGGCAGCCAGTGCTCATCGTAGAAACTTGACGAGGCTGTGATCTGGTCATCTGTGATTTTTCCTGACTCCATGCCGAATGCATTGCTACAGTGGAAAGCTACAAGAAGATAGAGGAGGTGTAGAGATTTAGTTTTAGGAGATTTAAACCAATATTCAAAAGATTACATTTACATAAAAAAAAAAAAAAAAAAAACACAACTTCGACTTACTCTCACTGACTTCCTTGTGTGTCATGTTGTATCGAGCTGAGAAGCCATCTTTAGCCACAGCCATGTCCGTGTGAAAGGACAGAGAGAGAATCCCAGTGGATGATTGGATCTCAGGAGGGACCCTGGTCCCACAGTATCGACCAATCAGAGGGCCCACTGTTGATTAAGGAAGGAGTATTGGATTAGCCATCAGTCTCTTAAAATTATGCCAAGAACTGATATATCATCATTGGTGGAACATAAACAGACTACATTTACTTATGTACTGTACTTGACAACAATTTTGAGGTACTTGTACTTTCTTTTCTTTCTCTAATTTCTATTTTACTTTATACTTCTAGTACATTACACTTTGGAAGGCAATATTGTACTTTTTACTCCATTACATTTAGTTGTCAACATTAGTCACTAGTTATTTTCAGACTTATATTAAGTATAAGTATATAAGTATAGTATATTTAAACTTGTAAGAATAGAAATCTAGTAAATAAATAAATATATTACTATTATTATATATTCTGGTTAAATTAACCTGACCTTTACACATATTGTTATTACAGTATATTATTGTCAGTCTGCACAATGAGCATTCCTACTTTTGGTACTTTAAGTATATTTTGATCTTAATACATTAACTTAATTAATAAATGCCAAACTTGTAGCATAGTATTTTTACACTGTCGTATTGCTGCTTTTACTTTTTAATTAAAATCTCTGAGTACTTCTTCCATCACTAGTCATCATTTGCCGATTTGACTCATAACACAATACTTTAACTGCTGGTTACACAAGATATTACAAGGATCTCAGTCATCCAGGTGTCAGGAGTTTATTAGTTTTTCATTCATACTTTAGCGGTCCCATAATCCTCACATTTGTTTGTCTCTATCGTTTTACTACTTGCTGCATTATTTTGAGCTTTCTTCCATTATCTTTATCACTCCCTCATGCACTGACATCTGCTCATCACTCCACCCTCTCATGTCATCACCTCTCTTCTTGTATTGTATGACTTCTCTATTGTCTTCTTCTCTACAACTTGTATATGTCAACACAAACAGAGTGTGATTTAGAGCCCTGGGGTGTGCATGCATGTGTGTGTGTGTGTGAAGGGATGGGAACACAGATAGTAGATTCATCCTGCTTCTCCGTGACTCTGCTCTCACAATTACAGATACACACATGAGGAGGCTTGTGGAGGAGGAGGAGGAGGAGGAGGTGGAAGTTGAGAAAATAGCCGGCGATCGATCAGCGCTATTGATTTTTTTCTTCCCTTTTGGAATAGGTGGATATTTGAAATAGCGCTCTTGAGCAAATAATGGTTATAACTCTTTTGTTGATGGTGGTGAGGAAACAGGGGAAAAAAAGAGGAGAAGAGAAGAGAATCTCAAACTCACAGAGATGATTTCTTTTAATAAATTACCCATGTGTGCATAAAAATCTGGTGTGTTTAGTATTTCTTGCTTGCACGCTTGTTTCGCTTTCTCCTTCTGTGTTTTTGAATTTAATTTCAGCAGCGTATAAAGTCAACAGAAGGCACATTCGTCCCTCGCCTGACCCTTTGCAAACACATATGTGATCACCCTTTTGGAGCCCAAACTCACACATACGCACAAAACAACCACAAACACTTCATATTCTAGTTTCTTCTCTCTTTACTTAATTGATTATTTGTGTTCGCTCTATTTACTTCGAATAAATAGATTTAGCCATCTCTTCCTCATTCAGCCTCTCCACATGGCCATTCTTGTCCTCTCTTCCAGCTTAGGACTCCCGCAAAGAGTGAAACTAAGTCCTTCACCTCTGAATCTCATCCTTCACATTTCCTTCCCTTTCAACCTCCTCCCACTTCATTTCACTTTCCTTCCTTTGTTTGCATCCTGCTATCCATCTTGTAGTCTCTTCATCACTCAGATGAGAAGCCTTTTATCACCAATTTCTCTTCCATTCCTCTCTTTTTGTCTTTGCGGTCATCTTCATTTTCTATTTTTACCTTTGCCAAACCTCTCTTGTCGTCAATTTAATCCTTTTTAAAGAAGGGTTAAAAGTGTCTTTGCACCATCTCTGACTTTTCACCTCAGGCTAAATTCATGTATAGTAGTAAAGTTAGTCATGACAACAAAAGCACCATTGTTTGCTCCCCTTTGCTACTAATGCTTCTCAGTCTTTGCTGGAGATTTGTAAGTACCTTACAAGATTTGGGAATTAAGCAATTAAAATGTCTCCGGTCAGCTTAGCAATTTGTAAACATTAAAAAACAATGAATGGTATTTATTGCACAAATACAATTATCAAAAACCAAAATAAAATTGTGTAAAATTCAGTAAATCTTTATTTTGTGAGACAAATATTCCCTCCTCTTTCCAGTACCACTTGCTGAACTCTCTTCAAACCCTATTATTCCTCCCAGTCCTCTTCTTGAAGGCAGAGCAAGATCTTCTGGTCTTCTTTTATTCATCTCAGCATCTCCTTCTTGTGTTCCAGTCTCCCCAACAGTATAGGACTTTTTTTTGCTGCCCTTCCAGTGCTCTTCTTTTTCTCTCTACCTCTTCCATCCCTTGAAAGTAGATCCAAGGTCTCTGTGCCTTCTAAACTCTTCCAGTCCTTCCAGCAGCTCGACCAGAAATATCCTAACCCTCTATCGTTCCTCCTCTCACCTCCCATCTTTTCTCCCTCTTCTCAGCAACTGTTTTATTTTCCCCTTGAAAAGTTATGTTATTTCACCACAGTGGGTGCCAACATCCTGCCTGTAAGCTTAGCTTTCATCTACCAACGCATAGCTACTAAAATAGTTGCTACTCCACCTCAGTCAATAATGATGTAGGCAGGACAGAGTACATCATTTTAACATTGCTCTGTGTATTAACTCATGAAATGGTTGACATATTATTCAATATCTCCATCAAGATCAAGAACAATATCAATGTCATTGGCAGATGATTATCTCACCTCCTGGGAGCCCGTCCCAAACTTCCAGCCAGTCGTACTTGCAATCCCCTTCTCCACCCGGCAGAGGGTCGTTCTCCAGGTCAAAGGTGAGGAAGGTGAGGGTGACATCCATGCTGGGTGGGACAATGATGATGAAGGAACATTCCAGGTTGTGGGGGTATTTGTCGGGGAAGCCCGGGGACTCAATGAGACCCGTGGGACTGGTGAAGTTACGGGAACAGTCTGAACCTGGGATGGAGATGGAGACAAAACACATATTAAGATTAAATAGGAAAAATAGATAACCATAGCGCAAAATGTATTTACAAACAGAGTCGGACTGTGTATTAAGTAGAGTGAGAGAGAGAGAGCTTTTGAAGTGGTAGTCCAAAAAAGACAACACATGAAGCAAGACCAGAGGACCAAGGCTGAAGTTTAGGTGTCCCTAAATGCATCTGCTTTTGTGTCTTAAGTGCACTTGAGCAAGATACTGTATCCCTACCAGCAGAGACATTGCTCTTTGAGTATTTACAAAGAGATTGAGGAATTCAAGTGAGGCAGAGGAAGACAAATAAAGACAAAGAAAGAAAGGAAGAAAACCAGTGGGAAATAAACTTGGAGAACCCGGAGAGATGGAAAAATTAAAAAAAACAGGAAGTATGTGAAGAAATGTGTGTGAGAAAACAGAAAAATAGTGAGAAAGCCAGATGCAGAATTTGTTGATGGTACCAATGGTTGGGTGGTCTAAGAGAAGCTTTAGATATCATCATAAGTGCACAGACGTGCACACACACACACACACAATGATCTTGGGCTAATCTGGGGCTCTTCATCTGTGAATGACTGTAATATCCTCTCTATTAATACTCTCTCACACATACACACACAAACACACACACACACGTTATGGCGGGTATGTGGTCGTACCAACTGGACCATTATTCCAGTCCACTGAGCCCCATGTATGACCAAACACCCAGACAGACACACACACACACATACATACTGTACACACACACACACATTGTCTAAGCCTCTTATGGTAACCCATTTCCCTCAGTGTGTTTGGGTGTCTGCCATTGTGTTTGCGTGCCTCCAGTAAATAAAGAGGAAGTAAATAAGAGCACATTGAGGGAGTCTGCGTGTGTATTCCAACATGCAAAGCGTTCAAACACGTGAGTGTGCTTCCATGTACAGTTACATGTGTTAACCTTTTCATCTGTCTCACTTGTGTCTGACAGAACAGATAGACATTCATTTGAATCAATACAGCTGTCTACAGCTGGCTGTTCAATTGCATCTTTTTTTACGATCGTAAGTGCTTTAAATCTATTTCCTTCTAAATGACTAATTGTTTTAAAACAAACTTCTGTACGTGTAACTGACGAAAATTGATGTTGCTTTTCCTGTGTCCACCCTTCCTTAAGTTAATTCTGGAAGTTCACTCATCCTGCACGGCAGCAGTTTGGGGAAATACTGTCATCTGACTGAATTTAGGTAACAAATGAGTTACAGTAGAGCTTCAGCACATTGAAGTTAAAATACTATTCCTCCGTTATGGTTTGTTTGCTGATCTATATGAATGCCTCCCACACATTTATGTGATCACCCATGTTTGACTGCGATATCTATTTTTAGAGTGCATGTTTAGATTGTCTGTTTGTCTTGATATATCCCCGTTTGTCTGTTTGTCTGTCCCAATTTCCAGCTTGATTTGCTTGTTATTTTGACCTCCTCCCTCATGAAGTGACCTCATTTGCAAGCAAATGCACACTAACACACACTGTCTCTCACGGGGGTTCCCCCTTGCGTCTGGCCCCCCTGCAGAGTTGCTGGGTAGTGCAGGTCTGCGTGACTATGAGCATGTGTGTGTGTGTGTGTGTGTGTGTGTGTGTGTGTGTGTGTAGAGTGAATGCCTGACCGCTTCTGTTGCCAACAGCAATTTTATTCCCCTCTCATTACTTCACGTTCATGAACACTGTAAAAACACTTGTGCCCTCCTTTCTCCTGTCCTTCTCCAGTCTGTCCCATCTTCACATTCTCTCTCTCTCTTGTGCCTCCTCTTTGCTAGCGGTAGTACTACTGTGCATACTCGCATGCAAAAAGAAATATATTTTAACTTTGTTTAAAATATTCCAAACTGCTTGCTGTGTGCTCTGTATAAATCTATGTACATCTGTCTGCCTTCTGTGACTTCTCTTTTGTCCTGCTCAACTTCTCTCCTCATTCATTTCTCCTTCCTTTACTTTTCTGATCTTCCGTACTCTCTCCCCTCCTGCTGTTCCTTCTTTACCATCTTCCCATGCATCTTTTCATCCTCCACAGCTCCATCACTCCCTTCCCTCCCACTGTCTCATTTCCTATTCTTTTCTCCTCACTTCCCATCTGTTTAAATTGGATAAGTGTGAAAGAAACACGTGTTTCACTATGGGGTAAGGTTAAAGGAAGTGTGTGTGTGTGTGTGTGTATGTTGCTGGGATGGATCTAGCACTGGTGCTGCTTGACTGAGTGCTGTGATGATCAGACAGGACATGGTCTGTCAGCATGTGTGTGTGTGTGTTTAGAAAGTTGGCCATACAAACACTTTAATTCATCTAAATTGTGAGTGTATATTTCCTAAATAAACATGTGTGTCTTTGTGTGTCTGCTAAGCTGGCATGCAGACGTCTATTTTCATTCAAACTGTCTTGGGGCTGCCAATGGGCTATTAGCTGGGATCAAACCCACAATTATTCCCCCCTTCCCTCCACCAATCTCCAACACGCACACATAAGTACACATGGGGAGACTTAACATATACACACACACACTGCAGGCCCACACACAGTTCAGTTCCTGCACAACCACAGCTTGGTTTCTCCATACATATGGTTAGATCCCACCTCAGTGTCATTTGTTGTCAGTCAAGCTTGAGGCTTGTGGTGCTGAAACTCCTCTGACATTACATTTCAGCCTGTGTCACTGAATCACAGCAGGGATTTCCACCCATAATAAACTCCCTATTCAACCAAATTAGCGCTGACATATGAAATCAAACTGTCACAAGACAACCACCCCCTTAGCTATCCTAATGTAATTTGCTAAAAGCTCCAACCTAGCATTACTCTGATGATGTAATTGAGGGAAATATTTTCAGATTTATCCTTGAGTTTGACATGGTGATAAAAATTGAGGCATTTTTAGTCTGCCATAGCTCGTGACACTGTCCGTTTTATTCTAATATTTACACACAAACCACTGTGAACAAATCATTTTCGCCATCTCTCTCAGTAGGTGGCAGAGTGAAAAATAGGTTTCACTCCTATAACAGTAAACAAAGCCACTATTTGAGTCGGGGTATTTGAAAAGGGCACTATATGCTGCACTTCAGTTCAAGGAAATGATTAAATTTCAAGTTTAGGTTTGTTTTCATATCTCTGTTGTTTGTTACATTGAGCTCTACCACAGAGCACCTTTCGCTCGTCACTAGGTCAGATCTGGATCCACTTTCCTCAATGAAAGCCAGAGGAGGGAGGAGCGAGAAATGTGATTGGTTAGACAGTGTAATAAACTGACTTGATGAGTAGTCGGACGGAGGCGGAAAGGAAATGCCTCAAGCTATTTGGTAGAATGTAAACAACAGCAGTTATTGGAAGGATTATCACGATAGCTTCCACATTACACCGCCTGAGGAGTGTGTGTGTATGCCTGTGTGTATGTGTGTGTGTGCACTTTGTTATTCACAGAAATCTATTCACACAGTTGCATTATGGGGACTCACTTTTGCATCAAAATCTAGTCTCCACAGGGTGGAGCATTAAAATTTAGGATTAAGGTTTGTGTCCAGGTAATTAATGTCAGTCAATTAAATGTCCCACTAAGTGACAAAAATAAGATGTTGCGTGTAAGTGTGTTAACATTTGCGTGCAGACATGCAAGCTGCCCTGCATTTAACAGTCAAGCCTGCATCAGTGAATTCATACACTGTATGTGTGTGTGTGTGTGTGTGTATGTCTGGTGAGTTCTGGGTCACAATAACAGCTGGGGGCATTCTGCCTAGACAGTGAATTTTGATTGGTTGCCACATTCTGGCATCCGTTTTCGTATTGGCTGGAATTTTACTACAGTATCCATGGTAACAGAGCAGTAAACAAAAACAGATAAACAAAAAGTTTGGCACGTGTTTTTCTTTTTGGGTTCAAGTACTTTTTGGGTGTGTCTGAGCTGCATCTGTGTTTTAGGTGAATGTTTTCCACGCAGATGTGTGTTGCATTGTTGCATGTGTATGCATTGTGTGCAGTGTCCAGACTGATTAAACTGTTAATCTTTGAGGGGTCCTGTAATTAGGACACCCAGAGAGCGGGGGACAATCTCCTCCAACATGCACACACATGCAAACCTTCTCATTACTCCAAAACACAGAGCCCAGTAACAGAAAGGGATTTTTGACCGCCCCCCGCAAATACTCAAGAAGGAAGGAAGGAATCGAGAGGACAAAAGCAAAACCATTATCGACACTAGCACCATGGGACAGTGAAACAGATTAAATAACTGGATGATTTATTACAAAGATTCTTTGTTTAAACAGATTTGTTAAAAAGAGCAGATGAGTTCAAATTAATTTTTAAGCATGCAAATATTTGTTTCCTGTCCTGAGAAAACCTGGTCTTTTTGCAGCAGCTCAGATAATGCTTTCAGTAGCAGAGATTAAAAATGAGAAGGAAAAAAATGAATATATAGTTTAACTACTGACTGTTTTCTATTCAAAAACTATTCACTATTGAACACTATTCAAAAAGAACACACTAACGAGTTCCAACTTTGTGAAAGACAAAAAATAAGACCAAGATCTGGATAAAATTAAAGTTTAAAAAAAAAAAAAAACTATTTCACAAAAAGTACAGCTGTGCTTGAAACCTTTTCACTACAAGTGTCTCTATTCTTGTTTTTCCACATAATTTCTGTGCTTTGTAGTGAGAGTGGAGGCCATGAAAAGGAGAAAGGAGAGGAAAGACTTTTTGTCTTCATTTTAGGTTGAACAGAGCAGCATGTGCACAGATAGATGCATTTTTGGACAGTTTACTGTGAGGATACTGGATATGTAAAACACACACACACACACACACACACCTACAAACACACACACACACACACACACACACACAAAATCTAGTCACCCACACAACCAGACGTTCTGCTGCACCTTCCAGGATAACAAGATCGTGTTAGCAGTATGGCAACAGCTTGAATGTTCCAAATGGCTCCATCATTACTGCCAGGGAAGGCTGGACACAACTACACACACACACAAATACACAAATACACACACACACAAACACACACACAAAGTTACACAGACAGACAAACTACAGGAAGTCCCATACAGAAACAGATTTTGTTCATGTATGTAGCTGATAGTAAAACGACAGATCCAGTTGTCTCATCAAACACCCCAAAATGACATTTGTTTGCATTAAAGTGACAAAGCCCACAAATGAAGGGGTCAACAGAACAGACATTAACACAAGAGACCACAGACAGTAAACACAAGATTCATGCAACCTTAGTACATATTTGAACTCAAATCATGATCTTTCTCTTGAGACCCCAAGTCGTATTTGGGCCTAAACCAAGAGCATTGTCACGTCATAAAAGGGATTTATTTTTAAATGGCGATTTGTAACGGCTTTTTGAAGGCACGGACTACCAATATTCTGCTTATAGAGGCACTATGCCATCTGTATAACAATAACTGCAACTATTTTCATGTTTTAATCTCGGTTTGAGGACTTGTAACTTTTTAAAACTCTGTTTAACAATGATAATGCACTCAAATTGTAAACTGTAAATGAAACTGAATGTTTACTGTGAAATGGGGAAAAAAAGATCATTAGTTATCATTCCTTAATACAATCTTTAAGCATAGAGCACTATGAAAACAAAACAATCATCTTAATGCTTCCCATGAGACTCCTGTCATCGTCTCTCATGTTCTATGTTTTGAATGTCATAATTTAAAATCAATTCATTGATTCACAAACCTCCTCCGTCTTTCTTTCTCTGGAGTGCTGGGGTGTGAACACTGACACTCGTGTTGTTTTAAAGTCATCAGGTGGACTGTGTCAAGCGCAAAAGACACATACACACACAGAGAAGATATCCCAGCAGGCCGGTGCTAGCAAGTGAGAAACACCGACAACCGCACGTGTTGTGTTAGTAACCTCAGCCCTCTGTGTGTGTGTGTGTCTGGGTGTGTGTCTCTAGGGAACAGGGCTCAGGACTCAATTAAGCAGACATGTGTGGAATGCTTTCAGGGGGAACGGGACAAGATGGCTGTGGGGCCGACACTATGCGCCCCTCTGTCTCACTCGCCCTTGATCTCAATTGGTCTTGCTTTGGCTGACCCATGGCAGCGTGAAGGGGAGCCATGTGAGGCACACACACACACACATTATCTACACACACACACACAGTGCCATGAAGGGGAGCGATGTCTCGCCTGGACAGTCTAAAGGGCTCTCAAGGGTCCTCTCTCATGTCTCTCGTCTCTTTCTTTCTGTCTCCCATGACACCAGGATAAACGAGGCTTGGTCACCTAATGAAGCATGTTGAGTTCTCTATGAGTAACTTGTGATACAGCTACTAATAGCCTATTTGTGAAGGTACAGTCCCTCTGAAATCCTGTTCAGTTGTATTAAGTCTGTCCATGTGTGGGGGACACTCATAGAGATAGAGATAGAGAAGTCCCTCTTGTGAGTCTTGGATTGGGTGTCACTTTAGTAAAAGAAGGAAGCTTTTCTAAGCTATACAGCAAAGGGACTCATGCAAGAAGCCATCCACAAAAAGAAAATCATCATTATTTTTGTTCATATCTACAATTTGTCATTATTTTGCCTTGTCTTACCAAGGGACGCAAAAAAAAAAAAAAAAAAATCATAGATTAGATTATCATATTAGATTATGATATGTTTTAGAATAATTAAGAATGATTGGATTATTAAATTTGTGCTCTCAAGAAATACTACTGGTCCCCTGATCCCAATTACAAAAAAAAACAAAAACAAAAAAAACCTGGATGATATTGCATTCAGCTTCTGAATGCTGTACATACTCCTCTTAGTTGCTTTGTGGATCACTCTCCCGGACACAACACTCCTTTTTTTTTGGTTGCATCAAATTCTTGGGCATGTGCCAGAGTATTAGCACATGGCACAACACTTGACCTTATATAGTGTTTATGGGGGGGTGTTACCTATGCTAATAATGGCCATGTGCCATGGGATTTGACTGAAACAAACTACACCTGGCAGTGCAACATATGTTTCCCACCCAGCTACCATCACCTGCATGGAAAGTAATGTTATATTGTTTGAGTAAGTTAAGAGCAAGTCAACAGTAGCATCAATTTACCTGTTTTGAAGATTTCATAGCGCAGCGAGAAGCCTGCCCCTTGGTGGGCATAATCAGATACAAACTTGATGTGGAGTGATGGCCCTGATGATATGATTGGTGCAGGGGCAATGTTGCTGCAGTGCTTCCCCAGTAGGTCGGCCGACTCTGAGTTCCCATCATGGATCTCCACATAGTCATACCTGTAAAGAACAAACACAAATACTATTAAATACCTTCTCTCAGATTGTGTTTAACTACATTTAACCTAAATCTTACACATTACATTACATTTTATAACTATCCTGAGAATTGGAGCTTGTGGAAACTCTGACAGTGAATGCAATACCGCAGAGACAATAATAACCTACAGTGCTAAATATCTACAGCTGTTCATGCTTGATGTACAGACGTTTAATTAATGTACTGATGAGGTATTTTGTGGAAGAGGGGAGGGGAGACTTTAATTTGAAAAAGAGGAAATTGTTAAATCCTTCCAAGCTGCTTTGACTCTGATGTTATTAGCCCTTTTCTTTATTAGTTTTTTCATTTGGCAGGCATCACATTGAATTTGGCTACAAAAAGGAAGCAATGAGCAAATTGTTTGCATTTCTCAGTGGTTAGGGGGAACATCTGAAAGCACAGTTACTATCAGCAGAAGCATGGGTGTCATTACAATTCAAATGAACATGGCAACAGACATTGGCAGTTCACAGAATGGTGGAGGAGGCAAAGAACCACCTGCATGAGGCAAAATAGAAAAAGAAACCTTTTAAAATTAAACTGCACTATAATTGACTGATAACTGCTGAGAGCTACTGAACACCATTTAATGGATTAGAACTATATCAGAATACAAACAAAAGGGGCTGTAAGATGACGTGCTCCCTTTCATCTTGCATAAGGACACTGTGACATTTGCGCTGCACTGAAGAGATTCAAGAGAAAACTGATTCTCAATCTTACACTAACTAACCAACCAATTTATGTCAATTTGTACTTGTTATCCTCAAAGTAAATTACAAGTTTCCTGATACTTATAAAGCAATGCAATGCTTCCAAACGACATGGTCGACGAACAAGCCTTGTATTGTGCAAATAACAGTTGCACTTGGGTCAAAGTCAGAGTGTGAGAGTGTATATAATGGTCAAGGTTTTTGAACTACACATGAACCCTAAAGCCTTTGATGCCAGAAAAGGATTAATGTGGAACAAATGACTGTAGTTTACATCTTTGCCCAGGTCTAATGCAATAATGTTTGAAACTCAGCCTGTGGGCCTGCAGTCCTAAAAGGAATTCACATTTTCCACGTTTCAGAATGGATTAAGGTCGTTTCAGCTTTTTCTGGTTCGTCTTTCCTGAGAAATTTCTCACACTGTTTGCAAGCTATTACTGTAGGGGAAATGTGCTAAATTTCATGTTGGTATTAAATGAAGGAACCCACGGATTATGGATAACAAGGGTTTGTGACTAAAGACTAAATAAATGAACGTCAGTATATCAACAACTGACTGAAAACCAGAATTTACCCAAAAATAAATACACATATATACTTTCTGGTGAACATTACACATCAGCAGAAAAGCTGTCTGGGACTTTGTTCTATCCAAAAAGGGAAGGTTCTGACTTGAAATCTATTTTTATTCCCATTTCTTTCATGTTTTTTTTTTATCTCCAGACCCACAGCAGGAGTGTTGCCTCTGTGTCTGGATACCAAAGACACACCTGCCTGGCTCTAAAATAGCTTCCTGGAAAGGAATTCCTTGAGCAACATGCCATGAAAGAAGACATAAAGTTTAATTCTGAGTTAAGTGAATTCAGTTTCAATTATTGTTTTTTTTCCCCTTCTACTATACCACGATTGGACTCCATGTTCCATCTATATTGATTAGTTCTGACCACAGTGCTGTTAATTGCTCCAATATTGAGCTTCCTACATTTCTCCAAAGTAATCAAATTAACACACCTCAACCTCAAAGGAAGCTAAAGTAGAGATTATACAGTTTAATGTGCAAGCTTTAGGTACAAGTTTACTTGTTAAAGAAGGCTAGAAGGCCTCCCTCAACAGATGCAGTTTCATGTACTAGGTTTTGTTGCTACTGTACAGGCACATAAAATATACATGAATATAGAAGGGGTGTTAATCTTTTCACTATTCGTTTGCATGCCATCACAGTTATGTGGACTATCATTGCTGAACCCGGTAGCCAAGATACACATACACGTTCACACACACTGGTTTTGTTACTTAGGAGGACATTAAATGGACTTATGTCTATTCCAGGGACGCTTGACACAACTCTAACCAAACACCAAGTCTTAACACATATGTTTAGTATATGGCTGTGGGAATAGAGTTTTGTAGTTACTGTTAATGTATTGCTGTAATCTTAAATTTGTTACAGGTATACACGCCAAACTACTCAAATAGACACGATACTTAAAGGTCCTATGTGTGTAATTTAGGGAGCTCTATTTACAGAAAATGCCAGAAATGGAATATAATATGCATAATAATGTTCTCCTAAGTGTATAATCAGCTAAAAATAAGAATAATTATGGCTTTGTTACCTTAGAATGAACCTTTTATAGCTACAGAAACTGCAGGTACGCTTCTTGAACTACTGTGTTTCTACAGTAGCCCAAAATGGACAAACTAAACACTGGCTCTAGATAGTGCGTTTCATGTGTTGTAGTTTCTCCTTGCAATCAGCGGCTACACCACTAGATACCACTAAATCCTACACACTGGTCCTTTAAACATACACAGAAATGGTCTCAAGTGACTTTAAATGAGTTTTAATTAGTATGTTATGATAGCTGCTATCAAACGTGTGTACGCGTGTGTTCCCACAAACAGGTAATTCAACACTACAGAGCCGTCATAACTCCATAAAATGCCACCAGATGTTGTTGTGCATAGACACAGTGTAACGTCTCTGAAGAGACACAAAGGAGTGTTTTTTTTTTACTCAGTCTCTCGCTGTGTGTGTTTTCTGTGTTTTTCTGACAGGTGAGCCAGCTCCCAACATTATGCAGGTCATGCACCTCCCACTCTCCCATCATGCTTTGTGTCTGCTTTGCACTGAATGAACACCACAGTTATGACGCAAACTGTCACTGCACTGTGAGCATGTGTGTGTGTGTGTGTGTGTGTGTGTGTTTGTATGTGTCACAGATCTTGTGTCATATTTTCCCAAGAGAACGCCTCGTCCCTGAGACAGTTTCCTCCTCCTCTTTTCTGTAATGACAACTTTGTTTAACTTGTATCCTGACAAGATCTCTTTTCCTTTCTCTGCCTGGCTCACCAATTATTTTTTCAATGTTTCACTTTTTTTTCCTATCATTCAGCCAATGTGTGGGTGAGGCAGAGAAGGCAGAGATGGGGAAAAGGGATATATAGGTAGATTGACGTCTCACATGACCGACTATGCTGACATTAAAAGTGATCACAGAGTCAGTTAGACCCAAAAAGAAAGTGAACTGCTTAACCTCCACTTAAAGTCCACACTAAAGCATGAGACTAACACTTTTTAAATTCATCCACTGTGGAAGCTGAAGTGCCAAAATTAAGAGAAAAAGATTTTGAATGTAGCCACTAGCAGTGTGCACATAGTCAGAGAGAGAGGGAGAGAGAACACGACACTGCGTTCACCCTGCCAACTTCTCCCATCGGACAGACAGAGACAGCTGTCCCTCCATCCCTTCCTCCCTCCCTACAGCTCTGTGCCTTTAGGAGAAAGCAGAAAGACATACACAGCTAATTCAGCACACACGTACGCAAGAGACCTGCACAAACTTGAGCCCATGGCCAAGCACTCAGATGGATCTATAGAAGGGCTTGAGGTTTCCTCCAATGTGTCTCTGTGTGGGAGGAACACAGCTTCTAACAAACTGTTTAATCCCATCATATCTCTCTCTCTCTCTCTCTCTCTCTCTCTCTCTCTCTCTCTCTCTCTCTCCCAATATGTTTCACTGCAGCAATCAGTGATTTTCTGGGACTTGCCATAGGGAATGACGAGCATTTTGAGCTTGTTTCTCCCCCACTTGAAAGTCACTTGTTAACAGGCAGTGTGAAAGATATTTTTTTCTTGGTTACTTGAAGATATAACTGATGAAAAAAACAACAACTGTTGCCTCCAAATGTGAAGTTACAGCTGAAAGACAGACCAAGCGTTTGTGATGGATTATAAAGACAGACTTGAGTTGTGGAGGTAGACTTAAAACTGACTAAAAGGTTTGACATCATGACAGATTTATGTGTGCTTGTGTGAGGGTGTGTTTTGGGGGGTAGGGGTGTTTCATGAGCGAGAAAGATCTCCAAAGCCTTTCTGACGTGAACCAAGGAAAAGGTCTGGATACAGATGCACTTCTACCCCTCCTCCTCTCCTCTGTCCCACTCCTCCCTTATGCTTTGGTCTTAATTGCCTTTCACACGTTCTCTCTCTCTCTCTCTCTTGCTCTCTCTTTGGGTCAGTTGTCTTTTTACACCTGCACATTTCTTTCAAACATCAGGGGTGCCCTTAGCGGTAGACAGAGCGTCTGCACTGACACACACATGGACACCCAACACACTAAAAAGGGCTGAAAGCGAGTCAGCGTTGTAATGATTTGTGGCGGTGTTTTCATAATATTGAAAAAGGCGAATGAATCCATTAAAACGTATCTAGGTCATATGTTATATGTTTGTGTACAAATACAGTGAACGTCTGGCCATAATTTGAATTTATTTGATTTAGAAACTTAAAAACTTTGAGTGTCAGCTCACAAAGAACACGTGATGAAGTTAACTGCACTTTGAGTGACTTACTGGAATCTGAAATGCTTTTTTTTTATGTTGTTTGTTTTGTTTTGTCCTCGTGCACATTGTGAAAGAGAAGTGAAATCACTGGAGGCCCCTTACAAACACTTTTAGAGGAACTGAAACTGTCAACTGTGAATACATTCATACATATGTGCAAAGGAACGCTAACTTACAATAAATCCCTAATATTTATTTTTAAGATGGTTCATAGGGAAGTAAAACAGCACTGTTATGTTCTCTATCAGGACAAGAACCATTATGGAGGTGGTGGGTTCAACCGTGCCCTCTGACAGCTCACAGATGCTTCCAGTAGCACTGATAATTCCCATAAGGCAGACGGGCTCTAGCTCAGAGGCTCCTACTGATGTTGTTAGGTTTTTTTTTTACCTTCTCCTGCTTCTTATTCTCATGAATGTACATCCCTGGAGACATTTTAAACTCTACACATTCATAAGCAACAATTTGAATTTGAAACATATAACTCAGTGTGCTAGCAAAAATGTACAAATTATCTATGGTATCCAGTGTCATTCACAGTAATATAAGCATAGTAAAATGTTTTATTTTCATGGACCTGTGACAAAGACATTGGCCACCCTGTAATACTAAAGTTGTGTGTTTAAATTTAATTCAGTGTTATGTGTATGACCCACCTACTCGGCCTATGTTCATATACCTGTATAGAGCAGCCATAGCTGGTCTGTCACTGGAGCAGTTAACAGAGAGTGAGGAGGATGAGTCGCTTCACTGTTATCAAGTAATAGGCCTATTACTGCAGACAGATGGACAGTGCGTGTGCCTGCGTGCATGTGTGTATGTCCAGCAGTAGTCTCCAGGACAACCAATCGATTCCTCATTATGGTTTTAAGTCACATTGATCAGGGTCAGTCCTTCAAAGACATACACACACATACATGTAGGCCTACAGTAACAGACATTGATCACACAGACCTTCAGGGCATCTGGGAGTGTTAGTAAATCAGACCACTAATATTATCATCATTACCTGCATTACGTGTGTGTGTGTGTGTGTGTGTGTGTGTGTGTGTGTGTGTGTGTGAGAGAGAGAGAGAGAGAGAGAGAGAGACAGAGAGATTATTATTAATGTGAAAGTAAGAAAGGAAGTGCATGCCTCACTTAACTATCAACAAACAGACTGGAATAGTGGTCACCTGTTGGAGATATTTAATCTAACAGAGAGTAAACATATTTCCATCCAAATGTATCACAATTTTTTACCAAATGCTGAGTAATTTCACAAAACAAAATTAAAATTAATGTTTGTTTCCAACCACTGACCCTGTTATGTAAATACTGGGACGTGGTTCAGACAATAAGTAGTTGGGTGGCACAAATTCTGCAGTCAGAAAACCAGAGGAAGATGGCAAAACAAGATGACGTAATTAAAAGAGCACAAGTTGAACCTCAACTGGTAAACACAGATCATGGTGTCATGATTTGTGTGGAGCGATCATGGATGTATTATAGAGGCATAGGAGCTATGAGGGCAGAGTCAGAGCGTAAACAGCTGATCAACTCATGTGAGTTAAATACTTGCTCAGAAATGTCATGTGACAGAGAGATTGGACTTGGTTTTGGTGCTTATTTATTTATTCCTTGAGGTCAGTTCATAAGACAGCTTGTGCAAACTGAACACAGCCTTTGGAGCTGCTGAGTAAGGATATGCAATGAGACCCATACACTTGAAATACAGAACTTATTTGAAAAAAAAGTGTTTCCACCTCCCATTAAGTGCATTAACTCTTTTTTTTTGGAAGGAGAACTCTTTTTTTAAATGCATAAGCTTTGTTTCACTTGTTGATTGCCTGAATAAACTAGCTGTTGAGAGTTATCATGTGTTCCTCACTGGCACACGAGTGATTAACATCTGATTTACATTTCCTGAACACAGCAAGACGCCTCTCCATGCAAAAAATGAGGCACTGCAAAAGTGATCACAACTGTGGGGGGTAAAAACACGGTTCATCCCTTTGTTGACACCTAGACTAATCACTGCCTTATGAGTTTGCATGATGATTATTTAAAAAGCAGGTACATTAACCTCAAACTGTGTTATACCACATCTGCAGCCCGAGGAGTTCTCTTGCATCCTCGCTCTGTGGCTTTCTAATAACATCGTCTTTCAGCTTTGTGCTGGGAAGCTTGTCTGGACGCATGACTCTCCTGCTGGTAGAGTCACTGTGATGTTAATTCAAACATGCAGGCAGCTGCTAAATGCCCACAGCTGGTAACTGAACATCCACTGTCACTCCAAATGCTCTTCCCTTTACTTCCTCTCTCTGTCGTATAGACTTTTCGTCTTTACTTCCAGCTTTCTCTTTTTTCCTCTTCTGGCCTAAGGCCAGTGTCACATCACATCGCTCTATCTTTTGCTGTGCTCTCGGTCATGTCCGCGGGACTTTTGTCTGCCGGTCAGTTGTGATTATATGTGTGTGAATGTGATCAAGTGTTTCAAAATTTCTGAGCACTTTACGGGTTTCACAGAAGAGAAGAGAAGAGAAGAGAAGAGAAGAGAAGAGAAGAGAAGAGAAGAGAAGAGAAGAGAAGAGAAGAGAAGAGAAAAGAGGAGAAAACAGACTTAGCCAGCATGAAGTTAAATGATTGATTGAGGCAGAGTACAAAGACAAGGTCTAAATCATTAGTGAAACCATTATCGTTGACTGCAGCTTCTCTGTCATATAAATCACTTCTTAATTCACTGCTTTACTCCACACTTATTGTGTGAGCCACATAACCATGAAACTGCCTATGTGCTTTCGCTGTATATAAGTTTATTTGAGAGCACCGGAAATGCTTGCACCTCTTGTTTATGCGTTTGTGAGCTTTATATATGTGTGTTTTGTCCACTTGTGTGTGTTCTTCTCATATCAGTATTATAGATAGCATCTGCCTCGGATGTGATATGAGGTAAAGGAGGACTGGAGAGGGTGGAGAACGAGAGGAGGATGAGGATAAGAGACAGACATATAGAAAGGGGATTTAAGTGATGGATAGGCACAGACTGAAGGATAAAAGGGGATGAAGACAGATATAGGCTGAGGAAAAGTCTATAAATGATAAAGAGAGAAGAATAGATGCATTTTAAAGAGAGAGACAAGGGAAGGAGGGGGAGATGAGAAAATAAGAGTGGAAAAGAGAGGCAAGAGAGAAGAGGAGGGGAGCGTGGCATTTGGCTCTGTGCCTGCGTTTTCTCATATGCAATGCTGAATAATGATTTGGCCTATAAAAGATTGGCACTCTGTGGAAGGATAAGGGCAAGGATATAAGAAAGAGGGAAGGGAAGGAAAGAAGGGGAGGAATTAGATGTAAGGAGAGAGAGGAGATTAAATAAGAGTACAGACGGAGACGAGGAGGTGATAAAGAAAGAGGTATGCAGGGGAGAGAAGGTGGCACAGAGGAAGGCAGAAGAGCAGACGAAAGATGATAGATGGGGTCCATTGGGTGGTGAGGGGGCGGTAGGAGTGAGGAAGGGTGAGATGAATGGAGTGGAGAGGAGAGGGGGAGAGAAAGGAGGAAAAAGGAGAGGAGGTAGCTGTCAGGATGATTTGAGCTTGCCCTCAACGGACCCTGACGCTGCACTTTTCCCTAAGCAGCTGTGTGTGTGTGTGTGTGTGTGTGTGTGTGTGTGTGTGTGTGTGTGTGTGTGTGTGTGTGTTCTTCCCAAACCCTCCAAATAGAGATCTTGCTTTCAGAGACAGTGCAGTGCAGTGAGCTAAGAGGAAAAAGTGAAGCCGACAACCAACCACTGCCTCAAATGGCTACATCCTGTACACTTTGAGAAAAAAAGGGATTTTGCAGCAGTTCTTTGACCTTAACTATCTTGGTAGCTGCCACATCTCTTTCTGCCAGATTAATTTGCATCATAAATATTCATCATTTAAGAGAGCTGCTTTCCTCTATTGATTCATGGAAAACACAACCTGTTGCCGTGTAGAGACACGTCTTTAAAATGTTGATGTCTTACTGTCATTTGAAGGGTGAAAGCAATGGGTTTGACATTTTGGCAGAGAGGCTTATTTGCTTTCTTGCCGAGGGTCAGAGAAGAAGATGGAGGACACTGTCATGACTCCACCTTCATGAGTCAGCAGCAGTTAGCTTAGCTTAGCTCACAGGGAAACCGCCACATTTGCTCTGTCTTGGCTTAGCTTGGGAACCAGGGGGTGGCCCAGTTCAAGTCCAGCACGGACCATACTATGGAGCTCGGTAACTTTCAGTTCATGTGCCCTTAAGCAAGGTACTGAACTGCTAGCAATTTTCTTATCTACCTCTTGGAAAGAAAGCAATCAAGTTTATTTCCTAACATGTCCCAAAATACTGTTCCTTCAAGTTGCTGATTAGACCTCAGGCTTACTGCGATAGAGTGAAAGTGATGGTTGAAAATAATTACAGAAAGGAGTGGTGATATTATGTGAAAGACATCAAACACTACAAAACTCCACCTCTGACGTGGTTCTCTTCAGAACGCACTGATGTTGAAGGTGTTAAATAAAAGTCAAGCCAAACATAAATCTCTTTGAGTATAAAGTAGAACATGTTGCACACTTTATAACACGTATACCTACAGATGCAGCTGATGAGTGATAACTGAATCCTGTCACCAGTGATGTGGCACCGTCATGTGATGGGAAATGAGAAGTCATGGTGAGTCATGACTGGCCATGGCTTAACTAATCTTAGCAAGAGCACAAGCTTTTGGTCAGTTTCCCCATTCATCCGTCTCACCCACTCCAACTGTCTCCTTGTACTTAAATTGCTACTGTACATGAATCTTAATGAAAACATCTCTCTCTTTCCGACCACCCCTCCATCGATTTTGCCTGCAGAGCCAGCAGAGTGCTTGACAAAATGTGATGCATTATAGATTACAGATTACCATCTTAAATTGCAATCAGGGCCATAATAGATTAGATTGCTTTAACGTAGTCACACAATAAAATAACCCTTGTCTGACCGGGGCATGCAGACTCATAACAGTGCTGTTTGTGTGTGTGTTGATAAAGGTTTTTTTGTGAGAGGCAGATGTAACTGTATCATGAGTTTTTTATGTGATAAAGAGAGAGCGAAGGAAACAATATTTCCTGTTCATAATGTAGCCTCTGTCTACAAAGACAGATGTCTTCTTTCTCGGAACAAGATGAGTGTGGATATCTCCTCTCTATAAACCTAAGGATTTGTACTAGTTTTGTTTCTCAAAGTTGTAAGCTACAAGCTTGAGAAAAGAAACATATGGATACTGTTCTTATGTTAAATGAATCTGATAATTCAAGAAAACGTTGAAAATGAAGAGGCATTTGACAGGCAGGGTCAGGGATGTTCCTGACTATACGTCTGCCCCCCACAGACACACACACACACACATGCACACACATTGCTTCTTCTCCTTGGCCTCTTTGCCCTCTAAACCAACAGCTCAATTTCAGCCTCCCCTGCACACACAAACACAGACACACACGCTCCAAGCGTTGGGCGCCTGTAGACTTAAATAGCTCTGTGCTGTAAGACAGTTGTAAATAACAGCCTATTAGACCTGAGATGTTACCACCACACTGCAAATATCTCACTCTTACTGGTGTGGTTTCACAGTTATTTTTTCAAAACATCTAACTTGTCATTACTGGAAGGAAACTGCAAAAAATGCACCAAAAGTCTTAAAACAACCCCAAATACACACATACTGCACGCGTACACCATAATAAATAAATGAGAGCCTGTTGTTTCTAGTAGTTCAACCAGTTTCTCCTCCTGGGAACCTACTGGACTGAACCTAAATGGATAAAAGAAATTCAAAGAGAGGGGGGGAAGAGGGACAGGTAGGAGTGGAGGGGAAAGACAAAGGGAGGGGAGAAGGCAAAGCAAAGGGTAGACAGAAAGAGACGGGGCGAACACTGAATGCATCAAACTGATCCGAGGATAAGAACCGGAGACTAAAACTGGAAAATAACGAGGACAGGCAGACAGACAGAAAAGTATGTTTTTTCATTTCCACAGCACAGTACGAAAGTAAAGCAAAACAGAGCAGAGCGCCTTCAACCTTTCAGCCTTTCAACAAACATCCAGCCAGTGAAATATTGATGCTTCAATTCCAACAAAGAAATGTCTGAATGATTTTGGTACATCTAAGTGGGGAAATTCACCTATCTATAATTGATATGGCTGAAATGTTAATAACTGGATGGGAAAGCACTGGAACAGAGACAGGAGGTGGAGTGTAAGTGTGTTTCTGTATTAGTCTGCCCGTGTCAGTCAGTTTGTACCCGTTGTCCTCTACGCTAATGCCCATTAGTCTCTCCTGTATGTAGTTTGGATTCATACATGACGTGACACCCAGACAATCTGCTCACGTTACTAATAGCTCCCTATCTCTTCCACAATTTTTTTTTTTTTTTTATTAAAAAATAGCCTTTGCACTCACTGCAAAGAAAAAAAGAACAAAAAGTGCCATCCCATTGGACTTGTAATCAGATTGTTGCATTGTTGGTATAATAGCCATTTTATGAGCCGCAGCTCCCATTGTACCCGCCGTCATCTGTGGGTCTTAAAATCTTTCTTAATTTTAACAACGTGTTAACGTTTTTAAACTCGTTCACAGTGCAACCACTGTCACCACTGAAACCACTGCAGATGCTGGCCCGAAAATCCCAGTAAGCTGTGCTAAATATTAAGATGTTATCTAATTTTTTTTTTTTTTTCAATTTTTAGGACCTCAGCATGATTTTTCTCTGTGTGCTGTATTTTTATTATATTATTATCATATGTTATATCATTCTGCAAACTGTCGGCATTTCTTGCACTCTCACTATGGAGCCAAAGCCAAACAGCCAAAAACAATGATGGACACCAAATCCTCTAATCTGTGTTAATTCTTTCTAAGTGTGAAAACTGTCCTGGAACAGTTAATGTGTTGTAATTAGACTTTGATAATTAGAAACAAGGGACAGAGTGAGGTCCCAGCGTGATTATTATGGGGCTGCTACAGCCAAAGAAACAGGAGGAGTGTGGGCTGAAGTTCACCAAATACACCCAACAACTCTCACACAGAGACAGGCTGGTGGAGAAAGAAACTCCAAAGTCACACCTCACTTCCATTCCCATCTTTCCATGCTTTTAACTCTCATACCATCCATCCATACATCCATCCATCCATCCTGCCTTTACCTGCAGTCCAGTTTCTCTATCTCAAAGTGTGGGTTGAAGTTGAGGACGATGCGTTGCGAAGGCTCAGGGGCTGTGATGACCCAGCGACAATTCTGGTGAGGTGGGTACTCCAGTGGGTAGCCCGGGGTGGTGATGTAGCCAGCATCGCTTGCATCTAAATAGCCACCGCATGGCTCAGCTGCTGGATAGAAAGAGAGAAAGTGAAATATACAAGTTAAGAAAAGTCAAGTAGATTCAGTAATGGTTTTGGTCCTTTATATCACCTTGTTTAATATATGGAAATCTATTTTTCCATAGGTTAATATACAAGTTCATGCACAGGAATACGGTCATTAAAAAAAACAGAATATTTTATTACAAAAAGAGACAATGAAGAAAGAGTGATCAGATAAACCTCCAATAATATTATGTAGCTATAATAACTTCCCTCGCTACAAAAGATTTAAGTCTAAAGCTCCGTCAGGGTCAGTGTTGTTTGCTTATCATGACCGAGCAGGAGGACGTCAACATTTATGATTTCACACTGGGCAAAACTGATAAAATACGGATAAGAGTCGTGTTTGCAAAGACAGGATATGAGAAACAAAGAAGTGTGTGTGTGCTTGTGTCTATGTGGCTGTGGTGTCAAAGGTCAACTCAGCATCATGACATACAAAGACTCCATTCTGACCCATGTAGACTGACACACACACACTCAGTGAATGAGCCCTCCAGATGCCACAGTTACTGTCACAGAGCGGATCCACTTGTCAGCAGTCATACGTCTGCGTTGTGTCGTAAACAATACCACTCATTCACTGCCGCAGATGTACCCTGACATTGATGGGTAACTCATATATATCTATGACACCCAATGACATAACACACACAACTCTACTGTATTACATCTATGGCATCTATTGTACGCCATGCAGGCTGCCCTGTTTGATGGAGTGCGCAGACTTTCGACATGAGCTGAACTTCCTCATTGTTCAACATCCGCAAAACTTAAGTTAAACCATCATGGTGGATACACTGAGTACCATCTTTGTTAAGTCCAAGCACTTCCAATATAATGGGGCAGTATGAGCCACAATCTGCCAGAAGAGACTCAACAACTCAGATTGTTAGTTTGCTCATTTAATACCCCAAAATAACACTCCACCGATCTAATATAAATATATATTAGATACATACATTTTCTTTGCAATAAATTATTTTGAGTAAGTCTCATAAGAGTAGTCTTAATTGAGGTAGAAAACCTAAGTGAGTGGTAATTAGATTATTATTTTAAGAGCTACTTTATTGAAGGAATTCTTATTGCACAAGACTACAGCATTCATTTGGACTGAAGCTGATGAATTTTCAACAAATATTTTGGGTAAAATGACGGTCACAGTGAACCAGGTTATACAAATAAAAACAGCATGAATGTCGGCTGCTTGCTGGGAAGTATTTGGCTCGGTAAACAAACCCTTAGATAAGTTCCTGTTTATGAGAGAAAAACAAACTCACACTCAAGCTCCTGACAGTCTATATTATTGTTTTAATAAGAGCTCAAGGTGCCTCAAGAAACATGCATCGTAAAGAAAAACTTGCGAGACTGTGTGAAAATCTGTGCCACCGTCCAGTCCGATGTGCTGTGACGTTTTATTTATTGCTACTGTGCTGAGTAGGGTGACATAGCCAAGTCAAACTACTCAGCAGAATACAACATATCTTAATGCTTTAAATAGACTAGGCTACTGTAAACCTACTCTGAGAGGAGTCACACATGCAAACATTAACACACACGCACAGCATAAACACTTTATTGGCCACCATCTTCAAAATAAATTCAAATAAGAAGGTAAAACAAAGATTCAGCACCTAAAATTTTACTTTGTTTTATCGCAGCTGCAGATATATACAGTACGCATACACACATGGACTGCATATACTCCGAAGAGTCAGCAAAGGAAGATGAAAGCGGAGGTCAGCTCTAAGCATAAAGTGACTGACACTTTGGCATCTATATCTGGTGTCTTGCTCACACTGTCTGCAAACAATTAGTGATCATCCCACTGTAGCTCTCTCCGTTGATCCCTCTGCCTCTGTCAGTCTCTCCTTCCTCCGTCATGCTGAGAGCCAACTAGTCCTGTCTATCTTCTCCTATCTGTTTCCAATCTCCCTGGTGACATACAGTAATACAGGAGTAGAGTTACACGGCCTATGTAACCCGGCCAGACGCATTTCATCTCACCACCACCTGGATTAGTGTTTAACCACTCTGGAATCTCACAGCACCATCAGCCAAACACCACTTTTAGCACAGTGCTTAGCTAACTGTCTCTCCCGAAAAATCTGGGTTATGCAGAGGCGATGCAAGGGGGGGAAACATCTAGGGTTGTTAGAGAAATGAAGCTGATTAATAACATATTGCCTGAGGCTCATAATGCATTCTTACCTGTGATAGATGCTAACATTAGATGAGCGCAAACGTATTTTCATTAGATTCAGTCCCACGATGAGACTCTCATAGAGACAAGGTTTACAGAGGACTACTTTCCTCTTGACTTACTTCTACTTGCTTCAGCTTTCAAACTATTTTCAGCCATCTCCTCAAACAACTAGTGCAAGCAGAGAAGGTAGACATAATAACATAACAATACAAGTACCTATGAAGTACATATCAATCGTGTGTTTTTATTAAGACTATGTCAGAAAGATTTGTACATTTATCTTCATTATTATGTTTTCTAATGTAATGTGGTAGCATGCTTTTCTTTGTGTGTTGATTTATTTTGGATATTTTTTTAGACTAACAGCCTCTTCCCTCCACCCCCTTTCCAGACTTCACCTCTGGCATGCAGCCGATAACGACAACACCTCCAAGCGTCTGATGAATAAGGCTTGTGTGATGGAGAGGCAGACACCGTGTGTACATGAAGTATTGTGTCTGCTCTGCTTTAAGGGTCTATCAATATCCAGACACACACAAAGTCACTCAGTGATTATCACATCCAAACCAGGCAACAAATGACACACACACTGAGGTGATGAGTGCTTGGATTACATCACATCCAGTGTGAATTTTATATCATTTGTTTATTTGGTTCACGCGCGCACACAAAGATTATTCACACACATCAAAAGCGAGCTGAGGCGGAGCTCGTCAGTCATTATAATGCAGAGTTCCTGCGGCGATACACTGGTATACATATACAGTATCTTTCAGGAGGGAGAACTAACTGCTATCTTTATGTCTATTTACCAAGAAACTGTATAAACACAGCTTCCAAAAGTAATTCTATAGCAGTGCTAATTTGTATTCCACACTACAGCACCCCTGACCCGCATGCTGGGAAGAAAGTGTAATGTGTGTGTGTGTGTGTGTGTGTGTGTGTGTGTGTGTGTGTGTGTGTGTGTGTTAGAACAGAGGAGATGCTGAGCTGGGGAAAAGCCTGAATTCATGTGAAGAATTATCAAACAGGTAAAAGTGACAGAGAGAGGGAGAGAGATAGTGATAGAGAGGATGCCACAGAAAGAAAAGAGATGTTCTACATTGGACTGCATTACTGTGTTTTCCTACATCTCAGATAATTTCGGGTGAGTACAAATGTTAACATAACCATTGATGATGATGATGATGATGGCCAGCCCAACAGAAATAAGATCCAAATTGTAATAAACCAAAATTGAGTGCTGCATCAAATTGGACCCTAAACGTCTGTAATGAGTTGTAATGTTTATAACACGATATCAGAATAAGAAGATATACATCAAAAAATCCCAATTTTCTCTGTCTCAGTTTGTCCCTCACAGAAGACACAAACACTTCCCTCCTCTTGACCCCAGACTTCACACAAGACAGCTTTTCTATCAACCACATCAGCATGCGTGATCTTCAGGGAGAGGTTGTATTTAGAGCACATATTCACAACAAATGCACAAACACAAACCGCTGAACACTGCTTATCCCCTTCTGGCTTAGACATCAGTGAATTTAGACCACACACACACACACAGAGAGAGAATAAGCAGCGGTAAATGGTGCTAAGCAGTCAAGCAGGGATATAAGACAGGTCACTGCATTATTTATGGATCTCTGCCACGTTTAGTATTGCATCCTGATAACACCTATTCAGCAACTTTTCCCCCATATGCGCATACCTCAAAACACACACACACACACACACACACACACATAGATGAACCTATACAGAAATATAATAAAAAAAAACATTGCACAGAGAAGGCAACAGACAAATGATCACATGTTGAAAAACACACACTTCCACAAGAATTTAACTAAATCTGTGTTTGTTGGCCCCAAGTACAAATGTTCTGACCTTGTTTCTAAGCTATCTTACAGATTCATTTTCCCTCCGAGTGAGCAGCCTGATTTGACTCTAAAGAGACACTTTTCAGCCTGTCGCAATCGATTTGCCAGTCCTCAAGAACATTGCTAATGTGCTGGACCATAGTCTGCATTCATTCCCACTGGCCAGAGCCCATAATGATAGCATTAGTGATTTAGTGAGTGTTTGTGTCTGAAAGTGTGTTTCACCCATCTAACCAGAGAGCTTGTTAAGAGCAAGGCTATTATTTGGCAGATCAACTTATTATCCACCAACACTGGCCCCAATACTCAAAACAGTGCAATGAGTCTCATGTTCTCATTATTGTGACCTTGCTGGAAACAGGTCTCTGAATTTAACAATCAATATACTCTGACCATCTGCATCAAAGCTGGAGGGAAAAGAAATGATATTCCAATTGATTTTCATGTATTTCTTACTGTTTACAATGCATTTTCAGTAGGATGGCTTGGCTCCAGCATCATGAAGCACTCACAAAACGCTTCAAGCATTGTTACCTTAAACGGTAGGAATACGGATACATGTGTAGTTGAAAAAGCCTTTGTGTCACTCTGGGAATATAAGGAACACTGCAAATAACAGGCTGAAATGTCTTCTTTGGATCCAAACCAAAGAGCTTTTAGTTACCGAAACCTGGGAAACCTCAGGACAGGACAGAAAGAGGAGCGAGGAGAGAGAAAGAAAAGGGGAGAAGGAGGCAGAGCAGGATGAAGAGATAGAAAGAAAGAAAGAAAGAAAGAAAGAAAGAAAGAAAGAAAGAAAGAAAGAAAGAAAGAAAGAGTAATGCCAGAACATCTGTCTCTCATCATCCGAAAAGAGAAAGTCAGCAGCTCAGAAAAGCTCACTGGACAAAAAAATTCAACTCTCTCGCACACTCTCTCTCTCTCTCTGTCTCTCTCACACACACAAACAGGTGGGGTTGTACTTTTCTCCAGGTGCCCTGCATTAAGCCACAGTGGAAAACTACAGACTATGTGTGTGTGTGTGTGTGTGTGTGTGCATGTCTGTGTGTGTGTTTGCATGTGTGCAAAATAGAGGGAGGGAGGATCAGAGAAACAAAAGGAGTGATGGGAAAATGGAGAGAGGAGAGAGACAAGTACTCATAAAAAAGGATCAGGATGAGTGTGTCATACAGGCAAGAACTGACAAGAGAACATGGTTTTCAACTCAGGAGCAGAGACACTACCTGATCTGCGAGGCTTCAGACTATAAAGAGAGGATATGATGATACAGCAAAGTAATGATCAAAGATCAATAACAGAGAGCGTGAAAAGATAAATAAGGTGTACGACACAGAGGAGAGGACGACGAAAAAAGGACAGCGTAACAGAAAAAGGTTCAAGAAGGGCTTCAGGTTAATTTAATTGGTTTGGGACAAGTCGTGCTCCCGTTGCTACCAGCCTCGATGTCCACAAGTTTGTAATAAATGATGATAGAGGTGTTTTCTGATCTGATCTGACCCATGTCAGCAGTACCTCATCGTTTGTCTGTACGCGCTGAAACAACTGATTTTATCCTTTTTCTTGCAAGGATGGTCTCTCACCACCAGCTATAATCACAGGAGCACTTAAGGAGCCCGTGCATTTCTATCTGTGTTTGATCCCTTGTAGAGCAGAAGGGCCCCGTGTTGCTATCTGTTCCCATTAACTTCAGCTGACATTGTGTTTATGCATTCCTGTTCAAGTTTACCTTTAATCGTACCACTGAACATGGGGTCAAGTGCTAGGCCAAACCTGAAGATAATTCAAGTCATACCAGGACTTGTCTGTTACTCTTTCAGTGTCCAGTTAACACGCCAATCTACTCTATATAAATAAAGGTTAAATAAACACATGCAGGTACTGGTACAGTAAGTGCCTGGCACCCTAAAAAGTAATTTAATTTTTTTTTTTTATCTCAATGCTTCAGATACCATCAAAACAAGCTGTGATCACAGATATTCACAATGTTAAACAGCACAAACAGCTTAAACGTTAACTTACTGCTGATTTTTTTGTACTAAAAGTTCTGTCCTCCAACTCTACAGCCTGTTATTAGTCAAACTAATATACTCAAGAGTTGATTAAGTAAAGGAATCTAAATCTGTTGTAGTAAAAGGAGCCTACTTAATGTTAGACATCAACCTTTGTTTTTTTGTTTTTTTTGTATTTCCAACTGTCGAGCTTCATTTTTTTCCACTCAGAGAGAACAGGGATGAGAGAACATAGATTGGCATAGATCGACAGAGTCAGAAAGAATAGACAAGAGAGCTCCCACCTTGGCAAAGTGAGGCGAAACGGAGGTGAAGGGGTTTTCTTAATCGGAGCGAGTGAAAACACTGACAGTGAGACGTGTGGAGAAAGAGACAGAGAGTGCTATTAAAGGAGAGGTGAAGTACCGTGAAAAGAGGAAAACAACAGGATGATTCAGCGTGAAGGGAGAGAGAAAAAGGAAAACAACCTGTGGCCTCGCACGGCACTGCTCTGGAGGGACTAGTGAGGACACAGAAGGCTTAGCTTACACACCAACGCGCACATACACACACACATTTTTCTTTGTGTGTGAGGGTTTTAAAAGAAGAGAGGACGGGCAAATGTTCTCATTTGAAAGATTTCCATGATCTCCCTTTCCCTCTGAGGACATGTGTTCTTTACAAGTGTGCAAATACAAGAACACACACTCACACACATGCTGATCTCCCCATCCTCTCTAATTACTCCCGTCATTACCAGTGGCCAATGAAGACACTAGAATACTAACAGTTTACTAATGACATGATAACTGTAATTAGAACATCCTGCTGGACCCACTAATTGTCCTTTCCCTTTTACAGACGAGGCAGAGGGGGGAGAGACAAAGAGAAAGAGGGAGAGAGACTGTGCCGAAGGTTAATTAACTTAATGTTTATTCGCTCGCTGCAAACTAGTTTGTGGATGTCAGTGGACCAGCTTCCGTTGTTAAACCACTATTATTCCTAATGAAGAGAAGGCTAATTTTTCTCATTTTATTCACACATTTCTTTTTCTTTTTTTTTTCAAGTTCATGTATTTTCATGTGATTCATTTTTCTTCCGTTTGCCTTGAAAAAAGAGAAATGGAGCAGATTCAGCAGTCTGAATCACACAGTGAATAAGAATAACTGTTAATCCTGAACACCTGTTACCTGAAAGATTCATACATCACAGTAACGTGTTGTTTTCAGTTGGCTGCTATTGCTGTTGCTACGTGCTTAAGTAAATTTCATGACCCGGTCCTGCTGAAAAATAATATACTCATTCGCTAAATCATCCCATGGAATTAATTCTTCTCAAGATACATCTATATGATAATCACAGCATTTATTAATAATATGCGTCACCTTGGCCGGAGACCCTCCTGTACTTGACAGAGGGGAGGAATAAATCCTGCTTGGTTTACTGCAGGTGGCTCCACTCAACTACTGCTTCACACTCTGCTGCTTTCGCTAATGCCCTCTCATCCTCTCCTCCTCTCTCTCCTCCTCTCTCTCTCTCTCTCTGTTTCTCCCTCTGCCTTTCATTTTTGCCGTACCAAACGCTCATGTTCCCTTAATCACGGCACCTTCTTCATCTCTGCTCACTCCCTCGTTCTGTCAGTGTACTTCACTGGGATGAAAGTCCATACAGGTGAACCATTTCCAGGCCATTACATTACATTACAGAAGTAACAGAACAACTCACTCGAGGGAAAAAACATCAAGATTCATCAAAATTACAAGAAATGTGGTACATACACCGACAAACACTTATTATCTTTTCTTCTTATAGCTACTGCATTATATTTTGCTCTTAATATCATTAATCAGATCATTATATTATGTTATTTGACTTGCCACTATATGCCTTTTTAACGCATGCTTGCCAATCTTCATACGCAGTAATTATCTGTGCAATCCAAGAATATAGTGAGAGTAATAAATAAATTTAAATGCACATTTATAGAAAATAATATCCATAATATTTCACTGATCTTTTTCAATGCAAAGTAATTTCAGAGAATGATTGCATTATGGCACTGGGTCAGTTCATTATGAAGTGAGTTAAAACAAGCTATAACCCCATTGTGTGAATAAAAGATACGGGTGGTTTATTTTATTGATGATCTACTGGAGCTTACAAAGCATTATGACCCACACCAATGTAACATTTAATTATTACAGGCCGGCCTCACTGGGCAACAGAGCACCTGGCGCAACCAGCACTGCGCTTAGATGTGGGGTTAAAGCTAAAGGCTAAACAAATGCATTAGGAAGCCCAGTCGCAATCATGATGTGCATAAACTTAAACATGAGAAAAAGACAATTAAGAGCAAGACTTCTCTGGCTCATGCAGCCACACTGCAGAATACATGACCTAAGTGTGATCATTTGGAGAATTAGTGGGTCTTAAAACTGTGACAGACTTTCAACTCAGACAGGCTTTCCCTGTATATAGATGGATTTGTTGACTTTTTAACCCCCAAATCTGTACTAGAAATGTCTTTCAGACTTTTACAATCATGTTGGTTTGGTAAGAGCCATCAACAAGTCTCATAAACCAGTCCTCAGTGCGTAACTGTGGGCAATTCACCCCACTGCTAGCTTACTTCTGCCACTTTGCACCAAGTGAGTCTGTTTCATCATCCAGCATATTTCAGCAGAGACACTATAGAGGCAGACAGCTGGTCTTGAGTGGCCAATTATGTCCGTTTATCTCCCTTCCAGGCACAGCTGTGATCAAACAGAATGAAGAAACGGGATCAAACAGCGAGGCTAAAAATCATTCTTCCATTCCGTTCACTTCTTTTCGCAGCTTCCCTCTTTTTGTTTTAGTCTCTGTTACTTCCTCCCCTCCTGCGCGCCCATCCTTCCCTCCTGTCTCACTCCATATATACACGTCTTTGTCCCTCTCGCTCTCTGGAGACAACAGAGTGGAGGCATCTGTAAAAGTTTACTGCTGAGGAAGCTTCATCCCGCACAGCCTACTGCTGTGTGTGCTTCAGTGCTTCTCGAGGTACCAGCGGTGAGATCTCAAAGAGAGATCGATGGGAGTCGCCAGAAAAATGTAATGTTCTTGTACTGTCGACGGAAAAATAACAGTACATCAACAAGTCCTTATATGAAAAGGCATAGTTTGTGAGTGACTGAAGTTTCATAGAAAGATGAGAAACTGATGGTCATGATTAAAAGAGGAACTACTTGGTAACAGTTGGGAAAGACTGTGGTTAACAGAAACAATGACGACTGCTGGTAGGAAATGTGCAAAGAAAAAAAACCCAGTCTCTGTTGTTGAATTTAAACTAGCCTCGCCACAACTTCCCTTTGAATTTTGCTGTGCCACAGAAGCCTCAGTCTTTCCTTCCTAATTTGGTGGTGAATATAAAAATAAGTCATTCTAAACTGACCAGTATCAGCAGTTATCAGTTATCAAATCGAAACATTTAGGAGGTGACATCACTCCAACCGGCTGTTTTTAAAGATTTCAACTGAAATCTCCACACATAGCAGTTTGTTCCATGGCACATATCTTCTCACATCAGAGGTGAAATGTGATGTAAAGAATGCCTCCACTGTGCTCACTGTTTTTCTCCAAAACAACATTTGGCAGGCTGGCCACTCAATCCAAGTCATGAGATCTGCAAAAGCCCCAGCTCGCCTCCTGAATAAGCTCTAAATCAATAAAATAGAATGCAACCAACTCCTCAACAGCTACCTTTTTTCTTTCTTTCTTTCTTTTTTTACATATTATGTACACACCATAAATGTATCTCAAAGCTGAGAGTGGATCCTGAGGTGAGCTTTGGAAAATCATTCTGTCTTTTGTAGATAGCTATGAGAAACCATTAAATGCAACGAGACTGTGTCTGAAGGTTTGTGGTGAAAAACTGGTCATCAGCCCAGGATTCGGGTTCAATTGAAAACAGACAAATAGAGTTTCTGCATCCATGATAGGAAGCTGAGCTCCACTGTAAAACATTCATATTAATTTGTTTTTATAAAACAACCTATCAGGCTTCTTAATTCTCAATGGCTCAGACGATTCAATTTGCCCATAAACGCACACCTGTGGACGCTTAACTGTCAGCACAGGTTGGTTTGTTTAAACCAAAGACACTTCGGTGAGCAGAGAGGGTCAATACAGGAGTTTTCAAGTGTTCGCACTGTGCGTAAAGATTCCTTGCAGACCTACGTGGACCGAGTTAAACCCGCGCAATGAGCGTGCTTTGCCACCTTTAATCAAAGATAAGTCAAGGGGTTTGTACCGTTTCTCACACCACAGCCGGCGCGTACGCACGGAAGGAAACTGCTGATGGCATCGCACACTCAGGCAGTGACAGACCTCCGCTGCCTCAGTCTTTGGAGGCAGACCTGCGTGCTGGTCCCCGATCGACGGGGATAGTAGCGCGGTCAGGAAGCTTAAAAGGGAAGCACTACTGCACGCAGACTTGATGGTAAAAGTCTTTAAGACCACATTGTGGTGACACTTTACGAGATAAAACTAGCGCGATAAAGTCACTAAACTCCTATTGAGCGGACCTGTGGCACTGACATTAGTCCCCATAGGAATATTATAGGAACATTAGAGTGATTTTTTTTCATTATTGAACAGCTCTCCAGAGGACAGTCATTGATAAAGCTGTAGTTTAAAATCCTCAGCATGGTTAAGATGTTTGCCAGGACGACAAAATCAATATCCTTAAATTATTATTGGAAGGAAACCAGCAGTGGATTGGAAACGGTGATGATAAAAATCATCTTATTAGCAAGCTGCATTATCCATATCGCCAATGTCTATTTGGGATTTCGTTTTGTGAGAGGAAAATAACAAATTTTGTTTTGTTTCTCGCTCATTGCGAGTTGTTTACTCACTTTCTCGCCTTTCCACCTCTGGTGCCGAGCGAGCGAGATGGGTCACTGCTACAGAAGACAGGATGCCCTGCAGCAGGGATCTCCCTCCTAATTATGTTGAAAATTAACTAACCAACGTCCCACTGCTTTAAAATGAAAACGCAATATGTTTTTATTTCCATAAAACTCAGATTTCTACATTTTTACGCGTTTTGGTATGACCAGAGAACACATCTACTCTAATCTCTGCTGCGTTTTATAGACCCCGTATTTGTGATGTGGATTAGAAGACTGTTCTCCCAAAACGAGCGGGTTCATTTCCATCTAACACCTCCGTGTGACAATGTGATTTGAGCGGGCAGCAAAAGTGTCAAACTTACCTCCTTCCTCTGCTTTGACTGCTGACGGCAAGAGAAAAGCCAGTAAACATCCACAAAGCCATATGAATAAATCCATCTTTTCCCTTCGGATGTGGAGAAAAAAAAGCACCTCTTCTCCTCCTCTGTGGTTTTATTTTGTGTATCTGAGACAAAGCTACAGTCCAAACTCCCTCTTTTCGTCTCCTTTTCCACAGTTCTCGATTTGAAGCGCAACACAAGCAGTGCCAAAAAATCCACCACAAATGCCGGGTTGGGTTCACCAGCCTCTCCAAGAATATCTCGCTGTTTATAAACACTGTTTTGTACGAGCTCTGTCAGTGTGTGCGTCCTATTTTTGGTGGGACACTTATCTGCGCATATTGATTTGAAATCAGCGCGATTTCTACTCTGCACACATTTTTAAACCCTCAAAATCCATTGCGGGGCGCACAATCGGCAGCAATGTGTCCCCTTTATCAGTCACAACGTGTGGGAACAGAAACCTCGCAGACACACGGGCTGACAGACTAAATCGTGAATTTTAACAAAGTAGAAATCACTGGGTGAAGCCAACGGAAATCAGCAGAAATATACTGCAAGCATTAGGTTTGATAAAATCTTTAAAAACAAACTAACTCTTTCCTCCTCGTCTCGATAAAATATCCCAAAATCTGGTTCTCTTTCCCAATTGCGCGTTTACTTGGCAAAAGCACATGTGGCTAAGAAAGAAAAAGCGGATTTTCCTCTTAATATACTGTCCCCATAACAGCCCGTTCTTGCGTAAAAGATAACACAAGATCTCCTGGACGAGGCAGTTCGGGCGTGCGTAAAACTGATCGGGAGAAAACAGACGTGCAGCCTGTCCGCTCTCCTCCTCCAAACTGTGCGTTTCTTCGCTCAAACACGCTCTTCTATGCTCGCTCCTTCAGTCTCTCTCTCTCTCTCTCTCTCTCTCTCTCTCTCTCTCTCTCTCTCTCTCTCTTTCTCGCTCTCCCTCGCTCTGTTGGTCTCCTCTCCCGGCAGCACCGGCAGTGCGCTCCTTCCTCTCCGATCTCCGCCGGGTTTGTGACAGCGAGCAGGACTGCTCACTCAGTCCCCTGTCTCGGTGTGCGTGCACATCGTGCACGCGCGCCTGTATCGGATTACAGTAGGCACCTCGACCCGCCTCCATATAGCCCCTCACTGATTAAAGAGCAGTTTCATCTCTCACTCACTCCCTCTCTCTTTTTTTTGTGCCTCTCTTACCTTCCACTCTGATTCATTTACACCAAATTTTCTACGTCTCTCATATCCCTCCATTTCCCTTCTTTTCTCTACCCCCGTTCCTCTTTTATTTCCTCCACATCTCGCTCTTTATTTCTCCACCTGTCTCTGGTATTAAAAGAGAATAGCAGGAGGTGGAAAGAAGAAAGGCAGAAAACAGAGAAAGAAGAGGCCCACAGCACAGCTTTATTAGCTTTGTAGTAGTGCTGGGAGCTTTAAAGGGAACCTGGTGCTTGTTTACAGCATTACAGCAGAAACACTGCCTCTGTGCACCTATAAAATAATGACAATTGAAAGGAATCTAACGAGTAACTAAGTAATCCCTCACCAAACACACTTGTAACTAATAATCTATGAAGATTCGCAACAGAATCGTCTTGTCTGTGAAAATGGCAGATTGGCAGCTATTGTGGTAATAATGATTTGCTCCTGGATGCAAGAATTCACACACGCGCACACATTTGTCTGCAGGCCATGGCAAAAAGCTGTTTGCCAAGGGCACATGGGTCAGTGGTGAACAGAATCTAAACAAGGGGAGGAAGCTATAGACAGCAATAGATGCTGAGACACATGCACAGAAATCAGGATGCATGGCAAATAGCCATGGGATAATCCCACAGGGGGGGGGGAATGCATTTAAGTTGACTGAATTTCTGGACACTTGCTGTTTAAAAGTGTGCTGCAGTTTCACTCTCTTTTCTGGGTTGCTCTGTCAGGAGTATAATACAGGGTGGATGTCAGTGGGAGGTGTGTTTTTAGGGCCCGCAGCAACACCAAAGCTTGCAGTCTGAAAACCTAACCAAATCTTGGCTCTCGTAATGGCTTCCCAGGACACACCCTGCACACATTCACACACAGATGCACACACATACAGACCATAATAACACAGCTGAACTCACCATTGACCGCTCAGTAAAAATCACGTTGTGCACTGGGTTATCTCATGGGAAGAAAATCCCTCGAAAACCTCTTTTTTCTTTGAAGAAAATCACACACTTGCTAAACTTGTGTGACGATTATTTATATAGTGTCTTGAACTTTTCGGACAGAAGTGTTTCTGAGAACAAGCAAGCGTAAACAGGGACATATGATAACTTATTTCACCAATCCTGACTGTGACGGGCCCACAATTACCAGTTCGGCAGGTGAATCTCTGGTCTGAGTTCAGGACATGTGACACACGCATGCAGGCGCACATACACACCGTCAAACTGTCAATCAGATGTTTTCTAACATCTCTGGAGGTCTGAAGGTATTAAGTTCTTTTTCCATGACAGGTCTGCATGTGTGTGTGTGTGTGTGTGAAAGAGATAGAGAGTAAGAGTCACCCTACTCATTCCTTGGGTCCCTCTAGTCGTACGACCCCTGTAACCTGTCCCTCTCGCCCCCACTGCTCCCCTCGTCCTCACTGAAACTAAACCCACCCTGGCCAACTGGAATCTGTCAAGTGATGAGAGCACAGAGAAATCACATGGTAATATCAATGTAACACTCCTCTGAGCCACAGTTTGTAGAAATGTCTTATTCTGACCAATAGAAAACAGGTAAATGCACTACTTGCTACCTGAGAGCCTTTCATTTCAAAATTGCCCACCTTTTAAGAATCCACAGAGAGATGTACAGTCGTTCAACTGAAGTGAAATCATGAAAACAGTGTGAAATTGCAGTTACAGTTTTGGTTTCACACGGGAACAAAGCATGCTGAATGCAAAAAGTACCTTAAATTTTAGTTTCCACAAGTTGGCAGGGAGACTTTGGGAAGGGAAAGTAAGTAATAAACTCTGCGAATCATTCTGAATTAATACCAACTCACCACATGGACTCAAGCCTTCTGGACTTTCCCTTCACGCATTCTTCTGTATAACTTACAACAGTATGTTGTGAAACTAGGATATGCTAGTCTATGACACCTTTTCTGCTTGCCAAGCAGTAGACTGGATTTCCCAGAAGTCACCACTGACATCACTGAGAGTCCATTTTAAGGAAATGGATAGAAATGTTGGGCTCACAAACAACCCAAGATTTAAACGGGCATTAGAGCGATGATGTCCAGTTTGAGTATAAAGATTTATCAGCCACAAAAACGCTGCACAATGGTTTATAATTTTCAGAGAGAGAGATGAGATTTTACAACTTAAAAGTTATCATGGCGGAAACCATTTTATTTTTCATTAGGTCAGGGGAGGAGGTAGAGCGGGCATCCACCAATCAGATGATCGGTGGCTCGATCCCTGGCTCCTCCAGTCTGCATGTCGAAGTGTCCTTGGGCAAGATACTGAACCCCAAATTGCTCCCTGTAAATCGCTTTGGATAAAAGCACCAGTTAAATGACTAAATGTAAATCAATCTTGAGGTAAACTTATCTGGCATGCATGTTTAGAAAGAAATACACATGCATGCCAGATAACAGTTTGCAGTCAGTTGGCACCCCAATTGCTTTGCCATGCTCGTCTCATGAATGAGAGGGCTGAGTTTTTTCACATCATGGCCTCAACTAGCAGCCATTTATACAGGACTTCACCTGGACTACTTACAGTGCTGAAAGCCCTGAATTTGCCTCTAGATGTATTTGCAAAAAAAACCTTGCACCTTGCACTTGCAGGCATTACAGGCTATTTTTTTTTTTTTTTTTTTACCTGAAACCTCTTTGACTCATTGTAAGAAGTTGGACAGGATATGATTTTTTTTGATGGATGAAAAGCTTGTCATTAAGTGGGGAAAAAGCGAAAAAAAAAAAAACTACATACTGGACTGTCATTGTTTAATGGTCACTCTTGCTGCTGCCTCTCTTCTTGCTGCACCTTGGAAAAATGGGAAGGTGTCAAAGCCATCAGAGCTGCTTGTCAGATGGTCAAATAGCTTGGGACACCCCTGCCTCCAACACCTTTCCAAGATCAAACTGGGGGAGGCTTTGCCCTAACATTTCTGTAACTTTTCCAAATGACACCCACTTCACGCTGTGATTGGCCAGCTGTGGGGAGGTGAGAAAAGAGCCAGGGTTTGAATTGTTCTCTCCGGCTCTCTTTTTTTATTCTTGAACCAACTATTTCTGTCACTTTTTATGTGAACAACTAAGTGTAACACTATGAAAGTTTTCTAGGAAACAGTTATCTAGGAAATCTGTCTGAAAATATCCATCGTCACTATATTTAAACAATAATGTACTTCGTATCCTCATCTCTTGATTAACAGCTTCTTGCTGGCTGTAATCACTCAGGCTTTCACGCACATGGTGAACTTTTAACAGTTAACAGTTAATAAAAAGTTTTGAATGACAATATTTAACATTCTGTTCAGTATTTGTTTTAACTTGATTCTCGTCACTGGATAGTGTGACACAGAAATACACCAGAGATCATTTCAACAGGCTAATCCATGTGTGTTTTTTACTAACTGCTAGATTTTTGACAGGTTGCATGACCCACCGTGTGCCAAAGTTGTTTTTACTTCTTCTTGCATTTCTTCTTTAGCCTTACCCGATGTTACTTGGTTCAGGAAATCAATGGAGAGAAGTAAAGCACAAATACATTTACATAAAAAACATTCTGCAGCGTGTGTGTGTTGCAGCAGAGCTGTGAAACCAGTAGAGGGTAAGGTGATCTTTGCTTTGCGTCAGGGGAAGAACTTGTCTGCTGGCCTGTCGACAAGCACTACTGGCCCTGTCCACACCTTGCCACCACACTGCATCCCCGTTCAGTCTTTCTTGTTCATTTAATTTGATGAGTGATTTCATGGATTCACTTCTTTTATTTTCTTTCTAAAATGTCTTGGTGATCCTTTCTTGTTTACTAATACTTTTATTATATTAAACATGTACCGCATTTTTCCTTTTAGACATTTATTTGTCTATATCTATCTTTCATCATATTTCATCTGTTTCTTCCCTTCCTTTCCTCTCTTCTCTCCACACATTGCCACTCTCCACCTTCTTTTCCCCCTTTTCTGTCCCTCCAGCAGCCAAGTGGGATTCACTTTTGGGAGTTAAGCAATAAAGACCAACTGCCTTGAGACCTCCAACACATGAAGCTGTGTTTTTTTTTTCTTTGTTTTGTTTTTCTTTTAAAATTGGCAATATGAGAAGTTTGGTTAAGGGCTCCAGAAAATAAGGTCAGCCATGACCAATGAAAAGAAACCACCAAATGATAAAAGCCTCCATTCAACCCAATTCCAACAATAGTTACTAAAAAAATCATTTCATTGTGCCATTGATCCTGTGTTCATCTATATATGACAACAAACTGAAGTCAGAAGTCCACGGTTCTGAGTTAGTTTTTTTTACCTGCAGCAAACCAATGTTTGTATGTTTCTGAGCTGCAAAAATCATCTACTTCAAAAGAAATTAGACAAGTAGGCTAGTAGTGCACACTCACAAAGACATCATTCAAGCACAAATCAACTGAATGGCAATTACAAAGCAGTTTCACAAATCAAACAGTACGTACTACAAAAAGCTGTCCTGTTCACAGGTCACTATGTGTGTTGTCATATTGCTTTGACCTCAGGTGTGTTTTTTATGAAACTCAGGCTAGATCTGTCTAGCTGGGGTTTCAAACCGTTTCACTGGATTGCAGCGTTATCACCAAAATGTTACCAGCCTGCTGGTATTTCTCCTGATTTTCCACCATACCTTACTGCTTCACCCACCTCCATCCATCTTTGAGGAGAATGGCACATGGAGAATGAGGAAATCTCAGGGCGACCAGCAGCTCTGTGTCCATCAACCTCTCCTCACTTCTGCGCATATGTGTCCCGGCGAATAAATGTTTGTGTGTGTGCGACAGTTAAGAGATGTCTGTCTAAGTGCATAGTTGGAAGCCCTCTTTGGTGTATTAGATATTTCTTCTTACCTGTGCATAAGTGTGTGTAGCGTCAAACTGTTGGCACCTCCAAACTCCAGGGATCCTGTGGCAGCTGTATTTTGTCCAGTTTTTCACCACTGTCCAATTTCCTGTTCAAGATCTCACCCAGCTCAGCATTCATGTTTCCTCTTCTCTTCTTAAAACAGTAAGAAAATACAGTCAGAAAAAAAATAAAATCATTGGAAATATTCACCTGACCATGGCTATCAAAGTGGCTCACACACGTACGCATTCACACACGGAGAGTAAATATTTATGTGTGCATGCATCATCCATGGACTGACCATATTTATCTGCAGCGCGGCAGATATTTCATCTCTCCGGTGTGGGTACACAAGCAGTGAAAACACTCAGTAATGCAAACACACAACACACATACACACTCCCTGTGGCCTCATCAATAAGCCATATTACTGAGCAGGTCTTACGGGAAGCCACAGTAAATTAGTGTGTCAACAGTTAACATGGGCTGCACTGACATACTCATTTACTGCTGGAGCAGAGCTGAGACATGCTACAGGAACACACACACATAGCAGAGTACAGATATAGACACGCAGATCCGTGAAGATTTACACACTTGCGCTGACACAAAGCTACACACATGAATGTGGAGGCTCAAGAGGAATCAACATGTACTTCGTCACATTCTGGAAATATTTTTTAGAATTTACCTGCATATTATATTTACACATTTCTAAAGAAAACTATGTGTACTTTGTGCGTATAGACGTTTGTGTCTATCACACTATGTCCATGTGCATTTGTGTGGGTGAACAACTGAGTGGTGATAATCACAGTACAGCCTGTGGAGCCTGCGGGGAGTCCACTCAGCTATTAGCAAGGACACAGAGGTGACAGAGAGAGACAAATATACACACTGCTACACACACAAGCTCAGACGTTCACTGATACATAGACACATACAAACAAGCAGTGTCTAGGGATCATAGTAGGCTGTCGGAGCTGAGCAGAGTCTGTGAAAAATGTCTGCTCCTCCTCATAATTTCATTGTCCAGCTTTCTGTCTTAGCTCAGCTTCTGTCTGTCTCTAGTGCTCGTTTGTTCTCTCTATCATTTAACTATGTTTTACCCTCTCTTTTCTCTTCGTTACCTGCCCATTTACACTTATTCTCTGTGTGTTTTCTCCATAGACAGTACAAAACATGGACATCATGTTGCCATAGCGCCATTGTGAAGCTCAGAGTGTGGTCTCCTGGCTAATCCAAAAATGGGCAAAGACGTGGATCGTGGGTGGACCTGAGGCAGGCTGGTTGCTCAAATAAGCCACCTGTAACGGCATGCACCCAATGAAAGCGGCCATGCTCTTGATTATGCATAACTTTAAGCTTTAATATCATTTGAACAGGTGAGTTATATAAAAATTCAGCCTCAGTACAGTTGTCATAAATGGGGAAAGTAGATAAGAGATCAAAACTATTATTTGTACCAAGCTGTAAATTGTCTATTTCTACTAGGAAGTTAGACATATTAATATGGGGGCTTATAGAGAATGGCTGGTTTTGGAGCCAGCCTCAAGTGGACATTCGAAGAACTTCAGTTTTTGGCATGCTGGCTTTGGCTTCACTTCAGGGCCACATTGTCGCTTGGTTTTCTCTTTCTTGCTCTTCCTACCATTTTCTTGTCTCCCCCTCTCTGTCTGACTTTCTCATTTACTGCCCCCCACCTCATCCCCCCTCTGTCTGTGTCTTCTCTCTCTTTCTGTGGTTGCAGATAAGGATTTCCTCTCTGGTTGTTTGACTCAGCTGGTAGCGCAGCAGCAGCAGTTAGCACCTTTTAGTGTTGCTCACTGGGAAAATGACAGGCGCTGCGAAGATGTCAAACTGACTTTGAATCTTGTAATTGAAATGTTACTGTGCGTTTGGAGTAGGTATCAAATCTGTATCAAAGTCTTTTTTTTCCCAAATGGACTGCAAATAAAGTATGGTTTGCATAGAATGATGGGCTCATAACTTGACTGTTAATTATCCTTACGACTAGGGGTTGAATTTAATGTATGCTCTTGCAGCTGTTGTTTGACACATTTAGAGATGAGAGAGTGCCCTGCATAAATAGACTGTCAGCTGAAAAGTGATTATAAGACTGTAAGATAAATGGCTACTGAGCTTTGTTTTGAGGCTGTCTAAATTACTTTTACTCTAAGAATTGTAGTGGGAATTTACTTTGCTTGTATGTCACTGGTATTTTTGCACCACAGTGCCTAGAGGTCACATGACCCACAATGTTAGGCTAAAAAGTAGAAAGTGAAAAGTAAATAGACATATAATGTAGACATAAAAAGGTCTATATATACTTAAAAAGATCTATTCAAAGTGCCTGAAAGTGGTGAAAAACTTATTCCAGTGTTCAAACAGGGAGGCTCACATTCCAACAGTCAGTAATGCCCGCTTTCATTAGCAATTGGCCAGGTGTGTAAAGTTGTGAAAATGAAAAGAGCTCCAAAATACTTTCCACTTTCATCATATTTCTTCTACCGTTATATTCACCATGAACTTTTAAACCCAGCGCCTCTCTGTTGGCCGCAATTAGAGGCATTGTGCTTTCAATGGAGGGATGGAGGTGTCTCCAAAAAATTAAGATCTTAACAACATTTGGGAGGGATAAATGCAGATAGACTGGGCTCTCTCTACATCACCACTCTTATGATTTTATGAATAAACACGCACTAAGCCAGAGCACCCGTCTCTGATTTCAGGGATTTGTTTTCTCCTCTAAAGTTGATGCTTTACAGTTACACTGTTTTGGTGTGACAGCTGAGGTACTGTGTTTAGCACCATCAGTCACTGTCTGACAAGACAAGACAATTTATAGTGAAGAGAAAGGGGGAGCAAGGCGAGAAAACCCCCATTACACTCCTCCCTCCACACAGCTCTTTTCATCCTCTTCTATTGTCACTCTTTTATTATTCTAACTTCAGATCAGTTCATTAGTCACCTCATTCTTATCTATGAAAGACATCACCATTAGAATTGCAGTAATTGGGACTAACTGTACTTTAGTTCATGGGAAACACACACACACGCATACACACAGTTTTCACGATCCACTACCTTCCAATTGCAGACAGTACAGTCAAATGTATGCTGGTATTGTTAAAGAGAAACAATAGATCTGTTTATGGGGAAGTCACTCAGCTGTAACACTGGGAGTACAAAGAAGTACAGGTCACTGGTCACTAGTATGTGGTATACACACACACACACACACTTTCAATGACAGGATCACATCCATCTCTGTCTGATGACAGTATCAATAACAACAGCCTTGGGGATATACTGTACGTGACTGTGTCTGACTGTGTCTGACTGTGTGTGAGGAGCGGATCCCCTGGGCCGTGGACAACACAGTAACACTGGTTTTCTTTGCAGGGGGAGAATCCCTTGTTGTCTTATCTGACACAAACTGATAGGATTATCACAACATCAACACTCACACAAATGCAGAGACAGAGTGGTCTCCGATCTTAGATAAGATGATGGGTCAGGAAACCTAACACTGATAAAATGTCTCCGAACTCCTCAGAGGGCTGATTACACAGACTGCGTTGGTGTGTGTGAGTGTGTCACGTTACAGCATACAGCTTCTCTCTCACCCCCTTTTCCAACGGCCTCTTATCTCAATGACATATAGAAGTTACTTCTTACACCCCACTATTTACTCTTTGTTTTTCTTCTCTTTTCCAGCTCAGCTCCTTCCGTCCTTCCTTCCTACATTCATTCAGTCCTTTATATTTGTGTGGAAGAGACAGTTTGTCTTCCCCTTCCTCAATACCCTCTGTATGCTAATGTTGACTGTAAACACCTTGAAGTGATCTGCCTGTTGTCTAGCTTGTAATTAAGGGGAACAATACTCAATTACACACCAGCAAACACGCACAGAATCAGATTTACTGCACAGTGGGGTTTCCGTAAACTAAATCCACACAGTTAATTCAATACTGTTTTAAGGTTATTCACCAGGAGACTAATAGTTGTAAATATCATGTTTGGTTTAAAGTAGACGACAACCCATGAACATGAGGGAAACACTCAACTACACAGATCTGAAGATTCCCACTGAGCCTGCTCTGTTCACACAGCTCATTTAATTTCTTTTATAAAGCTCATATACAGTATGGGTGACATTTCCCTCTCCTATAGGGAACTGGAATGGAATATATTTTGACCTTTATGCAACCATACTTATAGGATTGGAGGGAAAGATTGACGGTTGGAGGAGTGAGATAGGATGGAAGATTGGTAGGACGGACAGATGAAGAATTGGCTGTATCTACACAGGAAACCTAAAGCAGGCACAGACGGCAGAGCAGCAGTGATGGAGATTGAGAGACATATTGGACTCTAGCATGGTAAGATTGAAAATAACAATTTGTGAAAAGATTTAACAAAAATAAGAAAGTCCAGTTTCGTATTAGATTCATAATTCATTAATGGTTTATCACAACACAGTGGGAGATGGTGAAATGGTGGGTACTTTCAAAAAAATATATTGAAGGTGACTGGATCAACCATCTGTCTGACTTAAATCAATCAACCATTCAAACGTGCAAGATAATTATCAAAGGTCCAAAAGAAGATTTTCATTTCAAAAGAACATGCATGTTAATGTAACACATAGACCTTACATCAGTGTAACGTGTAGAGTCTGGGAATGTGAAAGTCAGAGTCAGAGGGGGCCAAGGGGGACTTCTGGATGTAGCCGTTACAGTCAGGAAAGAAGTTTTTCTTGTGGTATGAGGTTTTGGTCCTGGTGAACTGCAGCCTCCTGCTGGAGGGGAGTGTCTCAAAAAGTTTATGTCAGGGGTAGGAGGGGTCAGCCACAATGCCTCAATGATACGCTGCAGACTGCCCTTGTCCTCAGCAGTGGCAACACCAGATGGTGCTGGAAGAGGTGAGGATGGACTCAAAGGAGGTGTAGTGTGCACCACAATTGTCCTTGGCAGGTTGAACTTCTTGTGCATGTAGACGTGTGCATGTGGGGATGACCTACGTGCACGAATAAATATTGCTTCGTCCATTGTGGATTAAGACAATGGTGACTCGGCCTGTGGCACACATAAAGTTATGTTTTTGTTTGGAATAAATATAAACAGAAGTGGGAAGTAAGCACAAGCTGTAATTGCAGACACTGAAAAAAGCTCCACCTACAGAAACCAAATTTAAAAATGATAGACTTGAGAATTACCACTTTGATGATGTGAATTAAGGAGGGAGTTACCAGAGAACAAATATACAGTTGTAGTTACGGATCTATTTATAGACAGAGCGTGAGGACCAGAAGGGAGGGTGGGAGTGATATAATAATTGGAGTTATTTCCAGGGAAAATCCTATTTTTTCAGTCTGGCAGAGATAGAGAAACATGTGAATGGATGGAGGATTGAGGGAAAGGCAGGAATACACAGTTGCTTTCTGGAGAAAATCCTATTTTCTCAGTCTGGTTGTGAGGAAAGGATAGACAGATGGATTCCTGGCTGGCTGGCAGGCTGACTAGAATGGATGGATGATGGATGGATAGACAGTGATATGGGTAAGGCTGATGAACGCAAATAAAGTGAATAAACAGAAGACAGTAGGGTTGAAAGGGTGTGTAAAGACAGAAATTCCTTGGCTGGGTATGGATGCATGGTGAATGGTGGATGAATGAGTAGATAGATGGAGGGATGAGTAGATGGATGGAGGGATGGGTGGAGGGATGGAAGTGAAATCCTATTTTCTGCAGCTGGTAGATTTAGCACCTGGAGCCTTCAGATTACCATAATAATCTACCACGAGGAAATAAACAGATTCTGGACTCAGTTTGTCTCTGTGTATGTGTGTGTGTGTTTGTGAGTCTGTGTCAGTGTGTGTACATTGTATTTCTTCATTCAACATGTCTACTGTGTTTCTTTTTCCATGTGTGTGTGTGTGTGTGTGTGTGTGTGTTGAGCAAGGAAAGATGAGAAAGGGAAATGAGAGGTTGCTTCCTTGGCCCACAGATTTGATTTGGAGCTGCCACTTCAATGAGATGGTTGACCGGATCCAACACTACCCCTCCCCACACACACACACACACAGATATTAGTGGATGCTAATTGATTGAGGAGCGTTGGCTGATGGACAGCGTCTGAGATGGGTGGAAGAGATGAGGGGGTCAACAGCTGTTTCATTTCCCAGACCTACTAAAGTGTGTTAACAGACACCATGCACACACACACACACACACACACACACACACACACACACACCACGTTGTAATGTTGTCATGTAGCACCAAATAGCTTGATGACACGGAAAGAGGAAGACAGATATAAGCACACAAACACACACACACACACACACACACACACACACACACACATACACACACACACACACACACACACATGCACACACTCTTACAGTCTTATAATGCTATCATACAAGCTTGACTAAGCACATTAAAGAAACCACGCATGCTGTCTCTGAGTGCATTCAGAAGGGGAAGCCACACATGTGTGCACACTCACACACATATGGCCGTCCAATAGGAGTGCACTGTGCACTGGTGTCAGGTCACCTTTAGATGTCTAACAGGGGACATGAGTCATCATATGTGATCATTAATCTGTCAAGCTGAAAACTGGGTCGAAGACTCAAAGATCATCAAATATTACTGACAGGCGCAGTGACTGAACAATAAAAGCATATATGACACCATTGTTTTTGATTTTTTAAGATTTATGAGCTGACGTACAGGCCGAGGGCTGAATAAATTCACAGTCTACAGAATGATTGACTGTCTTTCATTAAGTATGACACAATGAAGCTATTTCTTTGTCCACAAGAGCACAAATTCATGAGTCAAGGCAGACGTTTTTGTTAAAAAAAAAAGAAAACACTTTTATTGACATTACTACTAACAAGTATCTATTGACCGCAACATTGTTCATTTGTCACTGGAATTGAAATGCTGATGGCCCTTTTTTATTTTAATAACAGCTACGATAGTTGACTTTTGAGTAGTTAAGAGAGAAGCAGATATTTTGCCTTTTGCTAAATACACACAAACACATATAATCTCTCTCATACATACACACGAGTGCATACATGTCCTCTCTAACTCCCCCCAGGGTCCGTCTCCTTCCTTCTGATCATTACTCTTTATGTTTCCATCCTTTAAATCATCCCTTCTCCTCACTGCTTACTCTCACTCTCCTCCTTTACCACTTCCTCTCCACTGTTTCCCCATGATTTCCCCCTTCACTCTTTTTGTCTTCCTCTCCACCCTCTGTTCCTCTCTCTGATATATAGACACAGAGTACTGATGCTTCAAACATCTTTCATCCTCTTTAACTTTCTGATTTGTCTATTATAATGAGGATAGAGCGGGAAAAAGACTAGTAATATACTAAGAAGTTGTGTAGCAAGTGTGTGTGTACAGGATAACATGAGTAAGTAGGTGTCTTTGCTCCTTTTACAACAAGATGCAGTATGTAGGTACAAGGTGCAAACAGTATGTTTTACTTGTGTGATGAGGGGCTACAAAGATGAGAAATAACTGAATGATTTTCCAAATATATCTGCAGGTTCGGGGTTTTTAAGATTTGTGACCATTTAATGTGACCAAAAAAGAGGAACTAACATAGCTAATGCAAAGCTGTGAAATGATGAATGAGCATAAGAAGAAGAAGAACTGCTACAACCTTGTAGCTTTGATTGCCATTTCTCTGCATTTATATACATTGAAATGAAATTTGTCCTCTCTTCTCTGGTTGACCCATCCTATATACTAGGAGCAGAGGGCAAACATGGGAGTCCAGGGAGCAACTTCGGGTTGAATGTCTTGCTCAAGGACACTTTGAGAGCCAGGGTATCAAACCACCTGCTCTACCTACTGAGCCAATGCCGCTTTATAACAACTGGTACCAAGACTTGGTAGGTCGGACATATTTAGTCTGTTTTAATTAGAGAGAGAGAGTGAGAGAGCACTCTATCTGATTTACTGCATCAAAGTGAAATCTTACTAAAAGTTTCACAATTCTAATTACTGCATGCTGTGTTAAATGGATGGATGGATAATTTAGTACAATGATGGCTTTTTGTTGACCTGTATTTTTTCTTTGTTTCTTTTAGGCATCTTTGTTAAGTCTTTCTCTTAATTCTCTAATACTTTTGCACCCACATACAAAAGCATTTTCTTTTTCTTCTTTTTTTTCTATGTCCAACAAGCAATGTATTTGACTGAGATAAGATTTTGCAGATTTATTGACAAGACAAAGGAGTGGAGATAGGGAAGTGAAGATGGAGAGAGTTGATTGGAATGGAAAAGACTACTGTAGCTCAATCTTTTATGTTTTCTTCTTTTCCATCTGCCTCTCTCTCTCTCTCTCTCTCTCTCTCTCTCTCTCTTCTTTATAGCTCTGGATGGCCTTAGAACAAGGCGCAAGATGAAATACAAAGGATTTAATGAAGCATCTCTCTCAATCTCTCTGTAACACACACACTCACCCACACACACACACACACACACACACACAGCTTCTCTATTTACAGCTCCATCTCTTTAGGATTCTTCTCTCACTCCAGAGTTTTATGGTGCTGTAATAAAACAGACAAAAGACAAATGGTCAGTGAAGAATTGTTTCTGCAAGGAGCGTTTAGTAGTCACTTAGTCATTCAGCTGGTCAGTCAATAAGTCGACCATACAGTCAAACAGCCCAGCGACCAAACCAGGTGGCTGGGCCGTCCAGTAATTCAGTCCAGTGAGGATGTCATTTAAATAACAAACCCAGTTTGGGTCAGTTAGAAAAAAAGAAGATTAGAAAATAAAGACGTTGGAGAGAAAACGAGAAATTCCCAATAAAGCTACACAGGCTTCTAAATTTTACATAACAATCTGGTGTTTTTATAACTTTTAAGACTCACTGGAGGAATTTTACCAGTACAGACACACAAACATGTAGAGAACTCTTTTCTGCTGTTAAAACAATAGTTCCTAATGAACACAGTTGCTGTCTTGATGTAACCCCCTACTGCTGCCCCACTCCATCAAGACTAATGGGTTGTGACTGTTAAGTATGCACACACATACACACATGCACACACGCACACACACACACACACACACACACACACACACACACAGCATGCCTCAGCAGTGAGAAAATACTCAAATATTCAGCCTATATCTGCCTCAACAGTGACCTCCATTACCCTCATATTTGGGGGTCTGGTCAAGACAAAGCAACAAAACCCAGAAGCAGAACTTTTCTCTGTACACCCATTCTTCTATCTTGTCTGCAGTGGCGATATCTTTGCAACTGCTTCAATACGACCCTACTGACCCTCCTAGGCATGCCATGACATGTAGTCCATCCACCATGTCCTGTTTCATACCCAGATGTGTTCTCTCTGTCAGTGATACGGTTGTTGAGCTCTTCATCTGGCATCATCTGAATTCTGTTCACTTGTACCTACATTCAATCTCATTCTTAAAGAATGTACTCTGTAACCATAACTAATAGTCTTGATAGCTTATGAGAGAAATATAGACACAGAACTAAGACTATATTGCTAGTTGAGAACTTAGCTTTGTGGTAAAGCTCTCTCTTTACCATCATAATCCCAAGCAACACTCACATTATGGCACTTAACAGGCAAATTAACACTTTTACCTTCACTTGTGATGGTATAAATCCCATACATACTTGCATAAACAGAAGGGTCTTACTTACACTACATGATATTTTAAAACTCTTTAGATTGTTGGAGTTAGCTAGAGAGGTACCAGGTGCTTTTATACACATATCTTTTATAAGTCTCTGTATGTTACATTGTTGTCACATTTGTCTATCCAAAAGATGTGCCATTGTGAGATGTAACTGTATACTTAAAGTAGCATGTATATGTATGTTTATGAGCATGTATCACTGAGGTTTCCAGGTATTGGATAATACTGTGTGATGTGGGGTTACCGGTCCAGTGCGGCGAGGCTCCACCTGTGGCAAAGTAGATCTTCATGGTGAGAACCAGAACACACCCTTGCTCCCCTCCCAAGCAAATCCAGTCCCAGCCTCATTTGAGAACCTCGCCCTGTAACCCACAGACTTCTAATCTTCTTCCAACATGCAAACCCATCTCTCAGAAATGAGTGCACAATAATGGTATGCTTGGCAGGGTAGGAGACCCATAATGTATACCAAGTGCCTCTCCCGAGAGCAGGGTGTGGATTCAGCTCGGCCCCTTTTACACTTTCCCAATCAGTCACAAAGTTTCTCTCATTCACTTTCTCTAATGAGCCTACACAGCTCCCATCCAAGGAATATAGTTCCTCCATTACAGCAGACTTTGGAAAATGATAATCCATCATGTTAAGTGTACATGCTGAAATCTACAATTAAAATGTCTAAAATGTTTATCTTGCATCGTATAATCACCTTAAGTTTGAGTGTGACGTATGTACACGTACTTTACAAGCCCTTTTTCAGTGGGGTTTATGTCTAAAAAGGTTACAAATCACCATTAGTATGATTATTAAAAATGTATCCTTAGTTACTGCACACTTTATATTTTGGGTTATTTTAAAGGTCACTATCCTGATGTAGGTTTCTTATTAAGCTGTAAAATATACTGTGATAACACCCACCATATACTGGTACTCAGATGGAAATAATCCCACGATAATGTATTACACTTGCAGAATTAAGTTTTATTATTACATACAGAAACGCAACATTCACATCCACGTGTGGAACTTGTTTTTCAAGTGAACTATTTATTAATGTATGTGCCTGTTTAAGTTATGATCCAGATTTGAATCAACTCTGCATAACTTTCCCATCATTAAATAACAGATTTTAAATCATTTTGGTGAATGGGGTCTCTGTCATTCCCACTCTGTGCTCTGTACGCCTATATGTACATACATTTACATACATATGTTAAGTTTGTGATGCTCTACAGCACAAAGTCGCACACTATCTACTACCATATATCTCACCTGAAATGATTTTTGGTTTTCCTCTGATGTCCCCTGGCTGCTGTGCATCAACTCATTGTGATTTACGAGTTTCCTGACTGACAGTAAAGTAAGCTGCTGCAAGCTATCGCCGCTGTAAACTAATGTTACCTTGGATTATTAGCCGGACTACCTACACTTTGAACTCAGGGCACCAGGGGAGTCTTGGTGTTTGTACCACAGGTGTTTTGGAACACGGAGAAGAGGTGGTTTTCAGGCACAGGGCATAAGGGAATGCTGTTTACTGGAGCCAGTGATGACCAGAACTAGACCAGAGGGTAATGTAACTGGGCTCAGCAGCCTCTATGGACATGATGTCAGAGGTGAAAAGTCGATGGAGGAAGTTAAAAAGAGAAAAGACCAAACAGGAGCAAAGCAAGACAAGATAAGAGTAAATCTGGGACTGACTTCTCATCATTGCTGAGAGCTTTTTTGAGCGATGAACTTGAGTGTCCACTGTATTGCTGTTATGGTGGTGGACTAGAGAAAGCTACCAACCAAGAAAAGAGGGTTTCACACGTTTAGGTCACACAAACACACTTAAAAGAAAAGTGTTTAAATCTAAAACATGTTGTCTTTTTATCATGTTGTCTTGAGATTTTGTCAGCATCAGTAAAATTCATTCAGTGGGGCACGCTGAACTGAACTGTATTTAACGAAATTGAATTGGTTTGAACATCATTTAATTTAAATCAATTCAAATGAAATGACTGAATTGGGCGAGAGAGGGAAACAAGCCCTCCACAGGTGATGAAGAGCGAGTGTGTGTGTCAGTCAGTGTATTGTTAGGCTAATTTCCCAACAGCCTCCTGCAGAGACACACTGCTTCATTTCAATATCAAACAGCTTTGAAGGAAAGCTTATTAAATGGCACGCTAATTGTTGTAATGGTCTGTTCCTCTGCACCTCTCCTGTGCTCGCTCTCTCTCCGCTCCCCTTTTACAACCTCTCTCTTCTCCTTTCACACTGTATTATAATGACCTGCTCCCATTTTTCTTTCTTTCTCTTGCTCCACGCACACATGAACACAGATTTGTGAGTGACAGTTTAATGAGAAGTGCTTTTCCATTAAACAGACAAAAGAAGAGAATGCATCAATTAACACCCACTTCCAAACAACACACACACACACGCACACTCACATTTTTAGATTGCTGAGATTTTTATGTGTTTGTCTCAGACATATAAACAGACGCAGCAAAGACTGATGTATAGACACATTAATTAAAATGAATCACAAGTAACCAATGCAATCATCCCACTCATACATTTGTTGTGGATGAATGAATCTTCAATTCTTTCGCTCTCTCTTTCAAACACATACAGTAGGTATTGAAACAAACGCTTGTTCTTTTGTATAGTCTCACTAGACGCAAAAGACACATGTATGTGCACATAGACACCATGTGCATGTGGACTGTAAGCTAACAGTCACCTGCCACATGATGATTTCAGTGATTCTTACAGTAAAAGCGAAGAAAATAACCAAAATAAAGTCTATAGTCTACATTCAGAAACGAAATGTAACTTTTTTGCTAAATATTTGGGGTTCTTTAATTCCAGTCTTCACTTTTCGCTTCCTCCGAGCGTATGCAGAGGATTTCGAACAGACAAATGTTTTTCCCACCTATATTTTTTGATCGTTGTGTTTATTTCTGGAACACAGCTCAGTACATTGCCAGGCAACTACAGGGATGCAGCACCATGAGTTAGCATATCCTAAGTAATGTAGTTAAACCAGTGACGCATGTAGGTACAGTATGTGTGCGTGCCATTAAAACAATACATATACATGAATTATAGCAGTTTGTTTTTAAAGTTTTCGAAGACACAGAAGTTGATACAGAATATATATTTCATAATTTAATTAATTAATTAAGGGATTCATGGTTCAACGAAAATTCCTCTGCACAACTCCAGAATTTTAAACTGACATGTTACTAAATGTGTCAGTTGGAGAAAAATATTATGGACCATAGTGTTTTTGATAAATGCCAGACGGCAGGTTCTTGGGAAAGCTACAGGTTGCCAAGGTTTTATGTACATGTTGTTTAAAAGAATGAGTGTGCATGCATGTGTGTACTTGTGGGCATAAAGACAGACAGCGAAGGGTAAGAAAAAAGCAGAGGTAATAAGTTCAAAATAGCATGAGGCATAAAAAAAAAAAAGTTTTAGCTCAGTTTCAAAGTTCAGTTCAGAAACTGTGTTCACATCTACGTGCGTACACACCAGGCAGCAGGAGAGAGATTGATTAGACTCCACCAGTAGTTTATATTTCAATAAATGAATATAAACAACAAATGAGCACTTGGTAGCTGTGCTCATGAGCTGTGTTCTATCCTTTTTTCTGTTTTGAGAGCGAAGGAGAATGAGAAAGTAAAAAGACAGCCGAGATTGAGCGAGACATTTTGTAGAAAAGGATAAAATAAAGGATTGGTTCACTTTTTTCCAATCATTTTTTCAGTATTACACAGTACTCACATGACTATATATATATAGATTATTCATCCATCCATCCAACCATCCATTCCTTCCACTTTTCTGGAGTTGGGTCATAGTGGCAGCAGGTTTATATAGCCAGATGGGCTATATAGTCCCTCCAGCAGTTTTTGGGTCTGCTCCGGGGTCTCCTACCCATTGGACATGCTCAGAAGACCTCCAAAGGAAGGTGCCCGGGAGGCATCCTAATCAGAAGCTCCAACCACCTAAGCTGCCTGCTTTTGACACGAAGGAGCAGCAACTCTACTCCAAGCTTCCTCTGGGTGTCTGAACTCCTAACCCTAATGCTAAGGCTGAGTCCAGCCACCCTACAGAGGAAACTCATTTCGGACGCTTCTATCTCATTCAGTCAGTCTACCCAAAGCTCAGGAGGGTTGGAATAGATGGAAAATCAAAAGCTTTGCCTTCTGACTCAGCTCTCTCTTCACCACAATGGTGCGTTACAGCTGCACCACCCCGCCAGTCCATCTCACGCTCGATTTTCCAATCACTCAGGAACAAGACCCCAAGATATTTGAAGTCCTTCGGGGTAGCAACTTGCTCCCAAACTGGAGGGAGCATTCTACCATTTTCCGGCAGAGAACCACCTCCGACTCTTTCCAGCAAAGAGTTGGAGGTGCTGACTCTCATCCCTGCCGTTTCACACTCAGCTGCAAATTGTCCCAGTGCATGCTGAGATTGTCTGATGAAGCCAACAGAACCACATCATCTGCAAAATGGTGAGAGACAGATTGTATTTTCATAACGGTATTCGTTAACAACCTTTCTTCTTATAGAAACTGGCCACGAAGCAATTACTTCTGCAACAACAATCACAGAACAAAAATCAGTTTCCAAAGTTTTGTGTTACTATCTTTCTCTTACAGTTCAGCAGAGAACTTAAAATGGGACTTTTGCACTAAAAACACTTGAAGGTGATTTGACAAAGAATTTTATATGTTGTCTGCTAGCCAAGGCTACAGTTAATCCCTTGGTAGCCATGTAATCTCCTGACAAAAGAAACGAAAACAACAACAAGCTTATAATGTGTGATTAACTATACTGAAGAACAAAATATGTGAAAGAAAAGTGACAGTAAATACTTATTATGTACCCTGAAAAAAAACAAGCAGATTGGGTCATCTATAATATCTGTTCACCCACACGTCTTATCAGATGGAGGCAGTAAGAATTTTGGTGTTATCAAGCCAATATTAAATTGAAAAAGTGAAAGAAAATAGTTTCTTTAGTTTTCTTCTTTTTTGCTTTGGTGTTTTTGTGTTGACCACAAACTTTTAATGATCTAAAAAGTTCACAAAACTTTCAGTATCAATGTCCCTTTCAACTTCATCCACATTAGTGTGGCCTCCGTCTGGATTCCTCCAAGCAGCAGATAATAAACTTTGTGCTCATTATCTCTCCTCTCCTTACCTTCATTTTCAACTATTCTCATATCCTCTTTCTGGTTTGTTTTAATCTCTTCCTGTGCTCAGTTTTTTTTTCCCCTCTCTATGGTACACCGGTGCGTTTAAAGCAACTAATCAGACTAACTTAGTAACTAACTTACCTCTAATCACCTCAGTGAACAGACACACACAACACTAGGAGATAAAGGCAATTCTCATGACAGCACTTAAAAGTGTAAAACACAAGTGAACTTACCAACAGTAGTTAAATAGTGTCGGCCTGTTAAACCTCTGTGTAGCCCTCTCCTGGGCCCACTGATAACCTATACTGTGTTTTCGTACAGCCAAATAGTTCTTCTCATCTTTAAATCTTTACTTTTTAGTTTCTGTATGTAATGTATAAATGTATAAATAGTGATTTAGTCACAGCTCATAAATATTACACTCTCAAACTTGCTGTGCTGCGGTGATAAAATCCCTATTTCCTGATTGTAATAATAACATTGAGAACATTGAAAGACACTAAATGTTCAAACAGATCTATCCACTTCGGTGACTCCAGCTTTGGAAAAGCTTAGTTTTTAGATGAGAAAAACACTGACGAAGTGAGGACGGAGGGCTGAAGCGGAAAGAAAAACACTCATTTTAAATTTAACTGCTTCATGTGAACACACAGTCACAGAGAGAACGCCAACAGTGATGGCAGTAGCACAAAAACCCACCAATTAAGAAGCCCTAGCAGTCCTAGCAGGGTAGCAAAATACTTTGTGCTAAAATCAAGTCTGCAGTTCACACTCGACAAACATTTTTGTTCCTGTGATGATTATGATGCTGAACCATTAGAACGGATAGTGAGTCCACTCGAGTGTTAGACATATTGACCTGAGACCTGCAGCAGTAGAACAGGATCCTACCCAGACCAAATTAGACTGAATAAAAGTTGGATTTGGCACAACAGGGGGAACTGGGTGGATCCACAGAGACCTTACACCGGATTACCATTTTATTCAGTTCTTTGAAAACTTTTTATTGGAAGCACTTTGAGTTGTATATAATGAATATAATGTATTTTTGATAATACTTTAGACAGCCCACAACATACAGTGTAATTCAGTTTTGAGTATTTATTTGTATTACTGGTATGCACTGATACATGGAGCTGTTGTTGAGGGATACTGTAGAGCTGTTTTATATAGTTATTTATTGTGGTTTTGGCAGTGGGTCTACTAAGTTTTGGATGCAAGTTGAAATAGTTTGAGGTTACTTTACTGCTGGAAAAGACGAGCTGCGTTTAAAAGTTATGAAATGACCCATAGCTCACTTAATCATCTTTTGATATTGTGAAACGACTCTCAGTTAAGTTTTCCAATGAGTCCTTTACTGTTGACGTCACAATGACAGAATATAAAATCAATCATCTTTTACAACGGCCTGAGCTGTGAGATAAACACTCCTGGGTTTCACTTCAGCTGAATTTACTGAAAAATATCATCATGAGTAACTTACTGTTGGATAACAACAATGTGAAACAACAGTGTCAGTGCATATAAACCTGATCACCCTCAGGCTGTTGAAGACCTATATAACCATATATAAGCATATAGACTTAGGTCTACAGTACGTTCCTGATAATACTTATTATTAGGAACTATGTAGTGTGCATGTCCTCATTTCATTACATCTTTACTCTCCAGTGTTGGTAAGTAGTACAACAGTGTTATAAAACCTATAGAACTCATTATCCCATCTTCCCCCAGACTTCTAACTTTATTGCTCAATGTTTAATGTTTTTTGTCGCTTGTAATGTAATTATAATAATTATACAATAGTTAACCAGAGGTTAAAAAGTACCTGCAGTATACAGTTCCCAGATTGTTACCCCGTTATTCCTTAACTTCACATCTTTTGTAAATTGTTAGCACAAATAATTACACTGTAATTTGGACAGAATTAGGCTGTGTGTTGTGGGCTGTAATCTGAAACATTAGCGCGCTTTTCTTTTGAATAATTTCTTTTTATATATATAGAGTGTGTGTTTGAAAAACCAACACTACTATTAGGATTCTTTCCTTTCACAGAACAGCCGGTCCATGTTGGTGGATGGAGTGTGTAACTGAGATGAAATAAGACTGTGTGTGTGTGTGAGTGTGTGTGAATGACTCTCAAAGACGACATTCAGACTCTGAGGCAGTTCACTGTTCTTTCTTGTGTGTGCGTGTCGAAAGGAAGCGAGATAAGAGGCGCCACCAAAAGCCTCCTTACTCTCACACACCCTGTTGCTTGTTTATTAAACAGGGTCACTTTTTTTTTTTTAATGCTCGTGTTGTTGGACTTTGTGTGTGTGCAGTTCGAGTGCGATGACATCCTGAAACAGAGTGGAGGACAGACAGAGTGAGGAGAGTGACGGAGACGGGGTGGTGTGGAAGTCACATGGGTGTCAAAATGACAGAAGGGAGGAAGAGGAGGAGACGAGAGAGCAGCAGATGAAAAGAGGGACGAGCAAAGGTCAAGTATTTAAAAGAAGAAGGAAGTGTGCGTGACAAACAATCCCTGATCTCTCTTTTATTTCCCAACTTCTCTATGAAACCGTTCTTTCCTCTGACATGTTGACTGCCGGAATAGTCCCTGTTCGTCCAGCCCTCTGACCTAACCTTTTTATTTGACTTGGAAAGAGACAAAGACACACACACTGCAACGACCAGTCGAACAAGTCTTAGGGAGGAAGTCAAAAACACACAACCAAGATAAACAATTACTGTTGTGCTTTACTTCTGGATTGAAATGGAGGGAGAGAAAGAAGGACATAGAAAGAATGTACAGCACGGCCAACACACATTTGCGGTGTTCAACATATTTTTACATTAAATTAGACGTAAAAATCTTTTGAAGATCAGCCATTTAAAACATTAAATGGTGGCGATGGCTGTCCGCAGCTCCAGCTTTAATACTAGGTACTATTTCTTCTGGCAGAAACAGACGCTGGCTGAACTTTACATCTGCAGCTGCTTGTTTCATTTTTTTTTTTTTAATGTTTTGGCTTCTTTCAGTGTGTTTACAGGCTTTGGCAGAAAACCAAACAGATAGGCAGTAGGGTCAATAAAAGAACACTTTTCATTCAACTACAGTTTTCTTTCCAAGATACACACACATACACACATTCCTAAGAGCACTGTTAAATTGTTATTTTCACCAGTGCCGGACCAATTGAAACACTGTAAACAGTGTGAGAGCAGCTTCACTGGCTTTTGTCAGGACAGTCCAACCGTCCAAATTACTTTTATTGACTTCCATTTTATCCCCGGTAAAGAAAACAGCAATGTACCTTAAATTTCTGCATTCATGTTGGTATTGGTACAGTTCTTGTGGTCAGATGTCTTGAGCAGATATGTGCTGACCATAGTTCAGTCTCAGTTTCAGGCTCAACAGGAAACTCACTGTCACCGTTGCATCCTGACTCCAACGTCACAGTTGAATGTAAGAAGAGTCAAAGATGCTTTCGGGCAGTTATGGCATTGATGGAGCATGGCTGGAAAATGCAGGATAAGCAATTGTTAAATCTCAACACAGAGATGCAATGGCACAAGTAAAGATTCAAAAAGTTGTTTCGTGTTCATGTCATTGTTCAGAATGATCACTTATGGTTTACTGTCTGTCCTGTTAGATTTTATGTCACATCTGTGCAAAAAAAACAAACCATTGTTGATTTCTGCATTTATGGTTTCAATAGTTGTCAGCTGTAGTCTCTGAAGAGCCTCCTGACTGAAACCAAACTGACCAACATCACATTTTTTTCACAGATAATGTACCTCTAGGAACTGTTCAAAATTAACCCTTTCTAGGGAGCAATTCGGTCATGCACTTCCATAAAGTGACAGGACTGTAAGGGCCTGGTTATGCCCGAGAAGAATTAGTTCCTATGACGTGTTGGCAGACCATGGCAGAAAATCAAAAGGGTTTACAGCCACCCTGGAAGGGGGAGTGAAAAGACAATACAAACAATACAGAGATAGAGTGATAGTGTTTAAAATGGAGATGACAGTGTACATTTTCAGGCAATTTCATACACACTTTTGCAAATGGCTGCTTTCATAAAAAGTGGCACAAATACTCATGTATAAAATGAAAAAAAAAATAGAGAGAGTAAAACAAACCCTGCTCACTTTCTCACCTACCCACAGCTGGCCAATCGTGGTGTGATGCAAGTGTGAATGTTGGATTGCTTGTTTCAGAAAGTTACAGATCCTGTAATCAGACATCAGACAGAAGACGAGCACTTCTGACGGACTATACCGACAGTTTAACTGTGATTATAGTGACCTTTAAGTGTCAAGCTGATGGAGCTCCATTTTAAGTGTCTTGATGATTCAATGCTGCATTTTGGACAATTCATTCATTTGAAAAAAAAAAAATAATCAAATGAAAATTAACACTGAGTTTGAGGCACAGATGGACATTATCACTTCACTGCCATAAATCAACAGCACAGGGAGACCAGCTCACTTTAAAGCTAAAATGCCAAAATAATTTAAAATCTAAATTATCATTGAGGTAATCATGAAGTAAATGAATACTTGCTGTAAACTGGATCTCAGTGTAGAATAGAAACAGCTGAGAGAGATTAACCAGAGTAGCTGTAGGAGAATGGCTCATTACTGTGTATGTGTGTGTGTGTGTGTGTGTGTGTGTGTGTGTGTGTGTGTGTGTGTGTGTGTGTGTGTGTTTGTGTTTGTGTGTGTTTATGATTATTATTCATGTGGAGTTGCTATGATACAACGAAGCCAGCTGGGGAATAAGCACTGCGCTCAACCTTTGTTGCCCTTCCTCATTTATTAAACACACACTGAAATGTATGCAAGCAAGACCCGAAACACACAAACACACAAAAATCAGACAAATCAGTAATCTATCCGAGCAATGCAAACACAAACACACAACCCCTCGTACCCTCGCTCATGTTAACATTCAGTTTATAGTAGCTGGTTCAGTAAGTGGCTTCCTCTCCGCCTACGCACCGGCTCACGGAAGCTGAGAGCATCTAAAACACAAACGTAAAGCAGAAACAACACGAGAAGAAAAAGAAAGTGACAAGGTTGTTTTTGAAATATTTGGACATTTAGTTCACACAAAACATACCACTCTAAATCACGCATGTTTATTTTATGACAACCTGTTTGCATCTTTCAACTTTCCAGGAATTAAGAAAAATACCAGGGATTATTTGATTCATCCTCTGGGTTTCTAAAAGGCTTTATTGGACCAAGTACAGTAGATTTGTTTGATTGAGGTTGAAATGTGAGACTGCCAAAGTTTTTCACATGAAAAACAACAAGAATAAGAGAGCAAGTGTTCATACCTCAATAGAAAAATAAATTCCGTTGAGTTTTCTGATCTGCTTTTGTAGCATGGATAAGTTTGGTGTGGTGAGGAGTGAGTGTAAGTGAGGAGAGCACCACCTTTATAGAAGACGACGTGCAAACAAGAATAGTCTCCGGTGTTGCAGACACTCTTTTTGTGTTAATGTCACACTTTGCGCACTGAACCACCCAAGCCTTGTTGCAGTGATATCACAACATCACACTCATATTCATGTTCGCTAATAACAGCCACAAGATGCCAATGTCAGGAAAATGTAAACCTGGAAATATCAAGCAACAGTGGGGAAATAAAGGAGCATTAGTGTCTTTGTGTATTTGTGTTTAATGTGTGTGTTTGCCTGTAGCAAAGAGTAGGAGTATGTGTTTGGATCTCTAACATCCATCTGTATCCATATGTGCGTGGTTGGAAAAGATAACAAGGCTATCCTGGTCAGTGTGGTGATCAGTGCAATGTGGAGCAATCAATAATGTGTGTGTGTTCTTTTTAATGTATTCATCTGAATATTATCAATTCACTGTCACTCAACATTCAAATGTGCCTTTATGTAAGTGTAATTATGATGATCCCATGTCGTATTTGTGTATACTGAAAGTTCTGCACAGAGCAGGATGATTAGTCAAGTGGCCGCGAGCATGAAGAAGGTCAGTGCTATGCTACAGTATATGTAAACACAGAGGACTGAATGTCACTGTGTGCCAGTGATGATTATTGAATTACTCATCAAACTGATGTCTAAATGTTGTAATTTGCCGAGTGTATTTCACTCTCACATTTTTGCACATAAACCACTGTACCCATATTAAACCAAATGTATGCCCATTAAAAGACACTAACTAACTAGGTTTACATTAAAGTGCAAATATACTTTTTGAAAATTTTGCTTTAGAGCAACATTTTGTAATTTTTCTTCCCTAAAATGATTTTAGATCATTTTAATAGTAGACTGACTTTTAATCAGGTGGTGTCCCCGTCATTTCCCACTCTACGTGCTGTACACCTGTTTATTTCACAGATTTTTGCCAACTGTAGCTGCTGTTAGAAGTCTGTTCAGCGGGCTTCTCTCTTTTCAGTATAAGCTTCTTCTCTCTTATTTCCAAAGTGATATTGGTGATAGTGATCATTTTTACACAGAGGCAGGCTCAGAGGAAAACGGAAAGTGATCTGGTCTTTGCAACAGCGGCACAAACTATAAATATCACTTGCTAGGCTGAAAAGCTGTCTTTATCCTCTTTAAAACTATAGGAAACTTTAAATCATGAATTTTCAACAACAACAAAATTGATGGAAAAGTTCCCAAAGTCCTAAACTCAGTCCTAAATCAACTGCACCAAAACACTTGCTGTGAAAATATCTCACTGAATATTACATAATTTTAATAACTGTAGCGATAAGTTACAAAAAAAAAAAAAAAAGATTAAATGTTCAAACAGATGTTCAGACATGGACACACTTACACACTGAGCAGAGGAGAGAGACGGACCCTCCACAGGTAATGACGACTGTCTGGGGAGCAGCACTGGGTTCAGTAAAGAGCAACAGTCCATGACCTGTCTGGACAAACACACACAGACACGCACACATAAAACCCTGCAGTGACACGGTAGTGCATCAACTAGGACCTCATTATCACCTGGCTCTGAAATGTACCATTGACCATTCAAGAACAAAACACACACACACACACACCTGGTTCAGGTGCTGGTATCGGTTGAGGGTCACTAGGCAGGATTTGAACCACATCTCTAGCGAGCACAGGGGTGTGAGTGTATGGGGCCTGTGCACATATATTTGCAAGCAAGCCTGTGTGTGTGTGTCTTTGGGTATGTGCATGGGTCTCAGAAGGCTACCAAAACCTGCCCCTGCTATCGATACTCAAAGTGTCACACACGCCTCAGTGACCAGCTACAGGAAAGAGGAAATGAGAGGATTTGGAGTGTGACATTTGCGCCTACATTTAAGAGAGTGCATGGCTCTGTGTTTGTGTGCGTTTGTTTTTGAGTGCAGGCCGTATTTCCTTGTCAGCCTGTGAGGTTGCATGGGTCAACGAGTTGGTCTGTGTGTAGTATGAGGGAGCAATCGAGCATTCACTCTTGCGTCTTTGCTTCGCTGCAAAGTGTTTGTGTCAGGCAGAGAGGGTTCAGTGTACGTCAGGGCGGTAGTGAGTAACTCTAGTAGGTGAAATAAACTGAGAGGAAGTGGAAAGAGGTGAGGGTGGATGAAAGGGAAGGAAGAGACAAGGAGAAAGGGGGGAAGAGAGGTGGATGGAGTTAAAAAGAGAAGGCGGGGAGATGAGCATAAAGAAGCTAAAGAAAATGTGGAGATGGATGGTGTTAAACTAAATCTGGATGGGTGAATGCTCTGAGGGCCCTTTCACACCTACTTCATCTGAACTTTGTGAACAGTAAAATTACAGGTGTGAAATCTTTCAGCTTCAGTTTGTTTCTAAGCTAAGCAGTCATACACATTCGTACACTCACTGATGGTAGAGCCTTTGGGAGCAAGTTGGGGTTCTTGCTCAAGGACACTTCCACATGCAGACTGGAGGAGCTGGGGATCAAACCACCAACCTGATCTGATTAATAGACCTCCTCCTCCGACCACAGCCACCTTAAGATTTAAAAGCATTCATATGTTGAGCGTTTTGAATTGAGTAGGTAAGCGCATCATTTACACTTTATGTTTGTTTTTTCCTTCTATTATTTTGGGCATTTTATGAATTAATCAGAGAGTTGACAGTAGAGAGACGACAGGAAAAAAGGAAAGGGAGAGAGAGAGATGAGTACTCAAAGCAGGGACTTTGCAGTTCGTGATCATTGACTTGACTTGATGAGAAATAATAACTCAGAACATATAACTCAGAAAAACATATGTTTTCCTCACAGGTAAGTACTGAAAATAACACAGCAGGTAATTTGACAACACTTACTATAGTTGGAAAAAATGTAATACATCCTGTCCACTGCACAGTAAAGTGTATGTTTTTTCTCAAGCTGTGACTCTATTTCTTCAACCAAACAAAGCTGTATACGGGAGAAAGCACACCATTAATTTTTTCTGTCTGAAAACGTCTTCAAAATAGCAGCAAATGTTGTGAAACAACCTTCAAGGTTTTTTGGAAAGTTTGCCTTGTGGGTTATATCTGTGATTTATCAAATCCAAAAGTCTAAAAGAAGTTCTACAATGCTTTAAAACAAGACTATATAGGAGGCACCATAAATGTTGAAAATGTTGAAATTATCAGAAAGTATGGGTGTCAGAGAAAAATCTTTAAACTAACTGTATGGAGTGGGTGCTTTTCAGGGCTATTTTAAGTCATGTGTTACTTTGCACTTCACAACTTGTGTAGGCAGGATCTAATCACTTTGCCAAAATGTAAAGTTAGAGAATGATGTACCACCTCTTCTCTATTAGTTAGTCATTCACTATTTTGCCTAAATGCCTAAAATAAAGCCCAAAAAATGAGTCCAGTTACTCCTGCAACATTCAGATTTTTGTTCTCAAAAAAGGGCAAGAAGAGAAAAGATGTTGAAAGTCGCAGGTGATGATGAAAAGGTGAAAATTAAAGAAATAAAGAAAGCCAGACAGAGTGAAGAGTTGTTTGATGAATTGGTTTGGAATGAGAGCAGAGTGGTGGAGAGACCAGTGAAAACAAACTGGACTGAAGCATTTATTTGCACTCTGCTTCTCAATTAAATCAAATGGGCCACTTTAACAAGGCTGACATTTCAACAGTTTAATGAGATATGGAAAGCCGAGGGTCCTTCTGCAGGATGTACGCTCACACAAATATGCACATTAAAACACACCCCTGATATACGGAGTTTTGTGTATATGCGCATAAGGATGCACATGTGTTCTTCGCGTGTCAGTTTGTGCACGTTTGCACACGTGTGTTTATTCATATTCTGCCGTGCGGCCTCAATCCGCCGTCCCTTTGCCTCCTCTGTCTCTGCCGCGCCTCTGTGGCAGCGTTTGTATAAACAGGACAATCTGGAAAGCTTCAGCGGCCGGCCTGGGAATGTTAACAGGCTGCATCGTAACATTACACCTACAGGAGTGTGTGGGTGTCTGCAAGTGTGAGTGAGTGAGTGAGTGAAGGAGTGAAACAGGCACACAGGGAGAGAGAGAGAGAAAGGAAGGTGGAGTGTGTTGTGCGCTGTGTAACAGAGTGAAAGAGAGACATTGGCTTGATGGAGACAGAAGGATGGAAAGTGAAGTGTTGGTTTCCCCAGTGAGTGTGTGTGTGTTTGTGTGTGTGTGTGAGGAATGCAGCACTTTGGAGCGCAGGGGAAACTCCCTCTGTGGTAATGTTTTAAGCAGCTAATAAACTCTCACGGCTGAAAGGATGAAACTCTATCCACACCAGGTGAAAACCATTTCTCGCGCTTTTGTGTTTTGATGTGAGTGAACACACAGATTCCTTCCTGTGTGTGCGTGTGTGTGTGTGTGTGTGTGTATAAATATATACACACATGTTCTGTTTATGTGTCTTTGTGTGTAAAATGCCAGCGTGACGGATAAAAGCTTCGTTCTCGGGGGGGATCTTTGTTTTAACACAGAGCAGAACTTCTGTTGAAAAGATCCATTAGATGTACATCACCACACCTTTACCAAAATATAAGAGGCTATGAAAAATAAGCTTCCATAATTGGACACATGGCATACTTTCGCTGATGCTTACAGAGGCAGGCAGCGTAAATTTGTGGATATTAAACATTTGTCTTTATGTGTAGAAGTAGTACGTGACTTGGCTTAGTGGGCCACTGATGAAGGTTGTAACCATTCAATGGTAGTTAGAAGTTACTCTGAAATGTAAGCTAAGTTTTCCTGCTTGGAATTGTGTCCATAACACAAAACCTTTTTCCCCCTTCTACCTCCAAAATCCATGATTTCTGATGCATAACAGACTTGTTGATTCGAAAAAAATTGTCCACAAGCAGGAATCAGTAATTATGGCAAGTGGATCGAAAGAGAACTTTTATTGTTTAAGCATTTGCATGTTTCAGAAAGGAATGACTGAATGAATGAAAAAAAAAAACAAACAAACATAAAAAACATTTTTTTGTGTTTATTCCAGCTATTACATGAGTAAGCAAAAGGGGAAAAAAGGGGGGAAAAGCAGCGGAGTTATGGATAAAAATGTATCAAGTGTTCAGAAGTGCACAGAAGTAAGAGTGACTACAGAGTGACAGCATCACAGTAAAGACATTAAGTTTTATCTGGACATGCTGTTGTTAAAGTACCTGTCAGGCCTGTTTATGTTCCCCACTGACTCTTGTTCTGGACTCTGTCTTTTTGCTCTGCATGTGTGTAACTGCACGTCTGCAAGTGTTTGTGATGAGAGCGTGTGAGACGTCTTACAAATGAGTGCGCATACGCACAAAACTTGTAAAAGTGCGTGCATGTGTGTCCTATAGAAGACGGGTGATGCAGACCAGGTCATTCCTTCCAGCTTCTGCACAGACATGTTGTACAGTAAGTTAGTAGCTGGTACAGCATGAATAAGGCAACATTAGTCCCTTGTCAAACACACAAACATGGCATATATTGCATATTGCAAAATAGTAGAATACATATATAACTGTAATGCCTGTCCTTCAGGCTCACTGCCGTGTCTTTCTTTAATTTAGGCCGACCTTTTATCACATTACAACATTTATTCAAGTGAATAATGAACAAATCACAATTGCCACAGAGCTTAAAATGAAATGACACAGAGAGTAATGTCACACTTTGCTTGTTAGCTTATTTGCATTTCAGAATCGGCTCACAAAACAGAGCCATGATGGACGCTACATTCTGGAAAATTAATTAAGTCCCTGCTGACTATAAAAAAAAATCTCTCTCAGTATCATCAGAGCTCTTAAATGCTTGTTGCAAATCTAGTGCTCTAAATTCTCTCATGACTGTGGAGTGTAAAGTGTTTTTCCATGGGGACAATGTTGTATAAGTGTATGTGTGTGTGTGTGTGTGTGTGTGTGTGTGTGTGTGTGTGTGTGTGTGTGGTTGAGCACTGATTAATATTATTTAAAAAGCTTTGTGAAGCTCACTCCATTTCAAATGCTTTTGGCCTCCATGGATTAGTTCCATCGCAGTTTTCCATGAGAAAAGGTTGCATCCACTGCCAGTGGCTTTTCATCAGAACACACACCAAATTGTGGTTTGGCACAAGTGAAGAGGCTTTGTCTCTGGTTTTACCCAAATTCACCTAAACCCCCTCGTCACAAAATCTTTTCAAACCAAGACACACACTCGGAGCTTAAAGCTGATCCACATTAAGATTGTCAACAAAAAAGCTATCCTAACCTCAAACACACTCTGATCTTTTCTCTGAAACTCCATTGTTCTTCCTCTTGAATTGATTGTTTTTCCCTTAATTCTTTTTTTTTTTTTTTTAGCCAGAGTTTCTCCTGATCTGTCTTTCACTTGTTCATACAAATGGACACACACACACACAGATACAATAAATATGCCAAATCTCTTTCAAACAACACCAGAATCTTTAATCTGATTCGGTACTATTTTCTTTTCCCAGTAGAATCTTAGCATTGCCATCCTGCCCGTCTATTGAATTACAATGGAAGAAAATGGGATTTCACACCATCCACATGAACTTTTTTTTTTTTATTTTTTTTTTTACATTTTTACAGTAAATGGCTTAAAATAAAGATGATTTATACGCTATAGTATGAACTATTGTTTCTATTTTTAATTCAATGTGATTTCAAGATGAAACAGCTAAATAAATAAATTACTTAATAAAAAAAAGGCCATGTTTATCAAGCATGCTCTTCACAGTGATTCACAAAAGAATATAAAGACCTTGTATGCTCTAATTTTCTCTCTAATTGAGCTGCATGTTTCTCTCTCTTCACATTCTGTAAACGAAAACGCTGAAATTATGAGAGCTTCACCTTGTCCTGTTTTCTAACAATACAATAGATAAAATGACATAAACAAACATGAGCACACAGGCAGAAGACTCATCTTTCTATGACAGTGTTTGAAATCTTTTCTCTGTACTCATTACAAAATGAAACCAGATACACAACACTACTTTTATTAAATCCAGTTTCAGTCCTATTTATCTGAAAATGACAAAAATGACAGATATTACAGGTAATAACAAGTTCAAATCTTGGTCCCACAAGCCTCAAGTGCACATTAAAGTCTGTGTAAAGGCAATGAGAAGATTTCTTTCAAAATACATGAAAATACATGATGAAAATGTGCGAAAAGACTTTGAATGAGAAGTTAGAGGTTAAAACAGTTTTTCACCAGTTTTCAGTCCAGTACTTTTTGGGCGGTCCTATAGGGTGGCTCGATGACACGCTGAGGCCACCCTGAGCATACCCCTGTACCCCTAACAGAGAGATAGAGATTAATCGATCTCACTCAGAGTGTTTCAAAGTTAGTCATGTCATTTTCTGAACTCATCTGACACGTTTCAGTTGCTTCAAAATTGCTGCTTGATTTTTACCCAGTTTTGACACCTAATTTCATAAACTTGTCGATTTTTTTAATAGTTCAAATTTGGCTGGGCGGTTAATAACACTTTCTTCTTTTGTCTGACAAACTCACGGCACGTATTTTTTTCTTACTTTACACAGACTTCTGAGAATTTGCTATGATGTAAAAACAGCAAACATGGAGCAAAATGAAGCCGCTAAAGGACAGCTGAGTATGTGTCTGAGAACCAAGCAAAAAGAAGTCAGTGGAGGCTTGTGTCAGGTTAATGTGACCACTGTTGGTTAACGCCTAGTAAAATGTTAAGAAACTCCACCCAAATCATGGTGTGTAAATTTGGTACCAAAACATGAAATATTGGCTTTTAGGGAAAAACTGCAAACATCTACAGTCCCTCAAAGACCAACACACACACACACACACACACACACACACACACACACCCTGGGAACAAACCAAATCGGCTAATCCTCATCTTCTCACACTCTTTATCCTTTTTAACTCCTTTATCCATATTTAACTCTTCATCTCATCCCTCACTCGCTCACTTCAAACCACCACAAACTCAACTGTGGAGACTTGACATTTTGTGCATTGTTTCACAAATGTTATTGTTCTGTTAACGACATGAACGGATACCGAGAGAGAGAGAGAGAGAGAGAGAGAGAGAGAGAGCTCCAGCGAGACAGATGGAGAAAAGAAAGTGGGTGACATTTGGAGGGTCCTGACCTAATAAACTCCTCTCCCACTCTCTCCATGTCCTCCTCTCTAGATTTTCTGCTCAATTCCAGCCTTCCAGGGGATAAAATGGACTTTAGGAGAGAATCTGTCCTCCAGTTCTCCATGCCAGCACATGGCAGTCAGTCATGAGAAGATCAAGTTATGGCACCACCATCAAACTCTTATCAGGCGAGTCAGACCACAGCCGAGCTGGCCATCTGGAGTACTGGGAGCACTGGAATGATGGCATTGCTGTCTGTTTAACTCTAACCTCAACCTAAACTCTGAGTTGATTAACAATGAGATGGTAAACTCTATTTCCAGAACAGGTGATCAGAGTAAGAGATCAGCTCTGAGTGTGTGTTGAATGTATGAAAACACCTTGGTTGAATGCAAGTCCCAAAGGCAGTGGGTATAAAAAGGGTCCCATTTCATTTTCTCTGATCATAAAAAGCAGAATTTCTTCGAGCATGGCATGTTAAGTCCACTATAAAGTCTAACTTGTGAAACTAAAGTAAAACATTTTACATTTTCCCCTCGACTGGAGAGGAGAGCCATCCTGCTTTATCACAAAGCAAGTTCAACTGGCTGTGGAGTGCCCCAGGGGTCCATCCAGAATTCATCCACCCATACCTCCCTGCTGGTGAAGTTTATCACTCTTAAATAATGTCACCTCACATCCTCCTTTGCTCATGCCATAGTTACTACGAAATAAATGCCATTTTCAGACACTTGCTGAAATGATGAAACATCTATATCTGGAAGGTTTAACATTTTGTTCAGTCATTATTGCAAAACCTCCACTATCAGGACTCTAAGCTAAATGTAACAAAAAGGTGATTGAAAAGCGCATCAGGTGAAACCTAGTACAAATACAACCCAACAAATTAATAATCTCTGCCAGAAGTGTGGTTAATTAAGAGTTTTCAGAAAGTGGGAAAGAAAAGACATGAATTAAATCAATTATGACTCTCAACTAATGTTGTATGCTATTACAGATTTAAAAAAAAAAAAGGAAAACTAAATGAAGTGCCACTTAAAGAAGCAAAGATACCTCATATTTTCAGATATTTGGCATCCGATTAAATCCAGGCTGTGATTCATTATTGCTTGTTGCATGAATGTCTTAATAAAACCAATAAAAGCAGAGAAGATGATAGATTGGCGGTATAACTGCATAACACAAAGAAATACAAACAAGTGTGCAATATCCTCCGCTCGCCACTTATCTTCATCTTTCATTCTCCTGTCAGCTTTTCCTGTCTCTGTCCTTGTGTGCCCCCTTTTGCTGAAACATTTCCTCATATCCTTCTTTTCTTCTCCGTTCCAGAAGTGCAAAATCCAAAAGCGGGCACAGTCATTCCTTCTGTTTCACGTTTATCTGTTTCAGTTTCGTTTTACAGCATCTTGTCTCAAACGTGGCATGGCTGTTCCTGCTATAACTTGAAATCAACTCAACGATCTGTATTTAGGAAGCATCACAGAATACAAGAGCAAGAGGAACAGAGACTGTACAGGGCTCCGTATTAAAAAAAAATGACACATGCATATATATATTTGTGCAAGTAAGTTTATACTCACGCTCTCTTTCACTCTCCCCCTTCTTACTTCTTTCCCTCAAGCAATTTTAGCACAAATCCTCAACTACAGACTCTATTAGCTCAGACAGGGATTGTGTAAAGAGGGAGATGTATTTTGGGAAGATTATAATTGCTCATGTCATGCTGGTCCCATCCCTGTGAGTGACTGTAACTGTGATTTGTATGTGTATGTGTGTGTGTTTAGGTTAAAAGCTCCCCACGGCTGTGTTAACATTGTGTGTGTGTGTGTGTGTGTGTGTGTGTAACACTGTGAGACACACAGTACTGACCTGAAAAGAAGATTTCTATTTGTCTTGTGTGGCAGCAACACACTTCTGTATAACCCAGACCATAAAGGTATAATATGTAACATTTGCACATTAAAATTACTATACTTTGTTATATATTTTGCTGAGTTGTGTACTTACATTATCTGTAATGTTTCCAACAATGTTCAAACACAGAGAAATACATAAGCTGTTAATGGTGTCATGTCCTCTTTACCCTTTTTAGTTGGTATAACTTCTGGGGTAACAGAGGATACATCAGAGAGCGAGGAAGGAAGTCGGCAAATGTGACTAAACATAACGTGAATAAAACTTGAATACATTATCCCGCCTGTGAACGTCAGCACCGGCGGTTCTTTAGCAACAAAGACAACCACTCCCATGGTCCCACACTATATCACAACATCATCAAACTATGTCTTTTGAACCCTTCAGCTGAAATTACATACTGTGTGTTTAACCGACCTCATTTATACATTTGATTTAGTTTTGAGGTCTGTACACAGCCTGGGAGTATAATCACCTTTGAAGATGTTTAGTGGTGCACAGAGTGTCATTTTGAAAGTTAATGGTGGTTACAAAATGAGTCTAAATGAAACTGCCTAAAACAAAAAACGGCTTATTTCAGAAGTGTTTATGTAATATGTTCAGCCTCTTGGCAAAAAAGAAAAGAAATCACAAACAAATCAGTTTGTTTAGCTTTATGAACAGTTCCTGAAAGACAAAATTGAAGAATGCCATTAAAAACAGAAAAGCACACAACAAAAACAAGACTAAAACTAAATTAACATTTAAAAAAAGGTCAACTATGATGAAATGTATTCAATTTCTCCATCAACTGATGAACTGGTAAAACAGTGTCCTCTGCTGCAAGTACGTTTCAGGATTGATTTCACTAGTCAGCCATCAAAATCCTTCTCTTGATGTTCACTAAAATAAAATTAGTACATCATATGATGTGTTTAGCTTCTCCTAAGCTAAAGCCAAACAATGAACAGAGGTGAGTGAGTCCAGCTTCTGAATTCTTATCAACTGCTCTGCAGTGGAGAGCACAAGTAGCTATGGTAATAGCTACGGTTATACGAACAATGTCAAATTCCACCAACCTTACAACAGACCTGAACGACACCTGAATCCACTGTATCTTTACGCAACAAAGAGGCAACGGCTGTGTCCTTAAAATGCTGTTGCTTAAATAGACTAAAAAAACATAGAAAATAGAAATAGAAATGAAGAAAAAATGTAATCTTCATCAAAAGACTAGAACCTTCAATGTCAGCACCATCCCCAGGCACTAGGGCCCTCAAGGTTTTTGCAGAATTGGGACCTACAAATTCAGCAATTTAAGTCGGACCTAAATCTGAGCATGGACAAGAAAGTGTTGAAATGGGTTGAATCATTTCCAAAATGTTACCTTCGCTAAAAAAAGCAGCACACTGTTCTGAGGGCTGTACAGTTATACAGTTTTATAGTAATGTATGATGTACAAGCAAGCAATTTCTTCAACTTAACACTGCTTTTCGCCATCAATTTATTTACCAGACTTTAGGATTACAACTGCATTATGTTACTAGACCTCTCTAGCCTGCTCCTCATCTCACAGCCAGCGGCTCGAGGCTACATTAGCCACAACTAGCATAACGTAACCAAATCTCTGACCAAGATCTTGTAGTGGTAGTTTAGTCGCATTGTTGGTAGCTGGGTTTTGATTAGGAAGAAGAATGCATGAAATCATCTCAGGTTCTGCTGCACTGATTTTGATTGTTTTAAGCGTCAGCTATTAGTTTGACAATGTTATTGGAGTGCAGTGAAAAAGTTAAAACATGTAAATCAAAAGAAAACAACAGGTTTGAGGTCATTATTATTTCACGCATTGTTTTGTAGCTTTTCATAATGATTGTCGCCTACATGTGAAGTACTTTTAATATATTCTCAATGAATACATGGACATGACAAGTCATTTACAGTCCATAATTAGCGAGGCTGGTTATTTCTGTGATTCTATGATTAGTGTTTCTTTACAGCTTATTCTGTTGTAATTATTTAAAAAAAACAACAACTAAATATTATTCACAAAAAGACTTATCAGTTGTCAGATGAAACAATGCAAATACTGCCGCAGTTGCTGACTGACAGCCTCACAACTATACAACTGTTTTCTTTCTCTAATTGAAATATCATGATAGCTTGTGTGCAGAATTTATTCCTTGACCAGAGAGTCAATGAACTCCTCAGACTCTGCTGGAAACTTTCAGCGCCACATTAGCATTAATGGAAAATTAAGCCATTTTATTATTTTCTAGCGGGGGGGGGGGGGGGGAAGCAGATAACACAAAACCAAATGTTCTGTTTAAACTTTATTATAAAATAAGGTCAGAAAAACTTTCGAAAGATGACGACGAGCGAATAAAAGAAAATCGTTAAAGGGTGATGGGAACTGTACATACAGGCAGGAGAATCACATTAATAAAAAGTCTGTTGTAACTCTACTGCAGCAAAAAGGGAAAAGATGAAAGAAAAGTCGACAATTACTGAGGTGAATAAAGCAACGTCATTTTCTTTTCAGAGAAAAAGAAGCTGTCATCCTGTTTTCTCTCACTTTGTCTATTCTCTCTCTGATGGGTGTTATCTCTGCTTTTATCAACTTCCCCTGACAAACTAAATACTGTTGAAGAGAAGAAATATGTTTTCTGAAGTCAAGGAACACATGCACAGCTGCTGGATAGTGTGTGTTGTAATAGCTTTATGTATGCACATTGACAAAAAAACTAAGTTGACACTCGAAGCTCCGCGACAATAAAGGAATATACCAGAGTAACTCCTAACTGCTGCTAACTGTAGATGCTGTTAGCTAGTTAGCGCAGTACTAGGGACAGGGTTGCAGTACAGGGTTGGTGTTCATGCTGCACAGACAGGAGTTGCTGTGGTGGGAGGGACCCAGCAGTGTTGCACTATTTGAGATCGGTCTTTAAAGGCCTCGGTCTCGTCTCAGTTTCACACAAAGAGGACTCTGGATTTTAGTTCAAGGCTGGTCAAGACCACAACTTCAGGGATGTCACTTACTTGCCTGTGCACTGTCTGATTTATTTGTTAACTGTCTGGGAGGTGACATGAGCCCAAGCTCTTGGAATAAAATTCAGTTTTGTAAACCTGCAAAGAGTTCATCTGTAGTAGTTTGTCAGTACTTCAAGGCGATGCTTGATGTGGTGACTCAATGTAGCAAATACGCTTCACCCAAAAAGTTATGAATATTAGCTACCAAAGTATGTTATAGACTGTCTTGTCTTGGTCTTGTCTCAGTCTCAGTACACTCTGGTCTTGGTCATGACTTACTTACTTGAACGTGGCCTGGCTGGGAACGCTGCTGCAAACAAGAAACTGAATCTGGAGATGACAAAGACATGAGAAGGGAAGGAAGTCCTGCATCAGTCAGCAGCAACTACCTCTGGAGATCTGAATGGGGTTATGGTGGGATTAGCCTTGTGATGCCAGCAAAAAAACCCAACACCTCCGGGTTGATGGACTGAGGTCAGAGTGGATGCTACAGTGACTCACTATGGTCTCTTGAGGTACACAAAATATAAACATCTTAGATGTCATAGACGTTCAGCAGTTGCTAGTGAATCGTAAAAAAAGTTAAGTACACATGACTACAAGGTGGAGAAGTGCTGTCTTTGCTTTCTGCAGTGTTGTCTGTGTGATCACCAAGAAAACCACAGAAGGTTCTGGTGTAGTTCTCCATGTTCAGCTTTACAGCCACTTCAGGTGTTTCATGTGGAGACAGCAACAACTTAACAAGTGAAAAAGATAAATAGTGTTTAAGTGTCAGATGTGTTTGGTTTGTATTCACAGTACACAGATCGTGCGGCCAATCATACCTCATTTCTGTTTGTGTACAACTGATGGCTGCTCTCCTCTGTCCTGGAAGCCCCAGGGTGAACTTGCATCACGAGACAGTGCTGGCATACAGCCGAACACACCAAGAAATCCCACCCAGCGTGGCCCAAATCGAGCCTTGTGCACAAAACAAGTCTTCAGTGGCCTGGAGGATCCAGCAAAAGAGAGAAAACACGAGTGTGTGTGCTAGCAAGATACCTCAAGGTTACTTCTGGGTTTGCAGTTTGTGTGCATGTGTGCAAGAATGGAAAAGGGGAAACAGCTGCCAGTGGACAAGTCATTACTGTACACAGGGGACAGAGGAAATGTATTTTTTTACACACAAACACTTAATAGGACACACTCAGTGTTCTTAATGCACTGTCCATGACCCTGTCAGGATGTGACACACACACACACACACACACACACACACACACACACACACACAAATAAAACGGTAATGAACACTTCCACTTTTTCTTCTTATCTTCATTCAGTACCACAGTTGAGGTGCAGTTGAATCCAGAGTGGTTTCCAACCTGTGTGTGACCACCGAATGGGTTGTGAGATGTTTGACATGACCAGAAAGTAGAAAAAAAAAAGATACATTTTTTCCCCTTTCCTTTCTTATTTTGGATTTTTTTTTCTTGTGAATAACTTGACAATTTTGCCTATTCGTGCCTCAAGAAATATTTAAATTAAACTATCAACGACAGAAAAATCAGTCTTTGGTTGAACTGGTCATATAAACTCCGGGTTACTTTATGATTATTTCCCCAAACGTAACACAAACAAACAAAGACAAAAGCGAGCTGCTCTTTGAAATGCGAGGCGTGAGGTTCCACTCTGCTGTTTCCTTCTTATTTCTCTGAAGTGCACACAAAGTGCTGAACAGGATGATCAAAACTGATGACTTAATGGAAAACTGACATTTGACCTTGTGTCAAACTTCTGCATATCAGTGCTGATCTATACAGTATTGAATTGCACCATCAGTTTCAGTCAATGGTTGTTTAAATTCATTGGAGTTTCAGAGGAAAACAAACACAAACACTGTGGTAAATTTGTACTAATAAAATGGAAGTGTGTGTGTGTAGTGAGCTGTGCTTGTCACACTTGAAGTGAGTCCACAGTCATGGAGACAACAAGATCGTAAGTTGACAATAATTAATGAGGATTTTGGGAGGTCTGGCAGTTACAAGGACGGCCTTCAAACACAGTGTGTACATGAAAAACAATCAGAAGTCAAGGTAACAAAAAGCAGGCTGCCAGGCTGCCAATAATAGCTACAACTGAACAATACCTTGCCAAGCAGACACACACACTCACACGTCCACAAACTGGCAGCCACTCATAATAGGAAATCCTAATTACAATGGCTTCCAATGATTATTAAAACTACTAATAATAACTGCTGATAATTACAGCATGCCAAACCTGCCCTGGGAGGGAGGTTGGAGCAATTACACACTCAGTCAGTCAGTGACTGGCTCATACAGTCAGCGCAATCTGTTTGACAGTCTCTCAAACACAGCATCAGTCAAATGCTTTTTTTTTTTTTTTTTTTTACCAGCACACTCAGTCAGCTAGTCTGTCAGGAAACCTGTAGTGTTTGTCATAATCTGAACAGATTACATGTCAATTACAGATGCGTTTAGTGACTGTGACAGAGACAGACATCTACCAGAAACAGACGATACACTATCAGTTTCTCGGTTTCATAAAGGCATACTTACCGTATTTCTGAGGGTGTGTATTGTAACAAATACACACTTTTAAAATGTCTTCCTCCTCCAGAAATTAGTATCCACAGACTCTATTTGTTATATGAATGCACAGCCTTTATTAAACATTGTTTGGACTACCTCATATTGACGAAATATTCTGCACACTGTGAACCTTTGCACATTACCTGTCGAAAACGTGCACATTCCTGCACAAACTGTGCAGCTCTTTTCATTTTAAAACATATAGTACATATATTTATGTTGTTTCATTTTTTTAATACTTATTTAATCATTTTAATCCTGATATCTTTTGTACTCCCAGAATGCAAACCATTAGAGTTTTTCTTTTCCGGATATATTGTCCTTCTGGAAGCTCGCTGAAGGAAACTCCAATAGCTAAAAACATCTGACAATTTGTAGCCATAATTAGTGATATTGGGGTAAAAAGCCTTTCAAAGCTCAGCTAGGTGTTAGCCAAAAATTGACCTTAGAGGAGCTAATGGTTGCATTTATGTGAAGATGCAAGGGGTCGCAAGTAATAAAGTCCTTGTCTCAGAGACTTGAGGTTCCGTTTGATCAAACGCCACCTAAAGTACAGTATTTCATGTAACTTTCTGTTGTGCTCAACAAGATGATCAAATCTGATAGAAAAGTGACATTTGGCCAGGTGCCAATTTCCAGGTGTTTTTTTTTTTTTTAAAGCTAATTGAGCAACCCTCCGTTTGTGGTCTCAAACTCCAGGCCGACAAAAGGCTGTGTACAACTCATATGCTATTGTATGTAGTGCTATCCATAACCTGTAAGGTGTCCAGGCTGTTAGCAAGCTACTGTGTGCAACATGAGTATACCGCTGAAGTCATCTTCACTGTAATCAGCAAGAAAGTAACTTCTCACAGACCTTGAGTATTTTAGCTTGCTTAATGTTTGACTTTCTTCACTAGGCACTCTATTTCAAGAGGTCCTGCACAGTTGACTCGTCTGGGTTTTAGGACTCATCCATGCTGTATGGGGAAATAAAAAACAATTCTTTCAGTTTAAAGCTCCTCAAAGCTGCACAGATCTGCAAAGAGCGGTGAGGATTCTCAGTGAGATCAACGGTAGCAAAACTCTAATTTCAAAGGAAGTCTTTTAATGCAGCGGTAAAGTAAAAAAAAAAAAAAAAAAAAATCTACAGTAATTTAGGAAGCGAGCAAGCTTTTCACTCTTTCAATCCATCAATCAGGCAGTAAAAAAAAAAAACTACAGTCAAAAGTTCATCCATCAGCGGTTCGCTCGTTCAGTCCTACCACTTTTCATTTGATAATTTCAGTGACACATTTGATCCAGACAGAGAGAAGAGTCCAGCAGTATTAATGTTATAAGTCCCACATTAACATAAATACCCGGATTTTAAATATCCATTTTAATCCAAATATTAAACGCTGAAAATACACAAACGCACAGACACATTTATATCGAACGCTGTGCACAAAATGAACTTTGGCAGTGACTCAGGAGAATTTAATTACTTCCTCTCCCTCTCCCCATTGGCCAAGAGGTCTGGGATATGCTAATTAAGCATTGACTGATAAAACATTCCCTTGGCCTCTGTGTCTCATTACTTCTAACTTCTCTGATTGCAGCCCCAAGTCCAGCACCCAGTGTCTGATAAATAAGAAAGCACCTTAAGCCACAGCCTGTGACTAAATGCTTATTAATTGGAGGGATGTGACCTAGCAGTGTGATGGCACTGCGCCAGAAACATTCCGAAAACTTTGTGCCGCAATCACTGTACCTTATCTTCTTTTTCTAATTGATAATTAGTCTTGCATTAATTTGGGGCCAACATCTATCTCTTATCACAAAGGTACAATTTATCTGCTGCTTAAATGATGGTCTAAATTGGGTTGGCAATGTTAATGACTCACCTTGCAGTGTACAGGGGACATGAGGGAAATAATTTCTCCTGACTCATATTTAATTAACCTCAGCAGATGTGCTGGCCATGCATTGTAGCTTAAAAAAAGAAAATCACGTTTAAAACATTTAAATGATGAGATCTGCAGCAAATCATGTTTTAAAATGAATATTTTAATGCAAAGAAAGATGTTATATACATAAATATAAAATGTTGGAAAACAATCATTGTTATTGTTACAGCATTATAAAATGAGATTTGTTTTTTTTGGATTTTTGGATACAAGCAGTTTAATAAAAAAAAAGAAAAAAAAAAGAAAATGCTATACTTATAAGACAAAGAGGTTGTTTAGCTGGCTCCTTCATATACTGGTCTCTGTAAAAGAGAACCGACAGTACCAGAACTCTTCACGTAGAAGACTCTGGTTAGTACCTTCAACTTGTGCATCTCATACTGTACTGCCAAAAACCAAAGAGCCATGCACACAGAATATCTGACATGTTAACCATGCTACGCAAAGTGCCTTCAATGTTCCCTCCCAATGTAAGTTGAAAATTGCTTATTGTCATAATTACAGGTAACTGCTTCAACGTAACATGAATTGAATTTAAAGGTTTGCTCAAAACTTCACTGTGCACCTCTTTTATTACAGTAGCATGGTAACACTCTGTGGCTCTGGTATACTGAACCAACAACAGAGACGATCATTAGCGAGAAATACATAAAAAATAAATGCTTGTGAGGAGTTATATGTATGAGACTTGTGTACGAGTATCAGAGGAGTAACAATAATACACATTCATGTAATGTTCACATCTCAATACATTGTAGATCAGCATTCAGGTGCTTCCATCTTTGCATTTCGCTAATTCCGCCTTACAGAAGTGCAATATGTTTCCCATGTGACCCCAGTAGATCATTTTCTCTGGTGTTTCATGCTTACTCTTAGACATTATGCAACACACGGTCCAAGCTAATAAAATTGACCTTTTTGTTATGAACAGAAGTCTTTGTTTTGGTATTTTGGCTTCAGATTCACATTTTGGAACATTTACATTGTAATGTCTCATCACCCAGAACGTTCTGGGAGTATAAAACAAAATGCCTTTATTTTATTATCATATTACACTGTGTATGTTTTACTGTTTTTCCACTTTAATCCCAATTCACCATTAATCATCTGACCTACTGCAAGCTTAGTTAAATCTGAGGTAATGCTCGGCACTCAGGCTAACACTGAGCAAATGATCTAAAGGGGCATGTGAAGTATTTTGCTGTCTCTTCGCCATACTTGACAGATGAGCTGACCACCAGGCCAAACTCCTAAACCATGTGCTGTATTAATTTACTTTCTGTAATACTTTGACAGTTTGATTTTCATAGTGGTGCAGAAAAGTGATAATAGCATGTAAAATACAAATATTCGTAAGAAATTCCCAAAGTCATTACATTCAGTCAGTACGAGCCCACTCCTGTGACCCTCCTCCTACTGCAGATCAACTGCCGCTCAAGTTTTTATGAACTTTCATTCTTTCCTCTGCTCTGCTGTTCTTTGAAAACTGTCTGAATCATGCCACTGTGAACCACAAAGGCGTTGGGGTTATTCCACTGCATCTGTTCTTGCCATTTCTTCCACCTCTTTCAGTCTATTACCCGTTTCTTTAATCACTCTTTATCTACACACATCTTCCCTCTCTACATCCTTCGGCTTCATTTTGCCTTCCTTGCTTCTCTACCTATCTCTCTCTCTTATTTTTCTTTTCTTCCTTTCTTTCCTTTGTCTAAATTCTTTTTACCCTCCCTCCTACTCGCCCGTCTACTTTCCTCTTTCCAAATCTGTCAAACAAACAAGCAAATGAGATGGTTTTGAAACTTCATGTTCCATGGGTTTTTACTCCCAATGTTCACTTTAGTGGGATTTCATCCTCAATCACATTAACAGAAATGCAGTTCGCCTAATCCTGAAATGTCATTTTTAACATTTAATCTCCACTGAAATTAATACTGCTGAGCTTTGCAGAGTGAAACGCAGAAATGTTAAGGTAGACTCTAACTCTTAGTTACACTTAATTGACGGTTTAGTAAGTGGCTAAATGGATATACACGATGGTGCAGCAGTGTGAAGAGCACTCTGAAGCTCAATTCACGTTTCAACAGGACTTGTGGGCACTTCATCGCACAGTGACGCCTACACCGCCAGGTCACAGAGATGTGCCATGAACATCCATTACATCCAAACTACAGTACATGGCATACACAGACAATACAGAGCAAAAGAGGCTGCTAAGTGATACATAGTGGTCAGTTAAACCCATAAAAGACTCAACAGTATGGACATCTGTGAGGCTCAAACAACTCTGCAAAGGCACATTCAGCATGTAAATAAAACAAAGCATGTTGTAGTGGTTTGATATATCATTTAAAATAAGCCGTTCCACCATTATTGGAGTTTTGCTCACTTCCTGCATTCTCCATCTTATCTTACATTGCTATTGATCAAGCTTGAAGGCGCAATATGAATCTGTTCAACTCATACTAAACAAATAGGAAGCAGCATATCAGTAGAATAACCGCTAACTGCTGCTAGTTAGCTTAGTTAGCTTGTAGCTAGCGGTCCTATTAGCTGAATCTACCCGGACTGGCTGGGAGCTCAAAGCACAAAGGGAGCGTTGGTGTTGGTCTTCAATGGAGGCCAGTTTGACGACAGGGAATATAGTACAGAGGTGATTTAGGACCAGGACTCTGACTCAGACTTTTGACAGGAGAGCTGTGAAGTTGGAGAGGAGCAAAAGTCAGCGTCCACCTCCAGAGACCTGAGCGGAGGTTTCGGTGGAGCCGTGAGATAAACCCCGCAAGGAAACCACCTTGATGTTGTTGGACTGAGGTCAGATTGGACACTACAGTGACTCACTTTGGCCTCTTGAGATACAAAATGATATAATTAAACAGGACGGGCCAGGGCTAGCTGCTTAGCATGCTAATGTCAATGTCAATATAAGTGGTATATGCTTTGAAACCAAATACTAGGAGTTATTCTCAGTAGAGGAGAAGGCAGCATTAAGTGTTGGAATCATCTTGCTTTGGCGTGTGTGTTACATCTATTACAAAACGGACATCTTGTTCTCAACATAGTTTTTTCCTGAATGTCAAAGTCTGTAGGTGGATTGGCATTCTGATGAAAAGTTTGAAAAATGCGATCGTCAGCTTGTTTAAAGCAACAAATTATCTCTGTTTGATGGAAAACCAAGAAGTGAGCAATACTGCAGTCATGCTGGAATGATTCAATAAACACAGGTTGACTCAATGGATTAAGTACAGATGAGAAGAAGTTTTCATACATTCAAGTAGAGGTCATCTTAAATAAAGTGAACTATTTAAAGATACATGCAGATCTCATAATGGGAAGATGTCCTCAAATGAATGTAAATTTGAGATGCAGTACTTTTACAGCATGGTTTTAAATGTGATCATCCTGGGATGATTTTAAAGCAGAAACAGGGTCATTAATAAGTGCTGTAAAGCAACAGCCACAAGTGGTTTCCAGCTTGAATTGTCCTGTAGGAAAAATATGTTTAAATTCATCTCCACTGAGAGAAATATTCAGAATAAAAATCAATAGAATTATTTAAAACACATTATTACACATACAGTGCTCTAGTGTGCTTCAGTACACTTTAGTTATTCAAATATTTTCATGATTAATTGAAAAAATTATGCTGTATGTATCAGAAAATCACACAAAATCTGCCCTTTCTTAAAGACTGGTATAGTGGCGTTCTCCCTGTTGCACAAATTGAGACAGTAGGAACAAAAATGCACTTTATGTACCTCCAAATTTGAAATGCTCTGTATCTTTTGTTAATACGGCATGCATCGATGTACCATCTTGTAACTGTAGGGTTATGAGTCGGACTAATTTGTTGCTATCCACACAGGTTTGGAACATTTTGACTTTTTCTATCATCTTCTACTCTTCAACTTGAGACTTAAAGCCTGACAATCACTTCTTTGTAAACAGCTTCAGTCTCCACAATAGATTTGACATTATCATACAAAAATACTGACAATAAAATGTGCTATTTATTTCAGTCACTATATGTTGCATTGAGATTTTGTTTGTGGAGTGACTGCAGTGAAACCGCCTGGTACAATATGAGAGTGCGTTGAGCAGTATGTACGCCTTTATTGTCATCATTTTAATGGATCCAATTACCATCATTGTGGCTCGGGCTGATTCTTGAAAGAGACGACTTAATCAGAGTACAGTGAAATGTAAAAACCCTGCTAATTTTATACTCTGGGAGGACTCAAAGCAATTTATATGACTTCAAACAACAAGACATTATGCATCAGGCGGGCCACTCTATAATTAACCTCCTTTACCTCGCTTGTCTGTGTATTACCATATACTTCAAACAGCGTAGACAAGGTTTGATAATGATGGTGATTCAAATCACACCATTTCAACTCTAGTACCGAAAGCAGAAGAGCTGCACAACGCAAAGCAGTTAGCACTCTGCTCATTTTCATCTCTGGACCTGATTTGTCTACACAGCTGCAGTCATGGCATTCTTCTGTCTCGGGTTGGTTTGGTGTTGCTGTTGCTCTCTTCCTCCCTCCCCACTATAAACATATTGGTCTGGACCGGGATCCACCAGGTGCCTGTAACCAATCAAACAAGTTCTCAGATCGATCCAGGGCATAGTGAATATTTGTGGTGTTACTTGCACATTGGAACAAATTTAGTAATACAAGATGTTGTACAAAACAAAAAAAAAAAGGATTTCAGATCTCAGAGTTTACCTGAGATAATCTTCATCCACAAATCGGCCCTACCTGTAAGGTCCACCCCCGGTTCCGCGCGTCATGGTGTCATATCGTAGTCCACGGAGTGGAGGGGTAGGAGACGGTGGCACATCCTGCCTCAAGGGGCCTCTCTGCTGGGAGCTAGGAGTGGAAAACAAGAAGTCAAACACTATCAGAATATGAGAATGGACAGGTGTGATGATTTAACATGACTTTTCCTTGAATTTAATCACCTTGGATGGGGGTAGTACCCAGGGTCTACTCCCCGAGGGTCACCTGGCCGTGCATATGGCTGACCAGGTGGGTAGCTGGAGTAAGAGGGGCCAGACTGGGAGTTGGGGGTAGGGTAGGTTGGGGCTTGAGGGTACCCCTGTGAGGTCGGCGGAGGTCCTGGGTAATGACCTGACCAGAGCTGCATGGGGTAGTCAGCTGGATCCAATGGACCTCGTCTGGAGAAGAGAACAGCACAATTTTGAAACCAACTCTGAGCGTTATATATTTAACAATATTAAAACTAGTTTTATGTGGCACTGGAAGACAGCGCAAGAGGAAGACAATGGCAGAGTGGTCTTGTCTGAAAACGTTGCCATTGGCTGAACTATGCTTCCTAAACAGCTAAAGCAAGATAGCAAGACAGGTATAAACCTGTAAAAAAATGACAATATTATGAAAGACAGTTAGTAAAATTAACATGATTTGCCTGCGTGACACCACTACACAGATGCGGTTTCAACCTCTTGCTCTGCCTGAAATAACTCAAAACATCATCAACCAACTGCTGGCCCCGTGAACATGTCAGAGTTGCTGTTCTTGTTTGCTTTGTGGTGCTCTTTTCGCATCTTTTATGAAGAAAATATGAGCAAATGTGAACCCTGCAATTACTGCCAGTTCGTCTGGTAAATCTGTTGACTAAATAACTAAAATATTCATGAAAACCTGTTGGAAACTATTTGTTTTGGACTACAGAGAAGAGAGAAAGAGAGGAGAGCCAACAGCCCATCCCAGCCAAAGATCACATAGCAACAGAATATAAGTGACATGTGACAGTTAAGTAGGCTAGGGCTCAGTTAACACACGCAAACACACATATACACACACACACAGCTGTGGTAATCCTGTCCAGTCCCGTTAATAGATATCGATGTCTTGTGCTTAGTGGATAGCAAGTACACAAACATGTGTCATCCACATAGCTAACATTATGAGGTATTACATTTTATCTCTCTGTCTCTCAGTCTCTTTTTATCTGTCTGCATTTGTCTCTCATCCTTTCTCAGTCTGACTCATCATCGCTCTTTCATTTCTGTTTTTCAAAATGTTGCTACTATATTTTATTTGTAGATTCGTGGATGTTTGCGTATGTACATAGATGTGAGATCAGGCGTGTCGTATCCCAAAAACAATTCTGCTTTATTTTGTAATAACACACTTAAAAATAATGTGCACTGAAGCATGTACTTGTGTTAAAATGTGTTCAGAGCAGACTCATGTTACTCTCATTCAGTATCATAATGACACTTATCATTGATATGCATAATTGAGTGGGTGTGGCTCCACAGCCTCTAACCAATCACAGAGTTGACCTGTTGGCTGTTGCCTAGAAATAATGTTAATGTGCACACGAGCAGGGAGACAGACAGACTGAATCAAACACAGATTTGTACATAACTACTTGCACACACATACATATATACACACAGTGCTGGTGGTCTCTATGCTGACGCCTGTGTGCGTCAATTTGGGTGGTCAGCAGTGGAAAGTGCCTAACTAACTACATGCCCATCATGTTTGGGATGTCTCCTTCTGCCCCGTCTGGCTCCATAACCGCCATGTGAGTGTGTGTGAGTGCACACACGCATTACATTCCTGCTTTTCTGTCAACTCATCTGTCAACCTATCTGTCATCTGTCTGCCGGTTTTCAACTTATTCTGCAACACTTATTGTAAGTCACTCTGGGTGAGCGTATCGGCTACATGTCTCAAATGTCTCCCGTCTTGATAGCCACAGCCGTTTTGTCTGCTTTGCTTCTGCTGGAAAGCCGACCAACACGTCAAGTCTGCCAGCTGCCCTGTCTGTCTGCCTCTCTCTCTCACTCACTCTCACTCTCTCTTTTTAGACATTTTATGGCTACGAGTCATCCTGCAAGCTAATCTGCATGGCTTGCTATCCATCTCGGAGCCTATATACCTGTGCCCATATCAGCCGGTCAAATCCGTCACTCAGCATTTGGCCCCCATGGCCATAATAATGGAGATAAGATCAGTGCAGAGGTGACAGGGAGGTGAAGGCAGGACGGAGAGGGGCAAGAGAGAGATAAGAGAGGAAGGAAAGAGCAGAGGGAAGGAAAAGTGAAATGGAGGGAAAAGGGAGATGCAGATGGAAAAGAAGGACGGGGAAAAGAGAAAAAGAGGTGTGGAAGATACAATAAAAAAGCAGGAGGGAGTAAGAAAAAAAGACACCATCTTTAAAAGTTACAGGTAATTAAGTCATCAGCAGATTTTGTGAACAAACGCCGTTTGTAGAGACACAACCATGTAAATAAGGAGAAAATGAGGCGAAGCAGAAAAGGACAGTGAGCCGGAAAGAGAAGATGTTTAAAATACAAAGGACAAAAAAGGGAGGAGAGATTAAGAAGTGACCTGAAAAAAGTGAGAAAAAATGTGGAGTAAAGAATGAAATGAGATAAGGCAAGAAGTGAGTCTTTTATTTTAGAGACAATTTGGCAGCACAGACACCTAAAAAAAAAAGACAGAAATGTAGATTCAATCTCACGACTAAGCTTTTATTTCAATGTGTGTGATCTTTCAGTGGTTACGGTTATAAACTGCTGCACCAGCTAGCCAAAGAATGTATGCTTCTTGGTTGGTCTGCTTAGATTTCTATGTGATCTCCAAACCTCTGTCACCACCTGTTGGGAATGTAACAGTGATCTACTGGAAATCAAGTGGGGCAAAAAAAAAAAAAAACATATGGAAAACGTTGACAATTTATTGGATCTCTGGGAGGGTTGAAGTTTAACAGGTGCTGGACAAAGCTGTAATTATTATTTACAAATATTAGAAGAAAAATAGACACACCCTTTAAATGGTAGAACAATTAAGTGGTTAAATATCTTTTGTTGGCCAGAAAATATAGGCGATTTTAAATATGACCTTTGGCTCAGGAAATGTTTTCACATTGCACAGTGCATTTTCACAATTTTCTAAAATAATTTTAAAAACTCAACAGACTTATTGATAATCAAAATAATCATTAGTTGGAGCCTGACTTCTGAGAGTTGCCATATTGGGAATGGAGTGGAAATCCAGTGGGACTCTTCAGGGAATTCACTGTAAATCCGGTGGCAAGTTTGGAATTCTCCCTCCAGGAACCTAGTCGGCACTGCACAGCAGCTGGGGATTACGGGGTAATGAGGATGGAACCCATTACTGGCGCACATAAACACACACACACACACACACACACACACTGCAAACCTTAGCTTAAATGCAGTGCTAGTTACTAATCACCCCCCTCCCAAACCCCACGCACTCTGGAGGAGGCAAATTGGCACACAGCTGGAGAGGAGTTAAGACCAAATGAGGAGGCTGGTGGTCTCTGTGTGTGCATGTATGTGTGTGTGGGAGAGAGAGAGAGAGAGAGAGAGAGAGAGGCAGAGAGAAAGATAGAGACAGATGTAATGAATGACAACAGCTTCCTGGCACATACAACGACTAGCTTAACATAATTGAAAGAGTAATCAAAGCAAAATGAAATTGAAACTCAAAAAACTCCAAGAAGAACAGAAAAACCACTGAGGGATCAGTCTGAAGTAAAATCCAACTATGTATTTTGGGATGACTTCTTTAATATTGTTAGTCTTGTAGATAGTGCACTCAGAGTACATAGGTTAGATATTTAATTGGAAAGATTTCTCTCCACGTCTGACAGTAACTGAGAGTAATGTGAGCCTTTCTAATTCCCTGGTATTTAAGAGATTTCGAATGGATTTTAGAGGAACCAAGGAGTTGTTATATGCCCTCTGCACCTGCCCCTCTCTCTCATATCCACACTTTCACTTACTCTTTCTGAAAGGGCTGGATACAGCTGTTATACTAGTGGAAACGCACACACACACACACACACGTACATACACACATTCACAGCCATCGATCATCTCAGCCTGTCTCAGAGAGACACAAATACCTTTAAGAAAGAGAGACAAGATGTAGCGTTGTGACACAGCGCGTTAAAAAAACTCCTGAGAGCCAATGACGGCCGCACGGCAGATGGATTGTCTCAATAAATCTAAAGACTGAAGCACAAACACAAACAATACTGCCTCAAAGTGAGAGGAGAGGAAAAGTTAAGATGAGAGGGGGGAGGGTTATAGAAGGTGAGAAAAGGGAGACAGGGGGGATTAAAGAGTGATATTTAAAATGACTGACAAAGGAGAGAGGGAAAGAAGCAGAGATGAACTACTGCAGCTTTAATTCAGTTATTTCTTTATGAGCCTTTATGGAGCTGAGTCCTCGACTTGTGTTGATATCCATTTAAAACAGATTTTAGGCTCGAGGTTGGGAAAGTACTTCATATATTCAAATTGCATTCAACAGTGTCATATTCTTTGTCAATGAGAGTCACGATATTTTGACAGTCTGGTAATAAAACAGATTAATAGCTCAAATTGTTCCACAACTGCTGTCGTAATGTCATTTGGTGAGCTGCAGTGAAAATGGAGCTGCTGTGGTATAATGTCCCTGGAGTTAAACTAAGTTTAGCTTAGTTCCATCTTCTTAATGTGATACTTCATTATGAAGCTTTAATCACAGAGGCATCACAGTCCAAACAATGAGGCAATATAGGCTTAAGTGAGAAATAATGAAGGCTGGATGAATATTTTATCTTCTATCTGAGGATGGGTGGGAGAAGAGTGGAAAGTCTATTTGAGCGGAGGCAGTGCTGGAATGAAAATGAAACCTGCGTCACATCTTGGGCTTTTTGCAAATTACGGTTAATATTGGGTTTGAACTGCTGAGTAATTCTAATGAGTTTATCGCATTAATATATTGTAAAGCAGAGCTTCAAATTAAAAATGAAAATGACATCATGTGGTAAAAAAGGTGACTTGACTCTTATCTAATGGGAATGCTAATAGTCCAAATGCCTTCATCAAAAACAAATTTGTAAATGTTGGCTGAAAAAAAAAAAAAGAAGGTGCCCTCGAGCTGCCCAGTGTCCTTCCATAACAATATTAAATATTACACAAGGACGCAATCCTATTATCACATGTGTGTGTAATGTGGTGTAATTATGAACTCTATGAGCTATAAAGCTTCAGTTTGAAGGAAACCAGGTGCTGCGTATGAATATGCATATTTATGCTGAAATCCAATTAAATCATCTGATCCTGAAGGGGATACTGAGATGTAATTATAAACTTTCTGCCATGTATTATTTCTTACAACTATGTGTATTACTGTTCACACACAGAACCACAAAGCACAACTAAAATGTATACAAAATACACAACTTTTTAAGCTAAGATGTTGAAAATCCCTCCTCCATCCCTCCGTCTCTCCAGGCTTCCCACCAAAGCCACCTTTCTTTTTTGTTTTTTTTTAATCAGAGCATTTGACTTTGATTGCTCTCAGGACGTAACGTAACAACAAAATATAGCAAACAATGTCACATACATACATACATTATCTACGCTGGCTTTGAGAGCATAATCATAAATCATTCCAGAGGCATCAGGCAGGCTGTCAGCCAAGATGTTTAGGCATTAAGCAGAGAGTGAAGGCTTTCAGCATGATTGGCAGTTGTCTTTATTTGACCAAGTTAAACCACACAAAGCTGCTGCGTGAGCACGCTGCGCAGGTACAGTATACGGCATCTGGAACTGTCTTAAACTGTGAGAAGTGAAAAAACAAACTCTTAACAGAACAGAGCCGAGTCATTAAGAGTGACGCCTGAAGCCGCAAAGAGAGGTTTTGCTGTTTTATTAGGAGAAGCCCAATGAGACACTAAGCTGTTTTCCTACTTATGGTTAAGTGGTTACATACTGTGTGTCTGAGTGCATGTGTGTGTATGTCAGAGATGGTATTCTGTTGGTTCAGCTGTCAGTGTGGTTTGTGTTGGTGCTCTTATGTGTGTGCGTCTGTGTGTGTTTGTGGGTTAGACACCCCTAAACCTCCCTCGACTCCTGACCCCTTGAAGTCACATGATACTCCATCAGTTCCCACCAAACACTTAGAGGACGGGGTCAAAGGCTAAAGAAGGGTATTATCAACCAAGATTAGGAGGCATACCAAATACATAGACATAACATTCAAACCCTCAATACCATTTGGTAAAGTTAACAACCATTTGGTCGAGGACTGGACCTCTGATAACCCCGCAACTGCTGTGGAACCAAAGCTGATGTAATGTGTTATTTTTATAGACATCACACCTTAAAAACAGAACTGTTACGGAGAGTAAGAATAACCCAAAGTTACTTAGACTTATTATTACTTATGATACTTATGATTTCATGAAAAAAGTTTGAGACTTATTTTTGACTGCTTGCTAAGCTCTGCCTCCCTAGTTACTGTTAATATATCTGTCAAGCTTTCCATTCTCATATGGCATATATCAATATTATACATACTGTATTTACAATGGTAACAGTATGAAAATTCACATACATTTGTTAAACAAAGGGCCTGTGATTTTACACAAAAGCAGCTGTAGCTAGCTAGCGTAGGCTAATGTTTTTTTGATTGGCTAATGACTTTTTCTCTGACTCTGACTTTTTCCCAGCCTGGCAAAGAATCTTAAATATGAACAACTGCTGTCTACCTGATATAGACCAGACTATCAGGCAAAAACACAGGGTAAAGCTAATTTTCTCTAGTTGCCCTATAATAACATGATGATGTAATCATGTAAGTAAGAATGAAATTTAAGAGTTGCTTGTCCATCATATCATCGGACTGAATGTTTATTACAGAAAAAAAACATACCTGGACAAGCTACAGAGGAGTTAGATTTATATCAAATTAAAGAGCAGGACAGAGCTGTTGGTATTTAAACTCTGAAAAACTGCGACTCTATTGTCAGTGCACCAAGGATTGACAATGAAATGCAGTTTAGCATGAACAACAGTAGTTACAACCACAACTGCAGGTATAAATATAGTAATTATAGAGTGTGGGTTAGTTAGGCTAAGATATATATAAGAAGGTGAAGGTTCAGTTAATGCATGCTAATTGTTTGCAGATTACACAGTGAATTATAGACTCACGTAGTACAACACGGATAACTGCTATCAGAGGAGAGCTTTCTGCAGTAAGGTGGAGCCTGGCTGCTGAAATAGGTGCAACCTCATTCTGAACAATGTATTGGTTGTTTATGTCACTTATTATTATGGAAATGACAGCCAGTGTTTGGATTTAAATTATGTACTGATTGTCAATGGCTGTGAACAGAACTGAAAATGATGACAAGAAATTCAGAGGTTGACGCTCAATGAGTTGTTGTTGTTCAGTAATGCTGGTCAACAAAAAAAGACGAGCCTGACAAATTTGAGCCAGATTTGAGTCAAGCATTGTTGGTGAGTCAGGTTGAAAAGAGAGCTCAAGAGTCTTATTTCTCTGTGGATTATTCGACTTTAACTAAGATGGAGATGCAATCCTGCCTATTAATTTTTGGTTTTGGACTACGTGCCAAAGATGTAATTAGCGGAGGCTTTATAGCAGGGGCAAATTTGTGTTAAAATGACTGGCCAACAAGGAGTTTACAGTCAAAGAGGAGACCACTAAAGAATAAAATCTTCATTTGTATTCCTTGAAACGACCAAAGAGCAAAGGACAGAGAGAAGGCAGATGAATGTAAAGAGAAGAAGTTAGCATAAACAGAAGACAAAGAGGTGTGACCACAGAGGCCTGAGCCAGACAGGAGAGGAGGAAGGAAGAAGACAAGGGCTGTGTCTGAAATCACCCCCTATTCACTATGTAGCACATATTTATTATGCAGAGTGTGAAAACGTATCCCACACGTACACTACTTTCTGCCAACAACGCCATAATGTAATGCTTCACATTCAACGAGGCGAAAATCACCAGTGTGCGACTGCTGTTAGTGTTGATGCGATGATGATGATGACTTGTAAATAACCAAAATCTCAATTTACTCATGAGTAAACTTCTGATTGTACATTATATAGTGAGTCATGAATGAATCGACAAGGGGGTGATTTTGGACACAGCCCATGTTGAGGACAAGAAATGGAGAAATGGAGAGGAAGAGAGCAGGATTATTGTCTCTGAATAACAAGATGTAGACGAGAAACAGAAGGAAGCCATTAAGCTCAGAAGCAGTAAAAAGATTCTGACAGTCAAGTAAAAAAAAAAGAAGAGAATGGGGAAAAAGTTAAGAGGGAAGACAATGAGGTAGGAAATGAAGCAGGAAAAAGGGCGAGAGTTTTACATTTGAAAGTTGAAGAGAAAAGGATGACAAATAGGACTACAAGTAAGAGAGATTGAACTTCGCAGATGTATTTCTTGTGAGTGAGCTGAGAAGAAGAACACGAAATGAGGAGAAGGAAGAAAGAAGCAGAAAATGAGGAGGGAGGGGGGGGCAACAAAGAGACGTAATGGAAAGGAGGGGGAAGAATGGAGGAGAAGAGAAGAAAAAAGGCAGAGAAACAAGTGCTGCCCTCCAGAGAACTGGCATGCTGAAGGTCAGCATCTGCTGAGAATAATGGGCCCTACTTTAGAGGAACATGCACACACACACACACACACACACACACACACACACACACACACACACACACACACACACACACACACACACACACACACACACACACACTCCTGGATGCTTGCTCATACAGTTCACGTTTGAATGAAACTAAACACCTTTCAGGGGCTCCTATCTGTCTTTGTCAATAAAGTTCTGTCAAATATGATTAATCCACCTGGAAATCATGAATTACAAGCTGACCAGTCCAGGAAACCAGCGTGATTACATTCCCTTGTGTATGTGTGTGTATACACATTTGGAAATATGCCATGTGTGTATCAGGGTATGAATGGGAATGACTGTGAATGAGTGAGGGTGCATAATACAGGGAACTGGTATTAAAAAAGACAGCTGAAGTGTTAAAAAAAAAGACAAAACCAGGAGGAGATGAAATGAAAATGACCACAGGAGGATACAAAGAGGATATTTTTATAGATCATGAAAGACGACGGTGATATGATAAGTACTTAAAATATGAGAAAAAGCTACAGTGAGAAAGGAGAAAACAGGAGAGCGAATCAAATCAGAACACAAAAAAAGTACAAAAAAAGAATAAAAAGAGAAACAGTACTGAAAGAAAATGAGATGGGAGAAGGACAGTCGAGAAACCCATTAGAGGAAAGTGAGAGGAACTGAGGGATGAGGGCCTTCCAGATGGTAGGAGACTGTTGCTGCGGAAACACAGAGAGGGCAGAACAATGGGGATTTGGAGTGGTGTTTCGCATCCCATCATAATACGGCCATGCCATTTGGAAACTGAGCGATGAGGCTGCAGCCAAAGAAAAAAAAAAAAAAAAAATCGCAGAGGCTGACAATTGATTGCAGGCAGCTCCTCAAAAAATGAATTCTGATCAATATGACAAATAAGAGATGAGCTGACGGATCAACAAACTAAGACACATGTTCTGTACCACATCATGGGGTTGGATGTCCTTCAAACCCTTTGTTCGTGTAAGTGCAACTCCTCTTCAGTTGCATCCATTCTCTCCCCTTGCCTGTTCATACACACACCTATACTATAGATGTTACCGAACAGATCGGTCACAAATAAAAAAACATAATATTGCGTCAGCAGCCAAAGAAGATACAAACCAAGAAGAGGACAACGTTTTTCTAATATACAATAGAATCATTTTAATACACTGGCATGAAGAACTAACATAATCTTTGAATTTCCACTATTATGTTTTAATCATTGCACAATTCACAAATCATTTTTAAGATGTCGAATACCAGAAATCAGGACGTTTTCTTAAAATCAGCTGACTGTTGGTATTTAATTTTTTAGTTAAACCAATCATGTTGTTGGTGTCAAACTTTAAAGTCTGTGTAAAGAAAATTCTGAGATTTCTTTCAAAATACATTAAATATGTTGGAATAGTTGCTGAAAACGTGAAGAATTTCAACCGCAAATTACTGAAATGTGGAGTTAGAGGTTAAAACTGTTTTTCACCAGCAGAGATAGAGATTAATTCATCTCACTCAGAGTGTTTCAAAGTTAGTCGTGTCATTTTCTGAACTCATCTGACACGTTTCAGTGCTGCTTGACTGCTCGTGGCTTGGCTTCAGCGCATTCAGTGGACACGCCCCCACAGTCCTGGAGCTGAGAATACTGCTAATTTTTTTCCTGATTTTGACACCTAATTTCATTAACTTGTGGATATTTCTAATCATTCAAATTTGGCTGGATGGTTAATAACACTTTCTTCTTGGGCCTGACAAACTCAGAACACATTTATTCTTACTTTACAGATTTAAATCTGCTTTCCCCTCTGCTGCTGCAAGCTGTCATTTCACACATACTCATATCGTACCTTTCACCTCAAATTCATCATACAGAATCTGGTGTTCTTTCCTCATCAGAAGTCCACTCCTCATCACATCCAGGTCTTCATCCCATGACCACTGCTATTGTCTAGAGATGATCAGGGGAGTTTCCTATGAATGGGAACACCAACCCCTTCAAATATAGCTATGGAGTCCAAAGACTTCATATTTCTCATCTCATTGTGAACGGCAATAAATAATAATTGTTCAAAATGAAATCTTGCCTGATTTAAACATATTTGGCAAGTCACATAACATTATTAATTCATCCTTCATTCATTCATTGTAAACTATTAACATAGAAGACACAAAAAGGAAAAAGTGAATACATACTGATATAACTTTACAAGGTATGCAACAATAACATCAATGTCAAAACTTATTTCTTAAGGAAACAGATGGTGTCACTTTTGACTGTTGTGAAATTCAACTCTACAACCTGCACATGGTCTCGAGCACTAATATCAGAGGAAATGAAGATTTTATTGCAGGGAGAACCTCTAGAAATTGGCAACATCAAATGAAGCCATAAGTCATGACAAAGGGGCAGACTGAGTCACTAGCCATATCAACTTTTAGATAGTTGAATGTGCAACAGCCATAAAGACAGATGGATCACATTGGCAGTGAATTGGCTGCACCTTGTTAAGTACCTGAATGTGTCACGTTCATCTATATGGAGTGGAAATGATTCAAACTAAAGGTGACATTTAGTTATGGCAGTATCACACATACTCACTTATAGGCAGTGTAGTGGTTGACTTCATGAAACATCATGAAATCCATTACCGATAATACCATATCCCATTCAAAGAGTCTCCATTATTTCACATCTTGAGCCAATAAGGTTCCCCCTCAGCAAGATGTAATAGTTTCAAGCTGGGGACATTTTGCTCTGAGCATGACCACAGGATACAAATTGCTGACAAAATTACGATCCCTGAATAGCCACTAATTTGGTACACGAAGAGGAGTTCTGTAATAGTACTTTCAGCAGGGAGATGGGAGATTGTAAAAGCTCCTGCACACACAAAGATATTTTGACAAACATGTTCTCAGTGTATATGTGATACCCTGAAATAAATTAGGGTTTGCACTATATATAGTACATATATATAGTGCATATATATGCACAAGTAACCAGTAGTATAGTTCAGGGTATACCTACTTATATCCACTTCCTTTTTCCCCAGTATGACAAAACCATGGCATAGCTGTTTCTCATGAGTGGATGGTAAACGGGATACTTCACTCAACATGCGTAATTCTGGAGTTGTCTCACCTGCCCGTGGGTCAGTATTTATTGCAAAGTCTGCACCTCTCCTGTGACTATTGTTAATTCCATAATGATCCTTACTGACTGAAGTCATGCAGCAGAAGTCAAGTGACTGTGCAAAAACTATTGAAATATGAAAGAAAAGTCCTAGATGTCACTGTCTATAACACAAGATGTTTCTCCTTTGCTGCATCGCTGCTTTAAAACAAACTGGGGGCACAAATTAAGAGTAGACCCACTCCAGATCACTACACCATTGTGCATATTACTGCTTTATTTTAACGTCAAACCCTGCCTGTTGCAATAATATGAGCTGCAATCTCTTTGAGCAGATTCATAAATTGGATAAATCTCTCATAAAATAAACAATTTACGGCATATTATATTTGTTATCAACGATTTTAATATGAGCTCCACTTTTCATACATACAAATACACATTTAATTATCATTTAACTAGCCCCTATAACTTTGAGAATTTCTAAAAGAAAAAAAAGAGGAAGCAGCACAGGGATGGCAGATGGTCATTAGGCTGCTGCCAGATGTTAACATTTCACAGCTGCAAATGTATGAAGCACAGTCAATCTTATTGTTCTTCAGGCAGACATAAATAATAATGTAACATTCCTTTAAGTATTTCTCACATTTCTGGTGGTTAGTTAACCACCATAAAGTAGAGGTGAACCGTCGTCAAAGGCTGATTCGAAAAAGATGTGATACAAATGTTCAAATCCAAAAGATAAATTTCACCTGGGTGTTATTCTGCCACTATGCAAAATGTACAAATGTGTAGATTTCACAAGTTGTAGCTTCACTCCACATGCGCAGAGTATCACGTAACAGTAGTTCAACTCCAGCACACCCAAAGACCTGTTAAACATTCACTGGCTGGAACCTGAAAGAAAAATTTCCTCCCTCACCCCGGGGTCCAGGCATATGAAAGCATATCAGAGACTTGTCATGCAGGGACCCACTGGTTCTGCAACACATTATCGGTTGTAACCCAACTTTTTTGAGTCCATGATCAAGATCAAAGCTGTGACCAGAACTCTTGAAAGCAGGAATGGGTGAACACATCAGAAACACTAGAAGCTAGGAACAAGACAGGGTCAAGAGAGAAAAAGAGAGAGGGAGGAGGAAGGGAGGGAAGGCTATGAGAAGCAGGATCCCCTACATGGGTAACAAACAAGCAGGGACCCAGGTCCAGAGACACATAGGAAAACAACTGGACAATGGGGTGGTTTGTGTAGCAGTTGTAAAGTGGTCTGGGAAACCCTTGGGCCTGGTTGGGAGGTCTTTTCAAGAGAGACAGAGGGAGAGAGGGACAGAAAGATAAGTGAGAAACATTCCCATTTCATTTCCCTCCTCAGCAGACTGAAACAATATTCAACAATGTCCTTTTCACCCCCAAGTTCAGAGAGAATGAGAAAGAGGAGGAGCAGGAAGAGAAAGATGCAAAGGGGAATGGCAGAAAAAGTAAAGTGGAGGGAAATAAATGAAGAAATACAACTAAAAGAGACATACAGAGACAGAGCAAGACAACATCTGCTTTCTAATTACTGATCATCCAATTATCATTACAATGAGGAAGTGACAGCCTTCCCAGAAACCTGCAAAGCAATTCTGATTGGCTCTTTTAATCTAATAGAAAGTAATAACAAGGACAAATGAGAAAGGGTGTTGGGCTAATCCAATTGGGTCAAGGCTCTGTTTCGAACAACTGATCGCTGTTATCAACAGAAGTCCTCACAGAGCAAAATCATGTTTTTAATCAAAGTTGACTGGTCCTATTTACTTTGAAACGCGCATGTGCAGGACTGACGGATTCATCAAAAGAAATATGGGCTCGCTGAAGAAAGGGGGTCCACCAAACAGCAGGAAAACACACTGCAGGGGGGTTTGTTTAAGTTTATGGATGTAAAGGGCAGGTCTGCCCTTTGATTTTTTAGGTTATAAAGGTTCTTTTTTTTTTTTTTTTTTTTTTTTTAAATATAAAGAAGCGACAGCCGCAACAATAATATAAGAAAAAAAAAACAAGCATGTCTACCAGTGTCTGCATGTGTGTGACAGAGAAAGAAAATATGTAAATGGGGCAGTAATGGTGCACAAATGGTAGGGGCGCAACCTGTTAATGTTGACCATACATACACTCTGATAACCATCTACCGACCTCATGAATGACTGAAACTCATACACCCAGACACATAATAGACCAGCATGCATACAAATCAGTGAGGTTGTTTCAAACAGATTCATGCATTCATTCATGCTCAAACATTAGCACAAAATTGGAAAGTGTTCTAAGATGCAAACCGTTTAACCGTTTTTCCAGGTTTGATTCACGCCAGGAATGTTTGCCAAGCGTGTATGACATTCCTCCCTTTCAGTCAGTCTCTCGACACTCTTAACTAATGAAATGAAAATAAGCAGCTTTGCACGAACAAGCGCACGAATG